>OY728134.1:1112256799-1113745132 GCA_963277665.1 Viscum album
TGACAAATTATGAATTTGAGTGGTTTTAAAGTATATTTATAATATAATTTTACCATTTAATATAATGTTGGTCATTGGACATAATTTTACAATTAAACCGAACATAAACAAGTGTCAATCTTTTGATAGTTATTATCTCTTAAAAACACGCTTTTTGTTTTGACAGCGGGAATTAATTTTAAATTAATTTCTTCCACTTATGTGTTTTGAATTTATAAAAATGGATTCCATATTTGGAATCAGGATGTTCAAGTTGTGTAAATAGGTAACTTTTATTTTTAGACATTTTGAATAATTACTGCGGTAAATATTTTATTTACCATGGTTAAGGGTAAATCCGGTAAATAAGGGTTAAAAAACAATATTATAATAATACTAAATTACCCTAAAACGTGTCCTAGCCTTATTGGTTGATACATGTTCGACCATAGGCATCTTTGGGACGATTTGGGGACCCCATGGTGCCACTTGTAGGTGATAGGGACACTTTATTTTAATTAAGTTAAAATGAATACAAAAATGACACTAGCATATATCTTTTAGAAAAACAATTATTACATAGGGTTATATATGTTGGATTTTAGATTATAAATATTCATTAGAAACATTAAAATATTTCCTACATAATGATATTTTATTTATAATTTTTAGACATTAAATAATTTATTTTATTTATGACACAATGATGATGCAGTAATTACTAAAATAGTAAAAAATTAAATTAATTGATATTATAAATACCCAAATAAAAATAATATGAAACTTTTAATGAATTAAACTAATTTTATAGGATAATATGATATATTAGGATTGATTTAATTTACTTTTTTCGAAGTAATCAATCTGTTATGAGTTTCAAAAAAATCAACTATTGAATAGTGTCAAAATTGACATAAAAGAGTTCTTAAAACAAATATTATATTATTAATTGATATTAAATTCCTAAAAATCTAATGTTCGGCCAAGAGACCTATATCATGATAGGTTCATCATTAATGGACCACTTGGGGGTCTCTTAGATGTATATTGTAAGTTTATTAACCATATTATATAAACATACAAAGAGACATTGTAAAAGTGAAACTAATTAACTTAGAGTTAATACTTAAAGATAAGGTTAATATAAGTACTCAAACCTGTCTAAATTATATTGGTTGAGTTGTTTTCGACCCATCCCCACCTTAAAATTTGAATATTCAACTTTGGAGCCATTGGAAACCGAATATGAATTTATTATAAACTAATATCTCTAGCTTTTCCAAAGGTTCCCCTCACCCCTCTTATAAAAGGGCACTCTTCCTTCCCATTTATTCACACCTTCAAAGCCTTTTGGTTCGGCCAAACTCTACCCAAATACTCTCCCAACTTCCCTCACTACAACCTAGAGGCATTAGTTTGATCAGAAAGCCAACCTAAGATCCCTTTTGATCAAATCAAAAGGAAGAACCTGAAGAAGAGGTAATGTTTTCACCACCCCTTTTCAAGTTCCTTTCTTCTTCCACTTCTTCTTTCTTTGTTATTACCATTATAAAATAATAAATCCAGTATATTATATATACTGGGATGTTATTATAAATATGGTACAACCATATTCAGTATTCTATCCACCCTTTGAATAACATGTCACCATACGTGCGTACGTACAGCTTACCGTCTCCACGTCGTGGTGTAATTATTATTCAATATGTTATTATTTGTATGGGTATAATAATGATGTGTAACTCATGTAAATAATAAATATAACATGTTAATGATTCTGTATATAAGATATACCATCCATTTATATATTATTTTAATATCAAAAGAATGATATTGTCGCTCGTGCGTACGTACAGACTACCGTCTCCACGAACGCGATGAGATTCATTCTCCATCGTATCCATTCAAGTATAATTATCATTTGATGATTTAAAAAATGATGTTTAAGGACTTGATATCATTCTGGATATGAATAATATAAAACCTATCCTTTACAAACATGTCTTACGTAACAAAACATATAAAAGAAAACAAGTAAGTTAACACCCGAAACAATGATAATACTAAGATATTATTATCAAATCAATATTAAAAGATCATATATGATATCATATTAATATATATGATTCTTGAATAATTTAATAACATGTATTTCACCATTATACAGGAGGTTAAACTACCCCAACCAAGGAAAAGTACAAGGTAAGGGGTTTTCATCTCACTCCTTATTCCCGTGAGATTCATGCCATATTGCCACCATCACCTTTTGTGTGGTGTATGTACTGCCCATAATTATATTATTTTTGTAATACACTCTAATTTATGTGTATTTACATATTCATTGTATGATACCTCTTTCATGGGTTGTATGTTTCATAAGTTACCAAATTGGTTAGGGTTATTTCACAATCTCTTCATTATCCGAGGTTGTTTATATGTAATAATCTACTGGGATCTCTTTACCATCCAAATCCATGTTTTCTTAAAAATGTATTTCAATTTGTTTTATTATTTACAAGAATATGGGTTAAAGTCATTGATACCCTTGTTTGACTTTTTATAAGAGGAATCTTTTCATCGTTTTCAAAACAAGGTCCTTTTTAACCTTTTCGATAGAATTAAGGTAAGAATGTTTTTTTAACTTATACGGCGGGTGCGGTTATTTTCCGCCGTTATAAAATCTTCAAAGCTTTCCTTACAAGCTTATAAGAATATTTTCAAAGAAATTTTTTTATTTTATATGGCTCTTAAATGATTTCAAAAATAGAAAGAGATATTTCTCTAAAAAGTGTTTTGATTTCATTTATGTCAACATCCTTTGATGGATTTTATGCTTATTTGAAGTTGATTTATTATGATACAAAACTTCTATATTGTATTTAAGGTTTTGTGATATGTTTGACTGTGGATGTGCTATTTTTATACCATTCAAAGTTTATGGTGAAATTATTGACATTTCGTATGCTAGTTTTAATACGAATGTTTATGTTATGTTTAAACCTTTTCACATGGGAATGCATTGGACTTAATATGTGACGGGTGGAGCCCGCTATAGCTCCTCAATGGATCGGTAGGTCTCATGAGACAAACTAGTGTCTTGGCACAAGGCCTTGGAAAAATCTTATTTGTAGTCTTGGCATGAGGCCTTGTCTATGTGGTTATAATAGTCTGGCATTATGCATTCCAACATTATGAAAGTGGTTATTGATATTGCATGTGATTATTCGATTAGTAGAATATCCATGTGAACAAGTAAATGGCATTATTTCATTTTACTTTTTACATACTATGTTGAAGTTCAAGTTTAAAAGGCTTTTGTTTTAGTTATACATAGCCTTAAATGTTTATTCTTATTTAGGAAAGTTTCTGGTATATTGTTATCCTTACTGGGCATTTGAGCTCACCCCTTTTCTATGTTTTATTTTTCCCAGGATGTGAAGAAGTAAGTTATGAATGACCTGCAGGGATATTATGAGGGGATAATAGTGTGGACTGTGGAAACATTATGTTGTTGTAGTAGTTTTTCATTTTATGATGTAATGTAAAACTTATGAATATATCTAGTGTTTCCAAGGCTACTAAACCAATCGGTCTTTCGAGATTTGATCTTTCTTGTGATCATGCCAATGTTATGTAATAATGCACCAACTCTGGGTAACTATGGTCGGGGCGTTACATTAATGCAGATGCGATTAAACCCATGCAGGCGAGTCAGTTCCGCCTAAAGCTGATAATATCCCGACATAGGAGAAGGAATTCCTAAAACATAAGATTAGGATAGTGGTTCCATTGCTGTTATGATGAGAGCCCTGAGATGTATCTTGCGGGGTGGTTGTTCGGACCATTTCCCCTTTTTATGGGTTGGTTTTTAATTCTAGAGGATGAGAATGTTTTGAGAGGTATCTGATGTAATGGCCCGGACCTCTCCAGTCCATTACTTTGTGAAAATATGGTGATGGAGGGGTGCCAGGTGGTCAAGGTTTCTTGGGGGTGAATTTGGGTGGACTTTTAAGGAGATCTAAGGGCAGCAGCTTTTACACAGTTAGCGCACAGTTTGGCTAAACTGTGCGGCCAAAACGTGAAAGGTTGGTGTTGGAGGCAGAAGCTAACGCACGATTAGCGCACGGTTTGGCTAACCGTGTGGACTAACCGTGCGAGGAGTGTTTGGAAAGGCAGAAGCTAACGCACGGCTTGCGCACGGTTTGCTAAACCGTGCGGACTAACCGTGCGGGCACTTAAAGTCAGATCCTAAAATTGTGGATCTAAACTCTTTTGCCTCTAAATGGTTTTTTAAGCCCCTAAGCGGCCATAACTCGGGATTACCCTTCCTTGGAGGTAGAAGAACCTCTCCCAAGCATTTTGGAGGCGACCCAGAGGCTTTTCTTGGCGAATCGAAGCCGGTTCCTTTAGGTATGTGATAGTTCATTCTTGTTTTCTTAGATCTTTCTAGATCAACTCTTTCTATTCCCTCGGGTTCTTAAATCTATGATCATTAAGGGTAGATCTAGGTGTGTGGATGTCAAATATGATGAGTCTTAGTCTTGATCTTGCTAGGAGGAGAGATCTAAGGCGGGGTTTCAGAGAACTGACCCGGGTTCCTTGAGCGTTCCTTGACCGTTGGGTTTCCATAAAAAACCTTTGGGTATGGATCTTACCTTCATCTCTCTAATTTGTGCATCATGCGGAATGGGTGTCCTCTTGCTTTCACAAGACATAGTTGAACCAGTTTAATGAAGATAATAACTGGATTAAATAATGGGGATGGGAAGTTGTTATGTTTATCCTTGTTTATCCTATTGTTATGTTTTGAATTGAATAGGCTTATGTCTATTGAAAATCCCGATTGTTGGGGGCCTTTGCTTGCACAATTAAATGTTTCCCTATCTTTCTAGACCGTTTTATGGAAACTTTGAAGAATATGGAAATTGGTTAATCACGTAAAGTTGGCTGATTAAATGAATATCTGGAACCCTTGTGTGATCACCCCGATTGAACAAAATGGAATAATGAACATGTGGGTGTTGGTTTGGTTGCGTGGTGTGTGAAGGGGGGGGGGGGTGAATCCTGGGTTATTTTGAATAGGGTGGGCAGCAGGGCTGCAATAAATGTTATTAAAGGGGCAATGATGTGGCATGAGCCCTGTTTTGTGATACGGTTATGGAGATGTGGTTATAATGGCAGCAGGACTGTAGTATTGGGTTGTGATATTAAGAGAAAGTGGAAAGTTGATAAATGAACTGTGGGGAACGATAGTGAATTAAATGCGGGAACAATCAATGGGGATTTATTGATAAGAAAAAGGTTGGTTTTTTGTTTCTTGTGTTCTATCTAACTTGATTTGTGGATGGTAGGGTTTTGTTCTACGAAACGCTTGATCTGGTTTGATAATTGCCCAGTAGTCAAGGAACTAAGAAACTAATACTGTTGAAACATGAAAACCTAAATGGGGCTGGGTTTGTTTGTTGTATGCATGCTTTGTAGTATTAGTGCCAAGGCACGTACTTAGTTTCTCTGTTTAGAAGCCGTAGGTTGGGCTGTGTGTTTGGTATACATATATGTATCTGTATTTTTGTGTTTTGTCGCATGCCACCCATGTTGAGCACCTAGTGCTGAACACTCCCATTTCATGAGAGAGGGTGTTTTCCCCTTAGTTACTAGCTCTTTCCAGATCCTTCTTCCATAGGCTATGATGGATTGAGGTGACCTTTCCCCCAAGACTCTTCGGGTAGGTTTCGATTGGTGTGATTTTAGCCCAAGACTCTTCAGGCAGGTTTACTATTCCCAAGAACCTTCAGGATGAGGCCCAGGTGTGTGCGGGCGGGATATGTGGTTTGTGAGGCCCATGTGTGTGTCAGCAGGATATGTGGTTTGTGAGGCCCAGGTGTGTGTGGGCTGGATATGTGGTTGTGAGGCCCAGGTGTGTGGGGGCGGGATATGTGGTTGTGAGGCCCAGGTGTGTGCGGGCGGGATATGTGGTTGTGAGGCCCAGGTGTGTGTAGGCAGGAAGAGTGTGGTAGAGTCAGGACGTTCGCCATTATAAAGAGAAGCTAGCTAGTGGGAGAAATGGTGGGGGGTACCCAGTACCTTTGTTATTATATACTACTACCTGTTGTTTTGTGTTTTGGTGAGCGTGGATGGTGAGGTTGGGTGGATAGAATTCCTTGCTAGGTTTTGGTTCTTCTGTTGTTCTCATGGGACATTAGGATGTATCCCCACCTGTGAATGAGAGATTTAGGTTTCCTTACTGAGTATACTTGTATGCTCACCCTACGTTTACTTTTAGGTTTCCAGGAGGACTACCAGGGCCGTGCGAGACCCTATTAATCGGGACAGTTGGAGTTGTTTCAGTTGCTATACTCTTGGTTCTTTTGGTATTGCACTTTTGAGTTTTCTTGTACTTGTACTATGTTACAGAATTGTTTAAACATGCATGTGGGATTGGTTTGGGTTTATTTTCATTTACTTGTTCCTTTTCCTTTTGGTGTTTGACTCATCTTATTTCCCGATCTTAAATAATAAAAAGGGTAATGCCTCCCATATTTGTGAAAACCCATACCCTTGGTGCTAGTCACCACTCCAGGGCCTACTGAAGGCAGGGCTCGGGGGTCATTATCTCCCTTTCACCATTGCCAGCTTAGAAGGGGCATCTTTGGTGGGAGGGGGTCGTGACAGAGAGGTACCTTTTATAAGTGGATAGAATGAAATTTTTGTAAAGATTTCAACATAATATAAAGGGATCACATGTTAAACATGTCAACTGGCTCCAAAAATATAAAATAAGTGCATGGAGGGTGAGATAAGGTCTATAATCTCTCAATCACTCAATTATAAATATATATTTAACATGTTTTAAGCCCTTTACCACTTCAATTGTTTTTTTAATTTAAACTATTTTCATGGTAACTAATTTTTACCTAAGGTAGCATAATATTTATGTATAAAAATAAAGTGGTCCTTATCAGATAATTTTTACCCATATATTTTAAATTTAAATTCCATTAAATTTGATTTAATTTCTAAAAGTGTTAAAAATTAATTTTAATATAACAAATGTATAATATATTAAAACAATTTTTGAGAAAAATTTTATATGAGTTTTAAAATCTAAAATTAAATTTTGTAAACAATAATAAATATTTTAAAATTTATAATTTAAATTATAAAATAAATATTTTTTCCATAAAATGTTTAATAAATTTCTAAGTCATACATATATACTAATAATGGCATACAAGTCACAATATCAATATATTTCCATATTCACCTTAAAATCAAATTTTTAGGAAAATATAATAAATTCATTATATACTAATTTTGACACTATAAATCCAAAAAATATCTTAGTTTATTTTTTTTTTAAATTTAATATATTTGTATAAAATATAAAATACTTAACAAAATGGTTTTTTTGAAATAAAAATAAAAATCACTTTAATACTAAATATAGTTTAACAAATACAATTAAAATTATTTATTTACATTATAAAATTTAATGTTTACTACTCCATTGATAATTTATTCATTAAATTAATTATATATATATCATATCATATTTTAATATTAATGTTAATATTTATATGCAAATTATATATATATATATATATATTTTAATATAATATTTTTTGGTCATTATAAGTTAATTTAAATTTAATAATTAAAAATACATGACATCAGTATACCTAAAGGATATATGAAAAATGAACATATCTAAAATGAATATATTTCCAAGGACTATCTTTATAACCACCATATTTTCAATGACCATATTTGCAACAACTATATTTTGTTCCTATATATACAACCTTACTAAACTTATTCCATTCACACTTCCCATTTCCACAATATTAATTTTAGATATCACAACATGCTTTCTCCTTTCATGGTATTCTTTCTAATTATCGGTTTTGGTAATAGTAATGGTTATTCTTAAAGGCGGTGATGTTCCAAGTAGAAGCTTGTCCTAAATATATTAGCCTTTATGATTTATTATCCCCTTTTATTTTTTATAGTTTCAATGGATGTAATCATCCATGATGTGTAATAATTAGTTTTATGTGATTTTGTTGGAATATTTTAGTATAAAAGGAGAGGTTTTATTAGTTAAATTCCTATCTTGTATGACATGTTACCTAATATATTTCAATTACTTCAAAAAATAGAAAAAAAGTATAAAATTATAAATATATAGTTTATGTAAAGAATATGAATCTGAAAACCTCAAGTGTTACATTAGTAGTTAACAGTGCTAAAAAATACTAACAATATTGATGAAACATAAAATGATATATAAAAAATAACATAATATTGAGGCAAAAAATTATACAAATACATCATTTATATATAAAATTGAAAAAACTGAAAAAATATAAATAAAAAGGTAAATAATATCTAAATATATATTACCTATAATATTAAGAGATTACTAAAGTATTTTTTATCCATATTCCTTCCTCATGATGTTTTTGTATGAAATAAACCATGTCTACACCATATCATGATTATTCTTCACTAATATTTCCATGGAAGTAGTATATCTAACATTCTAAAAATCTAAAAATATAAAGAAGAAATAAATATATGTAACCTATAATATTAGCACAAACCATGTCTATGATGTGGTCATCAATATAATATGGTAATATTTTCTTGTAAGTGGTATATCTAACATTTTATGAATTTAATTAGTTAAAGAAGAAATAAAAAAATCTTAACATTAGAAGATAACTAAGGAATTTTTTCCCTATGTTTCTCCATCATGATCATTCTTTATGGAATAAACTATGTCTATGAAATGGTCACCAATATAATCTAATAATAATTTCATGGAAGTAGCATATCTATCAATTTATGAAATTTATGAAGTTAAATAGGAAATAAATATAAGTTAACCTATAATATTAGAAGATTAATAAAGCATTGTTTTCTCATATTCCTTCTTCATGATTATTCCACCATGCCTACAATGTGGTCATAAATATTATCTAATAATATTTCCACAATATTATTATATATAAGAATTTATGAAATTTAACAAGGTAAATAAGAAATAAATATATGTTACCTATAATTTACAGAGAGTACGAAAGGATTTTTCCCACATTCCTTTCTCATTATCATTATGTATGGTAAAAAATTCATCTATAATATGGTCATTAATATTATTTGATAATATTTCTATGGAAGTAGGTATCTCAAAAAATCATCATCATTTTCAAGTTTTTCATCACCAAGATAAAATTTTATTCCTGCAAAAGGATAGAACAATATTCATCTAATAGATGAAGGATGTATAATTTCTTTTTCACATGTGTTTCCTTGATTAAAGGATCATCTATTCATATTTACTGGTATCATATAAAATACATAACTCTTTACATTTTTTTCACCAAAAAATTATTTTAAATTAGACATGAAAACTCAAAATTTAATTTAATAAATATCCCATATTTCTTTAATAACTCCATAATATTCATTTGATATAGAGATTGGATTCTTTATATTATTCACTTTAAAAATTATTTGCTTCTATGAACACCAATACACTACTATTCATAATTGATCTTCTATTATCCTAATCTTTGGAATAAAATGAATATCCATTATTTTCATACACATACCATGTTATGAAATTTAAATATGGGTCACCTACTGACTATATAAATTTTTATGATGCATATAATCTTCAATGTTAAACCTCTTTAATCCATAGAAAAAAAGTCTTGTCATACTTATTCAGTATCCACATATATTTATTTTTAGATAAAATTGTTTTAACCCATTATTATGCAATTATATATATAGATGGGAATAATCTATGTTATTGAAGATGTATAAATTTACCTTATCTATTTTATAAACTTTTCAATGATTTTACATTAAATACATGAATCCCCATTCTACAAAACGGGATTGTTCATGGTGATATATAGGAAAAATAACATTCTCTACTACAAAAAAATAGTTTTTACAAAACTCAGCAACCTCCTTCGAAATATACTTCTCAATATTGGAGGAATCTAGTAATTATAGATTCTAAATATATGTCTTCAACTTATTTATATAAATCTCAAAAAGATAAATGATACATAGTTATATTATACCATAACAAATTATTTATCATATCAAATAAACTATTAATTTCACCATGATATCAGAAAAATGATTGCAGAAAGTACATTTCTAGTTTACAAAGTATATAAACCATATTATTATCCAATTTTTTTTAAATTTTTTTCAATCACATTATTACAAATGGAATTGAAAAATTATACACCTTTAGGATAGTTATTCCAACAAGTATTGGAAGTATTCCATGTAATGAAATATGAAGTATTTTTTGCATAATGAAATGAAAATACTGATATTTCATTAATGTTAACTTCAAATATTTTTGTGAAATAATTTTTTTAACAGTTTAAGAATAAACTAAGGCACATTGATATCATCGAGGGAATGATAAAACATAATTTTATTCCTCTTAGATTATATATGAAAATATGAAAGTAAGTAAGTTCATTTTCTATTTGGATTGGGAGATAACTCGAAAAGTATCCTCATTGATAATAAATCAGAAAGTTTATTCAAGCCATCATTTTTTTACTTTAATATCTAACAATGTTATGATAAAACTATCACAATATTCTTCTCAAAATGAATCACAACACTATTATATTTGATCTCATGATATCTCCAATATGGAATCTTAAAAAATATTTATTATTTATTTTATATATTTATGTCATTACCATTTATTTATGTCTTTCCAAATATGATATCAATTCTTTTAACTCTCAAAGAATATTTATCAGTTGAAAAAGGATTTATAGTGATATCAAATTCTTATGAGCTTTGGAATTCCAATTTTAATCTTCAATAATAGTGATCCATAGACAAATACCTTCCATGTCCCATATATACAGTTTTTCTACAATGTAGTAATGGATAATATGATGTCCCTTTTTCTCAAATTTGACAAGATTTATTCCCTTTAACATTGTATCCCAAAAAATTTCCATATATTATGATGTCATTTACAGTGAACATAATCATTTTATGAAATTGAATATAATCCATTTTATAATAATCATACTCTATGATACCTTTACCATGTAAAATATTTAAATAATCAAATAACGATGATAAAAAAACATGAATATTATTTCTACGATATTTTGGTCTATAAATCATTAAAATAAACATGATATATTGATGAGTCTAGAGGTCGTCACGACCCTCGAAATTACATTTATTACTCCTACACTAGAACAATGGTGTATGGTCAATCCATAGAGAAGGAATATGAGAACTCTATGGTTTTATTCAAAAGTAACTCCACTGTTGTCAGTAGTGGAGGAAGTAAACATTTTTTTTACTTTTAATTTTTTTTTGAATTTTTAAAAGATGAACTAGAAACAGTAGGAGGAACAAATATTCTTTAAAAAGAAACTAAAATTTATTCTAAGTACTGTCAAACTTCAGAATTAAATCAAACTAACATTTAGCATCAAGACAATGGAGCTCCAATCAACAAAAATAACTCTGGAAATCTAATCTACTTGTTAAAATAATTGACTTATTCACAAATTTTGTTGAATCACTACTAAAACATGCTGAAGAATCCCCCTCGCCAAGAAATTCAATAGGAAAAGGATTAAGATTTGGATTTCTCCACACCAAAACTTAACCGAACTGCTAAGAAGTTTGAAAAAAATTAAATTTGGAAATAAACTCGCCATAAATTCCAAAGTTTAATGACATTAATGTTCTGATAGATGAATTCAAAAACAACCTCGCCAGTCAAAATTGAATTATTAAATTTTGAAATCAATTGAGAAGTGAATCAACTAAATAGAGAATCATAATTCAATATCGCCGATTAATTATGATTCGGAAAAATGTAAATTAATTGAAGAAGTTTTAAAGATAAACCAGCAGAATTGAATTCCAAAGCTAAGAAAATATTAAACTATGATCATTTTGATTATACAAGTAAAAAACATCCAAAAAAAGAGTACAAACATAAAAGAAAATGGGAAGATTAACTCCCCAAGTGACACTCTGCCTTCAGGCTCCTTAGTCTCAAGCTCATCTCCAATGTTGCTCCCAGGTATCCGCTCTCGAGATTGGTGTGTTCGTGGAATTAATCAGCATCCTCCAAATTTAGCTGCTTACTCTATTTTAATACCTTACTGTCATCTACTGCATATCACTGCTCAAATTCCACCGACTTGGAATGTCCTTCATGAGTGCACCGCACACGTGCATTTTATCCACGACTGGCATGTCGCACTAATTTTTCCCTCATAAATAACTTCAGATGAGTTAGTTGCATGAACCTGGAAATGTCTTTGACTTTTGTATGAACCTGTTCATATAAAATAGACAAGAAAAGTAAATAAATGATAACGCAAAGAAATAAAAATAGTTATTTTTTAAGTTAAGAGTTATATTACTCGTTACAGTTTATTTAAAGTTAATTAATAAATATCTTAATTGATAATTATTTTTTAATTTTTTTATTATCCACATAATATAACTATGATAAAACATAATTTAATTTAAAATTTATTATTTGAATTATGTTAATAGTTATAATTACTAAATTATTAATTGTATCATTTTTAAGTAAATAAGTAATTAAAATAACAGAAAATTTAGATAGTATTAATAATTTAATTGTCATTATTATTATTATTTTTAAAGAAATAAGATTGTTCGATTAATTTATTAATTAGTTTATTTTAATTTAGTAATTAGAATTAATACTTAAGTTTTAAATATTTTTAAATTAATAAGTATATTTCATAGTTTACTTATAATTATAATTAATTATATATTTATACTATAAATAGTATATTAATTTATTATAAACACTTATTGTTAATTTAGTTTTGTATTTTAATTTATAATTAATCTATTTGTTAATATTATAATTTTTTAAATTTATGACTTAATAAAAAACTCTTCTATTCATTTAATTAATTAAAGTTAACTTTAACTTTAATTACTTTTTGTTTTAGATTAATTTTATTATTACTTTTATTATTATATATTTTTTTAATTTTTTACTTCCCCCTCCCCAATTCCACGCGCAGCAAGGGGGAGGGTTTTCAGTCCTCTTCCTCAGCAACTCCACGGAAGAATTGGATCTTGGAAGGCAGCAGCTACGGTGATGCTTCGTAGAGGCGTAATGGACTCCTCAGACCGTAGCTGTTGGCTTGCCCTCCTCCAATCCAGGCGTTGCAACCAAGCCCAGCGGCGGCTCAGCCGCTCTTTACAGCAGCGGTGCGGCTGCCTCCATCAGCACCGGCGACGCGGAATCCTGGACCTCAGCGATTCTAGTGTGACGCGGTAGCCTCCTCCTCCTCGCATGTCAGCAACTCGAGCAGCATCCAGCGATGGCTCTGATCTCTCCCTTCGAAATAGTGAAAACGATCTTCCCTGAAACCCCTGAAACATAGATTCTTCTTCAACCAAGTGTCATGGTTCAGGCTCGATGTTGCAGGTGATTTGATGGTGGAGGTTCGGAAAGGTCACTGGCATCAGTAAATCAGAATCGCCATAAATCTCCCCAACACTAGGGTTCAGTTAAGTGATATAATGTGAATTCTAGTTCGAATCCTTGTCATTGGGTTTGATGGTGGTAGGGTGAAGTGATGAAGAAGGTTTGAGGCACATGGTTGGTTAATCAAGAGACCGACGCGAAGAAGAAGAAATGTGGATGTTGGTATGAGATTGTGAGGGAAACTGGTGTATCGGTGTGTGAAGTGAAAAGCAGCATCAGTGCGTCGATGTTAGAGGTGAGACCGATTAGTTATATCAGTAGCAGGCAGAGGATCATATCAGTGTCCGTGAGACCGAAGATGTATGGAAAAGAAACCGATCATGAGGGTTTGAATTGGTGATTCAAGACTCACCGATAGAAGAAAAAAACAAAGGAGAAACGAAGAAACCGATCTGTGCATCAGTAGCATAGGTAATGGGAGAAACCGATAGTTAAATAAAAAAATGAGACACCATTAGTTGAAATAAAAAAAATTATCAGTGTCTGGAAAACCGATGGAAGAACAAAATGACTCACCGATAATTAAAATATTAAAAAGAAATCAGCCCGACGTGAAACCAATTATGATTTAGGATATCGCTGAGTGCGTGAGACACCGATAAAAGAAGAAAAGGATTAGTTAGAGGGCTTAAAGAAATCAGCGCGACATGAAACCGATTATTTATTTTTCCCAAGCCATGTATCATTGTGCTAAGCACTGTGAAATGCACTTATTCAAAGTGTATAGAGGGATTAAAGTTAACAGAGACGCACCCAGCATCTAGGGTCTCAGAGACTCACAGTGGGATCCCATATGCCCAATTTACTCCAGTTCCAAAAGATTTATATAAAACTCATTTACATTGGTTCATTAAATCAATTAATTTTAATAATTAAAAGATGAAAGAGGCCCCTAGAATCAGAATCAAACTTCCAGTTCCTTTGGGTCATGATCATAGTTCCACAAACATGTAACCCATATTACTTTCAGAAATAGTTCTTAAACCAAATTTCCATCAAATCACTATGTAAGATCACACAAAAATCATCCATTATATTTAATTTCAGTTTTAGAGCAGTTATTACTACTAGTAAGGAACTTGTTCTAAGGAAAGACCCAATTGAGTATAATGTAGAGCCTAAAATTATGCAAGAATTTTGAAAAAATTTTAACCTTTTTTAACAAAAAGTTTGAAGTTGTAGTGGGAATTGATGGGATTTAAATTAAGCACAACTTAGCACAGTCAAGAATTGACTCCTCCCCTACACTGAAAACCCAACTTTGTCCCCATAGTTGATTTCTAAATATGGGAAAGAACAATTTTAAAATTAAGGTTCAAAATATATTTTCAATTAAATAGATTGATGACATGTATAAAGGTCACAGTGGAGTTCAAAAAAAAATATTGTTTTCCACAATGAATAAATAATCATCAGGTTCATTAAAAAGTGAAAACACTAACATTTAAGTACAATGATTTTTTTTTCAATTAATGTTCAAACAGGGCATGAAACTTATGGGTGCAGAGTGGATAGAGTTTAGCAATCTGAAATTTTTGGTTCACAAGAATGTTGAATATAACATAAAAATGCATTATAACACCCTTTAACAAAGCAATTTTATTGAAAAACACAGTAACCAGTAAGCATGTACCCCCCCACACTTAATTTAAAGAAGTGGAAAAGATTTTAATAACAATTCAATTCATTTTTTTAGCAAGGAGGCACATCTAGAATTTATGCACAACATAGTGACATGTAACAAGATTTTCTAAAACAAGCATATTTTTTAAGTAAGTAAAATTTTATTAACAAAAACAGGAGAAGAAATATGTGATGAATGTTGAAATACTTCCCTGACTAGTTCTTGTCCAAAAATTATCATGGGAATTCCACTCCTTCACCACCACAATGAGAAGCATACTAAAAACAAAAAGCATGAAAACTAGGAACAAAAATACAGCATAGATATATTTCATCTAGGAGACAACAAAGAAGCACTTTATTCAACACTAAACAATAAAAAATTGAAAACAAAGAAAGAGCATGGGTTGAATCCCATGAAGCACTGATTTTAAAGTCTTTATTTAAAATTTATTTAATCATATTTTTTTTATTTATTAACACAACAAAAACCATGGGTTTCCTTCCATGCAGCGCTAGATTTATAGTCCCTAGCTGGAATCACGTATAACTAACCGTAGTCACTAGGTGGATGTGGATTCATTAATAGTAACCACCACATATGTTTGGACCATTTGTTTTTAACAGAACATTGAATCATGTGGGCACCAAAACTTAAACAGACTAAACCAAATTTCTCATTTGCTGCAAAAATCCCCAAATAGTACCCATTAGCAGTTATGGACATAGGGATCTCAACTTCCATGATTGTTTCAGATATGAAAATATTAACATTTTTAGGAAGTGGAATAAATGTATTAGGTTCTCTAAAGGGTATGAAAATATCCTCACATCTATCTTATTCAACTTTAAAACTAACAGGTTCACATTCAAGGGTGCAAATGGGTAAATCCTGATTAGTTGGTTCAAAAGGGGATTCAATATTGTGCTGAACAGATTTATGAACATTGGAACTCAAATGTGATTCCCCCTCTGGACTACTATCAGTATTGTGAGAAGACTCAGAACCCTTCACAGGTGAAGATGGAAGTGATGGGCAGGGAAGAGGATTTATTTTATCCCCAACAGATTCAGGTCTAACAATGTTATAAATATCTTCTAAAAGATCCTCATATGTTAACTCACACTGAACATATACTGATTCTATCAAATCAGTTCTACAACCATCATTTAATGTGTGTTCAACCTCTTTTTCATGTTCAAGTTAAAAAGGATAATTTTCTAAAACTATGTCAATTGAGTGTTGTAATTAAATTTCAGGAGGACAATTGTACAATTTAGTTTCAATAAATTCCGTTTCTAGAATGTTCAAATTAAGACAATTATCCTCAAGTTGTGTAACACCGATTTTCATTTCATTGCACAAAGTTTCAGAAAAGTGGTTACAGTGAGAATCTGGAAATGAAAACTCTCCAATTAGTCTTTCTTAAAATATCATTCCCTCTTCCTCATTATCCAACAATAGTTCAGAAATTATTGGGTTTACAGATTCAAAACATGGAATTGAGGTTATCAATTTAGGTTCAAAAATTTCAGATTCTATATTTTCCAACTTAAGGTTATCTTCCAAAGTGTTCCCAATATCAAGTTCAGCCTCAATGTTCACAAAGTCAGAAAAACTGGGTGAAGATTTTTTCACATTCAGATTTTCATTATCAAGTTTGACTTCAACCCGAGTGACCTCATTCTCAAAACTCCTAAAACAATGATTTTTCTCAAAAGAAGGGATGATGTAAACAACTGGGAAATCTTTTTCAATCTGTTTTGATTCATGTTCAATATTGACCAACTCAACTACATTAAAGTTATTTATTGGATTTTCAATATTGTGTTCTTGACTTAGTGAGTTTGTTATTTCTAGATTAAGTTCAACTGAGTCATATTTTTCAAAGAGAATAGATTCTTGCCCAGTTTCATAGTCACTCTCCTATTCAATTTTATTTTCAAATATTTTATATACATTTTCCTTTTCATTTTCTTCAAATTCTTTTTTTTCTTTAACCCTTTATTGTAATTACAAATGCATATTTTCTAATCTTTTTAGTCTTTGATCTCGCTCTTAATAATCTCTAAGTTGAATTTCATGGGTTTTAGTTGACCAATTATTAAATAGTTCCACCCTAGCATCCAATTAAGAATCAATTAGGTTAATTTTATATAGGGTGTCAGGACTAGGTTTAATGTATTCTTCCTCTTCAATGAAAGAATTCTGCTATGGCTGGTTATAGACACACTTCCAGGCAGTATGTCCATAATCTTCACAATAAATTCAATAAGGTCTAGTGTAGTAATTTGAGCTTTCAAAAAATTTCATTTTTTTAAATTTTTAGATTAAACACATAGAGTTTAACAGTTGATGCAGAATTTTAATGGACAACTAAAGCAGTAGGTTCTAGTTCACAGTTTTTTGATTTTTTTGATTTTTTATATGATTTTTTTAATATGTGTTTTTATGTTTTTTATTAAGACCTTAAGTTCTCAGTGCGTGCCTTCCCCAGCAACAGTACCAAATTTTGATGAGGTCAGAGGTCGTCATGACCCTCAAAAATTACATTTATTACTCCTACACTAGCACAATGGTGTAGGGTCGATCCAGAGAGAAGGCAGATGAGAACTCTAAGGTTTTATTAAAAAGTAACTCCATTGTTGTCAGTATTGGAGGAAGTAAACAATAATTTTTACTTTTCAATTTTTTTTTGAATTTTTAAAAGATGAACTAGAAATAGTAGGAGGAAACAAGATTCTTTACAAAGAAACTAAAATTTATACTAAGTACTATCAAACTTAAGAATTAAAGCAAACTAACATTTAAAATCAAGACAAAGGAGCTCAAATCAACAAAAATAACTTTGGAAATCTAATCTACTGGTTAAAATAATTGACTTCTTCACAAATTTTGTTGAATCACCCCTAAAACATGCTGAATAATCCCCCTCACCAAGAAATTCAATAGGCAGAGGATTAAGATTTGGAGTTCGCCACACCAAAACTTAACCGTACTGCTAAGAAGTTTGAAAAAGATTAAATTTGGAAATAAACTCGCCATAAATTCCCAATTTTAATGACATTAATGTTATGATAGATGAATTGAAAAAAAACCTCGCCAGTCAAAATTGAATTATTAAATTTTGAAATCAATTGAGAAGTGAATCAACTAAATAGAGATTCATAATTCAATCTCGCCGATTGATTATGATTCTGAAAAATGTAAATTAATTGAAGAATTTTTAATGATAAACCAGCAGAATTGAATTCCAAAGCTAAGAAAATATTAACCCATGATCATCTTTATTATAGTAGTGAAAAACATCAAAAAATAGAGTACAAACATAAAGGGAAAAGGGAAGAATAAATCCCCAAGTGACACTCTGCCTTTGGGCTCCGTAGTCTCCGGCTCGTCTCCAGTGTTGCTCCCAGGTATCCACTCTCGAGACTGGTGTGTACGTGGAATGAATGAGCATCCTCCAAATTCTACTACTTGCTCTATTTTAATACCTTGCTGTCATCTACTGCATATCACTGCTCGAATTACACCAATTTGGAATGTCCTTCATGAGTGCACCACACACGTGCATTTTATCCGCGACCGGCATGTCGCACTAGTTTTTCCCTCGTAACTAACTCCAGATGAGTTAGTTGCATGGACTTAGACATGTCTTCAATTTTTTTATGAACCTGCACATATAAAATAGAAAAGAAAAGTAAATAAATGAGAACGCAAAGAAAGAAAAATAGTTATTTTTTAAGTTAAGAGTTATATTACTCGTTATAAGTTATCTAAAGTTAATTAATAAATATCTTAATTGATAATTATTATTTACATTTTTTTATTATCCACATAATAATACTATGATAAAAAATAATTTGATTTAAAAGTTATTAGTTGAATTATGTTAATAATTATAATTACTAAATTATTAATTTTATCATTTTTAAGTAAATAAGTAATTAAAATAACAAACAATTTAGATAGTATTAATAATTTAAATGTCATTTTTATTATTATTTTTAAAGAAATTAGATTGTTCAATTAATTTATTAATTAGTTTATTTTAATTTAGTAATTAGAATTAATGCTTAAGTTTTAAATATTTTTAAATTAATAAGTATATTTCATAGTTTTCTTATAATTATTATTAATTATATATTTATACTATAAAAGTATATTAATTTATTATAAACACTTATTATAAATTAAGTTTTGTATTTTAATTTATAATTAATATATTTTTTAATATTATAATTATTTAAATTTATGTCTTAATAAAAAACTATTCTATTCATTTAATTAATTAAAGTTAACTTTAACTTTAACATTAACTTTAATTACATTTTGTTTTACATTAATTTTAATATTACTTTTATTATTATATTTTTTGCATAATTTTTTAATTCCCCCTCCCCAATTCCATGTGCAGCAAGGGGGAGGGTTTTTGGTCCTCTTCCTCAGCAACTCCATGGTATAATAGGATCTTGGAAGGCAGTGGCTATGGTGATGCTTCACGGTGGCACAACAGACTCCTTAGACCGCAGCTCTCAGCTTGCCCTCCTCTAATCTAGGCATTGCAACCAAGACCGACGGCAGCTCAGCCTCTATTTACAATAGTGGCGTAACTGCCTCCATCAATATCGGTGATGCAGAATCACGGACCTCTGCGGTTCTAGTGTAACGCGGCGGCCTCCTCCTCCTTACAGGTCACCAGCTCGAGCAGCGTCCAACAAAGGCTCTGATTTCTCCCTTCGGCATAGTGAAAACGCTCTTCCCCAAAAACCCTGGAACATAGATTCTTCTTCAACTAGGTGTCGTGGTTCGGGCTCGATGTTGCAGGATATTTGATGGTGGAGTTTTGGAAAGGTCACTAGTATAATTAAATCAGAATCGCCGCAAAGCTCCCCAACATTAGGGTTTGGTTCCATGATAGAATGCGAATTCTAGTTCGAATCGTTGTCATTGGGTTTGATGGTGGTAGGGTGAAGCGATGAAGAAGGGTTGAGGCACAGGGTTGGTTAATCCAGAGACCGACACGAAGAAGAAGAAAGGTGGATATTGATATGAGATTGTGAGGGAAACTGGTGTATCAGTGTGTGAAGTGAACAGCGACATCGGTGTGTCGATGTTAGAGGTGAGACCGATTAGTTATATCGGTAGTAGATAGAGGATCATATCGGTGTCCGTGAGACCAAAGATGCAACGAAAAGAAACCGATCATGAGGGCTTGAATAGGTGAGTCAAGACTCACTGATAGAAGGGAAAAAATAGAGGAGAAACAGAGAAACTGATCTTTGCATCGGTAGCATAGGTAATGGGAGAAACCAATAGTTAAATAAAAAAATGAGACACCATTAGTTGAAATAAAAATAAGTATCGGTGTATGGAAAACAGATGGAAGAACAAAATGACTCACTGATAATTAAAATATTAAAAAGCAATCGACGCGACATGAAACCAATTATGATTTAGGATATCGGTGAGTGCATGAGACACCGATAAAAGAAGAAAAGGATTGGGGCGACAAAACATCGGTGTATAACTCACAGATAGTACAAAATAAAAAACGTTAACAATAAAAATTAATTTACAACAGATAAAAAAAAGAACAATACTAATTAATTAACACAAAAGAGAAATTAACAAAATTGTTTAAGATTAAATAATTAGGTATAACTAAAAACTAACTTAATTATATAACAAATTAAAAATAAAAGTGACTAAATTATTAAACAAGAAAATAAATGTTAAGATTAATTAAATATATGTCTAAATAAATGAAAAACACCTACAAATAATTTACTGAAAACATATAATTAAAATAATTAGAATTGACTGGAGTTATTAAACGAAAAAATTAATTAGTTAGATGACAAAATGAAATCATAAAATTAAAAACACAGTACTTTATTAAACTTTAACTTTAACTTATTTACTTAGCAGAATAATTGAACTGGTTAAAAAAGTTAATTTATTTAAATTAAAGGGTAAAGTTATAAATTAAAAACTAAATTAGACTAAAACAAATTAACAAAGAAAAATTAATTAAACAATAACATTTTAAATTATTAAAGCATTATCAAATTAATATTAATAAACTAAAAAAATAAGTTAATAAATTTGGAATAATTAGAAAGACTATAAAAAAGGACTTAAAAACATATTTAATTATAAAAATGATTAATTAATAGATTTAGTGATAAAATTACAAAAGTTCCAATATTAATTAAAAAGTGTTAAAAACAAGTAATTAAATTGATAAAAATTAAATAAAAGATGCGGAAACACTATGTAAAAATAGATCCACATCATATATTTACGCTTCACACCAAATTTAGAAGATAAGTTGTAAATTACCAATAAAATAGGTCATGAACTTTGTTTCTATGTCTTTGATATGAATTTCTTCCATCTATGCACTTTTTAAGTTTGATATTTCTAACATTATTTATGAATATAGGAAATAATAAATCAATTTTCTTCCACTATTGACAATAATATGAATGAAGTAATTTTTTATCAGATATTCAGAAATTTAAATATCATCATACCATTTACAGAACATTTGAAATTTTCTAATAAATGTTCTAAATGAGGAATTATAAAAAGATACCAAATTTTATTTATAAGAGTCTTTGTAACTAAAAAACAATCCCGTTATTTTTATTTCTTATTATACCATGATTTCACATATTTATGACACTTTGGTAGACCTTCGTATTCCTAATTATATAGTACACAATCATTTGGGAAGGAATATATGTTCTTATACCCAAAACCCATAGGGTATAATATATTCTTCTCATTATAATGTGAATCTAGGAGCTCATTTTCTTTAGAAATTATATCTTTCAGCAATTGCAAAGGCTCTTTAAAACTCTTGTCACTTTATCCATTTCTATTCTTCAAGTTAATCAATCTTAAAATCATTTATATAACCATAAATTTATTATAACCTCGAAATAATGGGTTTTTGAATCACCATATAAACACTCAATTATTAGTTCTTTCTTAATTTCCTATACTTCAATATCATGAATCATTCTTCAATTTGATCATATTTATCATTCTAAAAGTCATCATCATCAATAGATCTTGAATTATACATAATTTCACCTTGAAAAATATAAGGATTGTAACACAAATTGAAACCATGAAAAATTAATTGATCTTTCATTTCTATTATTTTCAAAATATTCATATTTAAACATTTCAAGCATGAATAGAAAAGTATTTCATTAATTTTTATATTTCATTTTTCAAATTCATAAAAGGCATCAACAACTCCCTCATATTCATCACTTATTTATTGTATCATAATCTAATAATGAATAATTATTAGCTTCAAAAAAATTAAATATTTGAAAATAAGTTATTATATTTAGAAATTTAGTTTCAAATTTACTTTAATAAATAACAATAAAAAAATAAATGTAAAATATATCACAAATAATATAATGATAAAATATTTCTTAAACAAAATTATTAATTATGAAATATTTAAATATCATCCTTTTATATTTTTTTCTAAAATGAAATAGAAACATTAACATTGATTTTAAAAGGTTGAACAATAATAAAACATAATTATTCCTTATTTTTATCATGTAATTCCATAATTATGTATTTATTGTTTCCAAAATAAAAAATGAAATATCAAAATTTAAAGGGAAAATTATTAAATATTTATAATCCATGAGATTAAAAAACTTGATAAAGAATATAAATACATGGAAATACTTATACCAAAACTAACATGCAAGGGTGACTACAAAAACATACTCATTAGGATCTCCCAAAACAAATTTTATAAAATTACATTGTAAATGAGAATCCAATCATTGTAATTTTATATTATTAGAATATTTCCAATATTTAAAAATGTACCATATTATATAATACAGAAAATAAGTAAAAAAAATCATTTTAGAAATTCAAATGGTATTCATGACACCTTAAATAGACAAAAATAAATTTTTTAAATCATTATAATAATCAAACTAAGCTAATCCCTTTTTATTATAAGGGGGTTAAAGAAATAATGTACTAAAAAAATATATCCCTATCATCAATACAATCATCCATTTTGTCTTCCATTAGAGACATGAATAAATAAAAGTTATAAAGTTTTTTTGATGGAAACACAATCATGAAATCAAAATGATAATCTAAATATATATTATCAATACTTCATTATCAAACTCTATAATCCACTATACAATAAAAAAACTCATTCACAATGTAAAACAATAATATACCTTATACACCCATTAGTTGACAAATTACCATTATTTCTAACACCAATTAATCAAATAATATTTCAATAAAACTGAAATACTAAAACATTCATTCATAAATTATAAAATACCTTAGATGAATGAATAATTAAAAACACATATAAAAGATGTTATTTTTTTGATATATACCAGGAAAGGTCTGGGTCCGGTTAGACTAGTCCCAAAATTTATTAATGAAAAATAAGAGTACAAGGTTACACAGAACAAGGGTACTTATAAATTTGAGAATGAGACACTCCTCTCATGTCATCATCCACTAAAGGTTCAAAGAACTCAGGAGTCCTACAAGACAACATGGAAGTCATATCCATAATAGCTCTCTTTTTTCAAGGAATCAACCACTTGGTTAGCCTACCTATAAGCATGTGTGATCATGATGTTGAGATGATTTATCTTATGAAGACATCAATTAATTGAGGTGAAAGCCTCCGTGGAACATCCTTAGTCCTCAACTTAAGAGAATTAACAATAAATTTAAAGTCAGAATCAATCCACAACAAATTCAAACTATGATAAACAACATGTTTGAAAGTATAAATAATGGAACACATTTTAGCTTTACAAGCAATTCCCATCCTAATGAAATGATCAAAACAACATTTGATAAAGCCATGATGCATGCGAAAAACACCACCATAGCCTAATCATCTCGGTGATCCCAACACAACCCATAAAAATTAACATTTATATAGGGGAAGATAGTATGAATCTAATGTATATACTTGACCATAAGTCGATTCTTCGGCCTACCTGAAATTCCAAATAACCGAAGCACCTGATGGTCCGAGAAGGTTCTATCTATGGCGCGAAATTGAATGGTTGTAACTACATGAATGTCTCTATGAAGCATCAGTGCACCAAAATTATAATAAGGGGTATTTTTTTCGAACAGGAGATCATTTATAGCTATCCAGGCAGCATGGAAATCCACCGTTGTAGCAACAATAAGCATATTTTGAATCTATTCACTTTTTTCAACTTTAGTGATGTTAATCATTAAGTCTTAAAGCTTCACATGAGAGCATAAATCAATGCTAAAGATATCACCAATTTAGATTCATAATTTTTGAGAAAAAGGATAGGATATGAATAAGTGCTAGACATTTTAAGCATCATTCAAGCATAAATGATAGGAATATACAATGCAGTGTCCAACCTTCCTTAGTTGATTAGGTGAGGGCAACCTGTTCCTCCATATTCTTTAGAGGAGGAGTAACCAAGAAGGCTAAAAAAACAAAACTTTGAATTTAAGAAGCCAACAAGGTTCTTGGATATCACCAAAAAATTTCATATTAGAAAACTCTTTAGTATTGATGAGACCATTACTATTGGGATTATGGATTGGAACATCAATATCCATGAATAAGTAATTTTGAATTTACATATGGGCCTGAGAAGTCACCATGACATTAAGGATGTCTTTGTGATCTAGAAAATCATCCACTGACATGTCTAATAGGTTAGTGGGTATGTCACCCATGTGTAATAGATTGTCTAACCAAGGGTTCTTCCAATAATTAAGATTATATTTTCTACTCACAGGACATCTTGAGTTTCGAAGAATTTCCTTGAATTAATGCCTAATAGAAGTCCACAGAGAGGAAAACAAATAGTATTTATAACCACTAATAAGCTTCATTTTAAACATACTTGAAAAAAAGTCCAAAGATGAGTTACATGAGGTTAATATATTCCATGTGAACTTATTAATAAGTCCATCATTGAATATCTTATGATCCTTGACTTCGAGGCCACCCATCTCAATGGGATTAGTGAAATATTTCCAAGTGACTGTGATCAAATGTTTTTCATTAATAGATACAATCCATATAAAGTTCCTCATAAAGAATTGGATTTCACTGAGAAAATTTCTTGGCCATCTATAAAGTGATAAGGAATACAAAAAAATTGATGTAATCATCGAATTAATAAGGTACACCCTCCTAACTTGAGATAGAGCTTTACATTTCCATCTATCCATATGATTGATAATTCCTAAATATATGCCATCAAGACACTACCTCTACACCTTACCACAAAAAAGTGGGACCCTAATATAATCAAAGGGGAGAGACCCTTTTCTAGCTCCAAGGGTCCTAGTAATTTTGTTTTTTACCCACAATGAGACTATCACAAAAAATTAAAGTCCTTCATCAAATAGAAGTGATGGTAGAGATAATCAATCATGAAAAAATTCCCAAAATAGATATTTATAAAATTAAACACACCTCATATGCATGGAAAATAATAAAAATAAATAGGAACCATGAAGATATATAAAGGAGAAACAATGAAAGAGGATAGGAAAGAATTAAAATGTGATGATGATAATGATAAAAATGATTGAGGTCAGGGGAAATGGGGAATAATGAGAGAAAAAGATCACCACCTAAGGTTAATGAGAATAAAAAAGGGTCTGTCGATGTGAAATTGAACATTCAATACAATATATTATAAAATTGGTAGTTTTTAAAAAATTTTCTAGGTTAGTTTTTAAAAATAAACCTTATAAATCAATTTTTTTACATTAGTTAAAAAATTGGTGGATTTAATTTTTTTTCTTTCATGATGGTTATCATATAACTAACATGAAGGATAAACATCTGATTTTTTGAGGTTTCATTAAAATTATATGACATAAAAAATATTCTATAACATTGATTTTTTAAAAACTGAAATTTTACCTACATCATATAAAATATATTTTTTTACTAGTGAAATAGTATGATTTTCCCAGTGAATATCATGATTGTAATGGGAAATAGGTTACTCATTGCTCAAGTGATGAGATACCTAAATCCTGACTGTTGTGTGATCTTTTTTTTATTATGTAGGGAATTACCTAGGATATTGAAGACCACACCTCTCTAAACAAGGTAATGGGTTGGTGCTAAAAGAAATAAATCATAAAAAAATTTACCTTCAAGAATTTTATTACAAGAATTTTATAATTTGTTCTTCACATTTATTAAAAATATTTATGACAAACTCAATTACCTCAAGTAAGGAATACTTTTGAGGGGAATATTTTTCCTCGAAATTGGGGGTGTGTGGCTCTTTACATCATTATTTTCATTATGTTTATTCTTATCATTGATCCATTTTATAAATTTTTTCTATTATTTAAGTATTATTACTAATAGTTTCTTTTATAGAATCTATCTCTCCCCATATCTCATTCATTTGACTTTCAATATTCAGCTAATTTTGTTCCTTTCTAAAGAATTCCTATAGTGATATTCTAAGTTATACAATTATAACACATGTATACTATTCTAGATGCTTCAAAGCTATTGAAAGTACATGGTATTTAATTATAGTGGATGGAGATTCTTTTTAAAAAATAAGATTAAAATATACTAAACTATGTAGTCATTATCTTATAATTCTATTTTAATGTAGATAAAATTTCTATTTTTTCATACTTACACATGATTACTATACTTTTTGTGCATTCTGATCTACTATTTGTACCTTTTTATTTACATAAGCATCTTTCCATAAAATATGATTTGGGATGGACGTGGATTGACATTAAAATTGATCAATTAGTATATAATAAAAGAAATATAATTCCATATATTTTCATAGTATATAATATTTTTTCTATAGATTTTTTTATAAATACGTTTAAAAAAAATATTTTTTAAAAAACGCCCAGGTTAAAAATATTTTTAAAATTTCCCCTCAAAGGCGGCAGGCGCGATGCCGCCTTTGCGTTTCGGGGCAAAGGCGGCATCGCGCCTGCCGCCTTTGGCCTTTACCTGAAAGGCGGCATCCGCGATGCCGCCTTCCCCCTAAAAAAATTTAATTTTTTTTTGAAAATTTTTATTTTTATTTTTTTTGTTTTGTTTTCTTTATATATATATATATATATATAAAACAAAAAAATTCAGCAGAATTTCTCTGCTACTAAATATCCAGCGGTACTGCCATTACAGCAGTCTGGATTCTGATAGAAACCCTCACCCAGACCTTCCTTTTATAAGATGGCTTGCCCTGGAAATCATTCTGCATTTTCGATGTGGGATTCATGTTCTCTCTTTCCTGCGCAGTACATTCTGCATTTTCGATGTGGGATTCTGTTTCAAGTGCGTGACTTTGAAAGACAATAAAATATAAACTATAAGACCAATATAAATGAAATTTTAAATATTGATTAAACATATATGAAATAGTTGAAAACAAAAAGAATTTCCTTAAAAATGATGATGCAAAATAATTTATAAGGTTTCAAAACCGCTTACCTGAAATTTAAAAAAGTTTCAAGTACGTAAATTTGAAAGACTATAAAATATAAAATATAAAACGAATATAATTGAAACTTTAAAGATTTATTAAAGATATAAGAAATAGTTTAAAACAAAAGGAATTTCATAAAAAAGGTTGATAGAAAATAATTTATAACCTCTCAAAACCACTTACTTGAAATTTAAAAATGTTTCAAGCACGTGAATTTGAGTGACTATAAAATATAAACTATAGAACAAATATAATTGAAACTTTAAACATTGATTAAACATATAATAAATAGTTTAAAACAAGAAGAATTTCATAAAAAATGTTAATGGAAAATAATTTATAAGCTCTCAAAACCGCCTACTTGAAACTTAAAAACGCTTCAAATACGTAAATTTGAACGAGTATAATTATATAAGTAATAATTAATAAGTAATAAGTAATAATTATAATGAATAATAATAATTAATATTTATATAACTTATTAATAATTAATAATTAATAATTACTAATTACTAACTAATTAATTATAATTATTAATTATATTACCAATTAACTAAATAATTAGTATATATATAATAATTAATAAGTAATAAGTAATAATTATTAATTATTAAGTATAATAAATAATAATAATAATTAATATTTATATTACCAATTACTAATTAATAATTAATAATTAACAATTACTAATTAATTACTAATAATTATAATGAATAATAATAATAATTAATTACTAATAATTACAAATTAATTATTAATTAATTACTAATAATTATAATGAATAATAATAATAAATAATATTTATATTACTAATGAACTAATTAATAATTAATTTGTAATTAGTTAATTAGTAATATAAATATTAATTATTAATTAGTTAATTAGTAATATAAATATTAATTATTATTATTCATTATAATTATTAGTAATTAATTAGTTAATTGGTAATATAAATATTAATTATTATTATTCATTATATATGTAATAATTAATAAATAATTATTAATTAGTTAATTATTAATTAGTTAATTAATAATTATTAATTAATTACTAATAATTATTAATTGATTACTAATAATGATTAATTAATTACTAATAATTATTAGTTAATTATTATTAGTTAATTATTAATTAGTTAATTAATAATTATTAATTAATTATTAATTAGTTAATTATTAATAATTGTTAATTAGTTAATTATTAATTAATTATTAATTAGTTAATTATTAATTAATTACTAATAATTATTAATTAATTACTAATAATGATTAATTAATTATTAATTAGTTAATTATTAATAATTATTAATTAGTTAATTATTATTAATTACTAATTAATTATTAATTAGTTAATTATTAATTAGTTAATTATTAATTAATTACTAATAATGATTAATTAATTACTAATAATTATTAGTTAATTATTATTAATTAACTAATTAATAATTAACTAATAATAATTAACTAATAATTATTAGTAATAATTAGTAATATAAATATTAATTAACTAATTAATAATTAATTAATAATTATTAATTAACTAATTAATAATTAACTAATAATAATTACTAATTAATTATTAATTAACTAACTAATAATTAATTAATTAATTAATAATTATTAGTAATATAATTAATAATGATTAATTAATTATTAATTAATAGTTATTAATGATTAATTAACTAATTTACAATTATTAATTAACTAATTAATAATTATTAATTAACTAATTAATAATTATTAATTAAGTAATTAATAATTATTAGTAATATAATTAATAATGATTAATTAATTATTAATTAATTATTAATTAATAATTACTAATTAATAATTAATAATGATTAATTAATTATTAATTAATAATTATTAGTAATATAATTAATAATCATTTAGTTAATTAGTAATATAATTAATAATTGTAACTAATTAATTAGTAATTAGTAATTAGTAATTATTAATTATTAATTATTAATTAGTAATTGGTAATATAAATATTAATTATTATTATTTATTATAATTAATAATTAATAATTATTACTTATTACTTATTAATTATTATATATATAATAATTATTTAGTTAATTGGTAATATAATTAATAATTATTACTAATTAATTAGTAATTAGTAATTAGTAATTATTAATTATTAATAAGTAATATAAATATTAATTATTATTATTCATTTTAATTATTACTTATTACTTATTAATTATTACTTATATAATTATACTCGTTCAAATTTACGTATTTGAAGCGTTTTTAAGTTTCAAGTAGGCGGTTTTGAGAGCTTATAAATTATTTTCCATTAACATTTTTTATGAAATTCCTTTTGTTTTCAACTATTTATTATATGTTTAATCAATGTTTAAAGTTTCAATTATATTTGTTCTATAGTTTATATTTTATAGTCACTCAGTTTCACGTGCTTGAAACATTTTTAAATTTCAAGTAAGCGGTTTTGAGAGGTTATAAATTATTTTCTATCAATCTTTTTTATGAAAATCCTTTTGTTTTCAACTATTTCTTATATCTTTAATCAATCTTTAAAGTTTCAATTATATTTGTTTTATATTTTATATTTTATAGTCTTTCAAATTCACGTACTTGAAACTTTTTAAAATTTCAAGTAAGCGGTTTTGAAACCTTATAAATTATTTTGCATCATCATTTTTAAGGAAATTCTTTTTGATTTCAACTATTAATTATATGTTTAATCAATATTTAAAATTTCATTTATATTGGTATTATAGTTTATATTTTATTGTCTTTCAAAGTCATGCACTTGAAACAGAATCTCACATCAGAAATGCAGAATGTACTGCGCAGGAAAGGGAGAACCTGAATCCCACATCGAAAATGCAGAATGATTTCCAGGGCAAGGCATCTTATAAATGGGAGGTCTGGGTGAGGGTTTCTGTCAGAATCCAGACTGCTGTAATGGCAGTACCGCTGGATATTTAGTAGCGGAGAAATTCTGCTGAAAATTCTTGTTTATATATATATATATAAACAAAACAAAACAAAAAATAAAAATTAAAAATTTCAAAAAAAAAATTAAAATTTTTTTAGGGGAAAGGCGGCATCGCGGATGCCGCCTTTCGGGTAAAGGCCAAAGGCGGCAGGCGTGATGCCGCCTTTGCCCCGAAACACAAAGGCGGCATCGCGCCTGCCGCCTTTGAGGGGCAGTTTTAAAAATATTTTTAACCTGGGCGTTTTTTAAAAAATATATTTTTTTTAAAACGTATTTAAAAAAAAAATCCTTAATATTACCTAGAATTTTTTCAAGTAAAGCATACACTATCCTTGATTTAATATAAGAGTATGTTGGTTTTTATGCATGTTTTTTTGTTTCTACACTCCATTTTAATTTCATAAATTAAAAATTGTGAATCAAAGTGATTAATAAATGAAATTCCAAATAAAATAATAATAGATATGTTTTTTCTTAAATACTTCCTAATCTTGATGGCCAATGAATGCATCCTCAGTTTCTTAGTTTATAGGTATTGTATATAATATTGGTGGGTGGAATTTGACTTTCCCCTAAGTATCCATAAGATAATATTTGGTAAGAAGTATATTAAATGATCTATAATTTTTTCCTTTGACCAATAATATGAATATTATCTAATATTCATCTAAGATAAATGTAATTTATATGAGAAAATGAAGAGTAAAAAATCATTTAATTATTTTATTTTTAATAAAATAGATAAAGTATATTATAATGTTACCCTGATGTTTTCACAATTTATTGAATTCATTGTTGTCACAATATTATGCCTTGTATATATATTAATCATCACAAGTATTCAGGTACTTATCTCAATTTAACTAATGAAAATAGATTTTTTGGGTCAATAGGATAACCAAATTCATTCTATCCAACATTGAATTTATTAGCCCCATATTTTTCCTTTATAACTTTTACTAACACCATTTTGTGACATTTCTCTTTTTTTGACTATATAACTTTTTCCCACTTACTCACATAAAGATTTTTTCTCTATGATAACATGATTCTCACCTCCATAATGTTAATAACCACATAACATTTTCTTAATTTCAAAATCATAGTTAAGTTGTTACTTGAGATTAGTCGTTTTAGTAGGTGAAAATTCCCTTATCTGCAAAACTTGTTAAACAATAATTTAGAATATTTTAATACAATAATTAACACCTAATATAACAAGGATTTAATTTTATATTAAAATAATAATAAGCGACATTTAAACCATTTATTAAACATTTTTTCATTAAAGGATTAAGTGATTTATCCCATATATTACCTATATAAATCCCTTATTTGTGTTACCCTTTTACATGCAAGACATAATATATATTGGGACCACCATGAAGAGATTGGAATGTCTGAATGAAAGAAAAATTATCTATGAAATTTTTATATGATCATACAGTTGTTTTAGTTTCTAACCAAACAATTTACTAATTTATGTTTATAATATCTAGAGCATAAAATACTTATACTATATCTAATGGCATTATAAATGGTCAATCCTTTCAACATTCCTTATCAAAGTTCAGTTTCTTGAATCCTAGTTCATCAATTTTAATTTCATTCCTATTTTCAATCAAATTTCAATTAAAACCCAACACTTCAAATGTTGTATAATCTAACTAAAATATTTTTTCAATGATGTTATAGTATGACAGATTCATATAAATTGTATTTTTATTCTTGTTAAAAGATACATGCATCACTTCAGATATAAGAGTAACTCCAATATTTTGCATCATACTAAATTTATCCCAATTCTTTGCATATAATTTATTACTATTAATTTATAATATATTTTAATATAATACAAGTAAATGTTTTCATATATATTTCTATTGAATTCATTCATAAATTCCATTTATATTTGAAAATAATTCCTTTTTAATATTGAATCAAAACCAAGCTTATAAAATATTGATTATGTGTTATTTTTATCCATATTTCAACCAGTGATGGATTAAAATTCCTAAGAATTTATTTACAATTATCTCTATATAACACAACCTCTATAATTTTATATATAACATAAATGTGTGTATGCTTCCATATAGAGAACTAGCCCGAGCTACCTTTACACATCACCTAATTCACTTTTCCACAAGACTTGTGGGGCATTACCGATTAAACCTAGACAAAAACAAGCACCAGGGTACTATAAATGAACACATGTGAATGGATTCACCCACACTAATACTAGGATCAAAAATGGTTCCATCTAAGGACACAACATGGAACCTCTTTATATTGGACAACCACACAAAAATAAGATAAATAGAGATAAAATAAACACCAATCAAACATTTGATACTCAAGATAATATAAATATTTTACAAAACATTTTCATACAATAATTACATTTTTATATAAATCCTTTTTCATTTCCAAAAAAAGGTACAAAAACTAAACTGAAAAGAAAGTCGGTGGCTTAAAAGGCCGATACACCACATTGCCTAAAAATAGTTGAATAAAAGTGATCGACAAACCCCAAAATCTCCATGTGACTCTCAAGTCACTACCATAACTGAAGGGCCACTCGATTCCCAATGGAGATTGGTAACAAAAAACTTGAATTACATAACCTGAGGACCCACAAAAAACCTATATACTATGAAAACTCCATTGTGAGTATACAGGGTGTGAGCCAAAGGTCTATCAGATACCACCATGAGTCTATTAAATTCCTTGTATATAAATAAATCATTTATTCTTATTTCAAACAAATTAAAAAGTAGGTTTTTATTTCCTTTATAAAAAATAGAAATAAACATACCATATCAAATATCATTTCTCAAAACACACCAATTATAAAACATGACTCAAAGAGGACTTATAAAGGTAATTTCATTTTTAAAAACTAACTATTTTCCTTTTCAAAACAAAACCACTAGTGTTTAAAAAGAACATGCTAATCACTCTATTTTTTTCTTAAAAATACCTTCTTTGAAACCAAACCCACTTATGGTTTATAAAAAACATTTTAAAAGGAAATACTTTTCCCATCCTTGTATTTGAAATAAAAATATCTTTTCCTATTTTATAACTCAACACACAAAGGCACATCAAACATGGGTATAATAAAGGGGAAAAATAACAAAGTGAAAATACATAAAATTTATAAAAAATGAAAATAAAAAATCTAGGAAAACCTTATAAAAAAAATTCTCAAGCAAAAAAAATCGACACCACAAAGTAAGATCAAGAAAAAAGATAATAAACTAACATGTAAATATATAAAAAGAGTCATAACATAAGATACATACCATGATAAAAAAATCTAGCGACTAATGGAATGAGTACTAGACATGAAAAAGTAGAACCAACTACATACGGGTTAATGATCACATATCTCATCCCCTGAATCACTATCAACTAGTCTCATATGTGATAACCCCTATAATGATAATAAAATTAAACTGGGGTCTACTAGAAAGTGCATAACTCTCAATTATCATAGTTAATATCCCCTAATTCCCCACTTATTATCCTAGAGACCTTTATAACCTAGATAATAGTGGTCTACACTTTCCTGAAAATGTAACCACATGACAATTAAATATCCCAAGGTAGTAAAACAAATCAATTATATACTTACCACATCTAACAATACCCTTAAATAATGTTACCTTATCCAAACTACATAACCACAAACCATAGTTCTTATAACATTTTAATATGCATAGAATCATAAAAAGGATAAAAAAGGACTCAACTAGGGTGTAAAAATCAATAAATAAACCACCTTCCCTCAAGGTGATAAATGGATATTATCATTATACACAAAAATAATATTCGTTGAAGATGAATTTTATAAACCATTTTGAACCCAAACACAATTCCAAGGTAAATAAAACATAAAACCAAAGAATAACTATAACTTCTTACAACACTCACAGTAAGATATTCTATATTTTTTATGAATATTCATTACATTACATAAAAACACACCTAAGGATCATAAATTTTAGTGTATTTGAATAGAGATACATTATAATTTTATATCATGAATGATCTTCAACATCTCCCACAAATATATTTTCATATAATACCCTTCTTAGACATATCCTACTTAAACCTTTCTTCATAACATGGGGAAAGGAAACATAATAAAGGGTGATCTCAAATACTTAGTAAGGGAAGACAAGGGAGATACATAATTATAACATGATTATAAGGGTATTTAAACATGAGAATAAATTTCGAAAACCATACCATTTATATCAGAGATAATAAAAAGGAGTCATGGAATAAATCTTGATAATTCATAAGACATGAATCATAAAATAATTTAAGAATATGAGCCCTGAAAATATAACAATGACATAAGATATAAATTTATGGAAAACACATAATAAAAAAACCATATGTAAAGGCTATCAAAAAAGACATTTATAACATGTTAGTATTGAGATAACCACTAGTGTACCTGGTTTAGGCTTGGGATAACCACCCATGTACTCTGTTTTTCCAGGCATGGGCTAACCACCCATGTACCTTTTGTGATTGTAGAACATTAATATTTACCCAATGAATTTAATGGAAATATAGGTACCAATTTCCAAATAATAGAACTCAAACATATATGTACAATAAGATCACAAAAAATTCATCATATCAGAAACCATGAGAAGAAATGGGTTTCATAAACATTTCATCATTACATACAGAAAAGATTTAGGTTTTATAAAAATTTAATCAAAACTTAAACCATGGAAAAGAAACAGGTTTCATAATCAATTCATCATAACATCATATCATTACCCATGGAAAACAATGGGTATCATAAACACCTTGTTTTCATAAAAATAAACCATTCAAATAAATCATAAGAATGAAATACTTGTATAATTTACCTAACGAAGCATAAGTTTCAAAAAATTATTTCGACTTAGATGGAAAAATATTTTGAAATATCACCTATAACATTTTTCAGGAATATAAAATTGAAACTTTTATAATCAGTTTTTTAAAAATAAAACATTTTCAAAATAATTTTCTTTGAAAATAACCTTAGAAACTTATAAAGGAATATTTAATGATATTTTAAACATTTATTGAGGAAAATAACCTTTCCACTATAAGAAATACTTTTAATAACAAAAATCACATTAATTTATTTTATTTGAAAATAATATTGGAAAATCATAAAGGAATTTTTGAATAAATTATTGGTCATAATAGTGAAAAATTCTATTCATACCATACAAGTTAAAATGAATATTCATTTCATTGTTTCGATAAAAACTAAAGAGGAATTTTTTAGAAAACAACATGAATATTAATTTTAAAACACTTTGTAAAAAGATTCAAACATGTGTAAAAAATTATTTAATGAATATTTTGGACAATTTAAAATCATTTTTATTTTTTAGAAAACATGGATAAAGAATAAAAAGGGTTTTATACCAAAAATAAAAATACAACTAATTTTATTTAAAAAAATTCTTTTGGAATATTGAGTACATAAAGAGAAGAAAATGAAGGGAAACATGTATTCTAAAGAAATATCCAAGGGAGAATAAAATTAATGAATTTATTGGGAAATATATAATAATATTTCAGCAGAAAAAGTATAATCATAAATAACCCTGATAAACAATGACATTGAAACATTTAATAATTACCACTTTTGTAACTTTTAAATCGTAATACACATGAATTTGAGATCCTAAAATGGATATGTAAATCATAATAATTTTAATGAAAATGAATATAAAAGTAATTTAGGATCAATATATACATCACACACAAATAATAAGTGGAGAATATGGCATGTATCTTACAGATGTAAAAATTGAGATGAAAACCCCTTACCACATTGGTTACTTTTCAATCGTAAGCCTCATTAAAGAATAACATAAAATGAAACATTAAATATCAATAAGAGAATAATATAAATTATATAACATGTAATAGGGGAAGTATATACAACTAATAAAATAAAATAAGTTTATAACAAAACTTATTTCTCAAAGAAGATAAATTGAGACAAAATTCCCTTACCTTCATTATCAATATCATTTTTACACATTTAAACCTCTTGTATAATAAAATATAGGTTTATTATACATATATTATAGAAATATAAACACACACACATGCACACACACACACACACAGACATATATATCATACCATATATGATTTACCAATGTCATTTCATAACCCTTTTATTAACAATTCACTATTAAAACTACATTTTATGTAATAATAACTTTGTTTTTCATGTATGTTTTGGTTTGGAATTTTCATTCCTTTTACTTTGATCACGATTATATAATTTCAAAAAATTTAACCATTATATAAATATCATATTTATTCATTATACATGTATTTATAGTAATATATTAAAGTTATATATTGAAAATGAACTACACCATTCATGGAGATGGTAGACCGTACCTACGCATGAAAGCTATTTCCATTCTCTCAATGGAAAAAAACAAGAACGGTAAATAATATATCCCACTTAATGAATAATTATGATTTCATATATATCACATATATATATCATAACTATATAAATTTATTTAATCTATTCTTATTATCCTCTAAGTAAAATAGAAATGAAAAACACATCAGATCGGTTCGTGAGGCGGTAGTCCGCCGTACACATGAGCAACATTATTGTTCTATGAAGGGTTAGAAGTTAATAAGTCAGACGTGATATTATATTTCCATAAGTATTTTTAGGTAATAAATATCACATATATTCATTAAATTTATACCTTTTAACTTCCATGTAAAGCGTTAGTGAAAAATGAATCACCTCACTTTGCGAGGTGGTAGTCCTTCGTACACACGGGAGACATTATCATTTCCATTTGGAGGAAAGGGATATGTATATAGGTCATGAAATAAAATTAAAAAATTAATTTAATTATATTTAAGATACCAAGGTTATTATAGGATATGAATTAAATAATAATTGAAGGAGATGGAGGAAGGAATAAAATAAAATTCTCATTGAATAATGTTACCTCTTCTATGGGTAACCTCAGTAGGTTTTCACAAAATGACTTATTAGGTTGTATTTATGATCAAATAATTATTATAAAATGTTAATATGGAATTTAGTATGGTTTTATGGAAGGTATTGGATAAAACAAATGGTTTTGTGAATGTGAAGAGGAGAGGAGCGGGTTTGTCCTTTTATAAGTGGGGGAGAGTACTCACTTTGAATTGTTGAAAAGGAAAAGGTGTAAAAAAAATTTAAATATGAAAAAAATATAAAAAATGGGTCATTATATTACATTAGAGTTTAAAAGGTATAAATATTTACATAAAATGGGTGTTGTAAAAGTTTCTAGTTCATTTTACCCCTTATATTTTTAGTTTAATCCCTAGTAAACCCATTTTTACCTTAACCATGCTAATTAATTTTTACTGTTTTTACTGTTCATTATTGTAAAAAATTAATTTGAAACTATTAGATAATATTAATTATTATTATTCCTATTATTCATTCCATGTTTCCAAATTTCATTCAAAAAAGTGGAAAATTTTAATTTAAAATTAAACCCACAAACACGGTGAAAAAACAATTTTCCAAAGGGAAACTTTTCATTAGCTTAAAAAGTTTTAACATCCAAATTCAATGTGTAATTGATTTAAATTATATAATTTTTTTAATAAATATATAATTGATAGAATTTTACTTTTATAACAACCTTAAAACAGTTTTTAAGTTTTTAAATGCTTTAAACGAAAGGACAATTCTTAATAAAAACCAGCATTTTTCACAATTCACTAAAAATTTGTATTTTAATAAAATTCTAAAAAATTAAATCTAATATAATTTTGATATATAGATTTAAAAAATTAAATTTATTTTTTCAAATTAATTTTATAAATTTGTAAAAAATTAATTTTAATATAATTTCACAAAATGCGACAAAACTGTTTTTTATAAAAATAGTTTTTTTAAGAATAACATTGGATTTATACTTGTTTGATTCCTAGAAAACATATAAGATGATTTTTAAAACATTATATTGATTATATAATATATAGGTTTTATTAAAATCATTCACCATAAGTGATTTATTTAATTTATTGTGATAAAATGCATTTGTACGTAGAAAAATATTATTTTAGGAAAATATTTCCTTTATTTTAAATGGGTCATTATATTCATTTGATAATCATAGAATTAATTTATATTTTAAAAAATATATATATTATCATAATTTAGTTAATACTATCCATACCCTCCATTCCAATGGCTAGGATATAATAATTATATTTTAATAGTATGTAGCATTTCACTTAAACTCAATATTGTGTGTGGCACAAGTTAATCTTAGTGTTGTGTTTAATACAAGAAATAAAAAAAATTAAATTTATTTAAAAAATAATATTTCAAAAAATCTCTAGGTGTAACATTATAACCCCTTAAAAAAATTTACCCTTGTAATTTGAACTTGTTCTTGGTAATTAATGGTTTCAAAATTCCTTTTTGAAAAAAACCACAACGTAAAAATATTTAATAGAATTACCTCTTAAGAAGAGATAAAGGGGAATATGAAAGTCATACAGAATAACACATTACTCAGTTTCCATGTAAGAAAAAATTAGCAAGAAATAAAGATATGGACATGGAATAAAATCATAAATAATTATAAAGAGTGATAGAGATTATTGATCCCCAAAAAATGAATGACCCAAAAATATATAAATCTACAACGACTGAAATAACCATTGGTTCATCTTAAATGATGGTAATTGGATAGTATTTTTGCCTCAAGATATTTTTCCTAAAGGCAATAGAATTTTTTTTACTACCAAGATAGATAACATGAGAAAATATATGTACTTGATTTATTTCTATTTCATAAGCACAATCTCATCCTTTTGTTGTGCCTCGATGAATTTCCACTTCCTCCCTTACTCCAACAAATAAAGATGATTTTTTATTTCTTGAATAACTAATGGAGCATATGATTCATAAATTAATTAAAAGTCATTAATTCTATCTCTAGTTATTATAAATACCAAAATGGTTAGCATAAGTAATGAAAAATATTCATATAGTGAAATAATACACAAAAACTCATCCAAGGTTTAACTTAAACCATTATATAAATGGTTAACCTTTTGACCATTCCGAAATTAAAAAATTAATAAATAAGGTCACTATTTTCACAAACTTTACACAACATTAATCCCCCAAACATTCTAAAGTTACTATTAATTATCACCTATCAAATGTGTGAATACCTTGGTCATATATTCTCCAAAATTATAGTAATAAACTAAATTACCATAAAACCATAGTGAAAATAGGCATGATTTAAAAATTTAACTCTATTCTAATTCCTCAAATAAGACCAAAAATTATTTAATATATACCATTAATCCAATAATTCTATAAACTCCATTAATGTTAACATAAATTACTTTGTAAATAAATCATTAACCAGTTCCAAGGTCATTAATAACGTCCAGTTTAATTTATCCATATCAATAACCTCTTTATCTAAACTAATTTTTTTTCTTAACATCATGTCCATATTAAGGGTTATCTTCACGTAATAATGTGTTTTCTAAAAAATATCATCTTTCTATTAAATCAATTTTTTAGTTCATTAGTATAGTTCAATATATTCTTGAAAATAATTAATGAAAAACTACTAATGAACAATCCACTGATGTTTCTTGATTCTAATAGTCAAAATACCATTGATAAAAAATACTTATACAATATTATTCTTTGAATCCCAATATATAAACACATAAATCATTCCACTTTCTTCATACACCATTAACCATGATTTACCTTCTTATTATATAACACTTCTTTCCTCTCATATTTCATTCATAGTCTCTCCATTGTAAGCAATATAACCATTACTCTTACAAATTTTTTGATTCCCTTCATGAGATTCCCCCCTAGGAAATTAATTATCATAATTACCATACTTTAAAAATTTAAAAAATTCAACCATCAATGATAACATAGGGATACCATCACTCTTATCCACTATGTTAACTAGATTTTTTTATTTTTCTTTTGAAATTACTTGATTTGAGTCTTTCTTTTCCACACCCAAAATATATTCTTATCCCACTGAGACATTCCCTTGAGTTCTTATTACCACATTTTCAACCTATAGGAAACTAAATATTCATTCTTCCAAGGTATGAACTATCTGAACTCTCAGTGAACTCTATCATTCTCTTCTTTGGTGCGTCCAAGAGTTGGATAATGTGCAAGTTGTTAATCATGTTTGTTGATGACTGATTAGTCATAATCACTATCAAATATACTCTAGTAATGATCCCATTTGTCTTATCATTAAAAAATTTTCCATCACATTCATTATTCATCCAGTTTCTTATGGTTCCAGCCATTGAATAAAACCAAAAAGCATAGCATGATAAACACTAATCACATTGGAAACCACATAATCACGAATTCATTTTTAGGATGTCTAAATCATGAAACTTTTTTTTTTCAAATCTATGACACCTTAGGTTCAACCTAAGTCATTTGTGGTTATAAGCTATTAAAATCCTTTATAATTATTTGTAAAGAACATTTGAATTAACCTAAGAATATCCCTCAGGAATTTCAAAGCAGGTGCATAGTAAGACCCGTTGTAGTGTACCAGGTAATGCTTGAGTCAAGATCGATGTGACTTTTTTAGAGTTATTACTCCTAGTAATATCTATTCCAAAACCATTCCCACTAATAATATATAGGGAGGGATATATATTTCTTGGAAAAAAACACCCCTTTATTAATCGTAACTTAGGTCATCCTCATATTCTTAGGATTATTCTAAGTGCTCTCACTAATGCTTCTCAATCTAGTTTCCATAGGTTAACTAAACCTTTATATTGATAACAAATGTAAATAAACATTCTTCTCATACTTATATATATTACATATTTATTTTATGAATATTCAATATGTTATATAAAAACATGCCTAAGGATCATAAATGTTGGTATCTTTGTAGAATGGATATATAATATTATTATTTCATAAAAGATCTTCAAAATATCCAAGAAATATATTCTCACATAATATTCTTCAAATACATACACTACTTAAAACTTTATTCACAACCTGGAAAAAGAAACATAATAAAAAGCGATATTAGATGCCCAGTAAGGGTAAAAAAGGGAGATAGATAAATATAACGTGAGAATAATGGTATGAAAACATGGGAATAAAATTAAAAAACCATTCCCGACATATCTTAGATCATAAACATGAGTCATGGAATAAATCATGGAATTTCACAAGACACAAATCAAAAAAGAATCAAAGAACATGATCCATGAAGATATAACATTATCATTAGACATAAATTTATGAAAAAAAATCATAAAAAACCTTATTCCAAGGATACCAACCAAGATATTCATAACATGTTAGGATTGATCTATCTACCTGTATACCTACTCCAGGATTGGTCTAACCACATGTGTACCCTATTTTTTGGGTTTTGGATAACCACCTCTATACCCTCTTCTTTCAAGTTTGGCTAACCAGTAATGTATCCTATGATCTCATAGAATATTAATATTTACCCAAATAATTATAGGTAGATATAGGTAAAATCAGTCACATATTGAAAATCATTTATATATATGCTATAAGATAATAAAATTTCTTCATATCAGAAACTATGAAAAGAAATGGGTTTCATAAACATTTTATCATAAAATGTGAAAAAGAAACATGTTTCAATAACATTTCATCATAACTTTACCTGGGGAAAAGAAATGGGTTTCATAATCCATTTATCATTTTATTATAGCATAACCTGGGAAAAAATAAAAGGTTTCATAAAATTATTATCTTTATAAACATAATTCATTTAGAGAAATAATAATAATTTTATACTTGAATCATTTCTCTTGTGAAGCATATGTAACATCCGTTGATATCATATTAGATGAAAAACGATTTTAAAAGATCACCTATAACATTTCTTGAGGAAAATAGCCTTCCACTTTAGAAATAAATTTTTTAAAAATAAAATATTTTAAAAATACATTTATTTTAAAATATCATAGGAAACTTATAAAAAAATATTTAAATAACATTTAAAATAATTCTTGAGGAGAATAACCTTTCCAGTTTGATTTTTTTTAAATCATAAGATATTTTCAGAATATTTTATTTGAAAATAACCTAGAAACTTATAATGGAATCTTCAAAGAAATTATTGTTCATGATGGTAGAGAATTATATTTATACCATACAAGTTAAAACAAATATTCCTTTCAAATTTTCGGTATAAGATAACTGGGAATTATTTAAAAAATAATGTGAATATTCATTTTAAAACACTTTGTAAAAGAGAAAAATGGGTAAAATGTATTTAATAAGTCATTTAGATAATGTTAAAGTATTTTTGATTTTTTTTTGATTTTTTTAGAAAACATAGATATGGAAGGAAAATGTTTTTCTATTGAAGAGAAAAATATGGTATATTTTCATTAGAACCATTATTTTGGAATCTTTAGTACATAAAGAGAGGAAAATGAATGGAAAAAAATGTATTCTCATGAAATAACTTAATGATAAGAAAATTCATGAAGTTATTTTAAAATAGATCATAACATTTCATCTTATAAATAATAATCATAAACAGTCATGATAAACAATTAGATTATAGCATCAAACCAATATCACTTTGGTAACTTTTGAATCGTAAGCCCCATGAAATGGAGATACTAAAATGGATATATAAATCCTCATAATTTTCTTGAAAAACATTGTAAGAGTCATTCAGGGGTAGTAAATACACCACACAAAAATAATAAGTGGTGAATATAGCATGTATCTCACAGATGTAAAAATTGAGATGAAAATACCTTACCACTTTGAAACTTTTCAATCACAAGACCCATTAAGGAATAAAATCTAATAAAAATTTAAATATAATAAAGATAATAATATTCATGATATAAAAATTTAAAGGGTTAGTATGTAAACCTCATAAAATAAATTATGTTCATGACATAACTTATGTCCCAAAGAAGACAAATTGTGAAAAAATCACTTACCTAAAGTCTCAACATACTTCGTACATGTTTGAAAATTTTGTATAATTAATATAGGTTTATTATAAATATGTTACATATCAATAAATATATATTTAATACTATATATAATTTACTTATGACCTTTTATTTCCAATTTATTGACAATTCCTTGTTAAAATTATGTTTCGGGTAATAAATGCTTTGTTTTTCACATTTGTTTTGGTTTGGTATTTTTGGTACTTTTACTTTGATCATGGTAAAATCATTTAAATAATGATAAAAATGATATAAATATCATATATATTAATTATATATTTATTTATATTAATCCATTAAATTTATAAATAGAAAATGAGTGGCACCATTTATGGACATGGCAGACCATACGTATGCATAAACACTATTTCCATTTTCTTGACAGATAGAATGTAAGAAAGGTAAACAATATTTGGCCCTGAAGGAATAATTATGGTGTCATATATATCGTATATATATATATAATATATCTTATACATAATATATATATATATATATATATATATATATATCCTATATATTAATTTTATCTATCCTCATTACCATCTAAGTAAAACAGAAATGAAAAACACATCACATTGGTTCTTGAGGAGGTAGTTCGCCATACACACGAGCGAAATTATTGTTTTCTAACAAGCTAGTAGGTAAGATGTCAGATGTGATATTATATTCTCAGAAGAAATTTTAGGTAATAAATATCATATATATTCATTAAATTTATCCCTTTAGCCTTCCTTGTAAAGCGTTAGTGAAAATGAATCAAATCGCTTCGTGAGGTGGTTGTCTGCCATACACACGATCGACGTTATCATTTCTCATTTGAGGGAAGGGGAGATGGATATAGGTAATAAAATTTACATAAAAATATATAATTATATTTAAGATAATGATGCTATTATATGAGAATGGTTAAATAATAATTGAAGGAGGTATAAGAATAAATAAAATAATAGCACTCATTGAAGAATGTTACCTCTTATTCATGTAACCTCCTTATGTATTCACCAAATCAATCCTAGGTTTAAAATATGATAGAAAAAGTATTATAGTATCTGAATAGGTAATTATTTAATGTTTTTGTGTAGGTATTTTCTAAACTAAATTGTTCTATGAGTGCGAAGAGCATAGGAGAGGGGGTTCCCTTTTATAAGTGGGGGGAGGATACACACAATTTTTTAAAATATAAAGGTAAAACCCTATTTTTCTAATGAAAAAAGCTCCAAATGGGTCAGTATATAATTTTATAGGTGATAATGTAGAAATATGGCCATAAAATGGGGCTTTGAAAAGTTTCTAGGTCAATTTACCCCTTATCATTTTAGTTTAACCCCCAATAAACCCAATTTTACCCCAATCGTGATAATTAATTTTTACTAGCCAAACCATTTTTTTCATTTTCAAATAGCCGGTTTTTGGGTAACTATTTCCCAATCCAAAGACCTCAAAAAATCATATTCAAAATTAAAATCCAAACAACATAATACCAAGCGCTGCATGCCGTACGCACACTGCCACAACCTCAAGCCACGAACCACCACCACACATCAGCCTTCACGCGTCAGCCTCGAAAATCAGTCACTGCGTCGCCTCGGGCCACGACCCCAAATGCGACTTTCAAACAACACCATCAACTCATATCACCAGCGAACAATACCAGCGACCGTCGTCACCATCACCAAACTGCATCAAAACAAAACACTGGCAAGCAACATCGACATCCATCATCTGTGATGAGATTAGAGCGCGAAGCTCACGCCGCCCCACAGATTCAACCAACCCCCATCACCAGACCAAATGGGGAGGCCAAAAAAACCATTTAGGAAGACAACCGTTGTCATCAACGAAGCCCAGTTGACCACCATCTTCATCCAAATCCATCCCTTTCCATCCGAAAAATCCAAAACACTCTCGCATAGACGATTGTGAGGGAAAGAAGATCACCAAATTCCCTGAAAACACCCAAAAAAGAAAGCATAAGACGAACAGGCAACAAAGAACATCTCCAGATTTCATGAAAAATCCAACCTCAAATGCAAACAACATCTCATCATCACCTTCAGAAAAACCCTCGAACACAACGCTCAACCACCAGATGCCCAAAACTTTGCATGAGATGATGTTTTGGAACCGCTGAAGTAAATGCTCAAGCGCTGAATCAACACCATGCCACCTTGAAGAGACATGCACCAGTGCGCGCAAATAGAGCCGAAACAAAGCCTCCAGAGACAAGAAACCACTACCTAGAGGCATCAAGCAAGGGGAGATCAGGTCCGATCGGGGATGGGGAAGGCGGCGCGAGCGAAAACCCTAGCAGAGCTCCTCCCCTTACGGGCACATCACCATTAATTTTTACTAATTTTAATATTAATTATGGGAAAAATTAATTTTAAACTATTATATAATATTAATTATTCCTATTCCTAATATGGAATCCTTTTTTGTAAATTACATTCACAAAAGTTTAAAATTTTAATTTAAATTAAATTCATATATGTGAGGGAAAAGCTTTTTCTAAAGGGAAAATATTCACAACTTTAAAAAGTTTTTAACATCCAAATTCAATATGGAATTGATTACAATGTAATAAATTAGATTAATAAATATATAATTGATATAATTTTACTTTTTAAACCATCCTAAAATATTTTTTATATTTTTAAATTATTTAAATGAAATGAACTTTTTTAATAAAAATAACTATTTTTTACAATTCACTGAAAAAGTTTCCTCTTCAAAAAACTCTAAAAAATTAACTCTAAGATAATTTTGAAATGTGGATTTAAAAAATGAAATTTATTTTTTCAAATAAATTATATAAATTTTAAAAAAATTAATTTTAAAATAAGTGTGGAAAATGTGACAAAATTGTTTTTTAGAACAATAGAGTTCTTAGGTATAACATGGATTTATTCTAACATCAACGATAGAACACATATATAATGACTGTTAAAACTTTATATTGATTATATAATATATAAATTTCATTAAAATTATTCATTATATGAAATTTTCTTAATTTATTGAGATAAAATAATTTTTCACACATAAAAATATAATTTAAAAAAAAAGCGCTGATAAATGAGACCTTTATTAGTGCTTTTAAAAGGGGTGATAAATGAACCATTTATCATTGATTTTATTTTGTGCTTCTAAAGGAACCATTTATTTGGGATTTTATAAGAACTTATAAAGGGTCCTTTATCAGTACTTATAAAAGTTCTGATAAAGGGACATTTATCGGTGCTGATAAAAGTTCTGATAAAGTAGACATTTATCAATGCTTTTAGAAGCACTGGAAAATTTCTCCTTTATCAGCACTTTTAAAAGCGATGATAAATGTGTCCTTTATCAAATCTTTTAAAATTGGTGATAAAGGGACATATTGTAGTGTGCTGTAATAGTGCACGACAACACCACTAAAATATGTTGTTGTAGCACAACACAACACCAGAAGCACCAGAAACACACAAGATATCAACACAAAACAAGTCCCGATATAAAATTTAAATTAAATAAAATTTACAACACAAATAAAAGAAAAAAAACTATATTATAGAAATTTAAAACATTGGTTTATACAATAACATAAAATAAAAATTATTACATACATTAAAAAACACCAATGTTTCTTTTCCTTTTAATATCTACCTAACTCATGTTATTTCTAAACAAACCACCCCCTGCTCGAGAAAAAGAACAACCCTATATAAAAAAATATTCTTATGTTAGTAATAATATAAAGAAATAAATCAAAAAAAAGTGTTAATTTTACTAAAATTGATTTCAATTTTAAATAAAAATATGCACTTAGAGTTATATTAGTCACATTGTTCATCAGATTGAGGTGCAACCGATTCCAAAAAGTCTCAATTTACTTGTGTATCGCATGTTGTAATGATGTAAAGTTGATTTCTACATGTCCCAAAGTCTCAAAAAAACCACAAATATCAATTTTATAGTGATTTTAATTAACTTTCTTTGTTAAACTTCCAACTCTGCATGAGCAGTTTTGAACAAACCACCTCAACTTGAAAAAAGAATCCACTTGTATAAAAAAAAATTATTATGTGTAATACTAAAATGAAATAAATTAAACATAAATATGAAAGAATACATTAATTCCATGGAAAATGATATTATTGTGAAAATATCAATATTACCTATTTTATTGAGTAATGGAGGGAACTTTAATGAAAGTGATAATTGTCAACACTGTAGGAGTAAAAGGTTTTGAGGGATAATAAGTCTCTGGAGTTTTTGATGTAGAAAGACATGAAATATGGATAAATCACCCCAACCCGAAAAAAATAATCCACATGTATAAGAAAATAATTATGATGTAAGTTATAATAAAAAGAAATAAATTAAACATAAATATGAAATAATACATTAATTATATAGATAATGATTTTACTATGAAACCATCAAAATTACCTCTATCATTAAGTAGAGGCAATATCATTGCTCTTCCTATAAAGGCAGTTTAGAGAACATGAAGGAAAGTGATAAATTAAACACTATAGGGGTTAATTTTTTTTGAGTGAGAAGAATCCTATGGATTTTTTGGTGTAGAAAGGCATGGAAGATGGATAAAACAGCCCAACTCGAATAAAATAATCCACCTATATAAGAAAACAATTATTATGTGAGTAATATTGAAAATAAATAAACTAAACATAAATATGAAACAATAAATTAATTCCATGGAATATGATTTTAATGTTCAAAAATCAAAATTACATCTGTCATTGAATAGAGGTGGTGTCATTGCTCTTCCTATAAATTCAATGGAAAGAATATGACATCTCTCCTTTTTATTATATAACTTTACATAGCATTTTACAAACAGAGGATCTTTTAAAGTTTAGTGTCTTGGAAATAAGGTATGTAATACATGAAAACTTTAAATATTCTTCTATTACACTTGAAATTATTCTTCAAGGTTCATCCTAAGTACATTTATTTCATCTCATAACCTGGGAACATACATCAAAGAAAAGGGTGATCTTAAGTCCCAGTAATAAATAACAAAGGAAACATTTTTCTTGTGAATGTAAAAAATATCAATAAAAACATGAGGAATATCATAGGAACATGATAAAAAGGCATATAATAAATAAAAAACATGAATTATAACTTTAAAATTTTGATACAACATTTAATTGAGTCATTCATAAGAATATCACTAAGGCTTATCACTGGGGTGTCATAAAAATTACCAAGGTTATTCAGCATGGTATTATAAAACTTTTTACCTCTAGAGATTAAAATATTTAACCAATTCATTGGAGCACTATAAGGGTGAAACCTTAATATATATTAATTAATGTGATCCATATATATCATAATAAAACATCTCATAAATAACCAATGTAGAATAGAAGAGGCGTGTTTCATATCAAAATCATGGCATTTCAAAAAGTGCTTATAAACATGATGCTTTTTCCATTTTAAAACAACAGAAAAGGGAGGTGCGTTTCATGTACGTTAATCATATAATTAAAATATATAATTTTGAATTCTATGTGAATAAACTTGGAGAATAATGATTTTTGGGTATTCACAAAATAAAATAAGATAATTTCTTGATAAAAAGAGAGAAAATTTGAGAAAGAATCCAACAACATAACGAGTATGAAATAAGGTTTTAGAAAACATTAAAAATTGAGGAGAAAAGGGTCTAACATTAATAAATTAATCTTAATATAGTAAATGAATACAATAAAATAGACATAATAACATGGTTTAGAAATTTGAAATATATACCACATAAAAAGGAAACATGAAAGGAAAAGAGAATTAGAGAGTTCCCTTACCTTGAAAAGTGACTTGTAAACCTCGAAGATCGGGACCTTGGGGGGTTGAAGAAACCTTGGGAGGACTAATTGGGTGGTAATAACTTTATATATTCGTATATAGTGAATTTTTAATTCAATATAATGGATTAATGGGTGGGTATTTATAGAAAAATAGAGGGAGTTTTTTATTAATGTTAAAGGACACCTCACTTGTGGTATTTGTAAAACCATGGGCTTTCCCATAGTATTTTACAATGGTATTGACCACTTGGGACACCTCATATCATATTTTAATCCAATAAAGTCTATCATTAGTATTACATCATTATTACATCATTAATGATATCATTAAAGACACTAAAAACTTCATTTTTACTATTCATCGGAAAACAAAATATTTTATAAAATTCTCATAAATTCACCATAATCTAATATAGAGATTTTGAATTCAAAAATAAAATTTATTTAATCATAATAATTTTATAAATATGATAAATTTAACTTTTTACTATAAATATTCTTAATTATTAAAAATTATAGCAGATAGAAAATGCATAGTAAAATGCATAGTAAAATTTTTAACACTTGAAAAAACAAAATTATTTTATCATTTATAATTAAAAATAATTGTTTTTATAACACTATTACTTTATAATAAACATCATTAATAAAACCTTAGTATAATATAATTATTTACATCATTTTGAAAAGTAAAATTGTTTCTCAAAAAACCAATTTATAAAATTTCATCTCAATTTTTAGGAAAAAATATTTTGAAAATGGGAATAATGAAATAAAAATTTATTTAAAAAAATGTATTACATTTTATATAACTAGGGCCTTGAAACATATCCCCTTACAATACTCACATATGACCTAAGGGTAAGGCACACAATAGTGATGGACTCTTGGGGTGGCTTGGATTACATCTCTCAAGTGGTAATCTCTACTAAATAGAACTTATACCTTAGGAGATATTGTTCAAGCTTAACATGATGAAGCTCGGATGGAGCTTTGTTAAGAGTGAAGCCTAGTGTTGCTACCTCCTTAACAAGCTCCTAAAAATGGTCTTTGTACATCTCGATTCTACTAGATAAGTCCATAAACTCTTCCTTATATATTAATTAAACAATATAATTCTATTTATAAACAATAATCATAACATTAAGAGTATAGTTCACAATGGTCATATTGACCAATAGTCATATTGACCAACGATCATATTGACCAATGATCATAATTGACCAAAAATCATATAAAGATCAAAACTCAATGGTCACAATTCCATTATACTCACTTCATTAATAAAGGGATATAGTTTTGTTGTGCAATATAATATAACACACATTTTTAGGAAAAAATTATCATTAAAAAACTTTTGGTCATTACATTTCCCCCCTTAAAAAAATTCATCTCTGAAATTTCAAATCATTCACTTGGTTGAGAAAAGGTGTGGGTACTTTTTCATCATTATCTCCTCTAGTTCCCATGTGGCTTCTTCATATTTGTGGTTCCTCCATAACACTTTAATGAGACAGGTAGTCTTGTTGCGTAGAACCTTGTTTCTATAGTCCAAGATCTCCACCAACTACTCCTCATAAGAGAGGTCATGTTCCAGTTGTACCACTTTAGGACTTAATACATGTGAATGGTCAGCTATGTACTTTCTCAATAGAGATACTTGAAAAAAAATCATGAACTTGTGCTAGATTTAGAGGAAGTGAAATCTGATAGGACACTCCTCCTACACGATCAAGGATTTCATAGGGGCCAGTGTACCTAGGGCTAAGCATCCTTTTCTTACCAAACCTTATGACTCTCTTCCAAGGTGAAATTTGACAAAAGTATTTGTTTCCAACATCAAAATCCAAGTCACTTCGATGGTTTTCATCATAAATCTTCTACCGACTTTGAGTAGCCTTTATGTGTTGTTGGGTGTAATTAACCTTTTCTGCCATCTCTTGCACAAGATCAGGCCCAATAAACTTTCTCTCACTAGCTTCATCCCAACAAGTATGAGTTCTACATCACTTCCTATATAGAGCTTCATAGGGTTCCATTTGAAGGCTTTCATGGAATCTATTATTGTATGAGAACTCAACTAATGAGAGATGTTCATCCCATCAACCTTTAAATTCCATTAAGCACGTTCTCCTCACTTCCTCGAGTGCCTAAATAGTCTTTTCAGATTTTCCATCAGTTTTGGGATGATAGGATGGACTGAAATTCAATTTTGTACTCATAGAATGTTGAGGACTTATTTAGAATTTTGATGTGAACCTTAGGGCATGATTAGATACGATGGAGAGTGGTACCCCATGTATCCTTACCAATTCCTTTATAGATATCTTGGTGAGTGGGTTAAGAGAGAAATATTTCCAACTAGAGATAAAATATAAAGTCTTGGTGAGATGGTCCACTATAACCCTATCACATTTTTTACTTTGGAAGTTCTCAGGAGACCAGTGAAAAATTCCATAGTGATATTGTCCCACTTCTACGCTGGTATGGGTAGTGGTTTTAATACCCCTTTAGAAAGTTGTCTCTATGCATTCAATTATTGACACACTAGGCACCTTATAGTGTAGTTAGAAATCTCTCATTTCATGTTATACAATCAATAATGATCATGAAGGTCCCTAAGAATTTTCATGATTCCAGGATGTATAGAGAAAATAGAGCAATGAGCTTCATCCATCAGATCCTTCTTTACTTCTGGAATAAATGGAACACATAACCTTGTATGAAAGTTTAGTACACCATCTTGATCAATATTAAACTCTAGAAACTTGAAATTCGTCATAGACTCTATATTATTCTATAAGAAAGGACATTCTCTGTTATATTTCTCAATATTATCTAGTAATGATGGTTGAGAAATAATTTTAGATAGGGTCGATGATTTCCCTTCCCCTACAATACCCATTTCTAGTTTTACTAGGTCATTAATCAAAGTATCTATTTGAATCCTCATCATTTATCGTACAATAGGGTCTTTCCTACATAATGCATTAACGAATATGTTTTCTCTTTCATAATGATAATGAATTGAATAATCACAGTCTTTAAAAAGTTCCAACAATCTCCTCTATCACATGTTCAATTCCATTTTTGTGAAAATATACTTCAAAATTTTATGGTCTGTGTATATATCACATTTATCCCCATAAAGATAGTGCCTCTATATATTCAGAGAAAAAACAACCATATCTAGCTCCAAATCATACATAGGATAGTTTTTCTCACTAGGATCCGACTATCGACATGCATAAGAAATCACCTTGTCATTTTTCATGAGTATACACACAATCCCTTTCAAAAAATGCATCGCTAAAAATAACCAATCCTTCTATGATAGTGGGTAGAGTTAACATAGGTTAGGTAAACAATATCTTCTTTAGCTCTTGGAAACTTTTATCACACCCCTTTTTCCATATGAACTTGAACCCTTTTCAAGTTAATATGATTAATGGATTAGAAAGTAATGAATGTTTTTTCAAAAATCTCACATAACATCCTGATAAACCAAGGAAAATATGAATCTCAGTTATTTTTTTAGGATGATACCACTTCTCCACAACCTTTGTATTTCCTGGGTCAATTGAGATTCCTTCATTGGTTATAATATACCCCAAGAAAGAGATTTTTTGTAACCAAACTCACACTTGAGGAACTTTCCAAATAACCTATCCTTCCTAAAAGTTTGCAATATAACCCTTATATGATCCTCATTCTCTTCACGAATTTCAGAATATATCATAATATCATCAATAAAAACTACCACAAAGTTATCAAGGTATTCTTTAAAGAATATATTAATCAAATCCATAAAAATAGTATGAAAATTCATCAAGTCGTAGGGAATAAAAATGAACTCATAATTACCATATCTTGATCAGAAGGAGGTCTTCGGAATATCTACTTTATTCACCCTTAACTGATGATAACCATATTGAAGATCAATCTTGGAGAAGAATTGATCCCCATGAAGTTGGTTAAATAAATCCCCAATTCTTGGAAGAGTTTACTTATTCTTCACTGTTATCCCATTAACTTCTCTATAATCAGTTCTTATCCGTATTGATCCATCATTCTTCTTAAAAAAGAGAACTTGTGCTCCCCAAGGAGGCACATTTAGCTGGATAAAACCCTTCTTCAAAAGATCTTAGATTTATTTCTTTAATTCCTTATTCTACTTATTTTCCATTCTTTATTGTGTTTTTGATATCTACTTAGAACCAGACATAAGTTCAATGGAGAACTCTAACTCTCTTTCTAGGAGAGGCCCAGGTAAGTCCTTAGGAAACATGTTAATGTTTTACTGAATGATGGGGACATTCTCTATTCATATAATTTTATTTACTTCTTCATATTTTACAATCAAATCCAAAAATAAGTCTATAGGTGGTGCTTCTAGACAAATATCAGGTCAAGATATCTCTCCTTTAAAAACAACTATAGATTTTCCATTTAAGAATACTAAGATTTCCTTACTTCTGTAGATTATTTTAGCATTATACTTTGAGATCTAATCCATCCCTAGTATAATGTTGAATTACAGCATGAGAATGACTACTAGATTTGTGATGATATTATTCTCACCAAACTGAACACTAGAGTATCTATACATTATTAATGATTGGATAATCCCTCTAGGATTATTGAATAAAAGTTATACTTCTAGTAGTTTAGGTATCGATTCTATATTCTTTTCAAATTTGGAGAAAATAATGGAATGCGGAGCACTAGAATAAAAAAAAGTACTTGTTAAATTTGAGATGACATCAAGAGTACCTACCACCACATCATTTGGAGCCTCAACTTCAGACAGTGTGATAGAAAAAGGATGACCTTATCCCTTGGCCTATGTTGAGGTGGATGGTGATTCCCCTCTACTACCCTCATATTTAGACAATGATTGGAAAAGTTCCCAAATGGTCCACACTTGAAGAATTGGACTTCAGGTAGGGCCTTCACCATATTACCTTTATCGTCAGTTTTTGGAAGTTGAGGCTTCACCTCACTATGATATTTTAAAGAAATATGGCCATCTATTCCAAAATTCTAACACTTCTCACTCCCAAAAAGGCAGTTCCCTGAATGCGACTTCCCACATATGTTGCATGTGGAAATTTGCACATGCTTTCCTCTTATTCCTTGGTAAAATATCCTCCCCATGTTTGGATATAGATATATCTTCTTCTCATTCTATTTGTGATACCACTATACCTTAATGAACTCAATTTAAAACTTTATAGCACTCTGTATTATTTCCTCATAGCTGTCACATTCTGGGTTGGATAAATTCTTCTATAGATGAGGTTTTAGTACACCAAATAATATATCAACCTTCCCATTAGGATTCATGAAAAATCTAGATGTATAATGGGAAATTATTTTGAATTTCATCTAATAGATTCTAATAAATTCATTCTCTTTATAATTCAGTTCCAGGAATTCGTTCTCCATTTTCATTCTCATCGAATGAGGGAAATAATTATTAAAGAAGATTACCACGAACTCTTCTCACTCCATAACTTCAATATCCATTCTTGGAATCATGTTATTAATCAGTTCACACAACTTATAAGATTCTCCCTCTAAATAGTGCACAACCATATTAACTTTTTCTTGTACTAAACAATGATTTAAAAAAAGGATCTTTTTAATAGAGCTTATCCACTATTCCACAATCAATGGGTCGATAGATCCACTGAACATTGGTGGTCATTGACGTAGAGATGACTTAATGGAAATTTGTTCCCTTCACGATGAAACTAGTCTTTTAGCTTGATTCATGTTATTTCCCATAACGTGAGTTAGTTGATTCATCATTCTCAAAAAGGTTTCCATTCCAGCTTCCATCAGAAGGTCGTCATTTCCTGGTCCACTTCTCTCACCATTTACATGGTTTCACCTATTTCCCACCATTTTTTAAAGAAGAAAAACTTACTGAGAAATATGTTTCATTTAATAATATTATAATTCCAAGGGAATTTTTATGTCATATAACATCATGATTAAACATTCTATTCATTGAAAACAATTAAATTTTCTATAAATACATCATAATGATTCATAAGAACTTGTGACTAACCAACCATATTCCCCGAGAGTGTCAAACCAAGAGTGAATCATGACCTATTTTCGTGAACCATTTCTAATTAGATTCTATCTCAAAGAGGTGTTTTTAGGGTTTACCTCTAGATACATCTATGCCAGAGCCACATCCACTTGTTCGGATCCAGACAAGGATTTATTTGTTCAGAAACCACTTACTTAATAATTCAACAAAATACTAGGAAGTTTTCCTATATTTATAATTTTCAATAGGGTAATTCCTAAATTTTTCAAATCCTAATTTACATAAATAACTAAACCATCCTTGGTAAAAACTATTGTATCCCACCTTTTTATTATATAACTTTACATAGAATTTTACAAATAGATGATATTTTAAAGTTTAGTGTCTTGAAAATAAGGTACATAATACATGAAAACTTAAAACATTATTATATTCCACTTTAATTTATTCTTCATGGTTCATCATAAGTAAATTTATTTCATCTCATAACCTGTGGATATACATCAAATAAAAGGGTGATATTAAGGACCAGTATGGGATAAGAATGGAAATAATTTAATTGTGAATGTGAATATCAATAAAAACATGATAAATATCATTAGAACTTGATAAATAGAAATATCATAAATAAAATAACATGACTAATAACTTCATAAATGTGTCTATGACATTTAATTTAGTCACTCCTAAGCATATCGACAAGGTTTATCACTGAGGTGTCATAAACATTACCAAGGTTATTCACCAAGGTATTGTAAAACTTGTCATCTCTAGAGATTAAATTATGTACCCAATGCACTGGAGTGCTATCAGGGAACACCCTTCATAAGTCTTAATTAATTTAATCTATATATATTATCATAAAAAATCTCATAAATAAAATATTTATAATAAAAGGGACTAGTTTCATATCAAAATCATGATGTTTTAAAAATTTATTAAAAACAAGATGCTTTTGTCATTTTAAACCGTCTTAATAGGGAGGTGGGTTAAATGTATGATAATAATAGAATTAAAATAGATCATTTTAAATTTTTGTGAATAACTTATAAGAATAAAGATGTTTGGGTATTCACAAAAGAAAATAAGATAATTTCTTGATAAAAAGGGATAAATTTTGAGAAACAATCTGCCAGCATAACGGGTATTAGACAAGGTTTTTAAAAAAATTAAACAGGGATGGGAAAAAGGTCTCCCATTAATAAATGAAACCTAATACAAAAAAGGGATATAATAAAATATATATAAGAACATATTATAGAAATTTTAAATATATACCACAAAAACGGGAAACATGAAATGAAATGAGAATTTGAGAGTTCCCTTACCTAGAAGAGTGACTTTTAAAACTCAAAGATCAGGACCTTTGGGGCTTGAATAAACCTTTGTAGGAATAATGAGAGATAATAATTTTAGATATTACAAGATAGTGAATTGGGAATGAAATATAATGGGTGGGTATTTATATCAAAAGTGAAATAATTTTTTATTAATTTCCAATGGCACCTCAGTAGTGATATTTGCAAAACCATGGTCTTGCCCATGGTATTGGACACTTGGGACACCTAATATCATATTTTAATCTAAATAGTTGACCAAAATTATTAAATAATTATTACATCATTAATGATGTCATTAAACACACCAAAAACTCAAAACATTATTTTTCCTATTTACAGAAAAACAAAATATTTTATAAAATTATCATAAACTCACCATAACCTAATATTGACATTCTGAATTCAAAAATAAAATTTATTTTATCATAATAAATATCAAAATATGATAAATATAACTTTTAACTATAAAAATACTTAATTATTAAAAATAATAGTAGACAAAAAATGAATAATAAATTTTTTGACACTTGAAAAAATAAAATTATTTTATCATTTTTAATTAAAAAGGAGTGTTTTTGTAACACTATTCGATTATAATAAACATTATTTATAAAACCTTAGTTTAATATAATAATTTACATCTTTTTAAATTGTACAATTTGTATCCAAAAAATAAATTTATCAAATTCAATCTCAATTTTTAACTAAAACTATTCTTAAAACAGAAATGATGGAATAAAAATTTTATTTAAACAAAGGGATTACATTTTAAGTAACCAGGGACTTAAAACATAACACCTTAAAACACCCACATATGACCTAAGGGTAAGGCATGCAATCATGATGGACTCTTGGTGTGGCTCAGATAACAACGCTCGAGTGGTAATCTTCAATATCTTGAACTTCTCCCATAAGCAATTTCATTCAAACTTAACATGCTGAAACTCGGCTTGGGCTTGGTCAAGAGTGAAGCCCACTGATGCTACCTCCTTCTCAATCTCTAATAAACGGTCTTCATATGACCCAATTCTACTGTATTAGTCCATCAACTATTATTTATTTATTAATTAACAATTATCAATTCTATTTATAAACAATAATCGTAACATTAAGAGTATAATTTCTAATGGTCATATTGACCAATGATCATAATTGACCAATGATCATATAATTGTCAAAACTCAATGGTCACATTTAAATTATACTCACTTAATTAATAAAGATATATAGTTTTGTTGTGTAATATAATATAACACAAATTTTCAAGAAACAATTATCATTCAAAAAGTTTGATTAATTATAAATATCTTGAAGGAAAGTGATAAATGAAACACTACAGTGGTGAAAAGGTTTGAAGGAGAAGAAGTCTGTGGAAATTTTGGTGCAGAAAGGCATAAGATATAGATAGAGCACCCTAACTCGAACAAAATAATACACCTGTATAAGAAAACAATTATTATGTTAGTTATTCTAAAAGGAAATAAATTAAACATAAATATGAAACAATACATTAATTATATGGAAAATGATTTTACTGTGAAAACATCAGGATTACCTCTGTGATGGAGAAGAAATAGTGTTGTTACTCTTATTTAAAAGGCATACCACATAGAAAAAAATCTTCTAAAATAAATGAACCCTGCAAGAATTAATGAAAATTAAATCAATGTTCTATTATATAATTTTTCGGTAAAATAGAGAAAGTATATTATAACATTACGTTTACATATTTACAAAGGGTTTATTTAATTATAGTTTGTTCTTCTGATGGATTGGTAACATCATCATGTGCATACGAAATTTTCTATCTGAGTAGTCAAATATTTAATTTAGATTATTTTAATCTAGTAGAGAAGATAAAATATTATGAGGAAAAACATAATATTTTAAAAAACACTATTACCTTTTCATTGAAATATCTTTCTTTTTTTAAAGGTTTCAAGGATTTGGTTACTCTATCAAGAATAGAAATCCTATATTTGTACTCCACTCTTATGTAGAAGACATTGTATACATTGGGACTAGAATGAGATGATTGTGATTTCCCATTGAAATGGTCTTCCTCGATTGGATTTTCATATGACTCAACATTTGTTTTAGTCACTAGTAGGACAATCAAAAAATTATTTTTTGTTGGATTAGAGACATAAAATACTTGCACTTCTTGTGATTCCATTATGAACGACTCATCTTGTTCCCCTTCCACATAGAAATTCATCTTTATAAAGCCCATTTCACCAACTTTCACTCCATTGATATTGTAAACCCATTTACAATGGAAAATAATCACTTGAAATATTTTATAATCCAAAATATATATCTGTTTGATAATTCCAAAATATGACATATTTTCATAAATTGGATTTATAACCTTAGAACCAGATATGTGCATCGCTTCATCCACAAGCATAACACCATTATTTTTCATCATAGTTAAGTCATAGTGTTCTTTTTTATAGAATGTATAACCATTGATTACAAAACCAGTGTAAGATATAACATTTTCATTAGTTCCTCTAGATATACATTAAAGTCATTCGTCAATTGAATTTGGATTTTCAGATAAATACTTATAAATTTGATCTCTGAACCATCTTATAAACTATCGATTATGTATATTTGATATCCATCCTTCAACCCTTGATGGATTGAAATATCTGCTAATTTATTTGTGGGCTTCAATGTATTAATCATCATCTTCACTATTATGTAATATGTAAATAAGTGCTTGCTCCCACTCTTTCAAGGTAATTTTAACAACATCTCTTCTTGAAATCCCTTCACCCATAAGGAGTTCACTATGATGAGACTTTGTGAGACCAATGATTTGAACATCTGATAAGTAATTATTATAGAATTCAACTACTTCTTCTATAATATATCATTTTAAAATACAACCTTATGGCCATCTTCAATTCTTGACATACCATTTCAAAGTCTTAATATACCATTCAATGCGGTACATCAATCTATAATGGACATGACTATATAGTTGAACATCTTTGAACAAGTGAACCATCAGGTGGACCATTATATCAAAGAATTATGGTTGGAATAACATCTCTAATTACAATAATATGAATAAAATCTCTATATTTATGATGGTAAACTTCACTGGGTCTACAACTTTACTGCATATGGCTTTGAAAAAAAAGTAGAGTCTGGTTAATGTATGTCATAAATTTTGAGGCAGAATGCAATGGAAATCAATATGCATTAAATATTTCATCAAAACATGATAGTATTGTGATTTTAGTACCTGTATCTTCAAATTAGTCATTGAAATGACATTCTTTATATTTTATAAATACCCCTATGGAACTTTTATACTATTAAGGAAATGAGAAAATTGAAATTTTTCCTTTTTTGGATAGAGTGTAAGCTGCCAGAGGGACAAAACTCCACCTTTTACCCTCCATCAGTGCTAACTCTTCCCTTATCCCCATTTCAATCATGTCCAAAAAAGCCTTGATTTTATCTTCCATTTTCTAGGAACATTTAGTAATGTGCCAATAACACTATCAAATATTTTTTTTTCTACATGCATGACATCAAGAAAATTTATGACATAAAAATAATTCCAATATGGTGATTCAAAGGAAATTGATCTATTTTTACAAAATGATTATGTAATGTATTTCAAAAATGGTTTACTGAAAAAATATTCAATCATTTTTACTTTTTTTGTATAGTTGATCACCCATTACTGGAGAGGGCGTTGGAACTTGTTCGATATTCCCATCGAATGATGTTGTCCATGTTTAGTATTTATGTCATCGTGGTAAAACTTTTTTATTTCATAAAGACAATTTCTTTGAGGAATGTTTCAACTAAACTAAGTATGAAATTTTTTCACAAATGATACACCCCATTCCTCTAATTCTATAGATTGATAAATTTCCATAAGCAGGGAAGTGATTTATCATTCCGTACAAAATGACCCTCAATGTTAATTGTTTTCTTCTATGAGAATCATACATTGTAACACCGATATCCCTCATCAATTTCAAATATTCTATCAATGGATACAATAGAAATGAATATCAATACTGGGTTTCTTTGTTCTAGATATAATTAGAGACAACATAATGTATTTTCACTTCATTCATTACCATAGTGGAAAGTTATAATTTTCCAACATGACGGGACATGTACTGTGGGTACTAATATATACACAAAATGGATTTATTCAACCTATATATAACACAAGACAAAATTTCATGGCTCATCTCTAGATTTAGGAAAATCATAGTGAATTTTCTTCTACTGAGGAGAATCTACTAGATGACATAGGTTCCCATCATTAATTCTTATATCTGCATGCAATGTTAATTATATCATAGTTTCTTGATATCCATATATTCATTTAACCCATTGAATGATAGAAAATTACCATACATATTCCGAATGACTTTAATCATTTTTCTTATATTGATCTGTTCCATACTTACGACATTTTATGAGTGATTTATGGTCCTTATAAAACAATATGAAATTATTTGTAAAAGAATGTATTTTTTAGAGATCATTCCCATTAAACGTAACATTTTTTTAGTATCATAGTTTAAGCATGGTAGTTTATTTTATTCTAGTAGAATATCTTTTAGAAGTGCAAGTAGTTCTAAAAAGCTAGTGTCACTCCACCCGTTTCCATATTTCAAATATTATAACTTCAATACAGCTGACAATGTTGTGTATTTAGTACAACTGGAATACAATGGTTTCTTGGGACAACTATTTAACTCCTCAAACAACTTTGGACAATCATTAAATACATTTTAAATTTCCATTTTCATTTCTTCCAAGCGATCTCCATTATCTTTTACAAATTTATTCATATCAAATGATTTAAAAACTGTAGTATCATCCCAATCGATTACCGCATTCTGTTTTTCCCTGTGTTGAGTCAAAAATTTACAACATTGATCTATTATGTAACAAATAAAATGTTCTTAAAACTCTTATGGACTAATTTTTCTTGAATAAAAACAACATAAACACAAATAGAGGATTGTAGAAGGGTCGTCTGTATGCTGTATTACAAAAATCATGAACTCTTTAACTCCATCTTCATATTTATTTATCAAACGATTAGCGTGCATCCCTTTTTGGTTCATATCCACCATATTGGGTTCATAAAAGATTAATTATATAAAATATATAAATAAATACACATAAGATATTCATTATCAAAAGTGGATGTTATAGACGATTCTTATAAGAGAAACTCAATATTTTATTATTCCAAATAATTTCAGTATATTGAAGAAAATGGGTAATTAAATTTATGAAAATAATTAATCCACATAAAATATTTCTTAAATACCTTAAAAAAATGAAAGTATAATATAAGCAATTAATGGGTAATAATAAATTCATATATGATAAAATAGAATAATAAACTCTCATTCAGTCAACTACATTAGTGGTTTCATGGATCAAGGAATAAAACTAATGATAAAAGGGAAAGAAATTTCATTATTTCTATATCATTTTGGTGAATTTGGAAATAAAGGAATAAATCATGGTTTTAAGGGATTAATAATTTGATGAAATCCATGATTTTTAAAGCTATATACATTTTTCTAAATTTGGTGTAGTCTCTAAAGGATTGGGATACTACTCCCTATCTAATTCTCATCCGGGTTATGATAAGAGAAATATATATCATTTCTACTAGAATATCTATTTTACTAGATATTTATAATACAACAATAATGGATGTTGGGATTTGAAAAAATAGTGGGAGATATTACATAATCATGAATAACATCACAATTAGTAATGATTAATATTCAATAAATATTATTTGATTTTTGTAGATAATGTAAGGTTACTTGATTACATCACTTTCCTTATGATCTAAATTAGAGAAAGAGAATCTCATATCCATTGAAAACTTCTAGAATAAGTATATACACTAACTCATTATACTATACCGAGAATAGAAGTTATTTTTTTGGAATCCCTTATACCTGATTATCAACCACATAGAGAGAGTGAGGGTGATAAAGATGCCTATAGAAGGAACATAGAGGATGGATCAAATTTCTGAAGAATCATGTTACTAGTTATGTCTTTGATACAAGGATACAAGATAAGAGAATGGATGGATACACTATGTTGAATCATCTTGAAGAATATGAAGATGAGAGGGAGATAAAGGTAGAAAATAAAAGATATTATTACTAAACCTTATAGGTGTAAACCAAAATATAGATAGTGTAATGACCCTAGCCTAAATTACCCAAAAAAACATCTGGTTATATGATTGTATGACCTCTAACACACCTCAAAGTCACTAAAGTATGGTTTAAAATTTGGGTGTTAAAAACCATAAATGGGTGGTGGTCCCCCCCAAAAATAGAAACAATTTGTACCAGGGGTTGAACAAAATTCTAACATGACCCTTAGGGTCAATGGACATGCAGACCCGAAATCAACATTACCCAATATGGGCATACCTGTTAGAAAAAATGGAAATAAATGATGTAATATCTATATACACACACATATATTCATTCTAGTATAAAAACTCCTTTATAGTCTATAATAAATATCAAATAGATAAAAACATGATATTCCAACATAACATCAACTAAAAGCATAATAATGATTCAAAAAGTGAAGACTTGATGTGATAAGAAATCATGTGATTAATTGGGGAAGACCCCTTTGAATCTGATCCATTAGAAAACTAAAGACCATAGTGTATTATAATAGGAACTATATCCTATGATATATATAACCAATAGAGGAACATACATCACTCAATTAACTTAGTTTCTGAAAAATAGCATCTGAAGCTGCATGTCCACTAAGGTGTCAATAAAAGGTGTTAGCATATATATAATCATTAGGGAACCACCAATACGCCTCAAATCAATAGTCAATAAACAATAACATACATGAAAAGTTTTACATATTTATGTACATATATGAAAAAACTATTTAGTAAGAAGATATAAAAAATAGTGGTAAAAAAATGAATAAATCCAAGGTTTAGTATCTGATATAACAAATAACTCCATATGTCTAGAGGGTCTATACATTGGTAGTGAATCAAACAACAGAACATAAAACAATCATTCTATTCATAATATAAAATCAAAATAGTATACAATCACCGAACTAAAAACATCGACATCATTGAAGAATAAATCAAAAATGAAACTAAAAATACAAAATTAATAATAGAAGTCCTACCTTGCTAGGTTAAATAAAATTAGAGACCCTCTTTAGAAACCCTAACTACAATAGAAAACCGGATGTCATACGGGATGTTCGAGCAACTGGAGGCAGTCGAGTGGTGTGATTCGAGCTTTGATACCCCAAGGAGGAGTGCTAATAGCGGGTGGATTATGTGGAAAGATTCTGATATCGTGAGGGGTCTGCAAATTTCTAGGGTTTTTTTAAATAGATAGGGGAACTTTTATCAGCACTTACAAATAAGTGCTCATAAAGAGTCATTTCATCAATGTTTATTATTTAAGCTCTTATAAAAGGACTCTATATCAACACTTATTCATTAGTGATAAAGGTAGGTCTTTATCAGCGCTAAAAAAACTGATAAAATCAATCTTTATCAGCACTAAAGTTATAGCACTGATAAATATTAATCTTATCAATGCTTTTTTTATCATTGATATAGACTCATCTTTATCAGCATGAAAAAGCGCTGAAAAAGATGCTTTTATCAGCACTTATTATTTAAGCAATGATAAAGGATTTATAATTATCATTATAAATAAAAAATTATAAATATTTATATATACTTAATAAATATATATAAATATAAATATAGTAAATATATTCATTTTTAAATATATTTATTATAATCTTACAATTATTTTTTAATAATTATAGAAATATTTAAAAAAAAATAATATTTATATCATTATATATATTTATATGATTATACATATAAATATTTATATAATTATACATATATATATTTAATATATATATATTTAAATATAAATATAATAAATATATTAATTATTTAAGTAAATTTATAATAAATTTAATAATTATTTAAATATATATAAATAATTATTTATAATTATATAAATACTTTAATTTTTTTATTTACTTATAATTATAAATATATAATTGTATAAATAAATTAAATGTACATTTATAAATATATTGATTCTAAAATATTTTTTACAAATATTTTTTTAACATTATCAAAGAATATCTAATTTTTTGTGCATTCATATATGTTAAAAATAAGTGAAATTGATTAATTAAGAATAATTACACTTTAACAATATTGAAAAAATGGATATGTTTTGTGGGTGTGAATTATATAAAAAATTCATTAATAACATATATGTGAAATCAATATAAGACACATTTGATCTATGTTAAATTAAAAAATCAAACGACATTCAATTATATGTCGAGTACTATGCAATTAGTCAATATTTTTAATTCATATTATTTTTTAATTATAAACCATTATTCAATTAATATATGACTATATAATGTAAAGAGCATAAATATTTTGTAATATATAAATAATATTTATATACATTAATATATATCTATATATTTAATATATATAATTTTATAACATTAATTATCATAATTATCTAATTAATAAAATGTTTAATATTTAATAATGTATAATCAATTTATTCATTTTTATCAATAATATTTTAATTGATGAAATTTGTAATATTTTTTAAAAAAACTCATTTTTTATTTTTAATTAATTTAATTATTTAATTTTATTTATTCATACCTTTATCAGTGCTAAGAAAGCACTGATGAAAAAAATATTTATCAACACTAAAAATAAAGTTCTAATAAAGGATACCCTTTATCAGTGCTAAAAATAAAGTGATAATAAAGGTTCCCTTTATATGAACTAAAAAAGCACTGGTAATGTTTCCCTTTATCAGTGCTGATAAAAGATTAAATTTATTAGTGCTTTCTTTAGCTTTGATAAATACCAGCACTGTTAAATACCAGTTTTGTAGTAGTGATAAAATAATTAATATTTTATTTTTATAAACCATATATTTTCATAATTTTTTTAATCCTATTCATACCCACTATTCCAATTTCTAGGCGATAATAATCATATTAAATAATAATATTTTAATACTATATAGTGTACCTATTAAACTCAGTGTTTCATGTAACACAGGTTAATTGTAACGCCCCGACCTCAGTTACCCAGAGTCAGTGCATTATTACATAACATTGGCATGATCACGAGAGAGATCAAATCTCGAAAGACCGATTGGTTTAGTAGCCTTGGAAACACTAGATATATTCATAAAATTTTACATTACATCATAAAGTGAAAAACTACTAGAACAACATATTGTCTCCATAGTCCACACTATTATCCTCTCATAATATCCCTGCAGGTCATTCATAATTTACTTCTTCACATCCTGGGAAAAATAAAACATAGAAAAGTGGTGAGCTCAAATGCCCAGTAAGGATAACAATATAGCAGAAACTTTCATAAATAAGAATAAACATTTAAGGCAGAGTATAACTAAAACAAAATCCTTTTAAACTTGAACTTCAACATAGTATGTCAAAAATAAAATGAAATAATTCCATTTACTTATTTACATGGATATTCTACTAATCGAATAATCACATGCAATATCAATAACCACTTTCATAATGATGGAATGCATAATGCCAGACTATCATAACCACATAGCCAAGGCCTCATGCCAAGACTACAGATAAGATTTTGTCAAGGCCTTGTGCCAAGACACTAGTTTGTCTCCTGAGACCTACCGATGCATCGAGGAGCTATAGCGGGCTCCACCCATCACTTACTAAGTCCAATGCATTTCCATATAAAAAGGTTTAAACCTAACATAAACATTCGTATTAAAACTAGCATACAAAATATCAATACTTTCTCCATAAACTAAGAATGGTATAAAAATAACACATTCACAGTAAAACATAACACAAAACCTTCAATACAATACAAAAGTTTTGTATCATTATAAATCAACTTCAAATAAGCTTAAAATCCATCAAAGGATATTGACATAGATGAAATAAAAACAATTTGAGAGAAATGTCTCTTTTCTCGAAATTATTGAAAAGTTACACATTTATAAAGGAAGTAATTTAAAAGAGATTTTTGAATCAAAGTGTCCCATACCACTTTGAAACTTTTGAAAAGAAATATCATTTAAAAAAATTCATGTCCATATAAATAAATCCTTGAAATTATTTTTAAAACATGGACATTAATTAAAATATTTAGAAAGATAAATCTTTAAAACATTTAAAATTATGATCTTGATAAAGAGTACCTTTCAAAAATTATTAAAATATTCATTTTGAAATCATTTAAAAGTCAAATAATTATAAAATAGAACATTTACTTTGAAAATATTCTTATAAGATTGTAAGGGAAGCAATGACAATTTTTAATCGGCAGAGAATAGCCGCACCCGCTGTATAAGTTAAAAAAACATTCTTACCTTAATTTTGTCGAAAAGGTTAAAAGCACCTTGTTTGGAAAATGACGGAAAGATTCCTTTGTAAACCTCTTATAAAAATTCAAACAAGGGTATAAATGTCTTTAACCCATATTCGTTTTAAATAGTAAAAATGTTTTGAAATAAATTTTGAAGAAACGTGGATGTGGATGATAAAGAAATCCCAGTAGATTATTACGTATAAACAACCTCGAATAATGAAGAGATTGAGAAATAAACCCTTACCTTGTACTTTTCTTTGGTTGGAATAGTTTAAACTCCTGTATAATGGTGAAATAATTGTTATTAAATTATAAAATAATCATATACATTAATATGATATCATATATTATCTTTTAACATTGATTTGTTAATAATAACTTAGTATTATCGTTGTTTCGGGTGTTAACTTACTCATTTTATTTTATATGTTTTGTTACGTAAGCCTTGTTTTTAATGGATAGGTTGTATATTAATCATATCCAGAATGATATCAAGTCCTTATATACTATTATTAATCATCAAATGAGAATTATACTTGAATGGATACGATGGAGAATGAATCTCATCGCGTTCGTGGAGACGGTAGTCCGTACGTACGCACGAGCGACAATATCATTCTTTTGATATTAAAATAATATATAATTTGATGGCATATAATATATACAAAATCATTAACATTTTATATTTATTATTTACATGAGTTACACATCATTATTATACCCATCCAAATAATAATTTATTGAATAACAATTACACCACGACGTGGAGACGGTAAGCCGTACGTACGCACGTATGGTGACATGTTATTCAAAGGGTGGATAGAATACTGAATATGGTTGTAACATATTTAAAATAATATTAAATTATATAGTAGATACTATATTAATTATTTTAGAATGGGAAAAAGAAATAAAGAAGAAGTTGAAGAAGAAATGAATTTGAAAAAGGGTGGTGAAAACATTACCTCTTCTTCGGGTTCTTCCTTTTGATTTGATCAAAAGGGCTCCTTAGGTTGGATTTATGATCAAAATAAGGCTTCTAGGTTGTATCGAGGGAAGTTTAGAGAGTATTTGGGCTAGTTTTGGCCGAACCAAAAGGCTTTTAAGGTGTGAGTTAATGAGAAGAGGTAGTGCCCTTTTATAAGAGGGGTGAGGGGCACCTTTGGAAAATCTAGAAATATTATTTTATAATAAATTCATATTCGGTTTCTAATGGATCCAAAGAGTATTATTTAAATGTTAAGGTGGAGATAGGTCTAAAACCACTCAACCAATATAATTTAGATAGGTTTGGGTCATTATACTAACCTTATCTTTAAGTATTAACTCTTAGTTAATTAGTTTTACTTTTACAATGTCTCTTTTTATTTTTATATTATATGGTTAACAAACATACTATATACATCCAAGAGACCTCCAAGTGGTACATTAATGATACAAATATCATGATACAAGTCTCTTTGACGAACCTTAGATTTTTAGAAATTTAATATCAATTAATAATATAATATTTGTTTTAAAAACTTTTTATGTCAATGTTGACACTATTCAATAATTTATATTTGTAAAAATCATAACAGAATGATTACTTAGAAAAAAGTTAATTAAATTATTCCTAACATGTCATATTAACCTATAAAATTATTTTAATTCATAAAAAGTCTCAAATTTTATTTATTTGGGTATTTATAATATCACTTATTTTAATTTTTCACTATTATGGTAATTACTGCATCACCATTGTGTCATAAATAAATTAAATTATTTAATATCTAAAAATTATAAATAAAATAAAATTATGTATGAAATCGTGTTAGCTTTCTAATGAATATTTATAGTCTAAAATAAAACATATATAACCCTATTTAACAATTGTTTTTCTAAAAGATATATGCTTGTGTCATTTTTGTATTCATTTTAACTTAATTAAAATAAATTGTCCCTATCACTTACAAGTGGCTCCATGAGGTCCCAAAATCGACCCAAATATGCCCATGGTCGGAAATGTATCAACCAATAAGGTTAGGACACGTTTTAGGGTAATTTGTTGTTATTATAATATTATTTTTTAACCCTTATTTACCAGATTTACCCATTAACCATGGTAAATAAAATATTTACCGAAGTAATTATTCAAAATGTCTAAAAATAAAAGTTACCTATTTACCCAATTTGAACATCCTGATTCCGAATATGGAATCCATTTTTCCAAATTCAAAACATAGAAGTGGCAGAAATTAATTTAAAATAAATTTCCGCTGTCAAAACAAAAAGCGTGTTTTTAAGATATAATAACTATCAAAAGATTGATACTTGTTTATGTTCGGTTTAATTGTGAAATTATGTCCAATGAACAAAATTGTATTAAATGGTAAAAATATATTCTAAATATACTTTAAAACCACTCAAATTTATAATTTATCAGTATTAATTATTTTTATTAAAAAAGTTGTTTTTAATTAAAATTTAGTAATTTTCACTATTCATCAAAATATTAAAGTTATCCGAAAAGTACCAAAATTTCACCCTAGGATAATTTCGATATTACGAATCAAAAAATGAAGTCCATTTTGAGAGATTGAAATTATAAAATTTCAAAAAGTAGGTATTACTATTCATAATGGCTAGTTTGATTGGTTGTGGTGTGTTAGAACTCGATGTTGCGTACAACACACACTATCGCATTATTCAAAGAGACGCGTGCCATAGAAGCTTGGGGAGTTACATTGTAAATTTTTTTTATGTACCCATTCTAAAGAATAAATTTACTTAGTCAAATTGAATATATAAAAGTTTAAAATATTGGATTTAAAAAGGAATCACTATTAAAGTTGGTAAAAGTGCATTTTTGAAAAATATTTCTTTTATCTGAAAAAAAGAATTTGTTCTTACATTATGTCTAAGAAACTCATAATATGGATTCTAAAATTATAAGGATTATATAAAGATTAAAATTTAGTTAATACTATTCATAACATCTTTTGAACGGCTTGTTTGGTAAGTCATGGTGCGCTTTAACTCGGTGTTGCGTGTAGTACAAGTTATTGAATTATTTTGAAGAAATAAAACACTATGAAATCTTGGGGTGTTATATTCTCCCCTCCTTCAATAACTTGTGTCCTCGCAATTTTAAATTGTTCTTCAAAAATAAAAGGTTGAAAATAGAAAATATCTTTGTGGGAAAACCCACATCGGAAATTGGGTTACTAAAATTTAGTCTTAATATGAGGAAAAGAGAAATGAAAGGGTCACCACCAAATTATGATCTCAATTAGGAGAACATTGGTGGAAATTAGAGACATATAATTGGAGGAAAAACGTAAATATTTATAGGTAGTGATTGAGGTCATCAATCAAAAACAAGTGTAAAATTGAGGGCCTTAAATTCATCAATCTATGATGATTTAAAATACCATCGGTTCCGCAAAATATATGGTATTAGGATAACACATTTTTTTGTTTTAAGATCCCTTAATTTCTTTATAGAATAAGTGAAGAAGAAAAATATATACTTGAAAATTAGAGTCTCATCCTTTAACAATGTTCTACCACAAACTCATCTTTCACTCTAAAAGATAATAGAACTTAAAAATAATATTCTATTTATCCTATTCATATAGGGTTAAAAATGAATTTATAATTCATCTAGCAGAACCATTAAAAAAACAACATTATTCAATCCAGGATATTACGTGGGTCAGTTGTAGGTGATACACCCTTGTCGCCCTTCGGTTGTGGGTTCAAGTATCGCGGCCTTACCGGACGCGACGGGTTGCCACCCGACCTCCGGGTTGTCCTTTTATGGCAATCCAAAATAATCCAAACTAGAACTATTGAAAATACATCAGTCCAAAATTTATAAGGAAGGTAAACACAATGAAGATCCTTTTTTCCACGTAATAACATGTGAACACCTTCATCATGTATTCTTTTAAAACACTACAACATCCTAAATTACCATAAAACCTTATTGATTACATTCATGACCCCTTATTCCTTAAAGAATAATAGGTATACTCCTTCAATCCAAAAATGTTTTAAACCCCAACAATGATGGAATATACAAATCATTAATCAGTTTCAAGGTAGTCAAGAATATCTAATATAATTTATCCAAATCAATCATGTATTATTCCAAAATCACTACCTCGGTATCAGAACTATATTATGGTTTATCATTCTCTCAACCATATATTTTCCAAAAATTTATCCTTCTATTGAGTCACTTTTCTTTGTTCCACACAATCTCAAGTCCTTAATGAAATAGTAGTGCAGTACAATCCTTATATACTTCATAATTATTATAACAAGTACATTGTTGATACAACACTCAAATGACATAATCAACAAAAGAACTCTAATCATTCCTCTTCATCTGTGGTATTATCATAACTTGATTATTATCCAATAGCATCATTTGCGGCATAGTCTAATGACTAGGAAATAGGTTCGCGTAGTGTCCAAACTCCTTGAAAATGAAGCATTGTACATTTGAAACCATTTTCTTACCCTTGCAGTCACGTACTTTTTGCCCTTTTCCTCTACACTTATAACAAACTCCCATTCCTTTTAGGCAAGTTCTAGGGTGTTTCTTCCCACAGTTATCACATATGGGAAAATTCTTCTTTTCCCTCTTCCCTTTATCCATCTTTCTCTCTTCCATCATTTTCTTCTCTTGCTTCCATTCAAAGCCATAGGACTTAGTAAACTCTTTACTTATCTTATCAACACATGATATTATTTCTTCATATGATGATAATACATGGGAGACTATTTCACTTATAAATTCTGGCTTAAGACCATGAAAGATATGATCCTTCTTTCTCTTTGGATCATGTGCATTGATGGAGTTCTTATTCCTTCTACTGGGCGCCATTTCTAAACAATTGCATACATTAGATTAGTTTATGAATAACAATACCTAATCCCAAACTTGTAAAACACATAACATAAATTAAATAGTTTATGGATATAATCCATAATCAAAAAATCTATCCTTTGAGGATGTATATACTCATAAACCCTTTATAATTATTTGTAAATAAAATGAGAGTTATCCTATGCATATCCCCCGGGAGTGTCGTAACCAAGAGTGCAACAAGGCCCGTTGTCGTGCACCGGTTCCTGTTCGAGTCTAGCTCAAAGCGGTGTTTTCAGGTTTTACCCCTAGGTACATCTGTGCCAGAGCCGCCTCTACCTGATCGTATCTAGACAGGGATTTATTGCTCAGAAAACTCATAAAATATCTACAATACCAAAATTCTAGGAAGTTATTCTATACTAATCCTCAAATTTCATCTTAGGTCTACATGCTCTAATCAGAGTTTATCTAAATCCAGCTTCCAAGGTTTGTACTAAACATCCTCTGATACCAACTGTAACGCCCCGACCCCAGTTACCCAGATTCGGTGCATTATTACATAACATTGGCATGATCACGAGAAAGATCAAATCTCTAAAGACCGATTGGTTTAGTAGCCTTGGAAACACTAGATATATTCATAAAGTTTTACATTACATCATAAAGTGAAAAACTACTACAACAACATATTGTCTCTATAGTCCACACTATTATCCTCTCATAATATCCCTGCAGGTCATTCATAATTTACTTCCTCACATCCTGGGAAAAATAAAACATAGAAAAGGGGTGAGCTCAAATGCCCAGTCAGGATAAAAATATAGCGGAAACTTTCATAAATAAGAACAAACATTTAAGGTAGAGTATAACTAAAAAAAGCCTTTTAAACTTGAACTTCAACATAGTATGACAAAAATAAAATGAAATAATTCCATTTACTTATTCACATGGTTATTCTACTAATCGAATAATCACATGAAATATCAATAACCACTTTCATAATGATGGAATGCATAATGCCAGACTATCATAACCACATAGCCAAGGCCTCGTTCCAAGACTACAAATAAGATTTTGTCAAGGCCTTGTGCAAAGACACTAGTTTGTCTCATGAGACCTACCGATGCATCAAGGAGCTATAGCGGGCTCCACCCATCACTTAATAAGTCCAATTAATTCCCATATGGAAAGGTTTAAACATAACATAAACATTCGTATTAAAACCAGTATACGAAATGTCAATACTTTCTCTATAAACTATTAATGGTATAAAAATAACACATCCACAGTAAAACATATCACAAAACCATAAATACAATACAAAAGTTTTGTATCATGATAAATCAACTTCAAATAAGCTTAAAATCCATCAAAGGATATTGACATAGATGAAATCAAAACAATTTGAGAGAAATATCTCTTTTCTCGAAATTATTGAAAAGTTACACATTTATAAAGGAAGTAATTTAAAAGAGATTTTTGAATCAACGTTTCCCATACCACTTTGAAACTTTTGAAAAGAAATATCATTTCAAAACATTCACGTCCATATAGATAAATCCTTAAAATTATTTTGAAAACATGGAAATTAATTAAAATATTTAGAAAGATAAATCTTTAAAACATTTAAAATTATGATCTTGATAAAGAGTACCTTTCAAAAATTCTTAAAATATTAATTTGGAAATCATTTAGAAGTCACATAATTATAAAATAAAACATTTACATTGAAAATATTCTTATAATATTGCAATGTAAGCTTTGACGATTTTTAATCGGCGGAGAATAACCGCAGCCACTGTATAAGTTAAAAAACATTCTTACCTTAATTTTGTCGAAAAGGTTAAAAGCACCTTGTTTGGAAAACGACGGAAAGATTCCTTTGTAAACCTCTTATAAAAAGTAAAACAAGGGTATAAATGAATTTAACCCATATTATTTGTAAATTGTAAAAATGTTTTGAAATACATTTCTAAGAAACGTGGATGTGGATGATAAAGAAATCCCAGTAGATTATTACGTATAAACAACCTCGGATAATGAAGAGATTGCGAAATAAACCCTTAAATTGTACTTTTCTTTGGTTAGGGTAGGTTAACCTACTATATAATGGTGAAATAATTATTATTAAATTATACAATAATCATATACATTAATATGATATCATATATGATCTTTTAACATTGATTTGTTAATAATATCTTAGTATTATTATTGTTTCAGGTGTTAACTTACTCGTTTTATTTTATATGTTTTGTTATTTAAAACATGTTTGTAATGGATATGTTGTATCTTAATCATATACAGAATGATATTAAGTCCTTAGAGAATATTATTAATCATCAAATAAGAATTATACTTCAACGGATACGATGGAGAATGAATCTCATCGCGTTCGTGGAGACGGTAGTCCGTACGTACGCACGAGCGACAATATCATTATTTTGATATTAAAATAATATATAATTGGATGGTATATCATATATAAAGAATCATTAAAATGTTATATTTATTATTTACATGAGTTACACATCATTATTATACCCATCAAAATAATAATTTTTTGAATAACAATTACACCACCACGTGGAGACGGTAAGCCGTATGTACGCACGTATGATGACATGTTATACAAAGGGTGGATAGAATACTGAATATGGTTGTACCATATTTAAAATAATATTAAAGTATATTGGAGATACTGGATTCATTATTTTAGAATGGGAAAAACAAAGAAATAAGAAGTTTAAGAAGAAATGAATTTGAAAAATGGTGGTGAAAACATTACCTCTTCTTCGGGTTCTTCCTTTTGATTTGATCAAAAGGGCTCCTTAGGTTGACCATTATGATCAAACTAAGGCATCTAGGTTGTATTTAGGGAAGTTTAGAGAGTATTTGTGCAGGGGTTTACCGAACCAATAGGCTTTGAAGGTGTGAGTTAATGAGAATAGGGAGTGCCCTTTTATAAGAGGGGTGAGGGGCACCTTTGGAAAAGCTAGAAATATTATTTTATAATAAATTCATATTCGGTTTCTAATGGCTAAAAAGTGGATTATTTAAATTTTAAGGTGGGTATAGGTCGAAAAAAACTCAACCAATAGAATTTAGACCGGTTTGGGTCATTATAATAACCTTATCTTTAAGTATTAACTCTTAGTTAATTAGTTTCACTTTTACAATGTCTCTTTGTATTTTTATATTATATGGTTAACAAACTTAATATATACATCCAAGAGACCCCCAAGAGGTCCATTAATGATACTAATATCATTATAAAAGTCTCTTGTCCGAACATTAGATTTTTAGGAATTTAATATCAATTAATAATATAATATTCGTTTTAAAAACTCTTTTATGTCAATTTTTACACTATTCAATAATTGATTTTTGTAAAACTTATAACAGAATGATTACTTATAAAAAAGTTAATTAAATCATTCATAACATGTCATATTAACCTATAAAATTAGTTTAATTCATAAAAAGTCTCAAATTATATTTATTTGGGTATTTATAATATCAATTAGTTTAATTTTTCACTATTATGGTAATTACTGCATCACCATTGTGTCATAAATAAATTAAATTATTTAATGTCTAAAAATTAAAAATAAAATACCATTATGTAGTAAATATTGTTATATTTCTAATGAATATTTATAGTCTAAAATCCAACATATATAACCCTATGTAACAATTGTTTTTCTAAAGGATATATGCTTTTGTCATTTTTGTATTCATTTTAACTTAATTAAAATAAAGTGTCCCTATCACTTACAAGTGGCTCCATGAGGTCCCAAAATCGACCCAAAGATGCCCATGGTTGAAAATTTATCAACCAATAAGGTTAGGACACGTTTTAGGGTAATTTTTTATTATTATAATATTATTGTTTAACCCTTATTTACCGGATTTACCCTTTAACCATGGTAAATAAAATATTTACCGAAATAATTATTCAAAATGTCTAAAAATAAAAGTTACCTATTTACAAAATTTGAACATCCTGATTACAAATATAGAATCCATTATTCCAAATTCAAAACAAAGAAGTGGCATAAATTAATATAAAATTAATTCCCGCTGTCAAAACAAAAACGTGTTTTTAAGATATAATAACTATCACAAGATTGATACTTGTTTATGTTCGGTTTAATTGTGAAATTATGTCCAATGACCAAAATTGAATTAAATGGTAAAAATATATTCTAAATATACTTTAAAACCACTAAAATTCATAATTTATCACTATTAATTATTTTGATTAAAAAAGTTGTTTTTAATTAAAATTTAGTAATTTTCACTATTCATCAAAATATTAATGTTATCCAAAAAGTACCAAAATTTCACCCTAGGCTAATTTCGATATTCTAAATCCAAAAATGAAGTCCATTTTGAGATATTGAATTTATAAAATTTTAAAAAGTAGGTATTACTATTCATAAAGGCTAGTTTGATTGGTTGTGGTGTGTTAGAACTCGATGTTGCGTACAACACACGCTATCGCATTATTCAAAGAGAATCGTATCGTAGAAGCTTGGGGTGTTACATTGTAATTATTTTTATGTACCCATTCTAAAGAATAAATTTATTTAGTCAAATTGAATATATAAAAGTTTAAAATATTGGATTTAAAATGGAATCACTATTAAAGTTGGTAAAAGTGCATTTTTGAAAAATACTTCTTTTATCTGAAAAAAAAGAATTTGTTCTTACATTATGTCTAAGAAACTCATAATATGGATTATGAAATTATAAGAATTATAGAAAGTTTAAAATTTAGTTAATACTATTCATAACCTCTTTTGAACGGCTTGTTTGGTAAGTCATGGTGTGCTTTAACTTGGTGTTGCGTGTAGTGCAAGTTGTTGAATTATTTTGAAGAAATAACACACTATGAAATCTTGGGGTGTTACATTAATATCAGAGTTCTGTATAACATAAGATATAGAAAAATTAAATTTATTTGAAAAAATTTATTTCAGAAAATCCTAGGGTATTACCATAACCAAAAAACAAATTTGCAAATATTCTTTCAAAATAACCTTCAGAACATAGTAAACCATGGAAAATGCATAATAAATATCAAAGCATCAACATTCCCAAACAAAACAATATTTATCTATGAAAAAAATACAAAATTATTAAAAACCCTTTTAAAAAAAATTAATCTCTTTTAAAACATGAGAATCACTTTATAAAAGCATGAAAAGCCATTTTAATCAAGGTAATTGCTTTTTAAAACAAGGGAATAACTCTTAAAACAATGATACTACAATAATTAAAATAATTCCCCACATTATAAAACCAAATTATCTTAAAACACCATTAACCAACAATTTTTCTTGTAGAAAACCTTAAATGGAATTTTATTAAACACCATGAAGATATAAAATACAATTTAAAACTAATGTTCCATTGAATTAACCAATTCACCCATTTTTCCAATGTGAAAATTAATAAAACATAGAGAAAATTCCATAACACAAAGATAAGTATCACATAGATAATTAATTTAGTTTAAAAACTATTTATAAAGGTTATGAGATAAATTAATTATATAATAAAAGGAATCATAATGGAAACACCTATTTCATGTCGTAAAATCTTAGCACCCAAAACAGAAATCATCAGAATAGGTCTCCTAGGATGTATCACAACCTTAAAAAACTAAAAACCATTTTATAAAAACCATAACCCTTAAAATCATCCCACATAGACTTTAGGGTTATAAGAAAATAGGGAAAAAGAGAAGAAAATAGAAGGTGAAGGAATGAGAATTCCTTACCCATTGATTTGAGGAAGAAACTAGTAAGAAATCACCGCTAAACAACCTTATAGAAGCTTGGAAGAAGAGGAGATCCCCATAGGAGGCACCTAGATAAGAGAAGTTTGAATGGGGAGGCTTGGGAAGCCCTAATTAAAAGGAATCCAAAATGAAAAAATACTCATACTCCAGAAGATTGCATAGTTTACTAACACGAGTGAAGAACGTGAAGTTACCATTTCCCCAAAATCTCTAATTTCACATGAGTGTCTTGTATGATTTACTAAACCATGCGTAAAACTTGTGGTCTCCCCTATTAAAATCCGATGATGGAATAAAATTTCCTCAATACGGTTTTACAAACCATGCACTTTACTATGTATCCCTAAGAAATCCTCAATATTTTGAAATTTTAACTCTCGAACCATAAAGATAAAATAACAACATAATCAAAAGAAAGAAAGTGAAATTTTGGGATGCCACTATTATACCCACCGTTACACTATTTTCCTATAGAAATTATAATCCTGGAAAGTTTTCTGTGCTTAAGTCAAGGTAAAGGTCTATATTAACTCACCATAGAGAAGGATATAATAAAAATACCAACTCCCCAACATGGAACCTGAAACACAGGACCCAAGAAGAACACTCCCTAGGAAGACCCAAACAAACAATGATTTAAAACCCTTTGAAACACTATAGATAGATTCATCACAAAATAAAGAATTAGGACGAACACTCCTTGGGAATAACCATGGTAATATGATCTATAACACTAACAAATCCCAAACAAAAACATCCTAGTATAATCCAATAAGAGAAATATAGAACACAAAGACCATACAATGGTCTCCCCAAAATTTTCTGTTGATCGAAAAAAGTGAACCGTTAAAGGAAAAAAACAATATAACAATCCTCCTCAAAAGGCACAACCTACCAACCACAATTAAAAATCTCCTAGAACTAAAAAGAGAAATACCTTAAGAAACAACCAAACATCACCATGTCAAAACATCCAAACAAAACAATCAACGAAAATGGGAGAAACACCCCAAATATGAACATGCCTCCACAAGGAATGATATGGATCTAAATTCGGGTCTTAGGATTTCATAAAGGATAAATCAGGGTCAAAACTAAGGAATACCAACCCAAGGTGATTCCAGAAGAAAAATACCATCCTAGAAGATCTAATGGTCTACACAAAAATGATAGGTTTATCCTCAATACTCCATCCATCACCCATGGAATTCCCATGTCATCTTTCTGGGGGTCACATTCTAAAACATCACTGAAACAGAACCTCTAATTAGATCACCAAAAAATCCTAACATAAGGGATAAAATTACAAATCAAACAAAACAAGATTAAAAAACACCATTTGAAGCCTAATTCAAAAAAATGCCTAAAATGGTAGTTTTTCCTTTTCAAAACAAAAAAAAATACATTAAAAAGAGTTCAAAACCAACAATAAAAGGAAATAATTTCTTAAAAACCAATTTCTCTTTAAATCAAACATGCCAAAAAAGTTCAATAATTTTACCACTTAAAACCAATGAAATTATTTCTTGGAAAACCATTGTAACCCAAAATCATTTCATCCACTTAAATCATTTGTGTAAGATATGAAAAAAATTTACACTAAAGAAATTCAATAACCCAAGAAATGGTTTAAAAAACAAGATCAAATACCCAATCATAAAAAATAATTTTAAAAATATGATTAAACAACCATCAAAATCCAAAAAAACCCAATTAAAAATCTTAAACAAGGCCCAATAAAAAAATATAGGTTAGAAGAAACAAAGAGGGAAAAAAATTACTAACTTTCTCTACTATGCACTATTTGGTTTCACAATTTTCTAGACCATGTTCCAATCATGTGAGTTCTCTTGGAAATGACCAGAATTTTTTTCATGAGATATGCATTATTTGAAAAACCCCATGCCTTAACTGTGCACCTCCTGGATGACTTGTAGTTTCACTTTGAAACTAGGAATTTCCCAAGACATATCCTAGGGTATTCCAATAACTTATAGCAGAAACAAAGTACATAAAAATATCATATGAAAAAACATCTAAAAATAAAAAAAATAAAAAACACTCTCGAGCATTATTGAAAACATGAGGTCCAGTATGAGGAAGAGCTAGCCCAGAACTCCTCTTCACCCACCACTCAAGCTCTGAAGGTCCTAAATCAAATATACCTTTACCCAAAAATAACAATAGGATTCAATGATACAATTTTTAAGAAAACTATCTCAGTATTACATAAAATATTACTTGAGTTTCTTCGCTACAAGATCTGATCCACATTCTCGATCACCCTGAGCTAGAGACAAGAATTGGGGAATAATAAGTGAACATGTGGGAATGATTTAAACCTCATGAAAAATTATATAAACAATAGTTCTAACTGAAAACATAGTATGCCGTCTCTTTATATTGGATGCCCATGAAAAAATAAAACAGGTGGAGCTAAAATAAATGATAATAATATTTGGAATACTCATGATAGAAAAAATATTTTACAAAATATTTTCCACAAAAAATCCATTTTATACAAATATTTTTTTATTAACAATATAAGTTAATAAAACTAAACTAAACATAAAGTTGGTGGAATAAAATAATGATACACCACATGACCTGAAACTGGTTGAAAAAACTAGGTGACAAACCCAAACACCTCCGTGTGAATATCAAGTCACCACTATAACCAAAGGGTAACCTATTTACCAATAGAGAGAAGTAATAAACCAACCTATATTCAATATCTTGAGAAACTACATAAAACATGAAGACTACATACCTACTAATGTAAGTATATAAGGTGGGAGGAAAAGGCCACCAGGATACCACCATGATTGCATTTAATTAATTTCCTATATATAAACCAAGTTTACTTGTTTGAAACTAATAACAAAGCAAGCATTAATTTACATTAAACAAAATAGAAAGAAACATACCATATCATATATCATTTTTCAAAACACGCCTCTTATAAAACATGCCTCAAAGAGGACTTACCAAGGTAATTTCATTTTCAAAAACCAAGAATTTACCTTTTCAAAACAAAATCACTTTTATTTCAAAATGACATGATAAAACTTGTTTTTTATCTTAAAACATAATTCTTTGATACCTAACCCAAACATTGTTTTAAAAAATAATTTTTCAAAGGAAAACCTTTTACCGTGCTAGCATTTGAAACAAACATCTCATTTCCTTTTTTAAAACTCAACACACACAAACACACATAAAACATGGGTATAATAAAGGAAAAATATAACAAAATAAAAATATATAAAATTCATAAACAAATGACAATAAAAACATAAGTAAATCCTTAAAAAAATATCTCTCATGCACAAAAAATCAACACATAAACATAATATTAAGAAAAAGGATAGGAAAATCATATGTTAATATATATAAAAAAGTCATAACATATGATACATAGAATGAGGAAAAAATCTAGGGACTAATGGTGTGAGTACTAGATGTGAAAAAGTGAAACCAACTACTACCAGGTTAATAATCACATATCTCATCCTTTGATTCACTCTCCATTATTCTCATTGGTAATAACCCCTATCCATGCCATGACATTCAACTAGTAGCTACAATCCACTATGTAACTCTCAACTAGTATATCCGATATCATTTCACTTAGAACATAGTATCCAAGAGTTCCTCATGTCATTGATAATAGAGTTAGACCCCTTTTAAGACAATTCTATCATATGATAATCAAATATCCCAAGACAATAAAACACATCAATTATATATGTTCCACCTCCAACACACCTTATTATACAACGATTACCTATCTAAACTGTATAACCATGAATCAAAAATCATATAAATTTAATGCATTCATGAAATCATAATAAATGAAAACAAAGAGGTCTACTAGGATGAAAACATTGATCAATAAACCTCATTCCCTTAAGGTTCCAAACAAGACTTATCTTTATACATACAAATAAAATTCTTTGTAAACCCATTTTTTGAACCATTTAAAACCAAAACATGAATTTGAAAATCCAATTTCAAAATAACCTTAAAAACAAGGTAAATCCCAGAAAATGCATAAACAATATTGAAGCATAAACATGCCTAAATAGACTAAGATTTAACCAAGAAAAACAATCCAAATGGAATCAAACTCTATTTATAAAAAAAGAAAATCACTTTAAAACAAGGGAACCCATTTATAAGAAAAATTAAAACCCTTTACACTCAAGTAAGTTTATTTTAAAATAAATTGAACACCACTTAATATAATGAAAATCCTTTAAACAAAAAAAACACTCCAATTTATAAAACAAAATTGGATAAAAACACCTTGAACAAATCATTTTTTTATATAAAAGATTCAATGACATTTTATCAACCACCATGAATACATAAAATAATATTTAAACTTAAATTTCCATTGAACTAAACAAATTACCAATTTTTAAAAAATGGAAAACTAAAAAACATGGAGAACCCTTGATATCACAAATATAGGTATCAAATAAATAATTAATTTAGTTTTAAAACACTTTTAAAATATAATGAAATTAAAATATTCTTTAATAAAATGATTAGTAACCGAAAAACATACCTTATGTGGTGAAATCACACAACATATAATGGAAAACAATAGAAATGTATCCAAGGATAGATAAAAACCAAAAAAAAACAAAAACCTCAATTTTATCACAACCATAACCATTAAGATAAAAACACATGGCCATTAGGGTTGGAATAAAAGTGGTAAAAAGAGATGAAACTAACAAGAGAAGAAATGAGAAGTCCATACTCGTTGATTTGAGGAAGAAACCACCAAGAAAGAACCTCTAAACACTATAGATTTGTTTAGAAGAAGAAAGAAGACCCATGGGAGGAACCTAGGTTAGGGGAGTTTGAAAGGAGAATTTTGGGGGGAATCCCTAATAAAGAAATATCAAAAATGATAAAAATACCACCACTCGAGTAGGTCATATAGTTGTCTCACATGCTTTACAAAAATATACATAGACCATGCAGATGACACTACCCCAACAACTCATAGGTTTTATGGTTATCTCACACAGTTTTCCAAACAATGTGTAGAATTTAGAAAATTATATTTTCCATGTATTATTTTTGGATATTGTGTGAATCATTTTCGAGACTAAGTGTTGAGAAGGCACATGATTATGAGGCCCAGTGCGTCTAAAATTAATTTTTGAAATATATTAAATATATCAAATGAATGTGTGAACAATTTTCTTAATAAATTGGAATAACTAATAAACAGATTCCTCAATAAAAAATCATAGTGAGCTATTGAGTTTAGATCATGGGTTTCACCCTAGGAATGATATAACCTTGGAACATGTTTGGTGTTCAGGATGAGTTGGAATCGTTGGTGTATGTTTAAAATAAAATAAATTAAAAAATAAATTAATTTAAATTACATAAGCTAATAAATAACTCTATAAATATATGGTTATGGTGGATTCTCAAGTTTACCCACTAAACAATGGAGATCCAAAAAACTGTTTGAGATCCATTGGAGGAAATTCTGTTGGAAAATGATAGCCGAATCATAGATCGAAAACCGGTGTGCAACAGAATTAGAGGATCTCACCAACGATGATGATGAATCTTCATTATTAATTAGAGATCTATATAAATTGAGGTAGGATGTTGACTGTATTTGGGTTTATCAATTGGATAGAGTTTTTGGGATCCTTATGTGATGCCTAGTGTGAGATCCTCTATCATCATCTTTCCCTAGGTGGAGTTCTTGGTATTGTCGTGGCCAACAATATATAGGCACCGATCCTCAACTTAGTAGGTTATTCTATATTGAGCTGTTATTATACCCCATGGACTTGGGTGTGATCCTCATTTATTTATTTTATCTCTTTATAATTACAACATATACTTCCTATGTCAAGAACAGAGGAGGTAGACCTCTCAAATGTATGTCATCAGGGTTATCAGACTCGTGAAGTGTGTTCTCCTGAAATGAGTGTTAAATAGAACATTCAAGAAATAATACTAGGCTGAAATTAAGGTTATGAATTTAACTTGAGACTACGTTTATTTTTTGAGAATATCTTGATATTGTTATTATACTTGTTACATAAATATACCTATATAGAGATGAATTTTATTTTTGTTGTTAAATTCTTAGTTTTTTTGGTGTTTCATATTGGGTATTGTTATACTCACCCTTTGCATGGGATTTTCTCACATGTGTCATGTCTTGTGCAGATGATCGACCTTTTGATGGAGTCCTAGAGGGACCTGGACTAGGTGGTTCTTAGTGATCTAGTCATATTGAGGTGTGTTCCTACAGTAATCTTGAAAGTAGTCCCTATCTTAATTTTAGGTTGGACTTCTTTCAGACTCTTTGTGGTGGTCTTGTATCTGGATCTGTTTAATTTCCACTACTTGATTTCATATTCTGGTTAGGGGATTTAGATGTATGTGTGCATGGTTTTTCTTTTTTTTTAAATTTCATCACTGTATGGTATTGGAGATATGCACGTGTGTACAGGTAATGATATAAGGCCTCCCATGTTAGTGATATGCCTATTCAGTTCTAGTCACCAGCCCCTAGCCTACTATAGGTGGGATTAGAGAGTCAAGACATGAGCCCCATTAGGATGGTTCGTGACACATACCATATCATCACCTCTATACAAAGATGAAGATGATGCATAGTTTCCTCTACAAGATTTCCAAAACCATATTCCTTACCATTCAACCCTATAAAAAACTAAAAATTTAAAAATTTTAACCATGATACACCCAAAACCCCATCTCGAAACCAACCACATAAACAAAATAATGAACATGACATTTTAAGGTGTCACACCCTAATCTGTGATGGAAATTGCAACAATATATCTTCTTGAAAATCCTTCACCTATATGGCGCCCACTGTGATGAAATTTATGGAGCCTAATTCTATCCATATCAGATAATAATTAAGTATGGTATTTTATGGAATCTTTAATAATATAACTCTCTATAATAAAACCCTATGGAAAACTCTTATTTTCTTATATACACTTAAAAAACATATTTGTACAATTTATTGGATTCATATATATATATATATATAATTCACAGTACCACATAGCTGGATATCTATAACATACGACTATCCATTCATAATGTAAAGTACCATGTTTTTAAATTGGGTTAAATTATAGATTTGTTTTTGATCTTTTACTTGTTGGATGGGCCAAGTCTTTTTAAAGAATTAAATTAATTTAAAATAATGAAAAAATAAAAATAAATAAAAAAATAAAATAAAAATAAAATTTAACTCTACACACCCTCACCCCTCATCCACGATGCACCAACACCCCAAGGGGGGTTCCCCCTACGTCGCGCGCTCGACCCCCTCTATGGAACCTCCTCAAATCTTCATTATTGGCCCAATTTCTTTTGATATCTTCTCCCATCCTCCATGGAAATATTCTCTCTCCCTTCTCCTCCCCGTTTCCAGCTGGATTTTGACCTCTCCGTTTCCCTACGGAGTTCGACCGAACCTAGGTTTCGAGGTCTAAAATTTTTCTACGGCTTTATTTTTATCTAGTGTTGTGAGGATGGTATCTCGGGGCCTTACGGTTCTAGTTCCATCAAACACCACCGAAGGCGAGGTAGTTTGTGTGATTTTGGTCCACCATCTTACATCGCGGTTGGGTTTTTCTATTGTTTCTTGGTTTACACTTGTTTAATTTGTGTCTTTTGGTGTTTATGATTCCCTGGTATTTAATCAGTAGGGCATTGGTTGGATTCGTGTAGTTTCACTTCATTTTGGTTTATCTCCAACCCCATAGTTAAGGGTCCACTCTCGTTGTTGGGATTTCACGACATCTATTTTATTTTATTTAAGTGTTATAAGGTTCCTTTTTAATAGTTGCGTACTGTATTGGGTTGTTTCATGCGGTTTCAAGTCACTGAGTCTAAGGAGACTCACCTATGGGTGCATATGTCTATAAATATATATATGTGGGTTCCCCCATTACATGTGAAATCATCCATGGAAATGATTAAACATGTATGGGCATAGGTGTGTCTACATGTATATATATAAATGCATTCGTAAGTGAGTGGAGACTAGCATATGCATATAAGCATATGTCTGAGGATCCCCTTGCACATGCTCATGTCCATGCAGGCATGCACATAGGGGATAAGTGTCCTTGAATGTATGTCAAAGTATATATGCTTAGAGGGGGAGCAACAACCTTTAGTTAGAAATATCCAAGAGCCAAAGTGGATGGCTTGGATCCACTATGAGGTAGGGTCTCTATCCATGCCATTTAATTTATGAAAGCATTAATGAATTAGTTAATTGTTCAGTGTTTCTTTCCTATTAAAGATTTTTCATTTATATTTGTTCCTGTTAAATGATTATCTATGGTGAAATGGATGAATTCCTTAAATATGATAAACCAATAATTGATAAGAAAAGTCATGGTTTCATAAAAAAATCCTTCAATCGAGGTGTGCTGCCTTCAAGCTAAAAATATAATCATTGACTGATATGTTTTCTTATTTTACTGATATCTATTTTTCTATGCTTTCCTAGTTAGAGGAGATTTTTAAATTATAGTGGTGTGGTTTTCTTTTTAAGAGATTTATAGCCTCCATTTCAGGTTAACCCATTTGGGTTAAGTAGTGCTTATGAGTATTAAATTGGCCAAGTGAGATAATTAATTATTAAATTAATAATATGGGATTAGCATGAATACCTTGTGATAATTAATGGTTGAATTAATTATGTGATAACGAGACGAATGATCTGTGATAATTAATCATGAATTGATTATGTGCCTTGAGTTTATAATTAATCAGGGTATTAATTATTAGATATTAAACTGGATAAGTTGAGATAATTAATTATGAATTAATTATGTGATTTTGAAATGGTTTCCTTGTGATAATTAAATATATAATTAATTATTTGATATCAAGATGGTTATAGTTATTATTAGTTAATTGTTGAGTTAACTAATGGAATTACTGTATCCAACTAATTGTTGAGTTAATAATGATATAGATGTTATTAATTAGTTTTTGAACTAATTAACGGACTTGATTATGTAATTCATTAATTAATTAATGAATGAGATTTTGGGTGTCAGACATGGAATTCTACACATGATTTATATATATGTATGTTTGATAAATGGGTTGTGAGATAGGGACCGATTCTCTAAATACTCATGGGGTACTATACATCACATTCTACACCCATGATATATATATATGTATTGTTGATAAACGGGTTGTGAGATATGGAATGATGCTCCAAATACTCATAGGGTGCTAGACATGGAGTTCTACACCCAACATTCATGCTAGTTTTCTTTTATGGGACATGGAAAGATGCTTCAAATACCCATGGGTTGTGAGACAATGACTGATGCTCTAAATACTCACGAGGGTGCTCGACATGATGTTCTACACCCATTAATTGACATTGGACTGTGGGTCCAATTGATCATATAAAAACAGAATTGAATGGTTAATGAAAGATTATGTGATGTAATAATTTTTGAATTGAATATGGGAAATGGTTCAGAAACTAGCATAGTCAAGGAAAGTATTGAGATATGGGTTTCCAGTGGAACTCAAGAAATTATGTGGTTAAATAAATAATATCAATTAATTTGTTAAAAAATTAATTTATGAAATATATATGTATAGTTCTTGTTCATACTCTTATTAATTGGCTACGAGCCAAAGTAGGTATCTTCGTTAGGTGTCCCTTAGGAACCTAGACAGGTTTTAGTTTATTTATTGAATTCAGTTGTTACTTTGTTATACCTGCACACCATTTATATTTCACTGTCTAGATAGATCTAGAAACCATTGGTGTCGGCCTACTGATATATATATACTAACCCTACTCATACCTCCATTTCATTGGGGTGACCAAGAAGACCTTTCTTGTTCACAGGACTGCGGACCTTAGATCTAGCTTGTTGCTTTATGCTAGTACCTGGAGATGAAAGCAAAGGACTGAGTTGAAGCTCAAGATGATTATGGAGTTTTCTCTTGGGGCTTTGAGTCTTTTCTTTATTTCTTCACTGAGATATAAAACATGTTGTTTTGTTTACTTCTTTGAAATATGTATCAATAACATGTCACACATTCATCTATTATATGCAATATATCTTCTGCTACTTTATCATTTATTATTATACTTCCGCTATTTATTTCCATTGTATATTATTGAAGTATGATATGAGGTTATAGTCTCCCCACTGAAAATCCATAGACCCTTGCTACTAGTTGGCAGCCCTTAGTGTACAGAGAGACATACTTGAGGAGATGTGGTGACTGGTCTGGCCACTGGTTCAGGGGTGAGCCAGGTTAGGATGTTACAAAGTAGTGTTAGAGGCTTCTTTTCCTTTGTATTACTGTTTTGGGTTTGGTAGACAGGAGTCTAGGAATGTGTCGGTGCTTGGGTTAATAGCCATCATTGGGACTGATCACCCTATGTACGAGAAATTTCCAAGTGGCCAGGGTTTGGATTTCTATTCATGTTGTTCGCTGTTACAGTTGATATGATTTCACCTTGAGTGACATGTGTAGTTTTTTTTCTTATTGATTATGAAAATTTAGAAAAATTTACTTTGGAATGATATGGAAAGGAATATGAATTACTTTCATCATTAATAGGCACATATTAATTAGCATTCTATGCATAGTACCATTCCATGTAGCTGCATATGTAGGCTACTTGTTGATTTGGAATTATTCCAAGATTGTTATTCCATGTTAGGTTTTCTGATAACATTGTTAGATTTGTACCTACTTAGGCAATTTTAAGCATGTTTTCTTGTTAGTATAACATTCCTAGTTGATTAGTATGACATGCTTTTTTACATTAGCATGTTTTTTCCATTCACGTGTCATGCGTGAGTGTATAACATGATTCTGTATTAGCTGCCAATTATGCCAAGATTTTACTTTGTTTAGAATACCATTCCAGCTATATGCCATGCTTTCTTGTGACAACATGCTTATACTACCATGATATGTGTAAATGGTTTGCGATTACGACAAGATACAATTTTCAGTTGTAAGATGTATGGGTTCCTTATAACTATGACATGGTAACTGTAATGCCCTAACCCCAGAATCCCAAAACCAGTGCATTATTTTAAAACATTGGCATGATTACAAGGAATAAGGTCCCAAAGGACTGATCAGTTTAGCAGTCTTGGAAAATATATTACATACATGAACATTACATTACACATTCACACAGAACATAAAAAAAATCCTTTGATAATTCCATTATTATTCTAGCTTAAACCTGCATATAAATCATAATACACTTTTTGGCATCCTGAGAAAATAAAATATAAGAAATGGGTAAGCTCAAATGCTCAGTAAGGGTAAATAATTTAGCGGAAGCTATAAACTTTTAAGAAAAGAAGTGTAATAAAATCAAAAGACTTTTTAAACATAATCTTGAACATAATATGGAAAAAATAAATCTAACATTACCATATGAATATGCACATGGATATTCTACTAATCGAATAATCACATGTAATAGCTAATTTCATAATAAGGGAATGAATAATGCCGGACAACTTATCCACATAGTCAACGCCTCGTTCCAAGACTACAAATAAGTTTTTTTCAAGTCTTTTTTCCAAGACACTAATTTTTTCATGAGACCTACTGATGCATCGAGGAGCTATAGCAGGTTCCACTCGTTACTTACTAAGTCCAATACATTCCTCATATGAAAATGTTGAAACATAATATAAAAATTTGTATTAAAACTAGAATATTAAATGTCAATACTTTAACCATAAACCATGAATGGTATAAAAACAGCACATCCATAGTCAAACATATCATAACTCATTTAACACAATATGGAAGATTGTATTATAACAAATCAACTTCATTAAAGAATAATATCTAGTAAAGGATGTTGACCTAGTTGAAAATGGTCAGTAAAACTCTTTGAGAGAAATATCCCTTTTTCATGAAATCATTTAAAAGTCAAAAAATTTATAAATGAATACATTTAAAATATATTTCTGAATCAAAGTGTCCCATAACCCTTTGAAACTTTTTAAAGGAATTAACATTTTAAAACATTCATGTCCTTATAAATAAATCCTTAAACCCATTTTGAAAACATGGACATTAATGATAAAGGTTGAGAAGAATAAATATTTAAAACATTTAAAATGAATTTGTAGTTAAATATTCCCTTAAAAAGAATAATTTTGAATTTTTTTTATGAAACATGGACATAGATGATAAATATGAGCTAGTAAATACTTACATATAAACAATCTCGGATAATAATGATATTGTGGAATTAACCCTTAACATGTTATTTCCATTAGTCGAGTGTACATTTAACCTCCTGTATAAGGACCATTGTATTTATTAAATTATACCAGTACCATATAAATATTTATGATATAATATATGATCCATTTTTTACTTTATACTACTGATTTAATAATAATTTCCATGTTAAAGTAACATTGCATCTAATAATCGCTTTCTTTATCGTATGTGTTTTAACTTGTTATTATCGATTGTATCACATAGATCATGATTTAAATACTTAAAGAATATAAAAAATGATTTATATACCATATATATTCAGAATATAAATATGTATAATTTATAGATATATGAAATGGAAGCACCATTAATGGAGATGACAGTCTGTATATACGCATTAACGTTGTTTATGTTCTCTTATCATATAGTATGGAAGTAAGTAAATGACATATATTTATAAAAAAATATATATTATTATAGTATAAATATTATTTCATATATCTCATACTTAATCAAAATATATATTTTAATAAAAATCCTTGAATGGTGGTCGTTGAAGATGAATCGCATCTCGTCGTGGAGACAATAAGTCGTATGTACGCACGAGCGACGATATCATTCTATTGATTTTGAAATCATATGTAATTGGATGGTATATTATATATTAATAATCTTTAACATGTTATATTTATTATTTAAATCAATTTTAATCATTATTATACCCATACCAGTAATGAAGTATTGAATAACAAACTTCTCCACGATTTGGAGACGGTAAGCCGTACGTACGCACATATGGTAACTTTGTCATTCATAGGATTGATTGAATACTGAATATGGTTGTACCATATTTATAATAACATAAAAGTTTGTATAAGGTACTGGAGTTATTATTTTGGTATTGAAAGAACAAAGAAAGATGAAGTGAAAGAAGAAAAGAACTTGACAGAGGTGATGAAATAATTACCTCTTCTTCAAGTTCTTCCTTTTGATTTGAACAAAAAGGCTCCTTAGGTTGGATTTATGATACAATTATGGACTCTATGTTATATTGAGGTTATTTAGGAGGATATTTGAGCAGGGGTTGGCCAATCCAAAAGGATTTGGAGGTGTGGAATGAAAATAAGGGGAAGTACCATTTTATAAGAGAGGTGAGGGTCACTTTAGGAAAAGCTTGAAATATTATTTTATTATAGAATAATTTTCGGTTTCTAATGGATCAAAATGAATTTAATTATTAAATAAGGTGTGTATGGGTATAAATACTCTCAAACAATATTATTTAGACAATTTTATGTTACTATATTAACCTTATCATTTAGATTTAACTCTTGGTTAAATAGTTTAACATTTACCATGTCTCCTTGTATTTTTATATTATATGGTTAATATACTTATAATAAAATGCCAAGAGAACCCCAAGTGGTTATTTAATGACATATCTAACCTTATATAAGTCCTTTGGATGAATGTTATATTTTTAAGAGTATTATATCATCTAATACAATAGTATTTGTTTTAAAAACTCATTTATGTTAACTTTGACACTATTTAATATTTGATTTTTGTGAAAGTCATAAAAACTTGATTACTTTGAAATAAATAAATTGAATCTACCAAATAATTTAATATTCACTTATAAAATTATTTTATGGCATCAAAACTTTCAAATTATATTTATTTTTATATTTATAATATCATTTATTTGATTCTTTCATTAATAAGGAAAATACATCATCATTATTGGGTCATAAATAAATAAATATATTTTACATCTAAAAACTATAAATAAAATATCATGATATATGAAATATTTTTAGATTTCTAATCAATATTTATAGTTTAAGAGATGAATTATATAACCTCATATAAAAATTGTTTTACTAAAAGATATATTTTTATGTTACATTTTCCTTATCTTTATATTAGTTTTTATAGTGTCATTTTCCCTTACAGGTGGCTCCATGGGGTCTCAAAATAAACCCAAGGATATCCAAGGTCATAAATGTATCAAAAAATAGGATTGGGACATGTTTTAGGGTAATTTAATATTATTATAATATTATTTTGTACCCTTATTTATCGGATTTACCCTTTAACCATGGTAAATAAAATATTTACTGAAGTTACTATTCATAATGACTAAAAGTAAAATATACCTATTTACACATTTAGTACCTCTTGATTCCAAATATGGAATCAATTTTTTTGAATTTAAAATACATAATTTTCCAAAAATAAATTAAAATTAAATCCCGTTGTCAAAACCAAAAACGGGTTTTTAGGAAGTAAAAACTATCAAAAGATTGACAAGTGTTTATATAAAATATAAATGTCAAATTACATAAAATGACCTACATTAAATTAAATGATAAAAATATAATATAATTATACTTTAAAACAACTCAAATTTATAATTTAACACTATAAATTATTTCGATTAAAGAAAATTTGTTTTTAATTAAAATTTAGTATTTTCGCTATTCATCAAAATATGTAAGTTATCAGAAAAGTTCCAAAAATTCACCCTAAGATAATATTGATATTAAAAATTAAAAAATGTTTTGTATTTTACAAAATTAAAAAAATTTAATTTGCATTAATTAATTTAAAATTAATTTTCATTGTGAAGGCGAGAAAATAGGTTTTTGAGAAGTAAAAACTAGAAGAATATTGATATGTGTTTATGTCCAATTTAAATGAAAAATTAATTAAAATGACCAAAATTGGATTAAATTATAAAAATATAATCTAATTATACTTCAAAATCACTCAAATATATAATTTAACACTATAAATTATTTTTATTAAAAAAGTTGTTTTCAATTGATATTTAGTATTTTTCACTATTCATAAAAATATAAATGTTATTAGAGAAACACCAAAAATTAATCCAAACTAAATTTTTATGTCCCGATTCTAAAGAATAAGTTTATTTTGTCAAATTGAATATATAAAAGTGTCAAATATTTGATTTAAAAAGGGTTCTGTATTAAAAGGTGGAAAAATTGCATTTTTTGAAAAATAATTCGTTTATCTAAAAAATTGAATTTGTTCTTATATTATGTCTACGAAACACATAATATGGATGTTAAAATTATATGGAGTATATAAAATTCAAAATTTAGTTAATAGTATTCATAATCACTTTTTGAACGGTTAGTTTGGGAAGTCATGGTGCACTCAAACTCGGTGTTGCGTGTGGCGCAAGCTATTAAATTACTTTAAAGAGACAACATACTACGAAATCGTGGGGTGTTACATTCTCCCCTCCTTCTATAAATTGATTCCTCATAATTTGAAATTATTCTTCGAAAATAAAAGGTTTAAAATAGAAAATACCTTTGTGAAAAATTCACATCAGAAATAGGGTTAATAATATTTAGTCTTAATAAGTGGGAAAGTGAAATGTAGAAGTGACCACCAAATCATGATCTAGAATAGAAGAACATTGGTGTAAATAAGAGAAACATAATTGGAGAAAAAACGTAAATATTTATAGGGAGTGATTGAGGTTATCCATCACTAACAATGTTAAAATTGAGGGAGTCAAAGCCATCAATCTATGAGGATTTAAAATATCATCGATTCAACAAAACATAAGGTATTATGATAACACATTTTTCATTTTAATATTCCTTAACTAATGTTTAAGAATTAATTTCTTCATAATATAAGAGAAAAAATACTTGACAAGTAGAGTTCCATCCTTCAACTAATTTCTACAACAAACTCATCTTTCACTCCAAAAGATAATAGAATTGAAAAATATTCTTTTTATCATAATCATATAGGGTTACAAAAATAATGAATTTATAATTAATTAGTCAGACTATTTAAAAAAACTACATTATACAAACCAGGACATCATGTAGGACAGTGGTAGGTGATTCACCCTTTTCACCCTTTAGTTACGGGCTTAAGTCTTGCGGCCTTACCGGACACGATGAGTTGTCACCCGACCTCCAAGTTGTCCTTTTTATAACAATCCAAAAATAATCTTAAGAAATGTTTTAACCATAAACAATAGTATCTAATTTCCAACTTAATTCATTCCAACATTTATACTTATCAAAAATAGTTCTTTCTAAACTCACAGTCCAAAATTTATAAGTAAGGTAAACATAATGAAGATCTCTTTTTCCACATAATAACATGTGGATACCTTCATCATGTATTCTATTAAAACATGGTAAAAACCTAAATTACCATAAAACCTTATTGATTACATTCATCCTACCTTATTCCTTATAGAATAATTGATATACTCTTTATATCCAAAAATGTTGTAAACTCCAACAATGATGGAATAAAAAAACAATTAATTAGTTTCAAGGTAGTCAAGAATATCCAATATAATTTATCCAAATCAATCATATCTTATTCTAAAATCATTATCTCAGTTTCAGAAACATATTAAGGGTTATATTTCCCCCAACTATATATTTTCTTAAATGTTTAACTTGAAACTGTGTCACTTTACTTGGTACCATACAATCTCAAAATTTTAATGAAATAGTACTACAATATAATCCTTATATAATCTATAATTCTTATAACTTGTACATAATTAATACAATACTCAAATGAAACAATTATTTAATAACAATATAAGATCACTAATCATTATTATTAATCTGTGGTATTATCATAACTTTATTATTATCCAATAGAATCATTTGGGGTATACTATGATGATTTGGACATTGATTCACATAGTTTCCCAACTCATTGTAGATAAAGCATTGTACATTTGAAACATTTTTCTTAACCTTACAATCAAGCATGTTTTTTCCTTTGTCTCCAAACTTATAACATAATCCCATTCCCTTCAAGAATTTAAAAAGGCAATTCTTTCCATAGTTATCACATGTGGGAAAATCCTTATTTCCCCTTTTACCTTTATCCATATTTCTCTCTACTATCCTTTTCTTCTCTGGCTTCCCTTCAAATCCATAGGACTCAGAGAATTATTTACTTATCTTATTAAAACATGATATTATTTACTCATATGATGATAATATATGGGAGGATATTTCACTTTGAAATGTTGGCTTAAGACTATGAATTATATGACCCTTATTACTCTTTGGGACATGCGTATTGCTGGATTTCCCATTCCTTCTATTGCGCACCATTTCTAAATGATAACATACACTAGGTTAGATCATATCATAATGTATAATCCAAATACTAGAAAAACTCTCAACATTAATATAAAATTTTCACACATATAGCCTCATAATAATAAAAATAGTTTCTTTTATGACATATTTACTCATAAATCCTTCATAATGGTTTTTAGAGAAAATGTGAATTATCCTAAGCATATCCCCCAGGAGTGTCATAACCAAGAGTGAAGTAAGGCCCATTGTTGTGTATGAGGATACCCCAGATCAAGACCAAAACTCCTTGTCAGAGTTTTCACTCCAAGGTACATCTGTTTCAGAGCGGCCTCTACCTGCTCGTATCCAGATAGGGATGTATTTCTTGGAAAAGTCAAAAAATCTATATATTACCAAAATTCTGGGAAGTTCTTCTATACTAATCTTCAAAGTCTATCATAGGGAAATGTTCTCTAATCAGATTTTTTCTAAATATAGTTTCCAATATTTGTACTAAAATTCTCTGATACCAACTGTAATGCCCTGACCCCAAAATCCTAGAGCTGGTGCATTATTTTATTACATTGGAATGATTACAAGTAATCAAGCCCCTAAGGACCGATCTGTTTAATAGTCTTGGAAAATAGATTACATAAGTAAACATTACATTAAAAATTCACAAACAGCATAGAAAATCCATTTATAATTCCATTATTCTTCTAGATTAAACCTACATATAAATCATAATACACTTCCAGGCATCCTGGGAAAATAAAACATAGGAAAGGGGTGAGCTCAGATGCTCTGTAAGGTTATATAATTTAGCAGAAGATATAAACGTTTAAAACAAGATGTGTAATAAAAAAAATCCTTTTTAAACATAATATTGTACATAATATGGAAAAAATAAATCTAAAATTGCCATATAAACATTCATATGGATATTCTACTAGTCGAATAATCACATGTAATAAATAATTTCATAATGAGGCAATGCATAATGCCAGACATCTTAACCACATAGTCAAGGCCTCGTGCCAAGACTACGAATAAATTTTTTTTCAAGGACTTGTGCCAAGACACTTATTTGTCTCATGAGACCTACCTATGAATTGAGGAGCTATAGTGGGCTCCACCAATCACTTACTAAGTCCAATGTAATCCTCATATGAAAATGTTGAAAGATAACATAAAAATTCGTATTAAAACTAGCATACGAAATGTCAATAATTTAACCATAAACCATGAATGGTATAAAAATATGACATCCATAGTCAAGCAAATCATAAATTCTTCAATACAATATGGAATATTTTATTATAAAAAATCAACCTCAATCAAGAATAATATCCAGTAAAAGATGTTGACATAGTTGAAAATGGTCAGTAAAACTCTTTAAGAGAAATATCCCTTTTTCATGAAATCATTTAAAAGTAAAAAAATTTATATATGAAGACATTTAAAACATATTTTTGAATCAAAGTGTCCCATACCACTTTTAAACTTTTCAATGGAATTAACAATTTAAAACATTCACGTCCATATAAATAAATCCTTAAACCCATTTTAAAAACATGGACATTAATGAAAAAGGTTTAGAAGAATAAATATTTAAAACATTTAAAATGAAATTTTAGTTAAAGGGTCCCTTAAAAAGAATCATTTTAAAACTTTTTTATGAAACCTATACATGGATTATAAATATTTCCCAATAAATACTTATACATAACCTATCTTGGATAATAATGAGATTGAGGAATTAACCCTTCCGTTGTCAATTCCTTTAGTCGAGGGTACATTTAAACTCCTATATAATGACCATTGTATGTTATTAAATTATAAAAAAACCATATTAATATTTATGATATCATATATTATTAATTTATGACTTTATACTACCCATTTAATAATAATTTCCACGTTAAAGTAACATTTTGGGTAATAATCGATTTCCTTATCTTATTAGTTTTAACTTGTTATTCTTGATCGTATCCCTTAGATCATGATTTAAATACTTAAAGAATATAAAATTTGATTTATATATCATATATATTCAGAATATAAATATGTATAATATATTGATATATAAAATGGAAGCACCGTTCATGGTGACGGTAGTCCGTACGTATGCATGAACGTTGTTTCTGTTCTCTTATTGTATAGTATTGAAGTAAGTAAAAAACATATATTTATCTAAAAAAATATATATTATTCCAGTAGAAATATTATTTCATATATCTCATACTTAATCAAAATATATATTTTTATAAAAATTCTTGAATGGTGCTCGTTGAAGATGAATCTCATCGCATCGTGGAGACGGTAAGCCGTACGTACGCACGAGTGACAATATCATTCTATTGATTGTGACATAGTATGTAATTGGATGGTATATTATATATTCAGAATCATTAACATGTTATATTTACTATTTACATAAATTATACTCATTATTATACCCATCCAAATAATGAAGTGTTGAATAACAAACTTCACCACGACGTGGAGATGGTAAGCCGTACGCACACACGTACGGTGAATTTGTCATTCATAGGATGTATAGAATAATAAATATGGTTGTACCATATTTATATTAACATAATAGTATGTATACGGTACTACATTTATTATTTTGGTATGGAAACAACAAAGAAAGAAGAAGTGGAAGAATAAAACAACTTGAAAGAGGTGATGAAATAACTAGCTCTTATTCGGGTTCTTCCTTTTGATTTGAACAAAATGGCTCCTTAGGATAGCTTTATGATCAAATGAAGGCCTCCAGGTTGATGTTAGGGTAGATTGGAGGATAATTTAGAGGGGTTGGCTGATCCAAAAGGCTTTCGAGGTGTGGAATTAAGAGAAGGGGAATTACCCTTTTATAAGAGAGGTGAGGGTCACTTTAGGAAAAGCTTGAAAATATATTTTATTATAAAATTATTTTCTATTTATAATGGTTCCATATTCATTTATTTAGTACCTAAGGTGGGTATGGGTCTAAATTATCCCAAAAAAGAGGTTTTAGACAAGTTTAGGTAACCATATTAACCTTTTCTTTTAGATTTCCTTCTTAGTTAAATAGTTTAACATTTACCATGTCTCCTTTTTTTTATATTATATGGTTATTAGACTTACTATAAAATTCCAAGAGAATACCAAGTGGTTCAGTAATTACATATATAACCTTATATAAGTCCTTTGTCTGAATATTATATTTTTAGGAGTAATATATCATCCAATAAAATAGTATTTGTTTTAAAAACCCATTTAAGTCAATTTTATCACTATTTGACATTTGGTTTTTGTAAAAGTCATAAAAACATGATTAATTAGAAAAAAATACATTTCATAAACACTATAAATTCATATTAACATATAAAATTAATGTATGGAATCAAAACATTCAAATTATATTTGTTTTAATATTTATAATATCATTTATTTGATTCTTTCATTAATAAGGAAAATACTGCATCATTATTGGGTCATAAATAAATATATTTATTTTATGTCTAAAAATTATAAATAAAATATAATGATATAGTAAATATTTTTATATTTATAATGAATATTTACAGTCAAAGATATCAATTATATAACCTCATATAAAAATTGTTTTACTAAAAGATATATGTTTAAGTTACATTTTCCTTATCTTTAAATTAATTTTTATAAAGTGTCATTTTCACTTACATGTGGCTCCATGGGGTCCTAAAATCAATTCACGGAATCCCATGGTCAGAAAGGTATCAACCAATAGGTATAGGACACATGTTAGGGAAATTTAATAATATTATAATATTTTTTTACCCTTATTTTCTGGATTTACCCTTTAACCATGGTAAATAAAATATTTATTGAAGTTACTATTCATAATGTCTAAAAATAAAAGTTAAATATTTACACATTTCAGACCTCCTAATTCCAAATATGGAATCCATTTTTCCAAATTCAAAACACAGAAGTTGCATAAATTAATTTAAAATTAATTCTCGTTGTCAAAACCAAAAAGCGGGTTATTAAGAAGTAAAAACTATCAAAAGATTGACATGTGTTTATGTACAATTTAAATATGAAATTACATCCAATAAACTAAATTAAATTAAATGATAAAAATATAATCTAATTATACTTTAAAACCACTAAAATTCATAAATTAACACTATAAATTATTTTGATTTCAAAAAAATTGTTTTTAATTAAAATTTAGAATTTTTCACTATTCATCAAAATATGAAAGTTATCAAAAAAGTTCCAAAAATTCATGCTAAGATAATTTTGATTTTATGAATTCAAAAATTATGTCTATTTTACGAAATTAAAAACATATAAGTTGCATTAATTAATTTAAAATTAATTTTCGTTGGAAAAACCAGAAAATGGGGTTTTGGGAAGTAAAAACTAGCAAAAGATTGATATGTGTTTATGTCAAATTTAAATGTAAAATTAATTTCAATGACCAAAATTTGATTAAATGATAAAAATATAATCTAATTATACTTAAAAACCATTCAAATATATTATTTATCACTATAAATTATTTTTATTAAAAAAGTTGTTTTCAATTGAAATTTATTATTTTCACTATTCATCAAAATATGAATGTTATCTGAGAAACACAAAATATTTATCCAAACTAAATTTTTATGTCCCTATTCTAAATAATAAGTTTATTTTGTCAAATTGAATATATAAAAGGGTAAAATATTGGATTTAAAAGGGTTCTCTATTAAAAGGTGGTAAAATTGCATTTTTTGGAAAATACTTCTTTTATCTAAAAAATTTAATTTGTTCTTATATTATGTCTAATAAACACATAATATGGAGGTTAAAATTATATGGAGTATATAAAATTCAAAATGCAGTTATTACTATTCGTAACTGCTTTTTGAATTGGTAGTTTGGTAAGTCATGTTGCTCTCGAACTCGATGTTGCGTGGGGCGCAGGCTATTGAATTACTTTGAAGAGATAATGTACTATGAAATCCTGGGGTGTTAGAGTAACCCATGTATTTGAAACTTTGTAAAATTATTCTAAATTAAGATGCTAAAGTGAATTGGTTTTAATAAAATGGAGCCAAATGACAAACTGTAAAGTGTATAGGCGCTTTATAAGCTGGTAGTTGGCCATCCTTTTGTCTCCACTAATATATATGTATGTGATCATGTTAACATTATAAAGTGATATTAGTTTTGATTAGTTGGAGCCAATTCTAAATCCATGAAGTGTGTGGGAACTTCATGAATTGGGAATTGACAACCCATGTTAAATGTAACGACATGATGCTTTCTGAAGTGCTGAATTATGTAAAAGAAGTTTAGCTTGAACTGATGTGTTTTGGATTAATGGATCCACTTTAGGTTTCCCTTATGGTTAACAATAATTTTATTATTGTAAATTTCATTTCAATTATGGTATGTATTTAAATATTTAAATTTTAAAAATGAAGTTTTTAGGAACTTTCCTGTTTTGTGCTTGGGGTGTTTTTTGAAAAGTCATGTATCTTGAGTTTTGTTTTGAAAAATGGTACTTGATGTGGATTAAATATTTTAATGTAAAAAATATTAAAGGGGAATAAATAAAAAAGTTATTGTAAATGGAACTTAAGTGGTGACCTTGGTAAAACCCTCGTGTAAGTGTAGTTGAGCTTTCCCTTTGAGTTACCATAGAACAGAACCGTAGGAGTTTTCCGTAGGAATTTTTTTCTTAGAAATGTATTATAATGTTAGGCTATTGAGCCTGTGACCTTTGAGAAAAATGTCCCAGAGTTATGGTTGGAATTTTTTCTTCACTAGGGGATAGCCCGTGGTAGGTAGAGCCCTTAGAACATGAATTCCTTTCTTGTATCATGAGTGTTCTGGGGTTTTTGATGTTCGGGTTCCATTTTCCATAGTAAGACGTTCAGTTTCCAATGACACCCTTGTTAAGACATGTGGTCATTCTTTTTGACCTTGTTATGGGCTTGATCATCGGGTAACTCTTTGTTTCAGCTAGTATGCATTGGTATACGTGGATCTGTTGATTGTTAAATGAAATAACAAACCGATTTTGTTTGGTTAAATCATTGATTTGAGTACGGTCTCAGTTCATCTTCAAGTATAGTGACTTGATCATTTAAGAATCATCTCATCCCAATTATTGGGATGAGTTTCTAATGACTTGGGTGTTTTTACATGCCAGTCTCGTTTGTTTGTGGTGTTTTTTTACTAGCGTGCATGTGATCGACTAGTTGATATTATTTCCCTTTAAAAGATAGGACACTCCTATGGTATGGAGCTTTATGTTGAATATGGTAAATTTGACCTTCCAAGTAGAAGGGACACTGCCTAAAATTCCTTTTTTGAAATGGTTGATCTTGCTAGAATGCCATGAATCTTGCAAGTTTTAACAGCATGTCGATGCTTGCTTGGAAACCCAACATCCTTATGTTTGGTGTGTATGAAAACCCTGATAAACATTGTTTTCATGGGATTAGATTTAGTGGTTAAACCTATAATGAACACATGATGCCTTAGGTGGAGAAGGTATAATGTTTTGGTTAACAACGGTTTGTCGGTAGGTGAATCCGAGTCCCTTGTTTGTAGTTGACTAGTTGTGGTTCGAAATTTCTTCCTTCCATTGGTCAGGTATGATTGACTAGAATACGTTAAAATCATCTTAGTGTATACTTCTAGTCAATGATCATGTCTCCTATCTTTTATTCATCAAAGATTCACTAAGAGAGTGTCAGTTTTACTCCGCGCTGAACACCTTAAGTCGTTGGGATTTTTTGGATGGTTCTCTTTTTTGGGTTGCATGCAAGATGCATTGTTTTCTTTGAGGTTTTATCTTTGAAACTTCATCAGAAGTCAGGTGTAGGATTTGATGAATGTGTTTGTGCTAAAAATGGGTTTCCTTGGGAGAAGGCACCATGTTTCAGCTGATAAAATGCCAGCTATCTAAGCCATGCATCTTCTTAGTTAGTTGGCCATAATGGCCTAACTCTTTCTTTTCTTGTTTAATGTTTATGGTTGGTGATGGACCATTTTTTGGCACATCATAAAATGAAGACGAGTGTGGTTAGTGTCGATCAATGATTTTCATGAGCAACTAGCTTGACTTGGGATTTGAGGTCGATGAAGAATCGACCATTCGATCACTTTAAACTCACACCAGGAGTGTTGTCAAATGTTTAAGGGTGTTCTTGTAAGAAAAATCCAACGGTGGTTGAGTTGTGCCTTAGAATTTTCTGCTTATCCATAGAAATATAAGGTGGGAAGTACCATTGACAGGATGATTGGAGAGACGATGAGATGATCATGTCTTTGGGTAGACGGGCTCGGGTAAGAGTCTTCTCCGTGTTTTTGTAGGAAATCAAGCGTTGACTCAAATTTTAAATGGTTGAAGTTCCATTTTCTTTTGAAATGCCTAAATATGAATTGGAAATTTGGAAACATAACAGGGCCATTTTAACGGAGCATCACAACCTTAGTAGGTTGTTACATTTCTCCCAAAGGATTCTTAGGGAAGAGAAGTTTTTAAGGTGGGTAGTTTGTAAAGTCCCATGTTTTTTAACAGAGTTAAATTAAGGATGTTTTTGAAATTTTCATTGTTGGATGGGATGAGTCTTTTTAAAGAATTAAATTAATTTAAAATAATGAAAAAAAGAATGTAAAATTAAAAAAATAAAATAAAAATAAACCATAACTCTGCACACCCTCACCCCCTCATTCGGGACGCACCAGAACCCCAAGGTGGGTTCCCCCTACACCGCACCCTCAACCCCCTCTATGAAACCTCCTCAGACCTTCATTCTTGGCCTAATTTCTTTATACTTCTTCTCCAATCCACCATGGTAAGCTAATCTCTCCCTTCTCCTCCCTATTTCTTTCCGAATTTCGGCCTCTCCGTCTCCCTATGGAGTTCGGTTGAACCTAGGGTTCGAGGTCTAAAAATTTTCTCCGGTTTTCTTTTAATCTAGTGTTGAACAGATGGTCTCTCAGGGCCCTGTGGTTCGAGTTCCGACAACCTCTACTAAAGGCGAGGATGTTTGTGTGATTTCAGTCTACCAACTTGCTTCAGGGTACGATTTTTCTATTGTTTCTTGATTTTCACCTGTTTAATTTGTGGCTTTCGGTGTTTATGACTCCCTGGTATTTAATCAGTAGGGAGTTGGTTGGATTTTTGTGGTTTATCTTCGTTTTGGTTTATCAATGACCCCCATGGTAAGGGTATGTGCGCATTTCTGGTTTTTTACGCCATCTGTTTTAGTATCATTAAGTGTTATAAGGTTCCTTTTTCATTTCTTCATAGTGCGTTGTGTTGTTTCATGCGGTTTCGAGTCGCCGAGTCTAAGGAGACTCACCTATGGGTTCATAGGTATGTAAATATATATATTTGGGTTCCTCAATTATATGTGAAATCATCCATGGAAATGATTAAACATGTATGGGGCTAGGTGTGCCCACATATATATATATAAATGCATCCATAAGTGAGTGGAGATAGGTATATGCATATAAGCATATGTGTGAGGATCCCCTTGCACATTCTCATGGCCATGTGGGCATGCACACAGGGTCTAGGTTTCCTTGCATGTATGTGAATGTGCATATGCTTAGTGGGGGAGAATCAACCTTTAGTTAGAAAGATCAAAGAGCTGAAGTGGATGGCTTGGATCCATTGTGGGGTAGGGTCCCTATCCATTCCTTTTAATTTATGAAAGCATTAATTAATTAGTTAATTATTCAGTGTTGCTTTCCTATTAATGTTTTTCATTTATAGTAGTTTTTGTTAAATGATTATCTTTGGTGAAATGGATGAAAGGATTAAATACGATAAATGGATGATTGATAAGAAAAGTCATTGTTTCGTAATAAATCCCTCAATCGAGGTGCACTACCTTCAAGTTAAAAATATTTTGATTGACCGATATGTTTAATTAGTTTACTGATATGTATTTTTCTATGCTTTTCTAATTAGAGGATATTTTTAAATTATAGTAATATGGTTTTCTTTTTAATAGATGTATAGCCTCCACTACATGTTGACCCATTTGGGCTAAGCGATGCTTATGAGTATTAAATTGGCTAAGTGAGATAATTAATTGTTAAATTAATTATATGATATTAGCATGACCACCTTGTGATAATTAATGGGTGAATTTATTATGTGAGAATGAGATATATTCTCTGTGATAATTCATCATGAATTGATTACAAGCATTTATTTTATAATTAATTAGCGGATTAATTATGAGAGATTAAACTGGCTAAGTTGAGATAATTAATTATAAATTAATTTTGTGATTTTGAATTGGTTTCCTTGTGATAATTAAATGTAGAATTAATTATGTGATATCGATATGGTTATAATTATGATTAGTTAATTACTGAGTTAAGTAATGGAATTACTATGTTTAACTAAATTTTTTAGTTAATAATGATATAGATCTTATTAATTTGTTATTGAACTAATTAACGGTATTGATTAATTAATTTATCATTTAATTAATGAATGATATTTTTGGGTGTTATAATGGAGTTCTACACATGATCTATATATATGTATGTTCGATAAATGGGTTGTGAGATATGGAACGATCCTCCAAATACTAATGGGGTTCTATACATAACATTCTACACCCATGATATATATATATATATGTATGATTGATAAACGTATTGAGAGACATGGACTAATGCTCCAAATACTCACGACGTTCTAGACATGGCGTTCTACACCCAACATGTATGCTAATTTTCTTTTATGGGATAAAAACTGATGCTCCAAATACCAATGGGTTGTTAGATAAGGACTGATGATCCCAACACACACGAGGGTGATAGACATGATGTTCTACACCCATTAATTGACACTAGACTATGGGTCCTATTGGTCGTACATAAAATGAACTAAATGGTTAATGAAAGACGATGTGATGTAATGATTTGTGAATTGAATATGGGAAATGGTTTAAACCCTGACACAATCGAGGAAAGTATTGAGATACTAGTTTTCAGGGGAAATCTAGAATTCATGTGGTTAAATAAAGAATATTAATTAATGTGTCAAACAATTTATTTGTTCAATATATATGTATATTTCTTATTCAGACTCATAGTTTTGGCTACGAGCCAAAGCAGGTATCTCTGTCAGGTGTCGCTTAAGAACCTGGATGGGTTGTAGATTATTTATTCAATTCAGTTATTACTTCTTTATACCTACACACTATTTATATTTCACTGTCTGAAGAGGGATAGACACCAGTGGTGCAGGCCTACTAATATGTATATCTCACACCCTACTTGGGCCACCATTGTACTGGGGTACCGAAGTAGACCTTTCTTATTCACATGACTACGAAGCTTGGACATTTCTTGTTGTTGTATGCTCGTACCTAGAGATAGGAGAAAATTACTAAGCTAGAGCTCATGATGCTTGTGGAGTTTTCTCTTGGGGATTTTATTCTTTTCTTTATTTCTGTAATGAAATGTAAATAATATTGTTTTGTTTACTATTTTCAAATATGTATCAATAACATGTCACACATTCATCAGTTATATGAAATTTGTCTTTCACTGCTTTATTATTTATTATACTACTTCCACTATTTATTGTCATTGTCTATTATTGAACTCTGATATGAGGGTATAATCTCCCCACTAACTATCCATAGACCCTCGCTACTAGTCAGCAACCTCTGGCATACGAGGATACATGTTTGAGATCATGTGGTTACCGGTTCGACCGCCGGGTCAGGGGTGACGTGGGTCGGGATGTTACACATAAAGTGTTTTTAAACCATATAAATAACCATGTTTTCATGTTGTTTATTATTTTAAAATATTTGGGAAAATATAGGCCTTTTATAAATCCATAAACTATATAGAAATGAGATAAAATTGGTTTAATGTGGGAGAATGTATTGAATTGTAAAGTGAACAATGATTTAGCCACTCTTAGTGGTTGAAACATCTCATAATTGTTCCTCATAAATAGCATTAGGGATAAATTCCACTATTATAGATTTATCAATATTTACACCTCTTAAGGGAAATTAAAGTCATCATCTTTTGATATTAGATTAAAACAAGGGGTTTAGTCTCAAGCTGAGACTTAATCCCATTCACTTGGAAATCACCTACTACCAAGAATTTTATTAAACAATAAACATGACCCAAAACCAAGATAATGTTTTATAATAAACAATACAGAAGGTTATCTAGGATCTATGCCTTTTCTCTAGTTATTCATGGGATGAAAAATAGTACCAGTCCATGCATGACCTCTTCCATAGTTTTTGTGTGTATACCGATGAATAAAGGTAAGAGAGTCTGTCAAGAACACTCCAGTTTAAGTTCAAGATATAGTGTGTACAAATTAACAGAGTAATAAAGCACATTTCTCAAAATTAAAGAATAAAAAGAAATAGAAAATGAGTATAGATAATAAAAGATGATGTTGCTCGATTCGAATAGATCTAGATGTTCAAAGGTTCTTGCATTTGACTTTGTGAGGAGCATGAAGATATTTCATTCAATGTGAAGAAAAAATTATGTTTTGGATGTCTAAAATTACCTTATGTTTTTAGTCTAAAATTTTTAGAGTTGATTCAGAATGAGAAGGTTTTAATATTTATGCATGAAAGGATCTATTGGATTTATTGTTCTGAAAAACCTTCCACTGATTTATACATAAGGGAGTCTTTTAAATATATAGCTCTGTAAGTGCAATTACCGATTAAAGAATAATAATAAATATATAATAGAATCTCATATTGGGAACTAAATCAGGAATGTCAGACTTATTTTTCAATAAATCCATGAAGTGTTTTAGAAAAAAAGATTATTAAATCCACATCTGACTGAAAGAATTTAATTCCTTAATCTATCCATTAGTGGAATTAAATTATAATAAGATTCATAACATCAACATTAGAAAACTAGAGGTAGATCATCTCTAGTGGTAGATTAGACTAACATTAGATTTCATCTGATTGTAGCATAGTCCAATGGTAGATCTATCAAATTTATATCATATGAATTAGTGGTATATCTAATTACTAATAGATTTGGTATGGTGGTAGATGTGATAATGGTAGATCTATTAGCATTATATTAATTTCACCAGTAGATATTGTTTGATCTAATGGTATATTTCTTCAATGGTAGATCCATTAGTTGTAGAGTCTAATTGTAGATGTAGTATACTATTAGATCTGAGTGAACAAATGGTATATCATCACAACCAATGATAAATATCTTTGACCTAATAGTAGATTAGTACTTTACCAAATTTGATCATATAATTACTTAGAATAAGATTGAATATCATAAAACATTAAAATTGTTAGAGACAAAATAATCATGATTTGTGGTTATTAAAATAAGTAGGTGCCCATAATCTCCCCTGTTATGATGATAAAAAACCATGGAATTTTATAACCATGTATATAAAAACAACTACCGACATAAGTGGATAGATTTGAAAAGTAAAGGTATCCTTGTAATTTCAAATTATTAATGTGAGATACTATGTTTAAATTTTGAAACAGAATTACAAAATTAAATTACATCAAAACAATTTCTTTCCCTTTTGATATTATTAAAATACTAAGGAAATAAAATAAAGACAAGTACATAATATTAAGATGAATTAAATAGAGTTGTCATTAGACTCAAAGTCATTAGTGTACATCTCAAAAAGTAATACATTAAAAATACAATCCTTTTAAAAGACTAATCCAATCAGAATCACTCTCATCTTGATTGTATGAAGGAGGATCATGATCATTTCCATTTCTAGAGACAAGTGGTACAAAGGTAGAGACTGAGGGTGCATAGGTAAAAATAAGAAGCTTGCATAAGACAACCAGCCTAAGATGTCGAACTGCTTCAGATGGAGACATGTCGAAAGGATGAAACTAAAGAGGTAGGGGTGAAAAATAGGGTAAAAAATTGAGATAAGAAATGGGAATGGATTTATGTTCCATAATTTTAGTCCTGAAGACATATACAAATAACATCATCAAGTTCACAAAATCTATAATGATGTTTCCACCTCTCTCCATTACCACGAAGAATTATTTCTTCTCCTCCAAAACAATCTTGAGTAGAGAGTACAAAACATTAAGATGGTTTACTTTCTTTTTAAGGACTTGGTTTTCAGATGCATCCTTAAATTTTAAGCAAGAAATTTAAAATGGTAATTTTTCTCATTCTTTGGGTAAATTTTGGAAAGGTAGTATTTTATTGCCTTAGTGATAGTTTCTCTATCACTTTGAGCTTCATTAAAACATTCCCAAATCATTTTATTTATGTGATCACCATGTTTCTTGATATGTGAATTATCCTCTTGATGAGAAGTAGTGATGTCAACCAAGATAGAATATAGATCCTCCCTCATAATATATCAAATCATTTATGTATCAACTGAAGATGTGTGAGGTGGAACGGTGGAAGTTGAAGCAACAAATATAAGAATGGTGTCCAACCTCTCCATGAAAGATGCCTAGACAATAACAAAGTTTTATATAATATCTTACATGATGAACTTAAATTCCTTAATATCATTATCCAATCAACTATTATCAATCTTAGCTTCTTGAATCTTCAAAATCATTTTAGGATGAATACAGAAGATAACTATCCTAAAGATATATATTGTATTTGCTTTCCTGAGCTATGTTACTCTAAGAGTTTAGGATATAAGAACTCCAATGAAATCATAAAGAATACTCACACTAAAATATCAAAAATTATAATTAGTAAAATATTCTAAACGTATAGGAGAAGTAGGTAGAGAATATTTAATCATCTCTGGTAAAAGAATCTCCACATTCTTAGATCTAGGATAAGGAAAAACTGAAGTAAAAGATTCCAACTAGCCACCATCATCAATTCTCTCCACCATAGATCCCTTTGGATCATTTCCATTAACTTGAATGTAATTTAAACCATGATCAGGTGGAATTACATGTTCATTATAATCACTAAAATCTCCCTCACCATCTAAATTATGGTAGGAGATTCCTAGAACATTAAAACTAAGTGACATATCCCCCTTGGATAGTGCATCATCCTTAAAAATGGATGAAATAATTGGTTCATTTATATGAACTGATTTTTTAATAGGTGTGTCTAGGGATACCTCCCCCTCAATAGATGATATAAGATCATCTCTAACAAAGAAAACAACCTCAGATCTATTTGAACCAACATCCTCTTCCTAAATTCTATAAGCTACTATATCATCTCATTGATTTCCAAAAACCTATCCTTTTAAAACAACGTATTCATATCTTAGAGTAAATACATAAATATAATGATGAGTAGAAATATTTCTATTCTCATATATAGACCTACCATACGAAAAAAATGGATATGGATGTAACTATTTTCTCTCAACAACAACATCATCATCACCTTCTGAGGCCCGATGTCCATCACCATTTACATTTTTAGACCCATTTGAACCATCTAAAACTTAAACTAATTCCTTTGAGATTTTAGAAGAACTCTCAACCCATTATTATCCTAAGACTATAGTCTCATATTCTTCATCTTCACTCAACAAGATCTCTTAATCACAAAGAGAAATAAAGGGGCTAGCCACTCCATAGGAAACATAGGGGCTTCTTACCACATCTCGGTCACTCCCTTCCTCAACTAAAACATTTACTGACATTTCTTCTCCAACCACAACTTCTTATTCTTCCACATTCTCATAAGAATAAATTAAAAAATAATCTGGGTATAATCCAATGTCAACTATATTTTTAGGTCTTATAGGGTGCTGCATAGGATTGTAATCCTTATATAGCTTATCATTATCCACAACCCATTTATTCATACATGGATTCCAATTTACCTTCATCCTCTTGCATGCATATTGGATAAAAAACCATCACATTTCACTATAGATTATTATTCAAAATATTCTAATCCCTTGTCTTCCAACATGGATGAAAACTACTTAGGGTTGGTCGAAGAGTTTTATCTGGATACGGTCTTTCTCATCTCCATCATATATACCATTAAATATCTACAAAGGTTAACTTTATCCCCTATTTTCATAAGGAATAAAATAAAAACATATTGGTACCTCATCATGCAAAAATCCAATTTCATGGGATAAAGCATATGATAGATTAACCTTAAAAGAAACCGACACTCTCCATTGAGTCCTATAATAGTAGGTCCTCTTACAACATTATTTCTAGTCAATTCCAATAGATCATTATCATAAATGAAAAGTTCACTATCACTTGGAATATAACATTGATAGTATTCTGATATAACTTTGTGAGGTATATTTAGGCATTAAGACCATTACTTTGGTAAAAATACTTCCTTTTTACCATTGATCATACATCGAATCACATCTTTATTCTCCCTGAATCTATACTATGCATACTAGTAAAAATGGTGAACTAACCTAGGAAATAATGGTATATAATTCCTTAAAATCCATTCTATCCATCACTAGTCCGGAATCACCTTAAGCACTAATGAATTATTCAAAATAATCCAATCAATAACTATCTCTTTCTTTATAACAAATAATCAAGTCACAAGTTGGGGATTCTTCAGTTTGACAACATCAGTGAAGCTCAATTCTCCTCATGATATCTTTATGGGACACAATACTTCAAGATATGAGAAAGAGGGGCTCTTTACTCTCACAATTATACTAAATTGAATGGTGATAGATGAGAATGGGGATGATTGATGGTTGGTATAGAAGGGAATTTAGAAGGTTTGAAAGGTAGGCATGAGAGAAAGTGTTCCCAAAATCAGATTTAAAGTTTTATTTTATCATTTAGGGATTTGAGATTTTAAAATATAATAAAATATACATAAATAAATCTAATAAAAAATTTAAACTAAACTAATATAATTGATAGAAAATAAAATAGATACTCACATGGAATATTACCAATGGTGGATATTCAATGGTGGATCACCCAACAGTGGATCTTTAATGGTAGATCACTGATGGGAGATCAATAATAATGGATTACCAGCTATGGATCTTCCAATGGTGGATATTTGAATATAAATGATTAAAAAAAATTTATCCTCCCTAATTTCTATTTGATATAGTATCTCTTATAATTAAAAATATTTGTAAAAATTTCAGCAAACTAATGTTTAGTTCCAATGAGTGCAAGTTCTATATCACCTTTTTTTAAATGATATCTCAAAAAGTGATGTATTACATCAATATGTTTTTTCCTATAATGAGATACAAGATTGTTATAAATATTTATCACACTTGTATTGCCACAATTTATAAGGACATATCTAAATTAATATCCATAATCTAGTAAAGTGTGTTTCATCCACAAAATATTTACATAGAAACTTTCTGTAGCTATATATTCATCCTTAGTAGTATACAGTACAAAATAATTTATCTTTTTATTAAACCATGAATCTTCTAACTTTCCCAAAAGGTTACATGATTTAGAGGTGATTTTTTATATCTTTCTTAAAACCACTAAAATCTATATATGTATAACTGAGTAAATCAAATGTTTTTCCTCTAAGATAGAATAGTCTTAAATTGGATGTATACTTGAGGTATTTGAAAATTATTTTGACAAAAAGTAAAAGAGATTCATTATGATTTTCTTGAAAATGGGTAGACATACATACACTAAATAAAATATATGTCCACCTAGTAGTTAAATATAGTAATCTTCTAACCAGACCTCTACAATTGGTTTTATTTACTAACTTTGAAATTTCATTAAGATCCTGCATACAAGTTTTACTCACGGAAGTATCACCACATTGTGCGCTATCCCAACCAAAAATTTTAAAAGATATTAAGTATATATAATTTTATTTAAAATAATAACATATTTATTTTCAAATATTTTAAAACCATGAAAGAATTTTAACTCACCCATTATACTCAATTCAAGTTCACTTTACATCATTTTTGAAAAATTTGCACACATAGAATTTCTAGAAGATTCAAAAATTATATCATCTATATAAATTTGAAAATCTATTTTTTTAAAATTATTATTATAAATAAAGTAGGATCATATATTCCTCTATAAAACATTTAGAAATAAAAAAAATTGCTGAGCTTATCATACCAATATATAGGAGCTTGTTTTAAACCATATAAAGCTTTTGTGAATTTGAAAACATGTTTTGGAAAATGAAGATTTTGAAATCTAGGGTTTTTTTTAATAAAAACAACCTAAAAAATATAACCATCTAAAATGAAATATTGACATCCATTTGATATAGTTTGAAACCCAAATTCAATTTATAGGAAAGAAACATTTTTATGGATTCAACCCTAGGTATTAGTGCAATGGTTTCCTCAAAGTCAATACCTTCTTCTTGACTATACCATTGTGCAACCAATCTATCTTTATTTCTAACTATAGTGCCTAACTCATCAACTTTTTTTATAATCACCCATTTAGAGTCATAATGTTTTTAGGTCCATCTAATAGTTCCCAAAAATTATTTCTTTTAAATTTATTAAGTTCTTACAACATTTACATCACATATAATTCATCATTAACTGCACTATTGATGTTCTTAGGTTCAAGATGGGATAAGAAGGCTTAATGTTTAACCAGATTCCTAAAAGAAACTCTAGTTTGTGTTTCTTTATCTAGATCTCCAACTAAAGAATCTAAAGGATGGTATTCATAAATCCTAATAGATCTAGTAAAGTATGGGGTAGATATCTCATTGTACAATATAGGTTCAGGTTCATGTTACTCCTCAAAAATGGATAATTTTTCTTCTTTTTTCATAGAACTATCAGAAGGGTTGAAATTTATATTCTGATTTGACAGATTAGCATTAAGAATTTCTAAAGGAGTCTTAGGATCATGTGGATATGTTTCATCAAATTTGACATGAAAAAATACTTTCACAATCTTAGTTTTTTTATTAAATAACATGTATGATGTATTAGATGTTCAAAATCCAAGAAAAATTCTTTCATCACTCTTGGAATAAAAATTTTCAAGATTATACTTCGTATTGAGAATAAATAATTTGCACCCAAATAATCTGAAGGAATTCACCATTGGTTTCCTTCAATTCCATAATTCATATGGGGTTTTCTTTAAAAGATTTATAATTAAAACTCTATTAATTATATAACAAGATGTATTTATAGATTATAGAAAAAAATAAATAGGTAAATTATTTTCATTGAGCATGGTCTGAGTAATTTCTTGAAGGGTTCTATTTCTCTTTTCTACTAAAACATTCTACTATGGGATCCTAGGAGAAGAAAATTTATTATTACAACCTTTTTTGGAGAAAAATGATTCCAAATGTTGATTTTAAAACTCACAATCATAATAACTTCTTAAGGTCTTAATTATAAGTCGACTAATTTTTTCTATAGTTTAATCATACAAGGAAAAATAGAAACAAGCTTCACTATTGTGAGCTCTAAGTAATACCCAAGTATATCTAGAAAATTCGTCTACAAGAAAATAAACATTATACTTTAAATTTAATCTATATTTTATAAAATTTCAAAATAATTCCATGTGAACCAATTATATTGGTTTAGAAGTTGATTTTTTTTCTTTAATTAGAAATACATTTTGTACTATATCTGTTTTGGAAAAGGATTACATAATTTATGATTTTGGAATTCTGGTTTCGATAGATCCTTAACCAACCATTTCTAAGTTAGATTTCTATGTGAATGAATATTGAAGGGACCTAGTCTCCTATTATAAATCCAAGATTATTTGTGAGAGGCACTTAGAAAGGAAATGTTTTGAGAAAAGAAGGAATCTAAATTAACAAAATACACATTATCAATTCTTAAAGTAGTAAAAACTAAATCAATATTATAATCAAAAACATTTCATGAATTATTTTCAAATTTAAGATGAAAACCATCATCACATAGCCATGAGATACTAATAATATTATAATTTAATCCATCTAAAAGTAATTCTTTTGAAATTAAAATAGTATTAGAGTTAATGATTTGGCCTAGTCCAATAATTTTTCCTCTAGCATTGCCACTGAAAGTGTCATGTACACCATCCACTTTGATCAGGTTCTTGAAATAAGAATAGTTCTTAGTCATGTGTCTAAAGTATCCACTGTCCAGATATCATAAATTATTACTGGTTATTTTTAATAAATTTTCCTACAAAACAAATTTTAAACCAAAAATGACTTTGGTACCCAAATCTTATTGGGTCCAGAAATGTTAGTAATCAAATATTTAGGATCCATAACTGCTTAACAGGATTTCTATGAGAATATTTTCTACTTTTATAAATTAAAACATTAGTTAGTCTAGAATAATAAAAACTAGTAATAAATTTAGCATAGTTGGATATAAGAATAAAATTATTTTTAATGATCCTTCTCTGTCCTGGATGATAGCATATTCCAGTAGTATATTTAGGGAAGGTTTGGTTTCCAAGAATCTAAGACACATTATTTATTCCATTTATAAATCTTTGAAAACAATTTTTTAATTTATTATTAGATAAATTTAATTCACTGTTCCCTTTTAAAAATTGATAATTTTTATCCATCTATATAGAAAGATCAATTTTAAATTTTGCAGTCAAGGCATGCTTCTTCTATAAAATTTCTTATTTATATTTATTTTCATTTAAGTAATATTCTAAAAAATTAAAACATTAAAACATTTATTCATTAGAAATGTTTTATTCTCTTCTTTAATCTTTTAAAGTGTGAGAAATATGAATAGGAGATGCAATAATTATACTAGATACCTCATATGTTTTTATTATAAAACACTCGTTGGATCTATCATGGTTTTCTTGTTTTCTTCATTTTGATTCACTTGAGATAATTCTAAATAACTCAATGTTTCTTTCTAGATTTCATATACCTATTATCCTTGTTATTATATTTCTTCTTAAATTTAAACTTAGTGCAGTAATCTTTGACAAGAATTTTTCTCTTGAATTCACATCAGATTATTTCATTTACAGTATCATACTTCTTCCATTCCATTCTCCAATTAACTCTATTGTATTACTATTATTTATAAATGGGTTTCTTGAAGATACTATTACTTTTATAAAATTTCTTCAGTCTTATTTCTAGGTGGACCATTTTTCATCACCGTCATCAGGCGAATCTTCACCACCTGAGCTATCAACATTGATATTTTCCTTTTGTTTTGTAGTAGTAGTTTTAAAGGAGACAAATATCCCCTTTATTTTATCCTATTATTTTATATTTACTTTGAGTTCCTCATTATACATAATAATCCTTCCTATCATCTATTTAATGAGAAACTTACTAATGTCACTTGATTCTTGGATTGAAACTAAAGTTTTTCTCCATCCGTGTAGTAAACATCTCAACATGGGCATCACTTGATCTTTGTTAGGAATTGGTTTCCACAGTGACTGAATTATGTTCACAATATCATTAAACCTAATAACCATATAAAAAATTAGTTCATCATGCTTCATGTAAAAATTATCATATTTAATATTATAATTATTTAAATGTAGTTCTTTAACATTAGAACTTCTTTCAGTAGAAGTAGCTAAAATATCCCAAATTTCAAATGTATTCGTACATGAATAAATTAAATTAAATTATTCATATCTATTTATTCCCACCAAATGAGCATCATAAAATTATAAAAGGAAGAATAAACAAAATATGGGTATTATACTCCCCTCAAAAGTAAAGGAAGAGAAAGGTGGATGAGACCCATAGATCACATGAGACTCTAAGGGATGCATGACCATGTGACCATCATGAGGTCACATGAAGACTCCATGTGCATATGATAACCTATGAAATGTCCAACCAAATCCTTTTGACAATCCTTTTTCTCTCATGAAAGTGATTTTAACAACTAGTAGTCATGGAGAATTATCCGAATAGACTCCCCTGGGCCACATTTTTTCAACTGGTGGGAACCTAAAGATCTATCCAAAGCCCTTTTAAAATAGGAGGAAAATATCCAAAAGATGGTAGCCATTTGTGATCACAAAGACCACATGATGCATTGCTAATAGAGAGGATGTTTATCCTCGACAACATCCAAGTAACATATAGAGACCCTACAAATTTTTTAAAATAAGAAAAATAAAATAAAATGGAGGAGGCGAGAGCCTCTTGAGGTCATAAAATACATGCGATACACCCATAAAAATTGGCATAACAATACAAGACTCCGGTGAAATATCCGCTTAATCTCACAAAAGACTACCGACATATCACCCCCATCACGTGAATTGCCTCAGGTATATCTAGTCAACCTCACACTCCTCCTATGGATCTTTAAATAATATAAGATGGATCATTCCAAAAGAATGATCACATATCTCCATGAGAGCTTATTTTGGTCACACGACACACCACCAAGAGGCTGAGTTATTGTCCTCAATAACACTCATGAAACCTCCTGAAACCCTCACCCTTTTTAAAATAAAACAAAGTAAATAAAAGGTAAGGAGGAAGGATAATCTTGCAGTTATAAAACATTCATGACATACTAAGCCTACCCACAACATAGTCTTGCAAGATCCCTTGACAAATTAGCCGGATCCCACAATGGTCCCTTAACAAGCCATCCTTATCTCATGAAATGTCTCAGAAAATTTACCCAAGAACATGTTAAAGCCTTTCAATAGGCACCCTAGTCTCGCAATCTCCATTGGACATGTCAAAATAAAAATTTGAATGTCCCTTGTTGTATACACATAATTCAACAAGTCCCTATTAATTGGCGATAATACAGTAAAGAGGTGTGGATGGGAGGGAATTTCAGTCACTGAAAATTATGTGATGCCCTTAGAGTGATCCACGATAGAGACTCATGAAGATATATGGCACTAAATATCTTTTCCCAATCCATATTGGATTTGTGTGATATGTTCTAGGAAAAGAGCCAAAAAATTGGTGTGTCAAGGAATATAATTTCCCCACCCTATCATGAAAAAGTAACGAGGGCTACCACATGCGAGAATCTCAGACGCGAGTTATTTTTCACATTCAGATGCATGGGACTATAAAAAATTTCATGGGGAGGTTGATCTTGCGATCAGAAAATTTTCCCATTAGGTAAGATCCGAGGAATGGACAGAGTAATCATGCGACATGAATAAATAATTAAAGTGATCATATATAGATCATGCGAAGAAATTATTCAAGGAAACATGAAGAACATACCACACTTATGAAAGATCATGTGAGATTTAAAAAGGCTTACACTAAAAAAACTTAAGTCATTCAAAAATAAAAGGCTGGAACTAAGGATAAAGAACAAAGACTAAGAAAAATGAACCCACATTGATACTCATATGCTTCATGTGAACCACCCAGCACACACGACAACACCAAGACATGTCACCCAAATCTCAAGATTCTCCTTCTATATACCATTTGGATCATGTGAAGTCCTCTGGACATGTCGTATCTATCCACATAACACACATGGGGCATGTCACATTAGTTTTGTGAAGCCCTTTGGGATAACCATACAAACCTATAAATATCCTTTATACATGTTTCCAAATTCACATGGAGACAACAATACATTTCACCCAAGACTCATGGTAGCACCCAGTCAGGTCGAATGGATCTTGTGATGCCCTATGGGAAGCCCCACCTAGTCTCATGATGTCCTCCAGACATGTCATCCCTGACATGTGATGCCCTCTAAGATATTTCGTATTGACTCTCAAGACAATATCCAAGCACATAAACCATATCCTACGATGACACTAGGTAAAGTTATCTGAATCTTGCGACACCCTCTAGACAATCCATCCAATTCATGCGATGGCTTCCAAGACCAACCATTTAGGTCTTGTGATGTCCTTCAGACAAGTCATCCTTGATCACGTGACAACATTTGAACATGCCATCTGTTTTATCTGAATCCTCCTAGACAAGTCAACTGGATCACACAATTTTCTTTGGACATGTTAGGAAGACACTCTCCAATATTTCAAATAGGAAATAAAGTCATATTGAGTAGATAATAAATGCATTCTAGGTAGGAAAGAAGGCTAGTTCAATGGGTATCGTAGGCATTTATCACCTTGTTCATCCTCAGTGTATAATCCCCAATGATATGGCTAGCCTCAATGTGTAATCCGCGGAAAATAAAACTATGAGAACTTTGATTCCTATAATAACTAGGATATGTAATATTCCCTATTAAGGCCTGAGATCTACATAAAACCTTTAAAGGGACATACCATTACATAAGTACAACATCTATAAGCAGTGAGATTGATTACTATTAATCCCTTATTTCCCACTCTGAGCATAGCTCACGTGGGCTTAGGGAATTGAAAAGATCATATAACTTTCACTAGAAACCCTATAAGGAGAAGGGAAACCTCAGAGTGTAAGACCTAACCAGTGGGAAAGTATTATATGTCCAATTTATATGGGAAAACATATTGTGTAAGCCCCTGACTAGAATGAACTATGAAAAACATGATTCCTGAAATAACTAGGATATGTAGGATGCCTTCCTAAGGGCCGATATCATACTAAAATGTGTATCCACACCAGTATATGTCCTCATATGACTCTAATATTTCAACCGTTAGGACCCAATCATTCCCATGGGATGATCATCATACCTTATCCCCCCAAATACTAAGAAATAAGTGAACTACAAGGAATCTAATTCCAGCCATAACCAGGATACATATGCCACCTTTCTAAGGCGTGATCCTAGAATTAATTGGGAATCCTCATTTGTGTAATCCCCTATGTGTCTCCAATATTTTAACCATCAATAACCAATCATTACCATGGGACAACCATCTTACCTCATCCCTCAGTAGAGTGAGAAGCCTGAACTATGAAATCTATGATTCTTATAATAACCAGGATATATAGGACGCCTCCTGAAACTCTATATTAAACAGCCCAAGGGAAGTCCCAATACACAATCCCCACATCTATATGCGGTGAGACTGATTACTCGATATCCCTTATTTCTCACACCAAGCATAGCTCATGTGGGATTAGGGAGTTACGATGGTTATCTCTTTAGCATTATGAATCTCTACCGACCAAGGAAATCTTTGCATGTAAGTCCCAATGAGTGGAATTATATATGAACCTCCCCATATCAAGGAATCCCCCTTGGGGTTAGTCCCAAGGGAATAATAGTACTACGATAACTCGAATTTCCGCTCTAATCAGGTTATGTAGGATGTCTCCTTGAGACTCGATGTCAAATATCTAGTTCCAAAGTTACCACACATATTTCCTCTCCACATGATGCTAAACTATATGGGTTTGATGAACTATGTGGGTTTTGATTACTGTAATTACTGGGATAGGTAGGATTCATTATAATGGATCAATAACCTCTTTAGAATATTAACTGCCTCCCTATATAGTAGTAAATTATGAAGTATCTAGTTATACAACTTAAACATATAAATAATCTATTCATTACTGAGAAATTAAAGAAGAACCTCATATATATACATATGTATTCAATAATGATATTCCACCTTCCTTTTATTAACAATAGAGATTTAACCTATAATTGGTTTTTAGGGTAACCGGTCCTGTATTCGGATTAGGATGAGTTTCTTGAATATGTATTAAATATATAATAGAGTCCTAGAGTAGGAAACAATTCCCCCAAAAGGGTGTGATGATACCAACCTCCCATCCTCTTGACTAATGCGAGTCCCAAAGAGTCACTTGGTTTGAAACCCAAACTGACCACCTTCCTCTTGAAAGTTGGTTTGTACTCAGTTATGGATGAGATAATTTTTGGGAGTTTCATTAATAAAAATAATGGAAAACAGATGTTAGTGATTATTCAAGAAATGAACCCCCCCATAATGAACCATTATGCCTAACCAAAATCACATTGCTTTCACCTCTTTCCTATCAGAACAAAAATGGTGAACCCGATAAGAATCTCTGAAATAAAAAAACCGATCAGTTAATCATGTGTCAGGATACATTGTTTTGATATCCTACACAAAAAAATCTAGTAATACTAGAATGAATCTTATAAATGATCCTCTGTTACTATGGTTTTTAAGAAATAATTCCATCCTCACATTGAAAAGTCCATACGACCAGAATGGCCAGATTGGGAATAAAAGGACAATTATGTTAACCATGCATATCTGATTGAGCAAATCATCCAATGATATTGCACTAATCGGTAAACTTATTGCTTATTGTTTGAATTCCCATCAGATATTTATTTCATCAATAGTATCCTGATCTAAGATAATGAAATCATCTAGTGACCATTGCGGAAAGAAAACTATGGCTGCAACCCCCAGAGGATACAAAGTGATCTCACTTGCCTGAAAGCTTCCAATTTAGGCAGGGAACATGATGGTCTAAGAGTACCACTAACATAGTATAATCCCAACCCTCTAAACCACTAATGAGGGTCTCTAAGAGCTAAAACAAATGAGTCCTCATCACCTAGGTAAAGCTGCAGTTAAGCCCATGGCCCTCGTTTCCATGACCAACTGATTTTGGAGCTTATCCCTGGAGCGAGACAACTTCCACCTTTAGTCTCTAATGATGGTGGACCTGGGAGACAGATATGGCTCCCTACTAGTTTATGTGGTGCTGAGGAGGGAACCTATCAACCATTGTCACCAGCACCAACCCATCGGTGCCCACTAGTCACCTGCTGAGGGTTCCACCCAACACAATTTCACCTATGACACCTATGTAGGGGTCATAATGAAGACTCACTGAGTGAGTAAGGTTCCAAATATCCAAGGGTGGGCTCATATTCCCAATCCTGATAATAATTCCAACTAAAATATTCCAAAAGTATCTAGTAAGCAGGTGGATATCCTTTCTCACTCGGAACAAATATGTGGGTATATTCCCATTGCAGGAAGGGGGGACATTTTACTAACCCCATGCATGAAGTCCGTAACAACCCAAGATTTTATGAGAATTATTATTTTTAATTTCATTGATGTCTTGTGTGGTACGCTACACCAAAATTAGCTTGTGCTATATGCAGCACCGTATTAGCTTGCAGTATACGCAACTCTATTCTTGGTTCGTGTTACACACAATTTCAAGTTCGTTTTATAGAAATTATTCTACTCAACATTATGTATAGATTTTGTTTAATTTATAAATGAAATAAGTTTTTATTATGTTATACGCAACAACAAAGGGAGCTTTCACTACACGCAACCTTGACTTGGCTTGCACTATACGCAATCACAACCTTCCTCGATAGCATGTGTAGTACGCAATACCAAGTTTCAATAAACAATGATATATTGTTATAATACTATTATTAACTAGCCGTTATGAATAGTATTATCTACATTTTTAATTTTATGACATTATAATTCATCTTACACATTTTATATAACATGGTATGAGAACAAAATAATTTTTTTCAGGTAAAATAAGTATTTTTCAAAAAATGCAGTTTTGCGTCTTTTGATGGCACACCCACATTAAATTTAGTTTTTGACATGTTTATAAGTTTAATTTGACAAAATAAAATTCTTCTTTGGAATGAGGATATAAAAATTTACTTTGGATAAATTTTTCATATTATTCTGTTAACTTTCATATTTTAATGAATAGTAAAAACACACTATATTTTAATTAAAAACAACTTTTTTCATTGCAATAATTTATATGAATGGTTTTAAAGTATAAATAGAATATGCTTTTACCATTTAATATAATTTATTTCATTACCATTATTTTTACATTGAATTCATAGGTAAAAACATTTCAATCTTTGGCAATGTTTTAACTTTTAAAACCCGTTTTTTTAACAATGGGATTAATCTTAAATTAATTACTGCAACTTATGTGTTTTTAATCTTGAAAAATTGATTCCATATCTTAATTCAGTGGGTCCAAATTATGTTAATATGTTACTTTTATGTTTTTGATATTATGAATAGTAACTACGGTAATTTTTATTTACTGTAGTTAAAGGTAAATCTGGTAATTAAGGGTAAAAATAAGATTATAAAATTATCCTAACACCTGAAAAAATTCTATTGGATGAATAAAAGTCGACCCATATCACCTAAGGGTCAGAATAGATTCATTTTATGTACTTTTGACCATGAAAATAATATAAAATTGTTTAAAAATCATAAAATATTTAAAAATTATAAATTTAATTTATATGGTCTAAAATGTCATAAATAATCCAATCATGGACAATTAAAAACCCATAATTAATTATTTATTACAATTTAAAATTTAGAATCTTATAACCACAAATAAAATTAAATAGATTAAATAAAGATAAATCAAGTTGATAATGTTTAAAATAAATTACCAACTTGTCTAAATTTTATTGGTTGATGAGATTACAACCCTATATCATCTAAATTTTTATTTGAGTCATTTTTGAAGTTTTTAAGTGGGGTTTGAATTTATTATAAATTAATATTTTTGAGGTTTCCAAAGGTGCCCCTTTCCTCCCTTATAAAAGGGAACCTCATCCCTCTTATCTTTAAAACATTTTGAGCCATCAAGCTCAGACAACCACTGACCATTTCCATTATATACTTCTATGTAAACATTATAGAGGCTATGGTCTCCTCAAAAGACCAACTCTAGTGCCTTAAGAGGAGGTTAAAAAGAGGCGCGTCAAAGAAGAGGTAATATCCTTTACCGATTCTTTCAAATTTATTTCTTCTTCTACTTATTCTTATTTATTTTTTTCATCATAAATTTATAACGTCAGTATCAATAATATACAGATATTTTATTATAAAAATTAAACAACCCTATTTCATCTTCTATCCATCCTAGGGAAAATGAAATCCCCGCGCGTGCGTACGTACGGAATACCGTCTCCACGCCGTGGTGTAATCTTTTTTCCACCACCACCTTACTTGGATGGGTATAATGGTGTAAATAAATAACTATATATGATTATTGTAAAGTGATATTGATTCTGAAATATTATACATACACTTCAAGACAATTCCACGATCATGGGAATGATATAATCACTGGTGCGTACGTACGGACTACCATCTCCACAAACGCGATGAGATTCATTTTCCATGATTAACCATTAAAGTATGATTATAAATTATATATAATGAATAATAATGAAGGATATTACATAATAATGATACTGGATTTATGTACATATATGTTTCATTTACTTAATTATATTTAATTCAATAAGGAAACGAAAACAACGTTCATGTGTACGTACGACCTACCGTCTCCACGAACAATGTATTTCATTCCATTTATCGACCTATCATATATATTTATATAATGAATATATATTATATATAAATCATGTTTTAAATTATGGAATTAAGTAAATCAGGATATAGGTAAAAATATCAAGAACAACATGTCGAAACACGTACGATAAATGAAGCGATTTTACCCAAAACACTGCTTTAACATGGAATTTACAAAAGAACGGGTAATATAAAGTCATATGTGAACCATATATGATATCATAACAATGAATAAGATTCTGTAATAAGTCAATGACATTATTTAAATCATTATACAAGAGGTTCAGATACATACAAAGCATATTGGACATAAGGTAAGGGATAATTTTTCAATCTCATTTTTATCTGAGATTGCTTATACGTAAGTATTTACTGGGGTTATATTTTTCATCCATGTCCATAAAAATGTTTTTCATAAAGTTACTAATATTATTCCATGTTTTTTTAAAGTCATGTTTACCCCTATTTGACTTTTACTTTGTGTTATGGAAGGAATCATTCTTTTGTTTACCATACGTGGTACTCTTTGACTTTTCCGTTAAAAGTAAGAGGAGAATGTTTTTTTAACTTATACAGCATGAAAAGATTTTTACAGTTTCATAAGGCATTATTTTCATGAAGCTTACTCTACAAGATTTCATGAATATTTTCAAGAAAATCCTTTTCTTTTATAATTTCATGGAATTTTGTGAAAAGAAAATGATTTTGAAGAAGAAAGGATATTTTCCTCAAGAATTCATTTCAAGTGTTTTATCAAAACCATTTTCCATATAAGATGACATTATTTCATATGTGTATGTTTAAAGTATAATGTCTCTATGATTTACATGGTTTCACTTTTCTTGTGATGAAATGATATCCATTTGTTTTATATGGATTATGTTATGATGGGATGATGTTTATGAAACCCATTTTATTCATTGGGTTATGATGAATGATTTATGTTTATGTTGTGGAACACGTAAGAATGATTTCATTATGAGATGGTTTAGACCTATATCTCCCTACAATGCATTGGGTAAAGATTTATATCTCATTAGATGGAAATGGCTGGAACATTAAGTTAATCTGGTTCAGTGTTACATGACTAGAATGAGGAGTGAACTCGATTCAGAAAGGGACTTTGTCCACTAAGATGGTCTTGGAAGCAATGTCTTGGCTAATATGGAAATCATAACATGTGCTTAGTGGTTTCCACAATTACATGCTATATTCCCATTATATTTTATCATGATTGATGTTCCATTATGATCTATGCCTTATGTACTTCCATGTTTTATGTCATTGCTCAAGATTTTGATGTTTAAACATTATGTTCATGTTTTTAAGTTAAATTATATATGGTTTGTTTTATTTTCTCCATGCTTACCCTTACTGAGCATTTGAGCTCACTCTTTATATATTTTATTTCCCCCATGATATAAAGAAAGGTTTTAGGTAAGAAAACAAAAGGGGAAGATCTTTATGGGTGATGTTGAAGATCGTTAACCATGATTAGAACATTATGTTCTGAGTTTCCAAAGACACTAAAATATTACGGTCCTCATGTGTTGGTTTTTGTTATGTATTAATTATTCCACAAAAGTAATGTAATTTCCAAGTATGTTAGGTTTGGGGTCTCTACAGTTGGTATCAGAGGAAAGTTTTAGATAACCTTTGGAAACTAGGATGCGAAAACTTTAGTGAGATCTCTAGAGATATTTCTATGGTATGTCTAGTGATGTTCCTAAGGTTATGTATAAGTATAGGTTACAGTCCTAGAATTATGATAACGATCGTGAATAACCTATGATTAAACCTAAGATGTTAGATATTGAAAGTACTCAACTTGATTATGTTGTTTTCCTAGTATGATTTTTGCCTCTCACACTATTCTTTGTGGGTTTTAGAAAATGGCTGGAAACAGGAAGATTCACGATAATGGAGGATATGATGGACAATGGAATGATATTCTTCACGGGAAACCAAATGAAATAGGATCTGGAAGTCCAAACATCATTATTATTCCTAATCAGAAATCTCATAATATAATCAATAATCTCAACTTTGGTAAGTTTCTTGACTCATCTAATAAGAGAAAGATGGAGTTTACTGATGATCATAGAGGAAAGAAAGTTCAATTTCCATCATGTAAATCATGTGGTAAGAGGCATCAGGGAGAATGTTTCAAAGGAACTGGAAGATGCTTTGGGTGTGGAAAAGAAGGACACAAAGACAGTAATTGTAATGGAAATGTTAAGTGAACACCATGGACAAGGATAATGGTATTGCTAAGACATCAACAACGGTTAAATGCTTTAAATTTGGAATGTATGGGCATTATTCAAACCAATGCTATAAGGGAAAATTTCATGAAGAGAATCAGCATGGTCGTATGGGTAGTATTTATGTTGATGATGATGAAGAGACTACAAATGATATATGAGATGAAAGAAATGATGAAGCTCAGTCAGTGGTTTAATTAGGAAGTGGAATGATTGTATGTTTATCAAGAATAATGTATGGTACAATGGAATAAAGAAAAATCTAAGGATTGTTACACTATTGTCTTTCCTTGAGTTTTTTAAAGTATATGATGAATGATACTGGTAACCATGAAAGTTTATTCAAATATTTTTGGAAGGTAGATGATATGTGCATAATGAAAGGATAAGGAGATAGTGAGATGTTTGATAGTATTAATGAGCTCACGACTGGTATAAGAACAATGTGATATCATGGTTTGAGTATACAGATTTTTGGGATTTTGGTACGTGGAAAGAGTTAACTTTTGACAACATTCTTGTTTTCACTAAGGTTCAATGGGTAATCATTTTTCAATAGAATACATGATTAAGGAATTCACATGTTTGGAATGTGACCAACAAGATATATATATCTTATGATATACAAGAGATAAATTATTGTATTCAATGCTTGGTAGATGACCTTTCTAGTAATCATTTTATTTATACTATGAAGTATTTTGGATAAACTTAGATATTGGAATAGATTATGTTCAACATCAGATAGTATTTTTAAGGATATAAATTTTTTGTTATGTTATAATAGTATAGTTTTAAAAAAAAGGACAACCCATAGAATGGGCAACAACCCATCGCGCCGGACAAGGTTTCGAGAATCAAACCCACAACCGAAGTGCAACTGGCCTTTATCACCTACCACTGGCCTACAGGAAGTCCCTGGTTAGTAGAAACTAGTTTTATTTTATTAATCAGGATGATAGATGATGTATAAGTTCATTTTGGAACCATATCTGATTAATCTCACCATAGATGGACTTATGTATAAACTTTTGATAACTTATATTTGAGACAGATGGAATGACCTATCATTCTATCGCATGATCTGCTAAAAATTCGCAAAAGACAAATTCAACTTCATTTCTTTAAGAGATGATGTGGAAATTTTTTGAGGCACGAGTAACATTGAGATTGTACCAAAATCAAGTAAGTATTTCTTTTAATTAAAAAACTCTTCAACATTTGGGAAATAATCTTGAAAACCAAAAATGTTGTCCTAGTGCACTAATATCTAATGAATCAGATGGTACCTTATATCATCACCAATTTATGGCATTGTGACTGTTGTATTTTTTTCATAGCCCTGTTCTCTACCAATCTCCATCAGAAATTGACAGTTAGATTTCTCTTCCATATCCATATTTTCACCTTTGTTATCCTATGTGGGAACCCAAGTGATCAGTTACTTTGGGTATCTGTTTTGTTTCTAACGTTCATTTTTTAAAATTAAGTTTTAGTATTCCTTTTTACGTTGTGGATTTCTATGAAATAAACTTTTAAGTAGTAAACCATTTATAACCCCGACGAATTTCGAGGGAGAAATTCATTTTAGGTGGGGTAGAATGTAACAACCTGAGATTTTATAAGAATTATTATTTTTAATTTCATTGATGTCTTGTGTTGTACGCTACACCAAAATTAGCTTGTGCTATATGCAACACCGTATTAGCTTGCAATCTACACAATGCTATTCTTGGTTTCTGTTACACACAATTTCAAGTTCGTTTTGTAGAAATTATTCTACGCAACATTATATATAGATTTTGTTTAATGTTTAAATGAAATAAGTTTTGATTATGTTATACACAACAACAAAGGGAGCTTTCACTGCACGCAACCTTGACTTGGCTTGTATTACATGCAATCACAACCTTCCTCGATAGCGTTTATAGTACGCAATACCGGGTTTCACTAAACAATGATATATTGTTATAATATTATTATGAACTAGCCGTTACGAATAGTAGTGTCTACATTTTGAATTTTATGACATTATAATTCATCTTACACATTTTATATAACATGTTATGAGAACAAAATAAATTTTTCGGGTAAAATAAGTATTTTTAAAAAAATGCAGTTTTTCCACCTTTTGATGGCGTACCGACATTAAATTTAGTTTTTGACATGTTTATAAGTTCAATTTGACAAAATAAAATTCTTCTTTGGAATCAGGATATAAAAATTTACTTTGGATAAATTTTTCATATTATTCTAATAACTTTCATATTTTAATGAATAGTAAAAACACACTATATTTTAATTAAAAACTTTTTTCATCGCAATAATTTATATTATTGGTTTTAAAGTATAAATAGAATATATTTTTACCATTTAATATAATTTATGTCATTACCATTAATTTTACAATGAATTCATAGGTAAAAATATTTCAATCTTTGGCAATGTTTTAACTTTTAAAAACCCATTTCTTAACAACGGGATTAATTTTAAATTATTTACTGCAACTTCTGTGTTTTGAATTTTAAAAAATGGATTCCATATTTGAATTCAGTGGGTCCAAATTATGTTAATAGGTTAGTTTTATGTTTTTGATATTATGAATAGTAACTACGGTAATTTTTATTTACTATAGTTAAAGGTAAATCGGGTAATTAAGGGTGAAAATAAGATTATAAAATTACCCTAACACATGACAATATTCTATTGGATGACTCAAGGTCGACCCATATCACCTAAGGGTCGGAATAGATTCATTTTATGTACTTTGGACCATGAAAATAATTTAATTATTATTAAAACCAAATAAAGTGACAACATGTCACTCTCTTAAATCTTATAAGTATAATAAATTTAATTTAGTGATAAACTTCATGAAACTTCGAAAATGAATAGTCTACATAAAAATAATAAAATTATATACATCATGTGAATTTATTTAGAATTTTTAAGGATTAAATAATTATCATTAAAGGTGACACAATAGTGATGTTGAAATTATTTTATTGATTGAAATATCAAATAAATGGTTTTAAAAATATTAAAATAAATATTATATGAGCTATTTAATGTGATCCACTAAGTTTACAGATAACTATGACAGGTTATGAATTTATTAAAGCTTTTAGTTAGAACATATCTTCTGTGTGTATTTTAATTAAATTCAAATAAATGAATAGTTTCAAAATTGACACTATTGCTATTTTATAAAAATAACATAATATAATTTTTTTTTAAAATAACGAAAATATTTAAAAATTATAATTTAAATTTATATGGTATAAAATTACATAAATAATCCAATTATGGAAAATTCACAAAATATAAGTAATTATTTATAAAAATTTAAAATTTAGAATCTTATAACCACAAATAAAATTAAATAGATTAAATAAGGATTAATCAAGTTGATAATGTTTAAATTAATTAACAACTTGTATAAATTTTATTGGTTGATTAGATTACAACCCTATCTCATCTAATTTCTGATTTGAGTCATTTTTGAAGTTTTTAAGTGGGGTTTGAATTTATTATAAAATAATATTTTTGAGGTTTCCAAAGGTGCCCCTCTCCTCCCTTAGGGCACCTCCTCCCTATTCTCTTTACACAATTTTGAGCCATAAAGCTCGGACAACCCCTACCCATTTCCCTTATAAACTTCCCTAGAAACATTATAGAGGTTCTGGTCTCCTCATAAGACCAACTCTAGTTGCTTAAGAGGAGGTTCAGAAGAGGCGCGTCAAAGAAAAGGTAATATCCTTTACCGATTCTTTCCAATTTATTTGTTCTTATAATTCTTCTTATTTATTTTTTTCAACATAAATTAATAACATCAGTATCACTAATATAATTATATGTTATTATAAATATGAAAAAACCCTATTTCATCTTCTATCCATCCTACGGAAAATGAAATCACCGCGCGTGTGTACGTACGAAATACCGTCTCCCCGCCGTGGTGTAATCTGTTTTCCACCACCATCTTACTTGGATGGGTATAATGGTGTAAATAAATAACTATATATGATTATTGTAAAGTGATATTTATTCTGAAATATTATACATACACTTCATTACAATTCCACAATCATGGGAATGATATCATCGCTCGTGCGTACGTACGGACTACTGTCTCCACGAACGTGATGAGATTCATTTTCAATGATTAACCATTCAAGTATGATTATAAAGTATATATAATAAATAATCATGAAGGATATTAAATAATAATGATACTGGATTTATGTACATATATTTTTCATTTACTTAATTCCATTTAATTCAATAAGGAAATGAAAATAGCGTTCATGCGTACGTACGGCCTACCGTCTCCATGAACGGTGTATTTCATTCCATTTATCGATCTATCATATATATTTATATACTGAATATATATTATATATAAATCATGTTTTACATTCTGTAATTAAGTAAATCAGTATATAAGTAATAATATCAAGAACAACATGTCGAAACACGTATGATAAATGAAACGATTTTACCCAAAACACTGCTTTAACATGGAATTTACAAACGAACAGGTAATATAAAGTCATAAGTGAACCATATATGATATCATAACAATGAATTTTATTATGTAATAAGTCAATTTCATTATTTAAATCATTATACAGGAGTTTCAAATACATACAAAGCATATCAGACATAAGGTAAGGGATAATTTTTCAATCTCATTTTTATCCGAGATTGCTTATACATAAGTATTTACTGGGGTTATATTTTTAATCCATGTCTATAAAAATGTTTTTCATAAAGTGTTTAATATTATTCCATGTATGTTTATAGTCATGTTTACCCATCTTTAAATTTTACTTTATGTTATGGAAGGAATCTTTCTTTTGGTTACCATACGTGGTACTCTTTGACTTTTCCGTTAAAAGTACAAGGAGAATGTTTTTTTAACTTATACTGCATGAACAAATTTTTACGGTTTTATAACGCCTTATTCTAATGAAGATTAATCTACAAGATTTCATGACTATTTTCAAAAAAATACTTTTATTTTAAAATTTCATGGCATTTTGTGAAAAGAAAATGATTTTTAAGAATAAAGGATATTTTTCTCAAGAATTCATTTCAAGTGTTTTATCAAAACCATTTTCCATCTAAGATGACATTATTTCATATGCATATGTTTCAAGTATAATGTCTCTATGATTTACATGGTTTCACATTTCTTATGATGAAATGATATCCATTTGTTTTATATGGATTATGTTATAATGAGATGATGTTTATGAAACCCATTTTATTCTTTGGGTTATGATGAATGATTTATGTTTATGTTGTGGCACACATAAAAATGATTTCATTATGAGATGGGTGGGACCTATATCTCCCTCCAATGCATTGGGTATAGATTTATATCTCATGAGATAGACATGGCTGTATGATAAGTTAATCTGGTTAAGTGTTACAGGACTTGAACGAGGAGTGAACTCGATTCAGAAAGGGACTTTGTCCACTAAGATGGTCTTGGAAGAAATTCCTTGGCTACTATGGAAATCATAACATGTGATTAGTGTTTTCCACAATTACATGTTTTATTCCCATGCTATTTTACCATTATTGATGTTCCATTATGATCTATAACTTATGTACTTCCATGTTTTTGGTCAATTATCAAGATGTTGATGTTTAAACATTATGTTCATGTTTTTAAGTTCAAATGTATATTGTTTATTTTATTTTCTCCATGCTTACCCTTAATAAGAATTTGAGATCACCCTTTATATGTTTTCTTTTCTCCAGGATATAAAGAATGGTTTTAGGTAAGAAAACAAAAGGGGAAGATCTTTATGGGAGATGTTGAAGATCATTCACCATGATTAAAAGATAATGTTCCAAGTTTCCCAAGACACTAAACTATTATGGTCCTTGGGTGTTGGTTTCTGTTATGTATTAAGTATTCCGCAAAAGTAATGTAATGTCCAAGTACGTCAGTTTTGGGGTCTCTACAAAGTCCATCAGAATATTCTGATGGCACTAGGAGGAAAGATGTGGGCTTATATCCCCACTTCAATCAAAGATTTCTTTTAGTACATTGTAGAGATGGAAAATGTGTCAGATCATATCCCTGCACACACTTTTCTAAAATGAAAATATATTTTTGAAATAGCTGAAGAACTCCATTATCATATTTTGACATTGATGCAGATAAAGGGACATACACATATTCCACTCCCTATAGTAAGGAAAACTCAACACTCTCATCATCACGAACAAGTGGATATTCTAGAGAAATTGCACATTATTGCTCCAATAAAGGAAGATTATCATCATATTATTATAAAGGATGAGGCCTCAGACTAATATCATATTCTTGTTCCAATTGGGGCTCACAAGGTGAGAGTGGAACATGTCTTAGAACAAGGGAACGTGCATGTCGAAGAAGTCTTGTGGCATATTCCGAAGGCCCAGGATCAGGATCAAACTCCCATTCTTGCTGAGGCTCATAAAGTGAGAGGGGAACATGACTTAGGATAGGCTCATATTCCTATCAAATTAGTCCAATAACATACTACAAAGGCCCAGGATTGATTATATATCCCCATTCTGTTTGGAGATAACCAAGTTAGATTGAAAGAAGCCTTGAGACATGCTCATATTCCTATCAGTGAATTTGCCTGGCATATTCTAGAAGAACACAGAAGCTTAGTACATATTCCTACTTCTGATGATGAGTGACTGCACGGACATCATTATGAGGAAATGTATAAGGAGGTTCATATCCTTTCTCATATTTCTGGAGCTCCGTTGACATATTCCAACGAGGAATGTATTTTCAGACAAGGCTAAAATTCCTTCTCCAACCATAGCTCACCAAGTTATAGTGGAAAACTTCTAAGGGTAGGATCATAATCCTACCAAGAAATACCAGTGCTATATTACAAATGATCAAGATCAAGCTCATACTCCCATCCAAACTGAGGTTCACCCAGTGATAATGAAAAATTCCTCAGGACATGCTCATAATCCTATCAATAATGAGAAAACTCATTGGCATATTCCAGTAGATTCTCAAAGGTAGGATTATACTCCCACAACACCAGATGATTATAATAAATTTATGGAAACCATTGTATAGTAGGCTCATATCCTTGCACAATTCTAAAATACAAGTCAGAATATTTTGACCATGAATCAGAACATGGCCCATATTCTTAATCTACTCAATAGTAGTTTCCTTAAGGTTGTTTAACACACATTCACAACACCATAAGGGGGTTCTCCACTCTTCTATCAAATAAAAAGATGATCATTTATGTGATATTCCTCCTCATGGTAGTGTGGAGATGGATTTTTGGGATTTTACTCTTGACATCCACCATGGTCAACCTACCCATAGTGATATCTCCCAAAAATAAGAAAATCCCCCCCTTTCCCAAAAAACTTCATATAGAGAGGTGTTAAAATCTCAAGAACCTTTTTATGGAGAGGTGTTCTAATTTATGACACCTTCGTATAGAGAGGTGATCGAATCATCAGGGTCAATCATATATAGTTCTCCATCAACTTCTAACAGCACTCCAATCTAGTCAGCATGAGACCCTTAGAATCATATTCTATCGTATTACTGGATAGAGGTGAGTGAGTCTGATAAAGAGGAGACCAACATCGAAATATACAGAGATTTATCTAGAAACAACCTCCCCATCATGTTGTGAACTCTTTCCACTTCTATCTATGTGATCCCACATGAGCTAAAAAAAGGACTTCATTCCTTATCTATGACAAAATATGTGGGATAATCATTAAAGACTCAAGGATAGGCACCTCTATTATCTAGGATATATGGTTCACCTTCATACAATCAATATACACTGTTGTCATCTAGACCTGGTTTCTATCTCCATGGCTCAAGATCCAAAACTAGAAAAGCACAACACAAATTTCCAACACACTTACTTCCATTTCATCATAAATCTTTGGAATAAGATCTCTAATTCCACATCATGAATCTACATTAAAGGATGAGAGAGTATAGATAATTACACTTTTATACACCCCTAGAAAAGTATAACCCCTCAGATATGATATATTGTAATGTCATATCCTCTGATGAAATTAGGGGACCGAGTAATGGTCAGGCCAGTTGGTTAATACAAAAAAATCCCCTATGTCAATGGTACCTAGACATCATTAACGAAGGGAGAAGATTTACAATAATACTTAAATCTATTACCCCAATGAAATAAGAATACATTTTAGACATGGAGACCAAATTTTGGATCAATCAGAAAACTTCTCATGAATAATGATTCCTGTCATATGATGCCATCGCACCCATATCCTATGCGAGCACAACTGTGCCACATCAAACGAGCCATAGTAGAACCTATCATTTTAGCTGTACAGAAGTATACCTACATCACCAGGTTGGGGGAATATCTACTGCTGGCTCCACCTCTCGGATCATCAATTCCTAAGAGGATTCAGGACACATCGACAACAGCTGAAAACAACCCCAACCCCCTGGGATAAGGGAGTTTATATCTTAATCACCACCACAAGGTTCATCATCCACTCTAAGGGCTATAAGGACATCAAAAATCATTCCAAATCAACCCCAAATTGATAGGATGGTGGGATTTATTTCATCCTATCCATCCCAAGAATCATCGAATCCCTGAGTAGAATCATTGGATCCTCAATAACATGACCAATCAATTCCCAGTGTTTCCCCAAACAACCCCCACCCTATAGGGGCAGGGGAATTTTCATCATCCTCATCAACATAGAGAGAATTATTCTTCTCTATGTTGGGAGGAGAAAATCAATGGTTTGATTCCAACATGTTCCTCCTACTATAAGACAAGCCTCTACTTGTCGGGGCCCACTCGATAATCATGACCTGAAACTCCCTCAAGGCCACTATTCATAGAAAGATACATGCGTAAGATACAATGAATATAATCAGACCCCACTAGGGTTGTAATCCAAAATCTCTCAATAAGGCCACAAGTTCGAATAATAGTCCTAATCAAAGTATTGTAGAATCAGCCTGTTGCATCAAAATTAATGACACAAACACTATTTCCTGATACACCCTTGTCAATTTCATCACTATCAGTATGATATACATTGTGGATCAAGACAAAAATAAAGAGGGATGTAAAATGGAAAATGTACCCTAGGAGGATGGTGGTTTGGATGAACCAAATGAGGCTACAAAAATATATAACTAAAGAAGGAACCAAAATCTAGAACCTCTGAATACTTAGTTTCCACCTCCATGGTGAAACACTACCAATGAAAAAGGGAAAGGTATAGTTATATCCTAATCACCATCCATAAGAGTTGAAGTTCCTTCCATGGAGGAACCGTCGTCACAATATGAGAGTTAAATAAAAACTCTATGAAAAATCAACGAGGATCTACTCAGGGGAAATATTCTCGCTGGGCATTATCTTTAGGAAGGGTTGAATATTATCAAACCTATATCTAATCCTACAATAAGAGTAGTATTTGAGCACCATAATAGGTTTGGATCTAGGAATATAGTATTAAAAAAATGAGGAATTCGAAAATGACTATGACTTTCATCCATTGCACCAATAGCCTCTCCCTTTGTATGGTAATCATCCAGTCATAGGATGAATCAAAAATCAATTGGAGATGAAATCATGGCCACATCATCAACCACGACCTGTTCCATAAATATGGGAGGCATATTAGGCATTAGTTCCCATGGAGCTTCTTAACATCATCGAGTCCCTGAATGCTATAAATGTAATCCATGGAAGTGCCATACACACCTGTGCATCCTAAGAGGAAGCCATATCATGAAGGGTGGACGACACTCTTCCTTCACCCAATTTCGAAAATCCTACCTTCTCTACGTTTGATGGTGTAGGAAAGCTTGAACAATATCTCACACACTTCGTATCCTAATGCAAGCTGATGATAGGCGCCCATGATCAATAAGATATAACAAAGATGAGGTGTTTAATATGGACTCTAATAGGATTAGCCTTTGTATGGTACAAAAGCCTTCCAGTAGGATCTGTTACAGGATGGGAAGACCTTCATCACCAATTCATTTATCAATTCAGCTCTATCTTGAGGAAAATGATGATTGTCGAGCTAATGAACTACAAACAATGTGTGAATGAGAGGATGTTTGACTTCATAGCCATATATGAAGGTTTAACCTATTCACTCAACATACCTCCCTCAAAGGAAAAATTATTTTAACTCTTTGTAGAGAATATTTGAGATGAGTTATAGACACCCATGATCGTGTTGAATTATCAGGGTGGGTTTTGTGAGTTTGCTGAAATGGCACAATGTCTTGAAGAGGCTGTTTAGATAACCCAATCAAAAACTTGACTCATACCCACAGAAAAAGGGAAAGTTCTAGGTAAAGAAGAATTTGTAGCTTCCAATTTCAATCCATTGGTGGTGCCCATACAAGCACCCAAGTAGGACCCGAACCACCCAACACCTCCTGTTGAGTGGAGTCAACCACAAAATCACCCTCGGCCAAAAGAACAGAGAAATCAGGGTTGCCTAGTATTTGAGTAATGGATGAGAAAATAATACTTCTTACGAAAAAACAAGTCCAATATTATTTTCTAGTAGCCATAGACAATAACCTACTTATGATACCACAACCTAGGATGTCTGAGGAGGTCAACCTCACTAACCTTCCTGACTATTTCCCTTTCCATAGAAGGCTGGGTCATAATATCTAGGACTGATTTTTCTTCAATGATTTCCCTCAAGGAATAGTAAATTATGCATAGGTGGTGTTGGATAACTCTTCAGAGCAGGTGGCTTACCCAACCATTAACTAGTCAGAAGAATACGGTGGTTGGTAGAAAGTTCCAGCCAGGCATGAATGGAAGTTAAACAACTAGATGACTTGGAAAACAGTTGATCGAGGCCAGGACACCCTAATATAATAGCTACATAGACCCACAATAGATCCACTACCAAAGTAGGAACCTCAAATATTCATCCCAAAAGTGGGAGTGACCACCAAAAGAAGAAATAAATAGAGGATAAAGAGTCACATTATGCTCTAACACAAGCATTAACTCTTGCATATTTCATCCCTATAATATCCTTAACATAGAAAAATTCCCAAAAAATAGAATTTTCATTTGATTAATAACTCATATTTGGTTCTATAAACATTATAAAATTGTAATAAACCTTCCTCGATGATGAATATTCCCACAAATATAAATTGATTTCACATAACCAGGGAATGGGAGGTCGTATTCGCTAGAACTGAGGATACAAGGGATTTTGCGGTAGTGGTTAGACCCAATATTCAATTAATGTCCCCATGTAGAACATATATATAGTTGAGACTCATGGGAAAGTGCTCCATCATTCCCAAAAGAGGAAGGTAGGTGTCTCAGAACAATCCAGTGGTAACCCGTACCCAATTGTCTTGCATGACCACCTAGCGGGGGTTTAATTTTCTGACCATCCCATAAAATAAGTAAGGATGGCATGACCTGCACCACATAAAGCATATTCTCCATCGACCTTGGCACAATAACCAATCCTATCCACCTCAAATACCTCCTCTCATGAGCATTATGTCTAGGAGAAACCCCGTATTGGGAAGCATGGACCTCTGGCACAAAAGTAAGATGTTCTGAAATAGCTGCTAATTTACCCAACCAAAATATCAATCCTTAATGCAATCTATATTTCAAAATATCTCTAGGAGGAACTTTTTAAAGACCTATAAAGCCCATAATAATTCAAGAAAGAATTCACTGTAGCTAAGATCAATTGAGTGGAGACTATGTCAGCAAAATTCCATGTCAGCAACTCATTCACTCCTTAGGAATAGGTCATCCAGGGGAACATCTTCCTATATGCTTGATATAATTTTATCATTAAGATGTTGTTTTAAATATTTTTGGTCCCTGTGGGAGTGGTAGTATGGGTTTCAGGATTATAATTCCATTCTTTCCCAAAGATATTTGAAATATTCATCTTGAGGTAAGGGATTCTCTACCTATCTTTATTTATGTATGAGGGTGAAATTATCATGATTTAATGTTTTGGGTAATCATGGAATCAACCTAATGAAGATATGATATAGTAATTATTGGAATAATGAGAATATGATTCAGGATATTTCGATCACAGGTGTTTTAATCGATTATTTTGTTGCCTCTTGAATTACTATATAGCATGTTATCAAACTTTTAAGGTTGTATTTGTGTTTAGAAAGGAAAATTCCTTAAGAATTTAATAAGAAATGTAATTATACAATTATAATGAATTGAATAAATAAATATTACTATAAATTGATAATTATTCTTCATTTTATTTAATGAAATGTGGAATTAATTGTAGATACATGTTTATTTAGATTTATAGCTATTGATAAAATAATTATTTATTGGTGATTTGTTGATGAAAACCTATGGATGAGGAATTAGTTAATTCAATACATGAATAAAAATGGGTTTTTGCAAAATTTAACTTTTTTGGGATGAGAAAGATGATTCTTATTATAAAAGAAATCTATACCTTTGTTCCATGGCCTTAGTAGCCCCTTGAATGTTGGATATAGAAAATACATTTATTTCTTCATATGATTACTCTATGAAATTAGAGGCTCAATTTGTTTTATTAATAGCATGGTATAGGTGGAAATGTTTCGCAAGCAATGTGAAGGAATTTCCTAGGGCTATAGTGTTGATGAATACTAGTGCAGGTGGGATAGAATATATTATGCACAATGGTATCACAGATGACATTAGTGCAGTTGACACAATTTAATAGCTATTACTTCTTATTGATATATACTTGGTGATTTTTGTTAAGTAGTCAGATTTCTTGATAGCATTTTTCATGATTTCCCAAGGATTGATGCAGTTTGTCTCTATGCTTGAAAAGTACAACATTTGTGCGGTATCATGGGATGTGTCATATAGTTCCCAAAAAATTATGAAGGGATACACGATTTTTTAAAAAAAATGGGAATGGTTATTGGTGATTACAGATGATGATAATATACTTGAAAATAACCATTTAATTTTGACTTTGATGACACCTATATTGGAATATTGACTAATTTATTAAGGAAATAAATATTTAATAACATTAAATAATTAATGGTTGATTAAATAATTAATATTTAACTCTTATACTTGTGTGAATGTTTTTGATCCTGATCTTAGTAGTGTAATTCAGGTTTCCTTTACAAAAATAGGTGTATATTAGTTAAAGGATAGGTAATTTTCATTAGTGTGGTTGTGTGAGATATATCCTTATATTTTTTGATTTCAAACACTTCACCACCCAAGTCAGTAGGGAAACCAAAACCCAAATGTTTTCAGTGATGTTTTCCCTAACATCCGTGATGATGAGGGAATAAATAACTAACCTATCCATCTCAATTTTTCTCCCTTCCATTATAGTATTACGAGTATGTGTATCCCATTATATAAGGAATTACGATATATGGTGCTCTCCTACCTATTCTATGATAACTATTAGTTTCACTATGATTTATATTTAACCTATAAAAACATTAGGTTATAATGCATACTTCTATCCAATCACGGTGACTCTGGTTTCCCATGGGTATAGCTATATAGGATATAGTTTCTTGATGAATAATTCATTTACACGAGATATAGTTGATTGTGGACTTACACTTGTTTACTACTTGGATATAATGATAGTGAGGTTGTTTTTGGCAACATGGGATTCATAATGACTGAGATATGAGTTCAAGAGATACTTGATGACTCAAGGAGGGGAAGAGAAAAAGATGTGATCCATTAGGCTGTCGGAGGAAAATGAGTGGGGAATTGGAATTTGGGTACCTTAATTTATATTTAATATTTTAATATAGAATAATTTAATTATATGTGTTAAATGGTTGGTAAACCATGGAGAGGATGGTAAAATAGATTCACTAGGATTTATGATGGTTCTTTCACATTTTTAATAAGAGGTTTTTGGGATGATTATAATAAGTGTAAATGTTATGACCACCTTATATATATATATAAACTATTTTTTGGTTCATAAGTGTTTTTTGGTGATCAATATAAGAATTTATAGCTTGAGTAGTTTTTTCAGGAGTTGTAAGACCTTTGTGGTTGTTTCAAAGGATTTATTTTAATACTTTTAGTGTTTTTGTTACAATTGTTGTTTAGTTATATTTGAAACTTCATTCGGTATTATGTTTTTTATTCATTTATTAATGGTATTTATTGGTGGTATCTAAAATTATCTATTATTAGTTAATCTATATATGATGTAAATTCATCCCATTTGTGTATATTATATACCCTCAATGCTAGTCTCTTGCCTAAGGCCTATTAGAGAAGGGATTCATGGTCCGTATCTACCTTTCTTCACTTTCATCCAAGTAGGGGAAATTTTGGGGGGATGGGTTCATGAATGAGTTTTATCAAAGATGAGGCTTTTTAGATAGGTTGGAGTTAAAAAATATGAACTAGTAAGTATGCACGGGTTAATATGGAAATGGTATTAGCTGAACATAGTTCATGACATAAATAAGGGATACCAGCTACATCATGAGTATTATTGGACCCCTTTGATCTAATGTAAGGACCATCAAGTTTATTGAACACGCTAAAAGGGGATATGCTACTTGTGAGGTATAGATATAGGTAAGGATCACACATCATGATTATATATTCATGTGTTTGAATTAGGTAGACATTGGGAACTAGGTTAAAAGAAATAAATAAATACTAACTGAACTAAAATGTTTTATATATCAGGTTTATGAGTCCCTGATGCTTTCCCTTTTTCAGGAATGGATAGAAGTCAATAGAATATGGTTGGTAGGATATTCTAGTGTATTACTGTAGAGTGGGGGTTGACGATAAGGAACCATGTATGAGGATACTCTATGAGTTTCAGAACCATGGATTATTAAAGTATGAGGGATTTATTTCAGATTATGATATAGAGTATTTTTTGAAGGATTAATAGATAGTCATCAGTTTAATTCATAATCAAATAAAGTATAAAGTTTAATGGGATATAATGATTCTACATGGGCTATCTTATTATTGGAATCTCTTGTACCTTAGTGATCATCCATATTTAGATGTTTTATGGGAATAGTTTTTATATTAGATTTAGGATGCGTTTCATTATTGGGCCATGAAGGAAAAAAATAATTAAATGTTTCTTACCCTTCATCAGTGGATTTTTAGAATAAAAAAATTCAATATCCACTATAAGAACATAAAAAATTATGCTAAAAACTATTTTCCTAACAAGGTGTCTAGGGTGAGGCATTTTTAGGAGGTTTTGATTTTAGAGGTAAATTACTAGGTCACCCAAATTATACTGAAGTAACATCTCGAGGTGCTGGTGAAGGAAGAATTCATTGAGAGGACATTAGATATGATTTAATTTTTATGACTCTTAATAGATTAGTGACATTACGTAAAGATCCCAGTTCCTTGATTAGAAAAGGTTTCATTTAATAAGGAATATGTTTCATCCTTCTTCAACCTATTTCAACAAATCTTGTAGTTCTATGACTCATGTTAATAGACCAAGCATGGTTTTATATATATGAAGAAGTCATTAAAGTAAAAAAGAATGAGTTTTTTACCTTCATTGGTCTTCAACATGTTGTCAGTTTCCCTTTCCAGGATGCGAAATTATTACAGTTTCTAAAAATTCAAATGTAGTAATAGGGTGCTCTAGCCTATGATCAGTAGATAGGGGATATGACAGGCAGATGGAATACCAAATATATACACCATCCCTAATAATAGATAACCAAGTGTGACCCTGGAGGAAGTTTCCTCTAGGTTCATAGGGGCTTTGGAGAAAAGCATGCTTTAATGAATTCGCTAGAGCTTCTAATGTCAAGCGAATTAGACATCTTGTGTTGAATTATCTACCAGTTTTCTACTTGGTTTTATGGATTTTTTAATTCAATATCTACACACTCTTTCATTTAATCATTTCTAGATCATGATTTATGGCACCAGGTGGAGATACTTCCTGTTCCTTTGGCATTAACGACACATATGATAGGTCATTCTATCCTTTTAAGATGTGTGCAGAGACTATGGGTTTGTTCTAGGGAAACCCTTCTATTAAGAATTATTTTAGTTTTATGTATAATGACATAAAACATCATCCTTAGAATGTATTAGTTGTATTCAGTGTAGGATTTTATTAATTTCTTCTAGATTCATTTCATATTATGTAGTACGGATGGAGTGTAGGCTGTGTTCATTAGCGAGCAAGACCCTTATATGATTCAGTGGTCTGTTGAGTCAATGCCTTATTTTTTTAGCTAAGATAATAATTAGTTTTCTAGAGGAACATTTTTTGGGGTTTCCCATATATTTTGAAGAGTGCCCTGGTGTCTTTTTATAAGAGGTTTTGATGCCACTTTTTGATGAGAGATTGAATTTAGGATAGAGTTAAAACCATGTTCTTATTCTATATGGATGACTTCATATAGGATGAAACCTTATATTCTATAATATATATAGATTGAAATTGATGATTTTATACTTAGGGGATTTATTCACCCTATCATGTCACCTTAGGGAGCTCCAATTCTATTTGAGAAGAAGGAAGATAGTGGTCTATGACCATGTATCGATTATCACCATTTGAACCGGGTGACTGTGAAGAAATATTATACTCTTATATGTATTAATGATTTATTAACTCAATTGAAGGGATCTACATTGTTCTCAAATATTAATTTTCTATGTCTATTTCATCAGTGTAAAACCCCAATCCAATATGATATGTGTTCTATGTTAATGTTCATTCCATATTCTTATGTTACATGACTTTGTTAGGCTCTATGGTTCATGATTGCTGTCTCATGATTCATGCACTCTTATACCATATTTTATGTTTGATCATTTATAGTTATATTCACTTTCATTATACCATATAAAAAATATTATAGTTCAATATTCTTTTAAATCATAAATTTATCTCATGATCATGTTTTTCATGTTTATGCTTTAACCCTTGTTGAACTGTTGATAACATTTTCCCTTACTGAGCGTTTTAGACCACCCCTTCCATACATTTATGTTTCCCCTAGTTATGAAGAGTATTATAACTTATGAGAAGTATATAAGGGGATATAATGTGTTTAAATTATGGATAAATGTTTATAAGTATTGTAAAATATGTTTCTTATATAGATATTCTTTAATGATACTTGAAATTTGGTTCATAGGATAGTGAAATAATTGGTAACATTTAATGTTTAACATATGTTAATGATATAAAATAATGGTATATTTATCTTGGGTCTCCTAAATCATATACGATTAAAGGATGAGGATATCCCAAAGAGTGATTTCAATTATCTTTATGGGCATTATTATTTTATGATGATGTCATTCATAGTTATGTATGATCTATCTATGTTCATGGAAAAAATGAATGTAGCATTACATGAATTTCTTGATAGTTTCATGGTAGAATTTATCAATGACATCCTCATTATATATTGGTAAAAGGAAGAGAATAATGATTATATATGAGTAGTTTTGGGAGTTTATCAGTTCCATCAGGTATTAGGGAAGCTGATGAAATATCTATTATTTGACCATGATATCATTTTTTTGGGTTTCTCATCACATCATAAAGTAGCAATAGATCATTAAAGGATATAGGTTTTTGTTTATTGGTCATCCCCCAAGAACATTATAGAGATGTGAAGTTTTTATGGTTTATATAGTTATTACATGAGTTTTATAATCAATTTCTCTTGGATTGAGACTCCCATGAAAACATTCACTAGAAAGGATTAGTTCATCTTGTGGACTAACCCATGAGAGGCTACTTTCGATTATCTAAAGGGGAAGATGTATAATGATCTCATTCTTCATTTACTAGTGTAGGAAATTATGTTTTATGATTATTTTGATGATTCATAGCTTGGATTATATTTTTTTGATTCATTAAAGGGAGATTACCCATTATATATGTCATCAGTTATGGACTCGCTAATCTAAATAAACCACTATTGATATTAAGCTTCTTATTGTTGTATCCACCAAGAAGTTTTTAGGAAATTATCTAATCAATGAACTTCTTATGGTCTTTAAGGGACAAAAGTGATCAATTTATGTCTTCTATCAGCTTAACCTAAATTTTTGAATATTTTATTTGATTGAATTATATAAAAATTACAACTTTTAAATTTCATATTCACCTAGTAAAGTGAATGTTGTAAATGATTCCTTGAGAAAGAATTTTTTTGGTGGTACCATGTGTGAGTCAGGAGACTCTTGGAGGGTGATTGAACCATGAATTCACCAATGGGGTATTATGCAAAGGAGTCCCAAATGGGGGAGTCAAAGGTAGATATTTGGAATGAAAAATTTTTTTATAGTGATACTCTTAAGGGATGTTCCAAGGATTGTCAACATTATGTGTTGTTTCATGAAATATTTTTATTCCTTCAACAATAAAATATTTAATTCTTTATGAATTTTATAGTTTTCACTTGGAAGAACATCCTCATGTAGAAATGAAGTATCATTCTCTAAATTGATAGATTTGGTGATTTGGTATAAACATGTTAGTTATTGATTTAGTATCTTTTTTTTGGTTTTATAGAGAGTGAAGGCTAAGCATCATGTTCATCATAGGTTTCTTTATACACTTGATATTTCCTAATTATTGTGGGAGGACATGTCTATAGACTGATTCCATGGGTTTCCTAGATCATTGGGGGGTTATGATTTTATATAGGAAATCATGGGATTAATGATGAATTCAACTCATTCCTAAGAGATTAATAAGTTTAGATCATATGAGGTTCTGTCGATGCTATATCTAGAGGAGGTGTTGAGGCATCATAGGGTTTCAAAGATGTTCATATTTAATCCAGATCCTCGGTTCACTTCCAGGGTGCAGAGAGGTCTCCTTCATACCCTAGGAACATAATTATTCTTTAATACTTATTTTTATCCATAGGAAGTCAGTAAGACAATGAAAAATATCTAGAAATTAGTGGGTATGTTGGGTACTTATATTCTAGATTTGGGAGGCTTTTGGGTGCGGCACCTACCCTTAGTGGAAATTTATTATAAAAACAGTTACCTCAACACTATTGGTGTGGATCTATTTGATCTGTTTTATAAACAACTATGCCTATGTCCATTGTATTAGACTAAGGTTGGGGAGTTATCTATTCTTAGAATAAAATTGGTGGAACGAATGATAGAGGAGGTAGAGGTTATGAACAAGAAAATGAAGGCAACACAACGATATTATTACTCCTACGATGATCATAGGAGGAGGTATCTAGAGTTTGAAATTAGAGACCACATGTTCTTGAAGGTGTATCATCATCATAGGATGTAAAGGTTTGATCACGAGAGTAAGATTTCACCATGATTCATTGGATATTTTGAGGGGTTGAAACATGTTAGATCCATGATGTATTAGTTATAACTTCCCTTATAGATGATCTAGATTCATGATACATTTCATGTGTCATAGAACTTATAGTACATTCATGAAGATTTTAACATCATCGATTAGGGTGTGCTAGAGGTTGAAGTTGGTGAAACTATCATGGAGTAGCCTATTGAGATTTAAGACTATAATAAAATGGCGATGTGTTGATGTGATATTGACATTGTTCATATTATGTGATGACATAAGGGCGTGGATTAGAGTACATGGGTGCAGGAGTCATATATACAAGTTCAATATCCCACATTGTTCTGATTCTTTGTGTGATCTTGTTTATGATTCATTATAAAACCATTTCTTATTTATGATATTATTGGTGATGTTGTGTGTTAATGCACATTATTATTTGAAGGAGTGGTCTTTTTCTTTATATAGAGAGATCCTTGAGAGGAATCCCAAAGTATGGATATTATTCCCCTTTCCAATTCTTTTCCAAATTTTATTTTAGATATAGTGGGTGAAATATTTTTGAGAGGTATCTAATGTAAAGGTCTAGTATTTATTAAGACCTTACATTATGTTTTCAAGTAATCAGAGGAGTATGGGAGGGGTTGGAAGAGAGGAAGAAGAGTTTGAGTTAAAATTTTAGTTGTTTAATGATTTAATAGTGTGGATTCTTAGGTAATTCCATAGATTTTGGTTTTATGGAATAATAGTAGGGTCCGTGTCAGGGAGGTTAGGATTACACTACGAGAAATGAAACTTATATGCACTAGCCTATGGATTAGTCCCATCAATGTGGAATGGGGTCTATAAATATATATCTGATTAGTTTTTTAATTTGGGGGATCCCTATAATGTTGTGTTTTGTTGAGATATGAAGTAGTTATAGGTAGCTATAGCATTGAGGTAGGATGAATTATAGGCCTTGAATGGTTGGGGTTATTATAACTATCACCTAATAGGTAGTTATGGCATGTGTTGGGATGTATTGTGGTGCATTAGGGGTTGGGTTTCCTAATATCTCATTACTTAGGGGTAATTGTGATATGGATTATGGGGTTATGTAATGGTTTTACCCTATTATTGTAGGATTTAGTTTGACAGGGTTATTAGAAAGGAGGGATACATGGGGATTTACATCATTGATCTTGGAGGGAGGGTTTAATAGGGTCCATTGTATCATAGACTCTTTCCCTACACCATATATTTAGTAAAAAACCTAAAGATTTTTTTGTGGTTATGGGTGTTTCACTATGCTCTTTTTTTAGATAACTTATATAAATTCAAAAATTACATCAAATTTCTTTATTTTTATCCTTCCACACTCAAACCCTAGGAAATTGTAGGTCCTCTTTCAGAGACATTTACCCTAATTTACTCCCCTTTAACCCCAACCAGTGTAGATTGATTCCTTAGTGATTAAAGGTGAGTTTCTTCATATATTGGTCTTATTTACTCCCATTTATTTATGCCATACTATGATAGTTATGTATTTTCTGATTTCATGGTTTTCTACTTTATGGTTCACAAATTATTCTTATAGGGATGTTGTTTTAGGGATTTTTGGTTCCCTACAGAAGAGGTAATTATATTTTTACACTTAAAATTCTATTCATTCCCATGGAATGTTAAAATTATCTTCTTAAGGTTTGGGATTAAATACTTCTATCTATTTATGTGAGATTATGAAATTATCATGCTTTAATATTTGGGGAAATTATGAAATCAACCAAATAAAGATAATAATATAAGAATTAATAGAATATTTAATTAAGTATTTGGGTAATTGTGATCACATGTGTTTTACACTATGTATTTTCCACCTATTGATTTTCTAGATAACATTCTATCTAATTATTATGTTTTTTGTTATGTTTATCATGGTTAAATTCTTGAATTTTGATACACAATGTAAATCCATAATCATAATGAAATGACTAAATAAAGTGGAATATAAATTGATAAATATTCTTCCTTAAATTTTATTAAATGTAGAATTAATTCTATATATATGTTTATGTTCATTCATAGTTATTGATTAATTTATTGTATATTGGATTCTTATTTTTGAAAAACTATGAATAATGAATTTGTCAATTAAACATGGGAATTAAAATGGTTTTTTCTAAATAAGGGCCGAGTAGGCCTATTCTGGTTGTGAGAGGATGATATGTCATTTTTATATGGCCATAGTTTCCACAAGAGTGTGTCATGTATAAAATAATTTTTTTTCCTAGATATTATTATTCTAGTAAGTTAGAGACACTATTTTTTGTTGTTGTTAACCTAGTACCATTGGAATATTTTATCAAGAAAGACATATGATTTCTGTGGGCTACAATGATGCTGGATACCAATGTAGGTTGGATGGAAATTATTATGTGAATTGGTGTTAGGGATAACACATGGGTGGTTGGGACAAGTTAAGACCTATAATTTCTCATTTATCTATACTTGGTTATTTATATTAAATGGTATGTTATCAAAATTTATTTTCTTATGATTTAAAATTTATTGATGTAGTTTTAATCTATGTAAAATAAGTGTATCTTTAATACAGTATCTTGGGATGAGTCCTAATGCTCCCAAAAAATTATGGAATGATTAATTGAAAAGAAAAAAAGGGAAAGGTTCTCATTTTTTATAGACGATGATAATGTACTTGAAAATAATTAATGAATTTTGGTATTAATGAAACTTCTCTTGGAATATTAAAGTATTAAAATAAAAAATGAATACTAAATAACATTAACTAATTAATGGCTGGGTAAATTATTAATACTAAAGTTTAATGGTTGTGTGGAGGGTTGAGATGTAGTCCTTAGTGGTGGAAGTTAGGTGTATTTTATGATGATATCTATAGATGAGTCTAAGGATAATAAATTTACCTTATTATGGTTGTATATGATATATTATTATACTTTAAAATTTCAAATGATTCATCACCTAAATCGGCAGGGAAACAAAACCCACAATTTTTATGGGGTTTTTCCCCAACATCAAGGATGTAAACAGAAGAGACGACTGATTTCTCCCTCACCCCGCTATTGGGAAAATATCCATCAAGGTTCCATTTCTGTGTTTTTGGGTGTTATTGTGTTTGTTGACAAAGACATACGATCAAAAATTAGTATGGATAGTGTTTTACAAAGTAGGTGTTTAAGGTGGCACAATTTCCTAGTGTTTGCTAAATTTTTGGGCCTCAAAATCTGGAGTTTGATTTATGGAAGAGGAAGGATTTCCACAATAGAGTGCATGGTTTTTTAATTTTAAATCATAGTTCATAGACTTCAAAAGCGGTGTGTGGAAACATGATGTAAAATCAAGAAAGGGAATATTTATAGACAACAGTGCGATACGGACTGCGAAGCATGATATGAGGACCGTGTAGGAAAAAACTATTTATAGGACATTAATTGTTTGTTAGAGGATTGAAGTTTTCAAGAAGTCTATTTTTTGCAGCTGAGAGGTGGTGATCCATTGGCATGTGGAATTGACCTTCACGAGGAAAGGATGAAGGAACTATGCAGACTGCATAAAATAGTACATGGTGAAGGCTTTACTGCATCAAATATTTGGGTATCTAAGATTAGCAAATTTTTTAGATCTATTTTAAAATATAAGGACTTCGAATTAGATCATTAAGTAGATTTATTTTCATTATAAAACATATTCTCTCTAGGATGAATTTGGAGAAGTCTGAAGTGGTTTGTGATGGAGGATTTCATGAAAGATAAGTAGTTTGCGGTGAGTTCATTACTTGAAGAAGATTGTTCATGGAACAATTATTGAAAGGGTTTTTTGGGGATCTATAGCTCACAAAGGAAAAGGGTCCACAAAATAAGAGGGGTCTGTAGAAGAAGAATTGGTCCATAGAGGAAGTGGTAGTCCATAGAGGATAAAGCATCCATGAAGCACTTGCACCATATAGTGTAAGACAGTTCACAAAAGAACCAAGGTAGTTCATGAAGGATTCAAGGAAGTGTACAAAGGCACTAAAACAGTTCACAAAAGTAATTTACAGAATCTATTAGTTATCAAAAAATTAGATTTCATCTAAGGGTTAAAATGATACTTCAACATAGCATCCACCTACAATTGAGGATGTGTGCAAGCATGAAACTGAAGGGATCTAAAAACTCCATAAACTATGTAGGATCTCATCCATAGTAGTGAGTAATGGAAGAGAAATATTATGATCCTTTCCACCAATAGTGAGATAGAGAAAGATACATAGAGAGTGACCCTTGGTAAAGTTGTGAGATGACTCTAAACATTATAAGGGCAGTGATCCTGGGAATAGAATTGATCTATCCCAAACCTTGTACTTTTGAGTTGAGCTTTAGTGGATTTGGTACATCGACACATCACCATTGTATACTCCTTGAATATAGCCCATTAAGGGTGAAACAAGTAAAATTACTATGTCTCGTTAATGATTTCAATTCTATTCATACATTTCTATGAGTAATAGAGAGAAGAGTGTTTTTCTTAACAATGAAAAAAGATCTGAAGCGGTAGTTTCTTTAATATTTCATACCCTAATTCACCCCCACTTAGGGTATTTAACCTATTTGGTATAACACCTATTCCCCCTAGGCTATAGTGTTATGTGTTGGAATATCTCCAACTATAATGGCCAATGGTATAGTGTTTGTTCCTACCCAGGTTGTGATGGAACTCAGTTTAATTATATATTTATGTTTAACCTATAACTTATTGATGTTATAACACATATTTATATCCAATCATGGTAACTATGGTTTCCCATTGGTATAATTTCATAGGCTATAATGACTTGAGGTAAAATCCATTTACATGGGATATAGTGGCTTTCAGAATTATACTTAGTTTCTACTTGGATATAATGATGGTAAGGATTTATGGTGCTAAATGGGATATAAAATTTCAGATATATAATTTCATGAAATTTAGGATAACTCATGGAGAGGATAATCACATTATTTGAGTTTTTGGGGGAATGATAGTGACAAATAATGGGGAAGTGGAAGTGAGGTACCTTCATTTATATATATGATTTTAATATAGGATGATTTACTTCTTTGTTTTAATTGGTGGGTAAGCCATGGTGATGATGAGAAAATATATTTACCTATTAATGTGATAGGTTGGTTTTAGGCTTCTTTCTTATTTTATAAGAGAGGTTTCATGGGAGGATCCTACTAAGTATACATGTTACACTTATAATAACCCTAGTCTTTATTACAAATTCAAACATGCTTTATTACATAAACATGAACTTTATAAAACCCAGAAGATCAAGAGATCTAGTGTATTTGGGTCTTAGGAACATTACATGAAAAATTGAGACACAAAATACAAAATATTTATTGAAAACTTCTTTTACAATACCACAACATTCCTTCCTACATAGTATTTAATGGGATAACATGAGGAGATATATAAGAAAAGGATAAGATATAAATCTCAGTAATGGAGTAAAAATGGGAAAACATGAATAATACAATACATTTTAAGAAATAGTCATGTCAATGAACCTCAAGAGAAACATGAACATAAAGACATGATATAACATGATTATCATAACATGGAAATGTGGCAACAACTTAAAATATTGTATCATAAATATAAAAGAATTAGGTAAACCCCTGTCCTAACATGGTGGAAGGTTTTCAAAAAATTAATCAGGTAAAACCGTATTTCAACGTGACATATAATGATACTAAACATTACCCAATGCATTGGAGCGCTATCAGGGTGCACCCTTCATGAACATTTTAATCTCACGCTTAAGTGTGTCACATAGATCATATAACACAGATTTATTCAACATCATCATTTATTACATGGTATAGGAATAAGGAATATATATATAAAATTCTATAATCAATAAGCATATGTGCATAAAGGTGAATACCCTTGATATTGAAATGGACATGGTATTAACTACACAATGATTTTGGCATGGAAAATTGAGGTGCAATTTTGGCAGCATAACGACATTACATGGGGATTAATAAAATGGGTTGATGAGAGAGAAGGGGGTCTCTAATTATTTATACATGAAATGTGTATTAAGGGGATCATATAAATACATGTTCCAAAATGAGTAATTTGTAAATAGAAGGTGTAACATAATAAAGAAACTTGAAGAAAGAGGAGAAATGGAATAACTCTTAAATTTCAGCATGGTAATGGGTGTACATGGGAGGGATTAATTAGATAGAAAGAGGTATCCCCTTACAAAACAATAATAAGGGCAGTATGGGGGAGGTTTTAAAGCATACCCCATAATTTTTAATTAAAAAATAAAAGGGTATAACCATATAAGGAAACTTGGAGAAAAATGAGAAAGGAAGGAAAGTGAGGATCTCTTACATGGATGTGTGATCCCAAAGGCTTGGGAGAGGCTTATTGGGAGTTTGAGGGAGCCTTTTGAGGACTCTATGGAGTGTAAATCAGATTTAGGACGAGCTTCAAGGAGTTTCAGTGAAGAGGAATGGGTGCTTGGGTTGGTTTATATTGGAAACGAGGGAGAATTCTTTGTTATTTAGGTTTTTGACACCACACACTAAAATATTAAAAACCACAAACCAACTCAAGGGATTTACCCATGGTTTATAGAAAAGGGGAGTGGAAAAAATTATTTAATATGTCCAAGGTCCTAAGACATTAAAATATTATCTTTGATAATGTGGAAGTGAGTCACACCCTCAAGGAAATGAATTTAAAATCATAAAATATATTATACATTTTGGAGGATTCACTAAGGAATTATAAAATAAGTCAAATAAATAAAAAATCACATTATTTTAAAGTTAAAACATATATTTGGTCTAATATCCATTTCATTTTATTTATTACATCACTGTTGGGTTATTATGAAGTCATAAAACACACAATATATTTATATATTATTTATTTTTTATCGAAAAATTGGTCTGTCTCAGATTATTATGAAAAATTGATAATTGGATAATTTTGAAATACTAGTTCCAAAATAGATATTAATTTTATCTAAATAATTTTCTAAATAGTTTAATTTTCAATTTTAAAAAGGGAATCGACCTTTATTGAAAATTGACAGGTTTTGACAAAAACAGTTTTTAAACCTTAATAAAAATTACACTTGACTTCGTAAAAATTATATAATCATTTGTTATTAATAAAATTAATTTAATAATAATATTTTATGAAAATATTAATTAATTTAAAAATGCATCAATTCCTTAAAATAAATTCTTGAATTAAAAAATACACTTTCTATTTTATCGTATAAAAATATAACTCTTATCAAACTGATTTTCTAATCATTTATAGATAAAGAATTAAAATAATAATTATTTATAAGAACTATTTTTATAATATTATTAATAAAAACCATAATATATATATTTCTCAAAAGTACCATTTTTACCCAACAAATCAATTTATCAAATTCATCATTTTTTAAGAAAGATTATTCCCATGAAGGAATTGATGGAATAAGAATTTTATTTATCAAAAGGGATTACACCATAAGCAACAAATACCTTCTTACATTACACCTTATAACACCCACATAAGACTTAAGGGTATGGTGTGCGATGGTGCCATACTATTGGGGTGGCTTAGATAACATCACCCAGGTGGTAATATCTATTAACTTGAACTTCTATCGTAGGCATTTCCATTCATGATTAAAATATTGAAGCTCAGCTTGGGATTGGTCAAGAAAAAAGCATAGTGATTCTACCTCTTTTACAAGCTCTAACAAATGAGCTTCTTACAATCTTAGTCTACTGGATAAAGCCATCCTCTTCTTTTTTTTTTGTGTAGAAAATATTTATTTAAAACCTTATATTTATATCATTTGTGTGATCACTATTTAATGACTATATTATCAATAATAATGATAATTAACGATCATTTAAACCCAAAAAAAAGAGTGCATGTGTTTTCTATATCCATTAGATATTAAAAGAAAATGAATTTAATTCATAAATGATCGGGTCATTACAACCTTCCCCCCTTAAGAAATTTCACCCTAGAAATTTTATTTCCCACACTAAAATAGATGAGGGTAACTCTACATTATCACTTCCTCCAGTTCCCATGTTGCTACTTTAAACTTGTGCTTTCTCCACAACATTTTGATAAAGGGGCATTATCTTATTTCATATATCTTTTTCCCTATGATCTAAGATATTCATCGACTTCTATTTATAGAAGAGTTCATTCTCAAATGGTACCACCTCAGGATTGAGTACATATAATGGGTTAGGTATGTAATTTTTTAAGAGTGATACATGTAATACATCATATACTTGAGACATGTTTGGTGGGAGTGCTAGTTGATATGCCACTGCTCTGATGTGATCAAGGATCTCGAAAGGGTTTATGTAACTTGGAATAAGATCTCAATTATTCCCAAACATCATAACTCTCTTCCATGGTGATATATAAAAGAATACCATATCTCCAACATCAAACTCTAGGTATCATACACGATTTTCATCATATCTCTTCTGTCGACTCTGAGTAGCTTGAATATGCTGCTGGATAGTCTTAACCTTCTCCACCATTTCATAGACCATTTCTAAACCTAAAAGTTTTTTCTCCCCAACTTCATCCCAACATGCCAATGTTCTGTACCTATTCTCATAAAGGGATTCATAAGGATTCATTTGTATGTTTCAGTGGAAACTGTTGTCATAATAGAAATCAACTAGAAGTAGATGTTAATCAAATCCTCCTTTGAATTCCATTGAGTATGATCTCAACATGACATCAAGTGTTTGGATAGTATTCTTATATTGACCATCAGTTTGAAGATGATAAGCCATACTGAAGTTCATCTCAGTATTCAAAACGTGTTGGAGACTCTTCCATAACTTAGAGGTGAATCTTGGATCTCGATCAGATACAATCGATATTGGTACACCATGAATACTTACCACTTCTCTAATGTATATCTGTTCCTGTTGATCCAATGATAAATCCTCTCAAATTTCAACGATGTGTGTAGTCTTTGTATGATGATCCACAACAACCCATCTATCAATGTTTCATTTTGATGTCTTCAGAAGTATAGTGAAAAAGTCTATGGTGATGCTCTCCCATTTACATGTTGGTATGGGTAATATTTTCATCATCCCCTTAGAATTATTCCACTTAGACCTCACTTACTGACATACCAGGCACATTGATGTATAACTCGCGATCTCCTTCTTCATGTTATCTCTCCAATAATGCTCTCAATGAACCTGATACATATTTTTGTTTCTTGGGTGAATGGAGAAATTCAAACTATTTGCATCATCCAAAAGTTTTTTCTATAACTCCTGATTTGATGGAACACATAGTCTTGACCCAAATATCACAATTCCTTCTTTATTAAAATTTAAATATTAAGATTTACCTTTTTTGATAATTTAAAATTTCTTATTAATTCCTAAATCATATTTTTAATAATCCTTTAACCATTCCAAAAGAGGCGGTTGAGAAATAATTTGTGAAAGGATTGATGAAGTTCCCTTCTTTATGATTCCCATGTCCATATCTATCAAATCTAAGAAGACTAGATCCTTCTCAATTATCATAAATGATAGAATAGTTGGGTCCTTTATACATAGATCATCCTTTACCATTTTCACTTTACCAAGGTGATAATGGATTGAGTAATCGTAATCCTTGATAAGATCTAACCATCTTCGTTGTCCCATGTTCATCTCTTTCTGTGTGAATATATACTTGAGACTTTTGTGATCTGTGTATATTTCACACTTTTCCCTAGAGAGATAACACTGCCATATTTTCAATGTAAATATCACAGATACAAACTCCAAATCATGTGTGGGATAGTTTTTTCTCATGAATTTTTAACTGCCTTGAGGTATAGGTGATGGATTTGTCATTATGCATCAACACACAGCCCAAGCCATTATTCGAAGTATCACTGAAGATTACAAAAAGAATCCCACTTATGGGTAGTGTGAGAACATGGGTAGTGATAAGCCTCTTCTTCAACTAAATTAAGCTTTCTCCACATTCATCATTCTAAGAAAACTTTACTCCCTTATAAGTTAGCTTGGTAAGAGGGTTTCACAATTGTGAAAAATTTATCACAAATTGGTGATAATATCTAGCTAAACCTAGGAAGCTATGGATATATATCAAAGATGTCAGCCATATCCATCCCTCAATTGCTTTTGTTTTGGAAGGATCCTTAGATATTCCATTTATTGTTTTGATAAGAACAAATAATGAGACTTCCTTTAACCAGAAATCACACTTATTGTACTTTACGGAGACATTTTCCTATTTCAATGTCTCAAGTATAGTGATTAGATGCTTCTCATGATACTCATCAGTTTTGGAGTATATTATAATATCATCTGTAAAGACTACCAAATTTTTTTTGAGGTAATCTCTAAAGACCCTATTCATAACGTCCGTGAAGATTTCTAGAGCATTAGTGAGTCCAAAAGGCCTCACTATGAATTCATTGTTTCTGTACCTTGTACAAAAAGAAGTCTTGGGGATATCCACCTTATTAACCCTTAATTGGTAATATCCTAACCACATATCCACCTTGGATAAGTATTGTGCTCCACACATATGATCAAACAAGTCAACAATTCATGGAGAAGGATACTTTTTCTTTATCATGTTTTTTGAGCTCACAATAATCAATGAAAAAGCGCATTGACCCATACTTCTTCTTGAAGAAGATGACTGGTGCACCCCATGATGAATAAATTAGGTATATAAAACCTTTATCTATATTCTCCTATAGTTTTTTCTTTAGCTCCTCAATCTCCACAATAGCCATTATATATGGATTCTTTGATATTGACAATCTTCTAGGTATATGATCAATCGATAATTCAACACCTCTTCTAGGAGGAAGACTAGGCAATTACATAGGAAAAAAATTAGTGAATTCCCTTCCAATGGGCATGTATTAAAGGATGGTTCCTTACTTAGACTCAATCATATGAGAAATATATGCATGATCATAGGGAATTAATATCCATCCTTGAGATGAAAGTTCTAAAGAAGATTCATCATCCTCCTTGCACTCGTATAGAATTAGGGGTCGATTCACCATATGGAGAGTGATTTCCCTCTCACAAAAATTTATGTCGGATCTATATATGGAAAGATAATCCATGCCAAGAATTGCATCAAATTCCACCAAGGGAAGTATGATGAGGTTCTCTGAGAATTTCAATCCACAAATTGTGATAGGGGAGGAATTATATTCATGGTATGCAGTAATTTCCCCATTTTCCATTCTTATCAAAAGTTCTAATTCCATTATTTGTGTTGATGTTTGGATTATTCTACTAAAAGTTCAGAATAAAATAGAATTCTTAGAACCAAAATCAAAAAGTAAGTTCACTATTCTTGAATGAATAACAAGCGTATCTTTCACCACTTCATTGTTGGGATATTCTTCAGCAGTAGCGATGGAAAACGATTGCCCTTACTACCTTGGAGGTTATTGGTTGCCTTTGAAAAACCTTATCATAGGTCACTGGTTCATAATGTGCCTTGGTTCTTTGAATTTTTAGCAATTAAAAATACATTGAGGATCGAACAAAGCATTCCTTTCCTCTGTCGCAAGAGTGGGTTTTTCTTGTCGACAATCACTGGCTTGGTGCCCTTCCTTCCTGCACCTAAAGAATTTCCATATCCCCTTTAGAAAATTTTTAGTGTGTTTATTTCCACACCTTTGAAAAGTGTGATGCTAGAATTTCCTAGCACCATTGGATTTATCCATCAGACTATTATAATTAAAGTCCACTTTCCGCTTCTTATATCCATGATACCCCTAAGATTTGTCAATTTCCATCTCGACTTTGAGGGCACATCAGACAATCTCCTCATAACTATCAAAGTCCTGGATCACTAGGTATTTCTGTAGGCTAGGTTTTAGACCACCAAAGTAGTGGTCAACCTTGAATTAGGGGGTAACAAAAAAACTAGAGGCATATCATACAAGTCAGGTGATGTTTTCCTTATAAACCCCAACATACTCGTCATTATTTTGATTGAGTGCACGAAAATCATTTTCCATCTTAATATGGAGGGTGAGGGGAAAATATTTATCAAAAACCATTTTCCATAAATACTTCCAACCCATCACCTTGATCTCTTCCTTAGTCTTAGTATTTTTGATCAATGTAAACCATTGATCAGCTTCACCCTCCATGTGATAAGGATCCATAAGAATCTAATCTTATTCAGAACATTGAAGGATGGAGAAGATCTTCTCAATGGATTAGATCCATTGTTCAGTGATTGAGGGATCCGATGATCAATAGAAAGTAGGAGGCATTTGTATCATGAAGCTCTCGATTATGACTTGTTTTTTCTTGGGGGGGGGTGTACATTCTTCTTGAACGATGTTTCTATTCAAAACTCGAGTTAATTGAGAGAGTATCATGACAAGGTTTATGATTCCTACTCCCATCAGATTGGGCGTGTTATTTGAACAGTTATCACATTGATTTTTGCAATAGTTGTTAGCCCGAATCCTCCTATTTCCAGCCATTGGCTAGAATAAATTGGAAATTAGGGGTAAGTATTTTAAACTATTAAACACATAAAGGGGAATCCAATGACAAAAACGGATAACTTCTAAAGTAAATTTATTTCCTTAACTTAGAATTTATAGGATTCAACATAAGTTATCCATGATCAATTTTCTAACATATATTCTTATGAGATTTTTTTATTCTGTTAATAATAGTTCATAATAAGCTTATGAATTTACCGAAGCATATCCCTCAGGAGTGTCAAACCAAGAGTGAAACAAGGCCTGTTATCGTGCCCCAGTTCCCATTCTAGCCTAGCTCAAAGCGCTGTTTTTGGGTTTTACCCTAGATACATCTATTCTAGAACCATATATACTTATTTGTATCCATCCAGGGATGTATTTTCTTGAGAAACCACTTACTCTATACTCACCAAAACTTAGATATTATTTTCTTATACTTAGTCTTATCCCTAAGGATTTCACTAGGGTTTAATAAACCTAATACCAAAATAACTAAACCTATCCTTTGATATGAACTTTAACAACCACAGTCTTTATTAAACATTTAAACATGACTTATTACATAAACATGAACTTAATACAACCCAGAAGATCAAGATTTATAGTGTATTTGGGTTATAGGAACATTACATGACAACTTAAGACATAAAATAAAACATCTTTATTGAAAACTTTTTTTACATGACCACAATATTCCTTTGTACATAGTATTTCATTGGATAACCTGAGGAGATACATAAGAAAAGGGTGATCTATAAAGCCTACTGAGGGAGTAAAAAAGTCATAACATGAAGGACAAAATACATGTTAGTAAATAGGCATATCAGTGGAGCACAAGACAAACATGAACATAAAGGCATGATATAACATGATTATTATAACATGGAAACGTGGAAACAACTTAAAACACTCCATCATAAACATAAAGGAATCAGGTAAAACCCTGCCCCAATATAGTGTTAAAATGTCTTAAAATGAATTAGGTAAACCCCTGTTCCAACATGATGTATCATGATACTAAAAATTACCCAATGCATTGGATCGCTATCTGGGAACACCCTTCATGAACATTTTAATCTCTTGCTTAAGTGTGCCAGATAGATCATATAACATAAATTCATTCAACATTATCATTTATTACATGATAAGAGAATGTGGAATAAATAAATTAAATCTTATAATCAATAAGTATATGTGAATAAAGGTGATTACCATTGATAGAGAAATGGGCACAGTATTCACTACACAATGAATTTGGCATGGAAAACCGTGGTGCAATTTCGGTAGCATAACAACATCACATTGGGGTTCATAAAATGGGTTGATGATAGATAAAAGGGTATCTCATAATATAGAAATTAAATATGAAGTAAGGGTATAATATAAATACATGTTACAACTTGAGGAATTTGTAAATAGAAGGTGTAACATAATAAAGAAACTTGATGAAAGAAGAGAAATTGAATAACTCTTACAAAATTTTGGTATGGTAACAGGTGTACATGGGAGGGATTAATGAGAGAGAAAGAGGTTTCCCACGACAAAAAATAATAAGGAAAGTATGGGGAGGTGTAAAAAATACCCCATTATTTTTAATTGAAAAATAATAGGGTATAACAATATAAGGAACCTTGGACAAAAATGAGAAAGGAAGGAAATTGAAGATCCCTTACTTAGATGTGTGACCCCAAAGGATTAAAAGAGACTTCATGGGAGCTTGGGGGTACCTTGGGAGTACTCAAGGTAGGGGAGAGTAGAGTGAGTACAAACTTCAAGGTGTTTTAGTGAAGAGAAATGGGTTCTTGGGTGGGTTTATATAGAAAAAGAGGGGGAATTCTTTATTAATTAGGTTTTGGACACCACACACTAAAATATTCAAAAAAACTAACCAACCCATGGTTTCTAGAAAATGGGAGCGAGAAACATTATTTTGTAAGGAAAAGGTCCAAAGACATTAAAATATTACCCTTTCTTATGGGGATGTTAGTCCCACCCTTATGGAAATGAATTTAAAATCATAAAATGTATTATACATTTTGGAGGACTCACTAAGGACTTATAAAATAAGTAAAAAAAAATCTAAAATCACATTATTTTAAAGTAAAACAATATATTTGGTCAAATATCCATTTTATGGTATTTTTTACATAACTATTGGGTCATTATGATGTCATAAAACTCACTATATATTTATATATTATTTAATTTTTACCCAAAAATTTGACTATCTTTGAAAATTATGAAAAATTCACCGTATGATAATTTTGATGTATTGATTCAAAAAATAATATTCATTTTATCTAAATAATTTTCTAAATATTTTAATTTCACTTTTAATATGAGAACACGCATTTATTGAAAATTCATAGGTTTTGACAAAAATAGTTTTTAAACCTTAATAAAAATTACACTTGACTTTATTAAAATTAGATACTCATTTATTATTAACAAAAGTAATTTGATAATAATTTTTTATTAAAATATTAATTATTTAAAAATTTTATTAATTCCTTAAAATAAATTCTTTAATTAAAAAATACACTTTTTGTTTTATCATATAAAAATATTTATCTCATAAAACTAATTTCCTAATCATTTATAGAGAAGTAATTAATATAATTATAATTTATAATAATTGTTTTTATAATATTATTAATAAAAACCATAATGTATATATTTTTCAAAAGTACCATTTTTACCTGAAAAATCAATTTATCAAATTTATCATTTTTTTAAGAAAGACTATTCCCATAAAAGAATTGACGGGATAAGTATTTTATTTATCGAAAGGGATTACATAATAATTATCTAATACCATGTTACATAACGTCATATAACACCAACGTAATACCTTATGGTAAGGTGTGCAATGATGACAGACTCTTGGGGCGGCTCAAATAACATCGCCTGGGTGGTAATCTCTATTAACTTGAACTTCTCCTATAGGTTATTACATTTATGAATAAAATGACGAATCTAAGATTGAGCTTGATCAAGAGTGAAGCTCTAACACCCCAAGATTCTACAGTACGCTTTTCTTTGAATAATACAGTAGCGTGTGTTGTACGCAACTTCGAGTTCTAACACACACCACAACCAATCAAACTAACCATTTTAAATAGTAATACCAACTTTTTTGAAATTTTTTACATTTTATATTTCAAAATCTACTTCATTTTTGGATTCGGAATATCGAAATTATCCTAGGGTGAAATTTTGGTATCTTTCTAAAAACTTTCAATTTTTGATGAATAGTGAAAAACACTGAGTAAAAGTTTAAAAATGAATTTTTATTTAAATAATTATTTATTTTATTTAAATTTAATTAAGGTCAAAATAGATAAATAATACCTATATAAGTTCATTGTAATTCATTGGAGTTTGTTTAGAAAAAATTTAGATATATAAAAATTTTATTGAACTTTCACTGTCCTTTACCCACCTCATAGGAGAATATGCAAATTCACATAAAACTTAATTTTACCACTTCTGTGAGTGTAATTTCGAAAATCCGAGAGACACTCTTAATATAAAGGAGTAAAATGTGGTTCAATAAGAAGAAATTAGTTTTTGATGAATAGTAACTTTTTACTTTTATTTTCCACGATTAAAAGTAAATAGGGTAATTAAGGGTAAAAATGATATTAATATTACCCTAACACATGCCCTAATTCTATTGGAAAAGTGTATCACGACCATAAACAACCTTAGGAATAAAATATTACCATTTAGGTCCACTTGGATTAGATTAGTACATTTATTATTATTTAATTCAAAGAAGAGTTAAAAGAGTTAAAATCAAAGTTTAATTACAAAAACATTTTTAATATAGGGTTATACATAAGATAAATTCTATTATAAATATAAAAATATTTCATACATAATGGTTATTTAGTTATAATTTTTAGACATTAAATTATTTAATTTATTTATGACACAATGGTGATGCAGTAATTACCTAATTAATTAAATATTAAGATAATTGATATTATAAATACCGAAATAAATTTAAGTTGAAACTGTTTATGAATTATATTAATTTTATAGGATAATATGACATATTAAGATTGGTTATATGAATTTTTTTCGAAGTAATAATGCTGTTATGAATTTATCAAAAACAAAATACTCAATAGTGTCAAAATTGACATAAAAGAGTATTTAAAACAAATATTATATTATTAATTGACATTTTATTCCTAAAAAACTAAGGTTTGGAAAAAGGAATTAAATAATGATAGGTGTATTATTAATGGACCACTTGGGGGTCTCTTTGAAGTTTATAGTAAGTTTATTTACTATATAATATAAAAATACAAAGAGACATGGTAAATGCCAAATTATTTAACTAAGAGTTAAATAAAAAAGATAAAGTTAATATAGTGACAAAAAACTATCTAAAACCTACTGGTTGAGTAGTTTTTGACCCATACCCACATTAAACTTTCAATAATATACTTTGGAGCAATTATAAACCTAATATGAATTTATTATAAAATAATATTTCTAGCTTTTCCTAAGGTGCCCCTCACCCCTTTTATAAAAGGGCACTCCCCTTTCTCTCAATTTCACACCTTCAAAGCCTTTTGGCTCGGCCAAACCCTACCCAAATACTCTATCAACTTCCCTCACATTATCCTATAGGCCTTCTGTTAGTCATAAATCCAATCTATGGATCCATTTTGATCAAATCAAAAGGAAGAACCCGAAGAAGAGGTAATGTTTTCACCACCCTCTTTCAAGTTCCTTTCTTCTTCAAATTCTTATTTATTTTTTATTTACATTATAAAATAATAAATCCAGTATCTTCTATATAATTTTATGTTATTATAAATATGGTACAACCATATTCATCATTCTATCCATCCTTTGAATGACATGTCACCATACGTGCGTACGTACGACTTACCGTCTCTACATCATGGTGTAATTGTTATTCAAAACATTATTATTTGGATGGGTATGATAATGATGTGTAATTGATGTAAATATTAAATATAACATGATAATTATTATGTATATATGATATAACATCCAATTATATACTTTTTTAATATCAAAATAATGATATTTTCACTCGTACGTACGTACGGACTTCCGTCTCCACGAACGCGATGAGATTCGTTCCCCATCGTATCCATGCAAGTATAATTCTCATTTGATGATTAAAGATAATGTTTAAGGACATTATATCATTATATATATGAATAAGATCTAACCTATCATTAAAAAACATGACTTATTTATCAAAACATATAAAAGAAAACAAGTAAGTTAACAACCGAAATGACGATAATACTAAGATATTATTTACAAAGAAATGTTAAAAGATCATATATGATATCATATTAATGTATATGATTCTTGTTTAATTTAATAACAATTATTTCACCATTATAAAGGAGGTTAACCTACACTCAACCAAGGATAAGTACAAGGTAAGAGTTTATTACACAATCTCTTCATTATCCGAGGTTGTTTATACGTAATTATCTACTGGGACCTCTTTATCATCCACATCCATGTTTCTTAAAAATGTATTTAAAATAATTATTAATATTTTATACACTATGGGTTTAAGTCATTTATACCCCTGTTTAACTTTTTATAAGACGTTTATAAAGGAATCTTTTCGTCGTTTTCCAAACAAGGTCCTTTTTAACCTTTTCAACATAATTAAGGTAAGAATGTTTTTTAACTTATATAGTGGGTGCGGCTATTTTCCACCATTATAAAATCGTCAAAGCTTCCCTTACAAGCTTATAAGAATATTTTCAAATTAAATGTTTAATTTTATACAAATTTTAATTTTAAATGATTTAAAAAAAAGAGGCATTTCTCTCAAATAATTTTGATTTCATCTAAGTCAACATCCTTTGATGGATTTTAAGCTTATTTGAAGTTGATTTATTATGATACAAAACTTCCATATTGTATTGAATGTTTTGTGATATGTTTGACTCTGGATGTGTTATTTTTATACCATTCATGGTTTATGGAGAAATATTGACATTTCGTATGCTAGTTTTAATACGAATGTTTATGTTATGTTTAAACCTATTCATATGAGGAATGCATTGGACTTAATAAGTGACAGGTGGAGCCCGCTATAGCTCCTTGATGCATCGGTAGGTCTCATGAGACAAACTAGTGTCTTGGAACAAGGCCTTGACAAAATCTTATTTGTAGTCTTGGCACAAGGCCTTGACTATGTGGTTATGATAGTATGGAATTATGCATTCCATCATTATGAAATTGGTTATTGATATTGCATGTGATTATTAGACTAGTATAATATCTATGTGAATAAGTAAATGACATTATTTAATTTTATTTCTACCATATTATGTTGAAGTTCAAGTCTAAAAGGCTTTTGTTTTAGTTATACATTGCCTTAAATGTTTACGCTTATTTATAAAAGTTTCCGCTATATTGTTATCCTTACTGAGCATCTGCGCTCACCCCTTTCAATGTTTTGTTTTTTCCAGGATGTGAAGAAGTATTTTACAATATAACTGTAGGGATAGTATGAGGGGTTATGACAACAAGATGTTGTTGTAGTTTTCGCTTTAAAATGTAATGTAAACTTTATGAATGTATCTAGTCTTTCTAAGGCTACTAAACTAATCGGTCTTTCGAGATTTGATCTTTTGTGATCATGAAAATGTTATGTAATAATTAACTAACACTGGGTAACTAGGTTCGGGGCATTATAGTTGGTATCAGAGTAATTTTAGTACAAACCTTGGAAGATAGATTTAGATAAACTCTGATTAGAGCACATAGACCTAATATGGACTTTGAGGATTAGTGTAGAATAATTTCCTAGAAGTTTGGTATTGTAGAGATTTTGTTAGTTTTCCAAGAAATACATCCCTGTCTGGATATGATAAAGTAGAGGTGGATCTGGCACAAATGTACCTATGGGTAAAACCCGAAAACACCACTTTGAGCTAGACTCGAATGGGAACTGGTGCATCACAACGGTCCTTGCTGCACTCTTGGTTACGAAACTCCTCGGGGATATGTTTAGGATAATTATCATTTTATTTACAAACCATTATGAAGGGTTTATGAGTATATAATTCTTCAAAGAAGACATTTTTATGGTTATGGATTATATCCATAAATTTTTCAGTTTATATAGTGTTTTACAAGTTTGGATTTATGTATTGCGATTCATAAACTAATATAGTGTATGCCATTGTTTATAAATGGCGCCTAGTGGAAGAAATGTAAATCATATCAATGAACACACTCCATATAGGTATTTCCCTCCTGCTCAAGATAATTATAGTGGTGCTGGTGATGCAACTGGTGCAAATCAACTAATCACCATACTGGGACAACTTACTCAGGTTACAAATAATAACCTTACCCGTATAGAGAACCATGATCCACAACGTGGAGGATCAATGTTAGACCAATTCATGGGGAAACAACCACCAATATTCAATGGGAGTACAAACCCCTTATAGGTGAGCAATGGATAACTTCTTTATAAAAAATATTCCATGCCTTGGGGAGTAGCGAAAGGGAAAAAGTTGTCATGGCAGTTTACCGCCTCACTGGAGATGTTGATCAATGGTGGTCATTAATTCAAAACACGAAGGAATATGATGAAGTATCAAATATGGAATGGAGTTCAAAGAGATTTTCTTAGAAAAATACATTCCTCGTGACAATCGAGCAGTTATGGAAACACAATTTCTGAGTCTGAGGAAAAAGGAGGATGGGAATTTTGCAAAGTACGAGGCTAACTTTACAAGATTAGAGAGGTATGCTATAGATTATATATGTAACCCAAGAGGTAAGATTGATCATTTCTTTAATGGGTTAAAACCATTTCTCTGTCAAGAATTAGACTCAAAAACCTTCTTGTTGTACGAAGATGTTGTCTCATGTGCTATCAAGACAGAAAAAGAATTCTCTAAGTCTTATGAATTTAAAGAAAAGCAAGAGAAGAAGAGATCTGCTGATCACTATAGAAATGAAAATAAGGGGAATAAGGGAAAAGTTGAATATCCATTCTGTAGTAAATTTGGGAAGAAACACCCCGGTAATTTCTTGAAGGGAATGAGAGTCTGTTACAAGGGTGGTGAAAAAGGCAACCAAGCTCATGATTGCAAGGGGAAGAAAGAAGCTACCGATGTTCTATGCTATAATTGCAGGGAGATAGGACATTATGCAAATGAATGTCCTAAGCGTCAGGGGAAGTTACATTAGAAAAGGCCAAGATATCAAGGCCAAGATTATACTATCACTACTGCTGAGGTAGAAGCTCTGAAAGACATGGTGGAAGGTAATTTAATGGTTTCCTCAAGTTTAGAAAATGCTTTATTTGATTCTGGATCATCGCATTGTTTCATATCTTCCCAGTTTACTAAGAAAATTATATATTTCCAATTTGATCTAACAAGGGAGTTGTCAGTTAAAACTCCTAATGGAAGTATCATTGCTAAATGTTTTGTGAATCAGTTCCCATTAGAGAACATAAATGTTCTTTATATACTGATCTCATCGTTATACCTATGATTGAGTTTGATATAATCCTTGGTATGGATAGGATTTCATATTATGATGAAAAGATTTATTGTAATAAGAAGGAGGTTATGATTTTTGATAATGATGATAAGGAACACCTTATCTTTAGATCAGAATCATCACCACCTAATTCTAATCTAGATCCACCCCCAGTAGCTCAAAGAAATTCAATTATTGGGGAGGAAGAGAATGAAATAACTGTGTGTGAGGAAAGAAATGTTCAAATAGAGGATGTACCTATTGCAAAAGAATATGTAGATGTGTTTCCAGATTATTTACCTGGACATCCTCCCGAACGAGAAATTGAGTTTTCCATTGAATTAATTCATGCTTCAAGGCCCATATCGAAGACCACTTATAGAATGGACACTATAGAGTTAGTTGAACTAATGAAACAACTATAGGAATTGAGTTATAAGGGATTTATTTTCCCTAGTGTTTCTCCAGGGGAGCCTTTATCCTTTTTGTTAAGAAGAAAGATGGATCTATGATGTTGTTCATTGACTACAGAGAGATCAATGCTATAACAATAAAAAAAAGTATCCCCTACCTCGCATTGATGATTAATTTGACCAACTTCATGGAGCTAAATACTTTTCAAATATTGACCTTCGATCTGGATACCATTAGTTGTTTGTGAAGAAGGAAGACATTCCGAAGACTGCATTTCGAACCAGGTACGGGCATTACGAGTTTACAGTAATGCCTTTTGGGATGACTAATGCATCCTTTGTTTTAATGGTTCTAATGAATAGAGTTTTCAAGGAATATCTTGATGATTTTGTAGTAATATTTATTGGTGATATCTTGGTATACTCCAAAATCTACAAAGATCATGAAAATCACATGCGCATTATCTAGAAGACTCTTAGAAGACATGAATTATATTGGGATGTTTAGCAAGTGTGAATTCTGGCTTTAGGAGATTTCTTTTCTTGGCCATATTGTCTCTATGGATGGAATATCTGTTTATCCTTCTAAGAAAAGAGCAATCCAAGAATGTTCAACACCTACGAGTATAACTTAGGTACACAATTTTATTGGTTTAGAAGGTTTTTATCGACGTTTCATCCAGAATTTCGCCCGGTTGGCTAACCCATTAACAAATCTCACACGTAAAGGGGTTAAATTTGTTTGGACAAAAGAGTGTGAATAATGTTTCGAATAACTGAAGAGAAGGTTAGTCAATGATTCTATATTTACTCTACCATCGAGGAATGAGGGGTTCATTATTTATAGTGATGCATCGATGAAAGGACTTGGTTGTGTCCTTATGTAGAATGATTGAGTTATTGCCTATGCATCACGACAGTTGAAAATTCCTGAGCGAAACTATCCTACTTATGATCTCGAGTTAGCAGCTGTGATCTTTGCTTTGAAGATATGGATACACTATCTCTATAGTGAAAAGTGTGAGATTTTTACTGATCACAAGAGTTTGAAGTATATTTTATCATAGAAAGAACTCAACATGAGGCAAAAGAGATGGCTTGAACTACTCAAGGATTATGATTTCACAATACACTACCACCTGGGGAAGGAAAATAAGGTGGAAGATGCCTTGATTAGAAAAGATCATGGAGTTTTGAACAAGATGAGAGTTGAGAGGGATCCTATTTTTATATATCTAGTAAAGATGGATATGGGAATCACCATGGAAGGTGAAACATCAATACTTTTTCAAATGGTTTCCAAAACATCTTTACTAGAAAGGATAAAGGTTTCTCAGACCAATGATGAAGAGTTTAAATAGAAGATTAAAGCTGTGAATGATGGGAGATTTAGTGACTTTGTGTACGAAGATGGAATTTTGAAATTTGGGAAGAGACTTTGTGTTCCTGATATACCTGATCTAAAAAGGGAATTGTTGGATGATGCTCATAGTTCCAATTTCTCTATACACCCTAGGAGCACCAAAATGTATAGAGATTTGAAGGAACATTTTTGGTGGGACAACCTGAAGAGGGAGATTGCTGATTTTGTGTCAAGATGTATGGTTTGTCAACAAGTGAAAGCTGGAAGGAAACAACCAGGAGGAGTCATGCAACCTCTTCCAACACCTGAGTGGAAATGGGATAATATCATGATGGACTTTATCATGGGACTACCAAAGACTCATAGAAAGAATGCTGAAATATGGGTCATTTTTTTCATCTTACCAAGTCAACACATTTTCTTGTTACAAGGGAAGATTTACCACTTGAACTTCTAGTAAGGCTATATATAAATGAAGTTGTGAGACTTCATGGAGTACCCCTATCGCTTTTTTCTGACCGTGATCCCCATTTTACCTCAAGATTCTGGAAAATTCTTCAGAAATCCATGTATACTGAACTTTGTTTGAGCACCGCTTACCACCCCCAAACTGATGGACAATTAGAAATGAATATTCAAACCTTAGAAGACATGTTGAGATCATGATCACTTGACTTTCAGGGTATGTGGGATCAATATTTACCTCTGTTAGAATTTTCTTATAACAATATCTTCCATTAAAGTATTCAGATGGCACCATATAAAGTGTTATACAAAAAGAGATGTCTCACACCAAAATGTTGGGATGATGTTGGTGAAAGAAAACTTGTAGGCCCAGAACTTGTTAAGGAAACGATGGAAAAGGTAAAGGTAATCCAAAACCACATCAAAGCATCTCAAAGTAGGCCGGAGATCTATATCGATAAACAAAGGAAGGATTTGGAATTTCAGGTAGGAGATCATGTTTTCTTAAAGGTATCTCAATGGAAGGGAGTTATACATTTTGGTAAGAAAGGTAATTTGAGTCCTAGGTACATCGGACCTTTTCAAATTCTAGAACGAATATGGGATGTAGCTTACCATTTGGAAATGCCTCTAAATCTCTCCAAAGATCACGATGTGTTCCACGTATCACTGTTGAGAAAATACATGCCTGACCCAATGCATGTACTCACTTACAAGGAATTAGAACTGGAAACTGATCTGTATTATTACGAAGAGCCCGTCAGGATTCTTGATACAAGAGAACAAGTGCTGAGAAACCAGACGACTCATCTGGTAAAAGTTCTATGGAGAAACCATAAAATGGAAGAGGCAACATGGGAACCCAAGGAACTTATGATGAAGAATCACCTGAGTCTTTTCATGTGGTAGTATTCTAGAAATTTTGAGGATGAAATTATTTGAAGGTGGGGAGAATGTAACACCCCAAGCTTCTATGGTACGCTTCTCTTTGAATAATACAGTAGCGTGTGTTGTATGCAACTTCGAGTTCTAACACACACCAAAACCAATCAAACTAGCCGTTATAAATTGTAATACCCACTTTTTGAAATTTTATACATTTTATATTTCAAAATGGACTTCATTTTTGGATTCGGAATATCAAAATTAGCCTAGGGTGAAATTTTGGTATCTTTCTGAAAACATTCAATTTTTTAGGAATAGTGAAAACACTGAGTTATAGTTTAAAACCGAATTTTGATTTAAATTATTATATATTTTCTTTAAATTTAATTAAGGTAAAAATATATACATAATAAATATATAAGTTCAATGTAATTCATTGGAGTTAGTTTAGAATAATTTTAGATATATGAACATTTTACTGAACTTTCACCGTCTTTTACCCACCTCCTAGGAGAATTTACAAATTCATATAAAACTCAATTTTACCACTTCTGTGAGTGGAATTTCAAAAATCTGAGAAACAAGGTTAATATCAAGGATTAAAATTTGGTTCAATAAGATGAAAATAATTTTTGGTGAATAGTAACTTTTTACTTTTATTTACCATGGTTAAAAGTAAATAGTGAAATTAAGTGTAAAAATGATATTAATATTACCCTAAAACATGTCCTAATTCTATTTGACAAGTGTATCTCAACCAAAAACAACCTTAGGAATAAAATATTATAATTTATGTCCACTTGTATTAGATTAGGACATTTATTATTATTTAATTCAAAGAAGAGTTAAAATAGTTAAAATCAAAGTATAATAACTAAAACATTTTTTAATATAGGGTTATATATAATATAAATTCTATTATAAATATTCATTATAAATATAAAATTATTTCCTATATAATTTTATTTTATTTATAATTTTTAGACATTAAATAATTTAATTTATTTATGACACAATGGTGATGTAGTAATTACCAAATTAATGAAATATTAAGATAATTGATATTATAAATACCCAAATAAATGTAATTTGAAACTTTTTATGAATTACATTAATTTTCTAGGATAATATGACATATTAAAATTTGTTATATGAAATTTTTTTTGAATTAATAATGCTGTTATGAATTTATCAAAAAACAAATACCCAATTGTGTCAAAATTGACATAAAAGAGTTTTTAAAACAAATATTATGTTATTAATTGATATTCTATTTCTGAAAATCTAAGGTTCGGCCAAATGAGTTATATAATGATATGTGTGTTATTAAGGGACCACTTGGGGGTCTCTTGGAAGTTTATTGTGCATTTATTGACTATATAATATAAAAATACAAAGAGACATGGTAAATGTCAAACTATTTAACTAAGAGTTAAATAAAAAAGATAATTTTAATATAGTGACCCAAAACTATATAAAACCTATTGGTTGAGTGGTTTTCAACCCACCCCCACCTTAACCTTTAAATAATCCACTTTTGAGCCATTAGAAACCGAATATGAATTTATTATAAAATAATATTTCTAGATTTTCCTAAGGTGTCCTCACCCCTCTTATAAAAGGGAACTCCCCCTTCACTCAATTTCACACCTTCAAAGCCTTTTGTCTCGGCCAAAACCGGACCAAATATTCTCTAAACTTACCTAAAATTATACTAGAGGCCTTCCTTTAGTCAGAAAGCAAACCTAAGGATCCCTTTTGATCAAATCAAAAGGGAGAACCCGAATAAGAGGTAATGTTTTCACTACCTTCTTTCAAGTTCCTTTCTTCTTCAACTTCTTCTTTATTTGTTATTTCCATTCTAAAATAATAAATCCAGTATATTCTATTTACTGTGATGTTATTATAAATATGGTACAACCATATTTAGTATTCTATCCATCCTTTGAATGACATGTCACCATACGTGCGTACGTACGGCTTACCGTCTCCACGTCGTGGTGTAATTGTTATTCAAAACATTATTATTTGAATGGGTATGATAATGATGTGTAATTTATGTGAATAATAAATATAACATGATAATTATTCTTTATATATTATATAACATCCAATTATATATTATTTTAATATCAAAAGAATGATATTGTCACTCGTGCGTACGTACGAACTACCTTTTCCACGAACGCGATGAGATTCATTCCCCATAGTATCCATGCAAGTATAATTCTCATTTGAATATTAAAAATAATGTTTAAGGACTTGATATAATTCTGTATATGAATAATATCCAACCTATCCATAACAAAAATGACTTATGTAACAAAACATATTAAAGAAAATGAGTAAGTTAACACCCGAAACGACGATAATACTAAGATATTATTAACCAAGAAATGTTAAAAGATCATATATGATATCATATTACTGTATTTGATTATTGTATAATTTAATAACAATTATTTCACCATTATATAGGAGGTTAACCTACCTTCAACCAAGGAAATGTACAAGGTAAGAGTTTATTTCACAATATCTTCATTATCTGAGGTTGTTTATACATAATTATCTACTGGGACCTCTGTATCATCCACATCCATGTTTCTTAAAAATGTATTTAAAATCATCCTTAATATTTTACAAACTATGGGTTAAAGTCATTTATACCCTTGTTTTACTTTTTATAAGAAGTTTATAAAGGAATCTTTCTGTCGTTTTCCAAACAAGGTCCTTTTTAACCTTTTCGACAGAATTAAGGCAAGAATGTTTTTTTAACTTATACAGTGGGTGCGGCTATTTTCCACCATTATAAAATCGTCGAAGCTTCCCTTACAATATTATAATAATATTTTCAAAGTAAATGTTTAATTTTATACAAATGTTACTTTTAAATGATTTACAAAAAAAGAGATATTTCTCTCAAATAGTTTTGATTTCATCTATGTCAACATCATTTGATGGATTTTAAGATTATTTGAAGTTTATTTATTATGATACAAAACTTCCATATAGTATTGAAGGTTTTGTGATATGTTTGACTATGGATGTGTTATTTTTATACCATTCATGGTTTATAGAAAAATTATTGACATCTCATATGCTAGTTTTAATATGAATATTTATGTTATGTTTAAACCTGTTCATATGAGGAATGCATTGGACTTAATAAGTGACAGGTGGAGCCCACTATATATCCTCTATGCATTGGTAGGTCTCATGAGACAAACTAGTGTCTTGGAATAAGGCCTTGACAAAATATTATTTGTAATCTTAGCACATGGCCTTGACTATGTGGTTATGATAGTCTGGCATTATGCATTCCATCATTAAGAAAGTGGTTATTGATATTACATGTTATTATTCGACTAGTAGAATATCCATGTTAATAATTAAATGTAATTATTTAATTTTATTTCTTCCATATTATGTTGAAGTTCAAGTTTAAAAGGTTTTTGTTTTAGTTATACATTGCCTTAAAAGTTTATGCTTGTTTATAAAAGTTTCTGCTATATTGTTATCCTTACTGAGCATCTGAGCTCACCCCTTTCAATGTTTTATTTTTCCCCGGATGTGAAGAAGTATTTTATGAATGACCTTCAGGGATTGTATGAGGGGTTATGAAGAGAATATGTTGTTTTAATTTTCACTTTAGGATGTAATGTAAACTTTTTGAATGTATCTAGTGTTTCCAAGGCTACTAAACTAATCGATCTCTTGAGATTTGATATTTTGTGATCATTATAATGTTATGTAATAATGCACTGACTCTAGGTAACTAGGGTTGGGGCTTTACAGAATCCTAGTGATGCTACCTCCATTCCGATCTCTAAAAAATGAGCTTCGTACAACCCGAGCCTACTGGATGAGGCCATCCTCTCCTTTTTCTATGTCAAAAGGATTTTTTTAAAAAATATTATATTTATACTAGTTGTCTGATCACTGTTAAACAACTATATTATCAATGGTAATGATACTTAATGGTCACTTAAACCCAATAATAATAAAAAAAGACTGCATGTGTTTTATAGATCCATAAGACATTAATAGAAAGGGAATTTTTTTCTTAAATTATTGGGTCATTACAATGATCACCTTATGTAAATATATATATATATATTAGATCTATAGGGTTTGGTTGGTGATTATGTATATTTTTACTATCTTGGGAAGTTATTTATGAGCTATTGGAGCTTCTTAGTCACAATTGGGGATCTATTTTGGCACTTTCAACATTTTATTTTACTTGTTCTTATGACATATGACATTAAATTATGTATTGATATTACTTATCATCTATTCTTGGTATTTATTAGTGGTATATCATTATATCTCTTATTCCATAAACTATATATGAGGGAAATTCAACCCATTTGTGTAAATTACAAACCCTTGGTGATAATAACTAACTTTTGGCCTATTGAGGGCTAGATTCAGGGGTCATTATCTACCTTTCTGCAACATCGGACCATGACTCACACCTTTAGAGGGAGGGGCTCATGAAACCTTCCATATAATGGTGATATACTATATTGATGTTTAATTTTAAATTTACTTCATTGTTAAAGACTCCATAAGTACATTGATGGGAATCATTGATCTTGAAGTGATACAATAAATAGTGGTGTTCCATGAAATCTAACCACTTCTCTAATGTATATCATTGATATTTTATTAGGTGACAAATATATTTGGATAAATAAAAAGTTATATGTTTTTTATGATGATCCACTAAAACCCATAAATCAATATTTTTTTAGATATATTTGGATGGCCAATGAAGAAATCTATTGTGAGGTTTTTTATTTATTTTTTGGAATAAGTAGTAGTAGAATTATCCACTTATGATTATATAATTTCACCAAACATACTATAATATAATTCACTCTTATAAATATTAAATAATGACCTTCATCATAGTATCCCACCAGAAGCTCTCTCCAAGATCTCTGCATATCATTTTTCTTTCTAGGAGGACAAATAATGAAGATCTATAAGCATCATATAATAGCTTCAGATTTTTCATTGGTTTTGATGGTGTTCATAATCATGTCTAAAATACTATAAATCCATTTTTATCAATATTTAAATATGGGGATTTACCCTTAATTAGTAGTTTGATCTTCTTTTGTATCAGTATATCATCCATTTATTCTACATTAATCTTATTAATGACAGGTGGTTGAGTAATCATTTGAGAAGGTAGGAAATAAAACCATCCTTAATAATTCTTATTACTATTATTTTTATATATAAAAATATTTCAAAATTTTTAAATCCCTATCATGGAGAAGGTTATGAGATCTTTTATATTCATACCATCTTCCACCATGTTCACCTTTATAGGATGGTGATGGATTGAATTGTCATAGTATTTAAGAAAATATATGAATCTTTTTTGTATCATGTTTAGATACTTCTATGTAAATATATAATTTAATGTTTTATGATAAAAAATAAATCACACTTTACTTTATAGACATAATTATAAAAAATATTTAATGAAGAATACTACAACCAACTCCAGATCATGTTTTGAGTAACTTTTCTCAAGTAACTTTAACAATATTGAGGAATATAATATCACTTTATCATTTTTCATGTGTAAAACACCTAATACTATCTTTAAATCAATACTCTATATCACTAACCCATCCCAAATTGAGGTAGTTTTACTATAGGATGAGTGATTATCCTCATCTTCTACTTCTTGAATCTCTCTTCAAATTCATCTATCCATAAAAAAATTACTCTTTTCAAGGTTTTATGAATAATTTTTTTTGATATTACATACCCCATGATTTTAATTGAAGTCACATTTACTATATACTACATAAAAATGTTCCTTTTTCAAAGACATTAATTGAGTACTCAAATTCTCTTCACATTCTTCCTTTATTTTAGAATTTATATGAAAATCAAATATAATTTCCCTTATAAATTTATCAATATTATATCTAAATTACTTATTTTTCATTTTTATAATGATTTCTAGAGAAATATTTTTGTTTGAATGAAATCAATATAATCTTCAAGTGATCTTATCTTTTATAAAAGCTACTGTTTAGAATATCCTACATTTTCACCATATATTGATGATATACTAATGTAATATCCACCATTAATAATTATTGAGACCGTCATAGTTTATTTAAAAATCTATCAATTTTTTATAAGGAACATGACTTCTTTTTCAATATTTTATTAAGCTCAATATAATAAATATATAGATTCATTTAACCATCCTTCATCTTAAAAAATAAGACTATTGTACCCCATGTTAAATCACATTGGTATATGGAACCCTTTTCCAAATTCTCCTTTAGTCACTTCTTCAACTCATTCAAATTAATAGAGGTTATTTTATAGGGAGTTATGGATATGGGGAGAGATATGAGTATAATTTTTAAAGAGAAATGAACTCTCTACCAAGGAGTAAACTGGGAAAATCTTTAGGTAATACATCAGTATATCCCCTTATAATAATCACATCCATAAGGAATATTATTTCCTTTGAATCAATCGTTTGAGCTATAAGTTCTTAATCATAAGGGAATAATATCCATACTTAAGATAGAATTTAAAAAGGAGATTCCTAATTATATTATACTTTTATAAAATATGAGAATAATTTGGGACATAGATAGTGTTTTACCTCTCATATCTTTAGATAATGGAAATATATAATGACATCCAATCCATGACCAATAAAACAAAAAATTATACCAAATAAATAATAACTTATAGTTTTATACCTTAGATATAATGATTTCACTTCTTTTTGTTTTTACTTATAATTCAACCATCAGTTCTTATAGTTTTTTTGAATATTTTTATGAAAAATTATTTATATGAAATAATTTATATAACCAAAATCAAATAGTAAATTCTATATTCTTTAATGAATAATAAGTTTTCCAATCACCACTTTGTTTTCATCATCATACTATTTATTATTTATAACATAAATCTATCTTTATCCTATTGATTTATTGGTTATTTTTATCATCTATCCTCAACTACCCTTGGATTGGTGCATTAACTTGAATAGTGTCTATGTTCATTGTAGTTGAATCCTTAGAACATGGGTGGAGTATTGACTTAAAATTCACATTCCTCTATCATATCAATTGTCTTCCTCATGTCCCATATACATTATTTAAGATGATTCCACATTTCCAACACTTAATACGTTTCGTTATTCTATTGAGGCAGTTCAAAGGCGGTTTCTTCCCATACTTTTGACATTTGAGTAGAAGAATCTTATTTATACTATATGATTTATTAGTTAATGATCAAAAATTAAACCATATTATTCTCTTGTTATCTTCTATACCATTATACCATTAATAATCAACAATATTTGTCTCTAGTATAAGGTCACATATAACTATTTCATTATAGTTTTCAAAGTCACCAATCTTTATATCTTTTCAAAGATTCATATTTAACCCACAAAAAATGGGTAACCATGAATTATGGGTTATTGATAAATCCATAAGCATAGCTTGTAGAACTTGCGAATTTTCCCATCATAATACCTTATTGGTTTATAATTCATATGTTTTAGTATAATGAATTCCCTATCTATTTTAATATAGAGAGTGAGAGGAAAATAAGTTTTGGAAAATAATATATTGAATTATTCCCATTCAATTGAGCTGATGAAATATTTGAGATTATTATTAATGATTAGTGTCAACCAATAATTGGTTTTTTCCACTAATATATAAAAAAATAAGATTAAATTCTCTTTCATAGATCATTGGATCACAAAATATATCATCTTAATAGAATTTAGACATTTCTCTATGATTAGTGGATTAGAAGATTCCCCAAACGAGATTGGTAATTATAATATTAATAACCTGACCAAAAATTTCATACTCTATAAATAAGTAGGATGATCAACATAGGCCAAGTTATTATTCGTAACATAAATGAACTAATAAATTTCTTCAATTAGGGTTTCTAATGCCACTCCCATCTTATTAGGAATCTTATTTCGACATTTTTTACACCACCCATAACATTGGTTTTTAACATAATTATTCATATTTTTATCTATATATTTAATTAAATGAAATTTAGTGATGAGAATATGATAATTAATAATAATATAAATGGAAAATTATAAAATTTTAATGAATAAGTCATAAATCACAATCATACCATATCTTATGACACATTATGTCTTAATGTAGGTTATTTACAGTATATTTTCTATAATGTTCACTAAACAAATAAAAAATAATAATTTTAATTTCCATTGATACCAAAAATAATAACATGTATCTCATAAAAATATTCATAAAATATATTTAACTTCAAAACCTTATAATAAATCACACCTATAAATATTGAGGTTGAGAGTCTTTGGGAGATTAGATTCTTGATATGATAATTTCAAATAAAATACAAAATGTTTTATTTAATATTAATATTATGATTCAATATCTCAACAAATTTTATCACATCATAGGATACCATAATAAAAATATAATATAATGGGTGAGCTATAAATATGAGTAAGGTAGATAATAAAAATAAACATTTTTTGAGATATTGTAAGAGTCAAAAATCATAGAATGGAATCATAAAAAGAAGAGGATAAAAAATCATCAAATAGAAACATAATGTAAGAAAAATAATATCAAAGGATAATTCTAAACATGATATTAATAATAATTAATCACAAGCATAAAACATTTCATCCTTAAAATATGTATAAGATCACTACCAAGATGTCATAACATGATAAAAATGGCAAACTATATTATATCAATGCATAATATACTAGAAAACGATTACCACATCACTCACACACATAAAGAATAAAATTATATATAAGAATTATCTAATTGATTATGGGTTTTTACAATTCAAGTCCCACTCATCACATCATAATATGTCATTCAAACATATTCTCTATTTAATGGAAATTATATATTATACATAAACATGAAAAAACCCCTAAGAAAAAAATAAGTTACATAATCATTTAACATATCATAAACAATATGGAATCCTATAAGACCCTAATAACGTAAGTAATTAAGTCTTCTGGGATGTTCATAAGTGATTAAACAATCATAGGTCAATAATATAGATCTAAAGTTGATGAAAATAAAAATAGATCCTGAAAGAGAAGTTATGAATACAAACCCCAATATAAATGTTTTAATAAATGAGTAAAATAACCTTAAAGGGGATGAGAGCATAGGGTTTCCACAAAAATATAATTGAAACAACATATTTAATGTTAAAAAAGGATGATTTTAAAAATTATAGAGTATAATAGTATTCAAAAGAGGCATATAAGAAATTGAATAAGATATATAAAAATTTTATTTTTTAAGACTATATTTAAAGAAATGATTATAAGGGTGATGATTCTCCATTCACCCAATTATTTCTCAGGATAAGGTTTCCTACTCTCATAGCAACTCCCTTAACTCTACACCCTTTCTCTCTAACCTCCTCTCCCTTTCTCAACATGGATATTTTTATATTCATTTAATCTAAAGTTATTTTTATTTTTTATTTTACTATTATGATTGTGATTTATTTTTTCTTACTAGGATAGATTATGTTCCCTTTGTTACAGACATAAATCTTCTCTATATTTATCCATTTCCTTTAGTGAATATCTCATGGAATTTTTACTACATTCTTATATACCAATGTAGTTTCACCAAAAAAATAACATTATAAGGAATTTATTCAATATATTATGGGGTATAAGATTTGTTTTTTTATATTGAGGGTTGTAGGAATGGGATTGGTTGGCACGACCTAGATCAACTTCTAGTGGTAGAGTATATGGAGATAGTTTGGTGACGAAAATAAATTATATGATGAAGTGTGATATCGAAGTTAGGTGGTTTGATGGGACTAGAGGCATGATTGTTGGGATTTATTATTCATTTTTTCTTTATCATTATTTATCTCTTTGATTTTGCTGCCTCTAGGGTAAGGATTCTTGCTATCATGGTTTGTTATCTTTTTTTGGAATATTTCTTCATAATTTTCCTCTCTCAAATTTGATCACCTATGATTCTTCACTGAGTTGGTGAGATCCCATACATGGAGCATGCTATGATTTGATCTAGAATAAAAAATTTAGTTAAGGTATCCTTTTACCACAAAGAGCGATTTAGAAGGGGCTAGAGTGGAAGGACTTTAGTGGTATTTCAGGTTTCAAATAGATGTATAATTTTGATAGTAATGTCCCCTCTTAGTAGTGGGGATGGTTAACTCTAGTGGTACCTCATTCGGCTTCATCCATTTTCATATTTTTTGTGTTGGTCCTTTGGTTGTGCCTCTCATTGCTCATAGCTTTTCTATTGTTATGGTAAAATTTCATGGATTTTATTTTATAATTATCATTTCGGTCTAATGTAAATCTTGGTTTCAATGTTTGTGTTTCTCTAAAATAAATGCACCCAAATATCATGGTGGTTTTCCTTAATGTAGATGATGTTGTGTGACATAGACTATGGTTTGAGGCCTGAATGATGATTTGTTAGAAAATGATGGTATTGATTTTGACTTTAATGTTTTTAAGATGAAACTAGTGAAATAAATAAAGTGAGTAGTGAAGATTTGGTGTGGATTTCTTCTGGTTTTGGATTCATTCTATGGTAGGTTATTTTACCATTTGTAAATGATCCAATATTCTATATACCTGATATTTCCATTTCATAAACACATTTTTTATATATCAATACATTGACTTTGAGATTTTAATTTTTAGAATTTTTCTTGTAAATTTAATATTTTGTTCATATGTGGAAGGATGAAAATAATATCTATAAATAAGAAAAAATTGAGCTGAAATGGATAAAGAAGTCCACTTAAGATGGATTTTCTTGAAATTAGATTCTTATGAGGCACTTTTGAAGAGAAAAATTGATGCAATAAGGTTAAACATATCATCTGGTCCTATAAATTAGAGATTTAGGACATGAAATAATTAGAAGATGTGAAAACACTAGAAGACATGAGAAAAAGACATGACATGAAGTGAAAAAATCACAAAAGAGTGTGTGTGTGTGTGGGGGGGGGGGTGAACACTTTCATGGCGTGACACCCAATTTCCTGCTATGAAATTTATAGAAAAAACCTAATGAGGAAAGTTTTTCAATGCGGATTTCCATGAAACATTCTCATTCACAACCTTGATTCCCATTAAACATTACGGAGGAATCATGACTCATACTGGGACATAGTAATATTGAACTAAATGAAACCCAAGAACCATGGAGTTATATAATTAGAGGTTCGCTATACTACCACTAGGGATCAAAGCCAGAGACAAAAATTGGGGAGAGAAGTTTCACTATGTTGGGTCATCACCATTCTTCTTCTCTAATTTTATTTCATGTTTTCATTTTCTTAACTACTTCACTCTTACTCCCACATCACCAGGATGATCGGGTAACACCCACTATGTTATAGGGTGATGCAGCCGAAGTGGGAAGGTTCTATTGGATTTACATTTCTTTATTTTATTGATGTATTTGGGTTTTCATAGTTTCAATTTAATTTCATATACTGTTTTCTTTTCATGGTCATTGAATTGAACCTCGAAGAACTTATTAAATTGAATAACTAATTACCCTAAATTAGGCATGACCATTACTGCATTTGGGGTAATCAGGTTTTAACAATGTACTGAGTTAAACTCATTTCAACAATGCCCCAAATCACCTGATCATGGGAAAGGAGGGATTTTAAAATTGAGGACAGGATTTCATGACCATTTGATCTATATCATCTAAAAACTGACCTTAAATTGAACAATAGAATTATTTTCTAAATCAAAATGCATCCAAAACCTAAAATAACAAAACCCTATTTCATCAAATTACATTTAAACCAAAATATTATTTTCCCCTTTATTCAATTTAGTAAAATAATTTTATTTTAAAAACATAAAAATATAATTTCACTATCTCTTTTGGTTTTACCTCAACTTATCATGTACTATGTTGTAATTATTAGCAGTTTTTTTAGTTTTACAAATTTTTATTTTGGTTATCCCCATAAGGAATTAACAATTCCCCATGGGTGATCTAAATTGGTTCCATTTCCAGGGATGGATGAAAAGTAGTTGTTAGGTTTTTTAATTTTAATTTTAACTATGTTGTTTTATATTAGTTTTATCTATTTTACATTGAGTATTTTCATACTATAATTTTTAGATTAAAATAATTTATGCAGTATTACCACATAAGAGGAAAAAGTGAATTGGTTCGGAAGATTAAGCTCGAACATGTTTTTTAGAGGAAACACAAAGCTACATCCATGGAGGTGCAAAGAAAAACCATGTTATTAGATTTATTTAAAGAGATACGGGGCTATGAGACCTTGAGGATTATTAGTATCCATATAACATAGTATTGAAATCGAGCAACCCAATGTCTACCATTTTAGGAAATTATTTAAATATAAAAAATACCATCATCCAGATGATCTTGAACATCATGTAATTAACTGGGCTACCTTATAAAGATCTAAATAAAAATTTGGGAAGCTTTCTTGAGCTATGAAGAACCTTCTTGTTCTCAAACATCTCAAGTGATTCAGTAAGGCATCATCTATTTAGTTTTTCATAAAGGGACCATGTTTGTTATAGAATTTATAGTTTTTTTGCTCATTTCACATCCCAACCAGACTAATGATACTAGATCCATGAATACCCTAATCTCACCTCTAATATGAAAAATGGATGGTGACCAGTTCTGAGTAAGAATATCCCACACATGGGAGGCATTATCCTAATGTACTTGTGAAAACAAACACATCTCCAAGCCCATAAAATGTTGAAATTAAAAAAAATAAAACCAATGCATTCATACATCTATAATCCCATAATCACAATACGAACAATAATTATTGTAAGTGATTAAGGGAAAAAATACAAGCCCAAAAAAAACTATAGAGAGTCCAACCTACTCACTAGGTGAGGACTACAATCAAATGAAACCAAATGGAAACCACATCGGTCGTTCTAGCTCAAGATATGCTCCACCATCTCCCTATCATCCTAGAACACCATCAAACATGTTTTCATCTTTATAAGACATGATATATATGGGAAGATCCATGAAAGGGTGAGTATAATAATACCCAGTAGAAAAACCAAAAAAAATCATAGTCATCTCATAATAAGAATATAGAAATCAAGTACAAAAAAATATAAAAATACACAATAAGGACATCTCACCTCCGGGAGGTCTCAACCAAAATTCAAACTATATGATTCTGCTTGAAGAAAATATCATTTCAGGAGAACTAACTCCACAAACCATGATATCACTAGAGACACTCATACAAGAGGTCAAGATTATTGGTCCCCACCCAATATAACTCACTGGTATTTTAAGATCATGATCCAGAGATTGTGGATAACACCTTGGACTGCTGGGGACACAATAACCTAATCTAGATTAACCCTCTGTGTAGGAGATCATATTCCAAAAATACTACAAACCCCATTGAGACAGATTTCTAGATGAGTGATCAACACCCAACTCAAGGAGTTCATGATGATTCTACAAACCCATCCTAGGGTATAATAAGGAATGATAGAGGATTATACTCTAGTATCATGAAGGGAGACCACAAACTCTATCAAAGACTCATCCTCCAGAGGGGATCATAATCTAGGGATATGGACATACCTACCCTTTGTACCCTTGATAGGATGGACCAAGGTAACATGATCAACTAATAGGGTTACAAAATAAAGAAACTAATGTCTCCAAACACCACAGTATGTACTAGGGGTACATGGTGTGTATATAAAACCCATGGTTTTTCTGTGTGGTGATGAATCACATGGAATGTAAACCTCAAAACAAATAGTGTATAGAGGTCTGTTGAGAGCCTTCCTATACCATTTTCTGTGTTTGTATACTCCTTGCCTTACCACTTACCACCCCATGTACTTGTCCATGTAACTACAAGTGCACCTTGAATTACATGTCAAGCCTCTCAGGAGGGTCCCATGACATGTGGTATGGACAACATAGAGTTTTATCCGTATCTTCATCAGGTAAACCCTAGCACTGTACATAAGGTCTCACATGATGTGTATCTCTAGATCACATGCCATAGATATCTTAAAATTCTAGAAACTATGGGTTCTTCCCCTTATAATTTTCCATGCTATCACCAATATGATTCTAGATGAGAATCACAGATATGAGGTTGACTATCCCCTTTTATCACTAATCATTGGGATATTGGTCACGATTTACTCAGAAATCACCTCCGTCAAGCCACTTATCACCGCTGCAAATCAAACCAGGAAGAATAGTTATCCTCAGTCTGATCTAGACCACCTTCGAACATCCTCTGTTGATACACCATTAATCTAACCCTTGACCATGAAAAATACCCACGGTATTGATCTGATTCACCAAAAAAGATTCACCCAACGATAAAATATAGGGTATTTATGAAAACCATTGGCCAAATAAAATTCCTACGATTAATGTGAGAAGAAAAATGAGAGAAATTCATAAACCAAAAATTTGAGGAACTGACCTTAGCCTTTATTAATTTCATCCTCAATATTTTGTCTAAGAATTAGAAGAGTGAAGAGGGAATAATCAATGTACAAATTTATCAATGGTAAATAAATTAACCACCAATGCGCAAATCTATTATTGTTTTTTGAATTGATCTATATTCAAATGGGATAGAGAAACAGTATGGAATTGGAAAAATAAAAAATCCTACCTGGAGTTTGGATTGATCATTTATAAAGAGTGGTCCTGCATTTCTATCATTGGTGAGATCCACAATCATTGATGGCGCAATGATCCTTGACCTCAATTCAATCCAATGTCATCCACCAAGAGCACTCACCTCCAGCAGTCCCCTAGATCTCCAAGGTTATGTGGGAAAAACTTAGATCTTTTCATAATTGTGTATTTATAGAGTAAAAATAGGTCATTGTGTCAACTTAACAATTTAAATAAATCTAATTAATTTATTTTATGATTTACACATAAGAGGACTTTAAACCAAACACGCAATTCTGAAAAAGATTATGTCACACATAGGGTAAATTCCACATTCTGAACTCAATTCTAAAGTCATATTTGTTTATCAAATACATTTTTGTGAGTTACTCCGCTTTTTTAGAAAAAATGATGGCATGCTATTTTAATATAATTAATATTTCATAGAAATTTTTTTGCGTTCACTAAGTCTCAAAATCTCACACCATTTCAACAGATGGCTTTGAAAGTAATCCAGATGATATTAAAAATTATAAAATGGAAAAAATAAATTCATTACATTCCATCACTACATGGGATGAGTTGGTAAGGAACTTTATCAATTGATTCTCCCCTTCTTAAAAGTTAATGAAATTCTGATTAAATATTCTTAACTTTAGTAATTTTGAGGAAGAATAACTTTAAATAAATTGGGAACATTTCAAGGATATAAAACATAGAATACCTAATCATGGTATTGAGCTATGGATACTAAAAAAACATTTTTTAAGTGTTTTTCATAGGTAAATAGGCCAATTTTAAAAGCTGAAACTAGTGGATTTATGATGAAGAAGCCACCTAAAGAAAGATACAACCTACTGGATGAAATGGAAAGCAATATTTTCTAATTTAGAAATAATTTGAGGAAAATAAAAAGTACCCACATGATCAATAATATTGGTTTAATGGAAGAAAAAATTTAATCCAGGATGAGGAAGATGCATGCAATGATGGCCATCCATAACCCCCAAGGTACATTTAATGAAGACAAAAATTATATTGATTATAACTGATAGAATTAATTGAAAGGGTATAGACAACAATAACCACACACACAAGTGTCCCAAAATAGGTCATAGGGGTATTATAAAAAACTCCACAAGGTCTTTCACTCACAATCCAGGTCCATACATTAGTGGAGAAAAAGCCACATTTATGACCACAAACAAGGTGGTAATTAATGAGATTAAGGAATAATTAATGAACCAGAAGGAAAAAATATGAAATATAGAGTTTCATGTTTTCCAGATCACTAATAATCTTAGATAAATCCCATAAGGAGCACTACTAGGATCCTTTGATATGCACCCATGAGCAGATTTGAATGTCATTGCTTCACATAGTGGAAAAATCACTAATGAGAAACCCCAAACAAGCAAGATACAAGAATATAAATAAGATGAAAATAGATTTGAAGAGTTAGAAAAGAATAAGTAACAAATTGATAAAGAAAAAGAAACTGAATAAGAACCACCATAGTATAAACCGAGTCTACCTTTTCTAGAAGAGCTAGAATAAGAGAATATTGACAAAAAAGGTAAATTTATGGAACAATTTAAAAAATTTCACATTAGCTTCCCTCTTGTATAGGACCTCTTTATAAAACATCAATTTTTTGAATTATTATTTTTTTGAATGTGTTAATTTTTTTACTATCTTGCATTACAAGCAACACCGAGTTTAACTTTCATTACAAGCGACTCCAAGTTTTAAAAAACTATAATCTATTAATAATATATTTATGTAAAAGCGATTATCATGACCTAGCCATTAAAATTTTCAATATGAATAGTAGTAACTAATTTTTAAATATTAATTATAATGATTTTATATAAATAAAACATATTGACAAAAAATGACTTAATTTTTCGAAATTATTTATATGTTTCCAAAATAGATTTTTTTTAAAAAATGTTTTTATTGTATTTTGTGAACAAATAAAAAATTTAAATTTTACGTTTTTTATAATTTTTTTACAAAATAAACTTAATTTTTTAAATATTAATTTTAATATTACCTTTGAGTGAATTTTTGATAATTTTATAAAAAGATAAAATTTGTAGTGAATAGTGAAAGATACTTGTTTATATTTAGAATTTTACTTTCATTTAAAAAATTTCAAAACTTCCAAACAACTTTAAGATTTTTTTAATAGTAAATTTAGTTTAATTATATATTTATAAATTAAATTTAGTTCATTGGGTTTAATTCAATATTAAATTTTTATATTAAAACTTTCTATACTTATGATAATTTTCTCTTTAGAAAAAAGATTCTTCATCGCGTCTGCAGGTTTAATTTTAATTTAAATTCTAAAACTTATATTAATTGAATTTTAAAAAATTTATCCCATATATAGGATCATATTAATTTATATTATATAATAATTTGAACTTAATTCATTACCAATATAATTCGTAAAAGCATTAAAAATTAATTACAATGGTTATTGTTAAAATGGGTCTACTGGGGTTTAGAATAAAAAGATAAGGGTTAAAATGTCATAGAAAATTGTCCGTAAAGTTAGTTTAGAAATATTTCAAAATTATAACCTATAAGTTTCTATTTTGGCCCATTTTTTATTTCTTTAATGTGAAAAATGTGGTTAGACCTTTTTGTTTTCCAAAATTCCAAGTGTGTCCTCTCCCCCACTTATAAAAGGCCACATCTTGTACACTCCTATTAACACTTCAAAAACAATTTGTTTCAATCCATAGTTTCCCAAATAAATCCCTTAATTACCTCAAAACATCATATAATCCTTGGTGTGGCTCAAAATCCAACCTTGGAAGGCTTTCGGTGAAAACTGAAAGGAGTTGTCCGAAGAATAGGTAGTGTTCTTAACAGAGAGTTTTATTTTATTTCTTATTAAACCTATTTCAATTATTATTTAATAATGATCATATAATAAAATAATTATCATAAATATACTAAGGTATTTTTATTATAATTTAATTAACTTTATCCATATACTCTTCCCTCAAATTGTAAACAACAACATCACTCGTGATTACAGTAGACTACTGCATTACGAACGGATGTAAATTATTTTCCATCAGTACCTATCACGGTTGGGAATGATGATGAATATTATGTATATATATAATAATTCTAACATAATTATACTTATGTATACATAATATCAAATTTACCGTTTTAATTTCTATTCCATGGTGGATACACTAACATCACTCGTGTGTACAGTGGACTATCACCTCACGAAGTGATGTGATTCATTCTCACTAATGATTTAAATGGAATGTAATAAGGATTAATTTAATGATAATATGTGATATATATTAGAGAATAATAATTATATTAAATATGATAACTAATTGAATTTTTTTTCAATCCATCGGTTGGAAAAATGACAACAACCTTCATTCATACGTACGACATACCATCTCCGTTAATGGTCTATTCCATTTTGATATCTCTAAATTTTATGGATAACACTAAATATATATATACATATAATGATTATATATTACATTTATAACATTAGTACTATTATATATATTATTTAATTATTATAACATTATAATTATTAATACTACTAAACCAAAACTCCCATGAAAAATGAAACAGTTAACACCTTGAAATGACAATTTTATAAAGTAATTATTAATAAAATGGTAATGAAAAATTATAAGGGGATAACAGATGATATTATAAATATGTTTATTATTCTAGAATATATTTTTACAATAATTTTATATTTATTATACAGGATGTTAGAGAACGTTTAAAGAAAGAGAAACTCAAGGAAAAAGATTCCCATCTCACTTTTATTTTGTTTGAGATGCATGCCATATTCACCATGTGTTTCTTTTATGTTGTTTATATACTATCCATGAATATATTTTATAATAAATATACTGAATATTATGTAAATTTACATTTCTATTTTAGGATCTAACATTTATGTGGTTTTTTATTACAATTTACCAAAGTGGTAAGGGATTTTCATCTCACGTTTTATATTTGTGAGATATATTCCATATTCACAAATTATTTCTTTTGTGTGGTGTATATACTTCACAGGACTGAATTTTATGATGATTATAATGAAATATATTAGTATTTACATATACATTTCATCATAATTATTTCATGGGGGTTTATGATTCAAAGGATACCCAAGTGATAAGGGATAAATATTACAATCTCATTATTTATCAGGATTGTCCATAATTAAGTTTCCAATGATGAATTTTCATGATATAAATCTCAAGAATTATTATTAATTTTATTTCTCTATAGTTATGTCTTGAGAATAAATATTTTCATTCAATTTTCCTATATTTATGTAATCAATATTATAAAATAATCCTTTTAAATAAATATGACTTTATTTTTCTCTTATATCAAATTTTTTTATTACATATCCATGTTTTTTAAAACAATTTTGAAAAATGGTTTAATTTTTCTATATGATTTATTAAATTCATTTTTACCCTTGTTTTACTTTCTAGAAAATGTTTTAAAATGAATCCCCTTATCATTTTAAAAAGAAGTCTCGTTTGGGTTTTATCAAATATATAAAAGGAATCTTTTTTTTAACTTTTATGGAATAAACTAAATTTTCTTCCATCATGACCAATAATTGATTTGAAGCTTCCATTGTAATAATCCAAGGTTAATTTAGAAGAAAATCATTTTGAAAATATTTTATGAATTAAAAAATTAATTTTCAATTTGTAATTGCTATTTACCTCAAGAAATTTTTCAAGTGATCTTTCAAAATAATTTTCCATCTATGATGAAATCATTTGATGTTACTTATGATTTACTAAGGATATGAGCGAAGTAAAATATTTATATTATTTCTCTAATTTTTTTATGTTTATAATGAAAATATGTTTATGAAAAACCCATTTCTATCACATGGGTTATTATATAATAAAATGATTAAATGTTTATGAAACCTATTTCTTTCATATAGGTTTTAATAAGATGAAATATTTATGAAACGAGTTTCATTTACATGGGTTATTCAATGATGAAATGATGAAATGTTTATGAAACCTATTTTTTTCCATAGTTTATGATATGATAATATGTTTATGAAACCCATTTGTTTTCAATGGGTTATTCAATTATTAAATGTTTATGAAAACCATTTATTTTCCTTGGGTTCTAATATAATAAACTTTTTATGAAACCCATTTATTTTCATGGGTTCTGATATGATGAAATTTTTTATGATCTTTCAGAATACATACGTATGATTTAAATTATGTTATGGGTGGGATAAATATTTACATCCAATTCATTTAGAAAATATATATATATATATCATGAGATAATAATGAGAAATAAGTCAATTGGATTGATTACTAGTGAGTCTTGACCCACTATAAGAAACAGGCGAGTCCTGATCCACTATGGAAAACAGGTGCATCCTGATCCACTATGGGAAATAGGTGGTGATTATTAATCCACTATGTTGACAGTATTGGTAGTAAACCTTTAAATATTAAATGGTTTTTTATATTTATAATGGTTCCACAATTTTATTACATGAGTTTATAGTTCATGATTGATTTAGGATGATTTCACAATCTTATGGACCATGTTTTATGAAATGATATTTTTTTATTCCATGAATTATTTTTATTATCAATAAAAGGATTTTTATAAACATTGTAATGTTTATTATAACATTCCCTTATACTCATATCATGATTCCATATGATCATAGATTGATATCTCATATGTTTCATCTTAAAAAGCATATAAGACCCCCCTTTCTTGTGTTTCCTTCCCTAGGTTACGAAGAAAGGTTTATATAGATAATTTCTAAGAGGAGCACTATATTAGAATATATTTATGGTATATGATGAATATATTTCATGAAATAATAATATTATGTTTATATTCTCCATATAAACTAAAATATTATGGTATTCAGGCATGGATTTGTGTAATGTAATGAATATTCATCTAATAAGATGTAATATTTATGTATGAAAAGCCTTGGTCACTATAGTCAATATCAAAGCATAGTTTTAGTTAACCTTTGGAAACTAGGATGAGAAAACTTTAGTTAAAACCCTTAGGATAAGATTAAGTATTGGATAACAACTTTATGTTTTGGTAAGGAAGATGTTATATTGTTTTCCTATAAATATATCACTATCTAGATACTACATGTTGATATTGTTCTTGAATAGAAGAACCTAGTGGGAGTAACTCTGAAAAAGGTGTGTCACTCTTGACTTGACGATTACCTGGTACATGAAAAAGGGCCTAAATGAACACCAGTTTTGGCACTCCTGAGGTGTATTAATTGATCTATTAAAATTTTCTTTATAAATATTTATGAAGGAATTGAATAGACCATGGATGACCTAGGTTAAACCTAAGGTTTCCTAGATATAAATTTTATAAGTGAGTTGTGAATATTATGTGGTTTTCCACAATGATTAGTGTTTCTCACACTATGTATTTTTGGTTTTTGGTGATGGATGGAACCCAAAAGAATCATGTTAACATTCAATATGATGGACAATGTGGAGATTATGAGAAAAAAGGGACGATAATTGGAATAAAAGATATTTTGATTGTGCCTAATCATCTATCATGAAAAATGATTAATAACCTATACCATTAATAACTCTCAGACTCACTAAATAAGATAATTATGGAGTTACCTAATAGATTGGTAGGTGGAGACCATATAGGAATAAAGGATCAATTTCTTTCATGTCAAAAATATGGGAAGAGACACTCCGAAGAATGTCACAAGGGAATGAGAAAATGTTTTATATGTGGAAAACAAGGGAATGAAGAAATGAATTTCTAAAGAATAACAAAGAGTAATATGGAAGGGAATAAATTTCATCATAGGGATACATTTATAGTTTATTGTATTAAATGAGTGGAACCTGGGTATTACCCTAGTCAAAACCCTCTTCCAAAAGATAACTCCTACAATAAGTAAGGTCCTATATAATGTTAAATTTTATAATAATTTTCCATATAAAAATATAATCAATGTTTAATTTGATGTTATATTATACATAGATTGGATTTCTCTATATAAAGACCACATCTATTTCCAAGGAGGGGAATTCACATTTGTTGTTCAAAAAACAAACTAGGGTAATTTATTAGTGTGAAAATAAATGTGAACATAAAACGAAAATTACATAAATTGTATGGGTATAGTATCCTATTTAATGGGGTTTTTATCTCATATGGTTTGAGGGAAACTCAACATTTATGGTATTCCTATCATATGGGAGTTTGTTAATGTCTTTCTGAAAGAATTTCCTAATCATCCATAGAATCATGAATTTGAGTTATCAACAGAACTCATACCTAGTTCCTAAAATATTTCAAAGACTCACTATAGAATGGCCTCAATTCAGTTGCATGAATTGAAGAAGAAACTCCAAGATAATCTTAACAATGGACCCATTTTTTCAAGAATTTAACCTTAGGATGCCCCTATTCGTTTTGTTAATAATAATGACAGATAAATGGGAATCTACATTTATTATCGAGAATCTATCAAGATTACTATAAAGAAAAATAATCCTCTACCCCGTATTAATGACTTATATGATCAAATATGCGGATATCAATAATTTTCTATGATTAACATTCATTTTGGATATCATTAATTGAGGGTTCAGAAGTAGGATATACCCAATATAACATTATAAACATGGTATAAACACTATGAGTATATAGTGATTCTATTTGGTATTTTTAATGCCCCTATATTTAGGGATTTAATGAATAGAGACTTTATAGATTACCCTGATTAGTTTTTGGAATTATTTATAAATGATATTCAAGTATATTAAATGATCAAGGAAGTGCATGAAGATCACTTGAGTATTTTAATGGAAACCCTGATAAACGAGAATGTTTATTCATAATTTACAAAGTATGAATTATGGCTTAAAAAGTTTCATTTTTGGGTCATATAATCTCAAGAGAGGGTATATCTATGGATCCATCAAAGACAGAGGCTATAAAACCTTATCCTAGACCATCTTAGTAACTAATATCCATAGTATTTTTGGTTTGGTAAGATATTATCAATATTTTGTGGAAACTTTATCATGTATATGTAATACATTCACCAAGTTTACTCGTAATGGAGATAAGTTCCTCAAGAATGATTAATGTGAAGAAAATTTCAAATAACTAAAGAGAAGATTAGTCACCACACCAGTTCTTACATTACCCTATAGTAGATAAGGGTTTGTAATATATTATGATACATTAATTAGGGGACTGAAATAAATTCTGATGCAAATTGATACGGTCATAGCTTATGCCTCACATCAATTAATTATTCATGAGAAAAACTACTAAACTTATGATTTAGAGTTAGTAGAATTAATTTTTCAATTAAAGATTTGGAGTCATTATCTTTAAAGAGAAAGGTGTGAGATATATACTAAACAAAAAAAATTAAATTATATATTCACATAGAAGGAGTTGAATATGTTCCATAGAAGTTATTTGTAAGTGATTATAGATTATTATTTCTCAATACATTACCTACATGGGAAATAAAATAAGTTGATAGATTCTTTAATTCAAAAGCATCATAGTAGCTTATACATGCTTTGGATCACAAAATATCCAATATTTAAGGATTTTCAAATCATAGATCTAGATATATTTAAGGAAGGGAAGAAATATTATCTTCCTCAAATGAGTGTTCAACCATTAATAAAAATGAGGATTAAATAGGCACAAAAGGAAGATGTAGATCTGTAGAATAAGGTGAGAAATGTCCCGGAGTGCAACCTTGATTGTGATAAAATGATAAGGTTCAGAAACCATGTATGTGTTCCACCCATAAAAAATTTTAAGAAGGATATATTGGAGGAGTCTCATAGTTCTTAATTCTCTATTCTTCCTAGGAGTATAATGATGTATAGATATTTGAAAGATTATTTCAAGTAGGATGGAATAAAGAGAGAAATTATAGAGTTTCTATCTTATTGTTTTTTATGACACAAGTTAAGGATGAGAGAAAAGAGTCTAAGGGGATGTTACAACCATTACCCATACCCTAATGGAAATGGGAAAACAACACCATGGATTTTGTTTTTAGACTCCCCAAAATATCTAAAGGGCATAATTATATTTGGGTTGTAATATATTCCTTACAAATCCATCACACTTAATCACTATCAAAGAATATTTATATATAGATGAACATTACATGATAGACATTAAAGAAGTGGTAACAGTAAATGGAGTATAACATTCTACTGTATCTGACCTGGATTCAAGTTTTACCGAAATGTTTTGATGAAGTCTTTAGCAAGACATTGATACAAAGATAATATTCACCACTGTGTATCATCCTCATACATATACTCAATATGATAGAATAATTCAAACCTTATAGGATATGTTAATATCATTTTCGATGGATTTCAAAGGATGTTTGGATTAATAACTTCCTTAAGTTGAGTTTTCAAACAATACTAGATTTCACTAGAGCATACAAATGTCTCTTTATTAATCCCTATATAGAAAAAAGTATAGAGATCCAACACATTTGAATAAAACTAAAGAAATAAATCTTTTAGGCCCTGACATGGATACATAAATGGAAGATAATGTTAGAGCTATTCGACAAGACATCAAAGAAACTCAGAGTCATCAAAAAATTATACAGACAATCACAGATGTGATCTATAATTTGAAGTCGGTGATAGGGTATTTCTACAAATTTCTCCATGGAAGAAGGTTATGATATTTTGATAGAAAGGAAAACTAGGACCTATGTATATTGGACCTTTTTATAACCAAGATATAGTAGGGATGGTTTATTATCATTGGGTTCTTCCACCAAACATTTATCAAGTCCACTATGTGTTCCATGTATCTCTCTTGAGAATGTATATACATTAACCATCATATGTACTAAACTCAGAGGTCATACAATTAGAAAAAGATATTTTTATTAGGAGAATATTGTAGTCATTATATATAACAGAGAGAAAGTTTTGTGAAATAAGATCACTCATCCAGTTAATGTTTTTTGAAAAAACCACCAGCTTTAGGAAGTTATGTGGGAAAATGAGGATATGATGAGGAAGAAGTATCTTCATTTTTTTGTGTCAGAGTGAACAATTTTGAGTTATAAATTCATTTTAAGGGGGTAAAATGTAAAATCCTAGGTTTTTATGGGTTTTTTCTAAATAAATTAAATTTATTCGATATATTGTGTGATGCACAATAATGAGTTTAGCTTATGTTACAGGATACACCATGTTTTAATAAACTGTGATATATTATTAATATTATTAATTAAACATAACTATTATAACCAATCCATTGAACTTAGTGGTATGAATATTAATAACTAATTTTTAAATATTAAGTATAATGGTTATATATAAATAAAACATATTGTAAAAAATGTACATAATTTTTAGAAAAGTCATTATATATTTTGAAAATACTATTTTCACAAAAATGTTTTTTACATTATGTGAAAAAATAATAAAAGTAAATTTTTCAAATTTTATAAAATTTAGTGGGAAATATAAAATTAAAATTTTAAATATACATTTCAAAGTTATATTGGCATTAATTTATTATAATTTTCTGAAAATACAAATTTTATACTGAATAATTAAAATAATCCTTTTTATTAATAACTATTCATTCTTTTATAGCTATTAAGAAACTAAAAATTGATTTAATATGGTTTTAGACATAAAATTAGTTCAATTATCTATTTATTAATACAATTTATGTAATTTTAGTCAATTCCATATTGAATTGGGATATTAAAACTTTTTATAATTATAATAATTTTCTCTATGGAAAACTATTTTTTACCGTGTTTGCGTGTTTAATTTTAAATTAAAATATTCTAATTATATGAATTGAATTTTAAAAAATGGATCTAATATTAAGAATAATAATAATTTATATCATATAATAAGGTGAAATTATTTTTTGATCATTATTAATAGTAAAATTCATAATAAATAATTACCGCGTTTAATGTAAAAACAGATTTTTAGGGGGGATAAACTAAAAAGATAAATGGTAAAATGACTTAAAAACTTATAAAAAAGTGATTTTATGGAAATATTTTTCTATGAGAACCTATTAGGTTCTTTAGTGTCCCATTTTTGATCTTCTTTCATGTTAAAAATTTGGGTAAATATTTTTAGTTTCCAAAATTCCAAGTGTGTATTCTCCCCCACTTAAAAATGCCACACCCTCTACTTTTCTATTTATACTTACAAAACCTTTTTGTTTGGATGAGACTTTAAAAAATAAATTAATTCCATCCCAACACCAGATAATCCTTTTCTTGATATTAAAGAATTCCTAGGAAGGCTTTTGGTGCAAACCTAAAAGAGTTTTCTGAAGAAGATATAACGTTCTTAATCAAGTGTTTTATTTTATTTATTCTTCGACTTCCTTAAATTCTTATTTAACCATGATAATATAATATCCTCAGTATCATTTATATACTGATATTTTTAATGAAAATTTCAATACCTATATCCATATCCTATTACTTCAAATGGAAAACTATAACGATGCTCATGTGTAGGAAAGACTACCGCCTCACGAACTAATGTAACTCATTTTCCATCAATACATCTGAAGATTGGTTATGATTATGGATATAATTTATATATATAATATTTTATACATAATTATAATTATACTTATATAATATAATATATACCTTTTTAAATTACATTCCATGGGGGATTCCCTAACGTCGCTCATTTGTATGGTGGACTACCACCTCACAAAGTGATAAGATTTTTTCTCACCAACACATTACAAAGAAGGTAATACAGATTAATTTAATGGTCACATGTTATATATATTAAATCATAATTATTCTAAAAAACTGAATAACTATTTACCTTTCTTTTGTTCCATCCATTGGAAAATTGAAGGCATCATTCATGCGTACATACAACCTACCACATCCACGAATAGTTTAATTCATTTTTATATCTTTAAAGTTTATGGATAACTATAAATATTTATATAATGAATATATATGATATTTAAAACATGATTAAAAATATTTAGATTATTTAATGATGATAAAATTAAAATTACCAAAACAACATAACCAAATATTGCTTGAAAAAAAAGTTAACACTTAAAAAATGAAAAATTTAAAATTAATTCTTAATAAATGGGTGGTGAAATGTTATAAGTGGATAATATATGATATTATAAACATATGTATCATTCATTAATAGATTTATGATAAATTTATATTTATTATATATGAGTTTATATAACTTTCAATGCAATAGGAACTCAAGGAAAGGGATTTCTGTGTCACTTTTATTTTCTATGAGTCACATACCATACTAACCATACGTTTCTTTTATATTGTGTATATACTAACCATGAGTGTGTTTTGTGATTATTATCCTATCTGTTATTTGGATTTACCTAACTATTTATGATCTAACTTTCATGGGGTTTTTTATTCAAAAGTACCAAAGTGGTAAGGGATTTTCATCTTACTTATTATATCTTTGGGATACATGCCATATTCACCACCTGTTCCTTTTGTGTGGTGTATATACTGACTATTAATGAATTTTAAAATTATTATCATGAAATTTATTGGTATTTACATATCTATTTGAGAATATGTCTTTCATGGGGTAAATTATTCAAAGGATACCAAAGCGATAATGTATATATATCACAATCACATTATTTATTAGGATTGTCCATGATTAAGTTTCCAATAATGACATCTCAAGATATATATATCAAGTATTATCATGAATTTTCTTATCCTATGGCCATTAATTGAGAATAAATGTTTTTCATTTTTCCCCTATTTATGTACTCAATATTCCAAAAGAATGTTTTTGAATAAAACCGACTTTATTTATCTCTTCAGTCCAAAAACAATCATCTTCCAAATCCATGTTTTTGAAAAATGTTTAAAAAAATGTTATAATTTTCTTATATAATTGTTTAAAGTAATTTTTAAATTTTTTTATTTTTTAAAATTAATCTCCATATCTTTTTATAATAATGTCATATTTGAACTTTTATAAAAATATGAAAGGAATCCATTTTTATATCTTGTATGGAATGAAAATAACTTTACACTATCCAAGACAATTCTATATTTGAATATTCATTTATAAAAATCCATGGTTATTTAAAAAAAGGATTTTTAAAAAATTTATGAATTAAAAAAGTTATTTTCAAAGTGGAAATTTATTTTCCTCAAAAAATATTTCATTTGATATTTCAAAATCATTTTCCATAAAATATGAAATTATTTTATGTAACTTATTATATATTGGGGATATGGTCCAAGGATACCATTCTTATAATTTATTTGAATGGTATATGTTTGTAATGATAATATGATTGTGAATGTTTTTCCTTTCTTATTGGTTATTCTATGATGAAATGATGAAAAGTTTACGAAACCCATATCTTTTCTAAAGGTTTTGATAAGATGGAATTTTTCAGAAACCCATTTCTTTAACATGAGTTTTTCTACGATGAAATGATGAAATTTTTATAAAACCATTATATTTTCCATAATTTATTATATGATTAAATGTTTATGAATCCTATTTCTTTTCCATGGGTTATGCTATGATAAAATTTTTATAAAACCCATTTATTTTATATAGGTTATGATATGATGAAGTTTTTATGAAACACATTAATTTTCATGGATTTTTCTCTGATGAATGTTTTATGATCCTGAGGAATACATATGAATTATTTTCATTATATAATGGGTGGGGACTATATCCCCCTCAAATACATTGGGTAAATATTTATATCTCATAATTTTAAAATTGGAAACAAGTCAATGGGATTGATCCACTATTGTAATCAAGTGAGTCCTAATACACTATGGAAAATAGGTGAGTCTTGATCAACTATGGGAAACATGTGTGTCTTGATCTACTATGGTAAATAGGTGAAAAACACTAATCCAATATATTGATGTTATTGATAGTTAATATTGACATATGAAATTATTTTCTATATTTATGATGGTTCCAAAATTTTATTACATGATCTTAGGGTTCATGGTTGATTTATGATGATTTCTTCCTCTTATGGACCATCTTTTCTAAAATGATTATGTTTTATGCCATGAATTATATTTATAATCTATGATAGGTTGGGAATGATATTTGTATGTTATTTTAATTATTGAATACCCATATTATTATATTATGGTTCATATAATCTTAAACTGATATCTCCAATGTTTACCCTTACAGAGCATCTGAGTTCACACTTTATTGTGCTTCCTTCCCCATATTATAAATAAAGGTTTAAATTTGGTATGTATAAGAGGATTAATATGTGAGAAGATGTTTGTGGTATATGTATAAGATCTTTAATAAAATAAGAATATTGTGTTTCTAGTCTCCAAGTACAGTAAACTATTATAGTACTTGGGTGTGTATTTGTGTAATTTATAGAATATTTATCTGATATGATTTAATATTTATTTATGAAAATCCTGGGTCACTATACTCTCTAGCATGCCAAAATATGGAAACTTCATGAAAGATATAGTGACTAATAAGAAGAATCTGAAAGAAATTATCACCATTCCACTCACATGGGTGTGTTCAGTGGTGGTATCAAAATAACTATCCAAGAAGAAAAATGAACCTAGTAGTTTTTTCATCCCCATATTTATTGGGGATAATAGATTTGAAAATATTTATGTGATTTAGGTGCGAGTGTCAGCATCATGTAATACAATACTTTTAAGATCTTTGGTCTAGAGGCACTAAATCCCCTAAGAGTTTCAATTCAATTATACGATTGAACAATAAAATCACTATAAGGAATAATCAAAGGAATTTTTATCAAAGTCAGTAAATTATACTTCCTAATCAACTTATTAGTGTTGTACATGGATGAGGAGTGGAAAAATTCCATTATGGTAAGACTATTTTTAGATACACAACACATGATGATAGAGGTACAAAGTGGAGAACTCTGTATGAGAGTTTGGTGTGAGAAAGTAAGATTCAATATCCACCAATAAATAAAGAATTGTGATGTGAGAGAAGATGATGACCAAGGAGAAGACAAAATATTCTATAATGGGGATATTACTAATATTTAATTAGTACATGAGGTGTATACTATCATACAAAAGGATATTCAAAGTAAGAGCATCAAAAAGAAAAAATAGAAGCTGAGGACCAAGACCAAATACACTAGAGTGGAAAATGATTTCACAAAGTTTGAAAAAGGCCAAAAAGTATGAATGGAACATGAAATTCCTTTCATTGTTTTTAGGATTAAATAAAAAATGGTGGATCAATGCAATGAAAATAAAGTAAGTACATTTTAAAATAAGAGTTATTTTGTTTAAAGAGGAAGGACAGAGACCAAACCAAGTGGACAAGTTACAACTATGACCATTTATAGACCCAACTTGGTAAAAAAAATTCAATCATCCATCAACTGATCTAAATATTAGAGAGGTATGTTAAATCCAATAATGTTAAATAAAAGTGATTATGGGAGGAAACCCTAATTTTTAGTCTTTTTATTTTACTTTTTATTTTTAGGCATATGTAATCTGCCTCAAATATTTCAAAATATCATTAATAAAGGCCAATACTTTCACCAGTTAGTTTGTATTTTATAAGACAATAAAGACCCTAGTAGGCATCATGAGAATAATATTTAGTACCAATACATTTCATGAACCCTATTCACTTAATAGAATCCTGATAATACACATCATGAGATAGACCAATGACATGACTCTGGTGTAGAAATGGCCTATACAACCATGTTCAAATCATCAATCAAATGTGAATAAGAATTTCAATTATGTATTTCTTAATTTTATTCCCCATATATTTTTTATTTTTCATGGTAAATTATATTCTTCTATTTGATTCTTTCTTTAATAAAATGAAATAGGGTACATAGAAATCCTAACATAATTATGATGTTAGGAATTAAAATTTATTTGTCAAAATATTTGAATAAGAAAAATTTGGAAGCAAATTTGTAGAGATAAACAAGTGGGTTTTGATTTGAAAAATATTTATTTAGGATATCATATTATTTTTTTGTAAATGAATTTTTTTTGAGATTTTTCTTGACTTGAATTTATAATATTTGAATAAGTTTATTTTATTATTTATATGAACTTCCATGAGTAATTATACAAAAAAAGTTTACTAATTCCTAAAAAATAATCTAAGATAAATATTTCAAATTATTTCTATAGTATATTTCTTGAGAAACTCATACATTTTCACTTCTACAACATTATTTATATTTAGTCAGATCTATGATATTATAATGTCACATTTAATACGATTGAGGCATATTTTTTATCCCTTATCTTGAAACCACCTTACATTAATCATTTTCAAGCCCATAGAATCCATAAACAAAATTATTAGGAAAGAGTCTGTTACAATCCAATTTTATCCTTTCCAACTATGCTATGGTACTTTTCATTATTATCACATTTGAGTTTGGGTAAATAACACAATGTGAAAGGGGTTCAGATTTTATAGTCAATAAGTGTAGGTGATGTTTTCATGGGAATGATCGAATTCATTTTATTTATTGCAAACCCTCTTATTATAAAAACAAACAAAAAACAAAATTTAATGAAAATGGGCTGTATCTTAGGCAATTCATAAATCACCATTGCTTGATTGATGATCCTATTATAAATATTAAATATAGTGTCATGAAGAGATCATTTGTGGTTGGGTTGTGGTTGTGATATTTGTACCAAACACAAATTTCAAAATAAAATGAAATAAAAGAAAAAAATATATAATAAATATAAGAGGAGTTTTCAATAATTACATTTCATTACTTTATGAGCCATCTTTGAGATATTGTATAGAGTAGAGATTTTTAGTGATCATTTTTTTATTTTCATGCAAACTAATATAAATATAAGCCTCAATTTTGAGCTTTAGTTATTTTTATAATATTTACCTAGATCTTTGAATCCCCAGAGTAATTTGATCATAAATAGTAAATCCCTCATTATTATTTTTTATTTTATCACTATGTGATAGAGAAAGAATATACCTTGTAATACTATGGTAGGTAACATGATTCGAGGCAAGTATTGAATTCCATTTAAATGTTTTCCTCTATATTGAGCGGAAAAAGTAAAGTGAGGTAAATTAAAAATGGAATATATATTAATAGTGAATTGAAAAATGAGAATGGAAGGATGATGGGGCTTGGATATTTCAAAATAAAAAAAGTAAAATACTTGGTTCATATTTTTATTTGAAATGTGAGGCATTGATTAAATTTAACCCTGTGATACGTGAAAATTTTGTTTTTCATTTTATCAATTTGTTTTATTGATATTAAATTTTGATCAAGGTATGGTGAGATTCCTATATATTATGTTAAGATTCCATCCATGAGGATAATTATGCATTAAAGCGTGAGTGGATTTTGATACATCTATTTCAGGAACACATTTTTTGATATATAAATACATTTATTTTGATAATTTAATTATTAATTCTTTCCTATACATTTAATATTTTGTTCATATGTTGTAAGATACAAATAATTTATGGAAAACAGAATAAGGGAGATAAAATGGCTAAATAATTCCATTGAAGATGTATTTACATGAAATTGTATTCATATGGAATGCTTCTGGGGAATGAAACAGAAGAAACAAGGTGAAATAGAGATTTTAGCACAAGAAATTGAAGATTCAGGGCATGAAATCATTACAGGACAGGAAAAAATTACAATACGTGAACCAAATAAAGGACATGAAGTGGAGAAAATAAAAAAAATAGGGGACATGGGTTAACACTTCCATGACGTGACACCCAATTTCATGCCATGAAAGTTGATGGATATACCTAGTAAGGAAAGTTTTTCGATGATTATTTTCAAAAAAACATATCCTTCATGACCCAAATGACCATTATACGATAGTGAGGACCCATGAATTATAATGGGCCATATTATTTATGAAGTAAATGCATCTCAGGAACCTTGCATTTCTATAAATACTAGTCAGTACAATTCTTCGAGTGATCATATTTGGAGACCAAATATTTGGGTGAGAAGCTGCGCTATACAGGGTCCTCTCCATTATTCTTTTGTGGTTTTATTTCATGTTTTATATTACTTTATGCCTTCCCTCTTACTCTATCCTTACAATAATGATGGGGTAACTCCCTCCATGTGCTATGGTGATGTATCCAATGTGGGAATGTGTTGTTGAATTTTTATTTCATTATTTTATTTAAGTATTTGGGTTCCTGTAGTTTCAATTTAATTTCAAATTATTTTCTTTTTTCATTTCATGGTCATTGAATTTAACCTTTAAGAAATAATTTAATGGAAAAACTAATTACACTAAATTATGCATTACCACTTTTGTATTTAGTGTAATCAGGTTTTAATATCATTTTAAGACAAACTCTATTAGAAAATTCCCCAAATTACCTGATCATGGGAAAAGAGGGATTGTCGCATTGAAGAGGATATTTTATGACCATTAAATCTATCTCATATCAACTTTGATACAAATTCTAAAAAATTGAGTTATTTTCTAAATCAAAACGAATTCAAACCCTAAAATTAAAAAACCATGGAATGAATTCAAAATATAGTTTCCTAAAAAACCAATATTCCTTTGTTCTTACTTTCATCAAATTGGGTTAAAACCCAAATCAGATTCGTTCCACATTATTCAATTTAATAAAACCATTTTATTTTAAAAACCCAAAAATATATTTTTACCATCTTAAGGGGTTCGACCTCATATTACTATGCACTATATTTTAATTAGATATAGTTGTTTGATTTTTATAAATTTTTATTTTGGTTAACTCTATAGGGAATTAGTGATGCTCCATGATTGATCAATATCTTTGTATGCTATTCTATATCCCCTCATCTAGTCTTTCATGGTGATGATTGTGTCTAGGGGTGATCAGAAACTTTTTTATTAGTGAATGATATTTAGAATTAATAGTAATGTTTTTATCAATCTCTATATATATAATACTATTTTATGACCCTATTAGTCAAGTAATCTTATAAGAAGTAGCAGTGTCCATAGATCAGCTAGTGTAGTACTTACTGGCATGATGGACAAGGATTATTTTTTTCTCATTTCATGGTATGGTTGGTAGTGGGTTTTGGGGATTTTTGGTTTATTTTAGATGTTGTAAAATTATACTACTCCCCAAGGTTGGGCTTAGGTTCTACCTATGGTTCAACCCCCAAAATTAGAAAATTATTCTTATCTTGTTTCATTTATTATAAATTATATAAAAGGATTAGACATAGATATTGGATATGGAATTAAAATTCATGAGTATCCCAAAAAATAATATTAAAATGAAATAAAATTTATCTAAAATGGATGTACATATAAAATGGAAGGAACATATGTGAAAGAGTAAAAATGGAAGGGAGATTGAGTAAAAAATGAAAAGAATAAGGAGAGTTAGAGGGACCTCTTACAAACAAGGAAAGGTATGAAACATAAACCATTAAGGTAAGGTATATAGATATGTAATATAAATTTAATAAAGATAAAATCATAAGTTATATGGTCAACACATTGAATATGGAAAATAGAAGGCAAAATAATTAGTAAATAAAAAATATATGAAAAGAATATGGATTTGAAATAGAATCCCTTACCTTATGTACTGAATAATTTGGAAAGTCTTATTACCTATTGACTATTTGAATTTCAAAATTTAATTACATTAACTATAATTTCACAATTTTTTATTTCATATATTATAATCTACTTATTATTATTTATTATTAATTTATTATATTAATGTTATTCACATCAAATATTTGGAATTTTTCACTCTATTAAAAACAATTATGATGGTTAGTGTCAATAATAAAATAAATGGTTCCTTGATCTCTAAAGGTTTAAATCTTTCATGTATTAAAAATTAAAATAATATATAATTTTTATATTCCAATGGATAGTTTAAAATGTTTTCCAATTGAGAAATGTGTCTTAGTATACTTGTTTCTAATGGAAAAAATGACCATGATTTATTATTTCTAATATTATTAGTATTATAAAAATTTAATCATTATAAAATGTAAAAATATATATATATATATATATATATATAATATAATTATTCATGAAATTAATTTTTAAAACCATCATTTTATGGTAATAATAACAAATTCTTAACACCAACTATATAGGCCTTTTAAATCAACCACGATTGGAAAACGTTTATAGACAACTATAAAATTAGTTTAATTTAGTAAATTATGTTAAAAATAATTCTAAAATAGTATTATAAAGTTAATTTGATGATAAAATAGTAGTTTATAAAATTTCTAAAGAGTAAGAAGATTGAATTATAAAAGTAAATCAGAAGATATTGATGGAATTTCACTATCAGTGGTGATGTTATTGGAGAATTTTAATAAAAATAGGATGATGGGAGGTTGAATAATCCATCTAAGGTGGTTGTTCCATTTTATGGATCCAATTCATATATTTATGTCTTGTCTGTGAAATCTTTATTGACACTATGTTTTTGGACATCGATTATTTACATCAATAGTTTCTTTAGCTAAGTGAAATTCTAACGGTTAGAGGGGATGTATATATTGGGAATCTTGAACTCTTATTTTATCATCCTCATGTCTAGGAACAAGAAAATTTTATACAGATCACATATAGAAAATATGAGTATTATGTTCATTACATAGGGAAAGTGGGGTCCAATTCTCAACACAAAAGGAAAGAGGACAACCTCATACTCATCACATGATGAATCCTATCCACATTGCACTATCCAAATTATTATTATTTCACAAGGAAGTTTTGTAGGTTTAAATATATATTGGTAGGAACTATTAGGTTATATTTTAATGGTAAGACCAAAAATTTAAATACTTGTGGGGATTCTCATAGTTTAGATACATGTGTGGATGCTGATAGTTTTGTGGGGATGGTCATAGTTTAAAGTCCTGTAGGGATGCTCATGGTTTATAATTATATTGGGATTATCATGGATTAATGTATTATGGGGAATATTTGGGTTTCAAATTCCTTTGGGGATGCTCATACATTAGAGAAATTTGTGGAAGTTCACACTTTAGAGTCAAGTGGGGATGTTCAAGGTTCGAAATCCAAAGGGGATGCTTATATAAAGTATTATGGGGACTCTTATAGTTTAGAGTCTAGTGGGGATGATTAGGATTTAGATTAATATAGATATTTTCATGGTTTATATTCTAGAATGGATACTCATGGTTCAATGTTACATGTGTGTGATTGTGGGTTATGATCCCAATAGGATACCCATGGTTTAAAGTCTTGTATGGATCCTCATGGTTTAAAGTAACCTAGGAAAACACTAAGAAGATTGATGCTCTCTATAAGGGTGGTGTGATTTCAATACTACCTCTTATAAGGTTCATATGGATGGTTTTGGTGTTAGTATGTTGGGATTATACATTTAAGATGTTTCTTAGATATCCTAGTAGAATAGGAATCAAAACCCATGAAGTTCAAGTTATACAATTTATGTTTGAGTTGGAAGACCGGTCTATGAAATTTAACACAATATGATAATGATGGGTACTTGTGGCTTAATGTTTTGAGGTAAGTATGGTTGTGTCATGAAAGTGATAAAAAAAAATTGGGTGGGTTTGATGCATGGGATGCATGACATTGTTTGGGTGTAGAAAGGATATATATGTGGATTACACATGTGTTATACAGACCTTTTGTAACGACCCAAAGTTTCATTAATGGAAAATCCCTCTTGATCTAGTTAAATGTTTCTTTATGAAAAATGTTTTTTTATAAGATGTAAACTTCTTTAGTTTTATGTTAAGATTTGTGACCGTTACTTTTATAGCCCTTGAACAGTGATGATCTGAGTAGTATAAATATAAGGCTTTAACGAAACCATTTATACTCAGACAAAGGAAGCGATGGCCTCATCCAGTAGAATTGCCCCTTACGAAGCCCATTTGTCGGAGCTCGGAAAAGAGGTGGCGTCTTTGGGCTTTGCCCTTGACCAAGCCCAAGCTGAGCTTCATCAAGTCAAGCTCGAACGTGATCGTCTACGGGAAAAATGGAAGTTGATAGAGATTACCACTCTAGCGATGGTATCCGAGCAACCCCAAGAGTCTGTCACCATCGCACACCTTACCCTTAGGTCTTATGCAGCTATTTTAAGGGGTTATGTAACAAATAAGTAGCACCATGTTCATGTACATTATTTTTTTGTATATAATAATGAATATAATTTTTTTTGATACATTGTAATTAGTTTTTAAAGTACAAATGGTGTTTTTAGTTATTATTTAATTAAGAATTATATTTTATTAAATTAAAAATTTTTTGAATTAAATAATATTTTAATAAAATATTATTTTTAATATTAAATTAATTTTTATTAAATATAAATGATCTTATAATTTTATGAATGCAATTAAAATTTTTATTAAGGTTTGAAAGCCATTTCTGTCAAAACCCGTGAATTTTTTATAAATGTCGGTTTTTATTTTAAAAGTGAAAATTCACATATTTAGAAAATTATTTAGATAAAATAAATATTATTTTTGGAATCAGGACGTTGAAATTATCCAACGGTGAATTTTTCATAATTTTCTGAGACAGTCAAATTTTTGGGTAAAAATTAAATACCATTTAAATATATAATGTGTTTTATGACATCATAATGACCCAATGGTGATGTAATAAAATACCATAATCCTTATGTTCAGCCAATATGTGTTTTATCATTAAAATAATGAGGTTTTGGGTTTGTTTGACTTACTTTTCAAAGCATTAATGGAGCCCTCAAGACTTATTCAACACTTTGCCTTTTTAAATTAATTTCCATGGGAGTGTGACTCACCTCCACATAAGCAACCCTAATTTTTTAATAGGTTCGGACCTTGGACTTGTAAAATATTGATTTCCTCTTTCCTTTTCCAGAAACCATGGGCAAATACCATGGGATGGTTTGTGGTTTGGATTATTTTAATATAAGGGGTCCCAAACCTAAATAATAAAGAATTCTCTCACCTTTCCTATATAAACCCACCCAAGCTCCCACTTCCTCCTCACTCAAAGCCCTTTAAGTTCGTCCAACCTCTGCCCTAATCTCTCTACAATCCTCTCAAGGTGCCCCAAGCTCCCAATAAGCCTCTCACAAGCCTCTCTCTAGCCTTTGGAAGCACACTTCCAAGTAAGGGGTTTTCTTCCTTTCTCATTTTTGTCAATTTTCTTTAAGTTGTATTGTTTTTTTTATTTCAATTATGAATGTTGGGGTATGGTTTCACACCTTCCCCATACTTCCCTCTTATTGTTTTAATGATGGGAGAACCCTTTCTCTCTCATTAAATGCCTCCCATGTACACCCGTTACTATGCCGAAATTCCGAAAGGAACTTCTCTCTCTTCTTTTACATTCAAGCAATACTTTTGTATCATGAATCTAAATTCCATTTCTATTGTTGGGAAATGTATATATATATGATCTCCTTACTTTCCATTACATGTATATATGATGAGGAACCCCTTTCTCTCTCATCAACCTTTTTTTATGAATTCTTATGTCACGCCGTTACGCTGCCGAAATCGCACCGATTTTCTAAGCCAATGTCTTTGTGTAGTGAATACCATGCCCATTTCCCCATCAAGGGTATTCACATTTATGCACATTTACTTATTGATTATAAAGTTTCATGTATGAATTCCACATTCCTTTATCGTGGAATAAATTCTTATGTTTTATGAATCCATGTTTTATGATCCATGTGGCACACTTATGCATGAAATGAAATGTTTAAGAAGGGTGTGCCCTTTATAGCGCTCCAATGCATTGGGTAAAGTATAGTATCATGATACGTCATGTGCAATGAGTGTTTACTCATGCTAATTCAAGTGAAACGATGATTTACTCGTGCTTCAAGTGCAATGAGGATTTACTCATGCTCCATGTGCAATGAGCCTTGGCTCATGCTAATTCAATGTTCAGTGTTGTTGCCACATTTCCATGTTATGATTATCATGCTTTATCATGCCTTTATGTTCATGTTTCTATTAGGCTCTATTGATATGCCCATTTCCTAACATGTATTTCACTCCTCATGTTATTCATTGTTTACTCCATTACTGGGCTTTATAGCTCACCCTTTTCTTATGCATGTCCTCAGGTTATCCCATGCAATGCTAAGTACGAAGGAATGTAGTTGTCATGTAAAGGAAGTTTTCAATAAAGATGTTGTATTTCAAGTTTAAAGTTTTTATGTAATGATCCTAATCCCCAAAGACACTAAACCTCTCGATCTTCTTTATTTGATCAAGTGAAGTTTTATGTAATAAAGCATGTTTAAGTTGTAATAAAAAGAAGGGTTGTCATAGTTGGTATCAGAGGATAGGTTTATTTATTTTTGGGATTAGGAAACCCTAGTAAAGTCTTAGATACAAGACTAAGCATAATAAAAACATCCCTAAGTTTTGGTAAATACTAAGTAAGTGGTTTATCAAACAAATACATCCCTGTCTGGATACGAGCAGGTAGAGGCGGCTCTGGCACAGATGTATCCTAGGGGTAAAACCCGAAAACACCGCTTTGAGATAGACTCGAACGGGAACTGGTGCATGACAATGGGCCTTGCTGCACTCTTGGTTACGACACTCCCGGGGGATATGTTTTGATAAATTCACAATCTTAGTATGAACCCTTATTAAGGGAAAAATGCCCCTAAGAATATATGTTAGAAGGAAGATCATGAAAATCCTGGATTGAATCCTATAGACTCATGAGTTAAAGAGATTAAAGTTTATTTATAAGTCATCAACTTTTGTCTTTGGATTACCCTTTATGTGTTACCCCTAACCTTCCTTTTATTCTAGCCAATGGCCAGTAATAGGAGGACTCGGGCTAACAACCGTTGTGAAGATCAGTGTGATGATTGTACTTATGAGATGCCCAATCCAATGGGAGCGGGAATCGCGAACTTTGTCATGCTTCTCTCTCAGCTAACTCAAGTTTTGAATAGAAACACTGGTCAAGAGGAACGTTCAACCCCCCCTAAGAAAGAAAAAGTCGCTATTGAAAGCTTCATGAGACAAAGGCCTCCTACTTTTAGTGGATCATCCGATCCCACGATTGCTGAACAATGGATCAACTCCATTGAAAAGATATTCTCCATCCTCCAATGCTCTGAAAAAGAGAAGGTTCTCCTGGCAGCTTATCGTATGGAGGGTGAAGCTGATCAATGGTGGACATTGATCAAAAATACGAAGCCTGAGGAGGAGATCGAGGCTTTGGAATGGAAGGTATTCTGGATGATGTTTTTCGATAAATATTTTCCATGCACCCTCTGTCTTAAGATGGAAAGGGACTTCCTTTACCTCAAACAGAAAGATGAAGAATCTGTGGGAGCGTACGAGGCAAACTTCACAAGGCTTGCACGATACGCTTCCGGCTTTGTCGTTACCCCCGAATGCAAGGTTGACCACTTCTTTAGTGGGTTGAAGCCTAGCTTGCGGAAAGCATTAGCGATCCGTGACTTCGACAGCTATGAGGAAATTGTCCAATGTGCCCTCAAGGTTGAAATGGAGATCGGAGAATCACAGGGGTATCATGGGGACAAGAAGCGTAAGGTGGACTTCAATGCTGGTGGTCCGATGAATAAATCCAACGGCACTAAGAAATTCCATCACCCCACTTGCCAAAAGTGTGGAAAGAAGCACCCTGGAAATTGCCTTAGGGGGACAAGAAAATGCTTCAAGTGTGGAAGAGAAGGGCACCTAGCTGTTAACTATCAGCAAGAAGGACCCGCGGCTGCGACAAAGGAGAGGAACGCTCCGTTCGAACCTCAATGCGTTGTTCAATGCTTCAAATGCAAAGAACTAGGTCATTTTGCGAATCAGTGCCCTAATCCAAGGGTTATCAGAGGCAATCAACAACCTCCAAGACAGCAAGGAAGATCTTTTTCCATCACTTCTGCCGAAGTGAACCCCGACAACGAAGTGGTGACAGGTACGCTAGTTATTCATTCAAGAATAGCGAACGTACTTTTTGATTCAGGTTCTACGCATTCTTTTATATCTCAAAAGTTTAGTAGAACAATCCCTACACCACCACAAATCATGGAAGTAAAGATGTCGGTGAGTACGGAAAATGGGGAAATCATTGCATCCCATGAGTATAAGTCCTCCCCTGTTATAATATGTGGATTGAATTTCCCAGAGAACCTCGTCATACTCCCTTTAGTGGAATTTGATGCAATTCTTGGCATGGATTGGCTTTCCTTATATAGAGCCAACATAAATTGTCGGGAGAGGGAAATCACACTCCATATGGAGAATCGACCCCCGATTCTTTACAAGTGTCAGGAGGAAGATGAATCTCCTTTAGCTCCATCATCTCAAGCATGGATATTACTGCCTTATGAGCACGCATATCTGGCTCATATGATTAAGTCCAAGGAAGAAACCACCCTTGAATAAATGCCTATTGTGAGGGAATTCGCTGAAGTATTTCCCGAGGAACTTCCTGGTCTTCCTCCAAGAAGAGATGTTGAGTTCTCAAATGAACTTATACCAGGGGCGCTACCAATATCCAAGACTCCATATGGAATGGCTGTTGTTGAGCTTGAAGAGCTGAAGAAACAACTACAGGAGAATCTGGATAAAGGGTTTATACGCCCAAGTGCATCACCATGGGGTGCACCAGTCCTCTTCGTCAAGAAGAAGGATGGGTCAATGCGGCTTTGCATCGATTATCGTGAACTTAACAAAATCATGATAAAGAACAAGTATCCTCTCCCAAGAATCGATGACTTGTTTGATCAGCTGCGTGGAGCACAATACTTCTCCAAGGTCGACTTGCGGTCGGGATATTATCAAGTAAGGGTGAAGAAGGAAGATATCCCCAAGACTGCTTTTCGTACAAGGTACGGGCACTATGAATTCATAGTAATGCCTTTCGGACTCACCAATGCTCCAGAAATATTCATGTACTTGATGAATAGAGTTTTTAGAGATTACCTAGACAAATTTGTGGTAGTCTTTATAGATGATATTCTAATATACTCCAAAACCAAGGAAGACCATGAGGAGTATTTAAAAACTGTACTAGAGACATTGCGCAAGGAGAAGCTCTATGCAAAGTACAACAAGTGTTAGTTTTGGTTGAAGGAAGTCTCATTATTGGGGTCATATCATCACAAGCAATGTGATATCTGTGGACCCCTCCAAAACAGATGCAATTGAGGGATGTCCGAGGCCAACATCGGTAACTGATATCCGTAGCTTCTTGGGGTTAGCTGGATATTATCGACGATTTGTGAGAAATTTCTCACGATTGTCCAACCCTCTTACCAAGCTAACTCGAAATGGAGTAAAGTTTTCTTGGAGTGATGAATGCGAAGAAAGCTTCAAGGAGTTGAAAAGGAGGCTTATCACTGCACCCATGCTCACTTTACCCACAAGTGGGGAGCTTTTTGTGGTATTCAGTGATGCTTCGAAGAAGGGATTAGGATGTCTGCTGATGCAGAATGATAAAGTGATATCCTATGCCTCAAGGCAGTTGAAAATCCATGAGCAAAACTATCCAACACATGATCTGGAGTTGGCGGCGGTGATCTTTGCCTTGAGAATCTGGCGGTATTATCTCTATGGAGAGAAATGTGAGATATATACTGACCACAAGAGTCTTAAATATATATTCACATAGAAAGAGATTAATATGCACCAGAGAAGATGGATAGAGCTCATCAAGGATTATGACTGTTCAATACATTACCACCCTGGGAAAGCGAACAAGGTGGCAGATGCCCTAAGTAGAAAGGATCCATCAATTCTATCAATGATGAGAATTGAGAAGGATCCAATCTTCTTAGACTTGATGAAGATGGACGTGGGAATCATAAATAAGGGAACATCGTCAATCCTTTCACAAATGATTGCTCAACCATCTCTTTTGGAAAGGTTAAAGGATGCTCAAAAGGATGATGCGGGAATCCAAGAAAAAGTGGAAGCTATCAAAAAGGGAAAATCCTCAGAGTTTAATGTTAATGAAGAAGGAATTGTGCGGTTTGGGAAAATACTATGTGTTCCATCAAGTTCGGAGCTGAAGAAGGAACTTTTGGATGATGCACATAGTTCAAATTTCTCTATTCACCCAGGGAGCACAAAGATGTATCGAGATCTCCGAGAAAACTTTTGGTGGGATAATATGAAGAAGGAGATCGCTGAATATACATCAAAGTGCCTGGTGTGTCAGCAAGTGAAGGCAGAGAGGCAGAAGTCTAAGGGGATGATGCAAACATTGCCCATACCATAATGGAAATGGGAGAACATCACCATGGACTTCATCACTGGACTTCCAAGGACATCCAAAGGCAACAATGCAATCTGGGTTGTTGTGGATCGTCTTACAAAGACTGCACACTTCATTGCTATTGGAGAGGATTTCTCTTTGGATCAACTGGCACAAATATATATCAGGGAAGTGGTACGGTTGCATGGAGTACCACTATCTATTGTGTCTGACCGAGATCCAAGATTTACCTCTAAGTTTTGGAAGAGTCTTCAATATGCTCTGAATACTGAACTAAACTTCAGTACGGCCTATCATCCTCAAACTGATGGCCAATCCGAGCGGACTATCCAAACACTTGAGGATATGTTGCGAGCGTGCTCAATGGACTTTAAAGGAGGATGGGATCAACATCTTTCTCTGGTTGAGTTCTCTTATAATAATAGTTTCCACTCGAGCATCCAAATGGCACCATATGAAGCCCTGTATGGGAAAAGGTGTAAAACACCGGAATGTTGGGATGAGGTCGGTGAACGTAAGCTGCTTGGACCAGAAATGGTCGAAGAAATGGTGGAGAAGGTGAAAACCATTCAGCAGCATATCAAGGAAGCCCAAAGTCGACAGAAGAGTTATGCGGATAATCGTCGACGAGACCTTGAGTTTAAAGTCGGAGACATGGTGTTTTTACGCATATCTCCGTGGAAGAAGGTCATGAGGTTTGGAAAGAAAGGGAAGTTAAGTCCAAGGTACATCGGCCCATTCGAGATTCTTGATCATGTTGGGGCTGTGGCCTATCGACTAGCACTTCCACCGACTATGTCCAAGGTGCATGATGTCTTTCATGTATCCCTCTTAAGGAAGTACATACCGGACCCTTCACATGTACTCTCTTCCGAGGTGGTACAATTGGAAGATGATCTTTCTTATGAGGAGCAACCAGTGAAGATCTTAGATCATAGAGAAAAAGTTCTACGAAATAAGACAACGCCCCTCGTCAAGGTGTTGTGGAGAAACCACAAGTTTGAAGAAGCAACTTGGGAGTCGGAGGATATGATGAAGCTAAGTTACCCAAATTTGTTTTAGTGTGGGAAAAGGAAAATTTCGAGGGCGAAATTTCTTAAAGGGGGAATGTTGTAACGACCCAAAGTTTCATTAATGGAAATCCCTCTTGATCTAGTTAAATGTTTCTTTATGAAAAATGTTTTTTTATAAGATGTCAACTTCTTTAGTTTTATGTTAAGATTTGTGACCGTTACTTTTATAACCGTTGAACAGTGATCATCTGAGTAGTATAAATATAAGGCTTTAACGAAACCATTTCTACTCAGACAAAGGAAGCGATGGACTCATCCAGTAGAATTGCCCCTTACGAAGCCCATTTATCGGAGCTCAGAGAAGAGGTGGCGTCTTTGGGCTTTGCCCTTGAACAAGCCCAAGATGAGCTTCATCAAGTCAAGCTCGAACGTGATCGTCTATGGGAAAAATGGAAGTTGATAGAGATTACCACTCGAGCGATGTTATCCGAGCAACCCCAAGAGTCTATCACCATCGCACACCTTACCCTTAGGTCTTATGTGGCTATTTTAAGGGGTTTTGTAACAAATAAGTAGCACCATGTTCATGTACATTATTGTTTTGTATATAATAATGAATATAATTTTTTTGATACATTGTAATTAGTTTTTAAAGTACAAATGGTGTTTTTAGTTATTATTTAATTAAGAATTATATTTTATTAAATTAATGGATTTTTGAATTAAATAATATTTTAATAAAATATTATTTTTAATATTAAATTAATTTTTATTAAATATATATGATCTTATAATTTTATGAATGCAATTAAAATTTTTATTAAGGTTTGAAAGCCATTTCTGTCAAAACCCGTGAATTTTTTATAAATGTCGGTTTTTATTTTAAAAGTGAAAATTCACATATTTGGAAAGTTATTTAGATAAAATAAATATTATTTTTGGAATCAGTACGTCGAAATTATCCAACGGTGAATTTTTCATAATTTTCTGAGACAGTCAAATTTTTGGGTAAAAATTAAATACCATTTAAATATATAATGTGTTTTATGACATCATAATGTCCCAATGGTGATGTAATAAAATACCATAATCCTTATGTTTGTCCAATATTTGTTTTATCATTAAAATAATGAGGTTTTGGGTTTGTTTGACTTACTTTTCAAAGCATTAATGGAGCCCTCAAGACTTATTCAACACTTTGCCTTTTTAAATTAATTTCCATGGGAGTGTGACTCACCTCCACATAAGCAACCCTAATTTTTTAATACGTTCGGACCTTGGACTTGTAAAATATTGTTTTCCTCTTTCCTTTTCCAGAAACCATGGGCAAATACCATGGGATGGTTTGTGGTTTGGATTATTTTAATATAAGGGGTCCCAAACCTAAATAATAAAGAATTCTCTCACCTTTCCTATATAAACCCACCCAAGCTCCCACTTCATCCTCACTCAAAGCCCTTTAAGTTCGTCCAACCTCTGCCCTACTCTCTCTAGAATCCTCTCAAGGTGCCCCAAGCTCCCAAGAAGCCTCTCACAAGCCTCTCTCTAGCCTTTGGAAGCACACTTCCAAGTAAGGGGTTTTCTTCCTTTCTCATTTTTGTCAATTTTCTTTAAGTTGTATTGTTTTTTTTAGTTCAATTATGAATGTTGGGGTATGGTTTCGCACCTTCCCCATACTTCCCTCTTATTGTTTGAATGATGGGAGAACCCTTTCTCTCTCATTAAATTCCTCCCATGTACACCCGTTACTATGCCGAAATTCTGAAAGGAACTTCTCTCTCTTCTTTTACATTCAAGCAATACTTTTGTATCATGAATCTAAATTCCATTTCTATTGTCGGGAAATGTATATATATATGATATCCTTACTGTCCATTACATGTAAATATGATGAGGAACCCCTTTCTCTCTCATCATCCTTTTTTTATGAATTCTTATGTCACGCCGTTACGCTGCCGAAATCGCACCGATTTTCTAAGCCAATGTCTTTTTGTAGTGAATACCATGCCCATTTCCCCATCAAGGGTATTCAACTTTATGCACATTTACTTATTGATTATAAAGTTTCATGTATGAATTCCACATTCCTTTATCGTGGAATAAATGCTTATGTTTTATGAATCCATGTTTTATGATCCATGTGGCACACTTATGCATGAAATGAAATGTTTAAGAAGGGTGCGCCCTTTATAGCGCTCCAATGCATTGGGTAAAGTATAGTATCATGATACGTCATGTGCAATGAGTGTTTACTCATTCTAATTCAAGTGCAACGAGGGTTTACTCGTGCTTCAAGTGCAATGAGGGTTTACGCATGCTCCATGTGCAATGAGCCTTGGCTCATGCTAATTCAATGTTAAGTGTTGTTGCCACATTTCCATGTTATGATTATCATGCTTTATCATGCCTTTATGTTCATGTTTCTATTATGCTCTATCGATATGACCATTTCCTAACATGTATTTCACTCCTCATGTTATTAATTTTTTACTCCCTTACTGGGCTTTATAGCTCACCGTTTTCTTATGCATGTCCTCAGGTTATCCCATGCAATGCTAAGTACGAAGGAATGTAGTGGTCATGTAAAGTAAGTTTTCAATAAAGATGTTGTATTTCAAGTTTAAAGTTTTTATGTAATGATCCTAATCCCCAAAGACACTAAACCTCTCGATCTTCTTTGTTGGATCAAGTGAAGTTTTATGTAATAAAGCATGTTTAAGTTGTAATAAAAAGCAGGGTTGTCATACCTTTGATAGGAGAAACAAGGATATGTGTGGGTATTATCCATATGATTCCTAGACCATTCATGGGATTAATAATGATATGTGTTGGGATTATTAATATTCTATCTATATCTAGTTTCAAAGATAATAGGACATGTATAAGGCTTACACATATATTGGATGGATAACCAAAATTACAACTATGCATTTTATGTTTTCATGAACACATATGAATTGGGTATACATGTGCCCCATGTGTCATCAAATCATGTAGAAGATTTATCCATAAAGGATATATGAATTTTGTTATAATAAAACCCTCTCACACAAGATTTGGGATGTGGGATACTTTTGGTATGCCTAGGTTTTTTCCAATGTGTGAGAAGTGGTTTACAAGGAATGGATTTATGAGGAATAGTTTCAAGTACATTCAAATGGATTGAAGGGATTGTAAAAGTTAATTTATAGAAGTTTCACACCTATAAGATCCAATTGTGTTTTATCAAACTACATGAGGTACATATGTCATTCTTTCATAAGTTCATACATTTCATCTTCTCTAACAATCCAAAATATAGTCAAGGACTATAAATGTGGTGAAATGAAAAGAATTTATAGGCTACATTATCCAATGTACAATAAAGACAAATGGAATAATTGTGCACATGTGGTAGAGGGACTTGTGTTGTTCCTAAAATTATGATCCAATATAATACATGTGTTTAGGGGAATGTTGTGTTTTCATAGAAGAGAGCCTTATACAACACCCAATGTTATAGTATTGTACAAGCATTATGTGAGAATGTAAAACCCCGAGATTTTATGGTATGTGATTTTTTAAATAAACTTAATCTATTTGATATATTATGGTGAACAGAACCCTAATATTAGAAAAAATTCATTATTCACTAGTGTATACAACACACAACCCTGAGCTTCAACAATCTCAGAAATCATATTTAAATATGACCATTATATATAATTTGTTAAATTGGGGGTTATGGATATTATTTACCAAATTAATATATATATATATATGTATATATATAAAATATCTAATTAGTAAAATTGTTGGGATTAAAGAATATGAAATAACTACTCAATTTTCAGTAAAGTTATTTTATGCTTTAGAAATATGTTTTCTTCAAAAATGATTTTTATTGAGAATATATTAAAATTAAATTATATAATGTATATAATTTTTATATTATAAAAATAATATAATTTTATAAATCAGAATATCAAAATTATCTTAGGGTATTATATTTATATTTTTCTGAAAATATTTATTTTCCAGAGAATAGTGAAAAATACCTATTTTATTGGAAACTGTATTTTTTGTATAATTTTTTTTAATGTTCCATTTAATTTTTAAATGTTTTAAAATTATTATTAGATATATAATATTATTAAAAATAAAATTAATTTTATTGGAATCATTTTCATGGATGAATTTGGTGTACAAGCGTTTTTATACTTAAAAGGGCATTTTTATGAAAATCTAATATTCACCACATTTTTTTGGTTTAATTTTTTAAAATTGATTCATTATTTAATTTAGTTGGTAAAAATTTATTAAATATGTCACTTTTATTTTTGGTCTATATGAATAATAATCTTGGTAAATTTTGTCACCACGGTAAATGGTAAATCCGACAATTAAAGATAAAAATGAAATGATAAAGACTAAAAAACGACCCCAAAACTTGACTTAATGTATTGGAATGATTCCGTTTTATCCATAATCATATAATATTCGGTTATATATATCTTCGTTTCATTTCTATGTGATTATGACCTAATTAGTGTTTTATTTCAAGAAAAGTCAAACATGTCACACTCTTGTTTTATTAGTTATAATATTTTTAATATGGGGTAATGTAGAAGATATGTTGGACTATAAATATTATTTTAAAATATAAAAAATATATATTTATCACGATAATTTATTTTTAATTTTATGTGATGAAATAATTACCTTAAATTCTTCCCAACGTAGTCGGAGTAATTATTAAATTAATGGAAAATCAAATAAATGATATTTAAAATATTAAAAGTAATGAAATTTGAGATAAAAAATGTGGTGCAAGAATTTTATAGATTAAAATTACATTTTAGGGATATAATATAATGTTTTTTGTAATTTTATTTGTTATCTAGATATTATTAAAACCAAATTAATGAATAGTTCTAAAAATTGACAATATTAATATTTTGTTATATATCATATTTTAATAAATGATATAGAATTACTAAAAATATTAGATTCATTCAAATAAATTGGATATGGTTAATGAAATATTCCATTGTACATTTATGGGTATTTTTATTTTTTATAGTAACATTATTAACCCTTATACAGTAGAAAATGATAATAGTATGATAATTGTCAAATGGGTTATTAAGAGGTTAAAATAAAACGATCAGTGTAAAAAAATTACCGAAACATGTCCAAAAATTATTATATGATAGTATTTCGAGAAATAATCACATTATATTTGAAATAAATGAGTTTGGATCCATTTTTAATTAAATAATAATTTATATTAATTTAATATTTTGAGAAATTCCAAAGACACACCTCACTTCAATTATAAAAGGGAACCTCCTTCCTCACTTATTTACATCACTTTGAGCTTGCTAGATCATCTAAAACCTACCAATTAATCTTATAAACATCCTTATCCAACTTCTTGAGGTTTTAGACCTTCTAAAATAGAAACCATAGTAACCTTTATAAGAGATTGAAGGGAAGGATATTGAAGAAAAGGAGGTTCGAACACATTTTATGGAATTCGAACCCGAGGTAAGGGTTTCTCATCTCACTTTTGCTTTTGCGAGATATATTACATATTGAAAACATATTTCATTTGTGGGTTTTATGTTTCCAATTTGATATAATATATCATGAATTAATTTTCCTTCATGGTATTTAATGTTTTATTTGAGTTTATTTATTTCATGGGGCTTATAAATCAAAAGATACCCAAGTGGTAAGGGTTTATTTCACAATCTCATCATTGTTAAAGATTTTTTATTTTTATTTATTATTTATTGATATTTCTCTTCCATGTCCATGTTTTCTAGTTTGTTTTCTAATTTTTTTACTATTCTCAAATGATTATTTAAAGTAAATTTTACCCTTTTTTGACTTTTTAAAAAATGTTTTGAATTGAATGTTTTAGTAATTTTCCGAAGAATGTGCTTCTTGGATTTTAAAAATGAAGTGTGAAAAGAATGTTTTCTTTTAAATTACATAGAATGAATAGAATTTACCTCCATATTGATGCTTAAATTATTTTTATATTCCTTTATAATTTTAAAATGTTCATTTCAAATAAAATTATTTCTTTATTATGTGCATAATTATTAAATATTAAAAATAATTTTCAAAGTAAAAGGGTATTTTTCTCAAGAAACATTCCAGAAATATTTATAAATTATTTTAATATTTGTCAATATATTTTTTTAATCTTATTTTGAGTATTTTCTATAATAATACTAATCATCATATTTATTTGGATGGTTTATGATCAATTTTACTAGGGAAAATATTTATACTTCATATGAATAGTTATTCAAATATAGATTGTAATTGATTTTGTTAAGGAATATTTATTTAGTTATATTATATATTCACACAATGAATTAATTAGAGTAAGTATGGGAAGGGAGGGGCCCATATAGACCCTTTATGAATCAGTAGGTCTCACGAGACAACCCAGTTTGGGTATTAGCAGTGACCTTACCCATTTATGCAAGATGTCTTGGCATGAGGACTTAATGGTATGGTCATGATGTCTAAAATTATGAATTACCTCATTATGAGATTAGTCATGGATGTCCATGTGATTATTAGATTAGATAGAATATCTATGGAAAAGTTTTGAGAAAATGTGATTACATATATGGAATTATTTGATGGTTACTTATTCTTCCCATATTATGTTCATGTTATTGATTAAATAGAATGTAATTTAGTTATTTATATTGAGATATTGTTTATGATTATTTATTCATTATAGATTTCTCTATACACATACCCTTATTGAGCATTAGATATCACCCCTTTTTAGTTTTCCTATATCTAGGATGCCAGAATGAGTATTATGATTGATACATAGGGACTTTCTAAAGGTAATAATGGTGTAATAAAAATTACAGTGATTTATTTTATGTTTTAAATTTTAATGGGAAATTAATGTACGTATCTATTTGACTAAGATAATTAAACTATTTGGTCCTTTGGGATGTGATTCCTTGTATCAAGTGCCAATGTAATAAAGTAACCACTGAATTTGGGCTATTAGAGTTGGGGTTGTTACACTTGCTATAAAATGAAGTGGACTAGAAACTCTAAGAACAAGATTTTGGAAAACATAGATTAGAGAATGATACTCTATGATAGAATTTATAAATATTCTCAAATAATCCAAGATTATGATTTAGAGATTAGTTAAAACTATATTTTCAATCTACCTTAAGTGTTTCAGTATTTTTGATATTATACAGTATGTTTCACAATGTTATGATCCAATCTAGTATATTCCATTTTTAGAAATGGATCCTAGTAGAAGGAATGTAAACTATATCAATACATGAAATCAATGTATAGATTTCCCTTCTATGCAACATAATGAAACTAGATATGGGGTTACAGCTAGATCTTGATCTGTTGTTAGAGTTAAAAAAATTATAACTATATTGGGAAAACTAACTCAGGGTATGATAATTAACCATTCCTATATGGAACAACCTACATATTCACAACACAATGTGGAAATGTTAGACCAATTCATATGTCAATAACCAATATCATTTAATGGAACTATTAATCCATTTATATTTGAGTAATGGATAAGTTCTTTAGAGAAGAAGTTTCTTAATTTGGTATGTAATGAAAGGTATAAGATTGTCATAAATTTTTATTGTCTCTTAGGGGATGTAGATCAGTGGTTGTCATTGTTTTAAAATATTAAGGATGTGGAAGAAATATCATGTATAAAATAAAATGACTTAAAGGAACTTTTCTTTGAAAAATATTTTCCTCGAGAATAACAAGCATATACAGAGAGAAAATTATTGAGTCTGAGACAAAAGGTAGAGTAAATTGTTGCTAAGGATGAAACTAACTTTATAAGGTTTTCTATACATGCTGCGAATTACCTACATAATCTAAAGAGTAATATTAAACATTTATTTGATGGGATTAAAATAATCCTTCAAAGGGAACTGATCTCCAAAATATTCTCATCATACGAGGATATAATATCTTATTCTATCAAGATAGAGAAATAAGTTTATAATTCATGTGGTTTTGAGGGAGATCAATAGAAGAAGAAGAAGAAGAGGAAAAAAGGATATGGGGAATAAAGTAAAGAATTATTTTCCTAAATGTGATTATTGTAGAAAGAAACACCCAGGTACTTTCTTGAAGGGAATGATATTTTTCTACAAGTGTGGAGAGAAAGGCTACCCAACTCGTGATTGAAAGTGGAAGAAAGAAGCCGTCAATGTGAAATGATTAAACTGTAAGTATATTGGGAAATACACAAATGAATTCCCAAATAGTCAAAGGGATACAACTCAGAAGAAACAAATATATCATTGAAATATTTATTATATTACTATAGTTAAAGTGGAATGATAAAATAAATAGTGTATTTGGATTTAATAATTATGGTATTTGAGTATTTTATCAATTATATTCAGTTTATAAGAATTATGAAATTTATAATGATTTTATTGTAAAATATTTTCTTTATGGATTTGAAATCATAAGTTTAATGACATCAATAACTCAGAAAAGTGATTTTTGCTTAGGTATTATTTTTTAAGAGTATAATAAAAATGGGCAAATGACCCTATTATATCTTCTATGTTGAGATATAAGTAAATGGTATAGTATTGGTGATGTTGAATTTTTTTTTGATTTGATTCATGATGATGTTTACCACATTTATGGATTTATGGAATATATTTGATAACCTATGATTTTATTTTTGGAAGAATACATGTTTTCATTAAGGTATTATAGTGATCATGATGTTTTAAGATAATATATTGTCAAGTAATTTACATGTTACATTAAGAGCTTCTTTATGGTGGATTAATGATAGGATGATATTGTAAATATAATGACCATATTCCTAATTTTTTGTATTTTTTTAATTTGGACAGAAATATTTTAGAGGATCTATAGTATTGAAAACTTTTGGAATAGGTAAAGTTGAAATTTGGATATTATTATTTGTGGTTAAATTATTATTTATGATATTGGATTACCAGTTCTAACAATTTTGGCATTGGTAAATTTTTAGATGCTGAAGGAATGATTTATGGATATTTTGATTCAGGAAAAGAGATTTAGGAATGAAAAATTATTCTCAAGTATCAATTTACTACCACAATAGATGAAGTGGAAATAGATCGAATAACAACCAAATGATGTAATTATTCTCATGACATAGAAATATTCAAGTTAGTTAATTTTATGGAGTTTTTTATATAGATATTAAAATAATCCCTTGAATTTAAAAAATAACGTTGAAATAAAAAAATTATCCATGTAATTTTATTATTGATAAATAAATGTCCTTTTAACCCATCAAATTATTATGGTTTTGTGATTGTAAACTATCTCATGGACATGTTCTTTATCACTCTCTATTAATCCTTGGGTGTCAGTTTTCTTTTCCTTGTCCATGTTTTAACTTCCCACTAATGTTATCAAATTTAGAGACCTATTTTTAGATGAACTTTATATTTCCTTTTCCCTCTTTTTAAGAAGAATTTTTATTTACCCTTTTTATGATGTGGATTTTAAATGAACGATTTATTAATTTTTAAAACCTTAATTACCAAACAAAAGATCAAATTATGAGGTTGCAATTTATTGGGGGGGGGGGTGAATGTTACACCAAAAGCTCTTATGGAATGTATCCTTAAAAAAATTAATCTATTTGATATATTTTGGTGCACAAAACCCTGATATTTTAAAATAACACTATGTTTGATATAATATACAACATGCAACACCAATCTTCATTGAACCACATAATATTATTTAAATATTATCATTATAACCTAGTCATTAAATTGGCAGGTATGAATAGTATTAATTTAATTGTGATATATATATATATATATATATATAAAGTACCTAATCTGTATAAATTTATTGATTGAGGATTATGAAATAAGTACTAAATTTTTTGTAAAGTTAATTAATGCTTTAGAAATAAGTTTTCTTCAAAAAACATTTATTGATAAAATATTATATTCAATTTTGGAATGAAAATAATTTTTTAATAAAAATAATATAATATTTGAAATTATAACATCAAAATTATCTTAGCATAAATGTTTTAATTTTTTTTAAAATTATTTTTTAGTGAATAGTGAAAAATATTGATTTTTATTGGAAACTATTTATTTTTGTTTTAAAAATTTGCAAAGTTCCATTTTATTTTTAAAAGTTTTCAATGTAAAATTACTTATATAATATTATGAGTAATCAAATTAATTTCATTGTAAACAATTTCATGGTTGAATATGGTATAAATAATTTTTATACTTATAAAGGGTATTTTTATGAAAAACTATTTTTGTTGCATTTTTCCAGTTTAGTTTTAAATTAAATAAAGAAACATATGTGTTTTGAATTTTTAGAAATGGATTATATATATGGATTAAATGTTTATAGATTTAGTAAATTGGTTTTTTTTTATTTTTGTTCAATATGAACAACAACCTTGGTAATTTTTGTTATCACGGTAAAGGGTAAATCATGTAATTAGAGTAAAAAATAAAACGACAAGGACTAAAAAATGGCACCAAAACTTTAATTAATCTTATTTTGTGAGTCCATTTCTTCCAAAAACATCCAATATTCTATTATATGTAATTTAATGGCCATTTGGATGATATTATTACATTATTATTATTTTATGTCTAAAAAGTCTAACAGGTCACACTCTTGTTTTTAGTAAATATAATATTTATAATATAGGGTAATCCAAAATATATTTTTGAATATAAAAATTATTTTAAAATATAAATTATTTATCTTCATCAAGGTAATTTATTTTTAAATTTTAGTGAAGAAATAATTACCTTAAATGATTAGACAACGTTGATGTAGTAATTATTCAATTAATGGAAAAATAAAAATAATTGATATTTAAAATATTAAATGTAATATAATTTGAGAAACATAATCTGATACATGAATTTTATAGAGTACTATGACATGTTAGGGATATAATAAATTATTTGGTTCAAATTTTAGGTTCTTTCTTGATATTATTAAAGTCAAAGCAATGAATAGTTCTAAAAATTGACAATAGTGATATTTTATAATAAATAATATTTTATTAAATGATATAAAATTCTTAAAAAAATAGATCCATTAATATTAATTTGATATGATTAATTACACCTACCAATATCCATTTATATCTATTTTATAATTTTTTAGTAATATTGTTGACCCTTATAGATTAGAAAACATTAATATTACAGTAATTGTCAAAAGAGTTAATAGGGGGTTAAAACAAAAAGATAATTATAAAATAATAACCTAAAAATGTCCAAAAATTATTTTATGAATGTATTTTTACCAATAATAATTTTATCTTCAAAATAATGAGTTTCGCTCCATTTTTAATTGAATTTTTATTTATGTTAATTTAATTTTTCAAAAAATTCCAAAGATACCCCTAACTTCAATTAGAAAAGGACACATCATTCCTCACTTCTTTACATCACTTTTACCTATCTCTCTCAACCAAAACTTTTCCAATACAATTATAAACATACTTATACATGTTTTTTAGGTTATGTAACTTCTAAAATAGCAACCCTAGGTCTTTTAAAAAGATATATAAAGGGAGACCACTTATGAAGAGGAGGTTCGAACACATTTTAAGGAAGTTGAGGTGAGGCTTTCATGTATCACTTTTACTTATTTGATGTATATTCAATATTAACCACTTATTTCATTTTTTGTATTATATAATACCCCTATGATATATTATATCTTGAAAAAATTTGTATCTATAGTATTTAGTGTTTCATTTGAAGCAATTTATTTTATAGGGATGATACCTAAGTGGTAAGGGTTTATTTCAAAAACTCATAATTATTTGGGATTGTTTATTTTTAATTCTCACTTGATGATATTTATTTTCCATGTTCATTTTTTCTAAAAAAGGTTTTCTATTTTTTTACTATTCTATAATGATTTTTTAAAGTTATTTTTAACCTGGATTGACTTTTTACAAAATGTTTTAAAAGGAATCTTCCAATTATTTTCAGAAAATTACTCAATTTTGATTTTATTAAAAAAGTGTGAAGAGAATATGTTTTAAATTACATGAAATTAAAAAAATCTACCACTAAAATGATGCCTCAATTATTTGAAGCTACAATTCTAATTTTAAAAGGATCATTTCATAGAAAATTATTTCTTTATTACATGCACAATTTTTATATTTTAAATTTATTTTCAAAATAAGAATTTTATTTTTTTCAATAAACATTATAATAATATTTTTATAATAATTTTATCTATGTAAAGATATTATTATTATTATTATTTTTAATATTTACTCTAATAATACAATTTATCATATTTCATTGGATGGTTTATGATCAGTTTAACTAGGGAAAGTATTGATATTTTTTATGAATAGTTGTGGTAATGAAAAAATTTATTAATTTTGTTAAGGCTTGTTGATTTAGTTGTATTACTTATTAATATTATGAATGAAGTAGACTTATTAAGTGATGGTTGGGGACACCTATATTTGGTAGATGCATTGGTAGGTCTCATGAGACATACAACTTGGGTATTGGATGAGGCATAACTCATTTATATAAGATGACTTGGCTAAGGCCTTGATAGTATTGTTATGATGTATAGAATTATTTATTTCCTCACTATGATATTAGTTATTTATGTCCATATGATTATTTAATTATTTAGAATATCAATGTAAAAGTTTCAAGCTCATGTGATTATGTATACGGCATTATTGGATCATTATTTATTCTAGCCATATTATATTTATGTTATTGATTAAATGGAACGTGATTTGGTTATTTACTTTTCCATATTGTTTATGATTATTTATTCATGATAGTTTCCACTATACACATTACCTTACTGAGCATTAGAGATGACCCATTTCTTATGTTCCCATTTTCAAGGATTCCATAAAGCGTATTATGATTGATATACAGAGATTTTCTAAAGGTAATAATTGGGTACTAAAAAAATAAAATATTGTATTTTATGTTTTCAATTGTAATATGAAATTAAAGTATTTATCTATTTTAACAATACTACTTGACTATTGGATCCTTTAGGATGAGATTACTTGTATGTTGTTCCATTTTTATAATGTAACCATCAACTTTGGGATACTAGAGTTGGGTTTGTTATGGAAAATCAGGTCAAATACTATGATTTTACTTTTTTTTCATTCATATTATTATATTCTTCTTGGATTAACTTTTAAGAATAAAAACATTCCTCCCTCCCATAGAATTGGTTCTAGTGAGGAGAAGTATGATCAAAATTTGAGGAAAATATAAAAGTTTATCACCTTTATAATCCATTATTATACACTTAAAGCTACCAAAGTTTCATCATTTTTCTATTAATAGTGGCGGGGAACAACATGCCTTCAGAAAAATATATAAAATCCATTTTTTCATAGAACTCACCCCTTGAGTGAGAGTCTTATTATAATATACTTGGTTTTCACATTAATGTTCTTATATGAATGAAAATTACATGAGCATTTCTATGAACACATTCATGAATCAATAATTTAAGAAATGCGAGATTAATTGCCTGAATGGTAACTTTATGAAACAATTATAGGAGGAGTTTACTTTCTTTAAATAAATTCTAGTTTATATACTCTGAATACTAAGGCTACTACTGTATGGAGTAATCTAATGATGGAGAATTTTAGGATTAGATCACCTAATAAAATTCCACCACTACATAATATATTGGAAAACCATATTTGTCCAGAATAGAGGGAGTTCCCACTATATAATTGGCTTATATTATACGGATTCATCCTATAAGATGATATCACAATACATGAGGTTGAAATTGACAAACTAATAAATTTCAAGATCTTGAAAACAATTGTCTATTGGAGAATCTTTTCTATAACCCATGCTATGAGAGACTACAAACAAACACTTGAATACATCCTATTAAATCTTATTTGGATAGCCAAATTTGAAGAACCTGTTTCTGATACCGTTTGACAAATATATTATAGTATCAAAACGTTTTTTATAGTAGATAACCAAAAGGGGTGGATGAAATTGTATGAAATTTGCCTAGGTGGTAGCATCATTGATGAGTGGGAATTATCCAACTAGGTCTAATAAATATGTAATAATTTTGGAGTCCTTCTGTGTGAGACTAGGCTATAAAATATATTGTGGAAATCTAAATTCCATTCCTATCATTATGAAAATATATCATTGAAGATTTTTTGAATATTATAACAAAATAAACACATTCCATAGACATAACAAAGAGGTTGTAAATAGTATTTCAGACCCCTATAAGATTAAATGGGTCACCATAGTCGATTTCATGCATGAAGGATTCTTGTTTCCATTAAACTCTTTAGGGGATACATAGTAGACCCCACTACAAGAAAATGAATTGTTGCAAGAGTGTCATGAAGAGTAGTGAAGGGATTAATACCTACCTATATAAATATAATTTAGGATACAGTTTCATATGATTCTACATATGATGGTGGTATTAATGGTATTATGGTCATATCAATGCCTAAGCCTTCAAGAAAGAGAAAAGATTAGCTCATATTAGTTCCTCTTAGAATTGGGGCATTACACCGAGAAGCGTTTTTCATGAACTAATGGATGACCCAAATATGAGGTATTTAGGGTTACTAGAATCTATCATATGTGTATAGATACTACCCATAAGTGATTCTTATAAGGGAGAGTGGCCCAAAAAATCATCATGGTAGCACAACTAGAGAGCTTGTACTAGGTCAAACTATTCATCCCAATGTTGGAAAAGAAATATGATTTATGGAACCAAATCTATTAAGGGGATATAAATCTATATATTTTTGGACCATTCTTATTTATTTATTGATAGACCCTTATACACTTCAAGGGGAATGAGTTTCCCAACCCGACCAGCCCCGTAACCATAGACTTTAGGATAATTCTACTGAGCATTTTCTTGGTGTGGCCTCTAGAGAACAATAAGAATGGGGATTATTTCTATATCGGGGTCACATGAAAGTTTCAAATTAAATCATTTTATCACCCAAACAAGAGTGATCATGGATGATTATGGTGGAAAATTTTAGGAAAATACATACATGTGACCTTAATTTGTAGGGTTTTGGTTACACGAATCAATAAAAATGTCCTCTATAAGCCATAAAACCCATTTAGGATTTCCTACCAATTCCACTACCACCATAATATCACCCCACTGGTATACACTAAGGTTTTCCATAATCATGTTCCAATGATTATTTTTTATCTATGTTGAATGCCAGTTCATAGGGGAACAAATGAGGAAATTATAGTTCCTATAGTGGGATTGCTAACACGATTGATGTAGGACTTTTCCTAGAGAATGATAGAGGCATATCCTAATTTGATGTTGAAGTATCTAGTTCCTTATTTAGATGAACTAGATCTATCTTAGGGTGTTAGGGTGGAGGATATAATTTTTTTATTTAATCATGAAATTTGAAGAGAATGTTTTTTATTTAGGTATTGATATCTGATGGATATCCAAGAAATTCCCAAGTGGAAGGAATAACTGGTGATGATGACCCCCCAGAAAATCATATATAAGAGTACAAAAATATTTTAGGACCTCCAAGTATAGTCCTAGGAATTTATCTAGGGAATTTATTGAATGAAATCAAGTAAATATTAGAATTATTGGCCTTCTATGAATCCTAGAAAACCTAGGACGTGTTGTGATTTTAATTCAAATAGAGATAAATAAAGGTGTATCTATAAAAAATATGATATTATTACTAGAACAAGTGAATTATAATGTTATGAATGTGGGTTATCTTGTATAAATCACTGACTTATTCTATTATTTGGAGGTACTGGTATACATTCATTATATGGGAAACAGTTTCACTCAAAAATTCATTTAAATTCCCTAAGAGTTTAAAAAATAGGCTCTAAATATTTCAATACAAATGAGGATATAGTGTTGAGGGAGTCTTGTGATTATGTTACTCAGGGAAGTGATACATAGTTCATATATTCTCCTCTGTAATCCAAGGAGATCACATTTTCTAAGGAATAAGGTGTAGCCTCACTGGACCAGGTAACTATTCAATCCTATAACTACAATACCATGGTTTATTTTTCCAATTGTATCACTAACAATATTTTTGGACTTATATAGAAATCAATGAATGATAAATCTACTGAACAAAATTTATGGAATACATGGGGGAGGGTCACTGAGTATCACCCTAGTGTCTATGAAGCCAAAGAAGTGACACCTTAATCCCTAGCCTTTCCATTGTTGTAGGGAGTACTAACTCCAAATAATTTGGGGTACCTTATAGGTGATGATGATGTAAAATGCTCAAACATTCTAACAATACACCTATCACAGAGCATGGAAGGTAAACTCTAAACACATTTATCCTCAAAACTCCTATGTAACTATGTAATATCTCATTATTTTTATCTAATTACAATGATAATATTCCCGATCAAGGAGCCTCTAGTGGTATTTGTTGATTCACCTACAAATGTTTAGGGATTTGAAGTTGTGGAGTCTGCCTCTAGTGTGATAGGGCTCTATTTGTTAGATGATGTAGCAGTTAAAATTTTCCATGTGTCTAGGGAACCCATTATATCGATTAAGGGTGAATATGATCTCACTAATGATTATGTAGTAATTATGTTTTCACTATCATACTCGTTTTTATTATTTAATTTTATTTTATAGGCTAATACATAATTTTATGTGGAAACATTCATCCTAATGAGAGAGTTGGAGATAGAGTTTTCAATGGGCCAAGAATAATTTGTCCCTAACCCAATGGGTAAAGGGGTAGAGTAAGATCATTATGGACTAGGTACTTATAATGGAAATACCAACAACATATTTGTGGAAAAGTAGGACTCAGAGGTGTTGAACACTCTTGATGAAGATTCAATGATCCCTTGGTTTGAGACAAATCTTATGGTTTTGAAATATTTTGTTTCACATACACCTTTCACATTAAAGGAACCATATTTGGGGGAGCGTGTAGCTAACCATCCATCTGCACAAATCAGGGTTGTTCCCTATGTATCTGAGTGATCTAGAAGATAAAGTAGAATCAATGCCTGACATGGATAATAAAAATTAAGTGATCATGTTTAGATAATGGAAGAATATATTGGGATCAACTTCCATACATGGATGTGTTATATAGGTACTCAAATGAATAATTTATGCCATTGGATAGTGAGAATATAGGATTGGGGGGTGGGGGGTTGACTACCATGCCCATTATGAATTGACCTATGACTTCTTGGTTGAGTGGGTGTGGATAGAGGAATGTTAGTTTTAATTTTATATGGACACATATATAGCCTACAATGTAGTTTCCTTATAGGTGATCTAGTGAAACATTTCTTTGAAAGTGGGGGAGGATTGATAGTTTTGGGTTTTTTTCTCTTGTGAGAGAGGATGCATTAAACCACCTAGAAAAAATAGAAACTAAATAATAATGTCAATTTGAACAATGTGTTTTCCCATGTTTACACTTTTAAAGTCTATAAAAGAAAAATCTAAGTGTTTTATGATGAGGTGTTCCCATAGGTGGAGGCCTAAATAGAGGCACTTACCTTGATATAGTTGGATACTAAATCCCCTCAATAGTGGTAGGATAGCCTTTGGTAATTAATGTCTCATAGATTATCATAAACCAGTTTTAATTTAAAGGATAAAATCTAATATTTTAATAGAACTACTAATATCTTAACAAATAATAAAATTTAGAACTTGTTTGAATTTATTGTCTTAAAATTGAATACATGTTGATGGTGTTAAGAATAAAAATAACTAAAACCTCTAATACCATATGATTAATGCTTAGTTTTGGAAAAGTTGATAATATAATATTGATCATATTTTGAGAGGGTTAATGATAAGGATAGATAGTTTGGGGATATAATATTGCATCAAATACTTTGAGGGGACATCTCGTGGAAGGGGAATTGGTTGGGTGTAATTATAAATGATTTATTCTTGCTATAAATCTGTAGAGATTTATAGGGGTGTAACATCAAGGGTGTTATAATTCATCTAGGGAAAAGGTAAGTGTGGAGAGGGATGTTATATATCATGGAGTTTAGTTATCAATATAAAGGGGTAAAAATTCTTAGGATAATCATTGGGTGACTATACAAAGGTATGAATATCCATTTCTGTATCCCATAAAATGTGTGATAATAAGTGGATGATGAATTTTGGGTGACTTTACGATGGGGTAAATCTCTATCTCACCATTTATAATAATTTTATTTCTTATAAATGTGACTTGGATAGAAGGCATTCCACTACTGGTGAGTTTATACCATCATTTTAAACCATGGGGATACCATTTATAAATAAAACAATGATGGATTGATTCAAGACTTTAGGACACAATGTGTGTTCATAAAGGAGGAGTTGCTCAGGAAGATTCTAGGAACTCATACAATTACACCATTGTGCATCAAAAAGGTCACCAGGGCATAAAAAACAAATAGAGGCCATGGAGGGTGATATTGTTTTGGTACCAAAATAAATTATAACATGACGAGACACAGGAATGGTGTTCAATCATTCACTATAATGGGTACTTATGTACTCTATATGGATGTATACTTTATATTCATTCATCTTGGACTATATGGGATGTTAAGGGTTTAAATCCACATATCATGGAATGTATAGGGTCTGAGATGGTTTGTACTGTGATAGGGGTTAGGTCTACCTGACATGGCAGGATATCCAAATGCTAATATAAAAAATTTAAATGGGGGATGGATATAGTTCAAGTTAACGATTCTTAGACAATGGTTCCTAGTTAAGATTATGGATGTAAAACCCAAAAAGAGTTTCTCCAAGTTTATGGTTATATAGCTCAAATTATATGCCTTTTTCCTTGTTTATGTTCATAATACATGGACCATGGGGTGGTGGGTGAGATAGTCTATAATGTGACGAGGGAAATGAAAATACATTGTGAAGTGGGGCCCTGCTCCAGTACATGAAATCTTGAGGGGAATATGATGATGTTTTATGTTTGAGATAATTATAATATAGTGTATAATTCTTAAATTCATACATATTTGATCATTTGGTGTTCTTAGTTTAAGGTTATTGGACATGAACTATAGGGAGGATAACTATTTATGGTCGTGTTGGTTGGATTGATGGATGCGATCATTTAATAAAAAACAATGGTAAGGTAAACCCAACAAAATTTTGGGTCTAAAAAATAATAAATATAGTATCATGGGAAAATAAACATAGTCTAATGTTATTATGAATAGAAAAGATAGGGTGGTTTATAGTTTAGGGTCATAGAACTTTGACAACCTCCTCGGAGTATTAATTTATCATAGCGTCAAGCGGGTTGAGGAAATATGATGGAGGGGAGCTTAATTCCAGTACAAGATGGGGGTGATATGAGAATCATGGTTGGGTATATGATATGACATATAGACATTGCTATGTTTCTTTTCTGATAAGAATCAATACACATAGAGTACATAGACCTTCTCATTGATTTGGCATACAAATATAAAATATGTGGTAGAAAACATATCAGTACCCTAGTGAGAGAAGTGGGAATAAAAAATATTCCAGTGTAGGTAAAAGAAAATAACATTTTAAAGGAAAAAGTAGGGAATAGAGTATATAGTTAAGGATTGGACAAGAAATCTAGGAATCACTATATATCCCATTATAATATGAATAAATCCTTACATGGTTTTGAAACCTTTGTTAATGTCATCTAGATCATACAAAATATGTGGTCGAATTTGGGAATCGTCTGAGTGTTGGGATGTAAAAGTGAAATCTAAATGAGTCATATGAATCACCCAACATCGAGATGAAATAGAATTGGATCTTGTGCATACACCCAAAATAAGGTATCTGAGTTTCATTATGTATCCTATATGAAAACAATCAAGACACACATGGTTCTTAGAGGCAGTGTGGTAAGTGATCGACACTAAGAGTGGGGTATATTAGAAGACTAATTCAACCATAATAATAAGTCATATAGATTAAGGAATAAGGAATCTTGTAGTTTAAATGTAGGATACATGAACACTTCCATGTAGTTTAAAATTATTTAGTGAGGTTGTTGTCCATGTATTTTATATTCATACATCATAGAAATTTTGAATTGAAATTTATATTCAAGGGGATTGGACTTTTGGGGATCCATGTATATAATTTTGATTCATCTCAATTCTGATAATGAAGAAAAATAATTCAAACCCCCCAAGATCAGGTAAGTCATTCTCAATGTTACCAAAAATTAGGTGATAAAAGATCCCTAATACTTCATGAAAGTAAAAAACATGGGTGAATGAGTTGGGGTTATAATGTCACATTATAATCATGATTGTGGCCCATGAAGGCAGTGTAACTGGTTGGGTGCACTTCTAATGGATTGTTTTCCCAATCAATAAGTAAGGACACACAAAGGTATATTATGAAAGGTTTTACTTCTTCACTTGAATATTGAGCAGTAGAGAAATAGAAAGTTACAACATAGAGTGTTTAAATCTATGGATGATGGGATAATAGGTTGAGGGTAACTGATGGGTGACTATTTATTAGGAGAATTTTCCACAACAATACCATTGAGAATAGGGGAAAACAAGTGGATGATGACCATTGGGTGACTATTAGAGGATTAAATTATTATCACACTATTATTTAGAAATTTTTATAAGGGGATTAATCCATATATGGATGTAAGGATGGGAATTGGGAGATTATTCCATAAACATGGACCAATGAGTATTTTTTTAACTATATGGTTGATGGGTGATTCAAAACCCGAAGATACAAAGTGTGTTTGTGAAAAAAGAATGATTTTCCTTAATGGATCAAGCACGAGGGGTCTATCCTTCCATGCACTATGAATATTAATGGGGAATAATAAAAAATAATGATATATGGACAAATGAATTTTCTTTTATGTTAATACATCTTGGATTGATTATGTGCCTTCTAATGTAATAAATTAAGGTCCAATTCCATGTAGTATAAAATCATGTGTGATATACTATAACCACATCTAAGACTATAGGTAAAAGAAAATTTCAGGTTTTATACATTTCAATATGGTAATTGTTAGTTTGAGATCATATAAGTAAGATCATATAATCTGTCTAGTGTGAACAAAATGTCAAAATTAATACGAATACTTTCATTTGTGTGAGGTGTAATACACTCACTATCTATGATGATCAATGTGCACTCAACATTAAAGAAATTGTTTTACATGATTAAGGGACCCTTCTAAATGGTCTCTAATTGTTTTTGGTTTTGTATATAGTTTATTTGGATTCCTTAATAATATAACCAAATAACTATAGAGAAATTAGTAAAGGAATTCATTCTTATTAAATTCTCTAGCCACTATGTTTTAATAAGTTCCAAACATTTTGGCATGGACCTCCTAAAAAATTTAAGGAATATGATTTCGATTATTAAAACTTAGATGGATTCCCTAAATGATAAATATATAGATCACTTTCTATAATTGAGGGATATAATAAAGGATTATTTTTATGGATATCCTACAGATATATTACTGGTAAGCCCAACATTGTGGTAGCATTTCATATTTGTGGTACTTGAAAAAGCGAGTCATCCATTCAAATGTATGTTATTATATAGAGGTATTTAAGGGTATTTTTTATAAGTATACAATGTTTATTTGATTTACCTGTTGGTGTTATCCATCATGAAATTTTGTGGAAATCAACCTCTAATGCACCACATGGATGTCCATATCATCATAGTCAAGGTCAATGATGTATTCTCCCAGATGTTCTAGAGAATCCAATCGATTTTTTAGGACTATGGGATATGAGAAATACACATATCAAAGGGATATTTGGAAATTAACTAATAGTTTCACTAAAAAGGAATAAAATCCATTTTTTATAAGAATACATTATCTATTTTTTATTCATCATAATCGGGATGATGTTTTCCAGAAATTTGGGATAACATATCCCCTAAAAAGTAATATTTGATTAGTTTATCAACTTCTTCCTCATAAATGGTACCATGGGAGGGGTGTGTCCTTTTATGAACCTAATTATACTCATATTTACTGATGAGAGGAATCATATGGAGGAAGACAACATGAGGGTCAGGTACTATTATCTTTTTTTAGTTCCATGATAATATATTATGTTGTTAATTCAAAAAGGAAATATAATGCTCTTTTACATTTTTAGGCATGAAAAAACTAATTACCATTGGCCTAAAATCTTTCTTGGTGGGTCAATTCACCTATTTTTGATCATTTAAAGTGAAGTAAACTCTCTCTTCAAAGGAAGGATGGACTCCATCTAACTATTACTCACTAGAAGTAATAGAGATGGAGGGGGAGTTTACCTCCATATGAATAAGTGATCGGAGTGTGGTAAATTATTTCTATCCCAGGGTAGAGTCTTGAGAAGTAGATATTTGAGAATATGGATTGATGAAAACTATATTGGCGGATTTCCTTGTTCTTGGCCCTTATTATCTCTTTTCGATAAAGTCTAATCATTTCAAATCACTATGGATTAGATGATTACCGATCAGTTAATCATACGCTTTGGTAAACATGGGCTAGGCCCCAGTTGGTGGGCATATGAAGAAATATTTGAAATATTTTGTAGGAGGGTATTACTAGATTTTTTATCACATTAACATGATATTGGATGTTTTTTTAATTTTCAGAAATCCTTAGTTTTCGGAATGACGAAACAATGTTAGATGTTGAAAATTATTAGTACTAAATAGTGGATCAATTTTAGAAAAAAATGTTCTTTAAATCATCCCATGTATTTTTTGAGTTGGTCATCTAATGAATAGGACCATTGATTCACTCATTTCCTTTAACATAGCGATAATTACTATTAATTTTATAAAACTCGACATTATTTCAATGCATATCACATTAATAAAATGGGGAAGCATCACTGTAGAGCACCCTTACTCAACCGTCGAGGGATTTTTTTGCAGAACTAGTGATATAATGATAGGATAGTTGTGTGCATGTGATTCCAGACACTCCGCATTAAATCATTTAATTTAGTTTCATGTATGGACACAATGAATTCATTATTATAAACTAAATTATTGAAATTTGTCTTTAGAAAGATCTTTCTAAGAAATTTTCTCACAATATTTTTTTATCCATAAATTTTCAAGTTAGAAGGGTCTAGATCAGATTTTGTATATCCCAGAAAGTGGGGTGTTTGGTTCAGGATAATATTGATCCCAGAGCCATTTTACACCAATAACTAATGAAAAATAACATCATTGAGATTTATTGGGACATATTGAGTGCCTATATGGCCCTGTATGGATGCACCAATTTATTTATCTAAAAATGAGACAAAGGTTTGTTACAATCCTTCTATATACTATGATTCATCTACAATCACATTGATCTTGAACTCCAGGGTTCTATATAGGGCATCACACAATGAAATTAACCAGAAAAGTGAATAAGGTATATAGAGACATGAAAAAATACCATCAATGTGATTGATAATATCATACATTCACATATAAGAAATATTTATACACTTGAGGGTCTATTCCCTAACTAACAGTGTAATGGAATCTACTAACTAGGGAGAGGTTATTAGTTGTCACACATCAAATTATATTAATGGTTTCGTGGTTATGACTAAACCAAGGGATGAACCATCAAAATACGACGTGTGGATTCACTGGAGGATACAACCATGAATGATTATTCTTTATGATCTCATATTAGTTCATATTTACATGTATTAGTACCATAGACACTATCATCACGGGTACCACCATAGGAATGATTCTTGAATAAATAATCTCTTCAATTTTCTTAAGAGCATCGATGAGAGGATTTAAGTGGACATGGAAGATCTGGTTTATTCAGTGGATTAGTATAATAGTCCACCAGTCTAATGATGTTGATGGAGGAAAACATCAACTCCACAATATAATATTCATCTGTAATATAAAAGGACCTATAATTCCGATCCAATATAAGGTTATAACATTCATTAGAGTTTTGTAAAATTTCAGCATTTTCATGGGATCCTTCTCAACCTAGTTATTTCAACACTGGATCCTTTGAGCTTAGAGGGCCACTTTGCCAAGGTTGTTTTCGGAGGGGTTAAAATGGATGGATATGATTTTGGATGATTCAACCATGGATGAATTAACCCATAGGTTAATATATTTAATTTTTTGTACTATTCAATCATTGAACATATATGCACCTTGATTTGAGTTCGATTATAAATCCATGGTGTCCTCATCATCAACCTGGGAGGGTAAAATAAATATTATGGGAATTTGAGGATCACAAAACTATACTATGCTTAGTATATCATCATCTATTGCCAAACTTTATGGATAAATCATCTTTAGATTGTGTTTTTGAGAATACTTTGGTAGGTTAAATTATTGGTATCGTTCTCTAACATAAAATATTATAGAATCATGACATCTAAAATATAGATTAAAATCTCTAAAAGTCACATTTGAATAATCCGAGATACTGCTCATCCTTAAAGGAATAGACAATGTTCATCTGATCAATAAATCATCTTATCATCTTTTCTTGAAAGAAGCTCCAAGAATCATTCTTTATGTGAGATTTTGTTTTTTGGGGTTCATTCGATAGGGTCACTAAGATCTATATTGGTTAACGGGACAATTACTAGATTAAAAATTTCATCTCTTCCTTTATATACATTCATATGGTTGAGGGTGGTGGAAAATGTGATTTTTAATTGGTCCACTATATATCCTCCACTTATAACTATTTCCTATCAATGAACTCTCTTAATCCCTTAGGGTACTTCAGGGAAACAATGGTTAAAACTAGCTCAACCCTAATGTTATACAAAAATGTCTTCAATATATTCTCCTATGTGAGTTGGATGTTGATGAATATTTCAGGCCCAACCACTAAGAAATTAGGCCAGTTGAATATTCATTCTCCTATGGTTTTCATTTGGATAGATCACTCACACTTGTTCTATGAATGGTATAGATAAAATCCTAGATGAATTAATAATGAATATTCCCTAAACTAGTGATTAAACTTATTAAAAGATTGATATACTAGATAAAGGAAGGTTCCACCATTGTCAAAAATGTAAAAATATTATTCACCACTTTCATATATAGGGTTCCTTGCATTGGTACACACCAATAAGGAAAGTGTTAAAAGTTTTTCTATAGTATTCCAATTATATTGAATAGTGTGAAGCTTGAATTTTAGAAATTTAGAAGATAGGGGATATGGTCCACCCACTCCAAGTATGGATTCCTTTAGAGATGAACTAAAGCTCATTGTGTCTCAATGGATTCTATGAAAGTGATAATGGTGATAAATAGATCATTAAAAGATATATAATCATGAAAATATCCTCTTATCATCTATCACACACATAATATGTATCATTCATGATCCATATGTGGGAATTGACATTGATACACTAAAGAGAGATCCATCAAAAAAACTGGACTTTACCTCAATTTAAACGAGCCTCCACGATTGGCCTTGAATTATGACTAGGGGATATTGGATGATAAAACTCTAGGGGAGGTTAAATTGTATTATCTAGAACTTCCTCTCACTTTGAAAAGGATCGCTAAAGGATCTCAAAATTGGGATGTCAATAATTATGAAACTCTTAAAGAAAATACCAAAAATTCTCATTCAAATATGTTGTTTATTTTCTTCATTTATATTGGAAGTGTTTCCAGAAACAATAAATTTATGAGTTTGTTTTGAGTGTTTGGGAGTGGTAATATATACACACTCCCAATACCCATATCATATATCTACTAGTGTATGTGAACACCACCAGGAGGGTTCACCTATTACAGTGGTTCCTTTAAGTTAAAATCATATCAATTTTCTTCATTGGAGGTTTCATAATTATTGATGATATGAAAACATTTTGTGATAACATTCATGAAAATAATATTTTGATATTAAGAGTCTCGAGATTCATCTAAGTGGTAGAATCACGGAACCTTTGATTGATGTACCAATGAAATAAACTAGAGGGTGTAATGATACCCTAAACTCTTGACTCACACATTAGGAGATGCCTCAACAACAATTTCGTTCAACACTACTAGGATTTCAATACAGAGTCACAAAACATTTTGATGACATCTTTTGAATTCATGGTGTTACACTATCATATGTGCTATGAGTTTGAAATTCAATCACTACAACTCATGTTCATAAAGGTGATCAGGGTTTCAAAGAAAAAAATGTTTTAACTATACAAGTGATAAAACATCCCCTATATATTTTCTTACAGGTATGATACAGGGTTTCAGAAAATAATATCTAAGATATGAAAATTTTGGGTTTCATGTGGCTGAAACATGATAGGAATTTAGTATATGTATTAGGATTACCATATGATATTTTCATCTTCCCCATCATTCTTGGAAGGGGAGTCCACTTTTGAAGTACTGAATTAAATTTTAGTAGACTTTTCATAAGTTTACCTACCATTCATGGATTATAGACTAGGTTGGTTGGATGTAATTTGAGGTAGAGATAAGGAAATCATGTATTATTGATCTTTAGGCTAGGAAATATCATGTGAGACACCCAACCATAGGATTTAGATATGTATTACTATTTTTTTCTGAATCTTTTGATGGTTCCGTTCATAGGATGTATAATTTGTGGCCTAAAATGAAGGGAACCAATTATGTACCCATGAAACCCTTGTAGGTTATTACTCTTTTTATAACCCCAGTCTAAATCATTATGTCTCACCCACCTCCATTTTTGAGGTATATGGTATGTATTTTGATGGAACTACTGATGGAATAATTGTTAGTCCATAAAAATATAACAGCACATCCTCCAAGTTAATGTACTTTTGGTGGGCCTCTGGGACTATATGCACATCAGATTAAGGAATATATATCCTTGAACAATAAGATCATTACATAGTTTTTTGAGGTTGAGAAATCACCAACTCCTTTAAATCCTTTGTATATTGGGATCTCAATAGTTTAAGGGATACATGTGGCTAATTACCTCAGCTAGTTTTCTAGAGGTTTTAGTAGAGTTACCTATATGTAATCTCATATTTTCCATGGAGAACACCTCCATAATCAATATTTATGATCTGATTAGGATGTCGTTTACAATGGTTATTAGGCATGTCACCATGGGGAGGGGGGGGCTCCAGGTTAGTTCACTTAGTTTTCATTTGGTGGGACTCTGTGAATGCAACTAGCGGCCTAAGGGGTTGGTAGACTTGACCTAAGACATCATGTGAGTAAATGGGGTCTGAATTAAAACCTTCAAGAGATAATAACCCATGTAGTTATTGGAATGGATGGGGGAGTGATGGTGGCTACAGAGGAAATGGAAGCTACAAAAGTGTTGGAATCTATAAGAGAGGCCTCTTATGGAGTAGGGATGAAGAGCTTCCCCATACATGGCCATAGAATTTATTGGGTAGAGGATAGAAGGATGGGAGAAACCTTGATCAATTCAGGTGTTATATGGTTATACCAACATTAATGGAAACATTATTTAGTTGAAGCATGCTTATATTACTCCTGAGTGGCAGGTGGGGTTGGAACACCTTGAATATCCCACAACTCCATTGAATATGGGAAGGCGGTGTTGGTTCACTTCAGAGATAGACTCCCAAAGTGATTGGTGGTAATTAGATGAGGTTACTACCCCAATAAATTATCTTATATCATGGATGGTGCCGCAACCCCATGGACATAAGACCCCCCCCCTAAGACATCTTTTGGATGGGAGTGATGCCTTCTCACCCATAATCTAAGATGAGGGGATTAATGATCCTTTATTGTATGATCCCTATTATGGAAGAGAACAAAGGATCCTAAATGTTGTTGGAGATATAGAATTAATCACTTGCGTATAAATATAAGATATCAAAACATGTGGGTGAATGTTAGTGTTAGAAATGACATGGGTATTCATCTTTACCCCTGTCCAATTTATGGTGGTAGGGGAACCTTTCCTGGGTGGTGATAGGCTGGGTGATGCACCCAAAACATTCCTTTAATAGGCTTGGGGTTGGTGACTAGAAATAATAAGATATACAAAAATATGGGAGGGCTTTTTGTAAACATCCAATCTAAATATATACCACCAATCCATAAAAAGAAAAAGAACCATATATGATATATGTATGAAACTTAAAACGAATATATATATATATATATGACATTAATATAAAATAATGGGAATAAGAGAGTCTTATTGATGTGATAACCAACATCCCAGTTTCACCTACCCTGAATCTTTCTTGGTTTGTTGATACTATAGCTTCATCCCTCTATGGAACTACATCTTAAATTATGAAATTTCTCCAACCCGTACATATTCTTCACCAACACAACAAGTGTGGGAAGATGTACTATTTAGGGGTGAGTATAAGAATACCTAATAGGATTCCTAGAAAATTATTGGAAATTAGGGATGTGGGTTATCACAAATGTGAGTACAAAACACATAGCCACAAAACTAAACAAAGGAGGAGGTAACTCTCTAGGGAGGAACTTCCACTTCACTACACAATAATACTGCTATCCATTCCCTCTATAAGCTACCAAAGAAAATAAATTATAAGAAATAATAAATGGAATAAGGGTTCTAGGATTAAAACCTCTCACTTTGGGGGATACACCTCTCCATCCTGTAGTCTTAGGGGAAAACACAACTCGATCAGCCTATCCTTAGGGGAAACATCTCGTTGACCGAAATCATTGGGGATAAAACCATCCTAGATTTTTACCACATACAAGGTCAAAATAAATTGGTTTTTAATAAGGGAACCAAAAATCCACATTCAAGGCCATTCATCTAGGATCTAATAAGGAATCATACATAGAAGGAAACAAATTAAACCATTAATCCCTTCAAAAGAAACAACAATATTTTTAACCCAACTCACATGGAATAAATGAGACTAATGATAGTTAGTTCTTCCCTTAATAGGCCCCATAATATACCATGTTCACTATATCACTCTACTGATGAAACCCAACATACTGAAATGAATTTTTTGATAAGTTCATATCGGCCTCTGACCGACATCAGCCTCCCCTCCCCCTCTCCTTAGGGGTTCCTCAGTAGCGATTTGGAGGGGGAGAATTTTGTGTGCCTTTTCTAAGGCCTCCTTCTCCCTCTCTTACTCTCCTTATGCCTCTCCATTACCCCCCTTTTCTCTTTCTAGTTTCGATTTCTCATTGATGCTCAATGCTTTAGCCTTAATGATGACTATTTCAAGGTGCTAGTCTTCTCATGGCGATAGTTTTGCTTGGATTTTTTAGTGGTTATGATGACGTTTGTGTTGTCAAATTCATAGGCTTATCATGCATTATTTGACCACTTGTTGTGCTGCGATGCTCTAGGTCAGACCTAGAGTGGAAACAACATAAAAGTTTTGGGTTACGGTATGGAGGCCGATGAATTTCTTGACGCTACCAGAGTCGGATTTGGTATGTCAATTTTTCTTGTGATGTCACTCTATGATTTTGGTTCTTGTGATGTTCATTTTTGGATGTCCTGGTCGCAGTCTGCATTGGGTGACCATGGAGATGATCCCCCTATAGAGGACGTTGTTCACTCTATAAATTTATCTTAATCCAGGATTCTACTACACTTCTCCTATTTGGATCTTTGTGGTGGTTTCTAAGGTGTTTTAGGATGTGAGTTCGAGCGGGCGACAATGATCCAGGTAGTGTATATTATGGTGGATTCATCTCTGTCTATTCTATTAGGTTGATCGTTGTACTGGGTGTGGTGGTTACTCGACTAGAGATCTGGCCATCAGCTCTGGTGGTTTTCAGACAATGACATTGAAGATGGTGTTCTATGATGTTTTCATTTTCGGCTCAGGGTGGTCACCGATGTTGTTCTCAATGTTGTGATGGTTTTTTACACTTTGATGTGGTGTGCTCACTCTGTGAGGGTGGTTTGATGTTGTGATGGTTCGATGGTCGGAGGAGCTCACCGGTGTTGGTCTCACCGATGATGGGTTTGCGTGGTGTTAGGGTGCATGACTGATAGTTTTTGGCTCGAGGTGGGAATGTGACATGAGGCTTGTGAGGTAATGATTGTTGTTTTTTCAAACTGTATATTTGAATTTTTGAATTCTTCAATTTTTGGTTCTCTAGGGGTGTATACATGGCTCAAGACGGTCTCTCTTGTTGGTTCCCAATTTAACCAAAAAGTGGATATTTAAAAAATACCAAAAAACGGGATTGTGGATAAGGTCATGGATCATACCTTAGAGAAAAACCATAACCTAGAGATTCATCTGGATGAGTATACATACTCAACCAATTAGCACCTGAGGCAGAACCCCAGGCTCTTAATCTCTCTCAAGGGGGAAGAATTGGTTATAAAAAGGTCATATACTTCATGAACTATCTCTATAATACCCCAAAAATTTATTTTGACAAAATAATAAGCATTACATCACTCTTAACACCCAACACCATGTTTTAAGTGAATAACGATATTCTATACAAATTTTAATATTTAAATGTTATTGTTATAAATTACATGTTAAATAGAATATATGACTATGATTAACCAAATTTTAAATTATATGTATAATTTTCCTTCTGAATACATATTTAATTATTAATTATTAAGAAATAAGCACTCATTGTTTAAAAAGAATCATTTTAGGCTTCAAAAATGCATTTTTTGAGTAGTGAATTTTATTGCATTGTGTGCATGGAAATTATTATTATTGTTTTATAAATTTTAGAAAATTTATTTTATAAAATGAGCTCAGGTTTTGAAATATTAATATCAATGTTAACTTAGGTTTAAATTTAGTGAATTTTTTTAAATGATTGATTTTCAAGTGAAGAGTGAAAAATATCAATTTTTTAAATACTATAATTTATTTCCATTTAATAAAGTAATTAAAAAGTCCCATTATATATTTGAATTGGTTTTAAAGGGTCATATTATCCATTATATATATAATAATATAATTAATTCCATTTGAATTATCAATTTTCAAGATTTTGTTATTAGTTAAATTTTATTTGAAAAAAGAAGTTTTCTTAAAAATGTTTTTGTTTGAATTTTGAAAACTTATATTTAAATTAATTTCTCATAATTATGGATATTGAATCAAGAAATATGGATAAAATATTTCGATTCAATAGGGTTCAATTTAGTTAATAGCTCCATTTTATTTTTATGCATTATTAATAGTAACTGTGGTAAAATGTTCCTCCTTGGTAAATGGTAAATCATGCAATTAAGGGTAAAAATAATGTGACAAGACATTTAAAATAAACCCCAAAATTTCATTTATTTTTTTTAATGAGAAAATTTTTATCTTTTGCATCATAACATAAAATATATGGCATTTTGGTTCCATTTTCATTTCAAAATAACATTCATATTATTTTATGTAAAATAAATTCCAAAATGTCACTCTATTTAATTTAATATCTATAAAATATTTTAAAATATATAAAAAGAGGATATATTTGATTATAAATTTATATTTTAAATATAAATTATTTTTTATCATTTTATTTTATTTCTATTTTTTAGTGATTGAATAACTTCTTTATATGCTTACGCGACGCCAACACTATATTTATTTTATTAATAGAAAAATAAAAGAAATGAGTTTAGACACATTATAAGTAATAAAATTTGGTCGAATTATTTAGTTACACAAATATTTTATATAAATATAATATATTAGTAATTATATATAATTTTTTAATTTTTTCATCATCTTCTTGATGTCTTTAAAGAGTAATTTAATGAATGGTGTAAAAAATGACATTAATGACATTTAATGAAAAAAATTATTTATTAAATTATTTAAAAATCTGAAATTATTTAAATAGGATAATGGGGCTAATATTTGGTCTAAAAATTCATTCCAAGTCTATTTATGAGTCCATTTTCACTATATAAGTAAAATTATAACCCTTTAATAATGATAAATTTATTTCCACAATTATGGTTACAATTGGTCACCTAGGGGTTAATCCAAAGGGTATGGTTCAAAGTGACATCTAAACCTATATAAATATGATTTTATGATTATATTAATACCATATACTACTTATATTATAATCCATGTAATTTATAAATCATTTCATATGATATAACAACATATTAGATTATAATATTTACTAAATTTCCAAAAGTGCCTCTCCCCTCACATATAAAAGGCTACCCATTACCTCTCTTATTTACACCATATATAGGTATATAGATATAAAAAACCCTAAAATTTTCTCTTATAAACATCCTTATACAATTTATATAGGCCAGCTTCTTCCAAATATACTAAACTAGGTCCCATAAGAGGAGATCTAAAGGAAGTGTACTGGAGAATAAGTAATTGTCTCTACTGAATCTTTCAAATTTCATTATTATTCTATCTACACTAAATATACTGTAACCAAACTAAAATAATAAATATATTATCATAAATATACTGATACGTTATTATTTTTATACAACCATTTTCAATCTCTTTTCCAACTTATGAAAAGTGAAAACATTGCTCGTGTGTACGTACTGCTTACCATCTCCACACATCGGTGTAATTACTTTTTCATCACAATTTTAGTAGGATGATTATAATAATGGAAATAAGGAATATATATGAAATTTATGAAAACAATATTTTTTTATAATTATTATATCATATCTACATTTTTGCCTTTAAATCTGTTGGAAAACCATAACATCGCTCATGAGTACATATTGACTACCAACTCCACAAAGAGATGTGATTTGTTTTTCAATTATTCTTTACATTGATGGTTATAAGGATATATTTAATAAATTTTTATATTATATATTATTTAATAATTATCCTTAAAATTTTAATTGTCATTTACCATTATTTTCTTCTACCCATCGAAATGTGGAAGCAACTTTAAGCGTACATATGACCAACTGTCTTCATGAACAATGTAATTCCTTTTTCTATAAATAAAATTTATGGATGGATCTATATATATATATAATGAATATATATGACATTAATATCATGATTAATAGTCTAAATATGTTGTAACCAAAATCAAAGTACTAATATAAAAACTACAAAACAAAAATTCATAAGGAAAACAAAAACGTTAACACCCAAAAATGGTGATTTTTATAAACGAGTGTTGAAATGTTAGAAATGGATCGTATATGATATTTTAGATACATATATAGTTATCATATTTAATTATAATAAATATAAAATTATTATAAAATAGGTTAAAATAACATATGAGGAAATTCGAACTTGATGTAAAGGATTTCATCTTAATTTCCCTTCCTTGAGGCAAGTTTTAATTTTAAGTAGATAATTTCAATAATATATTATATATACATACAATTTTACATTTTATATAACTAATATCATTAATTCAATTATATTTAATGTTTTAATTTTATGTATTATTTCATGGGGATTATGATTAAAATGTTACGAAAGTTGTAAGAGTTTATGTTTTAATCCAATTTTAATTGGTACTGATTATACATGAATTTCCAATGAGGAAATTATATAATCCTTATATGATAAATAAAATTAATTTTTATTATACAATGTTTTATTATCTTATTATTATGTTTTAATACCATTTCACACTCTTTATAACTCAAAATGATTCAGAATTGTTTTTATGAAAATCTTGCCTTATTTCACTCTTTTGGTCAAAAAACCATTCTCTTCCAAATCCATGATTTCTAAAATGTATTCATAAAATTAGTTTAAATATTATTCAATTATTTTTTTAATTATTTTTTACCCATTTATAAATTTTGACAAAAAAGTTTATAATGAATATTCTTTCCATTTATTGAATGAGGTACATTTTGATTCTTGTGAAAGGAATGTTTTCCTATAAATTATATTACATTAATGATTTTTCACATGACAACGTCCAATAAATTATTTTAAGATACATTTACAAAAATTCATGCGTATTTAAAAAAAAACCTTAATATTTTGGAAATTTTTATATTTTAAATATGTGGTTTAAAAATGAAAGGGGTATTTCCCTCAGGAAATATTCATGTGATCTTTTAAAGTAATTTTTCATCTATTATAACATCCATTAATGTTACTTATGAATTTTTAGGGTAATGATCCAATGAATCAACAATTATTATTTGTTTGGGTGTTTTTTATAATGATGTATTATTATTTTGTATTCTTGATTCAATACACATAATTTTTTACTTATAAATAATTTTGATAATGAATAATGTTGACCATTCATAATATAAGGAATGCATAAGACATGTAGTTATGGGAGGAAGAAAGTTGTAGATACCCCCTTAATGCATCGACAAGTGTAATGATACAAAATAGTAGGCATGACATATTAGATGTGTATTTGGATTAAACTTGTCCATTTATTAAGAACCATGTCTTTATTGAGAGTCCAAGAAGTTCAGATTCATGATATGTTAGTTGAGAATCCTTGATCATGAATATCCTGAAGTATTAATTTCTTTTATTAAGAATTCAATTTTCATTTTCAATGTTTCCTCTATGCTGATAATATCCATGGATTCTCATTAAACTAATGTGTTGATTGAATGTCATGTATTTGTATTATCTACTATACTATGTTTATTATTCCTTATTTACTCTTGATAGCTTCCATTGTGTATAAACATTACTAAGAATCTGATATCTCCCTTTATTTTTATTCATTTACCTAGTATTTGAAGAATGATATTGTGAATGATATCAATTAATCATGAATATTTCCTATTATATGATTTTTATTTCCAATATAACATGGGAATAATTTATGCAGATAGTTTTATATGGCTGCTAAATTGACCGATATTTCACTGTGATATTGCTTGTATCTTGTACCAATGTAATATAGTAATCACTGGCTTTGGGTTACTCGGGTTCTGGTTTCTATAGTTAGTATCATAAAAAGTATTTTAGAATCCATGGGAACCATATTTAAAAAAACATAGACTATGGAACATGAACTTATGAAAATCATTGAGGATAAGTATAATTATAGGATAATATCATAATGTTTTTGGTTGGGTAAATATTATTTGTTTCTCCAAGAAATAAATCTCTATTTGGATAGTAAAAGTGGACTTGGTTTTATAAAATATGTATCTAGGGGTCATAACCATTAAAATATTTCTTCGAGTATATTTCCACAATCATTATAGTGCATAATGAATGTCACCTTACTGTGCAATTGGTTTGAAAATCTTGTGGGTTATGCATGGGTTAATTCACATGTTCTTTATGATTTTTTTTTGATGAATTAGAGAATATATCCCATAGAAACCTATGATGAAAAATAGTGATATGGGATTAACATAGAGTTTCTTGGGATGATAATTCTATTTTTGATAATATATTTGAAATCATAGATACCTATTTTGAGGTTTTATGTGATGAGAGTTTAACATGATTAATTAAATTTTGGGAGACATTTATGGTAATAAAAACATTTAGTTTTGTATAATTTTAGGGAAAATATTATTTTAGGAATAAATATTTTACATTTTTTGAAAAAATTTTAAATTCATTTATAAACTTTAAGGTACTATGATTATTGATGACGATGTAATTATTGTTGATTATTATAAAATAGGAAGTACATTTTAGTATTATCATAAGATTATGGTAAAAAATTTGAGTAATGAATATTGGGTTAATTTATGGAAGCAAATATGATTTTATTGTGGATTTATTACGATTTAGGATATTAATGGAAATGGTTTTCATATTTTGGAGAGTATATAATTAGGGTATATACATTTTTGGTATATGAAATTATGAGTGGTTGATATTATTTATATATAATAATTGGGTTGATATTGAATTATATATATATATATATATGATAAAATATTCTAGATATTTTTTATTTGAATTTGGTCATACCTATTTTGGAGGAGTCTTAAGGTTTAGTTGAACCTTGGTTGATATTTATAAGGTTTTATGTATTAATGAATTATTTTATCATACGAATATTTATCTATATTGGATAACATGTGCTAATAAATTTGGTTTTAGTAAATATCTAATGACATAAGGAATGACTTGTCTTTCCTTTATAGATATTATGATCCATTAAGAGTTATTTTTAGTGCTTTAGTTAAAAAATTCCTCTTGAATATTTATTTCTTAGAGTAACAGATAAAGTGAACATTTATTGAAGAACAACTGAAGGATGAAATTTTTCTTTTGAAATGGAAATAAATTAAGTAGGTATATTTTCTTGTGTCTCTATATTTATAATAAAATAACCCCTCAAAATTAAGAATAAGACCTTAAAATTAATGTTTTATTCATTTACCTTTATTTTGGAAGAATCAATAGTATTTTCACCCCCATAGATTTATGTTTTTGTGGTCATTAATTTTTAATACTCCAACCATAATATCCTAGAGTCAAAGTTTACATTATTAATTGGCTCTATATATAAGCGATAACATCCCAAAACACTGAATATTTTAGTAATATTAATAAACCTGATACATAAATAAATCTCATATTAAATTTGAAAACATAAAATACCACATAATATATTCTTAGAGGATATTATTACTCCCTCATGAATATCCTTTTGTATTAATCATATAACACTTTTTGTAATGCTATGGGAAAAACATAATAAATGAGTAAGCCTAAATTCCCAGTATGGTTTACATATAATAGAATATATCATGAGTAAATAAGGAATAATTAATATGGAAATTTAAATAATAGAAATAATATTCTATTTAATAAATAACTTGGGCATTAATAATAGTATTTAAGGAATAAATGTTGATCAACTAATTCTATATAAATAATCACATGAGCATAAAAATTATCTATGGATATCATAACAAATTTAATGATCACACATACATTAATAACTTGTTTTATAACGTTGGAATGCATAATGCATGAAAACTTAAACTTACTATTAAGGCCTCATGCCAAGAAATCATAAAGATACCTTCAAGGCCTCATGCCAATACATATTAGATAAATAGGTAATGCCTTGGGTAAATACCCAAATTGTTTTGTCTCATGAGACCTACCAATGCATCAAGTGGAAATATATAACTGGGGCCCTCTCATCACTTACTTGTCTAATGCATTCCTCATATTTAGAATGATCACTACAATAAATTCTCATGATTCATTATTAGTAAACAATAATGTATATTGAATAAATAATGTGGAACATCAATACATTATAATAGTAAACTATACAGGGGAAGAATAGTTATGGTAACATTGGATTATATCCCTTGTAGTATCAATAAAATATTTCATAGTTAAAAAATATATACTTTCAAAAGATCATTGAGACTTTTTCTGAGGAAAACATCTTTTTCACTTTGAAATAAATTGTTATAATCTAAAATTTTCCTAATATTAAAGAACAAATTTTCTTTCAAAATATCCAAGAAAACATATAAATAAATCATCGAATCATTGAGTGTTCATGATAGTGGGAAATTATATTCATGATCTATATATTAAAAAAATAATCCTTTTACATTTTCATTAAAAAGTTAAAATTTCATCAATAATTTTTAAAAATTACTTTAAATAATAACATGGGAATATTAAAAAAAATTTTAAAATTGTTTTAGAAAATATGGGCATGGAAGAAAATGAATACATATTTCCTAGGAAGTAAATTCTGTTTTTCTAAAAAACATTTTGATATTTTTAAGTACTCAGTAGTGTAAAATAGTAATATTACATGAAAATTACATGCATAAATAGAGTATTATAAAATTAAAGGGTTTTATTGAATAATTATCATAAAAGTTTGCTCAATTTAAATTCACACATAAACAATCATAAAATACAAATAACTTGTAAAAAATTCCCTTACCGCTCTAATATATTTTGAATCATAACTCCCTTGAAAGAAATAAATTAAAATGAAATATTAAAGACCTTGAATAAAATTGGGTTCATGATATAACATATAAATTAGAAAATATATAATCCACATTAAATAAACAAGTTGTAAATACGACATAGGTCTCACAAAAACAAAATTGAGATGATAAAAACCTTACCTCAGGTTTGAATTGCTTCATATGTAATTTTAAACTCATTTATAAAAAATGAAATTTATTAATAATAAATAAAAGAACAAGATAAATAATAATAATATCATATATGATCTACTTATAACATTTCAATGCCCCTTTATTAATAATTATTTATTAACATCAACATTTCATGGTTTTAACTGTTTCATTTTGGTTGGAAGTTTCGGTTCGACAGTTATAGTCTTTATACTTTGATCATTGTTAAAACAACAATTTTTTTTAATCACTTGATAAATATCATATATATTCATTATATATAAATATATATAATCATCCATTAAAGTAATATATATAGAAATTAATTTCACCATTCATAGAGATGGTATATCGTACGTACGCATGAATTCTATTTCCAGTTTTCAACAGATGAAAAAAAGAGAGGTAAATAATTAATAAAATTTATAGAATAATAATAAATAATAAATAAAATATATATTTATTAAATCCATTATTATAACTATCCTAGTAAAGTAGTGATGAGAATGAATTACACTGTTACGTGGAGATGGTAAGATGTACGTACACACGAGCGATGTTTTAGATTTTCATTGCATTAAATGAAGGTGGATAATGTTTGATCAATATCTATAATAATTTTTTTATATTTGAAAAAATAATTTAATTATTATATAATTAATATAATGTATTTATAGTATGTATAAAAATAAATGAGACAAAAAAGGATCAATTAAGAGTTATAACTTTTCATTGAGAAATATCTTTTGGATTTTACCTTGTACCTTGAAGTGATGGTCTTCTTGAAAGAAAATAATATCTAGAATATGGATAAGGGATATCAGAAGTTATTATGTCTTGTATTGGTTCATATATAAGGCTCCAAACGTGTTATTAAGATAGGAGAAGAGGTTCCCTTTTATAAGTGAGGGCAAGGGAATTCTTTGATTTACTTAAAAGTATTAAATTAACAAAATTTGATTTTCATGAAAAGTGGATCTAGATTCCTATCATTCAAATATAAGATGATTATGAGTTTAAATAAGCTCATAAAATAGTTTTTTTACATGTTTATGTTATGTTTTCACCCATATCTCTTAGGTTTAACCCCATTAACCCTTCTGACAATTACTGCAATATCAAATTTGTTTCACTCATTAAGGGTCAAAAATGTTACCATAAGAGGAAAAGTGACTCATAAATATACCATGGTTGATATTTTAAACTAGTTAACATTAAAACATCCAAATTTAAAAATTTTATGAATTTTAAATTAGTTACTAAAATATTGTTTTTTATAAAATATCATTAAAGTCAATTTTGAAACTATTCTTTTACTTAGACTTTAAAGTCATCAAGATTTTTATTTAAGTCAAATATAAACCTTTAAAACATACCTAATAAGTTATATTTATCTAAAATGTTCATTTTAAACAATAATTATCAAAAATTATATTACTCTTATTATTTGAAAATAATTAATTTTATGTTTCTATTAATTGAATAAATATCATGTCGGGCTTGTGTACACATTTTAAGTAACTGTTCAATTAATTAAAATTAAAAATTAATTAACATTATAAAAAATTCATTTAAATTTAATATAAAAATTTATAACCAAATATAATTTGTTTTTATACATATCAAAAAATATCATATATATTAAAATTAAGAAAGTGATGTATTTTATTTATCATATATATAAATATTATAAAGGTCAAAATAAATGAAAAAGGAACAAGGTTTTTATATTTTTGAAAAATGGAATGAAATGGAAGAAAAAAATTCCTAAATTGGATAAAGATAAGTTTTATGTAAATTATAGATCCATATCCCAATGTTTTAACTCTATTTAACATGTTTTACCCTTATTGAGGGGACAAATACCTACCAAGTATACTATTAATAATTACCAAAAAATAAAATGTATTTGTTATCAAAATTTAAAAATCATGATTCCAAATATGGAATCCATTTATTAGGATTCAATTCATAAAAGTGGATAAATTTAATTTTAAACTAAACCCACAATGCATGATAAAATGTGGGTTTTCAAGAAAATATATATTTCATAAAAAAGATGATATTGCATTAAATCTATGACTAATAATCATCATTATATGAATTTAAATTAATATATATAGATATATAATATATAAATTTAATTTAAATCATTCTTCATTATGGTTTTTTAAATTAATTAAAATGGAAAAACATTATACACTTAATATATTTTTTCGAAAAACTCGTTTTAAGCATAGAAGTTAACTTCTAAAAAATTTATTATATTATTGATATATAGAATTTTTTATATTAATTTTATATAAATGGATATTATTTAAATTTTAAATCATATTCAAAATATAATTGTACTTTTTAATTACATGATTTTTTGAAAATAAGTTATAGTTTTACAAAAAATCGGTTTTTTTAACTATTCAACCAAAATAAATCTTTCTTAAAAAAATTCCATATTTCATCTTAAGTTAATTTTTTATATATTTAATACAAAAATTATATAATCTTTTTCAAATATAATTTATAAATTTTCCCAATAAATAATTATAATAATCTCTCACAAAAATCAATAAAACCTATTTTTGAAGAAAAATTATTTTTAATGAATAGAATGACCTAACTAAAAATTGAGTACTTATTTATAATTATTTAATAAATTATTATATAAAAAAATTTTAAATATTTTTTATAATGTTCTTATCCCTATTAATTTGTCTAATTTTAACTCATACGTTATAAAGATCACATTTAAATAATAATATTTTTAGAGTATATGGAAATTTAGTTAAACATGGTGTTGTGTGTAACACAATATTATAAAAGAATTTAAATTTCATTAAATATAAATACATTCTAAAATGTTTGGGTGATAGATTATACCCCCTTAAATAGACTCCACCCTATCAATTTCATCCCAGTCCTCAAAGTTTCAATATTTGAAAATAATTTTATAGAAAACTCACATCATAGAGAGGGATAATAAAAATTCCTTTGAAAAGGGGAATTTAGAAAAGTATTAGTTACTTAAAGTAAAACATATAAAAATTCCCATATAAGGTAAGAAAATAGTGGAAAATTAAAAAATATATATTTAAGAGAAAACTAATTTCTAAGGATTAATATAGAGTGATAGAGAACATGGTCGGGAGAAAGTTAATGACCAAGAAATAAAAAAATGGCGAGGGATAAAGGGACAATCAATTTATAAAAAAATGATGGTAAAAGAATAAATTTTTTATTTCAAGATCCTTTACCTAATGTTTGGGGATTATTTTAACATCTAAAATAATAACATAAAACAATATAATTACATGACTTATATTACTTCATGTTTTAATCAATTTCCACCAAAATCTCATATTTTGCTCCAAATGAGGAGTATTCAAGAAGATTTTTTCATACCTGAGGTACTAAAATTAACAGTTAATAGATTTTAAGATCCATAAAATATAGAAATGTATTTTGACCTATATATATATATACTAAAACCAAAATAATTTTCATAGGTTATCCAATATTGACAAATCATTTTTGATGAAATAACTCATTAATCTCCAAAATTCAACAATAAAACCAAAGGTTTAACATTAATCATTTCATAAATAAACAAACATATATCCAAAACAAACTCAATAAACTCAACATTAAATAATGTTTTATCCTTAAAGGTTACCTCATAACCTTCATCGTACATAAACAAAAAATGTAACTACATTCTTCTCAAATAGTCATTTTTGTTAGATATAAACAACATAAATATCTCAACCCAATAAAAAATCCCAAAATTTTATTAACCATCTCAAAATCCAAAAAATTAAAAAATATTTGATCTTATAATATGCATCCCAAAATCATCATAATAATTATAAGTTTAATCATTTAAATAAAAACCATGTAATAATAACTCAGACATCACATAGACAAGTGGTTTCCGTTGCTGCAATGTCACCCTCTGGTTGTGAGTTCTAGTCCTACGATGTTTCGGGATGTGAAAAGACATTTCCACAACTATGAGTGGTCTATTTACTAAAACTATATTAATATAATTACTGTAATGTTCCCAAAAATATAATAAACATCCTAAAAATAACATTAATCATCAAATCACTTTTTAAATACTAAGGTTATATATATAACTTATTATTTACAAAAAATCAAATAATCCTAATTGAGAATTACTACCTAAACATAAATGATCATATTAACCGTAAAGATCATCAATTCCTCCAATCCATATTTTTAAATTTTCAAATGACACTTTTTAAGGCTTAGTGTGAACCCTAACAGAAGTCCAAGCAAATAAAAACCATACAACATCACAACCAGCACAATTAAGAATTCAAAGAGAAAAGGAAAATAGCGAACATACCAAGTTTCCAAAATTCAAATTCCAAAAAAACAGAAAAACATCATAACTGATCTCGGGCCATGAACCAACCCACAACATGAACCCACTAAATCTTGTACCTTCGTTGTCAGCCACCATCACCATCTTGAGTCACACCAGAGGACACGCCGACCTACCCCAACATCGTCGTCGTTCATCATCACACCAGTGCGCCGGAGCTGCCGTCCGCTAGAGCTGATCAAAGCCAATATACAGCCTCCATGAAGAATCAAAAACCAGAAACCAGAGAAGATATCATCGATCAACCATAATCACCCTTACAGACATCATTACTCCATCGTTTACTCATGAGCCGACCCCATAAAACATCCTCCTGGAAAGCTTTTGGCCACCCGAACACCACTTCCCAGAGTACCGAGGAACCACCACACCAGATCGACCTGGAGAGGGGATGTGGGACTCGAGGCCCGGGCAGAGTTGGGTAGCTTAAGCTTCCACAGAGATTCAAGTACACCTTCTTGAAGAAGCCCAGCAAAACCATAGCCATTTCAAAGCGCATCACATCATTATCCATACACACAAAAACAAAAATTACAAACAAAAACCTAAATAATAGATGAAACCCGCCATCAAAAAGAAAACCCAAAAAAGATGAAATGAAAGGCAACAAGCCGACCAAGATGAAGAGGAAAGGAAAAAAAAGAAAAGCAATGCCGACAAAGAAACAAGACCGAGATTGCTACCTGTCCCCCTCTAACACCATCCCAAGATAACCTAAGACCCGCATCAAGCCCAACAAAGATGGAGTCGAACTTGATGGGTTGGCCATCAAGGGCAGAGGATAGGGAGAGAAGCAGACAACCCCACCGGCGCCGACCCAAGCCGTCTGAAGCACCATCACATGGACCCAGATAAAGGTCTGATGTGCCAGATTTAGACGAAAAGAGGGGTGGTGAGAGGTGAACAAAATCTGCACCAGCTGCAGCTTCGGTCGAGGAGTGGGAAGAGAAGAAGAGCCTCAGAAAGGAACAGGCGAGGAAAGGAGCTCCGTCACAACGAGCGGAGAAACCCTAAAGGTAAGGGAAAAGCGATGAGAGCTCCGGGATCTGGGAGATTGAGGAGCATCAAAACCCTGTTTTCAACCGTAAAGATCATCAATTATATTAAAATTATGCTAGAAAAATATAAAAGAATCAATTTTAAAATAACATTCTCACTAAGAAATATACTAAACAAAAGGTTTGTATTCTCATAAATGTCTCTAGAAACATCATTAGTCATGTTAACTCACATCACATAAAACCTAAAAAGGGGTATCCATGCCATTAAACTTATGATAAACCATTGAAATATCAATCCAAAATCCTTTAGGTTTATTCTATATCACTATGGAATATCATAAGATTATATGGGTTCTATTTTCTCAATTTTCATAAAGGTTCATAATGAAAATATGAGTTAACCCAAGCATATCCCCCCTAAGAGTCAAACTAGGATAATCTTACGGGACCTTTTATTGTTCACTATAATTTTGGTCATGATATACTCCAAAAACACTTTTCATGGTTTTTACCCCAATATGTTCTTAGTTTTAACATACTTGATAACACAAGATGGGGGGGGGGGGGGTGGAATTATATTCATATAAAAACACTCTATTAAATTAAAACTATCCCCCTTTATAACTATGAAGGTAGTTCAATTCCTTATTATTAAAAAATATCATGCAATTGAAAATAAATAAGAAAAAAATATAGAAACAATTTTATAGTTGTTCAGGGTACAAATATCCCCTAGTCAACTCCACTAACACACTCTCAATGATCTTGGTGTTTTTCACTAAAAAATAATTTTTTCCGGGGACAACAATAACTAAGTGAATTTTTTTTTCACCTTATAAAAATTCAATTCAAGTTCCTTTACAAGGAACCTTAATATCCATAACATAGAATTATAATGTGAAAGTATAGATAAAAAATGTAGGATGAAGATTATTGAAATATATATTTCATTGAATAATAATTTAAACTAACATATGATGAGATCTCCTGAGAAAAAATTTATAAATTATTGAAGAAAACTTCTTATGAATAATTTATAATATTTTAGTTGATAATATATTATAAAACACACAACAATAACAAGAAAAACTTTTTAGAAGCATAAGGATGAACACTTCCAAAGAATACAAACATGAATGAATCCAAAGTGTAGTCTGAGAAATAACTTCTAAGAACTACAAAATAATATTAATAAAGTTATAGTAGTAGTAGTGAGATGAACAAACAATAATAAATAAAAAATATATATCTCCAAATTATAGAAACGTATAGAAATAGAGATGGTGTTATAATAATCTTTTTTAGAATATACGACTCATTGTATTTCCAAATAATCATGATTTAATATATTTCAAACAAATATAGAAAATATTTCTGTTAAATCATGATACTTAAAACAATCATCTTGACAAAAATTATAATTTAAAATTTCCAGAAAATTCCCAACATTTCTTTAGTAATAAGAATGATTTAATACATTGAATAAGGGAATTTGAATTAGTCTTTAGTTATATTTTAAAGTGATATTTAATCCAGCGAAGTGATTTCATAAATCATATAAATAATAGCAATATTAAAATCTTGCAGATTTCTAAGTCAAACGTTTGGTTGCAATGCATACATTATAAAACATGTGTTTGAATTCAAACATTGGGTTAATAATTGAAACATTAATCATGAAAATTTTGGGTTGATTCTAAATGTTGGGTTAACAAACCAAAAGTTAATTATGAAGAATTTGGGAAATTTATAATCATTAGGTTCCCAAACCTAGTGGATAGTTCAAATGTTAGACTACAAAATACATCATTTGTTCCCAAAAATGGGTTCTTGAGCTAAATGATTAGCAGACCTAGGGTTATGAAAAGTTATTCTAAATTCCACTAAATTGTGTATAACAGTTTAGAAATAACACATTATCCATATTAAAACTAAAGTAATATACAAATAAAATTCAATTAATGTAAGTTTATTATTATCATAAATTTGGGTGTTTGTGAGCATCAAAATTAGTGATAATTTAATGAAATTTTTGTATTAAAACTTCCCCAAAAATATCCCCTTTTATAGTTATAAAATCCACAAAAAAGTTTTAGAAACATGATTACAAAAATATAAGATTTAATGATTAAAAAATAAACTAAGATTTAATGTGTAAGCATTTTAAAAGATTGATTTTTTCTAGACATATCTTTTATCCATATTATAACTAGAAATAAAAAAATAATGTTTTCTATATTGTTTTTATCCTAATTTTTTTTCTTTCTCCCGTAAAATTGGATTTTAATAATCAAAATTTATTATATATGGATTGAATAATAAAATTGTTAATAGGAATGTTTTATTTTTACAAATTTCTCCTACATTTTTTGATATAAAAAACAAAGTAAAAAATTAAACAGGATTAGACTTGAAATGATAGTAAAATGGAATGAAAAAATGTAATAAAATGATAAAAAAGTTCAAAATATATTTTCTCTGTATTAATCATTTTTTATAAAGATTTTTGGCATTGAAAATTTGTATAGGATAAGGGTAGGATTAAAAATAGAGTTAGAATATATCTCATTTGAAGATGATTATAATGTTTGGGAATCATGAATGGTTTTATGAACAACCTAGATTTTATTCATCAGCCACTAGAAATTTTGATTCATCGGCCTGACCCCAACCTTCATCAGTGATATAGATTATTGACATATCTTCAAAACATCAAGAAATTTTACTTCTAGAAAATAATGAATAGATTCTACCAACTAAACATATCTATTCATCATATATCCTAGATGGTTGAAAAGATTTCGAATATAAGGTTCTTCAAAAGTTAACCATGCAATAATCTCATTTATATTATCCAATAAAGTTTGTAGTGGAATAATATTAAATTTTAGTCTTGGAATCCTATAAATTATGATAGATAATACAGTTGTATGGGATTAAAATATATTAATAAAAATATAATTATGTTGTTTTTATGGAAGTATAGGACCTTCCTTGGCTTATACTCTCTTTGATATACTAAAACTAAATTCCCAAACACTTATTTAGATCTCTAAAATTGGACATAGAAACTGATTTGGCATTATGTATCTAATCTGTTCATCCATCTATCTAAGAAAATCATCAAAATACCTTCTTGATATTGAGTTTTATTTCAATATTTGAAGATGATCATAGAGGGAATCAAAATCTATTCTAAGAATCAGTGGACTTCTTTAATCATAAAAATATTTTTTACATGTTTCCATATCTCATTTCAATTAACCATTAACTTATCCATTTAAGTGATTTTAGAAATCATGTCTTCAATATGAGAATAATGTGTACTAGAAGACTTGTTATCCATTCTTCTTGAGTTTTCACATTCCTTTAATAATTGATGTTACTTTAATTTTATTGTTTCATCAGATGGAGATAAAAAATATCCAAGGACTCTAGCCTTATCACCATCTTCAAATTCAGTAGTCATCTAAATGGACTCTTCAATAATAGAAACTATCTGATATCCAATCATCTCAGTTGATCCATCTCAGGGAGCATGCACTTTCTCATTATCTTGAGCTTCCTTATTTACATTTTCCTCATCATGAACCACCAACACATCCTAAACTTCATAAAGTATTTACGAAGAATCTGGAACACCAGTTTATTTTTTTCTTTCATCAATAATAATATGAACTTAATATCTCTTAAATATTTCTTCAAAAAATGCTAGTGTACCACTCCAACCTCAGTATTTGTATCATGCTCTATAGGTCCCATAACTCTTTCTTCATCAATTGTAATCGGTTGATCAAATTCTTTAATAGTATTAGGAAAACAAATGCTAAATAGGTTCTTATATTTTTCTTGGAATTAGAATAAGAGCTAAAACACCATCCTTACTAGAGGGTTATTCATAATATCTTGGAAAAAATGGAACCCCCTATAGTTATTGGTATACCTAAATCTACTATTAGTATTCTCCTTATAGTGACTGAAAAATTTGTTGAAAAAGTTTATAGACCACCAACTATTTTTATTATCCTTCTAATCTTGATTCTACAATATCTTCAGCATGAAACCTTACTAATCTAGCAGTTTTTTTCTTCTATGATCCCTCTGATCATAAGCACTAGATTCTTCCAAATCTTCCACACACACATGAATTAGCTTACGCTTTTTTGTTCTCCATAAAAATCCAGGCTTCCTTAGTGTTCCAATAGCTTTTTTTCAATGTTGACATCTTATTCCTTTCAAGATATCACTAATAATTCCATCATTATAAAACAAATAAACTAACAAGCCATACATATGGATATAATGACATCATATAATCCTTGTTATAGTAATTATGCGGTTATATTAGCATATATATTGATAATTTTAGCTTGATATTTCTAGAAATAAAAAATCATAAGTCGGAGAAAGGATTTTCTCTAGCTCATCTATCCTTGGAACTACTATATTCTGAATAAACATGACTAACACCTTATAATCAGACTAAATATCCATCCCCAATATCTTTTTATCATTGTAATTTCTAAATAGGAAGGGAATTATATCTTAATATTTATGAACATTTTATCCTATGATCCTTAAACTAAAGTGATAGACTCCCTCATGGGGATAATAAAAAATAAGAGAAATTTCTACTGTATAATTTTAAAATTCCATATCACTTACCATTGAGGAAACAATATCTTTCACATTACAAAAACTAAGAAGAGAATTCTAAAAAAATTACATAACATCATTCTCAAAAAAATTTATCATTTTATACATTAAAAAAGAATTCTAGAACTTTAAATCCTTAAGCTTGATTCAACATGTGATTTTTTTAGAAGAGCCATTCAAAGTCCCTTTGAAATAATTTTCTTTCTAATCAAAAGGACCTCTAATGGTTTGATCAACTCAGTTCGACTTCATCAGTTCTCTTAGTCTTCACCATTTTAGGAATAAAGGAGGCTTGGGGTTTGGATACTAGGGTTCATAGGTAGATCAATAGATCTGGAGGATTAAAGTATGCATGGTTTTAGGTGGAAGAGGGAGTGATTCTCTTTAATGATTTTTGAACGATGGTTTAGTTTCTCAATAAAAAATATCAGAGTAATGATCTGTGGATTTTAAAATTGAAAATATTTTTTTTCTAAAATAGGTATTGTATAAAATTTTAAATGAATCAAATTTTAATTACTGGATAAAAATAAAAGTATATATTTAAAAATAATTTAAATAAAAAATTAAAATCCTAAATAAATATTAATCAAGTAAAAATTAAAATACTTAAGTAAAATAAAATAACAACAAACCTCCTTTAATAAAATCCAAACTATTAAAGAGAAGTAATTTAGTAAAAACATCATCATGTTGATATTTAGTATTAAAAATTCCCCAAATATATCCCCCTTTTGGACATGACCTCTAATAAAATTATGTATTATATCAATATTCTTAGCCCTTGAGAGACTCACATGATTTTTTGAAATATTTACAGTGCTATTATTATAAAATAAAAATAAAAATATGATTAAAATTTAATACAAAGTAAAAAAATAATATGTTTCATGCATAACACTTATGAATATCATCTTCTAGAAAATATATATTATACCTCAACTATTGATAATGCAACTGAATGTTAATTTTTACTAGAACACAAAACTAGGGAGTTTACTAAAAAGTGATAGGTTTCTAATGTGTTTTTTATATCTAGTATACACAATCCAAAATCAGCACTTAAATATGAAACTAAATTAAAATGTGATGTTTTTAGATAACTTAATGATAGAAAAATAGTTCCTTTTCAAATATATGAAAATTATTTTAATAGTAGTAAGATGAGATTCTTAAATATTTGATTGAAATATCACACAAATAAAAATATAAATCATATTTTCTAGTTCACTAGTAGTACGGTATAGGGAACTACTAGTAATATCTCTAAATAACTTACTGTTAACTGGTTTTCTAGCTTCATACAAAACACATTTTATTTTATTTTACAAGTAATTTGAATAATTATTACGATTTTTAAGTCTAATTATTTTTAAAAAATCAATTATGTAAATTATTTGATTAAAAAAACATCAAAACGCTTTTTGGAAAATTTTAAAACCAATAAATAAATTCAATTCTCTCATCTTAGTCATTTCAAATTATTTTATCATAATTTTTGAGAAATCATTGTAATAATTTTCAATAGTTGAACCAAAAATAACATCATATAAATAGATTTTTACTAATAAAATACAAAACAAGAAATTTTATTAAAAATAGTAGGGTCTTAAAACCCCACCCAATGTTTATTTTCAAAAAAGAACACAATCTTTCATACCAATCGCTTGGAGCTTTTTTGAGACCATATAGAGATTTAGTAAGTTCAAAAAGAGAATTGTTTTATATGAGAGTTTTCAAAACCTTTAGGATACTCAACAAAAACTACCTGTATTAAATAACCATTTAGAAATATAGATTTCACATCCATATAATATAATTTAAAATTCATATAAGATGAATAGGACAAAAGAATATGAATGGAATCTAATCTAAAATCCAAAAAATGATTGCTTACAATTTATTCCTTTCATTATGGTTGTATCCTTTAGAAACTATCCTATCCTTATTTCTTTTTATTCTACCTTTATCATTGTTATTATTTATAAAAACCATTTTTTTTCTTATTGCTAGATTGTTTGAGGGTCTATCAAGTAGTTCAAAAAATTTATTTCTTTTGAGATTGTTTAATTTTTCCTATATAGCTATTATTTAAAATTCATATTCTAAGGATTATTATAGTATATTAAGATTTAATTGGGATAGGAAGGTATAAAATTTATCTAGGTTTCATTCTCTCCTCATAGTCTTAACTCTTTTATTTAGGCCTCCTAAAGAGTTATCCTTTGATGTTCCAAGCTATTTACGTAAGTAACCTTTTTACCATCGGTTTCATGTTGTTTTGAATTGGATTGAATTTATTCATATTATAGTTTAATTTAAAATAAATCTTTATAATAATCAAGTTTCAATTTATTTAAAGAGTCAGTAACTTCTACTATTTGAATTTTATTATTTTTAAACAGGATCAATTCCATCAAACATCACATGAAAAAATTCATCAACTATCGTTGAATTTTTATTATATACTCTAAAATATTTATAATTTCATAGAAAGACTCCTTTATCAGCATTTGGGACAAATTTATCAAGGTTTTCTTTACAATTCATTATATAACCCATGTATCAAAAAACATTAAATTATCTGACATTAGGTTTTCTATTATTCTGTAACTCATAGGGTGTCTTTTTAAGAAAGGGGCTTATTAAAACTCTATTAATGATATGAAAAGCTATATTAATTGTTTTTTTCCCAAAAATAGGTTAGAAATATATGTTTATTTATCATACTTCTTGAAATTTCAAGAATAATCCTGTTTCTTGCTTCTATAATTCCATTTTGTTATGGTGTTTTTGGAGCTGATAAGGTATGTTTAATAACCATGTTTTGAAAAAATAATTGAATTATTGATTCTAAAATTCTCCTCCATTATCACTTTATAATGAATGGATATTTAAATATATTTCTTTTTGAAAAAATTTGAAAAAAACTTTCAACAATATAGAAGGCTTCACTTTTGTTTTTTATGAAATAAACCCTGGTAAATTTGGAAAAATCATCAAATAGAATGAAAACATTACATATTTTATCCAAGAATAATACTCATGATGGTCTAAAAAAGTCAATGTGCATGAGTTTTAATGGTTTTGATTTAGAAATCTTGTTAATATATTTAAAATATGAATTATTCTTCTTACTATTTAGGAATAAATTACAAAGTCTATTCTCATCAAATTTAATATATGGAAATTAAAATATTAAATGTTTCTTAGATAAATTGTATAGATAAATTACATTAAAATTTCTAAGTATCCAAAGCTAAATCCAAGATTCATTTGTTTTAGCAGTGAAACAATTAAATTTTTATTTACATAAGGAATTGAGATCCAAAGTATAAAAATATTCAATTCTTGGTAATTTAAACTTTTATAGCTTATCATTAAATATATAACATGTTTTTTTTGAAAAAGATACCTAAAAACTATTATTACATAGTTTAATGGTACCTATAATTTTATGATTTAACCCTTGAACATATATGAATTTATTGATCAGGACTAATTTTGAATCTCCAACTGATCCAAATCTAATGATTTTTCCTTTAAAATTATAATTGAAGGTAACCAAGAATCTATATTGTTTTAATAGTCATGAAAATTAGAAAAATATCCCCTCATATCCCTTGAGAGTCCACTATTATTATAACATATTAAACTTTTTTTCTATTGCCTTTTACCTACACAAACATTAAATAAAATCTTATTTGGGCACCCTAATGCTCGCAAGTCTAGCTATTATTACAGGCAAGGATCTGGGTAACCAGATATACCTAATTTTACCTTAATTAAAAAAACTAAAATTTTTCATTCTTTTAGAAATAATGTATGTATTTATAATACAAATTTGGGGATTTTTAAAACAAAATTTGTTAGCATAATGGCTTTTAATTTTTCAATAAAAACTAAAAACACTAGTTATGACACAAAATATTTTTTATTCAGGTTCAGATTTTCACAATTGCTTCTAATAATATATTTTTCTTTTATATTAACATTTTTTTCAAGAATTTTATGAAATAATTATTATACCTTAGTTAAAATGATTTCAATACTCTTAATTAACTTTACTTCATCCTGTAACTCTATAATTATAGTTTTAAGCATAGTGTGGTTTGAAGAATATTTTTTAAAATTTTGATTAATTCCAAGTTATTTTTTAACATAGTGTCTTTTTCAAATAAAATTAAATTATGTATATTTTTTAAAGACTTATGATTTTTTACCATGGAATCATATTTATATTCATTTATATATGAGTATACAACTAACATATAATTTGAGAAACATTCAAAATCAGAATTAGATGAATAGTAGGATTGTACCTATTTCGCCTTAACCACAATGAAAATATTTGGTTTTATATTGGATAAATCATTCTACTAATCATAACATTATGATATTATAGATTCATTAGTATCAATAATTTTAGCCTTCGTAATATTCTTTGTTTTGTTCCCATAGTCTATTTTTATTTGGAACTTCTTTTATTTCTTTCAAATTTTTTCTTCCTTATTCAGATCTGGAAAATTGTGTATGATGTTTGCTATTATTTTTCACTCATAACACATAACTAATTTTAGACTATAATAATTTTTCATAAAATCATGGAAATACATATTAAATCCTTTATTATTATTATAGATCTTACACAATGTTCTATCTAGATGAATGAGTTCCATTCAAGAATCCAAAAATCTGAATCATTTAAGGATACAACATCCACCTTAGTTTTTTTTCATTTTTTATATAAAATATTTCAAAGAAGTATTTTCCATTTTTATTATTATATGATCTTTAACTTTAGCATTGATTTCTACTTCATACATAATTAAGGTAACAATAAATTACTTTATTGTTAAACATTTAACAGGCATGGATTGTATAATAAAAGTTGTGATTCCATTCCACATAGAGAATAATCTTGTTGAGTGGTTAGAGTTCCCAAGGCAGTAACACTATTGAATATTGTAGTCAATATTATCTTCAGTTGAGTGATTATTTCATTTTTGTACTTCCTAAAAGTATCTAATTTTAATTATGTAGTATTATACTTCAATACTCCGATATTATTGGTTCTTTCATAAGAAAAATCTATTGTCTACCACATTTTATAGTAATTTGGATGTTGTGGTACTCAAATGGATTCACCTGGACCAAGTAAACTTATAAATTCATTTATGACTCATGAACTAATAGCATACTCAACTTATCTTATAACATCCCTCTTTGCTGGTTCTCAATGGATTATATAAGAATTTAAAATCACCATATAGACTTTTAAACAAAGATTAATTAAATAGATGATCATTTTGTATTTCTAGAAACCATAATTTTCTCCATTAAAATATGGTGCTCTATTCATTAACATGCCTTATTTTAGTTCAAACACAAACATATTTTCTATGAGATACATTTAACTCAATATTTCTAGATGTTAATATAATTCTTTAAAAATCAGTCATATGATACTAATTGTTAGTCGAAATATATGTGAAGACATATGGGGGGGGGGGATTGTGCCCTTTTAAAAAAACTTTGATAAATTAAAAATTTTCCCATATGTGATTATGAAGGTAGTTTTGTTTATTTTTCATTTAAAAGAATATTATACAAAAAAATAAAGAATAACATAACACATAAATATCAATAGTGGTTCAGCATATAAAGATCCCCTGGTTCATTCTTCCAATACTCTCTTAGTGAGCTTAGTGATTTTCATGAATGAAACATTTTTCAAGGACCTCTAAAACCGAGTAAAGGATGTATTAACCTTATAAAAATGAGATTATTTTATAGGGAACCTTATTGTCCAAAACATATAAAATGAAGATGAAAATTTTGATAAAAAGGATAGGGTATAGATTATTTAAATAAATTTGGTACACAGTTGCAATAAAAACTGATAGATAATGAGATCATCAAAGAAAAAATATAAGTAAGATTAAAAGCACACTCCATCTTAAGAACCCATGATATTTCTCATGATAAGATATTCTAAAACATATAATAGTATCAATAAAAAGACTTATATTAGTAGTAGGATGAATACTTGAATAGATGAATAACACATATACATCCAAAGTGTTGTCCTAGAAATAACTTTGTTGACTCACATATAAAGATTATAAGAGAGATAACAAAATTAGTGAAATAAAAAAAATAGATTGAAACATATATGTATCCCATGTTTAGCTCATTAGTGAACTAGATAAGTCATTATCATTATATTTTTTTGAAGATCGGACTAACAAGAAGCATGATTTTCCATAGGTCCAATAGATCCAGAAAATATACCTAATAAATCAAGATATTTTAAACATTTAGAATTACTAAAATTTGAATTTTGGATAACCATATAAATTATATATTCCATTAGACATATGAATAATTAATAAATTGAATAATGGATTTGAATCAGTATTTAATTAACTTTTAAAGGTATATTGACACCAATTAAACAGTTGCAGAACTCTAAGAAACAATTTAAAAATTAAAAAATTACAGATTACTGATTCAAATGTTTTGTTAGACTACATAAATTATAAAACATGTGGTTGAATTCAATTGTTGGGTTGATAATCCAAACATAAATCCTAGAAAAATTGGATTGATTCTAAATGTTAGCTTGATAAAAATATTAATCATGCAGATGTCAGATTCATTACAAGTGTTTGGTTCTTAAAACTAACATTTAGTCCAAACATAATGTTCCAAAAATTAAGATTTCTTTAAAAAATTTGGCATCCTAAACCTAATATTTATTAAATGTGGTGTTGTGAGAATTTATTCAAGATTCCACTAATATTTATAGGATATTTTAAAAACATAGCCTTAGTTGTATCAAAACTAAAGTAATATAAACCTAAAATTCAAATAAAAAAACATCATTGGTAACACAAATTTTGGTGTTTTTGAGCAACAAAATTAATCATAAATTAATGATATTATTAGATCAAAAAAATCCCAATAGTTGAATTTGTGCTAAAACCACATCCATTTGAAATATCAAGAAATAAATGTATTGATAGAAATCCACACAATATATACCTTACAAAAAACTTCATGATATTATTAGTTAATTATACATATTATCAATGTTTTTCGTTGGGTTATGTTCTTTAATCTATATTTCAATGACCCACCTTTTTCAAACATAAATTTTTATGAAATTCTCAAAAAAACATTGCATTAATAACATTACAGGGCATTTTGTGCTATAGTGTCTGGGAAATTAGGTACACATTACATGAATTACATAATAATGGAAATTATATAATCCTTTTCGAAATAATTATTTTTTATTCCATCGTAGGTCACCTCACTGGAATGAATTTTCTAGGGACCTACATAAATTGAAAAGGGTGACCATAAAACCCAGTAATGAAACAAAAAAGGAAATGAAACATGAAAATCATAATGGATAAAACATGAGGGAAAATATAAGAGAATAATCATAATTACTTGGTACATAATAGTGAAATGTAGATACAATATAAAAATAGGAAATTCATAAGAATATCACTACAATTTATTGCCAAGGTGACAAAAAACATAATTACCAATGTTATTCACTATGCTATCATAAAACATTTCATCTCTAGAGATTAATTATTTATCCAATTAATTTTAGTTCTATCAGGGAGAACCCTTAATATGTCTCAGTTAATATGATCTACATATATCATAATAAAACATTTCATCAATAACCTATGGACAATAAAGAATGAGTTTCATATAAAATCATTAAGGCTTGGTCATTTCATCACTTTGAACTCATGAAATAATAATGTTGGTTTAGTACATATAAATTACCAATCAATAAAATAGGTTTACATATTTGTGAAGAATAAAAGAAAGGATTTATATTTTTACATTCTCAAAATAATAATTTCTCATATGAAGGGAGAATTCAAGAAATGAATTCGATAGCATGAAGATATGCAACATAGATTAAGGAGAGAGAATAATGAGATAGAAAAAAGGTATCCCATTGTTAAAAAACTATTCTGGAAGTAAATGTATGAAAAAATTGCATGTAAATGAAATTATTTGTATATTTAGAAGACACCAAAAATAAGTTACTTGAATAAACAAGGAGAGGAGGAGAATTATCTTACCTTGAATAGTTTCTTACTAAAACTTGAGGATGAAACATTGAAACCATAAGGATAACATGTAGGAACTATTTGGGATGTGAAAAAATCATAAATGTGTGGATTATGATATTGGATTAGAGAGGAAATTGGGAATGGGAGCTATTTATACTACAGGAGGGGTGGTTTTTAAAGGAATGAATATTGGTTATTTAATCATATAATCCAACCACTTGTGGGTGGAATGAATTAAAACCATTTATATAGATAATTAATGAGCGTAATAGGTTGGGTGGATGTTAAAGTTATTAATAAACCAAAAATTACTTTCCAAACCACCCAATTAATTCACACAAATAAAAAATAAATCTTATCTATACAATCCAATGTTTGTCTCCAAAAAGTAAATGGTAAATTTAAAATTAGAAATGATATTTTTAAATTAATTTTAATAATTAATAAAATAAATTTTGATATAATAAAATTGTTTACAAATTTTTAAATCATTATGACACTGTAATGATGTCATAAATTCACAGTTCTCATAAAAAACAATTTTAACTTCTCACTAAAAAAGAAACTTTATGAGAAAATTCCAAAAAATACCATAAGTTATTTTTGATGTGATGAGTCAAAATCTAAATTTTATATTATAAAAATAATTATTTAAATATGATAATTTAACTACTAAATAAAAATATTTTTTTTTTAAATTTATAAATTTATAGAGAAATAAAATTTCTGTCCATTATAAAAATTACTTTGTAATTAATTAAGATATATTATCATTTAAAAATTGTTTTATAATCTTATTAATTGATAATAAGTTTTATTTAAATAATATTTTTAATTGTATATTTTCATATTCTCCAAATACAACACAATTTGGATTATATCATTATATAATCCCAATGATCACCTAAAATGAATCTATATAACCAAAAATTACAACAATACCCAAATTCTATATTATTCTATGGTCTTAAATTCCAAACTCCATATCACCATAAAAATACACCACCACTTTAATACCTCATCATTCACTTTGATTTAAAAATTTCATCATAAAAATGAATGTTTTATTAGTAACTCTCTATTCTATTCCTATAGTGCTGTTAATGGTTGGGATGATTCAAAGGGATCAAGGAAACCCAATTTTTTATATTTTACTTTATTTTTTATCAGTTTTTTTCATCAGTGTACTGTTTGGTATCATAATAGAAAATTTTATAGACAGAATTTAATGTTTTTACATAAAGGAATAATGGGTTTTTGGTTTCTAGTAAGTTTTTTTATCATTTTACTATTCCTAGTTGTAAAATATCATCTCAACACATGATGTATAAATCTCTATTAAAATTTAAGTCTTTATATGTTATTATTTTGTAAAAAAAACTAATGAGTGGAATGGGTTCTATTAAAAAAATAGAAAACGTTTTCTAGTTTTTATATTCTTCCCCCTTTAAAAACATTTTTTCCTTAAAATTTCAATTGATATTATCGATTGATAATAAATGTGGGTACTTGTATCTCATTATTTACTTTGGTTCCCATGATACCTATTTATATTTATGGTTCCTGTAAAACACTTTGATAAGGCGAGTTGTCTTTTTGTGTATAAATTTGTGTATATTGTCCAAGATCTTCACTGGAGCCTCCTCATAAGAGAGTAAATTCTTTAGTTGGACCACATCTATATTTAGTAAATGTGAGGGATCAGGTATTTACTTCCTCACGAGTTATATGTGGAATAAATCATGAACATGAGATATATTTTGTGGAAGTGCTACCCAATTGGACACTTATCTTATGAGATCACAAATCTCAAATGGGATAATGTATATATGGGTTGTTATCCATGGTGATATATAGAGGAAATATTTGTCTCCAAATTCAAACTCCAAGGCTCATCAATGAGTTTCAGCATTTCACTATGGTTGACTTTGATCATCCTTGATGTTTTTTAATGGTTTTGAATTTTTGTACAATTTTATTGAAACTTTCAGCTCCTAGTAGTTTTCATTCACCAACCTCATCTCAAAATATAGGTGTTATACATCTCTTACCATATAGTAATTCAAATAGATCCATTGGATGTTTGAGTGAAACTATTATTTTATGAGAATTATAAAAAAGGAATATATTTATCCCATACTTCTTCAAAGTCCATTGAGTATCCACCCAACTTTTTTTTAGTGTCTAAATTGTTCTTTTAGATTATCCATCAGTTTGGGGGTGATAGGCCACACTAAAATTCAATTTAGTATTTAGATCATGTTGAAGAAATTCCCCGAATTTAGAAGTAAACCTTGGATCATGATCTCAAACTATTGAATTTGGTACCCCATGTAGCTTCTCCACTTCCTTTACATATATTATGGCTAGTTTCTGAAGAGAGAAATAATCATAAATTGTGATGTAGTGGGCTATTTGGTGAATTGATCCACTACAACTAATATGAAATTTCTTTCCTTAGAAGTCTTTAGGAGACTCGTGATGAATTATAGGGTATTTTTCTCCAATTTCCATGTGGTTATGGTCAATGGTTTCATAAATACCTTGGACTTATATCACTCTTATTTAACTTTCTAACATACCAAGCACCTTGAGGTTTACTCAATGTTCACCTTCTTTGTGTTTTCCCACTAGATGTGATGTCGAAGATCACAGTACATCTTAGTACTTCTATAATGGATGGAGAAATATGATCTTTGTGAATTATCGAATAGATCATTATTTATCTCATGTTATGAGGTCACACAATTTCTAGATATAAAATTAAAGACACCATCGTCATCGATGTGGAAGTCATGAAGCTTTCCCTCCTTTAGAGATTGAATTTCATCTGAAGGTCCAGATCATCCATTTGTACCTGCTTAACCCTCTATTTGATAGATGGTAGGGTAGTAATTTGGGATAGGTAGGATTTATTCCCTACTATCATGGTTTTTAAATCCATCCTTTTCATATCCATGAAGATATGATTTTTCTTAATCCACATAATGGATAGAGTAGGGTGTTCATTTATACTTATAGCATCAGCTTCCTTATTCTATATTCAAAGAGGGAAATTAATAGAGAAATCAGAGTCCTTGATTAGCTCTAACTATATTTTCTGAATATTTTTTATCACTATTGGTGCCAAAATATTTGAAGAAAGGAGAGAAAGCGCCCTGCCTCGTGGAGCCCCAATGTAGAACCCTCCAAGATCCGCGGCCGCCGCGAAGCAAATGATGTAGTAAAACTCCATAGAACGCATTGAAGTTCGCAAACGAGCCGCGAAGCAGAGGAGGTGGTAACTCTCCGAGAATTCCCTGACGTTCGCGAACCTTCCACAAAGCATAGGAGGCGGTAACACTCCACGAACCTGGTTGACGTTCACGATCCTCTGCAAAGAAACCGCAGCCCCCTTCGCGCCGTGTGAGCTTTGCTTCGCGGTGCCTCTTGCCTATAAATACCGAGCACCCCCTAATCTTTTGGGACAGACAATCCGACATTTTGGCTTCTCAACTCCCAAATCAAAAAGCACTCTTCACTCTGCGAATCATGAGCTCCGCAATGTATTTTTGCGTCGCGAGAGGCCTCCGTCTTGTCTCGTTTTTAGCCCCTCTCCTGAGAGGGATTCCCTTAGCGAAGCCTAAGGGCCTTATCAAAGAAAGGGGATCCGCAAGGGGACCTGGCAGTCACGGTGTGTTTATGCTTCGTGAAACACCCATCTTGTACACATGATCCACATGCCAAGGCAGGGTCACTATACTTCACGAAGCACACTGCTTCACAGCACCTTGCTTCGCGAGGCACCTCTGCTTCACAAGGCAGTGCTCCATGAACACCCTTCCACTTCGCGAAATACCTACTACTCAAATCTCTACCCCATGTTAAGGCCAAGTCACTCCACTTCATGAAGCACACCCCTTCGCAAGTGCTCTACACTATGCAAAGCAACCGAGCTCTGTAAGGCCCCTTCCTGTGGACTCATCTACTTGGAAACTCCTCTTCTTGTGCGACCCACCAGGTTTGCACGATGTGATTTCAAAGTCCCCTGGACGATACCACCCGCAGCGTTGCTTCGCCTAATGATTCTTCACATAGGCACACTAATGGATATTACTTCTTCACATAGCCACACTAACGTGGACCCCTCAATGGTTCTATCTACGACCCCCTTCTCCACTGCCTTGCTGATGCCTTCCCTCCCACAAAGAGCAGAGGGTACCATTCATGTAAGCCCTAGGCCTGCAGAGTAAACCCACATTGTCCGAGTTGTAGGGAGTTAAACTTCCAAGCACCTCGTCTTCAATAGATGACGTTAAACTGTGACCCGACCCCATGCCTCACACGTAGGTTCCCCCCCGGCTCGGACATTCCTTACGCCCCCTAGTCCCCATAGGGGATGATATCCTCCTTCCGGGAGTGGCGTATGTCTACGGGGAAAGGCTTCCATCTTGGTGTAAGCCCCTAGCCTTTCCTGCAGGAGGTAGAACCCATGCACCTCCACACTTCCCCTCTCCCTCTTCACTTTGTCACCCCTAGGCCTCCATCCTCGAGTAAGACCCCGCGCCATGGGCTGCCTAACGCGTAATCCCCTTTTTGCTTCTCACGGACTCACCCTTCGCGACATGATCATCAGGTCTCTGCTGACTCTTGTTTCTAACACGGAGCACGACTCACGTGGGCTTAGAGTAAGCATAGACCATGACAATGCCCATCCATCATGACGTTAAAATGCATGCCCCCGTCCAGCATGATGTTAAACTGCATGCCCTCCACCAGTATGATGTTAAAATGCATGCCCTCATCCCGCATGACGTTAAACTGCACACTCGAACAATGAGAACTTTGATCCATGTTAAGGAATGATACGTAGGAAGCCTCCAAGAGGTTCAAGCCCACCACCGGTGGACCCCTGGGTTCACCTTCACGTCGGTTCGTCGACGAAACCCTTCCTGAACTATGAGGACATTGATCCTTGTCAAGGCATGGTATGTAGGAAGCCTCCTTGAGGATCAAGCCCATCATCCCTAGGACCAAGTTCCACATTCACATCGGTCATCTGACACACACCATTCTGAACTATGTGGACTTTGATCCGTGTTAAGGCACAGTACATAAGAAGCCTCCCTAAGGTTCGAGCCCAACAATCCTTGGCCCCGACTGTCTCTGTGACGATGTGCCAAGCCCCCCATTTCACCTGAACTATGTGGTATTTGATCCATGTCAAGGCATGGTATGTAGGAAGCCTCAAAAGGTTCAAGCCCGTCACCCATTAGACGAATGTCCTTCTTCACGTCAGTTCGCCAACACCCACATCCATACATGAACTACATGGTCTTTGATCCATGTAAAGGCATGGTATGTTGGAACCCTCACGAGGTTCAAGCCCCCCGCCCAGTTTTTTATTTACGTCGGGTTCCACCCTTGTCCTGCATGATGTTAAACTACATTTCAGTCTAGCCGTAAGCCGTTGTGACTAACCTGAACTACATGGTCTTTGATCCATGTCAAGGAATGGTACGTAAGAATCCTCACGAGGTTTAAGGCCACCATCCACCAAAGCCAAGGTCCTTCTTCACTTCGGTTCTTCGGCACTCCCCCATCTTGCATGACGTTAAACTACATCCCAATCCAGTGGTAAGCCATTGTGACACTATCATCCAGTTGTTATGACAACCCTTCATGTCAGTACAAAAACCCCTTTTCCCAAACTACATGGACTTTGATTCCCTACCACGGGGATACGTAGGAAGTCTCATCAAGAATCAAGCCCATCACCACCGTCATCTCCATGGAGGCTTCATTTCATCCCCCCCTCCACTGCATGTAGCTTTCCATCATCCATCCTGATTCTTACCTGGGCTGCCACATCTCAGTGAGATCATGCCACCCCATTCCACTCCACAACATTCGGGAAGTCACCCACGGGCTGGCTCCGATATCCGCGTTCCCTCAAAGGGGATTCCTTAATCTGATACACTCCAGCTGGTGTTCAGATCAGGCCAATCCGTCTCTTCTAGATGTTAAACTTGCGGCATACTCTATGTTAAACATGGGAAGCTGAGGAAAACCTCATATACATGCCTATGGCATATGAATCCCTACACTCGACGTGGGATGCCTTGGGCTTACGCTCCCTCGAGAAGCCCTATAACAAGGGACAAAAGACAGACACACCAATTCCCTAACGTTCAAACATGTTAATGATGCCTCGACATGACTACTCCCCTAACTGAGGGTTGCTTCCCTGAACAGACCCTTTGGAATGTCTTGACAGAAGCAGTGTAATTAACTGGCATCCATGGAAACATGGCACTGGGAAGAGTTTCATGAGCAATGTATTAAATCTATGGGGGAGACCCGGACAAGTTAATGAGTTCCGATGAGGAATTCATGGAAGTAGGAATCGACATCCCATCCTCCTGTTTTGATCAAGGAGAAGACGTTCCTAAATAAGGAGCGGATGTTTCCTGCCTTTGTAAAGCGGGAATACGGGGTAACAAAAGCCACACCTGTCGCGCCCCAAGCAGATGTACGTGCGTGCCCCGATGAAAGTGTCGAAAACAAAAATGGTGAACCCAACGTGAAGTTATTATCCTTGATATAGAGATTAGTATCGCTCGAAACATCAGTAGATTGACGTGTCATCGGATCCAGATATCCGGCGCCGGGTCCCGCCAAGAAAATAGCGGGCCTGGCATGAAACTCACCAGAAGTTGGGGCAGTAGAACGTGGGGAATTCTGTTATACAACATTGTCAGCGTGGATCCCTCACACCAGCCACGAAAGATGGAATGGCGCTGGGGAACTGGTTGTCGATCTCTTTGCCTCGCAGTGCTGATGAGTTAATCTCCCTACTTCTCAGGAATTGGGTTGCTGCTATAGGGACACGATCACCACCTACCCGACTACGTAGGGGCAAGGGAAATACTAGCACAGCCACTCCGTGTGGATCCACTACTGCTACAACAGCGTCTGCATCCACGAGCGTGGGGCACCCACGCCCCCTCTCCCCATCGGAAGTCATCCAACGAAGGGTGATTAATGACCTCATACGTCATTACGAGGAGGAGGGAAAAATCCCAAATCGGGATATGGCCTGCCTGGACCCAGAGGCGTCTAGGCCCCGCCATCAACGCCGCCCCCAAGGGCCACGCAGGGAGCCCTTGCTCCCCACCCCAACATTCAATCGTTTCAGGAGCCTGTCCCCGGAACGCCTCGACGGCTCCCTGCCTTACGCTGATGAGGTGGGTGATGTCTGACTCAGCCCGGTCAGAGTCCCGATCCAAGGACTCCACGCAAGGGCCCCTACCCGACCGCGTCAGTGCCACCGTCTGGCCTTGCTAGAGGAGCAGGTAGGCTATGCCCCTGCACCACCCACACCGGCTCGCCTGAGCTGACGCCAACGTTGTGCCCGAGCTGAGGGCGCCCGCTGAGGGGCGTCAACATTGACAGATACTGTGGCCCCATACACCACCGATGTATATCATGAATCCCTTGCACACACTGAGATGGAACACTCCTAACCTCGACTAGGATGGAGGTCCCAACCGCCCTGCGAGTAGGCTGGATTGACTCTCCGGGTCGCAGGCCTGAGTGGTTATCACCGCGAACCAAGTCGCGGTGATCTCACCCCGTATGGAGGTCATCTCCGTACCACTACTCCACAGAGCTTGGGCCTTCCTCGATCCAATGTTTGTCATGGAGGAATGCCCCGTGCTACCTCAAACTCGAATGAAGACCTGCCCTGCGGTAGTGACACTCGGTGCAGAAGTCTCTCTCGTGCCCACCACACCGGGTATGGAGTTCCTCCTCTGGCCCCCGACCATCGATGTGAAGGAATTTCCCGTCCGATCCCTCTCCAATGTGGGGATCCTACCTATGTTCTCTCTACAACTGGCGAAGGTCCTCCTCACCCTGGCAACCAAAGGGGTGAAGGTCAACCTCGCTCTCCCAGCGCCAAGCATGGAGGTCCTCCCCATGCTCCTGCCGGTCTCAACGGAGGTTTCACCCGCTCAGGTGCTGTTCATGGAGGTCCTCATCATGTTCCCTTCAACATTTTCCCCGGTTCCCCTCGCACCCCGGCTATCTCAAGTAGAAGTCCTCTCTGCCCCGGCGCCAGCACGGCCCCAAGACCACATATTGAGAATCATCCTTGTCCTGAGGATCTATCTAGGGGTAGGAGGGCGGGTCGTCGCTGCCACAAAAATAATTCTGGGAAGGCCAGAACGAAGATCAAATCGGTCCACTTCTTGGATTCTGAAGCAAAATGTGACTTAGTAGTGGAACCATCTCCCTGGTCCTCTGTGTCAAGGACCGGGGCAGGAACAAGGCGTGTCAGCCTCATCCTTCCAGAATACGAAGTCCATCGGATTCCCGCCTCTCTTCGCAGGTACATACTGGAGGAGGAAATTGTGGGAATCCCGTAGGTTCTGACCATGGAGTCACCACCGTCGTCACCAGAAGCGCCCTCTATCTCAACCAGAGATTACAAAGAGCTATTTTGGGGACCGATGGCGGTTGGGAAATAGTGATACCCATCACTAGTAACCGTAGTCCCTACACTAGAAGTTGTGGTTGTCAACCTGTCGTTTCGCAACATTGTGTCCAGGTCACCTCACTCTTCGGAGGATGGCCCAGAGTTCAGTGGCCAGTCGGCTTGTTCGCCGTATTCTTCGCTGCCCAGCTTACTATCCCAGCGGTCCGCCTCAGTACTGCTACTGGTTCCTCAGCCACCTTCGGTTGATGAGAGGGGTAATACGGGGACAGAACCTGAATCCGAGCTCAGGAACTTCTGGAACACTCTCGCGGAGGATCATTTCTTGGTGAAGTTTTGGCCGGTGGCAGCATCGAATTTTCGTGCGCCAGAATCCCTCACCCCGGAGGATGTCGGTTTCTTCTGTCAAACCCTATGGGTGACCCACTTCCGTATTCTCTATCATCGGGTGTTGTACCCTAGGAGCCAAGTGTACTTCGAGGAAATCAGTGAGCAATGCCATCTGTTCGATTTGGCCACACTCCACGTGGCCCAGCGCCCTTAGTCACTAGGTCGCTAGAACTCCCTCCAACAAAAATGCATTCAAAGTTTCAAGGTACTCTGAAAAATCATCAGGGTAGCTACCCCCATGTACAAGTCCATGGTTAGGGACAGTATGCCACCCTACTCTTCAGTCCTATCCGGCGGTAGCCGATTCATTATGTGACATTTAGGACATGCCCCCAAAAAAGGGTTGCGGTCCATATAGCTGACATAGTGGACAAGGATGACGAGCTGGAATTTCTCGATGGATACATACCCCTTGAAGGTGTACCACTACTGTTTGACCCATCAGGGAGGATTAATCATCAGTATAGGAACATTCTAGGCCTCCCTATGCCCACCGAGTCGCTGGTACTCGGTCGGAATGCCAGTAAGGGTAAAGAAAATGACGGAACTGTCAAGCACTCCGACCTGTACGCCTTAGTGAAAACGACAGACGAAGACCTTGATAAGCCGGCATTGTGCCATCAACTTGCTGTGCAGAAGAGGCTAGTAAACAAACTCTTATCCGAGTGCGCTATCGAGAGGAGACCCGACTATGGTGATCCTAAGCTGAGGCAGCAGAGGAAGGAACAACTCCCCCCCAGCGAGATGCCTTTAGGAAACCCTGATCATGCTACTCCCACAGATAGGGCAGAAGCCAGAACTCACGACAAGAGGGCGCGATACATCTCACCAAACCCTCCTGAACAGCGAGACAATCTGAGGAATCCAGCCCAGGTTCCCCTAGCCACCCCAAGGGCCGTTCCGCCAGTCGCTCCACGAGATATTGAAGCCGTTTACCGTGTCAAAGAGCTCGGAAACACACTCATGGTTAGGGATCCCCGTCAAGACAGGGACCCCCACCCGGATGATCCTATAGCGGCACTCATCGCCCACCTCGAGGCATTGGAAATGAGGAAAGTAGAAGTCCCACCAGATGGCAAGCCATATCCCGCGTGGGTGGATGATATTCCTGCACCTCTGGGTTTTGGGAATCCCACTTTCTCACCCTTTAATGGGACAAGGGACCAGCTGTAGCACTTGGCTCACTTTTCCTCCAGGTGTGGCCCCATGTTGAGAACCCTAGCACAGTATGAAGCCGCCAAGCTCCGATGTTTTGTACAGACCTTGGAGGGCCCTTCTTTCATCTGGTATAGCCAGCTCCCTATCAGATCGGTGACCAGCTGGTCGGATCTCCGCCGGTTGTTCCTATACCAGTTCAGCTCCACCATGCGAAAGACCAGCATCACATACCTCTTCAAGTTAAAACAAAGGCCTGATGAGCAAGTCGCGGACTTCATCTCCCGGTGGAAGGGGCTTACATACTCCCTCGACATGCCCCTGACTCAGGAGAAATTACTGATGATGTGCATAGGGAATTTCAAAATAGAACTGGTTCCTTACATGATCACCCAAAACTACCACAGAGGGTTTCAGGACTTCTAAGATAAGGACCAACATCTCAAGGAAGCTCTGCAACAGGCTAGTCAGGTAGGTCTGCTGCCCCCTGTGATCTTAGAAAGGAGGGATGCCAGAGCCGAGCCCACCGTGGTGGCCCAAATAGAATCCCCCATGCAGATAGAATTACTTCCAGTGGAACTGGCTCGGCAACCACGAAGAGGCCCTCCACCTCAGGCACAGGCTCCTGCCCAGCAGTGACTGCCTCAGAACCAACAGGTTCCCTCGTGCAATGCGCCACCACCGCCTAGGCGGGACAATCAGGATCCACCTCCTCGGCAGGCCCCTCCGGCCCCTCGTCAGGGCCAGGCTCCCAGGGCCCCATATCCGGAAAGAAAGCACCAGACTTACTCATTCAACGAGAATAAGGTCCCCGGTTACTTCCGTGTTTCTCTAGAGCAGGGGACTGTGCGTTTACCCGAGTGCAGAAGGCTGGAAGAGGTGAATCGCATTGATCTCCCCAACTACTGACTTATCATCAAATCCTGGGGAACACTCTCAAGAAGTGATATGTGTTTAAATACTGGATCGAAGACCAGGTCGACAACAATATATTTAGGTTGGGCCCGACCCCGACATAAGTGGCGGGTGTCTTCGTAGGGTCAGAAAGTGGTAGCGACGATGAAGGCGAGTGGCAGCAGGTTCCCAACTGTGGGTCCCAGAATTACGATGACTGGATGGCCCGTAAAACTGTCGGCCGTGACCATGTCATCATTCGGGCAAACCTGAATCAGCCGGAGCCTTCAGAAGAAGTGACCAATTCCTCTGCATTGTCATCTCATCCAGCCTCATCCCAAAAGGGCAAGCAGCGACAGTGCAAGAAGAAGCAACACACTCCACCACTGCCGTCGTCATCCCGCACTCTCGGTGACTTCCTGTCCCCTAAGATTGGGATTACTCCCAGAATCCACCCAGTGATGGATGACTCTTAGAGCGACAGTCAGGGGTACGCTTTGGTTAATACCGTGGAGTTGGTAAATCCATATATGACTCCCGATGAGGGGGAACGCCATGCGATCCTCCCCAATGTCCCCAGCCAACGTCAACGTCAGTGGAACTGCAACCTCATGGGTCTTCAAGGAACGTCAACGGGTGATTTTTTTCCGGCCGTGCACACTACTGAAACCAGACAGCATGCCCAGCGTAGAGCTCAGCACGCGCAACCTCACCTAGTACTATCAGATCTACCTCCACCACCATTTGTGCTACTAGATCAGGAAGAGTTGTCTCGTCCGTACCACGACCAGTATTTCCCTTCTACATGCCAATCTCAGTTGGTCAGTCCCCATCCGGCAGCTAATCTTTAGGCATCAACTAGCAGGCATCAGGATGTACCCAGTACCAGCCAGCCGCCAGTCTAGTCGGCAGGTTCTGCCATGCCTCCAACTGCAGAACGACCTTCTGTAAGCAGAGGCTCTCATTTGGCATGGAAGTATAATTTTCTAAAGCACCTTGACGGAATTCTATCAAGGCTTTATATCCTTGAGGCTCTCCGCCTATCATCTGAAATGCGTGAGGCACTTGCCGAGGCCCTAAGGATCCCCCTCCAGTTTTTGATGGAGGTAGAAGCTACAGAAGCCTTCCACACTAATGCAATTGATAACATTGAATGCCAGACTGTTATCTCATTCTTCGGTGAAGATGAAGACCCTCCCATACATGGGCACATTCGCCCACTGTACGTCACTGGCCAGTTCAATGGCGTGGAAGTCCACCGCTGTCTTGTTGACATGGGTTCTGGGATTAACCTAATCCTGACTTGGACACTGCAAAATCTGGGTATGTATGAGGATGATTTAACTCCCTCCGATTTCAGAATCCAGGGATACGATAGGACCGAGCAATCCCCAGTTAGAAAAATCCTCTTGAAGACCCAGTTCGGTGGCCTAATTGCCAGCACCGAGTTCATGGTCATCTCCCAGGACACTGCGTACAACGCATTGATGGGCAGGCCATGGCTCTATATGCATGCAGCGGTCCCTTCTTCGTATCACCAATGCCCCAAATACTCCCCTAATGGTCGAGTAGGCATGCTCCAAGGAGATGTGTCTCCTTTCATCTCTTGTGAATCCCACTACCTGGACGCCGACTATTACAAGAGAAGGATAAGAAAATCCAGGCTAGTGGGGATGAACCCGCTATGGTCCCAAGTGATCCCTGGGCAGGCCTGGACGACACCTACATCTTTCTGATCCATCGATTGGAGGCCACAACCCCTGACATGGGGCAGTGTTTTATTGTTTCGGGTACAAGTGGAAGGTATACTCCCATGACCAAGAGATGGTGGAAAATCACCTCGTACTCCTACACCAACCAGGCTCAGTTGATCATGGAACCTCCTACCCCTATACGATATCAGGATTTCAGGCTCATAGAAATGGTGGTACGTCATACGTGTCTCTTCAGTCAGGCTATAATCAATCGGCTCAGGCCGACATGCCACTACTGCTTTGATGTAATCAAGCGCGGACCCTTAGGCTAAAGGCCAGATGGGATAAGATCAACTGACTTCATCACAATGGTCTCAGTGGCATATGAGTCTCCGGACATAATGACCATTACCGTTTAGGCCGGCACCATCCCCCCATCAGAGTCTGGTGGCTGGGAAGAAACTTCCCCCATGGAAGATCCCTCTGCAAGTGTAGAAGAGGATCTAGAGGATGTTCCCCCCGCCTTTGAGGAAGGTTTCTCTACTACGGTCGATGAAGTGGTATAGGTGAACCTTGGTAGCAAGGAAGATCCGAGACCCACATTGATCAGTGCTGCCATGTCCCTTGAGGAGCAGCCGCAGTACGCGGACTTTCTCAAACAGCACCGTGACGTGTTTTCCTGGAGTTACAACAAGATTCCAGGACTAGATCCCCAGGTAGCCATCCACCACTTTGGTCTCCTGACAAACCATCGCAGGTTCAAGTAGCCTCCTAGAAAGATGCTCCCTTCTCACTGTGCCATGGTTGAGGCTGAAGTTGATAATCTTATCAAAGCCAATTTCATCAAAGAGGTCCAATACCCCAAGTGGCTAGCCAATATTGTGCCTGTCAGGAAGAAGAACGAGCAGATCAGAGTCTGCCTCAACTTCCATGATCTCAACCATCACAGTCTGATGGATGATTTTCCCCTCCCAGTGACAGAGTTGTTGATTGATGTCAAGGACGGGTTCCAAGACCTCTCCTTCATGGATGGGTATTCTGGGCACAACCAGATCTGGATGGCCCCCGAGGACAAAGAGTCCACTTCCTTCAGGGCTCCCCAAGGTAATTTTTTACCAGGTTATGCCCTTTGGCCTGAAAAATGCAGGTGAAACTTATCAGTGGGCCATGCATCACATAATCCAGCCAATTCTCGGGACACTGGTGGAATGCTACGTGGATGATTTGGTGGTCAAATCTTTCCAGTTCTAGGATCATCTCAAGGACCGTGAGAAAGTGTTCGGCTTCCTCCGTTCCCGTCACCAAAAGATGAACCCATTGAAGTGTTCTTTCAGGGTCACCTCCAGGAAGCTTCTTTAATTTGTTGTCAGATATCGAGGCATTGAGATCGACCTGGAGAAGATCAAGGCCATCAGCCAAATGCCTCCCCTGAGCAATAATCGGGAGCTTCGAGGTCTCCAAGGCCACTTAGCCTATATACACCGATTCATTTCAAATCTGGCCGGCAAGTGTAAGCCCTTTTCCTGGCTCATGAAGAAAGGCTCCGCCTATGAATGGGATGAAGAATGTCAGACCGCCTTCAAGGAAATCAAGCAGTATCTACTCCAACCTCTAGTCTTGATGCCACCAGTCTCCGGAAAACTGCTGGTCCTTTACGTGACCGCCTTGGAATGGTATCTCTCACACTTCTTGCCTAGAAAAACAATAAGGGGACAGAGAACAACCTCTAATACCTCAGCTGCATGCTCCTAAATATGGAGACCAGATACTCCCCCATTGAAAAGAGCTGTCTTGCGCTCATGTTCGCCTTACAAAAATTGCGGCATTACTTGCAGCACCATGAGGTACAGTTGGTCTCTCAGGTAGACCCACTAAAGTACATTCTGAACCGCCCTATGTTGACTGGCCGACAAGCGCGGTGGGTGTTGATCCTCCAGCAGTTCAACATGAGGTTCGTTCCTCAGAAGGCCATCAAGAGACAGGCATTGGCAGACTTCCTAGATTCCCATCCAACCTCTGCGGATCTATCCCTGGACCTGGATTTTCATGATTAGGAAATCCTCTCAGTCGATCATGACACCTCATGATGGTAAATTCACTTCGACGGTGCCTCCTATAGCCCCACGGGTAGGTGGCTCAATGATCCTAAGCTCAACAGAGTGGGTATGGGTATCGTCTTCATCACCCCAGCACAATCTGTTCTGCCATAATCATTCCTGTTTTTAGAAGGCTGCACCAACAATAAGGCAGAGTATCAGGCTCTCATCACCGGCCTCAAGCTGGCCCTTGAGATTGACGTGCCCCATCTGCATGTGAAAGGGGATTCTGAACTAGTCATCAAGTAGGTCAATGGAGACTATGTTGTCATGAAGCTAGAGTTTGTGCCATTTCTGGAGTACACCCTCCATATAATGGCCAAGTTACCTTCTCGACCATAGGTTACCCATGTCCCTCGGTCACAGAACGGTCAAGAAGACACTTTGGCCGGCTTAGCTGCGTCCCTTGTGGAACCCGAGCAGGATGATTTGATCATACATGTGGCACACCGGAGAGTCATCGCCCCTGTCACCCCAGAGGATGACGATGGCCTACGGGTAAGCAACCTTACCACTAGACCCTCCACTTCAGGGGTCCCGGGTCCTTCAGATACAGTGGTTGAGGCCACTCCCGACTGGAGGGAACCTTTTTTCGAGTACCTCCAAAATGGTTGCTTCCGGATGATCGGGCTGAGTGTTATCATATCTGACACCGCGCACTGCAATTTACCCTCTAGGGTGGTTCCAGTCTTGAGAGGATCCTCTATAAGCGGAGCTTTGATGTTGTTATCCTCCGTTACATTCATGGAGTCGATATTTCTTAGGTCCTGCAAGAGGTTCATGCCGGTTCCTCCAGTGCCCACCAGGCTTGGACCAAGCTGTCCCATCAGATCCAGAGATTGGGGTACTTCTAGCCCTTTATGTTCCATGATTGTATTGAGTTTTCCAAGAGATGCAACGCATGCCAAGTTCATGCTAACTTCCTGCATCGGCTTCCAGAGCCTCTGCACTCCACCAAGTACTCTTGGCCATTTTTAGTGTGGGGACTCGATGTTGTGGGACCATATCCACTGGTGACAGCTCATCAGTGTAGGTTCATCCTGACTGCTACATATTTCTTCTCCATGTGGGTGGAGGAAGTTCCACTCAAAGAGGTCAAGGCCTGTTCCATCGTCGACTTCGTGATCTCCAATATCATCCATCGGTTTGGAGTCCCTCACACCGTCCCCACCGATAATGGAACCAACTTCATAGTAGGCGAGATGAAGAAATTGTACGCCAAGTAAATATCCATTTGAACCATACCTCTCACTATCATGCATAAGAAAATGGACAGATCGAGGCATTCAATAAAACCCTCTCTATCATTCTGCAAAAGATGGTTGGTCTGAACAAGAAGAGTTGGTCGGAAAATCTCCCCAACGCCCTCTGGCCTTATCAGACGATGACTCGCAATTCCAACCAGGTGACCCCATATTCCCTGGTGTAGGGGGATGAGGCTGTCCTGCCCATCGAGATCCATCTACCATCATTACGTACTACAGTCTATGACCAACAGGCGCTAGATAAGGAGGCCGAAACCCATCTAGACGAATTGGAAGCACTCGACGAGAACATGCTTCATGCCCTGCACAATCTGGAATGACATCAGAATAAGACTTCCAGATCCTTCAACAAGAAGGTCCGCCTTCGCTATTTTCTGCAAGGTGACCTGATGTTGGACCTCCGAGTGCCGATGATCCCAGGAAGGAAACCACCCAAGCTGGAGCCCAAATGGGAAGGACCTTACGTCATTCATAAGGTTTACCCCAATGGAGCATACTCCTTGGTGACCATGGTTGGTGAGCGCATAACTCCTCCCACCAATGCGAAGTTCCTCAAGCAATACTTTTCCTGAGCCCTTTGGTCCTGCACGAACTTAAACTGTATGGTACCACATGACCCTTAACTGCACATTATGGCCCCGCATGACCCTAAACTACACATTACGGTCCTGCATGACCTTAAACTGCACCACCATCCTGCATGACATTAAACTTCTCAGTATCGTCCTGCATGACAACAAACTACAAGATGGTCCGATCTCTATGACCTTAAACTAAGATCTCCCTCGTCCTTACTGCATGATGTTAAACTGAAAGCCAGTCAGACCTTCCTGACCGAGGCCCAACCTCAGGCCCCTTGACCTCTTCAGGCCCCTGGACCTTATCCTTAATACAAGACATTAAACTGCAAGCCAGTCAGGCCTTCCTGACTGAGGCTCAGCCTCAGGCCCCTTGGCCTTCCCCGACTCAGACTCTCCTGTGAGATTGTACAGTGGGGTGTGGTATTACATCCTCATTCACATCGGCTTACTCGCCGTTTCGTACATATCCCCAGATGAGATGTGTCCCCCATCCCGCATGATGTTAAAATACATCTCATCCTGCATGACATTAAACTGCACTTCTACAACTACCCGTGGCTTGATTCCCATCCTAATGGAATACGTAGAAACTCTCAGACGTTGTGTCTTAAGCCCAGCCCCGAGATCTTCTCTTTGAATGTCCCCCTTGGGTATAGTTTCCTCGGAGGGTCCTCGCATGATGAGGAGTAGGCTCCCTTATCCCCACTCATATGAGGATTATAATGGTGACACCATGTTCCCACTCTCATTCTTCTATCCTCCCACGTCTTCACCTCACGACATTAAACTGCATGGCCTTCAAGAACTACGTATGGCTTGATTCCCATCCTTATAGGATACGTAGGAACGCCCGAAAATTTCATCCATTGGCCCATCCCAAAAGCCAAAATCTTCCCCTTGGGTCAAGATATATAGCAGGGTGCACACTTTTTCCCCAGTTTAGGTCAAGCAAGCCTCGACCCGGCTGTACGCCCCCCTCCCTGGAGATGTTCACCTCTTTCGTAGATGGGTACAACTATGCCTCACCCACTCCTGGATAGGGATTCCATCACTTTCCTCATCCGAAAGGGCCCCTGAATGGTATGGATGTTTGGCCTAAGGGCCCTCTTACCACTTCGGGCCAATTCCCTTGAGGATGTCGAGCAACAAGCCGATACAAGTCCCGTGTTTCGAATGTAGTTAGCGGTCGACACTCATTTTTTGCTCCCATATCAGGTCACCATAGTGACACTGTGTTTGGAACATGGTCAACAGTGTCCCAGATCTTTGGGTCCACCCCAATATTTCCCAAACTTCAAGTGCAGTGATTCGTTCTGCCCCATCCCGAAGCGACAAACTTCCATCTAGGTGGTGCCAACGGTCGGGCGCATGACCCCAATTATTTTATAAGGAGTGTACGAAGTGGTGTGGGATTATGTCCTCATTCACGTCTGGTTACTTTCCATGCAATACGCATTCCCTGACCGAGGCCCACCCTCAGGCCTCTTGGCCTTTTCGGGCCCTAGCCCAAGTTCTTACCCAGAGTGTGTGGTTTGGTGATGAATTATGTCCACATTCACGTCAGTTTGTTTGCCATACCGTACGCCTCCCTTGTTTGGGGGGTATCCTAATCCCCTCCTCGTCCTGCATGACGTTAAACTGCATCTTGAGAACTATGTGTGTCTTGATTCCCATCTTTATGGGATACGTAGGACTACCTGCATGCCTAGGCTTCGGGTCCAGCCCCATCTTAAGGAAATCTCCATCCCACCTTGGCCCCTTGGACTACCATTCCCCAGAGAGGGGAGTATATCGGGTGTTGTGGGATTATGTCCTCATTCAAGTTAGGATTTTAATGATCACACCATGTACCTCTCCCTCCTGACCCGTCTCGCCGACCCTTTTCAGCGGTTCGCCAATGTGCCTAAGGGTACTCTGGATTATTACATGGAATGTCGGACTCTACTCAGACACGTCCGCACCCACTTTTCAGGCTTCATGTTTCCCATCATCAGGGATTTCACCAGCTTTCACACCCAGAGGGACCCCCATGAATGGCCTGGAAACAACGCCCAAGGGCTCTCCCACCATTACGGGCCAACACCCCCAAGGGTTTCAGACAACAAATCGATAAAAGTACCGCATTGCGAATATGGTCAGCGGTTGATGTTTGTTTACTGTTCCCACTTTAGGCTAACGCGATATAGAGACTGTTTTTCCGCCAAGGTTAACAGTTATCCTCCATCTCCATGCCAACCCCATTAATCCCAATATGTCGGTTACACGATTCACATCCTTCTCCATCCTCATCATGTCCAAGTAGAGTTTTCAATCTCTTGACACTATTCCTCAGTGCACATCTACGTGATAGGGGGACAAAGCTGTGTCAAAGGTGTCCTTCAAGGCCCCACACTAACTTCCCTTTGATGGACATTCCGGGTATTGAAATAAGGATATTCCTCCCTTGTTTCCCACACTGAGTTTAACCCACGCGGGACTAGGGATCGGGTCGAGGTCTGCGTTTACTTGGAAGGTTTCCATCCACCCATGGTCCAAGCTCTAAGACCATAAACTAAGATCTCCTTAGAACTGAGTCTGGCTTGATTCCCATCCTCATGGGATACGTAGGAACACCCAGAGCTCCTGTCTTTGGGTCCAGCTTGAGTTATGCTAATTCATCTTATCTTTCCCGCCTTCAGGACCTTGACTGCGGGACCGCATGGCGTGGCATGGGATTATGTCCTCATTCACGTTGGGTTTATAATAGCCGCACCACGCACACCCCGTTCTAAGAGTTAACCCTCCTATTTCATGTCCCACATGAAATTAAAAGGTTCCCTATAGAACAATGTGTGGCATTATTCCATTCCTTATGGGATACGTAGGACCACCCGTAGGTCTAGACTTCGGGTCCAGCCCCACCTCCTAGAGATCTCTCGATCTCCCGGTCCCCTAGGCTCCTTGGACTGTCCCTATCCACGAGGGGTATATGTAGGTATGATATAGGATTTTTGGCATTATGCCTCCTTTTCCTGAGAACCCGTCATCTCTCGATCACCTTTAAGTTGAGTCCCTTGACTCCTTGTAGTAGTTCGCCCATGTGTTAAGAGTACTCTGGTCTAGGACCAAGAGTGTCAGATTCAACTTGGTCAAGTTCCTTCCACTTTTCAAGCTTCGTGTTCCCCTTCATTCGAGATTTAATCACCTTTCACACCCATAGGGACCCCCAAGAAAGGCCTGGATACAATTCCCAATGGATTTCCTACCGTTACATGCCAACTCCCCTGAGGGTTTTGAACAAAAAATAGATATGAATCCCGCATTGAAAATATGGTCAGTGGTCGATGCTCATTTGTTGTAACCATTTCAGGCTAATGCGACAGGATGCTGTGTTGTGAACATGGTCAGCAGTAATCCTTCGTTGTCACGCCAGCCCATTTAGGCCTTGAATGTTGGTTGCGTGATTCACATTATCTTCCACCCCATCATGTCCAGGTAAAATCTCAACACTTTTGGCACTATCCCTCAATGCACCTTTGCAAATCAGGGGGATAACAGGTTCAATACTGCGTCCTTCGGGGCTCCCATGGTCTGAGCTCTAAGACCATAAACTAAGATCTTCATTAAGGGATGTGTGCGGCTCGATCCTCATCCCCATGGATGCGATGGGTCACCCAAACATCTTGTTTTCGAGTCCAACCTTGTTGGGAGCTAGTTCCACATGCCCCTTTCACCCTCAACTCTATTCAGGCCCCTCATCCGGAGGTCTCCCTCTTGGAATTGCGTACAGTGTGATGTGGGATCATGTCCCCATCCATGACGGTTATGTTTCATGGCACCGTACAAAATCCCCGCCTAGCATCGTCTCTTCTACATCTGTGCTGCATGACGTTAAAATTCATACTTTGTCCTATCACATGACCCTAAACTGTGAAAATATCGTCCTGGCCACACGAAGAAAAATAGAACTGCATTGTGATGACCTCATTATAAAGGACGTCACATTGGGTATTGGTCACATGCCATGCCATTTGTCAATGCCTATTATGTCTTGATTCTTGTGGCCACGCCAGGGCTCGCTACCCTAGTCCTGTCACTCCACAAAAAAACCACCCATCTTGAAGGACAAAAAAGATTTATCAAATACCACTTCCCTTGGTGTGAGGGCTAGACCCGCACGCCTCTTTCATCCTTTGCACTAGCACCTTACTGTGTCGTGCCACCTCCCAAGAACTACGTGGGGCTTGATTCTCATGTTTATGAGATACGTAGGAGCACCTGGGTACTTCCCCGCGGGACCAGCCTAACTTTCGTGTTCGGTCCCTTGACTCGAGCACTTCCTCAGAGAACACATGGTAAGTAGGGATTATGTCCTCATTCACGTCAGGTTTTGTAACCACCTTACCGTGTGTCCCCTGCTCTCCTTACCCACTCATGGTCTGAGCTCTATGACCATAAACTAAGACCTCCCAAGAACTATGTATAGCTTGATCCCCATGCCTATGGGGTACGTAGGAACACCTATGCACTTTTCTTTAGGCCCAGATTAACTATTGTTTTCGGTCCCTCGACCTAAAACCTCTCCGAGAAGCACGTGGTGGTCGGAGCCCCCGGTTCCCATTCACGTCGGGTATTTGAGTTACCCCACCATGTGCCTCCTGTTTTTACTCTCATCCATGGTCTCAATTCTACGACCCTTAACTAAGATCTCCCTATGGTAAGGGACTCAACTCCCTCTATCTAATACATTTCATTAATGTATTCAGATGCATTTTGACAAAGAGCCCGAAGTGTGGAATTTTCATGGGGACATTCCTCTCATCCCATGTCCAAGATTTGTGTGCTCGCTATTTGGATCCTCACCCACTTCCACGTCTAAAAAGACCCTCAAATGACATGGATGCTAGGCTTAAGGGCTCTCCATGGATGTTTTGCCTAAGGGATCTCCTATCGTTTCAGGCCAACATCCATAAGGATCTCATATGACATTTGCAATAGGTCCCATGTTTCGAACATGGTCAACGGTCGACCCTCATTTATCTTTCCCCATTCTAGGATAATGTGATACGGATGCTGCATTTCCGCCACGGTCAATAGTTATCCTCTACCATCATGCCACCATCATTGTGATCTAGATCTCGAGCTTCATGATTCACACATTTCCACTTCCTCATGTTCAAGTGGAATTCCAACATACTCAGCTCTACCTCTTTGCACATCTAGGTGCTCCACAAGGACGTGTTAGCATCATTGGGCCATTATTCACCGAGCGTCCCTTCACCCTAACATTCCCCTTCTTGTGTTGGGAAATTTCTCCATTACTTCTTGTTTCCCACATCGAGCATGACTCACGTGGGATTGGTAGTTTTGGTAGGATGTGTACCAATGAAACCAGGCTCCTCATCATCCTACATGGCGTTAAATTGTGCCTCTAAAACTACGTGTGGCTTGATTCCCATCCTCATGGGAGACGTAGGGACACCCGGGTATTTTTCCTGGGTCCAGCCCCCAGGAGTTATAAAACCTGTTCTTTCCCTTTCCGGCCCCCTGGTCGGACCCCTCGTAGGGAACTATACAGCTATAACTCTTCCCTGAACAGGTTCAGGATTCCCTAAGATGACATTTGGTAAGCGACATACCCCCTCTCCAGAGAGGCCCTGTCTGAAAAAAATAAGGAATGATCCATGATTAAACTGACGCACCCATCTAGCGTGCTCCCACAATGATGGCGTAATTTCAGGAGTGTTGGATTCTGTTCGAACAAACCATCACTCCACATCCCACACTTCACATGCCCCTTATTCAGACTCTCGTAATCTTTCATGTCTTGAGGAACCCCCTAACAGCATGGATGCTCGACCTATGGTCCGCCTGCTGTCATGGGACAACGTTCCGGAAGACTAGTCATGTTTGGAGGGACCCCATAACAGTACGGATGTCTAACCTATGGTCTGCCTGCTGTCCTGGTCCAACATCCTGAACGACTGATTGATGATATTTGAGTTAGGCCCCGTGTTGCGAACATGGTCAACAGTCAGACCTCATTTATTGTCCCCATTTCAAACTAAGGAAATAAGGATGCTATTTTTTCCTCCACAATTAACAGGTGTCCTTCATTGTCACGCCACCCTCACAATGTTCCCAATCTTGGGTACCGTGATTCATGCTTCCCATTCCCATTCGAGTGGACCAATTTTAGCGCCCCTGGCATTGCACTGTTCATGCGCAAGAGCATGCTAGAAAAACTGTAATTCAGCTGTTCTGAGAATTTCCTTCTCTAGTCAGGTCTCTCCTATTTCCCAAAAATCCAGACCATTTATCCAAACCCCGGATGCCCGAATCTTGGTTTAAAATCCTATGTTTGGATGGGATGATGAGGTGACTATCTGTTGTTTCTCACATAGGGCTCAACCCACGTGAGCTTAGGGAATTGTCACTGGATGTTCCACAATCATTGTAAGGGTGAAATGAACTAGTGAAAATAATGAAACTCGTACATGCTATGAAATTAAAAAAACAATCAATCAAAGCATGAAAGTACATTTAAAGGGTTTGTAATTATTACAGTACCTGGGGGTCAACTCCCCCCATGGACGGATTGACCCCGTCAAAAGATCTTTGCAGCTCTGCCACCCTTTGACTTGTGGTATCCATGAATTGCTGATGTTGACTTAGCTCCCAATCCTCCTTAGTAGAGATGGGGCATAGTTCATCGGCCCCCGCTCGGGCCCTCTCTATGTCAGCTTGAATTCCGGCCATCTCCCTAGAAACCCACTTCAAGGCCTCTTCGGCCGCTGCCAGCTGGGCCTTCAGCCACGATACGAGCTCTGATTGCGCATCGAGAGAAGCGAAGTGTTCATCCGCCCGGGCCTGCAGTTGTTGGACATCATTTTCAGCCTCCAAGAGCTTCTTGATATTCGTCTACATCCTCCTATTCCAGCCCATGCTGATCCTGCAATCATACTTTCGGATCTTTTCTGCCATGAGATCTCAGATTAGCATATGAGGACACTGGTCATCCACTCCCCCAACACACAGTTCGCGCAACTGCGAGCTAAGTCTATCCATTTCATTCGACCATAGTGCTTGGGGGTGTCACTGATAAATCGCATGATCATCTTCCACGATCAGCGGTAGAGTATTTTTCTTCCCTCTTCGCCAGAGGCCATTTCGTCACAGTCCGCGTGATTGGCAGGCTCGTATGTGGGATACGCCCGCAAGAAATATTCAGTAGGATCTGTGTCTTGAGTTGAATCCGGCGTGACATCTAGCGCCGACACAGGCGTGGCGGGACTTGGGTTGGCTGGTCAATCTTCATCGTCAAACTCCTCCTCAATAACCTCAGGCACGACCCTGCTAGTGGTCCCGCCGATGATAGGGAGTGCTGCAGTTCGGGTAGGCGGGGTGACTATCTCCACGATCACTGTCATGCCCCTAGGAGGGATGCCACCAGACATCCCGACCAGCCTTTCCGTAGCAGCCCATGCCAATCATACAACTGTATGCAAAAGGGAAGGTCATGAACGTTAGTTGGCATGATCTACATATGACAGCAATGAATCCAGTGGAGAAGACTTACGAAGATTGAACTCCTGGTGCTACTCCTGAGTCGATGATGACGCGACCCCGAGGCATGGCCCTTCATATATTGTCGGAAGGTCTGGAGATTCTGGAAGAGCCACCTTAGGTGCCCTATCCCCACCAGACACTGAACTGGATGCAGCCACGGGCGCAGGTTTCGATGGTCCTACATCGTTACCCACCAAGGGGCGAGAGAGTGGTCTACGTACAAGCTCCTCCTGCACGGTTCATATGTTGGTAAGAAATCCATGATGACCCAAGAGTAGACCCCGAGGGAAGCAACTTGGGATGTTACCTCGAGAATATCCTTGAAATCATCGAGATCTGAGTCTTGATCATTGAATTACCCTTCCTCTAACGGGCTCCCTCCACTGACCTCATTTTCCTCAAAGGATTCATCTGATTCTTCCAGATGGGGGAAGCGTTCTCTCAGTTCGGTGGCCGATAGCTGTGGAAGAACCATCCAATCCAGTAGTACCCTTACCCGATCTGTCATTGGATCCGGGGAACCACTAGAGTGGACAAAGTCTTCCAGCTCATCCAGATATTGCTCCGCCTCCACCACAGAAACCATGAAACCGGTCCGAACAGGGACTATACCTGGTTGAACCATCCCGAGACAGTTCAGGTGTCCCCACATCTCATGCGGGATGAGGAATTGTCGGTTGACATCCCAAATGTCCCTGCCCTATGGGAAAATAGCATCCTATACCATGTCGATATGGCGCAACCACTTCTCCGGAGCCCGAGTGGATATCCTACGGAATCCCCTCCGTGGACGCCCCTCTAGATGGCTCTGCTCTTCTGGAACCACTGGGTCTGCTACCGCTGTTGGATCCACCGCTGCTGTCTCGTCCTTGGATGGTGTAGGTCTCGCCACTACGGTAGCCCCGCCACCACGAGAGGCCCTTGCTACCCTCTGACCCCGACCTCGGGGTAGGGGAGGCCCGCCGTCACCAACCTGAACGGTCGGCTACTTCAGCATTTCCCCCTGACAAGCTGCCTCCCAACTGATGGAATTCTCCTTCAATAGTTTAAAGGTGGCAGTGGATAGAGGTAATGGAATTCACATTTTCCCATCTGCCCATGTGAACATGAGACACAATTGCCTCATTACACACAGGTGCTCCTCATGGATCACCTCCCAGTAGACCTATGGGGTAAGACACTACAGGCACCAAAATTGCCTCGCGAACTGGTGTGGGGTGTACGGCTCACAGAGCGGCTCATGGTCCACCCGTGCCACCAGAACTCAACCTCGAAAGGCCAGGAGACAATCCCGATGCTCTTTTGTTCCCTGACCGTCATCGGTAAGTACCCCCGTCGGCAATGGAAATGGGTGGAAGTTAAACTCGTCCGCCTTCCACACCCGGTTCAGCACCATCGGCATGGTTAGTTTGAATGGGATGCTCCATGCAGCATTCAGAATAGAGGGGCGAAAGTTCGACCCCGGTGGAGAGATAGGGTTTGGATATTTGTAAACCCCCCTGATGTGCGCCGTGATCCACCCATACAGAAGGTGGAAGGGCCCGCATATCCTCAGAGTCTTCCTGCCCTTGCCAACATGCCACAACATCTTGTACAATCTGGCGAGCATCGGAATTCCCAGATTGACCCGCTACCTTGTGGCTAGCGTGGATGCCATGATGAACGAGCTAGGCTGCACCCCCCATTTTGGTATCCCTCACTGGAAGGATCCAACCGTAGATAAGGGCCGCGATGAACGCCACTAGCCTGACTATCGACTGTTGTTCAATGATGACATTGAAACCCCATGTATTCTATTGGTTGTCCTCCAAGAGTCCCCAATATGAGTGCTCATTTCCCCATTGAGCCCCCTTCGGACAAGTTCGAGGCCTCGGAGGGAACTCTCGATCCTCCGGGAAGTTCAGGAACTGCTTGAACCACTTCTTAAAGTGGAAATCTCTCACCGCCTCCTTGTCCTCTCCAGGGAACAGTGCAATCAGTGCCAGCTCTAGCCGCGACATCTGCTTCGGATCCTCCCATGCGCTCATGACATGGAGGAACTCATCATACATGTCCCCCAAGATCGGGACCCCCGAAGTCTAATGGAAATCCCACATACTGATGCCAACCTTCCATGGTGCAGGTGAAAAGTGTTGGTCCTAGACGACTATCTGCTCAGCAGCTCTGAAATCAGCTGTTTCGGTTCATAAATGTTGAATTGTGAGGCCCATGCCGCCTCATACAAGACCAATCTCCTCAGCTCGGCCCCGAACTCCTCACATGAGGCACCTACCCAGTAGGCCCATGCTCAGTTATTGGTGAAGTTGCCGCTTTGGTGCGGGTCCCACTCATCGGACCACCCCTTCTTCGAATCCCGCTTAGTGGCCTTTAATATGGTGTAGTACATGGGAGGGAATGTCTCCGGTTGTAGTGTCTTCCCATCGATGTTGTTCAGATGGTTGTACAGAAAGTCGGTGGTGACAGCTGTGAAGTCTTCCCGCACATGACCATCGGCCAACCTGAACCATTGGCATTGGCAAAGAGTGCTCCTGAACTCGCAAGCTGGTTCATCCCTACTCACCTTAGGAATGAAGACGTCATCCCTCAGCCCGAAGCCATACAAGGGCAGCTTCTTGCACAACGGATAGTTCTTTTGGCTCTCTGATAGCAGGTCTATCAAAGAATTATGGTCCAAGTGGCTTCGGACCAGCACCTCTAGGCCCAGACATTTGGCCACTTCATCCCTACGGGCGGCGTCGATAAGCACTCCCAACACAGCTTCTTGATGGGCCATTACGCTTTCAGCAGTCGTAAAAATTTCTCGTCCGGTCACGAAGATCATTCGTGGAGTTCATTTGAAAATCCAAGATGTGGAGACTCGCCTCATCTTGCAAATAGATGTTCCCTTGGCGCAGTCGTGGAGTCAGAGACTCGCGGTTCGTCGTGAAGCTCGATTCGCGGTGATCAGACACAGAGTACATGGAGCTTCGCGAATTGAGAGCGCAAAAGGACAAAGTCGCAAAGAAGGAAAAAGAAAAGAGATGTCATCCCCCTATTTAAAGTTGGAGACCCCCGGAGCATCGCGGTGCGTCCATCCTGCACGGAGCTTCACAGCGCATCCGGATCGCGCGACCCCTGTCTGCCTCGCTCACCCTCTTCGCAAGTCAGAAACGTAAACTATCGATAATTTTGGTGACTTCCCTAAGACTCATACCCTTGATCCCTCCACGTCTTGAAGTCTGAGGGGGGGGGGCATTTGTTGGCACCAAAATATTTGAAGAAAGGAGAGAATGTGCCCTGCCTCACGGAGCCCCAACGCGAAACCCTCCAAGCTCCACAGCCACCATGAAGCAAATGAGGCCGTAACGCTCTGGAGAACGCATTGACATTCATGAATGCACGGTGAAGCAGAGGAGGCAGTAACTCTCCGCGAATTCCCTGACATTCGTGAACCCTCCACAAAGCACAGGTGGCGGTAACGCTCTGAAAACCCATTTGACGTTCGTGATCCGCCGCGAAGCAACCACAACCCCCTTCGCGCCGCGTGAGCTCTACTTTGCAGTGCCTCTTGCCTATAAATACTGAGTTCCCCCTGAGTTCTCCAGATGGAAAATCTAAACTTTCGGCTTCTCAACTCCCAAATCGCGAATCACTCTTCGCTATGGGAATCATGAGCTCTGCGAGGTATTTTGACTTCGCGAGAGGCCTCCGTCTTGTCTTGTTTTGAGCCCCTCTTCCGAGAGGGATTCCCTTCGTGAAGCCTAAGGGCCTTCGCGAAGGAAGGGGATCCATAAGGGGACCTGGGATGTCGCAGATGGTTTATGCTTCATGAAACACCCATCCTGTACACGTGATCTACATGCCAAGGTAGGGTCACTGTACTTTGCGAAGCACACTGCTTCATAGCACCTTGCTTTGCGGGGCACCTCTGCTTCGCAAGGCAGTGCTCCGCGAACACCCTTCCACTTTGCGAAGCACCTCCCACTCACATATCTTCCCCATGATAATGCCAAGGCACTCCACTTCGCGGAGAACACCCCTTCACAAGTTCTCTCCACTACGCAAAACAACCGAGCTCTGTAAGGCCCCTGCCAGTGGACTCCTCTTCTTGGAAACTCCTCTTCCCGTGCGACCCTCCAGGTTTGCATGATGTGATTTCAAAGTCCCCTGGACGATACCACCGGTATAATTTCTTCGCCTAATGCTTCTTTACATAGGCACACTAATGGCTATTGCTTCTTCACATAGCCATGCTAATGTGGACCTCTCGATGGTTCACTCTACGACCCCCTTCTCCACGGCCTTGCCGATGCCTTCCCTCCCACAAGGAGCAGAGGGTACTGGTCATGTAAGCCCTAGGGGTGCGGAGTAAACCCACTTCGTTCGAGCTACAGGACGTTAAACTTCCAAGAACCTCGTCCTCAACACATGACGTTAAACTGTGACCCGAACCTGTGCCTCGCACACAGGGTCCCCCCGGCTCGGAAATTCTTTACACCCCCTGGTCCCCATAGGGGATGATATCCTCCTTTCGGGAGTGGCGTATGTCCACAGGGAAGGGTTGCCATCTTGGTGTAATCCCCTAGCATTTCTTGCAGGAGTTAGCACCCATGCACCTCCACACTTCCCCTCTCCCTTTGCGATTTGTCGCCCCTGGTCCTCCATCCTCAAGTAAGTCTCGGCGCCGTGGGCCACCTAATGCGTAAGCCCCATTTTGCTTCTCATGGATGCACACTTCACGATGTGATCATCAAGTCTCTACTGCCTCTTGTTTCTCACACCAAGCATGACTCACATGGGCTTAGAGTAAGCATCGACCATGACAATACCCATCCAGCATGACATTAAACTGCATGCCCCCATCCATCATGACGTTAAACACCATGCCCCCATCCATCATGACGTTAAACTAAATTCCCTCTTCCTGCATGACGTTAAACTGCACACCCAAACTATGATGACATTGATCCATGTTAAGGCATGGTACATAGGAAGCCTCCACAAGGTTCAAGCCCACCACCGGTGGACCCCTGGGTTCACCTTCACATTGGTTCGCTGGAGAAACCCTTCCCGAACTATGAGGACTTTGATCCATGTCAAGGTATGGTACATAGGAAACCTCCCTGAGGTTCAATCCCATCATCCCTAAGACCAAGGTCCACATTCACGTCGGTCCTCTGACACACCCCATTCTGAACTATGTGGACTTTGATCCATGTTAAGGCACGGTACATAGGAAGCCTCCCTGAGGTTCAAGCCCAACAATCATTGGCCATGACCATCTTTGTGTTGGTGTTCCAAGCCCCCCTTTTCACCTGAACTATGTGGTCTTTGATCCATGTCAAGGCATGGTACGTAGGAAGCCTCACGAGGTTCAAGACCGTCACCCATTGGACTAAGGCCCTTCTTCACATCGGTTCGCTGACACCCACATCCATACCTGAACTACATGGTCTTTGATCCATTTCAAGGCATGGTACGTAGGAAGCCTCAAGAGGTTCAAGCCCACCGTCCAGTTGTTTCTTTACGTCGAGTTCCACCCTCGTCCTGCATGACGTTAAACTACATTTCAGTCCAGCCGTAAGCCATTGTGACTAACCTGAACTATGTGGTTTTTGATCCATATCAAGGAATGGTATGTAGGAAGCCTCGCAAGTTTCAATCCCACCATCCACCTAGTCCATGGTCCTTCTTCACATCGGTTCTCTGGCAATCCCCCATCCCGCATGACGTTAAATTGCATCCCAATCCAGTGGTAAGCCATTGTGACCCTGCCTTCCAGTTGTTCTGACACCCCTTCATGTCAGTATAACATCCACTTTTCCCGAACTACGTGGAATTTGATTCCCTACCACGGGGATACATAGGAAGTATCTTTGAGACACAAGCCCATCACCACCGTCATCTCCATGGAGGCTTCATTTCATTCCCCCTCCATATCATGTAGCTTTCCATCATCCATCCTGATTCTTACCTGGGATGCCACATCCTGGTGAGATCATGCCGCCCCATTCCACTCCATAGCATTCGGGAAGTCACCCACATGCTGGCTCTAATATCGGTATTCCCTCAAGGGGGATTTCTCAATCTAATCCAGTCCAGCTGGTGTTCTGATCAGGCCGATCCGTCTCCACTAGATGTTAAACTTGCGGCATACCATGTGTTAAACATGGGAAACAAAGGAAAACCTCAGATACATGCCTATGGAATATGATTCCCCATGCTCGACGTGGCATGACTCAGGCTTCCGTGCCCTCGAGAATCCCTATGACAAGGGACAAAAGACAGACTCACCAATTCCCCAGTGTTCAGACACGTTAATGATGTCTCGACGTGACTACTCCCCTAACTGAAGGTTGCTTCCCTGACCAGAACCTTTGGAATGTCTTGACAGAAGTAGTGTAATAAAACAGCATCCATGGAAACATGGCACTGGGAAGAGTTTCATGAACAACGTATTAAATCTACGAGGGAGACCCGGACTAGGTAACGAGTTCTGAGGAGGAATCCACAGAAGGAGGAACCGACATCCCATCATCCCGTTTCGATCAAGGAGCAGACATCCCTGAATAAGGAGCGGATGCCGCCCACCTTTGGAAAGTGAGAATGCAGGGTAACAAAAGCCGCGCCTGTCATGCCCCAAGCAGATGGACACGTGCGCCCCGAAGAAAGCGTCAGAAAAAATCTCCTTATATATAAATATATACTTAAAAATTTGGTTGGATGGGTGTATATGACATTCCTATCCATATATATAGTGTCTCCATATCACTAATGAGAATATTACTATAAATAACCTTGAATCATGGGTATGATAGTTCTATTCATGAGAAACTAACTATCATTATGCATAAGAAACCATGTTTAAATTTTTCATGAGGAAACATGAAAGTCCCTTTAATTATTCACCACTCAAAATGAAAATCCTTCCCCATTAGAGGGTAATGTTTGTATAGGGGAACTAACTGACATCTTCTATAGTGTATGAAAACATTATTCACACTTCTTTATATAGATAAACTTATCTCTATTTCTAGTTAACTTCGTTAGGGGATTAGAAATCTATGAAAAGTTTTTCAAAATTTTTTTACAGTATCCTACCATACCAAGGAAACTATAAATATCAGGTATAGTTGTAAGATGTTTCCACTACTCTATGACCATTGTCTTTGTCAGATCAAATAATATTTCTTCACTAGTTACAATGTTCCCCAAGAATATAACTTTTTGTTACTAGAATTCACATTTTATGAAATTACCAAACAACTAATCCTTCCAAATAATTTTTAATATTAACCTTAGACGATCTTCATACTTCTCATGACTTTTGTAATATGTCAGAATATAATCAATAAAGACCACCACAAATTCATCAAGGTAGTCATTAAAAAATATATTTATCAAATCTACAAATATGGTAGGAGTAATAGTTGGACCAAAATAAATAACAATAAACATGAAATGGCCATAACTTATTTAGAAGGAAGTCTTTGGGATATGATATTTAATCACACTCAATTAATGATACACAAATTGAAGATCAATATTAGAAAATAATTGAGCCTTATGAAGATAGTAAAATAAATCCTTATTCCTTAGATGTTGATATTTTTGCGTCACTATGATCATATTATGTAATTGTTTGGACCAATAGGGGCCTATATACCCTGAGAGGGGGGGGGGAGTGAATCAGGTTATGGATATTCATTTTTTAAATTCTTCCTGCCCCAATGGATCTTGAACTCTTTATTACAAGGGTCACTTTGTTTGAACTTGTGTGTTTATTATGACCACTTATTTTATTCTTTATCTGACAATGATGCTTTAACTGCAATGCAGGGATGTAAGCAGGCAGACACAAAGATTTTTACTTGGTTCACCCTCACTAGGCTACATCCAAGGAGCATACAATGACGATGTGCCATTGTACAAAATCCACTAAAGCACACTGCTGTTTACATGTTTTGGGATAGATCACTTCTATGACCAGGCTCAATACCTTTACAAGGTTTAGGTTCAACACACTGCTTTCCCAAGGGTCACTCCCTGTTTCTCTCTCTCTGGATCGCTGCCGGTGGAGAGGATCACCTTCTTCCTCTTCCTTTTCTCACTATTCTAGAAAGGATCCAATCACAGTTTATAGACCTATAGGTATCTTCATTATCACTAATGAATGCATCCTATTTTGTGTGTAGATTCTCTGTTTAAGTTCAAATTTCACCCATAGATGAATCTCACTTTGCACCGAAGGTATCGGGAAATCTTCCATCTTTCACACAGCCCTGAATCACTGCCATGCTTCAACCATACATGGGGCCCTTCTCCAAGCCGAAGCACAAGTCTCGGCGCACAAGTTAAAACTAGTGTGCAAGTTCACCTCAACCACTTGCATGACACTAGATTCTTTAAATCCAAACTTGTGTGACTCACACCCTTTTACGCCCAAACCAATTTTGGCGTGCAACCATCAACTGTCGCGCTTCTTCATAATCTAGTGCGCAAGTGTCACCAAATCACTTGCGCAACACTACCTTAGTCAACTCAAAACTTGGGCGACTCTCTTCCTTCCTCTCCCAAACCTCCTTGGGCGCGCAACAAACAACTAGCACGCAACTTCTACTTGCGCAACCACAACACCACTTGCGCGACCCCCACACCTACACGATGGGAGATCTGATTTTCTCTAAGTGTTGAACTTGTGCAGAATGAGGAGGGGTCAACCCCTATTTATAGGTATTTGGACACCCTGTTCGATGGTGTTCAAGTCTCTCCTCGTCACACAAGTCTCGGCGCGCAAGCCTCTACTGCGCAAATCACTTGCGTGACCAACCCTAAAACTTAGGTGCCCCTTTTCCCTTTGACATATTTTGACGTTATGATCTTAAAAAACATATGGCGTGCAATTTTACTCTTTTTCAAGACAATGGTGCACAAGTCCCTTTTCCAAAACCACTTTTCTCCATTTGTCGATTTTCAGGCCCAAAAATTTGGAAAACACTGGAAAACGACACCACCTTGTATCTGCTCTTTTTGTACTGCCTCCAGATCATCCATTCCTTTGTTAATGTTCTTGAATCAAACATGGATCATTAACCACATACCTTGAACTCGACATGCCACCATGAAATCCCCTTTCTGAACAAATTTGTAAGTCATGGTTTGCTTTGTCAACAACCACAACACAAATGTCCACTTTTCCAACAAACACAATCACCTCAAAAATGCTTCAATGATACCTTGAGTGATTTTTTCCAAACAATACCCCCCATTGGGTTTGTTAACAACTCTTCCATAAAAAGATAAATCATTAATTCTTCATCCACCATTCGCCTGTTGCAATTCTGATAGTGATCAAGGATTTAATCAACACATACTCTAAGCCCACATGAGCAATGCTTGACATGAGAAAAAAGAGTAAATGAAAAGATCATCAATGAATCACATCAACTCTGACACCCACTGTTGACGCCAAACTGATACCAATTTTTGGAAATATTCTTACCACATTCCAACACCACTCTTTTACTTTTATCACGATTATCAGCTATTGTGATATCTACTCTTTGATTGATCACTTCTAGCATTGTCAGATTTAATATTCCCCCCTATCTCATTGCACTCCCCATATCTCGCTGCTCCACCTATCAGCTTCTACCCATATCAATCATGATTTATCAAATTACCATACTGTCTCCCCCTTGAACAATCACTATTTTATCCCCCTTTGTCAATGAACCCAAAGTTCACTCCTTTACAGTCTGTAATAGAGTAGAGAACACATATCAACACATTAGGGAAAAACTCATCATACCTCAGGGAGAGGGGGTGTTTCCACTTCCACACTCTTCCATGTGTGGGGAGTCGACTGAACTCCTAGAGCCAATCGATGCCTCTCAAAAGCTTCCTTAGGTAAGGATTTTTTCAGAATGTCTTCAACCTATATCTCTGTAGGAACACACTCCAAATTCATGATTCCCTGCCCAACCTTCTCCTTGATAAAATGATACTTTATCTCAATGTGATTTTTCCTTGAATGATGAACATGATTTTTTCTAAGATTTATAGCACTTGAGTTATCGCACTGGCTTCCGATCGGAGACTTCACTTAAACTCCCATATCTTCAAGGTGCTGCTTCATCCACAATAACTGTGTTTATACTTGAGTGGCCTCAATATAATCAGCCACTACTGTGCTTAGAGAAATGAAATCTTGCTTCTTTCTTAACCAAGAAATACACAATCCACCAAGATAGAAAGCACCGCCTGCCGTTGATTTACTATCATCTTCTGAACCGACCCAGTGTGCATCTGTATATCCAAATAACACTGGCTGAGATTTGTCATTATACATCAGCCAGAAATCCATTGTCCCTTTGATATACCGAATTATTCATTTTACTACAAACATGTGGATTTCTTTTGGATTGCTTTGGTAACATGATGGTTGGCATGTGGAGAAAAAAATATTAGGTCTTGTTGCTATTAGATACAGTAAACTGCCGATAATCTTCCTATATTCAGTGATATTAACTTTACATCCACTATCATCTTTTGATAATTTCATCTAGGTAGCAACTGGAGTCTTCATTTCCATAGAATTCTCCATTACAAGCCTCCTCAGAACCTCTTTGGCATATTTGGATTGAGAAATGGAAGTTCCATTACTTCCTTGTGTCACTTTATCTGATCCACCAAATATTATGTCATCGACATAAACTAGCACCATCATCCTTTGATTACTATTGTTGTTGAAGTAGATATTGTAATCAACTCCACCATGTTGAAATCCAAGTTTCTTCAAATACTGATCCAACCTTGAGTACCATGCTCTTGTTGTTTGTTTCAGCCCATACAACACCTTCTTCAGTCTGCAAACCCTGTTATCATCCTTATGAATGAGAAAACCATATGGCTGCTCAATATACACTTCCTCCTCCAGAACCCCATTCAAGAATTAAGATTTGACATCCATCTGGAACACTTTGAACTTCCATTGCACTACAATGACTAGAAATAATCTTATTGTTTCTAATATCGCAACCGGTGCAAATGTATCATTAACATCTATTCCCTCTATCTGGGAGTCCCCTTGCACACTAGTCATGCTTTATTTCAAATCACTATGTCATCTTCATTCATCTTATTGCGATAGACCCATTTAGTCCCAATGACATTCTTATCTGCTGGCCTCAAAATAATCTCCCACGTGTAATTACCAATTATATCTTTCTTGTTCAGTTGTATCTCGACTCTTCAACTTTCATGCTGTTATATATTTGAATTCCTTAGGTTCGTTATTAGTAGTTTCTTCTCAATTATCATATTCAAATTTTTCTCCCCATGAGTCTCTCACAACTTCATTAATTTCAATAGACAACTAGTCACTGTGTCATTGTTCGGTGGCATCAATTCTTTCAACTACTATTCTTATCTTCTTGTTGGAACTTGTTGATACTTTCTCATAGATTGTTGGTATCCTAAAAATAGTCAGCTGATACCACATTTTTAGATCAAAATAAATAAGCATGGAATGCTTGATTATTGTTGCTTCTCACACAATATGTCTTCCCTCGATAGGAAACACCTGAGCCGAGTCATCCAAGTATTGGATTGATGGCTCTTGCATCGGATTTTTTTATTTAATGTCCCCCTTATGTTATGAAACAATTCCTGGGGTTAATTCCATTGTTTAAGATCATAACCATTCTTCTCCACCTACATCATTTATACAAATCTGGAACACGACATTGAGCCACTAACAAAATCTCTAAGCAAACTGAGTTGGAACTCAGTGTAGGAAACAAGAGATAAAGTTAATAACACAATCCCTTCCTATTGTTCTCTGTTGCACCCTTTATTCTTCAAATTTGATACCTGATTTTAGTCAATTGAAACTCTGAAGAATATCAATTCTCCACTTTTCATCTTTATATGCCACTTACCCTTGGACCGTATCTCCCTAAACATGAAACACATGAATCAGCAGTTAATAAAATTTATATACATATGGAGAGGGGTCCTTCTGGAATCCTCAAGAAGAGGATTGCGGTATATCCTGTTGGGTCAACCCTTTGATTCTTTCTTGTAGAGAATCACACTCTTCCCTTGCTTATTCTAGCTGCCTAGCCAACTTCAACTGCTCTGGCTATATGACTAAGCATTCATCACCTGCATGCTGAGTCATTTTCTGATATGAAGATTTTATAGGCCTGGACTTTCTCACCATTTCGGGTTTAAACCCAATAGTACACATTTCCATCTTTGACGTTCCACCAAAATTCCATTTCCCATGATTCCTTCTCTAAGTAGGAATCTCTCTACTTTCCATCATCCCTTTCTTCTTCCACCATATCAAGGTTCTTTCTCTTTCCTCCACTTCTCGTTGCGTAACACGACATGCGAATTTTTTAATGCATTATTTTTTCATCTTTCTTTTATCAGATACCTGAGTCACTATAGTATTTTCCATTGGTGGTAGGTCCTTCAGATAATGTATATTCTTATTACTCAAAGCTGTAGCATTTATTCCCTCTTTCATCAAGATTTTTTCATGTTAATTCTTATAGAGCGGTTGTGAGTGTGACTGATACACTTTTCATTCAGGTCCTTGTGATTCTGCAGGGAATCTAATCCTATTATTCACCTTACCACTATGTCTCCAGGTACATAATTTCTTATAATGCACCCCTGTATTCGAGATCTCTTTTCAAATTTCTTTTCCTTTCTTGATTTCTTCTTGATGTAATGTCTTGCGAAATTCCCATAATTAGAACATATAAAACATTTTCCATCAAAGGCATACCTTATTTCATCATTTCTATGTCGAGATATTGAGACAGCTTGAGTTCTTCCTCTTACGTTGAGCTCCCTAGATTCCTGACACATACTCATGGTGTGTCCCATTCTTCCACAGTAATAGAATCTAATGAAGTCTTTCCCTTGAGAGACTCTTCTTTATGATTTCTAATGACAAATATTCTTATTCTCAGATTTATTAATGTTTCTATTTTCACAGCCTGAAATGTATTCCTGAGGTTCTAAACAAAAGCTTGATGTGTGGCCAATAATCCCACAGAAATAGCACATGCCATCATTTCTTATTGAAACTGTCCTCTTAGGCCTATCTCTAGCACCTACATGATTTTCTCTACTTCTGGAACTATTCATAGCTCTCTTTCTGTCATGCATGAGAGGGAATTCATTAAATCCAATACCAGTATTTCCCAAACTATATCATCTTTGAGCAGAGAGAATTTGTTCTTGGCTATTTTCATAAATAGAAAATTTTATTTTTATTTCATCATCACTTACCGAAGGATAATCAAATAGTAAGTGCAAGGCATCCTCCATTTTAGACTTTCCTCTAGCATTGGATATCTCCACTTCCTTATTCACTAATTCTAGTTCTTATTCCAACCTTTTAATCTTGATATCCCTTGATTCAAGTTGGGCATTGAGTTCTCTTCTGATATTCTTTCCACACCTAATCTAATCTTCCATTTCTCGTGTGAACTTCTCTACCATGTCACCATGCTCTTTTACTTTCAATTTTCCTATGAAATATATTTAGAGACAGATTTATTCTCTTGTTGTACCCTTTGATTCTTCTAAACTTCTTCAGACAACTGTGTTGCTAGATCATCATTTCTATCTTTTAGATTCCTAACTTCATCTGAATTGTTATTCTCTTCATAATAATAAGCCTTTTGTTTTCCTTTCATTCTAGCCATCTTTTGTCATTCGTCACCTTGAGAACCATTCTTCTCACATAGGTAAGTAGCCACATCAATAGGCCTTTTATTTAATCCTCTTAGCTTGTTGACATCAATTTCCAATACTTGGATCCGTATTTCATTAGATTTGACTTCTTCATCAAATTTCTGATCCAATTTATTTGTCATTTTGATAAAATATATTGGTGACCTCCTTCTTAAAACTTATTCATCATCAGTTGTTTCGGTATCACTTTGATGTTCAAGTACTTCACTCATTCCTACATCCTGATTTAGTGAATCAATATTTTCCCCATAAGATTCATCCAGTCCTTCCATCATTAAGCTATTTGATTCTTTTATTTGAATCAAACTTTTTTCCATAAACACTTCCACACTAAGGTATATCACCTGACTTCTGATTTTTCTTTGATGTTTTTACCATTTTCATGGAACACCGAGATAAGAGCAAACTGATTTGACCACACAAATAGACTATATCAAGTCTGAGAAAAAAAATATGATAAAAGAAACCATCCCACTGATACAAATTTTTTGGACCAATAGGGTCTTATATATCTTGAGAGGGGGGTGAATCAGGGTATTGATATTCTTTTTCAAAATTCTTCCTGCCCCACTAGATCTTGATCTCTTTATTACAAGGGTCACTTTTTTTGCACTTGTGTGTTTTTTATGACCACTTATTTTATTCTTTATCTGGTGATGATGCTTTAAATGTAATGCAGGGAATTAAGCAGGCAAACAGAGAGATTTTTACTTGGTTCACCCTCACTGGGATACGTCAAAGGAGCATACAATGACGATGTGCCATTGTATCAAATCCACTAAAGCACACTAATATTTACAAGGTTCGGGGTAGATCACTTCTATGCCCAGACTCACTTCCTTTACAAGGTTTAGGGTCAACTCACTGCTTTCCCATGGGCCACTCCCTGTTTCTCTCTCTCTAGCTCACTACCGGTGGAGAGGATCACCTTCTTCCTCTTCCTTTGCTCACTGCTCTGGAAAGGATCCAATCACAGCTTATAGACCTCCATGTCTCTTCATTATCACTAATGAATACATCCTTTGTTGTATGTAGATGCTATGTTGAAGTTCAAATTTCACCCGTAGATGAATGTCACTTTGCACCTAAGGTATCGGGAAATCTTACAGATTTTATGCAGCCCTGAATCACTACCATGCTTCATCCATACCTGGCACCCTTCTCCAAGCCAGAGTGCAAGTCTCAACGCACAAGTTAAAACTGTCATGCATGTTCACCTCAACCACTTGCACGAAACTAGCTTCTTCAACTCCAAACTTGCGCGACTCACACCCTTTTACGCCAAAACCAATTTTGGCATGCAACAATCAACTGTCGCGCTTCTTTAAAATCTGGCATGCAAGTGTCACCAAATAACTTTCACGACACCACCTTCAAAAAACTCAAAACTTGGGTGACTATCTTCCTTCCTCGCCCAAACCTCCTTGGGTGCACAACAATCCACTGGCGCACAACTTCTACTTGCGCGACCACAGCACCACTTACGCGACCACCACACCTGCGCGACGTGAGCTTTAATTTTCTCTAATTGTTGAACTCACGTAGAATGAGGAGGAGTCAAACTCTATTTATAGGCATTTGGACACCCTGCACGACGATGTGCAAGTCTCTCCTCGGTGTGCAAGTCTCAGCGCGCAAGTATCTGCCTAGCAAATCACTTGCGCGAAAAACCATAAAACTTCGGCGCCCCTTTTCCCTTTGCCATATTTTGATGTTCTGATCTTGAAAAAAATATGGCGTGCAAGTTTCCTATTTTTCAAGGCAACGGTGCACAAGTCCCTTTTCCAAAATCACTTTTCTCCATTTGTCGATTTTCAGGCCCAAAAATTTGGAAAACACTGGAAAATGCCAACACCTTATATCTTCTCTTTTTGTACTACCTCCAGATCATCCATTCCTTTGTTGATGTTCTTGAATCAAACATGGATCATTAACCACATCCCTTTAACTCGACATGCCACCACTAAATCCCCTTTATCAAAAAAATAGTATGTCATGGTTTGCTTTGTCAACAATCACAACACAGATGTCCACTTTGTCAACAAACACAATCACCGAAAAAATGATTCAATGATACCTTGAGGGATTTTTCCCAATAGTTATATATAATAAATATATATCCAGATTGATCTATCCTTAGTTTTTTACAAAGAGAATATGTTCTACCTAAGGATACACTCTTGGTTGGAGAAAACCTTTCTCTAAAATATATTGATGTTGTTTCTTTAATTCTCATTACTCTACATATGCTATTATATATGGGGTATGAGATATTGGATTGGATCCAGGTATAAGTTCAATTGAAAAATATTCCTCTCTATATAGGGGAGGTATTGTTAGCTATTTAGGAAATTTATCAATGTATTTCTAAAAAAGGGGCACATCTCCAATTTTTAAACCATCTCTTTCTTTTTCTTCTCTACCAATAATTTTAATAAAGAAGGAAATATGAGATGGATATTGAAAATAATTAAGCCATGAAATACCTCATTTGAATATTGTTAAAGGTTTTCAATTAAATACCAATGAAATATCTTTACATCTATAGTTCATATGGTAAATATAATTTGACAACCAATCTATCCCTAGGATTATGTCAAATTCCACCATCAGGATGACCAAAAGATTTGTAGAGAGATTTTAGTGACCAATGTTTATAGGGGAATCAATATATATATTTGATTCTTGAATAATTCCTCCATAGGTTCTAATATATAACACTACCAGCAGATTTTTTGGTTTTAACACGATGTTATTTTCAAACATGAATGAAATACCAGAATTCATAGAACTTGAATCAAACAATGTATTTTATAGCGTTGAGTGTATGATGAGTGTACCTTCCAAAACATCATTTTAAGCCTCAATTTCATCCATCATAACAGAAAAATCATGAAATTTATTCCTCTTCCACTATTATTGTTAATGGTGGTTTCCCTACATTATCTTCTAATTTGGATATTGATTATAAAAATGCGCAAGGCAATTTCACAACATGTTGTGCTTGGACCATCATCCTTTTTTCATTGGCATTTATATGTACATTATTTACATCCCTATGAATGTTTTGATCTATATGTCCATATATTCTAAACATTTATCACTTTACACATCCTTGAAAACAATTACCCAAATAATTATTCCCACATTTTTTTCACATGGGATGATTTATATTCTTTTCATCCAGATTGTTTCCAACATTTTGTTCCATCCTTATATTATTTTCATTATTTACATGAGACTACTGGGAATCTCATAACTCCATTTAAACCATGAGATAACATCATACTATATCTTCATAATTCTTAAAGTCTCTTATTTCCAAATCTTTCTATAGATGGGGTCTGAGTCATCCAAAGAATCGATATATCTTCCCATCAGAATCGATGACGAAGTATGAAGTGTAATATGAAATAATTAAAAAATTTATCTCATAATTACCCACATATTCATTTTATATTTATTTTATATTAATGAAATTACTTATAAATTCAATATTTTTAACAATTTGGTGAACACTCATAGAAAATAATGAAGTTTGGGCATTCACAAAGTAAGGATTTTCCATGTAAAGAGATAATTCAAGAAGTGAATTAGATAGCATATTGATATACAAAATGGATTAAGGAGAGGGGATAATAAGTGAAAAAAAGTTATCACATTGTAAAAAAAAATTTCAGTAGTAAAATTAACAGAAAAATTTCATGACAAATAATGCAGCTGAAATTAAAAGGAGGCACTTGAATGGAAAATTAGAGAGGACAATTCCCTCAACTTGAAGGGTGACTTCATAAAATGTGAGGTTGGAACATTAAAACCTTAGTTACAACTTTTATAGACTATTTGGGGGTTAAAAGGACTCTAAATTCATGTATTTTGATTTTTTTTGGATAGGATATGTGAATTGAGTGGTATTTAAACTTTATGAGGATTTGTTTTTAAAGGATTAAAATTGATTAATTTATCATATGACCCAACCACTTGTGTGCGGAATGAACTCCAACCAATTTTATGGAAAATTAATAATTATTAGAGGGTGGTTATATTTTAAAGGCCTTCCTAAACCTAATCATACCTTCCAACCCACCCAATTTAATCACACAAATGGAAAACATAATTTTTATCTTAGAAATTCAATTTTTGGATCCAAATTATAAGATGTAAATTTATAAATTAGAATTAATATTTTTAAATTTATTTTTATACTTATTAAATGATATTTTATTTAATAAAATATTTAAAATTTTTATAAAATAATGTTGACGTTATAATAATGTTATAAATTTACAGTGATCATAAAGGGACAATTTTCACTTTTTCACCAAAAAATAAAATTTTCCATAAAATTACCAAAAAATTTCAATAAAACAACTTTGATGTGTTGAGACCAAAAATAAAATTTATTTTATGAAAATATTTCTCTATATATGATAATTTTATCTTTTAAATAAAAATCCATAGTTATCAATATTTATAAATTCTATATAAAAATAAACAGTCAGACCCTTATAATATCATCACTTAAATTAATGTTGGATTACAAACTCTCTAATTCTTTAATATAGTATTGTTCATGGGTGGTCTGATTCTAGGGGATTGAGGCGAACCAAATTTTTATATTTTAATCTATTTATCCTCTTTTTTGTTTCCCCATTGTAATATTATATATATTTATTGTAATATTTTTAGACTAAATTTAATGTTTTAAAACAATCAAAAAAGTGTTGTTGGTTTCTAGTTAGTGTTTTCTATCCTTTTACTATTCTTGGTTATAAAATCTCATCTCAATACATGATGTGTAAAATTCTCATGAAATTGAAAATTATTCCTATGTGATTATATTATAAAAATGTTATATTAATGATAGGTAAGAGTTATAATAATAAAAAAGGAATTTTTTTTTGGTCGTTACAAATGTATTCCAAAATCTATTTTCAAAGGTTTCTACTAAATTTACTCTCATACAAACTATAAAGACCCTGACACTAGAAACCCATATCCAATGGTTAAATTATGACATTAGAAGCATATACAAGTGATCTTATTATAAGGTACCTAATAGTTTAGTAGTATTGATAAGCTAGATACATATGTAAATATCACATTAATTTTAAAACATAAAATACAACATATTATTTTCTTCAAGAACTCATTATTTACTCTAGAATATCAATTCATATAAATCATAGACCACCTCTTGGCATCTTGTAGAAAACAAAAATAAGCATGATGTGAGCTCAAATTCTTAGCAAAGGTTATGTACAATGGATGCTATCATGAGTAAATAGAATATAATAAAATTAAAAGGTTATATGAGATATGTATCACATAATTTCACTCAATATAAATTCAAACATAAGCAAACCCAAAATAAAATGAGATTGAAAAAGAAACCCCTTATCGCTTTGGTATCTTTTGAATCATAACTTAAATGAAAAAATAACTTCAAATGAAAATTTAAATACAATGAATATAAATGATTTTAGGATATAAAATATCAAATTGACAGTATTTACACCACATGAATGATACAATTAGCGACTATAGAATATATCTCATTGAAACAAAAGTGAGATAAGAAAACCATTACATTAGACCCAAATTGCTTAGTAAGATGTCTTAAAATGGTTTATAATAATATTTAATTTATTATAATTATAAATAATAACCATATAAATACATATAATATAAAAAATTATCTACTTAAAACAGTCCCACACCCATTTATTTATAATTTCTTTTTTAAAATCATCATTTCTGGGTGTTAACTATTTCGTCTTTCCTGGATGTTTTTGTTCAAAAGTTATATTCTTGGAACATTGATCATGGTTCTATCATTTGAAAAATGATAATCATGATATAAATATAATATAATATTAATTAATTATATATATATATATAGATTTATCCATAGAAGGTATAGATAGAAAAATGAATTATATCATTCATGGGAAGGGTAGGTCATACGTACGCATGCATGATGTTTCTATTTTTAAAAAAGTTAAACAAAAAAATGGTAAGTAATATTTCAAAGTTACGTAAAAATAATAACATCATAAATAACATATATATTTATTAAATTCTCTATTATAAGCTTCCAATTAAATAGGTGATGAAACATGATTTACACCACTATGTGGATACGATAAGCTGTACATACACATGGGCAATTTAATATTTCTGTAGGATAGAATCAAACTGGATAATGTACGTTACATCATCATAATAAAATGTAGTTTTTTAATAAACTAATTTTATTTTTTTAGAATGGATACTGTGGATTTATAGGAGTTAAAAGAAGAAAATATTGAAGATACTTGGTTAAGAGTTATACCTATTCATTGAGAAACTGCTTTTGGAATACACATTAAGCCTTGATGGGATGATATCTTTGAAATAAAATAATCTCTAGAAAATGGGGAATGAATATAAGAAGGTATTATGTTAGTTATTAGCCAATATAGAAGGCTCAAAATATGTGAGGAAGAGATGAGAATAGGTTCCCTTTAATAACTAAGTGAAGGGGTACTCTTGGAATTAGATAAATTACTAAATTAATATAAATTAATTTTCATAGTAAAATAGATAAAAATTGAAATAATTATAATATAAGATTTTTAAGAGTCAAAATAATTTCATAAAATAAAATTTGGAAAAGTTTTTATTATGGTTTCATCTTTATATATTAGTTTTAACCCCATGTTAACCCATTTGACAATTACAAAAATATCAAAATTTTTAACTCTTTAAGGGATAAGAATGTTACCATAAACAGAAAAGTGAATAATAAATAGGACAAGGTTCATATTTTAAATAATATCCCATTAAATTTATTGATATTTTTTTATGAATTTTAAATTATTTACTAAAATATTATTTATTATAAAATATCATTAATGTTAGTTTTGAACGATTCATTCATGTTGACTTTAAAGTCATCAATATAGTTATCTAATTAGAATATAAACCTTTCAAACATAAACATTATGTTATACTTATCAACCTAGTATATATAACATAATAACTTCCCAGATTTAATTATTAATAATATTTACAAAATTATATATTTTATTTTTCTTTTAATTGAATAAATAATTTGTCGGATTTGTGTAAGGATTTTGGGTGACTATTAAATTAAATAAAATTAAATATGAATTACCATGATAAAAAATTAAATTTATATTTCAATTAACTATTTATAACTGAACATAAGTCATTTTTTTCTCTATCACAAAATATCATAGATATTAAAAGGAAGAAAGTGACATTTTTTACGTTATCTTTTAGTAAAATATTATAGAGGTATAAATAAAAGAAAAAGGGAACCAAGTTTCCATATTTTTGTAACTTATATGGAAGTGGTAGAACCCCATTAATATAATAAAATAAAGAAACATGATAGAGATTAAATCCTTATCCCAATATTTTGACAATGTTGTACATGTTTTACCATTATTTATGTGATATATATTTACCAAGGTTACTATTCATAATTACAAAATATAAAATGGATACATTTAAAAAAAATTAATCATGAATATTAAAAAAAATGGAATCTATTTTTAATGATTTAATTCCCAGAAGTGGATGAACATAATTTAAAAGTTAACATATAAAGCGCGACAAAAAGGTTCTTTTTAGGAAAATGAATTTTTCATGAATGAGATGATTTTACATTAACTATATCACTAGTAATAATAATTAAATAATTTTAAAAAAATATTGATATATATATATATAAAATATAAATTTAATTTAAATTATTCATCATTAGGTGTTATTTTATTTAATTAAAATTGATATGTATTATGCACTTAAAATAGTTTTATGAAAAAACACGTTTATATGCCTAAAAGTAATCTTATGAAAGAATTAAATATAATATTAATTTATATGGAATTATTTTTATTATTTTTACTAAAAAATAATTTATTTTAATTCAAAACACTATCTAAAATATAATTTTACATTTAAATTAATTTATTCTAAGAAAATATATGACAGTTTTTTGAAAATCAGTATTTTTCACTATTCACTGAAAATAAATCATTTCAAAAAAATATCAATATTTTATCATATTTTAATTTAGATATGATGAATCAAAAAGATATAACATTTTTTTTATAAAATATAGTTTCTAAATTTTATTGAAATTAATATTTATATTCTCTCAAAAAATCATTGAAAAGTATTTTTGTAGAAAAAATATTATTAAACAATAAAACGACTTTACTGAAAACTGAGTAATTATATAAAATTTATTAATAAATTTATTATATAAAACATTTGTACATATTTTTTTTATAATGTTTTAATTTAATGAACATTATTTCCCATATAATTATTATGGATATTATATAGATAATTTTTGGAGCTAGGCATTGAGATGGTGTGAGATTATGAGGCCAGATGTGTCAAAAATTATTAATTTTAATATATTAAATATATTAATATCACATTCAGGAATGCTTAATAGAAATTTCAATAACTCAAAAATGGGGGCCCAAATCATAAATCTTATGGAACCATTGACTATATAATGCTGGTATTACCCAAGATGTGACATAATCTTTTTTAGTGTCAGGAATTTTTTGAAAAGTTGTCACGTGTGTAAAATTAGTAAAATATATTAATGAATTGATTTAATTTATTTTATTTTATATATCGACCAAAATACTCAATTAAAATTATGTTATCGATAATATTCAGTTTTAGTCCCATAATCCTACAAATTTATGGGGAGTTTTCAAGGAGAGAATTGGAGGAGATCTTGGAAACCGAAAACAAATAGAGATTGGATCGGGGATCATTCCACCATCAATGTTTCTAGATCTCACTAATTATGGAGATGAAGAACAATTCTTCATTAGGGATTCATCAAAATTCTAGGTAGGATTTTTGATTTGTGATATTCCAACATGTTCTTTAATCTAAATTGGTCTCCAATCAATTCTTGATATAAAAATGACTTGCGCATTGAAAATTAATTTAATTATGATGTATTAAATTTTTTATTGTGATTATTTACACCTTTTATATATATTTCTTTGAAAATAGATTAATTCAGAAAAAAGGTTGAGGTTCATTCCTAAAATCTTATAGATTATGTATCCCCCCTATTTTTAGCACATTCAACACAAGAAATTTATTTGGCCTATGGTTTCGACGAATACATGGTATTCGATTTTTTAAAGAGTGTTATTGGGCGCAACAAATCGATACCATAGGTGTGGTTCATGATCGAGCATATGATCAAGGTACAATGATAGTAGAGTATGATCATAGTTGGACCAAAATAGATTGACCGATTCTGTTCTTCTCGGCTTTCATGTACGATAGTGATAGATGGCTTGATAGTGGTGTTTTTGGAGCAGATTCAAAGGCAGATCATGGCAATCAATAATGAAAAGGTCTATACAACCCCTGATCCATGATTAATTGATTGAAATCATAAATAGAACATCAATATTACAGACACTGAGAAGATCCATAGAGTTCAGGTAATCCTGAATTACATAGCATGTAATCCGAAGATGCACACCTTGTGGGACCCCTTATGTGGCACTAGGGTTTTTACGGAGAGTTAAATATCACACTCCATGTTACTCTCTAACACTCTTTTTGGATCATGATTGGAAGATTGGGGTGTTTCTCGGAGGCTACACAGGGAGTGGAAGGCCAGAGTATAGAATCATAGAGATGACCATGTGTACATGGGCACGACCAAGTGTACATGGGTTGGTACACAGGCACAGAAAATAGAACACGATCCCAACCAGATGTCATGGGAAGAGTTAGAGAAGATTTATAAACATTGTTTATATATATATTTAAATACTTTGTAAAGAAGAAGCACACAGGAAGACCAGGGGTTGGATGGACACATCGTGTTATCCTAATACACTCTGTGTACACCCATTGAATTTGTTTGGAAACCTTCATTTCATCCATTTGGAATAGTATCGATTGATTATGTTACCATGGTCTATTCCCTAAAGGGTGAAATGTAGTATTATTTACGCATCTATGGATTGTAATACCCTATGGAGGATGAGTCTCATATAGATTTTTTAGTTCCCCTCCTTGAAATAGAAGTGCGATCCTCCTTCATTTTATACCCTAGGTGGGGTTTGTTGAATTAGTGCAACCCTATTGAGAAGGTCGTTGATCCTAAATCTTGAAATCAATTTTAATAGGGTTTGTGGTATCATTGTACTATGATCCCCTACATATCATCTTTATCCAGATTGGGTCCATGGTGTCCCCTGATAGTCCTAAGTGTGATCACATATTTGAGTATCAGGGACTTCTGAGAACAATGAGAATTATTGGGAAGGAACCAATGATCATGACCTCTTGGATGAAATTATTTTTTTATAGCATTGCTCATAGATTGGATTCTTCTAGAATGAGAATTTCTTCGAGGAGAATCCTATGGATGTCAGTTTGGTTGTGACCACCTGGTGGCGTGGTGTCCGTCTGGAGTATAGATGGGTTTTCTTATTTATAATTAATTACTCTATTACAATTATTAGATGAATAATCTCGACTCATCATGTTTACTATTTTCATGTATTGTTATACTCACCCCTTCATGAGATCTACCTGCATGTGTCGCCTTTTATGCAGACGACGACCCTTTTGACAATGTCCTGGGAGGATAAGGAGTTGGTCGACAATAGTTGGGATAGACAAATTGAGGTTTTTTCTTGGTGGTTTGATTTAATTATATTTACCACCCATAGAGAGTGGGTTTTACTCTCTATAGTTTTAGTTTTGTCTTTTATTTAGAGCCCTTTATCACTTTCAGTACTTTACTCCTGTAATTTGATTATAGGATCATAGATGTATTCATGTACTGGTTTCCGTTGTTTTACATTACTGCATTGTATGTTCTTGGAGATATTTTCATGTGTATAAGTACAATTGGATAATTCCTCTAATGTGTGTGATATGTTTACTTAGTTTTGGTTGTAGACCCTAGAATTTGGGAGGCGGGTTTGGGGTAGTCGTAGTCTAGGCCCCTTCAGGCCTGGTCACAAAAGAGTGGTATCAAAGAAGTCGAATCTACCTTGAGAAAGAATTTTGTGAAATTGGTTGGGGGGGAAAGTGTTACATGATTTTTGTTCTTCTTTAAGGAGAGAAACTCCAGTTTTAGTTCAAAAACCAACATATCCAAACACCAGGACAATGATCACCCACCTTTCGACTGGGTACATATAAACATTGGTTGCAAAGAAAACATTGTTACATGAATCATATTGTCATGTTTTATGGTTTCTATATCCTTATTAAGTCAGACCTAAAATATAATCATTTATTTTGGTGCATATTGTTTATTTTAGGATGAATCTATGAAGTCATCTATATAGGATTCCACTATGTGATAAAAAGAATGATCCGTCGAGTGACAAGGCTTCTGTGAATGGTCATATACTAGAGATAACACCTCCGAGAAGTTTACCAGATATACCTCCACCCATTGAGTACTAGCAAGCACTGGTAGTTACAACTGAGGATCCAAATAAGATGAGTGCACTACATGATTTCCAAAGGCAGTGACCTCATAGGTTTTAGGGTGATAAAAACTCCGAAGTGGATGAGGGCTATCTAGAAGCAGTCACTCGATTATCCTACCCTGTGAGGATACTTGCAGATCAGATTATGGTCCTCACAATGAGTATTCTTAAAGTTTTTTTTGAATATGATGGAGTTTAGTGGATTATTTACACTATTTGGTATCCCTCTCTTTGTTATAAATTTATCATCTCTTTAGGTAAGAGTTTTATTCAGTCACATTACAATCAATGCAAATCTATGAGATTCTACATTTTTAGTAAGGTAGTTTGACCATGGTGGAGTATTCATAGAGGTTTACTTATATCTCACAATACTCTATGTAAGGATTTTTTTGTTTATAATATGAACCTTTGAGAAGGTCTTATGTTAGGATATCAGGGCATCCATGATATCTCTTGAAATTCCCACCTATGTTGGGGGTGATTTAGTTGGCCTTAGTGGTAGAGATATTCCTAATAGAGTGGGAACCTACAATGGGTTTTGGTATTGGGAAACTAAGAGATGGGACCATGGAAGTAGGTAAACAATGAGCGTTATAAGGATCTGGGCATTCCAGATGATTCAAGATACAATCCTAGAATAGCGGATCAGTGGTGTAGGGGTCTCAGGGTGGCTCGAGTTAGCTGAAGGAGAGGTGATGTTTCTCTTATGATGGTTAAGGATATGTTGCACATGATTTTTTGACTTTCCAGGCATCTAATCGATAGATGGTCAAGGGACCACCATGGAAGAGAAAGAGGTAGGTGTAGGGTTGTATGTAGTGCAACATGTGTGGTATAGGGTCTGGAAGAGTAGTGCGAGGTGGTCAGAGGTTTTACCTTTTACCACCACCACCCTTAGGTAGTCCATGTCAGGATCTAGGAGCTGGTGGTCATGGATGATGATAGCTATGTCCTATGAAGTCTTATGACCCCAAGGCACTAGGGATGATATGAGGTACAATATATTTCTTTTATAACTTAGTTCTAGTATTGATAAACACATGCATGAATCATTACTTCCTTATCACTTATTTGTATTGAGACTTAGAGATTCCAATTGGGCCTTTGGCTTGACTCTTTCGGTTTTAGACTCGGACATGTGGTGACTTTTTGATTGTGAAATTCTATTGAAAGTGTGATCTAATGCTTGGAGGCGAGATCTTCATATAGGATCTCTTTGTATTAGCAATGAGGCCTTATTATGACATATTAGGTATGAATTGGTCATCCACAGTTCATTCCAATATTTAATGTTTTGGGTGGAGGATGCGATGCGTCCGTAATGACAAGATGAATTTTTCATTTTTGGGTGAAAAGGAAACCATATTATAGTAGTATGAGCTCCGACATAGGAGATTGTAGCTGATTACTCACCAGTTTTCTAGAATGACAATTAGAGTAGTGGATTCAATGGTCTACCAATTCCCTGCTGTAGTGGCGAGTGTGAGAAAATCATTCCTATGGATGTTCTAGGTCTACCTATTGCGACCCAACCATTTATTAAATTACTATATAATAATTATAAGGATAACCAACATAATAGTATTACACCATGAGGATCCAAAGGTTTAGTTTATTCAGAAAACTCAGACCATACATTACATTTACAAAATCAAGCATAAACATTTATTTAATTCCTTCTTATCTATCTTTTTATTTGCACTTGAACTCTACTTAGTACATATAGTCACCTAATGATATATATATAAAAGGGGTGAGCTAAAATCTTAGTAAGAGAGAGATATAGTATGGGGTGAGCATAATCATAACATCATCATCAAAATCATTAGAAGAAATATTAATAAAATGCTTGAATTGTGGCAATGCATAAAAATGAAACATCATGTCTTAGTGGTCGTCTACCACACATAGTTGTGAAAAATTATAGCATCATGTTCACACATCATTTAACTTTTAATCATGAGATTAATCACTTTACTCAATTCATTATAATTCTATATAATTCAAGGTGCACCTGTCACATTCAAACATTCATATTGCGCTATATAATTCTGGGTGCACCCGTCACATCATAATATTTACATTATCATGCATGCCACATTAAAAATATGTAAAACATGAACATAACGCATGAAAGGAAATGGGTTTCACATAATAAATCATAATTTCATAAACATTTTGTACCCAAAATAAATAGGGAATATAATTCTTGACATAGAACCATTAACCATGAGTGAATAGGGAAACAATATTCAAGAAGTAAAAAGGGTGTATTTATTTGGAAGAAGAGTTATTTTGGAAAAAATTTTGTTTTTCATAAAATAAAGTATTGAAAATTTATATCCCAGAAAAGGTAAGATAATGATGAATAAATTATTTTTAAGGATGACCCATATCGAACATGGAGTGAAAGAGGGAGAACCCGAAGAATGAAAGTTGGGTTCGAGAATTTCCCCTTACCTTATATCCAAACACTTTATTTACATTAATGTTCTATATAATGACATTATATTAATTAATTAGAAATTAAAAAACCTTTTATAAGTGAATATGGTTTACTATTGTTTCATTAAGTTATTTTATGGGACTTTCGATGAGTTTTAGAGATTAAATTCATGGTTTGAGAGTGTTAATTTTCGTAGCTTTTATGAATGATCCACTTGTATTCATGAATGGATGTTCGTTTAAAATGTGGCTGAACATCCAAAATTTTTAATATATATTATTAGTGAAATTAAATAGATATAATTGATCTTATAATGAATTTGTTTATGTACCATGAGTATTAATCATTTGATAAAATTTTATGATGATCATTTTCGGTCAATTTGTGTGCTTTTTGATCCCAATGAAGTTGTTTTATTTTATAACTTAGTGTCATGTATATAAGTAAGTTCCAGAACATAAAAAGGGATAATAAATAATCATTAAAATATATATTCAACCATTTTATGGTTTTATTGGTCGCCTTGAAGGAGTTCAAGGAAAATAGAAGTGTATCGCCCATGATTTTGTTAAATCAACACATCATGGTCAAAGATTTCATTTTATTAACAAAGGGAGAGAGGGAGGATCATAATGAGTAATCTTACATTAACATGATATCATACTAGTATATCAAGAATACTGGGGTTATCATGAGATTTGGATAAGATAAGTTGAGGATAAGATAATAAAAGAAAAAAAATTTGAAAGGAAAATGAAAAAAGAGAGAGAGAGGAATTACCTCTTGAATCCTCCTCTTGAGATCCTCTTTAAGGATCCTAGGATTGGTATTTTGATGAGGAAAAGAGATCCAAGTTGTGGGGGAGGGGATATGGAAGAGATTTGGGTAGATTTTGGGAATTTCATGAAGCTTGAGAGGTGTGAAGTAATGATGGTGTGAGGGGTGATATTTATAGTGGATGGGAGAGGGGGTTTCTTAATATTTTAATCACTAGTTTATTTATTTCCACCAAGATAAGAAATAGTGAGGATTACATGAGAAAGAATAGTAATGAGGTTATGTGAGTTTGATATTTTTGTTCCTACATCACTTGTGATGTCAGTAATAGTGGATTTAAATTATAATGTATTTATACAGTAAATTAATGTATTTTACTATTCCTAAAGAATTCAAGTATTTTAGAAAAATATCAAAAATTCACCCTATCCATTTTTCAATGTGTAGAATAAAAAAATGAAGTCCATTTTTCAAATAATGTTTTCAAAATATGATTAATTTCATTTTTAATTAAAATCATAATTTACTTGAAAAATACATTTTCTAAAATTATAAATGATTTTATAATGCTTTCAAAAATTACATAAGGTCTTATAAAATTATCTTAATAAAATAAGGTTTAGAATTGTCAATTTATGAACACATTTTAGAAAAATACAATTAATTAATTAAAATTATTTATTTATGACTTACAAACATAACTATACTTTTACTATGGTCAAATTGTCACTTAAAAGATGACTAAATTTTATTTAATCATTCATGGGTAAGGATACTATTATTATGGATGATTTACTATTCATATGGGTCATATTAATATTCATAACGGTTGTTTAATATTCATAAGGTTATGTTACAATTAACTAAAAATTATGTTTTTCCTATTAGACTCAAAAAATCATCCTGAACACAACCATGTATGTTAGATTTTCAGAATTCAAAACATAGAAGTAAAACAATTATGTTTAATGATCACATAGTATTCAGTATCATGGTATGTCATTGTGATTCCTCATGTGATTATACTATAAGGTATAATTATGAAAAAGGAATTACATTTATAAAACATTGGGTCATTAAATTCTTCCCCCCTTATGAAATTTCACCCTAGAAATTTTGTTTTACACAAACAGGTGTGGGTACTTCTCCTTTATCGCCTCCTATGGTTCCCAAGTTGTTTATTCAAACTTTTGGTTCCTTCAAAAAAAATTTACAAGGTGGGTTTTTTTGCGTAGAACCTTATCTCTCCAGTCCAAAACCTTCACTGGATGCTTCTTCCTAATAGAGATCATCTTCTAGTTATACTACCTCTGAGTTCAGTACATGTGAGGGTCTTGTATGTACATCCTCAGGAGTGATACATGAAAGACATCATGAACATGATACATATTCTATGGAAATGAAAGCTGATAGGACACAGATCTTATGCGGTCAAGAATCTCAAATTGGCCAATGTACCTTGGTCTTAGCTTCCCTTTATTTCTAAACCACATGACTCTCTTCCATGGTGATATTCGAAGGAAGACATTATCTCTAATGACAAACTCCATGTCCCTTCGACGGATGTCATTATAGATATTTGCCAACTCTAAGTCACATTGATGTGTTTTTGGATGACTCTGACCTTCTCTGTCATCTCTTGAACAAGATTGGGTCTAAGTAGCTTTTTTCTCCAACTCCATCCCAGCAGGTTGGAGTTCTATATCACTTTCCATACAGAGATTCATACGGTGCCATATGAATACTCGAGTTGAACCTATTTTTGTTTAAGAACTCAACCAATGGGAGATGATGATCCCATTTAGCTTTTAATTATAAAGAGTAGGATCTTAGTATATCTTTGAGCGTCGGAATAGTCCTCTCAGATTGGCCATCTGTTTGGGGGTGATAAGCTATGCTAAAATTTAATTCAATACTCAACGAATGCTGAAGACTTGTCCAAAATTTATATGTGAACATTGGATCATGATCTGAGAGAATCGAGAGTGGAACACCATGTAGTCTCCCCACTTCCTTCACATATATCCTTTCATGTTTTTCAAGATATAGATCTTCCTGAATAGAGATAAAATGGGTAGTCTTGGTGAGTCGGTCAACCAAAACCCATATCACACTATTTCCCTTCGATGTCATCAGGAGACACATGACAATTTCTATAGTGACATTCTCCCATTTCCCCATGGGTATAGGCAATGGTTTCATCATCCCTTTGAACTTTTGTCGCTCCACTTTAACTTACTGACATACCAAGAACCTTGAGATGCATTCCACAATCTCCTTCTTCATGTTATCCCACCAGAAGTGTTCTCGGAGATCTTGGTACATCTTAGAGATACTAAGATGGATAGAGAATGTTGGGATATGGGAATTTTCCAATAGCTCATTCTTTATCCTGGGTAATGAAGGCACACAAAGTCACAATAAAAACCAAATCACAACATTATAGTCGATATGAAAATCATGAAACTTCCCTTCACTTACTACATTTACCTTATTTTGTAACTCCAGATCTTCCCTTTGTGCCTCCTTAATCATCTCTTGGATTGATAGTTTTGCAATAAATTGGGAAAGGTAGGATGTATCACCTTCCCTTAGGATTTCCAAATCCATCCTTTTCATATCCAATAAGATATGGTCTTTCTCAATCCGTAACATGTATAGAGTAGTAGGTTCTTTTCTTTTTAGAGCATCAGCTACCTTGTTCTCCATTCCCAAATGATATTGAATAGAGAAATCGTAGTCCTTGATTAGCTCTAACCATCTCCTTTGAAACGTGTTGAGCTCCTTTTGTGCGAATATAAACTTTAAGATCTTGTGATCGGTGTAAATGCCACACTTCTCACCATAAAGGCAGTGCCACCCGATTTTCAAGGAAAAAAATCACAACTTCCATCCCTAGATCAAGTGTTGGGTAGTTTTTCTCTTGAATCTTCAACTGTCATGCGACATAGGCTATCACATTATCATTTTTCATGAGTACACAAACAAATACATTTTTTGAAGCATCACTATATATCACAATACTTTCTACACTTTTCAATAATGTGCACTACTAGAAATATCACCTATACCCACGGTTTAAAACCGTGGGTTTAGGTTTTACCCATGGTTTTTACAAAACCATGGGGATATCTAATTGAAATTTTGTAATACCCACAGTTTGTTTAAAATGTGGGTATATTATCTATTCCCATGGTTTTCAGAACCGTGGGAACATCAGCTATCTGGAAAACTAAAATACCCACAGTTCGATGAACCGTGGGTATAAATGATTCCTAGAAAACTCATATACCCACGGTTCATTGAACTATGGGCATAGATTCTTCTCCCAGACCAGAAGCTGCTACCCGTAGCCTCCCTCCTACTTCGAGTGTGCACCCAGCTGTTGTAGCCTCCCTCCTGCTTCTAGTGTGCCCAACTACTGCTGCAGCCTCCCTCCTGCTTCCGGAGCACCCAGCTACCCACAGCCTTCCTACTTCCTACTTCCAGTGCACCCATTAAAACAAATCAGAATATAAAATCAGTTAGAATTGATACCATGAGTCATATCAGCATGAATGAATAATTATCTAACAGCATTAACCACCGCATTATGAATAATTTCCCAACAAAACATATTGAATTTATTGAATAAACCATCAGGACATTAAATACTATCAATGTTATGATAATAAAGTGCTACCTAAACCTCCTCTTTAAATTTACATGTAAATAGATTCATCAGGATACAATGAAAACTAATATCCTAGGCTTCTGGAACAATTTTTAGACACACAGGGATCAAAATCAATCCATTCTTGAACATGAAGGGAAGGGGTACAACCCTTATGAGTAGGTGAATCCATGGAAGTTGAGAACTCATGGTACATAAATTGTTAAAGGTGTTGTCAATATCATGTTCAGTGAAGGAATCCAATCACTGTAAGTAGTGTCCTATAAAAAACATGAAATAGAAAATAACTGGAATTTTTAAGAACACTATCGACTTTCTAAGTTATCTAAATAGAAATTTCTTTATTTCATGAAGTATAATGAAATATAGATAATAGACTTACATTTCCAATGCATCAAACTGCCTATTATTATGAAGTATATTAGGAGTTATCAAGAAAAAATATATATATTTGGAATTCTACAAATCCTGAATAGTTGAAGAGAAATTAGTGGAACTTTATACCACTTAAACAGGGATTTCAAACATCATCATTGTTTAATTAGATATAAAAAAATCTATTATCGACCTAACCAAAAACATTTAATGATAATTTGATCCATATAAGTAACATTATAATTGAATAAATGATTAAAACTACGAAACACTATAAACCAAAGATTAATATTGGAACCAAAATCGTAGAAACAGGAAACACATACAGTGATTAAAACAGACTAACAGTGAAGACGATATACAAATAAATAATGGAAGTAGATATTGGTGAAATAAGCTGAATGGTAGTGAATATATTATGAAAATGATAAGTGATACTACTTATTAGGTAAATAAGCACCCATGGGTACTCAGCTTCTCCCCCCCTTTCCCAGCACCTCCCCCTCCTCCTCCCCCTACCCAACTCTTCCCCTTCCCTCCCCCTGCCCAACTTGTCTTCCCACCCCTTCCAAGCACCTCCCCCTCCCACCAGCCCCTCCCCCCTACCCAGCCCCATCCCCCCTGCCCTGCCTCATCCCCCACCAACCCCTCCCACCTACCTAGCCCCATCCCCCCTGCCCAGCCCCATCCCCCACCAGCCCCATCCCCCTTGCCCAGCCCCATCCCCCACCAGCCCCTCCCCCTACCCAGCCCCATCCCCCCTACCCATCCCCATCCCCCACCAGCCCCATCCCGCCTGCCCAGCCCCATCCCCCACTAGCCCCTTCCCCTGCCCAACCCCATCCCCCCTCCCCAGCCCCATCCCCCCTACCCAGCCCCATCGCCTGCCCATACCCCTCCCCCCTACCCAGTTCTTCCCCTCTCATCCCCTCCCATACCCAACCCCTCCCCTCCCCTCTCCCTAACCAGCTTCAACCACAATCGATTCCACCAGGATATGGAGTACCCTGCAACCAAACATAAACAGTTAATTCTTAATGTCATAAATTTTTGTTACAAGTATTGTAAATATATGATTATCTAACTATAAAATACAAATTTTAAATTTATATGGATTTCTATAACTGTAGTCTTCAATAAACTAAAACAAGTTCAAAAAATTTACAGATTACATGATACACGCAATTGAAAAAGATCACAATAATCAGCAGATTTCATGACAGACATGTTAAACATGTTTGCAAAAAACAATTACATATTTTGTGAGAAAATCTTATTGAAATTTTTTAGATAATGATAAAAATGTTAAGAATGTATAGCTTATAGATCCCAGAAATATTATATGTGTTTGTCAATAAAATGTATAGATTTCATATTGCAGAACGCCATGGGAAATTGATTTGTAATCAATAAAAATTACCTACCTACTCTAGAATGTTAAACATGTATGTCAAAAAATACACTAATTAGGAGAAATGTTATCCATTTTTAGATGATACTAATGTTAAACATGTTTGTCAAAAAATTTATAGATTACAGATAGCATAAATCACACTAATTAGAATATTACATGAAAAACTTGTTTGTCATAAAAAAAATTTATGTAATGTAGGTTCTTAAGAAGATAGCACAAATACTAAAAATGTACATATTACATGATAAAGAGTTTTTCAACAATGGTTACCAGAGAAGGTGTTAGTTCCATCTTTGTGGTTCATTGTCATGATAAAACAGATAGCAAAAATTGAAATATTTACAAAAATGCTAATATTTAAATGTACACACTCCTATAACTGTAGACAATTACGAGATGGAAAGAAGAGTTTGTTTGAAAGACTTAGAATACACTTTCTATATTGAATTAATACAAATGTGTTTATGTTAATGGAATTAAATTAATAGTCATTAAATATAACTATTGAATACCTGAGAAGTGGACATATTCAAGGTTGAAGTATCAAATCATGTGCCAATGCTTGAAGTCCCTAGAGAAGACCTAATATTTTGATGCTCCAATCATGAATTGTTAAAATTAACATAACAGTAATAATAATTTCAATTGTTAATAAAAAAAATTAAAGACTAAAGAAATTTTACCTGGATATATTCGATGCCACTACTTATGAAGATGCATTACTTTGATCTCCCTGTTCAATAATGAGGAAAACTTTAGTATTTTTTTATTTTGTTTTCTAATATAAACAAGAATTTTTATACACTCCTACCTACCTGAATATATTTAAATCATTCAGTAAATATGTTGATGTAGTTGTCATTATTGTTGATGAAAATTACTTTTTTAGCTCTTATGTTCGAAAGAAGAATTCAGATTCACGTCACAGAAATGAGTTCAAGTTCATATAGTAAACCACATGCTGATGTGTTGATGCTCTCCAATAATAGTAAAATGATACACACTAAATTAAATGTCCATTAAACATCGATGTAGCCTACTTCTGCATTAAAAAATAATTAAAAAAATTAATATAAATATAAATTGATGATATTACAGGCATATTAAAAAAAATAATTTTTAAATCTAGTAGAATCTTAATGAGATCCCAAAAAGGAAACAGTACTACTAATTAAAAAGAAAGAAAAAACATAAAAGAATCAAAATTTCAAAGATACTTGGACCCCTAACTTGAATAGTATGCATTGTGACCAGAAAACAGAAATCTATCGCAGTTGTTTCAAGGATGTTCATATTTCAGTAACATGAAATTTTGATTTCCAGGCTTTAAAAAATCCGTCAATTGCTCAATGGACGTGATTTTATTTTCATAATGCAGTTCAATCAAACCGATGCATATAATAGAAATGAAAATTCATAAAAATTATTTCTAGGTATGAATGTGATCATACAAAAAAGGAAACCCTAGATTGGGGAGGCGAAGGAAACCCTAGATTGGGGTTTCCGAAGGAGGTGAAGTCGGATTTAGCAGTTATTGTAGGCGACGATGGAGGATTATGTTATCATTGGTAATCCAGATGTAGAGATAGAGGATGAAGGTGAAGAAGGTGATGGAGGTTAAGGCGGTCAACAGTGAAGGAGTAGTGGAAGGAAAGCATGAAGGAGTCGGAACCTATATTGGGGAGACCGAATAGAGAAGCTAGTTTGGGGAGACCGAATGGAAAAGTTTAGAAAACCATCAATTGGGTAGAAAGAAATAGGGGAAGGTGGAGTATCAAGATGCAGCACACACCTTATTTTTGTGAGACCAACGAAGGTGATGTCGGCGGACGTCGATGAAGGAAAATCAGGGGAGTAGCACAAATAAGAGATTGGGGAGACGGAATTTGTGGAGGAGACGCATGATCCAGACACGGAGCATATGGAGAAGGAGGCGTAGAAGACGGAGGCTACGAGGGTTTTTGCGGCGGCGTTTCACTTGGGAGATCATTGAGGAGACGATAATGTTCAAGAAGTGTAGGAGAAAGTGTTGAAAATCGTGAGCAGGAGCAGTGCGGGCTGGGGGTAATCATGATGGGGAGCGAGAGAGGTGAGTCGAGGAGGGAATCGAGAAACCTATAGGATTTTCAAGGGGGATCGTGAACCAGAGAGCATGATAGGGGTTTCGGGGAGGGGTTTCAGGGAGGATAGCGCGGGTCGAAGCAAATTCCTGAGCGGGGGATCGATAATTCTATATCACAGCTGTTCTTGTACAGGGAGGCCTACAAGCAAATTATCACACATAAAATTTCACCCTAGAAAACAAACGAACTAAAAATGGGTTGACATTCCAAAAACATATGATTTGTGATTTTTTAGGATCATTTGCATACAAGGGAGAGATTTGGGGAGAATTACCCATGGAAACCATATCCAATCCAATGGTCATTGCACTACTGTAGAAGAGAACAACAGACTTACTCAATGAGGGTGACAATACCCACCTAAAAATTCTGATGACTAAAAATGCAATGCGATGCATGTGAAATTCTGCACAAATAAAACAACAGATTAAAAAACAACCAGTTTAATAATGATTAAAAGTTCCTCGACACTTCATACATTAAGTTTACCCTCTTCAATGGACACACCAATGTTTTCAGTAGAAGAACCCAACCCTTGTAAGGCACATTGCAGTGCCATTGTCAATACTATTTTTAGTGATTCTTGACCTGAAATCATAAATCACAATAATGAAATGATAACAATATCATGTGTTCATTAATTACAAGAGTGGACATATTAATTTTAATCTTGAAAATAAGATGATATTTCAATTTTACCCTTTTCAATGCCATTGATGTTGGAAGATGAATCATCATCACCTAAACTAGATATTTCACCCATACATTGAAAACATTAAACAACTAAACATGAAACTTCATCATATTATGAAAATATGAGTCTGGGGTTAAATTTCATATTTGAGGATGCAGTTGAGTAAAAATAAAACTTGTCATGATGTAAAAAATTGTGTGGTAAAACCATACCTTTAGTGACGGTGGATAAGTCGACACCGTGTCCAGCTCCTCCCCCAGCCCCTCCCGCTCCCCCTCCTTCCCCACTGCCCAGCCCGTCACCCTCCCTCCCCATCGCCAAGCTCCTCCCCCTCCCCCCTCCCTCCCCACTGCCCAGCCCCCATTTCCCAGCCCCTCCCCCTCCCTCCCCACTGCCCATAGAAGGGCAGCACACATATGAAACGTATTCTTTGAAGAAGCATCAAATGTTTGCACACCTAAATCCCAAAGTTGTTTCAACTCTTTTATTAAAGGCTGCAAGTAGACATCTATATCATTACTAGGATTTGAAGGTCCAGATATCAGTATACACAAGAAAGTGAAAGGTTTTTTCATACACATCCACATAGGAAGATTATAAACCTAAATAAAAACTGGCCACGTGCTATGAGCAGTAAGAATCTGACCAAACGGATTAAAACCATCACATGATAGGCCCAATCTGACATTATGCCCCTCAGTTGCAAAATCATGATTTTGTGCATCAAATGTCCGCCATGCTAATCCATATGTAGGATGTACCAACTCATCATTACCTTTAATTATCTCAACATCGTTCCATCACATATTGACTGAGATTTCTAGAGACATGAATTGATTTTGAATTCTGGGAATCAATGGAACGTGCCACATGACTTTCTTTGGCACACAAGATGGTGTTCCATCTGCATTTGAATTCTATCGAGATGTACCACAGTATTTATAGTCATTACGGTCAGCTGTTTCCTCCAAATATAAACTGAAATATTTCGGACAAGCATGGAATTTATTAGTAGAAAATCTAAGCTGCTTAATTAACTTCCATGCCATGTAATGATTTGATGGAATATCTGTACCATCAGGAAGCAAGTCCTTCAAAAATGTAAGGATGTAATTAATGGCGGTTTTAGAAATCCCATACATGGTTTTTCCATGATATAACCACATTAAAAATTCCAACATGATCATTTTAGTACATTATTGATATACTAGAGTTCTGGCATCATCCAATAATTTTTTCACTTTCTCAACATCATTGTCTTCAACATTTTTCTCATGTGTACTGATATTATTGTCTTCTTGCACTGGCATGCTATCTCTCTCGGAATGATGAACATATGGAAACTGATCAAATATCAAATTCTCCATGTCACTTCGTTCATTTTGTTTATGAACAGTCAAAGATTGAATCGTCTCTCCATGGTGAAACCAAACATTATAGTTAGCTTGAAATCCAAATCTCTTTAAATGGTAACTAATTTCTTCTCATCTTAACCATGGTCTTCCAACACAATTATAGTAGGGACACTGTATACAACCTCCATCTGATGCATTGTTAAATGAAAAATCTAAAAAATTCTCCAAATTACTTTGAAGCTCTATTGAAATACGATAGGTACGATACATCCATCTTCTATCTATTCTATAACAAGGGAAAAAATTATCATTTAATCAAAAATGTAAATCATATTTAAAAAATTCATTACAATCTATTTTATTATTAAATCAATCAAAGCATATTAGAATCTAGGAAAACATATTTAATAACAAGAGGTTTCTATGATTGAATAAGTAGGAAACAAGAAAAAAGGTCTACCTTGAGATGTAAACTAAATAAAAAAGTTAAAAAAGTCACTCCCAAGTGGTCATTGATTGGGAATAAAAAAGAAAATTTCAATGTAAAATACTCCTTTATAGATATAGAGGCATTATACACATGGGAAAAAAATTTCATTTTAATAATATGAATTTATAATTTTATATATTATTTGGTAGGGGTTATTTAATGGGGAATAAAACATTCAATTAAAATAGAGTAGTTATAACTTTAATGTTTTGGAATTAATATTGAAAAAATGTTTCAAGGTATCCTATAAATTTTGTACAACATGATGCTTACAAGGTATACTTTTTATGGATTCTATTGGATCTTTGGAATATTTGTTCATATGGAAAAGATATGTTTTTTAAAATAGACATTATGATATCCTTGGGAGTGTTGAGAATCAATGTCTGGGGATTTCAACCCCTTTAAAGGAATAAAAGTTAGAAACATATTGTAAATTCTATATATAAATCACATAACATGTTTGATATTCTTGAATAAGTCTATGGAAGGTGTGACTATCCTATTCATGATGAAAATGAATGCCTCATCAATATACCATCCTAAAAATATTTGAGTTTTAATACTCAAAATAATCAAAAGAAGAATAGAAAAGTGAAGGAGAAAGATTGAGTTGTTGAAGTTTCACCCAAAATATCCAAAAGGGAAAGTCCATGGATCTTGGAAAGTGGATGTTCTGCTCACATGAGCTTTTTTGGTTTTGAAAATTCTCAAAACAAAATGCAAGACCAGTTTATGTATCTCAATGGGTGTATAGGCCATTATGCCTTGGGTTAGTCCATAAGGCTATCATACCCTATCAACTATCTCAGGTCATACTACAATGTCATCATTCCCCACTTTCAGACTCCATTAATGCCTCAAGGCCTTCATTCCCTTCCATTTTTCATTCAAGACCCCACCATATTCATCATGAATCACATATCAAATTCTCCCCCTATATAGGATTAATGAATTCATGAAGGATCCACTTTTAACTTTGATACAAGATAGTATAAGTCTACTATCCATACACACATATATATATACCCAATCCATAGTAAGGGAAATTTTTATCTATATAGAGGCATAAGCATATCATTTTAAAACAATTATCATGGTCTGTACACACACACATGAGTATTTCATATCATACATTTTTATATAATTGCAAAATCATAACATGGTAAGAACTTCTTGCATTCAACATATTGAAGACCAACATCAATGTTCACCACTTGAATGAATCTCACAAACCAGAGATCCATGGAAGCATCCCCAAATCACTACACGAGTATTCAAGGGTTATGATATATGATGAAGAACATGTTATGGGCTGGGATCATTTTAGACCTATCCATCAAGATACTACAAAATTAAGAGATCAAGATGGATCTGATAATGATCAAGAAAAACCATCTTTCCATATTTAGTTTCCATGTAAATATAGAAAGGATCACATCAGATATCATTGTAAATCCTAAACATGGATAAGAAATCCGAGATGTAGTTCCTTTACAAGGATAATAAATAATATCTACAAATAATAAGAATAACAACAAACAAATGATAAATTATATTTAAATCTCAAGGACTGATTAAATTCTATGTAAATGGTTTGGTTGCTTGGCTTTAAAAATAATGCTCTAACCATGGGAAGTTCACTACCTATTCAAGTCACCTGCATGGTTTGAAGACATGGTTTTGTAAACCCTATGACAATCATGATGTTGATTCTCTTTAGAGTTACATAGTTACCATGAAATTGTTTCCATGTTATCTTTAAAAGTACCCCCACCATATATCACCCACTACTCCTCTCCAATAGGATTCATAGTTACATTGGGGGACTACACTATTCCCTCTAACCATTATCACCATTAAATTCTTCAACCCCCCCAATCTCCAAAAATCTACCCAATAAATCACCCAATAACTATAATAACTCAAATAAACTCTTAATAAAGGCTAAAAATAAGGCATAATGCACTTAGAAAGTGAGTGGTTGTTCCAATATCCCCTTCTGATGACTTGTTGACCTTAATATGTCTCTCTAGAAGTCTAAATATAACAAGTAGGTCAAGTAATACTAAACATATGATTCCTTATCACATTTATCTTCTTTAATATGTATGTTCTTATATAAAACCTTAACAAGAGGCTTCATCTTCCTTCACAGTTCCTTTATTCATTGATCAACAATCCATATTGGACCTTTCTCAAATGAATCATTTACCCCCAACACAACATTCTCAATATCAATTACATTTGAAGGATAATTATTGAAATTTATAAGTAGAAACGCATGGGAAACATCATATAAAATAGAAAAGTAATGAATTTGATGATACCCAGAGGAGAGGGAGCCGAGAGGGGGGAGTGGGGATGTCGCCCGAGCTGGGGGAAGCAGGCGAAGGCCTGGATGTTGAGGCAGAGGCGAAGTCCGGGATGTCCAGGTCGAGAGCAGAGGCGGAGGCCAGGAGACGGAGCCGGGAGGCAGAGCCGGGAGGTAGGTTTGAAGTGGGGGGAGCGCGGCGGAGCCAGGACGCGGAGCCAGGAGGCGGAGCCGGGAGGTAGGGATGAAGTGGGGGGAGTGTGACCGAGCTGGGAGGCGGAGCCAGGAGGTAGGGTTTTAGTGGGGGGAGCACGGCGGAGCCGGGACATGGAGCCGAGAGGCAGATCCGGGAGGTAGGGTTGAAGTGGGGGGAGCGTGACAGAGGGTTGAAGTGAGGGGAATGAGATGGAGCCCGATAGTAAGGGGCTGAATACCCATGGTTTTAATAAAACAGTGAGTATAGATGGTTAAAATTCATCTACCCCCACGGTTCCATAAACCATGGGGATATATGCATGGGGATAAACCCCATTTCCACTAGTGGTGAGTACTTCTTGAGTGATCATCCTTCTATTTAGCACCATGAAGCTTACCTCACATTCTTCCATCCAAACATAATTTACCCCTTTCCCAATTAACTTAGTTAGAGGTATTGAAAATCGTGAGAAATTTATCACAAAACATCAGTAGTACCCAGCTAATCCAAGAAAAATATTGATTTCTGTGACACTAGAGGTCCTGGGCCATTCCTCAATTGCCTTTGTTTTTCAAGGGTCAACATAAATTCTCTCTTTTGTGATCAAATGTCCCAATAACATGACTTACTTCATCCAAAAGTCATACTTTCTAAACATACCATACATTTAATCCTTTATCAATTTTCCCAACACAAGTCTTAGATGTTCTTCATGTTACTCCATGCTCTTGGAGTATAAGAGAATATCATCAATAAACACTACCACAAGTTTTTCGAGGTAATTTCTCAATACACTATTAATAAAATCCATGAAGATTGCAGGGTAATTAGTAAGTTCAAAGGGCATAACCAGAAACTCATAGTGCCCATACCTTGTACATAAGGTAGTCTTATGAATATCTTCCTTCTTCACCTTTAGCAGATGATATCCAAAATGAAGATCCCCCTTTGAGAAGTATTGAGATCCTCTTAAATGATCGAACAATTCATCATTCTAAGAAATAGGATATTAGTTCCTTATAGTGATCTTGTTGAGTTCTATATAATTGATACACAACCACATTGTTCTATCCTTCTTCTTCACAAAGTGCACTGGTGCATCCCAAGGTGATGCACTAGGGTGTATGAACCCGTTTTCCAAATGCTCTTCTAGCTGCTTCTTTAACTCCCCCAGTTCTATAGGATTCATCCTCTATGGACACTTGGAGATAAGAGTTCGTGTACGAGTTATATTGAGAACTCTACCTCACGATTCTAGGGGAGTCTGGGTAACTCTTTAGGAAATACGTCACCGTATTCCATCACGATGGGAATTTCCGTAAGGTTGGCACTTTACTTTAACTCAACCATTTGGGTGAGACATGCTTCTTCATTGGGAAAAAACACCCACACCATTGAAGTATTTTTGAATAGATATTCATGATCTACTTTTCATTTGTAGAGGAGCATGGGATGGTTCTGAATATGAAATGATATTTCTTTTTCCCAACAGTTGATATGTGCTATATATAACCAGAGCTAATCAATTCCCATTATAGCATCGAATTCCATCTAGGGAAGTATTATAAAATTTGATAGAAGAATATTACCACATACACCAATATGAAATGTGTAAAACACTTGGGTTTCAATTATTACACCACTTGGTGTTTTTATAGATATCTATACCTCAAGTTTTCGGGGCTTCGATTCTATAGTTCTAGAAAACATGCCAGATATAAACGAATACATAGAACCAGAATCAAATTAGACTTTTCCCATTCTATAGTGAATAAGAAGTGTACCTTGTATGACTTCATTATCTTGCTCCACTTCCGAAGTAGTGATGGAATTATCCTCCCCTTTATCCTTTGGATTTGGTGGTTGCTGATACTGATTACCCTCGAGGACTCGAGGTTTAGTACATGGGCTAGCCTAGTGCCCTTGATACCTAGAGTTATACTATTTAACCAAGGGTGGTTATCTCTTTTCATTCAATAAATTACCCTTTCTTATCATTTCTTTTAGACACCCTTGAGTATGGTTTCCTTCTTTCCCACAATTGAATCATTTTCCCATCCCTTTGAGGCAGTTCCCATGATGCAACATTCCACATTTTTGGCATGTGGGTTGTTGAGTTTTCTTCCCACCTTTATCATTAGATACCCTACCTTAAAACTCCATTTTAGTTTCTTATAACCATATCCATGGGACCATTCTATACACTCCATATCCACTTTTAGATCGAACAACTTCTTTATAACTCCCAAAGTCTCAAATTTCAATATCCCTTCAAAGGTGTGGTTTTAATCCACTAAAGAATCTATCAATTTTTCTATCATTGTTGATAACAAACCCCGAATAATACCTTGTAAGCCTTGTGAAATTATCTTCATAGGCTGTGACAGATTCTACTTTCCTATTCTTGAGCTCTATGAATTCTCTCTCCATCTTCGTACAAAATGTTCATGGAAAATACTTGTTCAGAAACCTGATCTTAAAGTATTCACATTCCATATCTTTAATTTCGTAACTAGGCTTGGTTTTCTTTATCAAATCCCACCATTGATCGACCTCTCCATCTAGATGATAAATGACTAGTGTCACCTTCTCCATCTTAGAAAAATGAAGCATTGAAAATATCTTCTCCATGGAGTTGACCCACTACTTTTCAACTAGTGGATCAGAAGATCCACTAAACGTTGGTGGTCGTTGTCGTATAAAACACTCAATAGCCAGCAGCTCCCTCTTAGGAGAAGGAGGATGTTCCCCATTATTCTAGTTATTTATCATAACCTGATATAGTTGGGTAAGCATCTCCATTATGTTTTTAACTCCACCACCCAAAGAACTGGGGACATCATTCTGGCAGTCGTTACATTGGCCCTCACATGAGTTGTTGGCCTGGTTTCTCTTGGTTCCCACCATTTTCTAAAATTGAAAATGTTAGAAAAAACATAAGTCAAAAAGTCATGAATAAATTATTAATTTGTGAAATTATCACTAAAATAATAACTTATGGGATCCCTATATGAATAATCTTCTGTGAATATTTATACATAGTCTCATACAAGAGGTTTTCTAGGGTTCACCAATCCTAATTCCCAAATTATCTATACCTTGCCTCTGATAACAACTATAATGACCCATACTTTTCTTACATTACTATTAAATAATTATAAGGATAACCAACATAATATTATTACACAACAAGGATCCATAGGTTTAGTTTCTTTGAAAAACTAGGACAATACATAACATTTACAACATCAATCATAAAAATTTATTTAATTCCTTCTTCTCTAGCTTCTTATTGGAACTTGAACTCTCTTTAGTACATGTAGTCACCTGAGGATATACATCAAAACGTTTTTAGATAAAATCCCAGTAAGAGAAAAACATAGAATTGGGTGAGCATAATCATAACATCATTATCAAAATCATGAGAGGAATCACTAATAAAAGACCTGAAATGTGTCAATGAATAAAAATGAAACATCATGTATTAGTGGTCATCTACCACACATAGTTTCAAAAAATGATAGAATTATGTTCACACATCATTTCCATTTTACTCATGAGATTCACCACATTACCCAATTCATAGTAGCGATGTATATTTCCAGGCGCACCCATCACATTTGAACATTTATATTGCGCTATATAATTCCAAGCTCACCCATCACATCATAATATTTAAATTATCATGCATGCCACATTAAAAATATGTAAAACATGAACATAAACTATGTAAGGAAATGGGTTTCACATAAAAAATATTACTTTCATAAACATTTTGTCCCCAAAATAAATAGGGAATATCATTCTTTACATAGAACCATTAACCATGAGTGAAGCGAGAAACAATATTCAAGAAGTAAAAAGGGTGTGTTTATTTAGAAGAAGAGTTCATTTGGAAAACATTTGGGTTTTCATAAAATCAATTAGAGAACATGTATATCCCAAAAAAGGCAAGATAATGATGAATAAATGATTTTTAAGTAGAACCCATACCAAACATTGAGTGAAATAGGGAGAACCCGAAGAATGAAAGTTGGGTTCGAGAATTACCCCTTACCTTTTATCTGAATGATTTCTTCACTTTAATGAACTTTATAATGAAATTATATTCATTAATTAGAAATTACATAAAGTTTTATACATGAATATGGTTTACTATGGTTTCATGAAGTTCTTTTAGGGGACTTTGGATGAGTTATAGAGCTAAAATTCATGGCTCGAGAGTGTTAGCTTTCACAGCTTTTATGAATGGTTCACTTGTAATCATGATCAGATGTTTGTTTGAAATGTGATTGAACATCCAGAATTTTTAATATATATTATTAGTGAAATTAAATATATATAAATGATCTTATAATTAATTTGGTTATGTATCATGAGGATGAATCATTTGATAAAAGTTTATGATCCTCATTTTTGGTTAATTTGGGTGGTTTTTTATCACAATGAACTTGTTTTATTTTATCACTTAGTGACACATAAATAAGTTAGTTCCAAAACATAAAATGGGTTAATAAATAAAAATTAAAATCTATTTTCAACCATTTTATGGTTTTATTGGAATACTTTAAGGAGTTTAAGGAAAATGGAAGTGCATCGACCATGATTTAGGTAAATAAACACATCACGGGCTACAATTTCATTTTTTTTAACAAAGGGAGGGAGGGAAGAGTATAATGAGTAATATTACATTAACATGATACCATACCAGTATATCAAGAATAATGGAGTTATAATGAAATTTGGATAAGATAAGTTGAGGATAATAGAAGAAAAGAAAAGAAATTTGAAAAGAAACTGAAAGAAAAGAGAGGGAGGAATTACCTATTGAATCCTCCTATTCAGATCCTCCATAAGGAGCCTAGGATGGGTCTTTTGATGAGGACAAGAGATCCTGGTCTTGGGGGAGGGGATAGGGAAGAGATTTGGAAAGATTTTAAAAAATAATTGAATCTTGAGAGGTGTTAAGTAATGAGGGTGTGAGCAGTGGTATGTATAGTGGAGGGGAGAGGGGTTTTCATAATATTTTAATCATTAGTTTATTAATTTCCACCAAGATAAGTAATAGTGATGATTCCATGACAAAGAATAGTAAATAAGGAATGTGTTTTTTTGTTTTTGTGCTTACATATCTTGTTATGTCAAGAATAGTGTATTTAAATTATAATGTAGTTATACGGTAAATTAATGTATTTTACTATTCACAAAAAATTCATGTATTTCATAAAAATATCAAAAATTCACCCTAACCACTTTTCGACCAATAAAATCCAAAAATGAAGTCTATTTTCCAAAAATAATGTTTTAAATAAGATTTATTTAATTTTTAATTAAAATCATAATTTACTTGAAAAATAGAATTTTTAAAATTAAAACTATTTTTATAATGGTTTCAAAAATTACATATGGTCTTAAAAAATTATCTTAAAATTAGAAGACACAGAATTGTTTATCTATAAACACATTTAAAAAAAATTAATTAATTATAATTATTTATTTATGACTTACAAAAATACCAATACTTTTACTATGGTCAAATTGTCAATTATAAGATGCCTAAATTTTATTTAATCATTCATGGGTAAGGTAACTATTATTTTGGACTATTTACTATTCATAAGGGTCATATTACTATTCATAAGAGTAGGTTACATTTCATAAGGGTATGTTAATATTCACTAAAAAGTATGTTTGTTCTATTAGACCTGAAAAATCATCCTAAACACAATCGTGTACCTTTGATTTTTGAAATTCAAAACTTAGAAGTGGAAAAATTATTTTTAATGATCACATAGTATTAAGTATCCTGGTATGGAATTGTGCTTCCTAATGTGATTATACTATAAGTCATAATTATAAGTAGGTAATCACATTGATAAAACATTGGTTCGTTACACTACCCCCCCCCCGAAAGATAGACTTCTACAATGACTTACACCCTAGGAAGGCCCCAATATATGTACCAGCATATCAGATGGATCCAGTAGCAAATCATGAGATGTGGGTATAGTTAGGGTACATGAAGGATAATCTATTTTTGAGACCCAGTGTCTCCCCCTAGGTAGGCCCAAATCCATTCACGAGGAGGGTAGACAGGGGTTTCAGGTTATGTGTGGATTAACAATGCTTAAACTAAGTGACCATGGAAAATAAGTATACACTACCAAGAAGCAACATCCTCTTTGATTAGTTGATAGGGTTGTGATGGTTCTTGAATATTGACCTCATACCAGGCTATCACCAATTGAGAGTAAGAGATGACGTTATTCCAAATACAACATTCAAATATCTCTACCATCATTATGAGTACTAGGTGATTACCTTATGCAAGAGGAATACCCCCACAGTGTTCATGGGACTCATGAATTGGATCATTCATCCTTTATTAGAATGGTTTATGGTGGTCTTCATCGGTGATATCCTAGTGTACTCAACATCCAAGGAGGAGCACACAAGACACTTAAGGATAGTCCTAGACACACTTCGAGTGAACCTGATTTATGGTAAGCTCTCAAAGTGTTAGTTTTGGATTTAAGATATCCACTTTCCGGGAGAGATCAACTCATAGGAAGGAGTGGCAATAGACCTATCAATGGTTGAGATGATGCTATATTTGGAGCTAGCCAAGAGTGTTCTTGATGTGAAAAGTTTTTTTTTGGTTGGAAGGGCATGACCGAAAGTTATAACCCAGTTTCTATTGAGTAGAAGTAACCTTTACATCTTTGACCCAAAATGGGTAGCCTTTCATGTTAACAGGAAGGTTCCAACACTATTTCCAAGAGTTTTGGCAATGGTTAAAGAGATCTCCCATCTTGAAATTTTCCAAGGGGGTGTAGAGTATGTAGTGTACTATAATTCATCAGGTACCAAGTTTTTTTGTATTTAGATGTAGAGGTTGGTGGAGATTGCATGTGGTTCACATCAGTTGGGACCAAATGAGAAGAACTACACAACTGATGATTTTGAGATAGCAGTGGTAGTCTTCACCCTAAAGTTGTGGAGACACTACCAGATTGGTGAGTGGTTTATCATTCACTATGAAAAATAGAGTCTTAAGTATATATTCTCTCAAAAGGATCATAAATTTCGATGGAGGTGATTGCTAAAGTTCCTCTAGGACCATGAATTTAAGATTTTCTATACTCTTGGGAAGGGAAACATGGTGGAATATGCTCTCTATAAGAGATCTTGTTCTCATTTTTTGGCTGAGTCATCAGAGCAGTTAACCTCATTTCATTTTTCCGTAGTGGAAAATGATAGTGATTCATATCTATAGACTATGGTTTTTACCCAACCTATTTTACAATGATTTAGGGATGCTCAACATGGTGACACCGACTGTGAGACCTTATGTACTCAAATATACACTGGACATGCTTCTGATGGATATTATAAAGGTAGAGAGAACATTAAACTTTTAAGAGGATATAATATGGTACCATTGATGTTCTAGGAGGTTTTGATGATGAAGTTTAATACATGCCACATGGAAGTGAATCTAGGGGTTTAAAAGATGTACGAGGACCTATGATTTCATTTTTGTTAGTCAGTGATTAAGAGTTGGGCTGCAAATTTTTCATCCCAATTCCTCCCTTGTCAGCAAGTGAAGGTAGATAGATTGATTCCAGTGCATTTAACTCAAGCCATGAGTTTCTAGAGTATATGTGGGATAATATATCTATGGACTTCATGATTGTGTTAGCACATATGTCTAGGGGACATGATTCTATCTGTATGATTATAGACTCACTCACTAAGTTGGAAAAATTCCTAGCTATTTGAGTGCATATCTCAGTAGAGAGCTTGGGAAGATTGAATATGAAAGATATATTCTGGATCAATGGTGTTCCCATGATTATCATTCCAAACTATGATTCTCCATTTATGTAGAAATTATGGAGAGGATTATAGGAGGATTTTCAGAATTACTTGAGTTTGAGAATGACGTACCCCCAAAATTTTTGGTGGACCATTCATGTCATGGAGAAAATACTATGGGATTCATGTTGGATTTTTGTTGTAGTTGGGAGGATCACCCACCCTAGGTATAGGTTGCATATAAAAAAATCCACCATTCCACCATGGGTATGGAAATATTTGAGGACATGTAAAAATGAACCTAAAGGTCACCACTTTGTTAGACTGATCTAGGTCAGTCAACACTCATGGTCCCAGAGTTGGTGGGAGCAACAATAGGGATGGTGAAGATTTTATAGAAGTATATGAGGACTTTAAAAAACCACCAGAATTCTTATGCAGACTAATGATGGAGGCCTCTGTAGTTCAATGAGGGAGACCATGTGTTCCTAAGGGTATCACCTCGACAAGTATTATATAGATTTTGATATGGAGACAAGCTATCTCATAGATTAATTGGACCTTTATAGATACTGCATATAGTTTGTGAGGTGGTTTACTTCTTAGCTCTACCACCACAGTTGGACTGGGTACACGACATCTTACACATGTCACGACTAAGGATGTATGTGCACCACCCATCAAATTGCATCAATTGGGGTGAGATAGACAATGATGATGGATTGAACTTTTATAATTACCCAATAGATATTATGGATTGGTATTAGAATATCCTTTATGAGTTATTGATTACCCTAGTGCATGTTCAGTGGTAGCATTAGAATCATCGGAAGAGAACCTTGGATTGGGAGACCCAGATACAAGCACAATACCATAATCATTTGGAGTAGGTGTCTCTCTTTTCAAGAATAAAATCCCTAACATGGCGAGAATTTAATGACTATAAATTTTCCATGTATTTCTTATCAATATTATATGATTTTATTTTTAGAGAAAGCTACTGAGAAGACACAACATGCTAAGGCCTGATGTTCAAAAAATCAATTTCTGAAATATATTAAATATATTCATAACACACACAATAAGGTTTATGTAAAATGTGGAATAACATTAGAAAAAGGTCCTAAATAAGAAATATGAGGTCACCGTTGAGTTAAAAATACATTATTTACCCTAGGTGAGGCATAAAATTTATCAAATATTGGAATTTGTGAAAAAAATTTCATAGGCGGAAAATAATTAATAAAATAATTTAATTAATTGATTTAATTTTTTTTGATTAAATGACCAAACAACCATATTTAATTATTATTATGTGAAATTTTCAGGGTTGACGAAATAAGCTTAAAAATTTGAGAGGATCTATTGGAGAGAAAACTAGAGGAGATCATGGAGAACAAAAATATATCAAGATCAGATTGAGGATTATTATTCCATCAGAGTTCATGGATCACAAAGAAATGTATGATCATTCTTTATTAGTGATTGACCTGAACTCCAGGTAGAATGTTTTAATTCAGATATTCTATCTTGTTATTTTACCCCAATCAGATTTGGATCAATTCCATGAATATAATTGATTCACACATCGATAGTAGATTTAATTGCGATGGATTAAATTTTCATTGTGTTTATTTCTTCTTCGATTGACTATTTTGTCAACAAAGGATCATGGCTGAACGAATAAAGGGGAAGGTTAGTTCCTCGCATATTTTGGTTTATGGATTTCTACATTTTTTCATTTCACGTTCATTGCATACAATTTATTTGGATAATGGTTCGACAAATACTCGATATTCAATCATTGTGAAATTTTTATTCAGCACAACAAATTGATACCACAGGTGTAGTTCATGTTCGAGGGTATGAAAAAGGTGTGAAGAAGATGGAGTATGATATTAAGTGGATTATAATGGATTTTCATATTCCATTCTTCTTGGTTTTGATGGTTTAACAGGAAAGATGGCTCGGTAATGGTGTTTTCCAAGCATATTCAAACCCGGATCCCAATAATTGATGATGCATGGGCCAGATGTCCCTTAATTTGTGGTTCCCCAGCTAGAATCATGATGGTGGAAGTAGTGGTGGTGATGTGAATAAGATCTTTAGAATATAGAAAACCATAGAATATAGAAAATATTATATTAAACGACGTGTAATCTGGTGCTACATGACATGTGGGACCCCTTGTATGGTACTGGGGTTTATATTAAGAGTTAAATATCACACACCTTATGAATTTGTCACAAACTATGTGGATTATGCTTGGCGGCTCAGTGTGTAACTCAGAGGTCACATAGTCATGGGTTGTCCAGAGTGCAATGGCATGGATATGACTAGGTATACAGAAGCATGGCTTGGTGTACATGGGTTAGTATAGGGGCATGACCAGTTGTACCCAAGCATGCCCAAATGGCATGGGAAAAGTTCCAAGATATATCTACACACTATTTACTATTTCTACATGTTGTGCATATGGAGATTTACATTCCATGTGAGGTATCACCACACATGAATTCTTGTGGTTTGGTGGGTATGCCTTGTACTCATAGTACACACTGTGTACCCCATTTGAGGTTGTTTTAAACACTATGTCTCTTTAGTTTTTGATCATTATGGTTGAGTGTGTTTCATTAGTCCACCCCCTCAAGGTTACAGTGTAAAATTATGTCCACATCTTTGGATTGTGATCCAATTTGAATGATGAATTTCATATAGAGTTTTTTGTGTCCCTCCTTGAGACCAAAGTGTGATCCTATATCATTTTATACCCTCAGGGGGGGGGGGTTGGAATCTTCATACCACCTTGATTAGGGATTTGATCCTATATCAAGCATGAAATTTAAGTAGGGATTGTGGTGTCATTTAAATATGATCCCCTATATAGAAGGTTGATCCAGATTGGGTTCGTGGTGTCCCCCAATGGTCCTTGGTGTGATCCCCTATTTGAGTATGAGGGTCTTTTAAGACCAATGAACTTTTTTAGAACTAGACCAATGATATTGAACTCTTGGATGTGATTCTACCGTGATATCATGGCTCATGGAGTGGATTATCCTGTAATGAGAGTTGGTTATAGTTGAATTCAATGGATGGTAGTTTGGTTGTGAACGCCTTGTAGTGTGGTGTCCTTCTTGAGTATATCTGGGGTTTGTTTTTTCTATTAAGTATAGTATTACTATTATGAGCTGACTATTCTTGATTCTTTAGGTTTAGTGTTTTCATAGTGTCCTATTGGGTACTGTTATACTCACCCACGCATGGGATTTTCTTGAACATGTCGTCTCTTATACAGATGAAGACCCTTTTGATGGTGTCATGGGAGGACAAAGTGCTAGTGGAACACAGTTGGGCTAGAAGGACCAAAGTGTTTTCTTGGTGGTTTCATTCTATCATAGTCCTCACCAAATGTTTCTTTTGGACTCTATATAGTTTTTCGTTGGACATTTCTTTGGACCTCTTTATCGCTTTTAGTACATTACTGACGTACTCTTAATATGAGATCATGAATGTATTCATATATTGGTTTCATTTGTTTTACATTTCATCATTTTAAATTCATGGAGGTGTGTGAATATATAAAAGTAAAATAGTGTAATGCCTCACATGTGCGTGATATGCCTACTTGGTGTTATTCCTCAGCCCCAACCTATGGGAAGTGGGCTTGGGGAAGTTGCGGTCTAGGCCCTATCGGGTTGGGTCATCATGGGTTATTCATATTCATACAACCAATTATAATGGCTATGTTATAATTTTCATGATTAAATAATATATTTTAATAGTATATCATAGTTTGTTTAAAATTAGAGTTGTGTGTAATAAAAACTTATCCAAGAAAACAAATTTATTTAAAGATAAATATATTCTAAATTATCAGGGTGTTACATTAAATTTCCCATGATCATGTTATCTGTAACTCTCTATTAGTCCATGGACATTATTTTTTTCCTCCATGAATATATTTTAACTTTTCACCAATGTTCTCCTTATTTTAGAACCCAAATATGTTTTATTTTGGATAAACATTGTGTTTCATGCATTCCCATTTCAAAATAAGTTTTGTTATCCCTCTATACAATGTGGGTTTTCAAAAAGTGTTGAGCCTTTTTTGAATGAGATAAAATTATGAGGGAATAATTTATTTAAGGGGGTATAATGTAACACACTGAAAATTTATTTTAAAATAATAATAATCTCTATATCTTCATTTACATTCCATTATGATATTTTAGTGAATTATGATACGCTATAAATATATTATTATTTAAATGTGACTATAATAACATACCCATTAAATTGGCGAGTATGAATATTTGTAACCACATTATAAAATATATGTATAATTACCCTACACATTACAAATTTATTGATCAATGGTTATGAAATAGTAATCATTTGTTTTTTAAAATCATTTTATACTTCAAAAAATGTATTTTCATCAAAATTAATTTTTAATGCTTTGGGTCCTTGGAAATTAAAATTAATCTAAACCAATTTTATAAATTGAATTCTTATAAAATTAAAATAATTTTTTAAATATACATATAAAAATTAACTGAGAGTGAAATTTTTTTATTTTTCTTTATTGATTTATTTTCCATTAAACAGTAAAAAATAATAATATTTCAATACTATAATTTTTATCATTAAATAATGTAATTAAAATGTTCCTTTAAATTTTTTATTTTTTATTAAAGTTTGATATGATCCATTTTATTTAGAATAATCTAGTTAATTTTATTTAAATCATAAATTTTCATGATTTTTATATAAGTTAAATATTATTCTTAAAGTAAAATTTTTCAAAAAATTGTTTTCTTTTTATTTTAAAAATGTATATTAAGATTAATTTCTACCACATATAGATATTGAATATTAAAAAATGGATAAAATATTTGGAATTAGTAGGTTCAAATGTTTTTAATAGGTCCCTTTTATTTTTAGGCCTTACGAATAATAACCATGTTAAAATTTATCACCTTAGTAAAGGGTAAATCAGGAAATTAAGAATAAAAAACCATGATTAGGAAATAAAGATTAATCCAACAATTTCCTTTATTTAATTAGATGAGATAAATCCTACCTTATCCACCCTAACTTCAAATATATGGAGTTTTGACACTATTTTCCTTTGACAATGGAATTTATATTATTTTATATATCGAGAGTTCCAAAATTCTAGTCTCTTGACATTAATATCTCTGAAATATTTTCTTATGGATAAAAAAGGATATTTTCAGTTATAAATGTCTATTTTAAGTATTAATTATTTTTTTATAATGGTAATTTATATTTAATTTTTAGCAATTGCATAATTACCTTAAATTCCTATCCAATTCCGACACAATATTAATTTAATTAATAGAAAAGTAGAATAAATTATTTTAAAAATTATCAAATTTTTCTACCCCGGCCATAGTAACCCATAGAATATTTCTTTCTTTATTACATTGGTATAGATACAATGAATCAAATCCTAAAGGAACAATCTACTTAAAATTTTTGGAGGACAAAATACTTACATGATACCCATTTTATATTGGGAAATATAAAATAAAACATAATAGAAAATAAAAGAAAATGAACTTCATCCATGAAAAATCATTCTGATAATTTTTCTTCATATCCCAGGGAGTGAAAAAAAATAAGGATGAGCTTAAATTCTCATTAACGGTTACTTATTGAAAATTATATCATTAATAAATAACAATAATTAATATGGAATGGTAAATAACTAAAAATATATGAATTTACTTAATAAAGTAAGAATGAACTTCATTTAGATATAATCTCATGGAAAACATATCATGGATAATAAGATTACTGAATTTTCAATGAATTAGATGATTAATTATTGGATGTCATGTCTCAGGAACATGAAAACCTCTACTTTAATGATCCATCCTAAAGAGTGTTTAAGACTACTTGCTACAAACTAATCCAGTTTGGCCACAATACCTTTACATTCAAGACCATTTAAAAGATAGATAAAAACTACTAGTTACAAACCCATCATGTTTGGATAACTAATTTGTCTCATGAGACTACCAATGCATTGAGGGGATATATATAATTTTTAGCCACCCATATATTTAATCTCTATAAAATTCATCATATATAAAATAATCTATTTAATTCATAAAAAATATTCGTTGTCATCAAGTATCCACACTGAGTAAAAGATATAGAATTATCAATATTTACCTTGTTAATAAAAAAAACTTTCAAAGTAAAAAAACATATGTAAAAAATGAATATGGTTAAGTAAATAATCATATACATTACACAATGTAGTGAACCTGCCTCAGATACCCTTGAGCCAATGTTTATTATCAATTACATTGTCCTGATTATAAGGAATCACGCCTCGAAGGACTGATCAGTTTAATAGTCTTGGAAAATAATATATATACATGAGTATTTTGTTACAAAAGATTACACTAACTATTTTTCTTCTTCTAAACAAACAAATTACTTTGACAATAACTCTAATCCATCTAGTAAATCCCTGTATATATTTCATAGTAGGATTGTTGGAATCCTAGGGAAAGAAACATAATAAGGGTGAGCTCAAATGATCAGTAAGTATAAATAATGTAGAATCAATAATGAAACAACGAGAATAAATTAACATGGAAAGGTAAAAAATTGATAACACATGGAATTCAAACAACCAGATAAAGAAAACTCAATATGGATAGGTAAGAAACTAAAAAAGATGTCATTTAATCAATGGACTAAAAATAAATGTATCTATAGATATGTCGATTCATAATATCATGGATGAATAATAACTAAAACCTGAAAATGAAATTCATCCTTAGATATATCTATGAAAAATCCCATGGATGAATAATAATAGAATATAAATAAGGTAAATGATTTATTTTTTGATGCCATGTTTCTTAGGTAAATCGTACCTTTACCATCAAGACCATTCACAAAAATGTTTACAAAATATTGGGTGAAGACCCACCTATGGAGGCTAGCTAAATGACTCATCCCAGGAGACTACTGATGCATCAAGGGGCTATAGTGAGCCTCACCTGTGTCGTATGAGTCCAAAACATTCCGCATATATCAAATAATTGATTTAACAATGTGCCTTATCAAATATCCAAATGGAGTAAGAGATAAAGATTTATTAATATTTACCCAAGTAATAAAATAATTTACAAAGTATAAACCATTTGAAAAATTGTATACGATTTAGGAAGTAGTAATATCTATGATAAATAAAATGGATAATTAGGGGGAAATGCAATGAACAATGATTACGGGAGACTGAATATTTCAAGAGGATAACAAATAAATTGAATAAGTGAAGGTGAATAATATCCTTGGACCAAATCAAACATAAACCATCCAGAAAAATATTAAGGATGTTATTAATACAATATACCCAAAAGTAGAGTAAAATAAAGTGTTACTATCATTGATGGAATAAAAGAATAGCTATTAAAAATATTCTTGAAGAAATTATCCTTGGATTTTGGAAAACCTTTTGAGAATATTTTTCTTTGAAAATACCATTTAAAAAAATATCTAAAAAAACCCTTTTGAACATGAAAATGATGCTTCAAATAAATGATGGCAGATAAATCCATTAATGTCGTATGAGGTGAAAATAATATTCCTTATGTACGAAACAAGGTTAGAAAATGCCTCATTTAGAAAGCGACAAGAAGTTTCCTTTGAAAAAAATGGTAAAAGATAAAAAAGGGTCAAACTTTATTCAGAAAATCATTTTAAATTTTATTTTTAAAACATTTTAATAAAACATGGTTTTTAAAAGAAAAAAGGTTCTCCAAAAAAAAAGAGATAAGGGAAGTTGGGTTTTCTTTAAAAGATTGTTATAAAACCTTGAGTGATAAAGAGTGAAAAAATGATACTCATACCTGAAAATGGTTATGAATAACTAGAGTAGAATTAAAGGGTTTATCGAACAATGGATATATAATTTCATCTAATAGAAATACCATTGAATGATCAGTGAAGTTATTGGTGAGTAAAATAATATTAAAATATTCCAAAGTGTCATATACCACATTGAGACATTTTAAACCATAAAACTAATAAAGGAATAATATTAAATGAAAGCATTAAATACCATGAATATGATTTAATTAATGATTTAATATATAAAAATGGTTAGTAGATACACCACAAAAAATATGTATGTTTGGAACCAGACATTTATCTCAAGGATGTAAAAATTGAGAGGAGAATCCCTTAGCTTCATATCCCTTTCAGGTGAATGTACTTTAAATTCACGTATAATAAACTTATGTTAAATTTTTACATTTTTCAGATACGTTTTAATTTTTATATTTAATTTTATTTCAGTTATTACCATGTTGTGTACAACTAATTAATCAATTAATTTTACATCGATTGTTTTGTCCAAATTCAGTTTATGTGTCAAAAACAACATTCGTAGGTCAACTATAGTCAAAGGGGTCATTATATAATATCTCTAGAATAATAATAATGTCCTAATAATTATATTTATTATTAATTATACCATTAAAACCAACCACTAAACATTTTTATTAAAAATTAATCAATGTTACAATCATGGAGATGGTAGGACATACATACACCTGTGTTACATTCATATTTTTCAATGATCATTATGAAAAGAATGTATATAACTCCATATCACCCCAGAATGATCATTATATAATGAATAAAATATTATTTAATCACACACACACACACACACAGCTATATATATATATAGTTTTTTTGATGAAAAAGATATCACATCACATCAAGGAGATGAGAGTCCACACATCCACAAATAACATTATCACTTTTTTAGTGTGTGAAAGTGTAATAAAGAAAATGAAAAAAAAACACACACACACACATATATATTTATATATATTTAATTATCTGATGAATATAATATTGATTTTTTATGTCTCATTTTTTAATTATAACAATCATTTATATATTACATGTATCGCATGAATGAATCACATTGCTTTGATGGGGTCGTAGTCCACACTTCCTCAAATGATGTTATCATATTAATGTAAAATGTAAAGTATTAAATGTATGTGTTATAAAAGGATTAAATAAGTATAAAAACATAATAAATATCTTATATATCATTATAAAATATATTTTCAATCATAATGGCCACCATGACAGGTAGGAAAAGAAAATCGAGCAATCATCATTTTGGGAGTCAGTAGTTCACCGTACCTAGAAATAGTATCTTCGTTACCCATTAGATAGAGGTGTGTGTAAGGGTGTGTAGAAATACTAATATAACAACATAATACTATATTAAGGATAATATTTTTTTTGTTTAATTATAGAATAAAAATACTATTGGGGTTGTATAATGGAAATTAAACTAAAAAGATTGAGAGAATACATTACCTCTTAATCAGGTAACTTATTTTGGTTTATAGAAAAAAAGGTTCCTTTGAATTATTTCTTCCAAAATAGAGACTTCTGGGTCTATTTTAGGGATTTTTGGAGACTAGTTCGGTTCATATTGGACCATCTTATGTTGTTTCAGAGGTGTGAAGAAGTGAGAGAGGTGGTGGCCTTTTATAGGTAAGGAAAAAGACTCACTTGATTTTTTGAAAACATGTTTGGTGTGCACATTTTCTTACCTAAAAAATTCAGTAAAAACAAAAAAACAATAAATAATGGTATATTAGTGAATGAATGTATATAATAAGGTTTTTGGAAAATTTTAATGGTCATTTGGGCTCTTAGGTTACAGGTTTTTTCTTTTATTAAGCTTAATTTTACCATAATATTTGTAATTAATTTTAATTGATTTCTCTAATATAGTTTTTCATGAAAATATTTTATTATTATTAAACATTATAAATTATGATTATTACAATTATAAAATACATTTTTTTTCAAATTTTAATCATTTACCTGCCAAAAAATAATTTAAAATTCATCCCGTAGGCGGGATGACAAAGTGATTTTTTAATGTAAAAACATCTGAAAAATTGCTATGTTTTTATAGTAAATTTCAAAGTAAAATTGATTTAAATAGCTTAAATTATAATAAATTAAAATATATTATCTAATTAATCTTTTAAACAAATTCAAGTCATAATTTAACCTTATAAATAAAATAGATCAAAAAGTAGTTTTGAACTGAAATTTAGTTTTTTTAACTATTCATTAAAAAATTATATGCTTGTGAAAAATATTGAAACTATACCCTAACAAAAATTTTATGTTTATATTTCAAATATGAAGTTTATTATTATTTATTAAATCAATTAAAATATCACAATTAAAATTTAAAATGGGCTCTCCTTTAAAAGGATGTAAAATTGCCTTTATAAAAATATTGGTTCTTATTGTGTAAAATAGCATTTTTTCTTATCATATGCATATAAATCCTAACAGATGACGATAAAAAATATTTTATTAAATATATAACTTACATATTTAATTTAAATCATTGGATAATTATAATTAATTGTGTTTATTGAGAAAAAGCTCATTTGAAGGAATTAAATTAACAATATTTATTTCTATATCCAATAGGTTCGTATTTTCGTTTTCTAATTAATTAGTAACCAATAAATTAATTTTATATTCATATAAAAAATATATTTTGGTAAATTATTTATTAATATTTATAACTAATAACATAAAATCTAGTTTATATAATATTATATTAAATAATAATATTTTAATAATACATTATTATTTGGTGAAACTTGGTCTTGCATGTAACAAATGCTATCGAGGAAGGTCTCTTTTACGTGTAACACAAGCTATTGAGGAAGGCTGTTTTTGCGTGCAATACAAGTTAAATCAGTGTTTTTTTCATTACATTATATTTCATGTATTCAATATATTAGGAATAATAAATTTATTGCAGAGTCTCATGATATTATATTCCCTGTACTCTTGGTATCACGTGTCTTGCACACTATCGAATGTAGGGTTATTACATTATAATTTCAGGGTGTTAAATTCTACCCAACTTAATTAAATTACATACTCACAATTTAAACTTGATCTTGGTGATTTATTGTTTTATGTTTCTATGTTTCAGTCTAACATCATGAGAAGGGCTCGTAAAACATCTTCTAGAAAAGAATGAATTTGAAGTAAAAAAGGTAACATGGACTACCATGTAACAAGGTCTTGAAGTAGGAGAACATTAGTAGACAGAAGAGATACATACTTGGAGGAAAAGAATAAATATATATAGTGATTGAAAAAGGTCACCAATCAAAAACAAGTGAATGATCAATGGATTTTTAGGGTCATAAATTTATAAATCTATGATGATTTATAAGAAAACCAGTTCAACATAAATTAATGTATTAAGAAGAAATTTTATTTCTAATTAATTTTCCTAAAGTTAGGTAATTATTTTATAGAATAATAATATAACAAAATATTATAACATGATAGGTTTCAATCTCATATGAACAATCCTAAATTTTGGTTGTGCTCCGATCAAATTTGAATTCATCCCTTTACTCTTAGAAAATATTTACCAATTATGAATATTTTTTATGCCATAATCACTATAAGATACTTTTAATGGATCATAAGTCCAATAAAATAGTGAAATGTCTAACTGTTTCCAATAACTATCTTCAAAAACCAATATGGTCCAAAGAGTAATCTCTAATATATAAAATTGATATTACTGGTTCATCATTAACAGTTATACGTCAATTTGTTTATCCAAATCAATGACAAATTCACTTGGACATTTCACTGGTTAGTGGTTGGTGTCAAACCATTATTATACATTGGTCATAAGATCAAGTCATGCGACCTTTTCAGATTGGATTGTTTTGTTACCCAGATTAGAGTTTTTCATTTTCTAAAACAATATTAATATAATTTCCAAAATAACTATGATGGACATCCTTGAAATTAGGTTAACCACTAAATATCCTTTTAAATAAATTTCTAAAAACAGCCTTAGTATACAAATACTTCCTCTAATTATTTCCACATTGAAACTTCCTTAGTATAGAGTTTGTCTTCATGAATAGTACACTGAATCGGGTAATTTCTAGGTTTCCCACACTTACGAAAAAGAACTATAAAGGATTTCTTAGGATGAGATTCATTTTTTTCAATCACACTCTTCATTTTTCCTTGGAAATCCTTTGAATTGTATCCTTATTTCCCAAAAATAAATCATTTCCTCATTCCATTGAGACAATTCCCAAGGTGTCTCCTTCTACACTTCTCACATGAAAAAAATTTAGTCTTCATTCCTTTACGATCTCCTCCACTCGAGCTCTTAGAAACCATTATCCTTCTCTTATTTGGCGTGTTTAAGAGATGGTAAAGGTATATATTGTTAATAATATTTCAATAGACCTTATTTTTAATAAACATGATATCCATCACTCATTTCAAAACATCACTTAGTTTCTCGTTTTCACAAAATTGTAATTTTTTGAATGTTAACTGGAATCCTTCATGTTCCATTCATTGACTAAAACTAGAAATAATTGTGTGAGAAACAATAATCATAGTGAGAAATGCATATAATTATCTATCATGATGCTGTATTTTTAAATCTAAAACAACTTAGGTTTATCATAGGTTATTAATTTTAATTATCTTCTAAAATACTTCATAATTGTTTGCAATGAAAGCATGGATTATCCGAAGTATATCCCCAGAGAGTGTCAAACCAGGTGCATAATAAGGCTCATTGTCATGTACCAGGTTACCCTGAGTTAGGCCTAGAACACCTTACTGAAGTTATTAATCCTAGAAACATCTACACTAAGAACATGTCCACCTGTAGTATTCAGACATATTTTTATTTCTAATAATACCCACATAATCTATACATTACCAAAATTCTAGGGTGTTTATCTATACTTATTCTCAAATTCTACCTTATTTTTTTTGATCAATAATATATATTTTCTTAAATCTTGTTCGCATGGTTTATTTTAAACTTCCTCTGATACCAACTATATAAAACCATCCCCAGATAGTCAAGAGTTGGTGTCTACTATCAATTACATTGGTATGATAATAAAGAATCAATCCCAGAAGGACTGATCAGTTTAGTAGACTTGGTAAACCAGATACATACATGAGTATTTTATTATAAAAGAGTACACTAATTACAACATTTTTATTCTAAATAAATAAATAACGTCACGGATAACTCTAATCCATCTAGTAAATCCTTGCATATCATTCATAGTAATCTCCTTGGATTCCTTGGGAAAGAAACATAATAAAGGGGAGCTCAAACGCTCAGTTAGGATAAATAAAGAAAAAGAAATAGAAAATAAATGAGAATAAATTAACATGGAAAGGTAAATAATTGATATCTAATTGAATTTAAATAAATATATAAGGAAAATTAAATATGGGCGGGTAAGAAACTAAAACACATTTCATTTAGACAATGAACTTAAAATGAATGTATCCCTAGATATGTCGATACATAATTGTTAAAGGGTAAGAATGAAACTGACATATATATATTTCCAAAAAGGTAACTATGTCATGAATATAATATATTTGTTTTAATTACTCATATTTGTAATTATAATAATCATTTATACATTCCATGTATCATGTTAACGAATCACATCGCTTTGAGGGGGTGATAGTCCACACTTCCTCAAACGATGTAATTATATTAATGTAAAATGGGAATTATTAAATATATGTTTAATAAAAAGATTATATAAGTATAAAAACATAATAAATATCATATAAAACATTAAAAAATATTTTTTCTATCATAATGGCCACCATGAGAGGTTGTAAAGTAAAATTGAACAATCATTATTTCGTGAGGCAGTATTTCTCTATACGTTACCCATTATATGGAGCTGTGTGTAAGTGTAGGTATAAATATCAACATAAATACAACCTAGTATATTGAAGTTACTTTTTTTTGTTTAATAAGTGAATATTAAGATTATAGTGGTTGGATAATGGAAATCAAACTAAAAAGCTCGAGAGAAGACGTCACCTCTTAACCGGGTAACTTCATTTGGTTTATACCAAAATGATTCCTTGGAATAATTTTATCCAAAAGGTAGTCTTATAAGACTATGGGGGGTATATTTTTAGACTATTTGGGATGATATTGTCCGAATCTAAGATTTATGAGAGGTCTAAAGTAGTGGGAGAGGTTGTGGACTTTTATAGGGAAGGAAAAGGGCTCACTTGGAATTTCTGAAAACAAGTTTGGTGTCAACCTGTTATCACCTAGAAAATTTCACACCAAACAAAAATTAATAATAATTGAAGATTAATGTGAAAATTATCATAGGAAAATTTGTTTTGGATAAGTGGATAGTTCATTTGGACTCTTAGGTTAAAGGTTTGGTCCTATATTAAACTTAATTTTACCTTAATAATTGTAATTAATTTTAATTACTTTCACTAATATTTTTGTTCAAAATAACTAGGTTGGTATTATTAAAAATTATAAACTATGATTATTCCAATTATTTAATCAATTTGTCTAAATTTATTATCATAGATGTGTTATAAATTAATTTGAAATTCACCCCGTAGGTGGGATGATAATGCGTGTTTTTAAAGTAAAAACATCCTAGAATTTGCTATTTTTTATAGTCAATTTGAAAGTTAAATTTATATTAATGACCTAAATTTTATTAATTTATAAAAATATGATTTAATTAAACTTTAAAAAAATATAAAACATAATTTAACCTTATAAATAAAATTGAACAAAAAGCAGTTTTGAACTAGAATTCTGTATTTTTAACTATTTATTAAAAAATTATTTGCTTCTGAAAAATATCAAAATATTGCCCTAACTTAATTTTTATGATTATATTTTAAATTTGGTTGTTTTTAAATATTAATTCATTTAAATTTTCAAAATTTAAATTTAAAACGGGTTCACCATTAAAAGGCTGTAAAACTGCCTTTATAAAAATATAGTTTTTTAATGTGTAAAATAGGGTTTATTGTTATCTTCTGCATATAAAAACTAATGGATGAATATAAAAAATATTTTATTTAATATTAAACATATTTATTTAATTTAAATCATTAAATAATTATAATTAATTGTTTTTTTAAAAAAATTCCTTTTGAAGAATAAAAAAAATAATATTTCTATATATATCCAATTGGTTCGTATTTTGGTTTCTAATTAATTGGAAGCCAAAAAAATTATTTTATATTTATATAAACCATAAATGTTCATAAAGTATTTATTAATATTCATAACCACTAACATAATGGCTTGGTTATATCAAATAATATTAAATAATAATAATTTAATGATACACTATTATTTGGTGAAACTCGGTCTTGCATGTAACACAAGATATCAAGGAAGGTTGTACTTGAGTGTAAGAAAAGATATCGAGGAAGGTTGATATTGAAAATATCTCAAGTTAACTAGGTGTTTCCATCATTAAAATCTATTTCTTGTGTTGAATATATTTAGAATAGTAATTATGAAGAAAAGTCTTGAGATATTATATACTCTTATGTGCTTGGTGTCGCGTGTCATGAACGATATCGAATGCATGGTTATTACTTTATAATTTCTTGGTTTAACACACAAAAATATTTCTATTAAATATAAATTTAATTTAAAATGAAAAATTATTACAATAATGTGATTTTTTAACAATCAAAAAAGCATGCGAGATTGTACAATAACTTTTACCACTTGCTAATTTCCATATCGAATATTCTTGGATGAAATGATCCAAATTGGAATTAAAATAACATGATGTATGAATTAAAATTTATAATACACATAAAAGGGGAATTATATAAACCACATAAAATTTTATTGGGGTATAATAAAAAATAAGTCTCAATGAAATGTAATTTGAGAAGAATTATATTACCTCACACTTCTTTTTGATTGAAAGTTATTTAACCTCTTTTATAGTGATTTTAAACATGTCATTAACTTATAATAGAACCATAATAAAATTTATAATATCAAATATTATCCTTTTATAACATCTTATCATCCATTCGTTAATAATCATTCATTATTTTCACTGTTTCAGGTGTTAGTTACCATGTTTTCCCAAGTGGTTTTTGTCCTTAAAGATCCATTTCTTGCACATATTACATAATTTAATAACATATAGAATAATAATAATGAAATAGTTACCATTTATATAAATAAATTATACTATTAATTCCAATCATGATATTTGGTTTTGGGAAACAAACTACGTTACGATCATAAAGATGGTTGGCCGTATGCAAGCATGAATAACATTTCATTTTATTCAATGATCTTTATGGAAAGGAGGTAAGTAATATTTTATAATTAAATAATGACAATAATATCATAAATATAATAATATTTTATATATACCTATATATATCATCCTTGTTGTGTGATGATGAAAAGAGTGTCACATCATTTTGTGAAGAAGTTTGTGCACTCATACATGAACGACGTTATTATCTTTCATTGAGTGAAAAGGTAAGAAGGAAATGATATCTATTATAAATTTAGAAGAATAAATGTGTAATTAATATCACAATTATTTCATTTATATCACATATAATCATTAACTTTATACTTATCACCTTTCATGTAATGCATTAGTGAAAGATGAATCACATCGCTTTGTGAGGCGATGGTCTGCTGTACACACGAGCAATGTTATCGTATCACTTACAAAATGTAAAATAAAAAGGTATATATGAAATAATGACTCAATAGGTATAATTATGTTTTAAATATAATATATATATTTTTAATACATCATCATACTCAACCATGGGTGGTGGTAATGGAAAAATGTATGATATTTGTTCCTAAGGCGGTAGTCCACCGTACATAGTAATGATGACTTTGTAACAAATTTGGTGGAAGTGGACATGGTTTTAGGATCTAAAATTAATATAAAAACATATTAGTATATGTAAGATACTTATTTTATTATATAATAATAATTTAATAATAATTTATGGAGGTAGAGGAAGAAATAAAATAAAAAAAATCTCGTTGGAGAACAATACATCTTCTTGGGTATCCACCTTAGGTTTACAAAAATCCTTCCTAGGAAGGATTTATGAAAAATATAAGGCTTATAGGATGAGTGTATGGTATTTGGGGAGTAATTTGGGTAGTTTTTTCTGAAACAAATTAGTTTTAAGGTGGTAATAACATTAGATAGGGGGTAGCCTTTTATAAGCGAGGTGAGTGGCACTCTTGTGATTTTTGAAAAGAATGAATTCCACCCACGTTTGATTCATGTCACAAGGCCCAAATAATGAACCGTTATTGAAAATATTCTGGATAATTCAGAAAAATGGATAGATAATATAATTTATACAATTTTTTGATCAATTTAACCCTCATCATTTTATTTTAACCCCTGGTAAGCCCATTTTCTTTTAATCACAGTAAATAATTTTTTACTCTTTTCACTATTCATTTTGGTATAAATTTATTTTTACCTTATTAGAAATTAGAAATTACTATTATTTCATATATTTAATATTTTTTACACAATATTTTAACATAATTGGCAGTGTTTATTTTAAAATAAATCTCATAGACGTGACCAACAAACAAGTTTTAAAATTTAAAATGTTATAAAGTTTATAATGTTTTTATATGAAAATTCAATATGAAAACGATTATAATGAAGTAAATGTGATTAATTAATATATTATTTAACTAAATTAAGTATTAAAATAATCAAAAAATATAATTTAACATTATAAATTATTTAAATGAAAAATCAGTTCTCAATTAAATTTCCATATTTTTTACTATTCATCAAAAAAAGATATATTTTTCATAATTGAGTTATTACTATTAATAATCACAAATTTAATGTATATTTTATAATTGTTATGTTTAAAATAATTATATTTTACTATAGAATCATGTTTCATAAGATATTGATGAAAAAAAATTATTCTAAATGAAATATATTGTAAAGTCATCGGGTGTTACATTCTTCCCCCTACTAGAAATTCATCATTAGATTTCAAGGATGTTACCTTAAAAAAAACTAGGGAAGTTATTCTTCATAATATAATCTGGTTCCCATGTTGGTTCTCCCAGTTTGTGATTTCCCCAATGTACCTTTTCCAAACGTGTTATCTGATTCCTCATCACTTCATATCTAGTACAAAAATCTGGTTGGGTTTTTAATAGTATGATTGATCAGGTTCCAATTTTATTTCATCAGAGGTGAGCACAATTTTTTGGTTTGATTTTTACTTCCTTAACAATCAAACGTTTAACACATAATGGTCTTTTGAGATATATGGGGGTATTTTCAAATGGTAAGAAGCAACTCCAATTCTTATAAGGATTTCAAAGGGTCCAATATACCTGGGGATTAGTTTCCCTTTCTTACCAAACATTATAAGACCGTTCAATGAAGATACCTTGAAGAATACAAGATCTCCCACTTGGAATTAGAAATATTTTCTCATATTATCCACATAAAACCTTTACCTACATTGATCTACTTTAATGTGTGCATGAATAGCCTTTACCTCTATTGTTGTCTCTTCAACAAGTTCTGGGCCTATGAGTTTCCTTTCACCATTTTATCTAAAAAAGTTAGATTATGACATATCTTATCATATAATGCTTAATAAAACACCATTTGAATACTTTAATTAAAACTATTTTTATATTAAAACTCTACCAAAGGTAAGTACTGACCCCACACACCTTGAAAGTAAAGTGAGAATGACCTCAACATGTCTTCCTTTATTTAAATTGTCCTTTGGGACTATCCATTAGTTTGAGGATAGTTGAAAGTGCTCAAATAAATCACAGTATCAAGATACTTATAAAGAGTCATCAAATGTTTTTATGTAAAATAGGGATCATGATCAATCACAATTGATAGAGGTGTGCCTTAAATCCCTACAAAATTATTAATATAGAGCATTTACAGGTTTTGAAGAGGAAAATGTTATCTTTTTGCAACGGAATGTGCATATTTTTTAGGAGATCAAAGATAACCCATATTGTATCATTATTTGTGGATTATTTAGTAGTATTATGATAAATACCATAGTAATTTCATCCCATTTCTATATAAGAATAGTAATAGGTTTCATGAATCCTCTAGGATGTTGTCACACCGCTTTCACTTATTGACAAAGAAAACATTTATAAACATTATTAAAAATTTCTCCATTCTTGTTATCCCACAAAAAATGTTAAAAAATACCTATACCTTGTTGTGATATAATGATATATATAGAAAATTGAGTTATGAGCATTATAAAACAATTACCTTTTAAGTGAAGATATAGATAGAACACTTAATCTATATACCAATTTCAAAAAATTAGCTTCACAAATGATGTATGCTAATTTACCATCATTAAAAACACATATTTCCTCTGAAATTTCACATCATTAGATTATAATTTGTTATATTTTCTAGTAAATATTGTTTCAAAATAATCTAACAAATTTGTGATGTCTCCCCTTACTAAATAATTCTCATATCCATATTTTATATATCTATGAACATAAGATCCCTCTTAATCCTAATTTGTGTCAAAACTCTTTGATCTTTACTACTCAATGCATATGATACCTTATTTTCTTTCCTTGGGAGGTAGTGTTTTGAAAAAACATAATCCTTGAGTAGATCAACCCTTTCAATATGTTGAACAATTTTTGTGAAAAAATTCCTTTTAGGGTTTTATGATCCATGAATATCTCACATCTTTCACCATAGAGATAATTTCTCTATATCTTTAAAGGAAACATTACATATGCCAAATCGAGATTAAGGGTTGGATATATATTTTAATGAGTAATAAATTTACTTGATGCATATACAATAAATTTATGATATTTCATTAGGACATAACCAAGCCACTTCCAAGACACATCACCATATATCTCAAACCCATCATTTTCGGATGGCAGAGTTTTAATGATGGAATATTCCAATGTCCTATTTAGTTCATCAAAAAATTCTTTACATTACATTTTCCAAACAAACATAACCACTTTACGTGTACATTTGTTTAATGGGTTGTCTAATTAGGAAATAGTATAAATTAATTTACAATAGTAACCCACCAAATAAATGAAACTACATACCAAAATTATGTTTGTTGGTATAAGACATTCTCTAACTGCCTTAGTCTTCACCGGATCAACTAAGAATCCATCCTTGGAGAGAATATAGCCCAGAAAATGAACTTCTAGAAGCCATAAATCACACTTAAATAATTTAACATATAATGTTTTTCCTTATATGTGTCCCAAGAATTATCTTAAAGTTATTCTCATGGTCCTCATATCCTTTAAAATACACTAAAATATATTAAACGAGCATCACAGAAAAATCATCAATACATTCCTTGAATACTATGTTCATTAGATCCATAAAAATAGAGGTTTCATTATTCAATCTAAATGTAATTACAATAAGCTCATAATTTCCATTCCTCAATTGGAAATCCATATTCAGAATGTCTTATGTCTTTACTCACAATTGATGATACCCAGAATGAAGGTAAAACTTTTAAAAATATTAGGCCATTTGAAGTTGATTGAATAAGTCCTGAATGTGAGGTAGAGGATACTTTTTATAAATCGTAAAATCATTAAATTAATTATAATCAATGGAAAACATCATGGATCCTTCTATCTTCTTAACGAAGGGAACTGGGGAAACCCCTCATGAAAAATCAACTTCATGCTCTTGGGGATGTCCAAGTAATTCATCATAGAATATGTCAATGTATTCATGTACAACGTGTACATCATTAATTTGAATAATACCTTCTCCATACCTAGATTTTGTTTTTCTATTTTTTCCTAACAATCTAATTCAGTAAGCCTATATTGGGTTGATCTAATTATGACCCAGATGATGAAGTCACGACTCTAAAGATAATAAATTCTATATCTTCCTCACAAATCTTAATTTCCTTCAACTTGTTATAAATTTTTGCATCATATTTTTAAATACATTCCATAAAACATATTATATGAATTTCAACCATAGGTATGAAAATATTTTTAGAAAATAAGGAAGGTTTACATGTCATAATTATCACTTCTTGACACATATATGTTGCAGTGTGACTTTCTCTACGATATTTTATTAAAAAATCCCTTCTTAAATTAAAAGGGAAATTCCTAATTTTATAGATATTTGAGTATATATAGAAGAGTGTGAGTATCTATAATATAATAATTCATTATCGAAATTTTATGATAGGATTATTTCACCTACCACCATATCTTTGGGTACTTCCACCTCAGATGTAGTGATTTCATAAGCTTGACCTTCTTCCCTTGGCCTCTTTTATAGTGGATTTCCTTGATGTTTGGGACATTTTGTTTTCATAGCGAACCATCTACCAATAGTTGAAACATTGAATATAATTTTTTACTTATTCCCCTAACATTATTTAAACTAATGAAAATTTTCCCACACTTATAACAAACTACCATGACCACAAGGAATTTACCTAGGAGATTCATTCCACAATTTTCATGGGGTGGAAATTGGTTTATCTTTTTATTCATCTTGGAAAAATTCCCTTTTTTATGGTGTTTGGATGAACTATTATTCTCATGGATTCAATTGAATATGTAATATATAGAGAATTCCTTCTCCATTTTTATGGATCCTAAAACTATTTCATCATATTAGGAAAATGTTTTAGAGAAAAACACCCATCAAATACTTGTATTAAGTCCTTCAAAGAGATGGTTGATCCTTCATTCTATTTTGCAGATGTAATCCATAGAATACTAAGATAACCTTGTAAATATATCTTTTTAATCTACAAAAATTTGTCATTACTTTTTATTTAATCAAAGGAAATTTATTTTTATCTATGTTTTTTGTTCAAGTGGTAATTTTTTTAAAAATAATGTCTTCTAAAAATATTTCCATTCCATGAGTTCTAATTCCTCCCCATATGAAGTATTTTGGATCAAAAACCACCATTGATGAACAATTACTTTGAGACAATACAACTAAAGTGCAACCATTTCCTTTCACTACATCCCAAAGATATAAATTTATTCTCTAGAGACTTAGTCCATTTCTCATATAATATTGGAGTAGTTATCCCCCTAAATAATGGGTCCTCCTGTTGCATAATGTGTTCCAATATAAAATAATATATCTATGGAATAGGTTTCTTCATCTTATCAAGGTTATTTTCATAACCTGATTAAGCTACCCTAATTTTGTCAATTTTTTCTGACTTATAGTACAAGCTATATTGGATTCCTCATAAGGGAAATATCTATATTGGCCATGAGTATTAACACCCTTTTTCCTTCTAGGATCCATTTCTAAAAAATAAAATATAATGGATTATCTCAAAAAATTATGAATTTATAATCATAATGTATATTTCTAAATATTGTGTAACACAAAAAATAGATTAAAATTTATGTATATTTTAGAATTATAAACATGGTTTCATTCAGGATAACTTTATTTTCAAATCCTTTATAGTAGTTTGTAATGAAAATGTGAATTACACTAAGAAGATCCCCTAGGAGTGTCAAACCATGTTCATAGTAAGGAACATTTTCATGGATAAGGTGACAATCTAGTCAATCCCAATTCATCCTTTTTTGATTTATTATCCATTGGTATCTCTGTTCCAGAACTATGTATAATTATAGTATATAGACAATGATTTATTTCTAAGAAAAAATACAAAATCTCTTCATTACCAAGTCTTTAGGATGTTATTCCATACTTATCATCAAACTACATCATAGGATTATGTTTTCTAATATATTCAATCCCTTTAGTTCTTAATGACTCTAATAAAATTCTCTAATACATTCTTTAGTGACCTAGACCCTATAAACCTAGATCCATTTTCATACTTTATTACATTGGCATTGATATAAGGAATAAAATCCTAAAAGACCAAAAAGTTTAACAGTTTTTAAGAACTAGATAAATACATGATACATATTTTAGATTTCGAAATAGATAATAAAACATAATACATAACAAATGCAAGCAAACTATATCTTAGAAAACTCATTACAAAAATTCTTCTCCATATCACAAGGAAAGGTAGAAAAATAAGAGTGAACTAAAATGATTAGTAAGGGTTACATAAAGTAGAATTTATCATGAATAGATAAGTATAATCTTTATGTAAAGGTAAATAACATAAAAAATGCTATTTAATAAATAAACTAAGAATAAAATGCATCTAAATATAATATCATTGCAAACATCACATGGATAATCAGATGCATGAATTCTCAAATAAGTAAATGATTAATTATTAGACATCAGGTCTTAAGAACATAAATCGTTATACAATCAATATCTATCTTCATGAATGTTTAAAACTATGGGTATAAACTGATCCAATTTATCCAACTATACCACTACTATCAAGATATTTCACAAGACAATTAAAAACTGTTGGTTATAAATCTGTCAGGTCTGGCCAACTAATTTGTCTCATGAGACTACCAATGCATCGATGGGATATATATAACTAGGTTCTAACCATGTATTTAATTTATAATGTATTACTCATATATTGAATTATAAATTTAATTAATAAATAATGTTCCTTATTATCAAGTATCTATAATGAGTAAAGGATACATATTTATCAATATTTCCCCAGTTAATCAAATAAATTTCATAGTAAACATTGTTTATAAAAATGGTATATGGTTTAAGAAATAATCAAATAAATGACACAAGAAATTGGATATTTAAAAAAAATTTAATGTTTAACAAAAAATTATTACAAGAAAGTGATTGTTTCAAGAGAATGTTAACAATCACAAAAGAATGTGAGATTTAATAGTATCTTTTTCCAGATGGTAATTTTCAAGTCAAATCCCCCTAGATGGAATTATCCAAAGTGAAGATAAAATACAATTAATATTGAATGAACCATGATATTTCATTTCAAAGGGGTAGTTTATACACCACATAAAAATGAATTGCAGTATAACAACAAATATTCCTCAATGAAAAGTAAATTTAGATGAAATACATTACCTTAAATTTCCTTTTGATTAAAATATATTTAACATCCTATATAGTGGTTTTAAACATGTTATTAACTGAAACTAGAAAAATATGCATATTTATAATATCATATATTATCCTTTTATAACATCTTATCACACTATCATTAATAATCATTCATTGTTTTTATTGTTTTGGGTGTTACCTGCCCTGTTTTCTCATGCATTTTTTGTCATAAAAAATCCGGTTCTTGTGCATATTATATAGTTTAATCATCTACAGAGTAATAATCGTGAAAAAATTATTATTTTTATACATAAATTATAATTTCAAAACCAATCATGATATATGTTTTTGAGAAATTATGTACGTTACAATTATAGAGACAGTAGGTTGTACGTTCGCATGAGTAGCGTTTCTATTTTTTCAACGATTATTACAGAGAATAAGTATGTCATATTTTATCTTTCCAAGACTATATTAATATAATGAATACCATATTATTTATTTAAATATACTTATATATATATTATACATCTGGTGTGGGGATGAAAATAGAGTCACATCATTTCGTGAAGGTAGTAGTCCACACGTACAAGAACGATATTATAATATTTCATTAAGTTAAAAGGTAAGAAAGAAAATGATATATATTATATTATAAAAGTGATAAATATGTCATTAATATCATAATTATTACATTTAAATCATATATAATAATTACTTTTATCCTTATCACCTTCCATGTAAAGATTTAGTGAAAGAAGAATCACATCACTTTGTGAGGTGGTAATACGTCCAAAAAATGAGAAACATTATCATATAATGGCTGAATTCTATGACTTCAAGCTACTGGGGTTAGTGTCCCTATAATAGAACTACCAAAATCACTTCCCAAATTAAGTACTCTCATTATATAGGCTTAGTTTTGGAAGAAGGACAACCTAGGAAGGATATTTTTTAAACCAAAGGAGGCTACCTAAAGAAGAGATAACAATCTCCAATAAAGGTTGTAACGTCCCAGTTTCGGGTGCCACTCAACGGGTTCCCCGAACCCGGTTCACCACATGACCTCAAGCACATTTCCCCAAATGCCAGAGGCTGCTGACTAGCAGTGAGGGCCCAGGTCTGATAGTGGGGAAACTATACCCTCATTTGTCAATGTGTAGTGCAGTGGAATGAAATAAAACATACAATAATAGTGGAAACAGTAAACCATACACAACTGAAAAAAACTGAAGTAGAGATAACCAACCAGTATATATAATGGTGCAACATGCCTCATATTCTAAGAAAGAAGCCAGAACATGTTACAAAACAATACATTATAGTACAAGTACAGAAAAGAAAAACAGAACAAAACAGCCAGTAGCATTGCGAGCCTCAGCCCGATCCCATGCTCTCGTACTCCTCAGTAGCAATCAAGTACCTATATAGGAACTCCTGCCCCTATCAACACCTATAGTAGTATAATCGGTTTGGGATGAAAATCATGACCCAAACAGGGTGTGAGAAATAATTCCTAGTAGGCACCCACCAAAGGCCCGTGCTCAACTATGTGTAATCATGCAATAGTGTGCAGTAGTAAATGAAATAAACTAAGCAGTACTCAAAAGTACCTAACTTAAAAAGGTATATTTCCATTTTAATTATTCATTTCAGCATTTAATATTATGAAAAACACCACATTGAATTTCTAAGTAAGCAGTCAGCGTCATCAAACAATCAAAACCTTACCCTTAGGTAATCAGAATACAACCCGCAGGTATTGCCCTCAGGCATAACAGAAATTTCCCTTAGGCATAGGAAATGTCTCCCTCATGTATAGAATTCAAGCCCTCAGGCACTAAAGGTTTCCCTCAGGCGAAATAGAACGTTTCCCTCAGGCTAATACAGTCATGCCCTCAGGTTATAGTAAAACACTTCCCTAAGACATAAGTAACTGGTCCATGCCGAACATATAAACATGAAATTTGCATACAATCCCTCTTAAGTCAAAAGTAATGCATAATTAAACATGTAATGCCCTCGGGTATCCTGGCAAAACAGGTAAATAGAGGAAAGCACCCCTCGGGGTGGGCCTGGATCCAAGAAGCAATCCCAAAAAGAATTTTAATATCACATTTAATTACCTATACAATTATAGGTATTTTAAATAGCCCCGGCCTCAGCCACACGATACCCCAACAAGGGTTCGTAGCATAAAAATACACAAAACGCACAAAAGTTGGAAAATAATCACCAATCCACCAACCTTTAACACCTACGAATGATATACGCGGATGACGATCCTCGATCCTTCCTTGAATGACGTAGATCTAAGGTGAAAGAAAACATCGTTCAACCATAAATAACATCCCTACGGGAAAGAATTGGTAAGAACTACTCTGGGAGAAGGGAGAACTCACCCGTACGGTTCTAAATAGTTCAACGGTGCAAAAAACGGAATCCGGACATGCGCTCGGTGGATCTCCAAAGCTCCGAACTCCCTCTTCCGCTCCTTCTTCCCTATCTAAGACTTCCCTGTAAACAGGGGAGGATAATGCCCATTTAAATGAAAAAAAGTACATGACATGTATTTCCAAGTACACAGTGTGTAATTCCCATTTTTTAACTGTTCCTTTGGAGGTTTCCTGCCAGTGTGGAACTGTTCATCTACCGACATGACTACACAGTGTGTGCTGTCGCACAGCTGGCCACTACCATACTATTTGCCTGCCGACTAACTACACAGTGTGTAAAGGACCACTATATGGCGTGTAGTCGGTTTCTACCCCCTTCATCGCCGATATGGCCACATTCCCCATGTACTCACCCCACACGGCCAAAAGTACACACTGTGTGGAAAAAATACACGACGTGTACTTAAAAAATTTATTATTTTTCCCCATTTTCATTATTTTCTGAAAAACAATTAAGGAAAAGAGAAAAAAAGAAACTCGTACGTCAAAACTACGAATTGGGTTCTTACAAACTTCCCCCCTTAAATAAATTCATCCCCGAATTTCCCTTCCAAGGGTGGTGTAGATATAGCCATGAATAACTCCTGCCACTGAGCACGTATATCGGTCTCCCAATCCTAGGTTTCATCCTGGACTCGGCCATGCTTCCATAGCACCCATACGAGAGGAATTGACCGGCTTTGGAGAACCCTCATGCTCCTGCCAACGATACGTATCAGATACTCCTCAAAGGACACATCTTCCTCCATCTTAACCTCCTCTGGATGAGAAATGTGAGATGAGTATGAATGATAGCGGTGCAGTTGAGATACATGGAAGATGTCATGCATGGCTCGGAACCTCTGCGGTAACTGCAACCGATAGGCAACTGGCCCGACTCTCTCCAGAATCTCAAATGGCCCCACATACCTCGGTAAAAGTTTACCCCGTCTCCTGATCCGCCTGTGTCCCAACATCGACGAAACACGCTAGTAAACCTGATCCCCAACCATGAACTCCAAAGGTCATCTGCGGTGGCCAGCATAAGATTTCTGACGAGACTTCGCGGTATCCATCCACTTCTGAATCAACTGGACCTACTCAGAAGTCTCCTGTAAGAGACATGGTCCCGGTAAAGCTACCTCACCTACGTCTAACCAGCACAAAGTTAATCGGTATGGCCTACCATATAAATCCTCATATGGTTTCATCTCAATAGTTGCCTGAAAGCTGTTATTATAGGAAAACTTGAATAGGGGTATATGATTCTCCCAAGAGCCCCGAAAGTCTAGGACGCATGCACGCAACATGTCCTCTAGAACCTGTATCGTACGCTCTGACTGGCCATCGGTCTGAGGGTGGTATGTCGTGCTCAGAAGCACCTGTGTACCCAGTGCCCTCTAAAAAATCTGCCAGAAAGGAGACGTAAAATAGGAGTCCCTATCTAAAATGATAGAACGAGGAACCCCATGAAGACGTACGATCTCTCGGATATAAAACTTTTTGAGATCGTCAACACTGAAGTTCTCCTTGATTATAAAAAATTGAGATACATTCATGAGTCTATCCACAACAACCCACATGACATTATCGCATTTAGGTGACCTCGGCAAACCAGTCACAAAATCCATCGCGAGATCATCCCATTTCCACCCCGGAATTGGTAATTGCTATAGCAGTCTGACTGACCTCTGATGTTCCGCCTTCACCTACTGACAGGTGGAACACCTTGTAACAAAACCAGCTACATTACTCTTCATACCCAGCCACCAGTACTGACGTCTCAAGTCTCGGTACATATTGGTAACCCAGGGATGAACTGCCCAAGCTAAAGCATGAAACACCCACATCATCTCCTCGCGTATATCCCCTGGAACCCATACTCATCCATGGAAACGCAGAACCTCATCATCTCCTATCTTCCAACCAGGAGGAGGGTCCTCGCTTGCCACCAAATCCCATAGAACTAGGCCTTCTGAATCAGATAGCTGTCTCATCTTCACTCTATCCAGGAGGGTAGAAGTCACAGCTAAAGAGGAAAGATATGTTTTCCCCTGACTGTCGTGCTCCTCCATATGCATCTCAGAGAACAAATCCATGATCTGCCACTCATCCCTGGCCTCCTGCACAGCCTGTATCTGAGTCTTCCTGCTCAGTTCATCAGCTACTGCATTACCTTTGCTAGGTGTATAGGCAAGCTCAAAATCGAAGGACTGAAGGTATTCGACCCACCTTCGTTACCTCAGATTCAAGTTATAATGGGTAATGATATACTTGAGACTTTTGTGGTCGGTGTTAACCAAAAAAAATTCTCCCAATAGATAATGTCTCCAACAACGCAACACATACACAAATGCAGCCATCTCGAGATCATGCGTCGGGTAATTCATCTCATGTGACCTCAACTGTCGAGACCCGTACGCAAAAACTCAATCGCCCTGCATCAACACTACTCCCAGCCCAATACCTAATGCATCACAGTAAACTGTATAGTTCTTCCCCTGCTCTGGGAGTATCAGGATCGGTGTTGATGTCAAACTTGCCTTCAGGTCCTGAAAGGCTGCCTCTCAAGCTTCTGAAAAAACTAACTTTACACCCTTCTTAGTGAGACTCGTCAATGGTGTTGCTAAGCGGGAGAAGTCCTATATGAAGCATCTGTAGTAACCAGCCAGCCCTAAGAAAATCCGTATCTCAAAAACGTTCTTAGGCTGCTTCCAGGAAACTACTGCTCTCACCGTCTCTGGGTCTACTGCAACTCCTGCCTCTGAGATGATATGACCCAGGAAGTGAATTTGGTCCATCCAAAAGTGGCACTTGTAGATCTTAGCATATAGATTATGCTCTCTTAGTGTACTCAATACGATATCAATATGGGTGTAATGGTCGTGTTGAATGTGAGAGGACACCAAGATGTCATCCATGAATACTACCACAAAAGAGTCTAGATAAGGATGGAATACACGATTCATTAGAGCCATAAAAACAGACGACGCGTTCGTGAGTCCGAATGGCATAACCAAGTACTCATATATACCATATCATCTCCGAAAGGCTGTAAGCGGTATATCTTATGGTCTCATGTGAAGCTGATGATATCTTGACCTCAGGTCAATCTTCGAGAACACTCATGCTCTACAAAGATGATCAAAAAGATCATCTATCCTTGACAAAGGATATCCGTTCTTAACAGTCAACTGGTTCAGCTTCCTATAATCCACACAGAGTCTGAGGGTACCATCCGCCTTCTTCACAAAAAGGACCAGAGAACCCCAAGGAGAAGTACTGAGTCGGATAAAACCCTTTGACTATAACTCCTTTAGCTGCCTCTTGAGCTCCTACAACTCAGGAGTGGCCATCCTATATGGAGGAATGGACACCAGTGCGGCTCCTGGCACAAGATCAATAGATAAATCCACCTCTGGCTCTGGAGGTAGACCTAAAAAGTCATCTGGGAAGACATCACTGAAACGATTAACAACTGGAGGGAAATCCATCAGACAAGTCCCCAAATCATCCAGATATAAGCTCGCAATCTGGGCTGTGACTCCACCTCGCCCATGATGCTCTGGTCCAGCTCAACTCACCTGAACATCCAATTCACCTTTGTATAGAAACCCTTCGCCCTCTGGTGACATGAAACGCACCCTGCGATGATAGCGGTCTACAATGGCTCGAAAGGGAACCAACCATTCCATCCCGAGAATTATGTCACAGCTTGTCATCTCTAAGACATAGAGGTCCCAAAGGAAGTGACACCCACCAACCTCAATGGGGCACTCCTTACACTGACGTACACCAACCATTTTAGTCCCCAACAGAGTGTCTAGCGTCATGATATTAGAAGAAGAAGAAACACATAGCCCAAGGCTCTCCACAACGGGTACAGATATGAAACTATGAGTAGAACACGTATCAAAAAGTACTGAAGACAAGACAAAAACTACTAGCATAGTACCTATGACTGTAGAAGGTCTGGGATCCTACTCTTGCTGGGTCTGTTGCACTGCATATGCCTGCCTAGTGCTACGGCCCTATGACACAGGATGCCTACCCAGAGCTGTCTCGCCCTGCTGCCTCTAAGATCCGGGTGTCTGGCAACCGCGACCACAACCACCATCTCGGCCTACATGCCTGGACGCATTCCAGTTCCCTGATTGGTAAGAATCCACAGGTCCTACTCCCGCATGCAGAGTCTGTACGGAACCCCTCTCACTAGCCACTGGTAGAAACGCCCTGCAAAAGCGCTGCAGATGACCAATCTTGCCACAAGATCGACACTCCACTGGATCACGTGGACACTACAATCTCTCCTACCCCTCCTTACCACACTAGTAGCACCTGATCGGGCCACCTGATGAAACTGCCTGGCTGGTACTGCCACCCTGAGAGAAGTCCATCTGTCTCTTCCTCTTACCAATAGAAATAGTACCAGTAACTGGTGCTGAACCGCCCTGGCCCACACCACTAGATTCCTACAGGTTCCACTTTGTAGTCAGCGCCTGGTTCACAATAGCATGTACTGAAGGCAACTTGAAAAAATTTACCAGTGCCCGGATGTCCTAACAAAGACCATCCTCAAAACTCCCAGCCCTCAACATCTCATCACCCACCAGTACGGGTGAAAAACGTTGAGGCTCGGTGAAACGAGAAGAATAGTGCATCACCGACATAGTGCTCTACTATAGATTCATGATCTCTCGAGCTCTATATTCCCGTAGCATCTCTGGAAAGAATAAGTCTTAGAAGACTGCCTGAAAATATTCCCACGACATGTCTCTGTGATGCTCTGACTGGGTGATAACATCCCACCACCTCTTGGCAGAATCACACAACATATAAGTCGCAAGCTTGACCCTCCACCATGGAGGCATCTCAAGATGATCTAAAATAGTCTACATTGATCCTAGCCAAGACTCCACAGCATGTGGTCCGCCATCCCCTAAAAACGTAGGCGGATGTTGCTGCTAGATGATATGAGTCATCTCGGCCATAGATGTGTCAGCCCGTGGTGCTCTCTGAAAGGTCTGCATGAACCGCATAAAGCCTTCACGGAACTGCGCTTCCGCGCCTATGCCCGGTATAACGGCTGGTGCCACATCTGGCTCTGTTGGAGGATCAACTGGTAGACCATGTCCCACCATCTCTGGAGTATAGTCATCGCTGCTCTCCTGGGGAACAATGAGCGTTCACCTCGGTGGCATGATACTACCAGGTCAAATGCACATCTTAGAACAAGATTATCAAAGATCGAAAATGAAGAGACCCAAAAGGGAAAAGGACGAAGAAGGCATTCAAAATCTGTAAAACAATATTACACGGCGTGTATACTGACTACATGGTGTGTACTTGACTTCCCTTCCCCTGCTCGGGTACTTCTACACGGCTAAGCCACATGGCTCCCATTGAACAAAACTACAGGGTGTGTATACTGTCTACACGGCGTGTATGGTATAATTTTCTAACTGCCCGCGTCGTTTGAGACATGGCCGACTACTCGGCTTGATACTACACGGTGTGTGACACCCGAACACGGCGTGTACACCACCCCATTTTTTAGCCACACGTCTAATTACACACAGTCTGTCATCGGACAAGACTACACGTTGTGTCCCAAAGGTACACGGCATGTTCTAGATGTGCTCTGCCGACCCGTGTTGTTAGTTACACAGCTGGACACATGACTCACACTACATGGCGTGTTCTATATACACACGGCGTGTACATAAGAGGATAACACTGACCCATGTTATTAGTTACACGGCCAGGTCCCCAGGTCAGACTACACAGCGTGTTCCACAATGGACACGACGTGTATGTCTTATGGTCTCCTCCATCCGTGTTGTTAGTTACACGGGCAGACTTCGGGTCAACACTACACGGTGTGTACTTCCGGTACACGACATGTTCGCCCCAAGCATTTCCCTTCCCTGTGTCACCACCCACACAGTTTGTAACATGGGAAGAGACTACATGGCGTGTATATCAGGTACACGGCATGTTTTACCCAAGCATTCCGTACCCCGTGTCGCCGCCCACACAGTTTGTGATACGGGAAGAGACTACACGGCGTGTACTCTGGGTACACGGCGTGTACTCAAAAAGTTTATTTTTCTTCACGAATAGAAGGCCATTCACAGCATGTCTGAAGTAATACATGGCATGCATACTAGGTTTTCTGGACAGTATGCCTCAGAAACTTCCCCAGATCCCAGAAAATACTGAAAAACAACACCTAAGTGTCAAATTCCGATCTGTGAGGGCCCATACTCCCCACGAATGAATGTTTGACATCTTATCCATGTTATAAAAAATAAACAATCAATGATCCACCAAATTCTGGTCAATGAGGGCCCATACTCCCCAAAAACATAATTTTGGCGTCCATTCTATCGAAAACTTATACAGATATACCCAATCACATTGCAGGTATTTATCGTGCAGTTATCACAATGACATGGCTTCCTAGCACAACAACTATCACGACAACATGAAATTTCTAATGAACCTACGTGGCATGGAACTATTCATGGAATGTGATTTCTAGAATGTGCCTAAATGATTCATGAGATGGCATACCCTCATCTCATTGGGTTTCCACTAAATAGAACCCAGGGATCAAATTTAAACAGCACAATGCAAGTGCGTCACCCAATGGTGAAAATCATATCAACTGTAAATTGCAAAATCAGTAAAATTGCAATAAGAGTTAAATTAGATTTTCCCTATACACAGGTTAGCTATGACCAGGCACAGTTTATTACCAAAAACCATTCTCGTCCTATCCGTGACTAAGGTTCCAAATAATAATTCAAAGAAAAGACCCCTTTGATACCACTTTGTAACGTCCCGGTTCCGGGTGCCACTCAACGGGTGCCCCGAACCTGGTTCACCACATGAACTCAAGTACATTTCTTCAAACGCCAGAGGCTTTCGACTTGCAATGAGGTCCCAAGTCTGATAGTGGGGAAACTATGCCCCCATTTGTCAAAGTGTAGCGTAGCGAAATGAAATAAAACATACAACAACAATAGAAGCAGTAAACCATACACAACTAAAATAAACAACTGAAATAAAAAACTGCAGTAGATATAACCAACCAGTATATATAATGGTGCAACATGCCTCAAATTCTAAGAAAGCATCCATAACATGTTACACAACGATACAGATCAGTACAAGTACAGAAAAGAAAAACAGAACAAAACAGCCGGTAGCATCGCGAGCCTCAACCCGGTCCCATGTTCCCCTACTCCTCAGTAGCATTCAAGTACCTATATAGGGACTTCTACCCCTATCAACACCTGCTGCATTATAATCTGTTTGGGCGGAAAAGAATGACCCAAACAGGGTGTGAGAAATAATTCTCAGTAGGAACCCACCAAAGGCCCGTGCTCAACTGTTTGTAAACAAGCAATAGTGTGCAGTGGTAAATGCAATAAACTAAGTAGTACTCAAAAGAAACTAACTTAACCAGTTATATTTCCATTTTAATTATTCATTTCACCGTTTAATATTACGAAAAACACCATAGTGAATTTCTAAGTAAGCAGTCAACATTTTCAGACAAGAAAAACCTTACGCTCAGGTAATCATAATCCAACCCACAGGTATTGACCTCAGGTGTAACAGAAATTGCCCTCAGGAATAGGAAGTGTCTCTCTCAGGCACATAAGTCAATACCTCAGGCACGAAAGGTTGCCCTTAGGCGAAATAAAATGTCACCCTCAAGCTAATACAGTCACGCCCTCAGGCTATAGAAAAACACCACCCTCAGGAATAAGTAACCGGGCCATGCCCAACATATAAACAAGCAATTTACATACAATTACTATCATGGATAATGTAATGCATAATTAAACATGGAAAACCCTCGGGTATCCTGGCCAAATGGCTAAACAGAGGAACGCACCCCTCAGGGTGGTCCTAGATCCAAGCAGTGATCCCAAACAACATTTTAAAATCAGATTTAATTACCTATACAATTCTAGGTATTTTAGACAGCCCCAGCCTCAGCCACACGATACCCCAACATGGGTTCGTAGCACAAAAATACACAAAACGCACAGCAGTTGGAAAAGAAACACCAAGCCACCTACCTTTAACACCCACGAACGATATACGTGAACGACAATCCTCGATTTGTCCTTGAACGAGGTAGATCTGAGGTGAAAGAAAACCTTGTTCAATCTGAAATAACTTCCCTATGGGAAATAATTGGTAAGAACTACTCTGGGAGAAGGGATAACTCACCCATGCGGTTCTAGGGAGATTGACGGTGCAGAAAATGGATTCCCGATGTGTGCTCGGCGGATCTCCAAAGCTCCGGCCTCCCTATTCCACTCCTTCATCCCGTTCTAAGCATTCCGTGTGAACAGGGGAGGTTATTGCCCATTTTAAGTGAAAAATAAAAAGTACACAGCGTGTATTTCCATGTACAAGGCGTGTACTTCCCATTTTTTAACTGTTCCTCTAGCGGTTTCCCGCCAACGTGGCACTGTTCATCTACCGACATGACTACATGGCGTGTCCTCTTGAGTACATGGCGTGTGCTATCACACAGCTGGCCACCACCATACTATTTCCCTTCCGACTGACTACACGGCGTGTAAAGGACCACTACACAATGTGTAGTCAATTTTTACACCCTTCATCACCGACATGGCCACATGCCCCGTGTACTCATCCCACACGGCCAAAAGTACACGACATGTGGAAAAAGTACATGGCGTGTACTTCTAAAATTTAGGATTTTTCCCCATTTTCATTATTTTTTGAAAACACTTAAGAAACAGAGAAAAGAAGAAACTCGTATCTCAAAACTAAGAACTGGGTTCTTACAAAGGTTTTTATTTTATTTATTTCTCAAACTCATAAAATTATTATTAAACCATGAATATATAATATCATAATTAAATTCAATATAATGATATGTTTTTATATTAATGTAATTACCTATAAACATCTCCAATTACATTAAGTGGGTTATGAAATCATCATTCGTTTGGTGGGTAGACTACTGCCTCACGAACCGATGTCATTCATCGATGTAAGTGCATAAATAATATGGAATGGTAAATAATATGGGAAGGTAAATTACTAAATACACATTCCATTTAATCAATAAAATAAGAATGAAATACATCTATAGATTTTTTCATAATGAAAATATCATGGATACACACAAAAGATGGATCCCAGAGGCTCTTCCTCTGCTCCGTCTTCGTCATTTCCTCCGGTGACCAGAGGTGGTGTAGCTGGAGATGGGGGTGGCGTGCATCCAAAGGCTTTCAGTGGTGGTGTAGCTGGAGACGGGGGTGGCGTGCATGCAAAGGATTCTTTTAAAGAGGTTTTGTGCGGTGACGCTTCCAGGGCCTGTGACGGTTATTCTTCTTCCTCATCAGTTTCACTCCCGATTATTCCTCCCTTTGCGGTGGAGAGACACCCGAATAAAATGGTAGCGGGGGTGCCGGTTGTGAGTCTCTCGGCTCAGGAGCTCAGGGAGGTAGCATCTTTCCACGATCTGACTCTGGTGGCCCGTTTTGGCCGCAACAAACCATCCTGGGCCTTCTTCCAGAGTTTTGTGGACTCCTGGGATCTTTCTCGGCCGGTGGTGGTTTCCGAGTTGTCCCGGGTGGCTTTCTGCATTCATCTAGCGTCTAGGGAAGATTTTATCAAGGCCTGGTCTAGAGAGGTCAGACGTTGTGGTTCATGGTGGTTTTCCCTAACTAGATGGTCATGGGACTATCACTTTGGCCGCGAAGCTTCTTTGGATGCAGTTTGGATCTCGCTTCGAGGGCTTCCTCTTCCTTTTCATAACCCGACGATTCTTAGGGAAGTTGGTAACACGTTCAGGACCTTCCTCTGTGCTGACGAGAAAACTAGAACCCTACAAGCAGCGGCGAATCCTAGAATTTGTGTGGAGTTAGATCTGACTTTGCAGCGTCCATCCTCGGTTTTGTTAGAAGCTTGTGATTGTTTCTCCGGGAAACATAGGTTATTCTATCACCCGGTTCCACGCTTTTACGTCTTCTGCGGCTTGCACGGTCACCTTGAGGTCTTCTTCCGGCAGCATACGGAGATAGCTGGAACCTCTAGGCAGGGTCCGGAGGTGGTTTTGGGTCTTGACCCGCCCGTCTTGGCCGAAGCGAGAAATGTTGAAGTTACTGTTGCCCCTCGTATTGGTTCAAATTCAAATTTTCCAGAGAACCACGGTACGCCAAATTCGTTGTGTGGTGAGACATATGCTGACACTATTCCCTTACGGTCGTCTCCTTCTTCGGTCTGAATTGACCTCATTTCCTGGACGCTGATGTCAGATGTTCAGGCTGCGGTCCCTTCCTAGGAAGAGAGGTGCGAGCCTCAGAAGGAGTGAAAGGTTTGCCTTGCTTTCTCCATGGGAGACGCGTTGTGGGCTTTTTTTCCCCCTATGTCCCCTATCATGGTTTCTTCTCAACTGACGCCAGATCTTCTTCAGAAATCCTTGGTGAGTAAACTTACTTTTCATACAGTGGAGGAGGGGGTTACGAGTGGCATGGCTTTTGGAGTGGAAAAGGAACTGGCGAGGTCCCATCTTTCTCCACAATGAAGGTTTTTAGTATCGTTAGTCCAAGGGGATGTTGGGTCAGAAACTATGGGCTTTCAATCTTCTGAAAGGGCGTCTATTTTAGAGGATGATGATGCTTCTTTTAAAAATGTGATCTTATATCCAAAGAAGAACTCATGTGAAATGGGTGTATTGGGACCCCTTACTCGCTCCATGACCAAGGGGAAAGGTATCCTTACCCCACCTCTATCTCAAGTAAGTTGTTCGTCTATTTCAAAGGCCCATAAGGGAACTCTGTAATGTTATATGTTATCATTTGGAATGCACGCGGCTTTGGTGCTCAAGCTAAGTGCACATTTTTGGCTTCAGAAGGAAGAAAAGCTAAAGTGTATGTGGTGGTCATTTTGGAACCGAAACTCGCTTCAAGCAAGTTGTATGGGGTTGCTAGGAGGTTGGGGTTCCCAAATTCCTTACATGGAGGTGATGTTAACCCCCAGATTTGGATTGGATGGAAGAATAACATCTCGTTAGATGTAGTGAGTATCTTTCCCCAGTGTATTGATACTAAGATTGATATTGGTGGTGTTCACTTGTTATTTTCATTTGTTTATGTGAGTACTATGGATAGCGAAAGAAGGTAATTATGGTATCATTTAAAGGCTACTCATACTGGCTCTCTCCCATGGTTTGTGGGAGGGGACTTTAAAATGGTTGTTGTTCCATTAAGAAAAGAAAGGCGGAACAGGGGTTAACCAGGAAAGTTTAATAGAGTTTCAGGAGTACATGGTGCATCCAGGGCTCATGGATTTATGTTTCATGGGTCCAAAATTTACGTGGTGTAATAATCGTAAAGGTTTGGGTTGCATATGGAGTCGACTGGACAGATGCCTCACCAACATGCACGGCCTCGACCTGTTTTCAAAATCCTCGGTCACTCATATATCCCGTATTCTCTCAGATCATGCTCCTATTTTAATAGAAATCAGACGTGAAGTGGTGATGGGGAATCCTTCTTCTACTCGGGGGAGTGGCACCACGATCCGGGGTTTTTTCACTTGCTGGAAACTTCTTGGCTTAAGGACGAGAGAGAGTGCTCTTGGGCAGGGATGGTGAATCGCCTCAAACGTCTTAAATAGGATATCAGGGATTGGCTTAATAATCAACAAGACAACTCTAACGGGGTTGTTAGTATGCAGGACGACATTGAGAGGTTGGAAGGTGTTCTACAGGTGGCATGGGATGAGAACACCTTTGTCGTTCTTTGTTAAAAGAAGGTTTCTCTCGCTGAAATACTTCTTGAGATGGAAAGAGTCTTCAAGGAACGGTCTCGGGTTAGATGGCTCAGAGAAGGAGATCGTAATACTACCTTATTCCAAGCTTGTATGAAGGAAAAAATAAGCACGAAGATTAATATTAAGATGGAGGACGGTTCTTTCACGTCGGATGTGAATATTGCTAGAAATATGGCATTGAAACACTTTGAGAGTCTTCTGGCTGGGGAACCTGTGTCCAATTTTGTGAGAGATGACATGGATGACACTGGGTTCTTAAGTGGTCTTCCGCTCTTGGTGAATGACAGTGACAATGAGTGTCTCTCTTCCCTCCCCCAGGAAGAGGAGATCAGGGAGGCCCTGTTGAGAATTCCCAAGGGAAGTGCACCCGGTCCAGACGGATTCCCAGCGTCGTTCTATAGTTTTTCCTGGAGTGTTATTGGCGCAGTGGTTGTGCACGCTATCCAAGACTTCTTCAGGGGGGGTTTCTTAAACAAGGGTGTAACCGCATCAAGGGTGGTTCTTGTTCCAAAAGTGAAAGACCCCATCCTCATCAGTCATTTCCGCCCCATATGCCTCTGTAACGTTTCTTATAAGATCATGGACACAGTGATTGGGAGGAGGCTTTAAAAACTTTTTCCCAAAGTGGTCTCGGATGAACAACATGGGTTCATACAAGGTCGAAACATATAGGGGGTGGTTGGTATCGCGAGTGAGATGGTTCAGGACATCTACAGGCATATGGTTGGGTCAAATGTCATTCTCCAAGTCGACATGAACAAGGCTTATGATCAAATGGATTGGAGGTTCATCATCAAGGTAATGAGGGGGTTCAGGTTCCTTGGGTGGTTTTGTGATTTGTGTTTCAGGTGCTACTCCTCACCGTGGCTTTCAGTGGCTATGATGGGGAAGTGTTTTGGTTTTTTCAAAACTGTTCGTGGTGTGAGACAAGGTGATCCATTATCTCCATACTTGTTTGTCATTACTCAGGACGCGCTATCTAGGAATCTGAAGAAGGGTTTGTTAAAGGGAAAGCTAAAACCATACACGGGCAAAAGGAGTTCAGGGAACATCACCCACCTGATGTTTGCTGATGACGTCCTATTTTTCATGATTGGCCGGTGCAGATCCTTAAGCCATTTTAGAGTCATTATGTCCAGTTACAAAAAGCTTCGTTTAAAATCGATCAACTTATCGAATAGTAATGTCTTTATCGAAGAGAAATGTTCGAGAAGGAGATGTAGAGATATACAGAGGGCTACTGGGTGCAAACAGAAACAACTTACTATTCTGTATCTTGGGGTTCCTTTATCTTTCGGCCGGCTCAAGAAATAACTTTTTAATGGAATCATGGATCATATACTTGGGAGGATTCTTAACTGGAAGAATATACTCCTTTCGTTCAGAGGTCGGGTCATGCTAATTAACAGTGTTCTTCTTTCTATTCCCATGCATGTGATTTCAGTTATTAAACCACCAAAGGGAACGATACAGAAAATGGAAAACATACTTACAACATTTCTTTAGGATGCCAAGACAGAAGGGAGATGTCATTGGGCCTCGTGGAAGAAAATGGCATGTCCAGTTGATGAAGGAGGCATCGATATGCATGAAATTTGAGATTCTATCCTTGGTTTACAGGCGCGTCTTGCATGGGAGGTTATTATGGGGGAGACTTTTTGGGCAAAATTCTTCAGGGGCCATTACGGCTAGGGTGAGGAATTCAACATGCATGGTGTGACGAGGCTCTCCAAATGTATGTTTGATCATATGGAGGTGTTTAATAGTTACTCTAGGTGGATTATCAGTAATGGGAATATCAGTTTCTGGCATGACAACTGGGCGGGTGGGAAGCTGGCCTTTGAAGGCTGCCCGTCTCCTAATGTGTCTTTCAGGGAAGCTTGCAACAGGTATGATGTTATACATGTGGTGTTGAACCCCACCCAGTTGAACCTTATTGAAGAAATTGTGATGAGTGAGGAACCAGTTATATGCTGCTTCATGGAGGCTGCTTCCTGTAGGTTCAGTGCCCGCGACTATAGGAGGTTACTTCAGAGGGAGAGACCCATGGTGGAAGGGGGACATGTTTTTTTGGTGCAAGGAGATTCTGAAGAGGATGAACTTCTTGGTGTGGAGAGTCACTAATAGAGCGCTACCGACGAAGGATAATATCCAGAGGAAAGGGATCGGTTTGGCATCTCATTGTTACTGCTGTGAATCCCCTTATATTGAGTCAACAATGCACCTCTTGTTTCAAGGGCAGTGGGACTTTCTCCTTTGGTCCTCCTTCTCCAACTCGCCGCTTAAAGATGGAGTGCATGGTACCTGTCCGGTGTTTGTGGCATCCTGGTTCTCGGGGACACACAACTGGGCCATGGAAAAGTCGATTAGGGCCATCGTCTTGGTTTCTATCTGCTGGGTCTTGTGGGAGGCACGTAATCAGGTTAGACTAGGCACTAAAAGGTCTCCTTTATTCCTCCTAATTAGGATCAAAACTCTCATTGTGGAACTTTCATCCTTTTTTGAAGGGGGAGGGATTCAGCAGAGATTTGTAACTTCCTCAGGAGACCTTGCATCCCTCAAAGAAGGGATGGAGTTTGGATAAAGTGACAGCCACCTAACCAAGTGTTGAAACTTAATATCGATGGTTCTTGCATAGAGGGAGTAATGAGGGGTGGAGGTTTACTTCGAGACTGTTGGGGCTCAGTGTATGTTGCCTTTAGTGCTTTTTATGGTCCTAGTAACTCCCTGAGGGAAGAGTCTTGGGCTCTTCTTTCAGGCCTTTTGATTTGCAAGAGGAGCGGATTGAAGGTGATGAAGATTGAATCTGATTCAGAGGTCCTGGTTAGGGAGGTGTAGGGAAGTTATGGGATTCCTTGGGACCTGACTTACATTATTCTAAGGTGCAAGACAAAAATTAGTCATGTAAGGTTTATTCATCATAGCTAGAGAGAAGCTAACTTTGCAGCTGACTCGCTGGCTCGTTTGGGAAGATAGGAGGACTCTCTTGTTGTTTATGATAGTCTACAATCTCTTCCACTGGAGTGTTTATGTGTGGTTCAAGGGGATGCCCTGGGGCTGCACCACTTTCGGCCCCCTTGAAGGGATTTCCTTTTTATCCCTCGTTTTTCTTTCAAACTATCAACAAAAAATAAATTTCAGACCAGAAAATATCATGGATAAAAATAACTGAATTCTTAATGTAGAAAATGCTTAATTATGGGTTGTCATGTTTCCCAGGTACATGATAAATTTACCATCAAGATCTATCCTCAAGACTATTTAAATCATACTAGGTACAAAATGATTCGACTTTACCAACTTTATCTCTGCTATTATGATCTATCCTCATGATAATTTAAAACATAATGGTTACAAATGCATTGGGGTTTTCCAATTGATTTCGTCTCATGAGACTACCGATGCATATAGGGGATTACTTTAAATGGTCCATAACACATGAAATACCTATCCAAATAATTTATCATATATATAATAATCGATTTAACTTATAACAAAGTTCCTTATAAGATATTTTAATTGAGTAAAGGATATAGATTTATCAGTATTTCCTCTATTAATCAGATAATTTTCAAAGTAATCACTGTATGCAAAAATTGTATATGGTTTTTGAAATAAACATATCAATGATAAGTGATTTTTAAATTTATGGGAAATTTAATGTCCATTGGAAATATGGTATCAATAAAAATAGATGCATTGAAATAAAAATAAAGGGATGTTATTATTGATGAATAGAATAAAAAGATATTTAAAAACCTTATTAAGTAAAATATCCTTTTCATTTGTATTTTTTTTTTGAAAAATAAGGATTTTCTATATAAAGGGACAATTCATGACATGAATTCGACAACATTTCTATTTACCAATTGGATTAAGGAGAAGGAATAATAAGAGGTAATGAAGGTATCACATTGTTAAAAATCTATTTTGGTAGTAAAAATATGAGAAAAAGTGCATGAAAAACATTTTATCTAGACATTTATAAGACATGCAAAAGGAGGTACTTGAATGGAAAATGAGAGGAGGAGAATTCCCTTACCTTGAAGAGTTACTTATTAAACTTAAGGTTAAGTCCTTCAAACCTTAAGTACACATTTAAGTACGATTTGGGGGTTATAATGAATATAAATTCAACTATTTTATTTTTTTTGTGGAGAGGAAATTTTGAATGGGTGGTATTTAAACTTGATGAGGAGTGGGGTTTAAAGGATTAAATATTGGTTATTTTATCATATAGGCCAACCACATGTTGGTGGAATAAACTCCAACCAATTTTAAGGAAAATAAATTATTATTAGAGGGTGGGTGAATGTTATAGCCCTTCCTAAACCGAATCATACCTTCCAACCCACCTAATTGAAGAACACAAATGAAAAAAATAATTTTTATCTTAAAATACATATTTTTTTATCCAAATTAGAATATTTAAATTTATAATTCAGAATTAATATTTTTAAATTTTTTTATACGTATTTAATGTGATTTTATTGAAAATAATACTTAAAAATTTCTTAAATCATGCTGACATTGTAATAATATCATAAATTCACAGTCCTCATAAAGAGGAAATTTTCACATTCTCACAAAAATAATAAAATGTTCCTTAAACTTACAAAAAAAATTCCTTAAAATAATTTTGAAGTGTTGGGACAAAAAATAAAATTTATTTTATGAAATAAATTCTATATATATTATACTTTTAGGAATAATATAGAAATTCTAAGCTATCAAAATTTTGAAATTTTAAATAAAGATAAACATTGGGGCTATTATAAAAATTACTTAGGAATTATTGAAAATATTTTACCATTAAAAAGTGTTTCAAAATATTATTTAATTAAAATGAATTTTACCTAATATATATTTTTAATATAATATTTTTAAAGTCTCTAAGGATAATAAAATTTTGATTATATCATAAGATAATATTGATGATCATTTTAATGCATCCACATAACAAACAATAATACTAATACCCAACTACCTTATTAATCAATGGTATTAATTCAAAAATTCCATATAACCCTATAAATTCACCACCCCTTTCATACTTTGTCATTATATTCAATTTTGTAATATCATCGCCAAAATTAATGTTCTATTACCAACTCTCTGTTTCTTTACTATAATGGTGTTCATGGGTGGGCTGATTCTAGGGGATTGAGGTGACCCAAATTTTTATATTTTACTTTATTTATCCTCTTTTTGTTTCCCCATTGTAATATTATATATGTTTATAGTAATTTTCGTAGACTAAATGTAATTTTTTAAAATGAAAAAAGTGTCATTGGATTCTATTAGGTGTTCTCTATCCTTTTACTATTGCTGGTCGTAAAATCCGATCTCAACACATGATGTGTAAACTTCTCATGAAATTGAAAAGTATTTCTATATGATTCAATTATAAAAAATAAAAAAATTAATGATAGGTAATATTTTTATTAATAAAATAGGGAAGGTTTTCTGGTCGTTATATATGTCATCAAAAATCTATTTTCCGAGGTTTTGACTAAATTTACTCTCATTAAAAATATAAATCCATTAACACAACAAGCCCATAAGTAGTGGTTAAATTATGACATTGGAACCATATACAAGAAATCTCATTGTAAAGGGCCTAATAGTTTAATAGTATTGATAAGCTATATACATACTTAAATCTCACATTAATTTTAAAACATAAAACATAAAATATTATTTTCTTCAAGAACTCATTATTTCCTATAGAATATCGATTAAAATAAACCATATAAAACTTCTTGGAATCTAGGAGAAAACAAATATAAGCATGGTGTGAGATCAAATGCCCAGAAATGGTTATGTACAACGGAAGATATCATGAGTGAATAATGCATAATCAATAGGTCAAGGTAAATAACTAAAAACACATGCCATTTAATCAATAAATTGAGCATAAAAAATAACATTGAAGAAATAATTGATGATCAAAGAATGAGTTATAAATAATCACATGAGCATAACACTTATACACAGACCTTATAACTAATCAAATAATCACTTGGACATTAATAAAAAATTTCAAAATGTTGGTGTAGGGCATGTATTGTCTCAACAATAGTCTATAAATATTATTGATTTTGATACTCACAAATACTCTTTGTTTGTTTTACTAATTATTTTACATTAAGTATATTTCATTAACTTAATTTCACTTATAATTATTATTTTTAAAAGATATTCATGTATTTATTTTCTGAGAAATATTCGTTAAAGTGTTTGGAATTCTCTCAAACGTATTCTGGAAACAGTGTTCACTATTTTTCATTTTCCAGAATCACTGTTAATTCCATATACTAAAGAATGTAACATAAGGGACATACCCTACGTTTATATTAAAGCTTATGTTAAAGGACCAACACGTATGGTTTTTAAATATTATGTTGGAAGAAACATATGGTTAAAGAACATTACATTTTAATGAATCCTTATGTTTTTCAAAGACAAAATGTATGGATAAAGAACCCTACCTAAGTATGGAACCATACGTTTGATAAGAAAATGTACGGTTTATCGACCATATGTTTGTAATCAACCATACATTGTCAACATTACATTTGGGAAAATTAAACATGTGTATAATCAATGTTAGGCTCAGAATTTTAAGCTGACCAAGATGAATGTATAGATCATCAACCATACATTATGGAGTTAAACCCTACATTTGTGGTTGTTTCATTTTATGAAGAAACATTATGTTTTCCAATTCAATGCTATAATTTTGAATTTACCATTCTAATCGGAGTTTCATGCAATGATATTTAAAGAATATCAGGGAGATTTAATGATCTTTTTTGACTGATTCAAATCTCATAATAAATGATTTAATGAGACTTTTACAACAGATATTTTCCCTCATATTCTTAAGTGATGTTATGACTACTCGGAGTTGTATTTTTGAATTTGAATTCTCTCGATTTATTAGGAATCTTTTACAGATCTGAAATCTTACTGCGAGATATATCGTTATATATCTTTTTACATCGAATAAGTGTATATCTATCAGCTATGTTGATAATTTTTTTCTTCATGGTTTCTTATGAAAATTAATTTATAGTGCTACAGTGATCGAGCATTTCATAAATAGAGAATATATTTTGGATATATACATGTTTAATCTTGGAAGCGCGGTGCACTATTATTTTGATGTTCTTAAAATCAAAGATCTTTTTTGAAACTGAATATGTTCATAAATATTTCAAAGATTATTATTCTTATCAAGTCAAAGATTCATATTCTTTCAGTTGTGTGTTGCTTCAACTGTGATGTTTAAACTATTTTATCAAATCAATATCTATTAATTCTTTTGAGTATTGGATTCTCAGTTTCAGTCATGGTTGAATGTCAGCTTCTTGTACTATGCTATGGATATTTCAGTTCTCTATTTAACGAACCAGAAGGATCTTTTTTAGCCTTTTTGTAAGGGTTACAACTTCCTGAACTCATTTGTTGATTGGTCTTATGAGAAGAGGACCTGACTAGTTAAATTCACCAAGACCCTAGAGAGGGTGATTAGTGGAGTGGACTAGGGGATCTTCGTGCCCCGAACCACTATAAAAAGTCATGTTATGCTTCTATTATTTTATTATCTACTTATTATTTCATAATTGAAACACCGCTCTATCATCTCTTACTATTAAGTGATAGAATTGTGAATTTTTTTAAAAGGAAACAATTCACCCCATCTTGTGTCTTTGTCATAGACATTCCAAACTAACATTTGGTATCAGAGGTTGGGATCAACATATTTTATTAGGTTCTTACAAACCATAGTTAAAGATTCAAACGAATATCAATGCAGAATATCAAAAAAGGAATGTCAGTGGTTCACGCTCCATATTTCAATGGTGAGAACTATGGATGTTGGAAATAATGTATGATAATCTATTTGAAAAATATTGGATTTAAATTATACTTAATGATCATTAATCCTTACAAAATACCTATAAAACCCAAAGTCTAGACTGCTACTATAGAGGCTGAGTATGACATGAATGAAAAAGAAATGAACACTATCATCTGTGGTCTTTGACCAGATGAATTCAACCTTGTTCATATTTCCCTACAGATTATGAAATGTGGCAGACAATTGCAGTTTCTAATGAATGTACATACAATGTAAGACAGATGAGGTATGTAACAAATAAATTGAAACTTGATACATTTAGAATTTATGATGGAGAAACTATTACGAATATGAATGGAAGGATAACATAAATTATAAAAAAAATTATAGCCTTAGGTGAACCTATCAAACAAGCTGATCAAGCGTTGAAAGTACTGAGAGCACTTCCTAATAAGTGGAATGGAATTTTAGCTGCAATCTACCAATCAACACCTATCAAGAATCCAAAAATGAGAGAATTGATTAGAACTATAATGATGTATGAAGCTGAAATGAAAGTTGAAGTTGAAGACCAAAAAGTCATATTGAAAAATAATAACACTTATTTAAAGGTTACATATCAAAAGAAAAATAGAAAAATTAAACAAGAAGACAGAGAAGAAAGAAATTCAGACTCATCTGATTCTGAAATATAGTCGGCTTAATTACCCAGAATGTTTAGAAATTTTTATAGGAAGTATAGAGGATTTATAAAAAAAATTTAAAAAGGATGAGAAAGATTCAATGGAAGTTATATTCTATGAATGAAAAAATTTAGGTCATATAAGACATTACTTTCCTCAATTAAAAAATGAACAGAGAAAGAAAGAAATGTATTTTCAGAAAAAATGATGATTATGAAAACAATGGCAAAAGAGTTATGAAGGTTAAATGGAGAATTTATGAAGACTCCATCAGCTCATAAATATCTAATTCCGAGAGGGAAGAATCAAATCTAGAAGATAATATGCTAATTATAGATAAAGAAGATATGGTACAACCCTACTATTCATCTAATTCTGATTCAGGTTACTCAAATGATAAAATGGATTCCTACTATACTATGATAGAAGAAAGATATGAATCCCTATTGATGAAACAAAAATCTTTAAAGAATATTCAAAATGCAGTTTTTGGATAAATGGATACATTACTTAAACAACATCTAGATTTAGCCAAAAAATTTAACTCAACAACCACTAATTATACCAATCATGAAATTAAGATTAAAAAACTATCGTATAATGTAGAAACCTATAAAAATTTTTCTCTTGTTTTTTAAAAATCTGAAAATATACTGAATAAAATTCTTGGTAAGAATGTAATTAAAAAGGAAATATCTGTTATAGGAAGTATAGGTGAATAATACTAACTATATTAGAATTATTTTGTTCCTAATACTTAATCTTTTATTTTTCATTTTTATAGAACATAAGGACATATAATAAAAAATATTTATTTGAGAAATAATCAAATAAGTGGGATTAAAACAGATTTTATTTAAAAAGGTTTTTCTGAAGTAAATGACATAAATCATGGAAAAAATAAAGCAGATTTCGATTATTAATTCCTTATTAGCTAACACTGATAGACCCAAAAAGATATGGGTACCAAAACTAATTTTTGATTAAATTTTCTTTGTTGGTAACATGTCACAGAAAAGTAAAATCTATATGGTATATGGATAGTGGCTACTCTAGACACATGAGTGTAAATCCATCTAAATTCAATACACTGAAATAGATTCAAGGAGGTCTAGTTATCTTTGGTGAGAATTCCAATTGAAAGACAATTGTACTTTGAATAGTTAGAGATCCATAGTTTGTCTCAATCAATAAAGTACTACATGTACAAGGATTTAACCATAAATTGATAAGAATCTCTCAACTCTATAATGATGGATACAGTGTTGATTTTTATAACAATTCATGTTTGGTATTTAAAATCATTAGCTTAAATTTAGAGCACCCAAAATAGATAATGACTACACCTTGGACTTAAATTCACTTTGTAAACAGAAAGTGAGTTGTTTAACTACAAATAAAAATGAATCATGGATTTTTCATAGATTAATTGGTCATTTAAATGTTTATTCTTTACATAAGATATCTTAGAAACAATTAGTTTCATATTTTCCTAGACTCAAGTTTAATAGTAATAGATTCTATGATTCTTGCCAGATTGGCAAGAAAAAAAATCTTCTTTAAAATCTGTTAACAAAATTGATACATAAATGTCTCTAGATCTTATCAACGTAGATATTTTTGGACCATCTAGAGTAGAAAGTTTGACAAGAAAATTATATTTATATGTTTTATTTGATGAATATTCTATATTTACATGGGTTTATTTTATAAAACTGAAAAATGAATCTTTTACTATTTTTGAATGTTATTGAAAAAGTGTTCAAAATGAAAAAGGTTTTAAAATAATTTATTTATGAAATGATCATGGTAGAGATTTTTATAATCAAGAATTCAATTACTTTTCTCAAACACAGGTATTAAACCCACCTTATCTTCACCAAGAACATTTAAAAAATGGAATTATTGAAGGATTAAATAGAACTATTCAAGAAATGGCTTGGACTATGATAAATTAATATAGTCTTACTACCTATCTATGAGAACAAGCTGTAATTACAACCAACTATATAATAAATAGTGTTTTAATTCGTCCTTTTTCGAAAAAATAAACCTTATGAACTTTAGAATAAAAAGAAGCCTAAGGTAAAGTACTTTAAAGTTTTTGGATGCAAGGTGTATATCTTGAACACTAAGGATAATCTTGGTATGTTTGATCCAACAGATGACGAAGGAATATTCTTAGTATATTCTGTATCTTCTAAAGTTTATAGAGTATTTAATAAAAATTCAAAGATTGTTGAAGACACAGTTCATGTAAAGTTGGATGAAACTGACCATTTTAAAAAAGAGAAAGATCAAAATTATGAATATAATAACTCTTTTGACTACATGAGACTTCAAAACCTGAAAACTAATTTTGAAAATAATATAAATAAAATTCATCCCATTTTAGAAGAACATGATACTAATTAACCTAAAATTGATCTACCTAGAAAGTCTAGAACCCTAAATAAGAACCCTTTAGAAACTGTTATAGGAGACAAAGACATAAGAATAATGACTAGAAGAAATATAGGAAACCTAGTTGAATTATATTCCTTTCTATCACAACTTGAACCTAAATCTTTTGATGAAACCTTAGAAGATTGAAGTTGGATTTCAGAAATGAAAGAATAATTGAATTAATTTTAAAGAAATAATGTTTAGGAATTAGTTGAAGGACCATCAAATTATCCAGTCATAGGAAAAAAATGGGTCTTTAGAAATAAGAAAGATGATCAAGGTACTATAACTAGAGATAAATCTAGATTAGTAGCTAAATAATATAATCACAAAGAAGGTATAAATTATGATGAAACATTTCCCCCCATAGCTAGATTAAAAGATATTAAAATCCTTTTAGATTATGCATCTCATATGATTTTTTAATTATATCAGATGGATATTAAATCTTCCTTTTAAAGGGTTATTTAATGGAGGAAGTCTATGTTGAGAAACCTCTTGGTTTTGAAAATTCTCAAAAACCAGATTTTGTTTATAAACATTTTAATGCTCTCCATGGCCTTAAGCAAGAACCCGAAGATTAGTATAAAATATTAAGTTCTTTTCTCTTGAAAAATGGTTTTACTATTGGTTTGGAAAATCCAACCCTTTTTAAGAAAATAGTTTGTTCTAATTAATTATTAGTTCAAATCTATGTTGATGATGTTATTTTTGGATCAATAAATAAGAAAATTTGTAACAATTTTTCAGAACTCATGAAAAAATAATTTGAGATAAGCAAGATAAAATAATTAAATTAATTTTTAGGACATCAAATTTTTCATAAAGTTTATGGAAAAGTATTGAACCAAAGTAAATATATTACTTATTTATTGAAATAAATTGGTCTTGAGAACATCAAAAGATATTCAATTCCCATGTGTACAAATATTATACTTGATTTAGATGAAGCTATCAAACTAGTTGACACCATGTTGTATAGAGGTATGATTGGTAGTTTATTATATCTTATTGCTAATAGACCTGATATTATGATTTCGGTATGTTTATGTGTCATATTTAAAACAAATTCAAAAGAATAACATCTTATTGTTGTCAAAAATATTGTTATATATTTAAAAGGAACTGTTTTTCAATATCTTATTTATCAAAAAAAGTACAATTTTAATTTAATATCATACTCAGATGCTGATTTGGAGATGTAGATTAGATATAAAAAGTACCTCAAGAACCCGTCACTTTTTTGGAAAATATTTAGTATATTGGCTGAGTAACACAACTTGAAAATTCACCTACGACAATGGTTTAGAACCATGGCTGTAAGCTTGAAAAACATGGCAATAACCTATGGCAACGGTTTCAGAAAACCATGGACACTATTACCATGGAAGTAGGTCTTACCTACTTCCACAGTTTTAAGCATGGAGGTATTATTTATATGGTATAAAAAAATTCAGTGCCCCTAGGTATCCCCCGTGACCCCTCAGGATAACCCCCTTTCACCCCCTGGACAGCCCCCTTGCACCCCCTTGAAGACCCCTCTACACCCCAATGCCTCCTAGACAGCCCCCTTGCACCCCCTTGAACACCCCTACACCCTCTTGCCCCTGGAAATCCCCCTTGCACCCCCCTGAACACCCCACTGCCCTTGATACCCCATGGAAAGCCCCCTTGAACCCCTTGAACCCCCTGGACAACCCCCTTTCACCCCCTGGACAACCCCCTTGCACCCCCTTGCACCCCCCCTGAACAACCCCCTTGCACCTCCATGCCCCCCACGCCCCCCTGGACAACCCCGTGCACCCCCTTGAACACCCCCTGCACCCCCATGCCCCCCCCTGTACAACCCCCTTTCACCCCTAGAAAACCCTTTGCACACCCTTGAACACCCCCTACACCCCCATTCCCCCTAGATAGCCCCCTTGCACCCCTTGACCCCCTTGCACACCATGCCCCCTGGACAGACCCCTTGCACCCCCTTGACATCCCCCTTACACCCCCTTGAACAACCCCTTGCACCCCCTAGACAGCCCCTTACACCCCCTGTATTCCCCCTTGCACCCCCGTAAACACCCCCTACACCACCATTAACCCACAGACAACCCCCTTACACACCCTGGACAACCCCTTGAACACCCCCTACACCCCATTTCCCCTAGACATCCCCTTGTACCCCCTGGACAGTTAAACCCCCTTGAACACCACCTACACCCCCCTAGACAGTGCCCTCCACCCCCTGCACCCCCATGCCCCCCTGTATAGCACCCTTGAACCCCCTGGACAACCCCCTTGAACACCCCCCATGCCCCCCCTCCGTGACACCCCTCCCACCCGGACACCCCCTCCTAGACACCCCCTGCACACCCATGCCCCCTTTCACCCCCTCCTGGACACCCCCTTGCACCCCCTGGGACAGCCCCTTGCCCCCCATTGAACACCCCCTAGCACCCCCTATAGTAGCCAACCCCCTAGACAACCCCCTTGCACCCCCCCCCCCCCCACAAAAAAGCCCCCGACCCCCTGCATGTTTCCTCCTCCCCCAACCAGTTTCCCCTCCCCCTGCTAGTTCCCCCTCCCTTACTAGTCCCACCCCTCCCTTGCCATTTTCCCCTCCCCTTGCCCCTACCAGTCCCCCAACCCCTGGTAGTCCCCCTTTTACCCCATGCTAGTACCCCCCCTGCCAGTTTCCCGCTCCCCCTTTCTTTCCCCCCTGCCCCTACCAGTCGCCCACCTTTGCTAGTCCCTCACCCTAACAGTTTTCCCTCCCCCCAGCCCCTTCCAGTACCCCTCCACCCTGCTCCTACTAGTCCCCCTCCCAATGAATTTCCCAAACCATTGGCTTGTATCAGGTCAAGGGATCTACTAACCATTTCTGAAATTTCCTAGACACTAAATATATTTAATGGGTTTAAAGAAAATGTTACAAAATGAGAACGAGTTACTCTATTTTTTACACAGAAGCTTAACATGGTAATCACTATAAAAATTAAATTATATACTAAAGCTATATACATACTAAGAATTAAACAACTAAAAATATAAAAAAACATATAAATGAACTTAGATGAGGCTCCCTATAAGGAAAAATATTAAAGAAGTCTAGAACCAACTCAAAAGTACCTACTACACAAGGTAGAACATAGTAGTTCTTATTCATTAAAATTTGGGTAAAACAAAACATCTTAGAAAATTAAAAAAAATATAACCCAATAAACAAGAATAGTGTAGTCATATAACCAATAATAATAGAATAAATGCACCAAGTATAGGAAAAAAAACCAGTCTCCAACTGAACTAATGTGGGATAGATAAACAATATTTCATGTGCTGATCCACATATCATAATGAGGTAGGTTCTAATTTAGAGTTCTGTTGAGATTTTCAGTAAATATATATGATGATGTCATTCTCACAAGGTTCATCCATTGACCATTGGATGAATTTAAACATTTGAAAATTCCATGTGAAATAATCTTCAAGTTTACAAAAATCATGATTGGTTCATCATAAAGTAATTTCATACCATATGAATGGAAACATACTAGTTTTGGCCATTGTGAAGATGGAAAAGTATCTTGGAAGGCCACACCCATCAAAGAGGGAATTACGATGGTCATGATGCAATGATCATTTCTTTGCCTGAAACAACTAGTCCAATATAGTCGTGGTAGTCTCTATAGTGATCATCTAGAATACTTGTGTGAAGTAGACTAATCCAAAATGGCTATAAAATATTACATGGTTAGAGTGGCATAATTCATTGAAGATATATTTTATAAGAAAGATGAGATGGGAAATAAAAATACATAATTTTGTTGTGATATATTACATTTTTTTAGCATTTTCTTATTCTGGAATTTACCTTTATTCTAAGTTTATATAGGTTTATCAATTTTATAAAGTAGAGAATTTTGTTTCTTTTATTCTTACTATATTCACTAGGATTTTTCAAAACAATTTTCAAATTTTATTAGACAATAATTTGGTGCATGATCTTCCTTCTTCTTGATTGTAAATTCCTTCTTTGTAGAAACTACTTACGAACACCCCCTCCAAGACCCCCCTCCTGAAAACTCCCCCACTACCACCACCAACCCCCATACCCTGGACACCCCTTAACCCCCTACAATAGCCCCACAACCCCTGGTACCCTCCTACCCCCACGATCCCACCACCCCACTGTAGTAGCACCCACACCCCACTACAGTAGGCCCAACACCCCACTGCAGCAGCCCCCATAACCCCCTACAATAGCCCCACAACCCCCTGCCACCCTCAAACCCCCACCCATTACAGTATCCCCCACACCCCACTGCAGTAGCCCCCACACCCCACTGCCACCCCATCCCCCTACCCATGGACACCCCCAACCCCCTACAACAGCCCCCACAACCCCCTTCAACCCTCCAACCCCCACCACACCCCACTGCAGCAGTGCCCACACCCCACTGCAGTAGGCTCAAAAACCCACTGCAACAACCCCCACAACACCTTGTCACCCCCAACCCCCTACCCATGGCCACCCCTTCCACCCCTACAGTAGCACTCCTACCCCTTGCCATACCCACCCCCATAAACAACCCCCTGCCACCCCAACACCCTACAACATCCCCCTTCCCCTAGAAACCCAAACCCCCTATAGTAGCCCATTCCCCTGCCCACCCCCATGCCCCCACACCCACACACAACCCTCTTCCACCCCTACCCCTACAACAAACCCCATCCCCTTGCAGAAGCCCCATGCCCCTTGCCACCCCCACCCTGCCCCCACCACACCCCACTGCAACAGCCCCCACAGTCAGAAAAACATATACACATATTATATGTATAAGGAATTAGTTGGAATATATCAATTAATTGGTGAAATATCCAATAATGATTTCATGATACAATAAAAGTGCTATCGAAATATAAAACAATCTATTACAACACTCATAAGAAACACATTGAGATCCACCATAATTTTTTCGAGGATAAGGTGAATAATAATGCTTTAAAACTCAAATTTGTTGGTACTCAAGATCACGTGTTGTATATATTCACCATATCATTGGGACATGTTTGTTGAACAGTATGCTGGAGTGGTCCAAAAATAAGAAACACTATCATTAGAAATACACGAATGAGTTGGAAATGTTTTACCAACATTGTATACAAGGGAGAAGTTTTATTGTGATGCATATGGTCACTCACACACCCTTACACAACCCAAACACAACCCCAAAACAACCACTTCACACCCCCACTAATTTCTAAAATAAACCACATACCAAAAACTAAATTCAAGGTTAAATAGAGCCTATGAATTTCATTTGTCTAAAATTCAAACGAAGAAGGTCAAGAAGAGGGGAACAAAGAAATTGGATACTCTTATCTACATAAAAATTGATTCATTTTGAATATTTTTTTCAAACCACATATAAGATGCTTCATGAAAAAATTAAAATTCAGATTCTATATAACTTCAATATGTTAAAGATGAACCAGGACACCCAAATCTAGATTCTTGTAGGGTCTAGACAACCAGAATATGCATTGTTGGAAACACTACAAGAAAGCCATCCCACTAAAGTGAGATAGAGAATTTCTCCATACTGAAGAACTAGGCCACCCAAATCTCAATGAATGGAAAATCCATAGTGAAGACATCACCAATAACAAAACACATCACTATTCATCCCACCATGATAGAGTTAGGTGGGATGGGATGAGATCAAAACACTTCCAGAAGCCAACACCATAAAAAAACCTAACATCACCACCATCTTCTAACTATAAAACATCATTCCAAATATTTTTCAAACCGAAAAACATAATAAATTGAATAAAAAACTGAACAAAACCTAAATCTCATCACCACCACCAACAAAAAGAATCTCCACTCAAAGTCTGATAAAACACACATGAGAATAAAACATCCCCCACACCCCAGCCCCTATCCCCACCACCTTCACCGCCATGGCCCCTTGCACCCCTACCCACTCCACCCACACTTCCCCCACCCCTTCCCCTTTCACCACCCCATCCACACTTCACCTCCCGCCACTGCACCCCCACCTGCACCCCTACTACCCCAGCCCCCAACCTGCACGCCCACTACCCTCCCCTCCCCCTGCCATGCACAACCCCTCCCCCACCCACTACTACAATAGCCCCTGCCCCACCCCTTACATAGACCCTCCCCTCCCCTCCCCCTAATACAAAATCCCCTCCCCTCCCCTCCCCTACTTCACCAACCCCTCCCCTCCCCTCCCCCCTACTGCACTAGCCCCTCCCCTGTACAACCCCTCTCCCTCCCCCTACTGCCCCAACCCCTCCCCTCCCCCTACTTCTTCTATATTTACATGAGGGGTTTTTTGGGGGGAGGGGTACTACTAATTAAAATTGTACACTCAGTCATATTTTGTGTGTGTTTATTTCTAGCTCTACAGGAGGGAGTCAGTAGATGTGATAAGCTTTGTTAACTCATAGATATTAAAATAGAAAGTGTCAAGATGAAAGAGAAAATATAAATAATTTAAGTGTGAACATAATAGACGTGATAAGCTTTGTTGTCATGATTGTAGGAGTTGAATCCAATCATGAACTATTGTTGGTGTTACCAGTTGAAGAATCTCAATTGTAATGATAATTTGTTGCCTTATTTTAGCCTATGTGGTATGGAATTGGAAAGGATTTTGTTTCAGGAAGCATACAATTAACAAAAAACACTTGAACCTATTTGGAACTTTGCAATGACTGATTCATTATATGCCTGGGTTGCTACTAAAGTACCATCATGAACAGATGAAAGGAAGAGTATTTGGATAGAATGTTTCCGAGAAAGCATCCAGACAACGTGAAATGAGAAATTTATTATTGAATAGTCTTGTAAAGAAGGAGTTTGTTATTTTTATTTAAGTAAAATGGATTTCAGGTTCCATTTAAGTTACTTCATATGGTACATGGGCATGAGGTTTGGCTGGATCAAGCTTATGATTGGGAAAGATATTACTAGACTTAGATGTTTGAACTCTTGAAACTAGTGTCATGGATGCAGACTACTCTGAAGATACCCTACCAAATGGCATTCGGTTCTTCAAGGAGAGTATTATTGAGGAATCATTTGGAGACTTAGCACCAAATACTGAACTTTCACCCCGCCTTCACCCACCTCTACACCCACCCTCTCCCTTGCACCCTTCTTCACCCCACTACCCCCTCACCCCTACTATCCTTACCCCACTACACCCCCATCCCACTAAACCCACCATATCCCCTACCCCCTCCTTCACCCCCAATACCCCAACTACTGTCCCCACCCAACAGATATGAATAGAACTGATATAAAATAAATAATGGTTCCCTAACAAAACTACCTCAAACTATAAAAATACATTTAATTTCATTTAATGTTATCTATAACCCCTATTTGTTTTGTAATTTTTAGAAAACACCTTTTTTGGGTTAAGTGTGAATGAACATAATAGATTACCAAAATACCCACAAATAAATTAAATACCAGAACCAAAATTCAAATTAGAAATTTAATCATTGCATGTAGTTCATCCACACACTATAAGATTTGGGAGGAGATAAGACACGTCTTGCGATATATGTGAGAGTTGAAATCATGTGACACCTAAAGCTCTATGTCATCGGTCACTATCGCCATTATTTAAGCCCTATTTAGATCAATCAACTCACTATTTCCAATATGCATCACCTCATCAAAAATTCCATACTAATGATACTGAACACCACTGTTCCTGACTCAGTTTCATCTGAAATTCCATTTTCATCATTGAATCAAGAAAATACTAAACCAAATATATACGAACCATCATCAAATTCTACATGATTATAGAACCCAAAATGACTTCACCAATGATAAAATCAAAAAATAATACCAACCATTCTGATCCAAATACTCAAACTTAATAAAATTAATCAACCCAAATTGTTTCACTAAACTAAGAAGAACTAAAATATATGGACTTAAACTAAACCAAATATATGTGACCTGATCCAAATCAAACAGAACATAAAACTATTACTACTAGAAATGAGAAAACCAACATAGTTTAAATAAAACCTAATAAAATCTAAAAATCTCCAACTAAATCTATGTAATCAAACAAAAATGATTCACTAAAATATGAACCTAATGTTATAGACTTAAAATAAACCAAATAGATTTGGACTAATCCAAATTAAATTTAATTAAAATAACACTACTAGAATTTATACAACCCAACTTAAATTAAACCAATGTAAATAAAAATTAAATGAAGCTACCTAAACTAAATCGTTATACCATCCAAAAAATTCTCAAAACCAAGAATTCTTCCTCTATATTACATAATCATTATAATCCAAAACCAAACAAGTAAATTGTATTTAATAATAAAGTATAAAATTTTCTAAATAAAGATAATAAAAAATAGTAAAATTTGTTCCTCAAAATATAAATATATAAAATTTATAATACTATGATTTCACCTCCACTTCCCCCTACCCCCTTCCCCCCACTAAACCCCCTTCCCCTCCACAACCCCCACCCCCACTTCCCCTGCACCCTCCTTCCTCCCACCCTTCATTATTTTCTAATAAATTTTCCTTGTTTAAAATTTATCCATCACCTAATCAAATCTGAAAAAAATAACCTCTTTGGTTTTGATCCATAGGTTTAGATAACTCTCCTAGATTGAGTTTTAAATTTATGATTCATTTAGAATTTAGAATTTTTTTTTACTATTTTATTAAAAATTATTAATACTCATATACTTTTATATTTTTACTAAATAATGATAATATGGAAGAGAACCTAGCTCAATTAAATTGACCAATTACAGATTTTTGTGCACAAAATTTTAACTATTAGAATACTTTTTTGGTGTTTCCAAATAATGAATTAGACTTTGAGTTAAATCATGGTCTAATCCAAATGTTTCATATTTTTTAATTGCTTGGTAGGTGAAGACCCCAACAAGAACTTGAAGGAATTTGGAACCATGTGCATTGCCTTCAAAATGAGATAAATTTCATAAGATCAAATAAAATGAATGGAATTACCATTCTCTTTAGAGGTCTTATAAATGGAATGGATGAGAAAATATAAATTGGAGAGGTCACAAGCTAGTATGCCCCTTAGAGATCGATTCTTTAAATGTTTTTCTTTGATTCCAGGAGAAAATAGGAAAAAATGAGATTTATGGGATAATTAAATCCAGTTGATAAGCTCTTTATGGGTATTGGTACATATTCTAAAGGTTTAATACTTGTAATCTACATCAAAATAACATATATGATAATAATTTCTTAAAAATATTATATCGAGGCCTTCTGACCAGTGATAGAAACCTATTAGATTCTTCATAAGGTGGATCTCTCATGGGAAAATATTTAACTGGGTCCAAGGATTTGATAGATAATGTCTCTTAGAAATCTCAAAATATTCATACATAGACCACTACTAAAAGTGTGGATAAGGTAAAAAATTTTAACTCACATTTACTTGAGTCTATGATTAAATAACTGAACTCTCTTATGAGATAATTTGTGTTGATTAAAATGAATGAAGCACCAACTAAACCGCCATTGGTCTCTCAATTTGGAATTTTCTTAAGATTTTTTATAGACTTTTTCCCATAAATGTATAACACAGAAATATGTGACACTATGAATAGAAGATAATTATAACAACCATTGAACAACCAAGGTTTCAAGGAGTATTCAATAGTCTAATATAGATATGAAATGAAATATCTGTCCAATACACCTTTCTAATAGATTTTATAATAGATTTATCATCCCCCCAATTCCAGTAGTTATCTAAAAACTCTCAACCTTTACCAGGTTACCAAACTTGAGGAAAAATTGTAGATCCATCCATGAAGGACCTACAGAGATAGATAGAATACTGAGGTAATCAACAATATACTTGGACAACCTATGGTTCTAAGAAAAAGGAGTTAAAAATACAATATGAAAAAATCCTTAATATTTTAAATACATTTGATAAATCAAGGTTCGTGTAAACACTTATCTTAACCAATTATTAACCCAAAGTGTTATTTCTATAATAACTTTTTGGTAGGTATAGGGTAGTGTGAATTATCCTCTAGAAGAAAAACATAATACTGAATGCCCAGTGGAAAATGAATAAGACCATATTGGAAACAATCTTGTATGCATCTATCACATCATGGTTTCAGAACATACATGTTCTATGTGACTCATCATAATCATATAGGATTTTATTTATATGGTAAAATTATTTTATATAAAATAAATAGATAACTGAACATTCAATTTAGTAAATCCTCCAAACATTACTTCTAATCAATAACTCCAACAATATCATGATATGTAATATATCTATCACTATGAAACATATATTTACATTAAAAAGTTATAATAATCAATGAATACTGTATATATAAGAAATTATCTTTTAGAACTCACCATAGACTATCCATCCATCTTAAAATCATATCATCATTACTACTGATTTCTAGAATTTTTATATTTAAACTCTATAATACAATAAAACCTAATGAAAATCAGAAAGAAATCAAATAAATCATACCTGATTCAGTAAGTGAAAACAAATAAATTCTATCAAGGAAAAATGAGATAATTAATATGACAAAAAATCCAAAAAAATGAATCATACCCAATTAAAATTTAGGAATTTGTGGATTTGAAATCAAATAAACCCTTCTCTGTGGAAAAAACCATAGGGCATGTGAGGAATTAGAACCATCATGGTTCATAAGTATTCTACTGTGTATTGGAGAAAATCAAAGATAATTGAAACCAAAAAAAAAATAGAATAATTATTTGAGTAAATAAAAAGAAAACCCTAACATACCCTACCACATGCCACTCACAAGCTGTGATTCATGGACCGCCCACTAATGAGAATTAGAGGGGACCATGAATGTGTGAATACTAAAAAACCATTAAACATTGGTGATTTGAGGAGGAGAGTGGCCCAAAGGCTGAGGCAGATTCTAAGTCACATCAGAAGAAGAGGATCACATGGAGGTTGGGTGGTCACGTTGTCGGAGGAGGATCGTCCCGAGGTTGGGTGGTTACGTCATCGTTAGAGGATTGTCCCGAGGTTGGGTGGTCACTTCATCAGAGGAGAATCTTTTTGAGGTTGGTTAGCTACATCATTAGAGGAGGATATTTAGAGGTTGGGTGGAAGAATTAGGGGAGGAGTATCACTGACATTCGGTGAAGAGAGATCGCGACCTCAGAAGGGAAAAATCGGGGGGGGGGGGGGTGAAATCGTGATGAGGGTAGGGTTGGGGGTGTAGCTCCATAGGTTTCTTATGACCTGTGGGAGTATGTCAGGGTGTAGCCATATTTTTTTAAACTGTGTCTATATAAGTGTGGAGATATCTTTCTTTTTCTGGTAGTGTATGAAGCAACACTTAGTTGCATTATCAACAACCGAAAAATAATATGTATTTGTAGGCCATTTCTATGTGCAAGAGTTATGGATGAAAAACACAATGATGGACTTTGGACTTAATTTTAATAGTACAACTATCTTACGTTAAAATACATGTGCTATAAATATTTCAAAAAAATCAATAAGTCATTCTAAAACTAAGCATATTGATATTAGACATCACTTTCTAAAGGGTCATGTTCTTTAAAAGGATATATCGTGAGAATTTGTTGATACTAAATATCAATTAACTTATTTTTTCACTAAACCACTTCCCACTACAAGTTTTGATTTTATTAATGGGGAGCTAGTTTTATTTAATTTTTTAAAAAGCTAGTTTATTTTATATTATTTTAAATTATTTTATCTTATGTGTATTACTGTAAATTCAATTTATTTTTCATATTTTATTTTACTATATTTTAGTTATTTTATTTAATCATTAGTTTATTTACACTAGATAACTATTAATTTTTTTTTCATAATTACTCTATGATATGGGAAATGACGATATGCATCACCTGTCAGAAACCCTTCATCTACCATACCCTTCATTTACCAAAACGGTTTTGTCTAACATGAATCCTTCATTTTTCCTTCCTAACCCTAGAAGTAAAAAACCTCAAACTTTAAGTTTTTTTTGGAAATGAAGAAAACTAAGCGAGTCGAAGGAGACAAAATCTATCCAAAGATACAATTTGTTACTGGTAGAAAAATACTTGAAGGAAAAGTGGCATATTTTGATCAGTTATATCAGATGGATATTCTCCTAAAATAGGTGTTAGCATTTCAAGGGGTAGAGATTTATTTTAATGAAATAAATTCAGAATTTCATTATGAGGTAGAACTAAAATATTTTTATAAGAGTGTACAGTTCATTTTTGGTGATTCGGAGGATATGATCTTTCCAAGTATTGGCAATAAGGGTTTCTTTTGGTTTCTTTAACTGATGTTTCGCAAATCATAGACTTCCCACATGAATGAGTTTTTCACTTCAATGTTAAATCAATTAGAGATAAGAACCACTCATCCATAGGCATTATATATTTTATGTTCAACTAGAAACATATTAGTAATTTTTTGTTAAGTATCTCGAGGTTGATCATAAAATTTGGGTTAAGTACATTTAGACTAGTATCATGCCAAGGATGTGAGAGATGGAGAAAATTTTGTACCCTGATATGTACATCATGTTTTTATTTCTATGTGATATTAAGATGAATTTTCCATGGTATATATTTCGATATTTGTATTACTATTGTCAACTAGATTCTAGGATGATTTTTAATCCTTATTGAAGGATAATTTATTGAATCCTGTTTAAAAAGAATATGATTCATTAATTGATTCAAGAGTTATGTTCCATCACAGTAATGTCCTTATTGCCAAAAGTCTATGGAAGCTAGGATTTTTCTGGAGTACTATAAAAGGAAAATTTTTCCTTTGGGTGCTGAAGAAGAAAAAAGCTTAGGATATTTAGCTTAGGGGGAGAAAGGAGTTGTTTGATTGGATGGTTTTATTGAATAAAAAACTAATTATGTTTCTCAACCATCTAAGAGAAGGCTTAGATATAATAAAAAAATAGCGGAAGTTTAGGAGCAACAAAGATAAGAGGGATTTGTTGAGAAACCTCAAAACATAGATGTTCAATAGGTGGAAGAGCAAGTGTTGGCTTCATGAGAAGCAACCTACTAAGTTAATTTAGATTAACCTATTATTGAAAAATAAATACTAGTGGATAGTCAATCTTGAGAACCTGTAACTATACCTTTAATAATTGAACAGGTACATGAAAAAATTCAAGTAGAGTCCAATCCAGTAGAAAATATTCATGTCGAGAATATTCAAGCATAAAATGATCAAGAAGGTAGAAATGTTGATAAAGAAGATTCCCAAGAATTTCAAACTATGGTTGTCAATCTAACTGTGGAACAATCAGGTCATGTTTCAAGATTACGCTAATGTACATAACAATTAGTTGTTTTAAAGTGAATAATAAATAAAAAAATGTAGTTGAATTCCTTTTCCAAGTGTTGTTGTTGATCAGACACTGAATACAGATGAAGGGACATCGATTCATTTTCACATCAAGTTGAAGAAATTGTGATTATGTTTAACAAGTCTCAAGAATAGAATGTCACTCTATGGTAGGAGCATGAAAATATAAATAAAAAGATCCAAGAACATAATGCGAATAATATTTTTAGAAGGTTTTTCGATTCCTTCAATAGAGAAATGTTAAATGAGATTGAGAGGATCAGATCTTAAGCTGTTTCCAAGATAGATTTTGTAGATTTGAAGTGGTACTTGGGATGTTAGTTTGAATCAATCAAAAGAAGTGTTTGATATACCAGTTTGTCTACTTCTACTCCTTCCACCAGACCATATTTAATTAGAATATTTCAGGCTATTCCGTCTGTTAGGGAAGACATGAATGCTCATCTAGATAACATGCAATTCCATAGTCCTCCTCTTTTTGTTTTTTTGGGGAATCAAAAATTTCTTGTTGATCAGTTGAATCATGGATAAACTAGTATCAAATTTATATTGTATTAGTTTATAGAAAAGTTGGAAAATATATGGAGAAATAGGAGAGATGAGAAGAATTTTTGAAAGCCAATATATTGGAGAATTTGTATATTAATCTTGATTCCAGAATTCTGATTATTCATCTGGGTGATTGTATTATGCAGATGTTGTGAGTTTCGATGGCTGAGTTAAAGGAGATGTTTAAAGCCATTCAAAATTACAACCTATCTAATCCCTAACCATCCATTTATCCTTATTCTGATAGTGACTATAATGTTTCTTAGTCAACTCCTTACTATATTAATACATTTTCGAATCAATGAAATTGTCTTCATTTCTATTTTCATTAAATTAATTTTTATATTCTTTTATATTTTTGTCTAATATCCAAACAAGTAGTCTTCATTATATTAATCAGTTTATTATACCATTCACTTACTAATTTGGTAAATATTAAATGTGTTTTACTATGTTTATCTACTTTCTTATTGATATCAAAAAGGGAGATAAATTTGTATTAACATAACAAACATTTCTTTTTAATTTTAAAATATTGTGACACAAAATTAGATAAAAAAAATTATTTTTATCAAAATACTTCTATCAAATCAAATTTGATTCACTTTATATTGGTAAAATTATAATTTATAAGTTTTAATTTATGGGTTTTGTGATCATAAAAAAGTGGGAAATTGTTGGCTCTCTATTGTCTCAATAATAATTTATAAATATTAGTTATTTGGATGCTAAAAATACCCTTGTTTGTTTTACTAATGATTTTACTTTAAGTATATTTCAGGTAATTAATTTCATTTATAATTCTTATTTTAAAATGATATTCAAGTATTTCTTTTGTGAGAAATATTTGTCAAAGTGTTTGGAATGCTGTCAAACATATTCTGGAAACACTGTTCATTGTTTGTCATTTTCTAGAATCACTATTAATTCCCTACGCTGAAGAAAATTGTGTAAGAAACATACCCTAAATTTCTAATAAATCTTATGGTAAAGGTTAAGCACGTCTAGTTTGTCAACCATATATTGGAAGAAACATATCATTAAAGAACATTACATTTGAATGAAACCCTATTTTTTTCAAAGAGAAAAAGTATGGTTAAAAAACCCTATGTAAGTTTGGAACCTTACATTTGAGAAGAAAACATATGGAACATCAACCTTATGTTTGTAATCAACCTTACATTTTCAACCTTATGTTTAGGAAAATTGAACATATTTATAATTAATGTTACTCTCTGAATTTTATAATGATATGGATTAACAGATGGATCATCAACCCTACATTAATGAGTTAAACCCTACTTTTGAGGTTTTGTCATTTTATGTAGGAACCTTACCTTTTCTTGTTCAATGATGGAAATTTGAATTTACTATTTTAATCGGAGTTTCATGCCATGATATTTACAGAATATCAGAAAAATTTAGATAATTTTTTTGATTGATTCATAGATTATAATAAATGATTTAAAGAGGCATTTACAACGAAGATTTTGCATCTTATTCTTAAGGGAAGTTATGAATACTCTGAGCTGTATTTTTGAATTTGAATTCTCTTGATTTATCTCGAATATTTTGTGAATCTGAAATATTTCTATGAGATATATCATTATATATGTTTCTCCACCAGATGTGTGTATATCTCTCAGCTGTGTTGTCAATTTTTATTTCTTCAAGTTTTATTTTGAAATTTAATTTACGGTGCTACAATGATCGAGCATCTCAGAAACAAGGACTACATTTTTGAGATATACATGTTTAATCTTGAAAGCGTGATGCTGTATTTTTGTTGCTGTTATTAAAATCAAAGATATTTTGTGGAACTGTATCCCTTCAGACATATTTCAAATATTATTATTCTTCTAATGTCAAAGATCCATTTTCTGTCAGTTTTGTGTTGCTGTAACTGTGATGTTTAAACTATTTTATCAAGTCAATATCTATTGACTCTTTTGAGTATTATCAACTCAGTTTCAGTCATGATGGAGTGTCAACTTCTCATACTAAGCTGTGTATATTTTGGTTCTATATTGAAATAACTAGAAGGTTCTATTTTTATCCTTGTTTGTATGGGTGAAAACTTCCTGCACTAAGTTCTGGATCAGTCTTATGAGAAGAATAAATGACTAGTGAAATTCACCAAGCCCTCATAGAGGGTTATTTGTGAAGTGGAATAGAAGATCTTCATGCCCCAAACCACTATAAATATCTATGTTCTATTTCTATGCTTTTATCTGATGCTTATTCCTTCATAATAGAAAAACTACTCTATCATCTCTTACTATTAAGTGACAGCATTGTAATTTATTTAAATGGAAACAATTTACCCCCTCTTATGTCTTCATCATATAATTTCTGACCTAACAGATGGAATACTTAATTCCAAACACCTTGAACTTACCTTCAAGGCCTCATTGAAATACATCATAAACATATCATCAAGGCCTCGTGCCATGACATCATACATAAATGATTAAGGCCTTAGCCAAATACGAAACCAATTTTTTCACATGAGACCTGTCAATGCATCGATGAACTATCTATATCTTGGAACCATATATTACCTATATTTCCAATATATTTATCATATTTAGAGTGATCAGTAGAATTACTTCTTGAAATAACTTATATGTCAATAGTTATCCACATTGAATGAAAAATATAGAACATCAATACCTAATCTTCATAAAACCTCTAGAGAATGAATAAAGATGGTAATATTGGATCATATCCCTAATAAAAATAATGGGTTTTATCATAGTTTAAAAAATTAATTTTTATAGATAATTGGAACTTTTCATTAGGAAAATACTAATTTCACTTTAAAATAACTTATTGAAATTCAAAAATTTCCCAGATATTAAATAAAACATTTTATTTGAAAATTAATATGAAAAATGGTAAAGGGTGATTTAAATCATGTAATGGTTAGGACAATAGTAAATTTCATTCATTATATATAAGTTAAAACAATGATTTATTTCATATTTTTAGTTTATTAAAAAAATTACCTCATTCAAAAACCAACAAGAAGATTCATTTTAAATTTTTTGAAAAAGAATAAAATCATGAGTAAAAATTAATTTAAATAATCATTGGTGAATATTAAAAATATGTTTGGAAATATTTTTAGAAAACGTAGACATGGAAGAAAAATATGGCTAACTAAAGTGGAAATAAACTCTATTTTTCTTAAAAAAATATTCTCAGTCTTTTAGGTACACAAGAGAGTAAAATGATTCAATTAATTTAAAGTTCAGTAATGTTGGTCAGAGTTGTTCACTCAAGAGAGGAGGGGTGAATTGAGTGACTATAAAACGTTTTGTTACAAAAAATATTATTTTAAAAGAAAATGTTTTCCCCAAAAACAAATACAGCTCAGTTATTCAAGGGTATACTGTTATAAGAGTTTGACTGTTTAAAAAACTTCTTTGATGATTGATTAATTATCAGTAATCTTAATGTATATTATTAATATTACTTTTGAAGTTATCATAGTAAGAAAAATCAGTTATAATTTCTTTCCAAGACTAACTATCAGTGTGAAATTAGAGTTTTCTGGATTATGCAATAAAGCAGTTAAAATAGAGAAAACTAAATTAGACAGAACAATGGATATAAAACATGTTGTTCAGTCTCAAGCGGAGTCCTAATCCACTCCACTTGGTGATTACCTACCACCAAGCAGTTTATATAAATAAAATTTGATCCACACCATGGATCAGGGTTAACAATAGTACACAGACTATCCATGTCACACGGGGACCTCTTCCACACTTTTCACGGGTATATAAAAACAATAACCAGACCACACAAGGACCTCTTCCACAATTGTCATGGGTAAACAGAAATAGAGAGTTTAGTGTAAGGATTTGGAAATCCTTCAGTTTAGCATAGGAGTCAGTGTGTTCATGGAATATACAGAGTATACACACTGCTCAAAAGGTAAGTAAAAGAATCACTAAGAGAGAGTAGATATGAATTTGGAATGCTCTAGTGATTTGAAGTGCATTTCTGTAATCCTTTGATTTTTCAGAAATGCTTCTGAGCCCTCTGTTTTTTTATTGATAAAAAGAGTGTCACGATTTAGCTTGTACTCTCCACGAGATTTGACAATGTGAAGATGTTCTCTGGATTCCAGTGTACTTTGTATGTTCTTCAGTAGAGTCAGATTGTATGCATGTGAAAATGCTTTCCTTGAAAATCTTGCAAAGTGTTCTTCGTGGTTGTGCTCACACGTATGTTTTCTGTTCAATATCGCACGCTGTTGTTGTTGGGAACTCTCCAATGTTTATCTTCGAAAATGTATGAGATTTAGACGACAGGTTCCATTAGTTTCATACCTTGTACCTCGTACTATGTCTACAAAGAAACATTAATTATGTCAGTGCATTAAAGGAATAAAATATGACCGTTAAACATTAAATTGAAAGATGACAAAATAGTTTAAGAAACAGTGTCACAGTAAGTTGAGAAAACGATGTCTCCTTCACGGTGTCTGAGTGTCATGGTCTAATTATCACGGTGCCTGATCTTTAAGGTGTCTTTCCTTTATGGTGTTTTGGATTATGGTGTCTCTGTCACAGTGTCTCGTTCATGGTGTCTCAGTCACGGTGTCTCTGTCACAGTTTCTCCGTCACGGTGTCTCGGTCACGGTGTCTCTGTCACGGTTTCTCCATCACGGTTTCTTGGTCACGGTGTCTGGCTAACTATGTCTTGCTTCACGGTGTCTGGATAACTGTGTCTTTCTTCCCGGTGTCTGGCTAACTGTGTCTTATATTTAGGCAAATAATAGTATTCAGATTTAAACTGTAATATGCATGAAATGAATTGAGCTTAACCATTATAAAGCATGAGAGAACTTGAAACAAAAATACACATGATTGGATATTATTTATAGGATTGAACTAGGTTGAATGAGATTTGTGATCATTAACAAGATATGTGATAATTAAAGATATTTGTGATCATTAAAACATGAGTAATTCATGAGGAGTCCAATAATCTTCCCCTTTTGATGATCACAAATCATGTACGGTAAGTGTGTAAATTGGATGCAACTATACAGAATATAACATAGAATATAACTTCTCCCCCTTTTGGGATTATCAAAAAGTTAAAATAAGAGAGGGTAATTAGTTTACATTCCATTAAAAGTAATCATAGTATAGTACAACATAAAGTAGAAATAAAAATATCAATGACATCCCCATAAATCAGTAGTAAGAACAGGTCTTCTTCAAGGATTCACCTTCTCTTTTCCTTCATCAGCAGCAGAAGAGGAAGCCATAGGTGCAGTGGCTGATGTGGAAGAAGACATAGATCTGGTGGAGAGAGAGGGTAAAGGGAGACCTTAGAAGACTGAGGGAGCCAATGTTGGAGCAGTAGAACATCGAGGCAGTTGCTGGTCAAGGATGACAGGCCTGATCTGACTAAAAGCCTGGACCACAGACATGGTTGTGGAAGCTAAGGCATAAGTGAAAGTAGGTAATCCATGTATGAGAGGAGCATCCACTGGAGCAACAATTGGTGTACTTTGCACATGAAGATATGGTCTCAGGAGTTTAATGAAGTCTGCAATAATCTCTCCTCTAAACTGCATGGCCTTTTCAAAATCATCTTTGTTTTCCATGAACTTGTCCAACAATCTGGTAAACTCGGTGAGCTTCTGGACTTGGTTTTTGAAGGCTGGGGTGACAGGAGGAATTCTCAGATTCTCTACAAGGTATTTGAAGTGGTTGGTCATATCATTCTTGGAGAAAATACATTTGAAATAGAAGTCCACTTTCTTAGAGATCTCATGCTGGGCATCATTGGAAATCTTGGAATGGATTTGCACAAGGTCAAAAACTCTATCACTATTCTTGACATCTTCAGATAAATAAGTCACATTAAAGCCACTGAAAGTAGTTTGAAGCTCTTCTTGGACTATATATCTGAGCAAAGAACTGTCCAAGGCAGGTGTAGAGGATTCACCGGAGGTATGAGAAGCTTTGACTGATGTGGTCAGAGACTTGAGCTGATTCAGTACCTTTTGAAGTCAGCCAGTGTATTCATCCGTGAGTTTATTTAGGTTCACCATAAGATCTCTCATTTCTTTCAACAACTGTTTGTTCCTTTCTACAATCTTTTCATCAAAGGATAATAGGTACGGGTGAATCGTATAGACAACATATTAAGAAATTTGAGACACAGAAGGTTCTAGAGAGGCAGCAACATGTTCTGATCTGAAATGTAGCTGTTTCTGCATATCTTCCAACATGATTTTTAGGGTTAAGACTTCATTCCTCTTCAACTTATTTTCAACTCAAACTTCTTGAATTTCATGGAGCATTTTAGGTCGGATTTTCCAAATAATATTCTCCAAAAGTAGTGAGGAATCTCTCTCACTCAGATGTGTCACATCATGAGGTTGAGAATTCAAAATCATCGCAACTCCAGACAAGATAGTGTCTCCAAAAACCTTCAAATCATCCTTACTGACAAAGGATAGCTGTTCAGGTAGGGGTTCAGGTGCAGGTTCAGGTGAAGGAATTGGTATAGGGGTAGGTTCAGGTTCAGGTTCCTTCTCAGGGACAAAGATAGAAAATGACTTCAACTGAAACAGTGAGGAAAGATCAATCCCAGTGGTAGTAACTTGTTGAGATTCACTCACATCATAAAATCTAGAGAAATTTGTACTGGGTGTCCATAGGACTAGACTCAGCCGGATGTGATGCTTCATCAGTCTCAAGATTTTTTGTTTCCTCCCCCTCAATAGATGCTTCCTTTTTAGGATCTAGAGGCTCAGGAGCTAGTTCTAAAACCACATGTTCATCTCTATGTTTTTCAATCATCTCCTGTCTAGCCAACTAAAAGGCTATCTCCATCCTCTTTTCAGCAGAGGGTATTATCTCATGAACATGTTGTTTCTATAGGGGTTATTCTATATTTTCTTCATCCATAATAGGTAGTTGTTCTACTGTAGCCTCTTCCATGACATGTAGTTGTTCCAGATTTGTTTCTTCCATGACTTGCTGCTCAGGTTCTGGGACAATTGATTCTCTTTCAGCCTCGGGTTGGATTTCCATATTGACATCATCTCTAGGGATACGAACTTCTTCTTCAAGAACAACAGGAGGAACAATAGTCCTTTCATACTTAATAACAACTTCTTGCCTATGAGGCACTTCAGCCTATTCTTCTACTTCTTCTTAGTAGTCACCAAGTTCATCTGGTTCCAAAACAGGTTCAGAAATGTCCTTCGGCCTTGATGGAAAATCAATAGGATTAAACTTCTCATAAATATTATCATTGTCTTCCACCCAGTCATTTTTTTCAAGGGTTCCTATTAATATTCATTCTCCTAATGATGGGTTTAGAGAGGCAGTACTCCCAATCCACAAGAACTTCTTCATTGGGTCCAACTACCCTTTGGAAACAAGCATGAATGAAATAAGCCGACAGTAGAATAGAGAGGTGGATTTGGATGTGACCTTGATCAACTAACACATATAGTGAATGATGTACTTGCACAGGTTGATTTTGTATCCACTATTCATAATATGAATCAATAAAACATCTTGATAATTTAATATAGAAAAGTCACCTTTCCTCGGGCTAACAATATTTTGAACAAACCTAAACAAAAACCTTGTTTCTCGATCAAGTTCAGCAGATACGACCCTTCTCTTGGTGCCATTTCCAGTTAAGATTTTCAAATCATCTTCAAGGTCAAAGAAATCAGTCGTAGGTGGGTGTTATCTTTGATAATCATCATAGATTCCTTCGTGAGGTATCCTAAGGCATCCAGCCCATAAGCTTGATGAGAAGGAGCATCCTTTTCCATTAATCTAGATACTCAAAAAAAACATTCACCAAAGTCAAAAGAAAACTGAGTGTGCTGGTAGAACTGAGCAACTAACCTCGGATAAATGGGTCTATTCACCCTTGAGAACAATTCAAACCATCCTTGTTCTCTTAACACTTTCAGAACTAGAGATTTTCAAGATAAAATCCATTAAGGGAAGATTTATTTTTCAGGTATGACACTACGATCTACCAGGTTCGTATTCAGTGGCCCTTTAGGTGTCAGCTTGGGTGATATCTTCTTCTTCTTCGGATGGTGCTTCTCAGGTGTGGATGAAAATAGTCACATTCTTATTGGAATCCAATGAAGTTTGTGAGAGAGAAAGAGTGTTACAAGGTTGAGATGGTTTCGAAACGAGTGAGTAGGAGAAATTATGAGTGAAGAACTGAGTGAAAACTATTTGTTTTATCATTTGGGAATGTCAAACGTCAGAAAAACAAAACGGAGGGAAAGGAAAAGAGGTGAAAAATAAAAATTATTGCGATACGAAATTAAAGAAAATTATAATGAATTTTCACAGTGAGACAGCGAGTAGTCATCACGGTGAGACAATGAGAGAACGCCACGGTGATACAATATGTAAAATACAGTGCGCGTTACGGTGAGATAGTTTGTGTGCGTTATGGTGAGACAATAAATATCAGACCGTGAATGCAAAATGCTAATGGTGAGACCGTAAATGTGATAAACAGTAACTTAGAAACTGTAATCATGAAACAATAAAGTAAAACATAGTAAAATATTGAATAGTAAGGCAAGTAAGATATCTATTTGAGATTTATCATTCCATGATCATGTATGAGGTATTCTATTCTCTCAGAATTTAATGGCTTAGTGAATATACCAGTAAGTTGATATTCAGTGCCAATGAATTCCAAGGTGATATCATCTTTTTGATCATGATCTCTCAAAAATTGATGTCTTACATCAATATGTTTTTTCCTAGAATGTGAAATAGGATTTTTTGAGATGTTAATAGCACTTGTGTTGTCACAATTTATTGGTACATGTCTGAATTGATATCCATAGTCTATTAATGTATGTTTCATCCACAATATTTGTGCACAACAACTGCCAGCAGCTATGTATTCAGCTTCTGCAGTAGATAATGCAACAGAGTTTTGTTTCTTACTACACCATGATACTAGTGACTTGCCTAAAAGGTGATATGTTCTATAGGTGCTTTTTCTATCTAGTGTACAGCCACTAAAGTCAGCATTATAATAATAAACTAGTTCAAATGATTGTCTTTTAGGATAGAACAGTCGTAGATTTGGTGTATGATTGAGGTATTAGAAAATTCTCTTTACATCATTTAAATGAGATTATTTAGGATTTTCTTGAAAATGAGCACACATACACACACTAAACATAATATCAGGATGGATAGCAGTTAAGTAAAGTAAACTTCTAATCATTCCTCTATAATTTGTTTGATCAACAGATTTTTCATCTCCATCAAGATCCAATTTAAAGGTGGTACTCATGGGAGTGTCACTACATTTAGTGTTATCAAATCCAAAATGTTTTAGAAGATCTCTAGTGTATTTACTTTGATTTAAAATAATTCCATCATTATTTTTGAAAGATTTTAAATCCAAGAAATAATTTTAGTTCACCCATTAATCTCATTTCAATTTTTTTTGCATCATTTTAGAAAAATCAATACATAATTAATTATTTGATGATCCAAAAATAATATCATCTACATAGATTTGAAAAACTAACCATCATTAAAAATTAATTTTATAAATTGAGTAGGATTAACTATTCCTTTTGTAAAACCTTTGGAAATAATAACAATACTTAATCTTTCATTCCAAGATCTTGGAGCTTGTTTTAAACCATATAAAGCTTTTGATAGTTTGAAAATATTATTGGGAAAATGAGGATTTTTATATCCAGGGGTTGTTCAACAAAGACATCCTCAGTTATATACCCATTTAAGAATGCACTCTTAACATCCATTTGATATAGTGTGAAATTCAGATCTGCAGCATAGGCATATAGGATTCTAATGGCTTTAAGTCTGGCTACTGGAGAAAATGTCTCCTCATAGTCAATTCCTTCTTCTTGACTGCAGCCTTGTGCAACTAATTGAGACTTGTTCCTAACTATATTTCCAGCTTCATCTACTTTTTTTCTAAACACCAATTTAGTGCATATGATGAAAGTGTCCTTGGTTCTTTCAACAAGTTTCCAAACCTTGTTTCTTTCCAACTGATTAAGTTCTTCTTGCATATCCATTACCAAAAATTCATCGTTGATGGCATCATCAATGTTTTTAGGTTCAAGTTGTGAAAAGAAGGCTTGATGTTCATCCTGATTTCTAAGAGAACCTCTAGTTTGTGTTACTTTGTCTAAGTCTCCTACAACAACATCTAAGGTATGATTTCTAAGGGTTCAAACCTTTCTAGAAAAAGTGGGACTAGTGATTTCAGGTTCATCAATAGATTTTAGTTCATTATGACTCGATTGAATAGAATTTCCAGAATTAGTTGTTTTTACAGATTCTTTCATAGGGGAATTTGAGGATTTTGAGTTGATGTTCAGATTTGATACATCATCCTCCAGATTTTCTAAGATGGTTCTAGGCTCATGTGGATCTGTTTAATCCAACATGATATGAACAGATTCTCCCACACATTTAGTTCTCTTATTGAATACTCTATAAGCTTTACTTGATATTGAGTAACCTAGGAAAATTCCTTCATCACTTTTGGATGAAAATTTGTCAAGATTATCCTTAGTGTTGAGAATAAAGACTTTGCATACAAAAACTCTAAAGTAATTAACCTTAGGCTTCCTATTGTTCCAGATTTCATACGAGGTCTTTTTGAGAATTGGTCTAATTAATACTCTATTGATTATATAGCATGCTGTATTAATAGCTTTAGCCCAAATGTAAATAGGTAAGTCATATTCACTAAGAATTGTTCTAGCAATTTATTGCTGGGTTCTATTTCTTATTTCTACAACAACACTTTGCTGAGGTGTTCTAAGGGAAGAGAAATTGTGACTATAACCATTTTGTGAGCAAAAGGATTCAAAATCTTGATTTTCAAACTCACGACCATGATTACATCTTAAAGATTTAATTCTAAGTCTACTAAGATTTTCTATAGACTTGGAATACTTAGTACAATAAGAGGAGGCTTCACTTTTATGATTCCTGAAGAATGTCCAGGTGTATCTAGAAAAAATTCTCTAACATAACATAAACATAGTGCTTCCCATTTAAATTAGAAACTCTTTATGGTCCGAACAAATCCATGTGAACAAAATCGAGAGGTTGAGAAGTCTAAATTTCTTTCTTTTATTTGAAAGATATTTTGTGTTCTTTTCCCTTTTGAAAAGGATTACACACTTTGTCATTTGGAAACTCAAGATTGGGTAGGTCTTTAACTAGGCCTTTTCTAGTTAGCTTTATAAGGGAGTGAACATTACAGTGTCCTAGTCTCCTATGCCAGTTCCAAGATTATTTATGAAATACACTTAAAGATGAAGTATTTTGAGTGGCTAAGGAATCTAAACTAATAGAATAAACATTATCATTCCTTGATGCAAAAAATAATAATTCATCTTTATAATTAAAGACATTACATGCATCATTTTCAAATTTAACAGGATATCCATCATCACATAATTGTGAGATACTAAGAAAAATATATTTTAATCCATTAACAAACAGTACTTTGGAAGTTAATGTTGAATCAGAGTTACCAATCTATCCTAAGCCAATGATCTTCCCTTTGGAATTGTCACAAAATGTGACATGTCCTCCATCTACTTTTATCAGATTCTTAAAGCATGAGTAGTTTATTGTGATGTTCCTTGAACACCCACTGTCCAAGTACAATAGATTCTTGCAGGAGATCTTTAAGTAGCTTTCCTATAACATGATCATGAAATGAAAGATTTTGGTACCTATACTTGTTTAGGTCCATAAAATTAGTAATAAGTGGTTTAGGAACCCATATTTGTCTCATAGGTTTCTTATAAGCATTGTTTAAAGAATTTGAAAAATAAACTGTATTAGGTCCACAAAAACTTGAAACATTATAGTATGTATCATGACTCGAGATAGACGAGTTATGTCTAGAACTGGGAACAAAATTATATGTCCCAGACTTTGAAACAAAATTCGTTTTACTAAGGTTTCTTTTACCAGGTTGATAACCAATGCCAGTATTGTATTTGGGCGCAATTTTTTTTCCTATCATTTGGGTTAGGGTATTTTTCCCATTAATAAACTTTTCTAAACAACTTTTTAATTGCTTATTAGAAATTTTTAATTCACTGTTTTCTTTGATCAGTTGGGAATTTTTCTCTTTTTTAGTAGTAAGTTCAGATTTAACATTTACAGTGAGATCATGTTGTTTCTTCAATGATTTATATTTATCTTTTAATTCATTTCATGACTCTTCAAGCATGTCGAAATATTCAAAAATTTCTTCATTAGTCATATTTTTAGAGTCACTTTCCTCTTCAAGATAGTATGAATTATGCATAGAAGAGTTCAATGTTAACTCTGATGTGTTTGTCATAAAACACATATTGGATTTGTTAACCTGTTCATCATGTTATGTCTATGAGTTTCTTGAACTATCCTCATAGGCACTCCATGTTGACTTCATTTGCTTTTTTTACTTCTTCTCCTTTTCCACATACATCTTCTTATACTTGAGATTTGGACAATCAGCCATTATATTTCTTTTTCTCTTACAATCATAGAATACTATTTCATAAATATTATCACTTCTTTTCCAGTCCTTTTTCTAGTTTCCTTTTTGATAATACTTTCCCTTTAAGTGAGGCTTTCTGAAAAAGTTTTTCTTATAAAATTGTTTGAATCTTCTGTCCAGTTGAGCCATATTCTCATCACTGTCAGGTGATGATTGTTCAGTGGTAGAGATTTCTAGAAGAGCTTCTAGTTTCTCTTTGTCTTTGTGCTTTGAGAAGGTGGTCTTGAATGCTATAGATTTCCTCTTTGGTTCATCCTCCTCTTATTTGTTGAATTTCATCTCTTCCTCATACATCATCAGTTTTCCAATGAGTTCTTTTACAGGTAGCTTGTTGATTTTGTAGGATTCTCCAATAGAGACAAAGGTTCCCCTCCATCTGTCAGGTAAACACCTAAGGATTCTCATGATCTGTTCTTTGGCAGTGACTTCTCTTCCAAGAGATATCATTGTGTTAAAAATTTCATTGAACCTGAGATACATATCAGAAATAGGCTCATCAGATTTCATCTTAGAATTATATTATTTTATAGTATATGTATTAAGTCTCATTTCTTTTACACTTGATGTGCCTTCATGTGAGACAGACAAGGTATCCCAAATTTCATGGGCAGTTTTACAACCAAAAATCCTATTAAATTCTTCATCTCCTAAGAAACAGTATAAAGCATTCATGGCTTTGCAATTGTTATTATAAGAAAGTTTTGTAGGTTCATCCCATGTAATTCTATCAGTCATAGGAAGTTTTTATTCATCAATAATGGATGACCAAATTTCAAAGAACATACTCTCTAGATGAATTTTCATTTTAATTTTCCATTGAGCATAATTGGTTCCATTAAAGAATGGTGGTCTATTGGTTGTAATACCTTCCAATATATTATCCATACTAACAAATTACTTTAAAAGATCTAGAAATTTAAAATTAACAGATATTTTCAGATCTTTAAAGTACAACTATAATCAAAGTTGACTAAGATTACACAGATTCCTAATAAAACATTCTTCTGATACCAAATGTTGGTTGGAGTAGTTAACATAAAAGAGGAGGGGTGAATTTAGTGACTATAAAATATTCTATTAAAAAGATATTATTTGAAAAGAAAAGGTTTTCCCCAAAAACAAATATAGCCCAATTAATCAAGGTTATACTGTTATAAGATTTTGACTGTTTAAACAACTTCTTTGAAGATTGATTAATTCTCAGTAATCCCAATGTGTATTATTAATATTACTTTTGATGTTATCCTCTTAAGAAAAATCAGTTATAACTTCTTTCCAAGACTAACTGTCAAAGTGAAATTAGTGTTTTCTAGATTATGAAATAAATTAGTTAAAATAGAGAAAACTAAATTAGACAGCACAATGGATATAAAACCAGTGGTTTAGTCTCACCAAGTAGTTTATATAAATAAACTTTGATCTATACCCTAGATCGGGGTTAACAATAGTAAACATACTTTACAGGTCACACAGGGACCTCTTCCACAGTTTTGGTGGGTAGAATAAAACAATAACCAGCCCACACATGGACCTCTTCCATAGTTGTCATGGGTAAAACGAAATAGAGAGTTTGGTGTAAGGATTTGGAAATCCTTCAGTTTACCACAGGAGTCAGCATGTGTGGAATATAAAGAGTACACACACTGCTCAAAAGGTAAGTAAAATAATCACTAAGAGAGAGTAGATATGAATTTTGAATGCTCTAGTGATTTTATGTGCATCTATGGACTCCTTCGATTTTGAAGAAATGCTTCGGAGTCCTTATCTATTTTTTTTGTATTAAAAAACAGAGTGTCGTGATTCATCTTGTGTTATCCATGAGCTTTGACAATGTGTAGATGTTCTCTGGATTCCAGTGTACTTCGTATGTTCTTCAACAGAGTCAGAATGTATGCATGTGAAAATGAATTCTTTGAAAATCAGGCAAAGTGTTCTTCGTGGTCGTGCCCACACTCTTGTTTTCTGTTCATTATCGCGCGCTATTGTTTTTGGGTAATCTCCAATATTTATCTTCTAAAATGTATGAGATTTAGTCAACAGGTTCCATATGTTTCATACCTCGTACCTCATACTATGTCTACAATGCAACATTAATTATGTCAATGCATTAAAGGCATCAAATATTACCGTTAAACATTAAATTGAATGATGACAAAATAGTTTATGAAAGAGTGTCATAGTAAGTTGAGAAAACGATGAATCCTTCACGGTGTCTAAGTGTGATGGTCTGAGTGTCACGATTTCTGATCTTCACAGTGTCTTGCCTTCAAGGTGTATTGGCTTATGGTGTCTTGGTCACGATGTCTCGGTCACGGTGCCTCGGTCACGATGTCTCGGTCACAGTGTCTCGATCAGAGTTTCTCGGTCACGGTGTCTTGGTCACGGTTTCTCGATCATAGTGTCTCGTTCACGGTGTCTCGGTCATAGTGTCTGGCTAACTGTGTCTTGCTTCACAGTGTTTGGCTAACTGTGTCTTGCTTCATGGTGTCTGGATGACTGTGTCATATACATAGGCAAATAACAGTATTCAGATTAAAATAGTAATATGCATGGAATGAATTGAGCTTAACCATTATAAAGCATGAGAGAACTTGAAACAAAAATACACATGATTGGATATAATTTATAGGATTGAACTAGGTTGAATGAGATTTGTGATCATTAATAAGATATGTGATAATTAAAGAGATTTTTGATCATTAAAAAATGAGTAATACATGAGGAGTCCAACAAATAATTAGCTAGAGCATAATAAAATTAAAACATTTTATTACATATGAATAATATAATTTCACTCAATATAAATTCAAACATAAAAAATCTGGAAATAAAATTATATTGTAAAAGAAAGCCCTAATCACTTTGGTATCTTTTGAATCATAACCCAAATGAAAAAATAACTTCAAATGAAAATTTAAATACAATGAATATATATGGTTTCATGATATAATATATAAAAGGGATAGTATTTAAACCACATGAAAGAAACAAGTGGTGACTATAGTATATATCTTATCTAAATAAAAGTGAGATGAGAAAAACTTTACCTCAGAACCAACTTGCTTAGTATGTGATTCTAAATTAGTTTATAATAAATTTTAATTTATTATAATTCTATAGATTAAAAAAATAAATGAATTTAATATAAAATATAATAGACTTAAAACGTTAAAACATCCATTATTTATAATTCTATATTAAAATCATTATTTTAGGGTGCTAACAGTTTCGTTTTCCATGGAGGTTTTGGTTTAACAGTTATAGTCCTTGTACTTTGATTATGGTTGTATCATCTGAAAAATGAAAATAATCGTATAAATATAAAATTAATTCATTATAACTATATAATGATACATACAAAAAATGTATAGATATAAAAATTAATTATATCATTCATGGAAAGGGTAGGTCATACGTACACATGCACACTATTTCCATTTTTCAACATATGGAAAAAATAGTGGAAAATAATTATTCAAATTTATGTCATAATAATATTTTGATAAATAAAATATATATTTATTAAATTCATCATTATATGAATCCAATTAAATAGGTATTTAAAAATGAATTACACCGCTATGTGGAGATGATAAGATCTACATACACACAATCTATTTTATATTTCAATAAGATAGAATGAAGGTGGATAATGAATGATATATCATCATAATAAAAAATAAGTTTATTTAAGATACTTATGTCCTTATATTAGAATGGATACCAAAGATTTACAGAATGTAAAAGAAGAAAAAATTTAAAATACTATGTTAAGATTTATACCTATTTATTGAGAACCCACTTTTGTAATGCCCAGTGATACCTAATGGGATGGTATTTTTGAAATAATGTAATCTCTAGAAAATGGGGTAGTAATATTAGAAGGAATTATGTTTGGTATCAGCCAACATATACGGCTCAAAATGTTTGAGGAATAGATGATAATAGGTTCCCTTCAATAATTGAGTGGAGGGGCACTCTTGGAATTAGATAAATTATTAAATTAATATAAATTAATTTTCATATCTAAATGTATAAAAATTGATATAATTTGAATATATGATTTCTATTAGTAAAAATACTCTCATATAATAACATTTGGACAAGTTTTCATCATGGTTTCATCCTTATCTATTAGTTTTAAACCCATGTTAACCCTTTTGACAATCACCAAAATATCAAGGGTTTTAACTCTTTAAAGGATAAGAATATTACCAAAAAAAGAAAAGTTAATAATAAATATATCATATTTGATATTTTAAATTATATCCAAAAAAATTTAATGATACTAAATTTTTTATGAATTTCAAATCATTTACTAAAATATTGTTTATTATAAAATATCATTAATGTTAGTTTTGGAACTATTCATTCACGTTGACATTAAAGTCATCAATAAAGCTATATAATTAGAATATAAACCCTTAGAACATACCTAATATGTAATATTTATCAACCCAATTTATATAACATAAATTATTTTCCAAATATTATTATTATTAATATTTATAATATTATTTATTTTATTTTTCTATTAATTGAATAAATATTGTGTTGGTGTTGTGCAAGAATTTAAGGAAAATATGAAATTAATTATAATTAAATATTAATTACCATGTTAAATAAGTAATTTATATTTCAAATAACCATTGATAACAGAAAATATGTTGTTTTTTTCTCCATCACCAAATATCATAGATATTAAAAGAAAAAAGTGACATTTTTTTACTTTATCTTTTAGTAAAATATTATAAAGGACAGAATAAAAGAAACATGAAACCAAGTTTTCATTTTTTTGAAACTTATATAGAAGTGGTAGAATCGCATTAATTCAATAAAATAAAGAAATATATTATAGATTGTGTTCTTATCCTAATATTATAACCATGTTGTACCGGTTTTTCCCTTACCAAGGTGATAAATATTTACCAAGGTGATTATTTATAATTACCAAATCTAAAAGCGATATATTTAAAAAAATTAAACATACATATTTGAAAAATGGAATCCACTTTTAATTAATAGATTCAAATAATTTTAAGAACATAATTTAAATTCTAACCTATAAAGTGCGACTAAAAGCTGTTTTAGGAAAATTCATTTTTCAAGAAAAAGATGATTTTATATTGACTATATGACTAGTAATCATAATTAAATAATTTTAAATCCAAACACATATATATAATATAATATAAATTTAATTTAAATAATTCCTCATTCTATGTTATTTTATATAAGTAAAATTGATAAGCATTGTACACTTAGAATATGTTTATGAAAAATGTGTTTTTATGCATAAAGATAAACATATAAAAAAATTTAAATATAATGTTAATTTATATGGAATTATTTTTATTATTAATTTTAAACTAGATATTATGTTAATAATAAATAATATACAAAATAGAATTTTACTTTTAAATTAATTTATTCAATGGAAAGAAATGACATTTTTTTTAAAATCGGTATTTTTATCTATTCACTAAAAATAAATCATTACAGAAAAATATTAATATTTCATACTATTTTAATTAGGATATCATAAATCAAAACATATATCCTTTTTATCAAATTTAGTTTATAAATGTTCCAGAAATTTATATTTATATTCTCTCAATAAAAGCATTAAAAACTATGTTTGAATAAAAAATATTATTAAATCATAAAATTACTTTACTGAAATTGAGTAATTATATATAATTTATTAATAAATATATTATATAAATCATTTATAATTTTTTTTATAATTTTTTAATGTAATGAATCTAATTTTCCATGTATTTATTATGGATCTTATATAGATTATTTTTGGAGCCAGGCGTTGATATGGCATGAGATTACGAGGCCTGGTGTGTCAAGAATTATTATTTTTAATATATTAAATATATTAATATCCCGTTCATGCAGTTTTAATAAAAGTTGGAATAAATCCAAAATGGGGGCCCATATTAGAAATCTTAGGGCACCATTGACTTCAGAACGTGGGTTTTACCTTTGGTGAGACAAAACCTTTTTCAGCATTAGGTGTTTGTGGAAACATTTTCACTCATTTAGAATTCATAAAATAAGTTAATGAATTTATTTATTTTATTTTATTTGACACATCTACTGAAATCATCAATTGAAATGCTATTATGGATAATTTATAGGGTTAGTCTTGTAAGCTAATAAATTTATGGGGATTCGTTGGAGAGATCATTGGAGGAGATCTTGGTAACCAACAACATATCGAGATTGGATTGAGGATCTTTCCACCACTAGAGTGCCTGGATCTCACCAATGATGGAAATGAAGGACCATTCTTCATCAGTGATGGATCCAAAATCCAGGTCGGTGGTTTGATTTGTGATATTCCATTTTATTCACTAATCCTAATTGGCCGCAAATCAATTCTAGAAATAGGAATGATTCATGCATTGAAAATATATTTAATTATGATGGATTAAATTTTTTGTTGTGATTATTTAATCATTATATCCGCATTTCTTCAACAAAGGATAGATTCATAATGAAAAAAGGTCAAAGTTCAGTCCAGACATCTTGTTACTTATGGATTTTTCCCACATTTTTTGCACATTCATCACATACAATTTCTTTAGCACGTGGTTCGTCGAATACATGGTATTCTATCACTACAAGAGAGTTATTTGGTTGAACAGATCAATACCATGAGTGTGTTTCATGACTGACGGTATGATTGAGGTATAAAGACAATAAAGTATGATCATATATGGATCAGAATATATTGAAGGATTTTTTTCTTCTCGGTTTTGACATACGAAAGTTACAGATGGCCTGATAGTGGTATTTTTCAATCATATTCAAATGTGGATGATGGCGATTGATGATGGAAAGGTCCATATGATCCCCGATCCATGATTCCCGAGAGGGAATCGTAAAGAGTACATCAATGGTAGTGACACATATAATATCCACAAATTCTAGATAATCCCAAATTACACATCGTCTAATGCGGAGATTCACGCCATGTGGGACCCCCAATGTTGCTCTAGGGTTATTATGGAGAGTTAAAATATCACACTTCTTGTGACTCTCTCACACATTGTTTATCTCGTTCTTGGATTCTTGGTGTGTAACCTATAGGCTACACAAACAATGGAAGGCCATAGTACACGGGCATGGGGACAACCAGAAATACACAGGCACAACCAGGTGTTCACAGGTTGGTACACATGCATAGACAATGGTACAAGGTAATGAACACATGGAATTGAAAGAGTTCCAGTATATGTCTAAAAATGGTGTGTATATATATATTAAAATCTTGTGTGAGTAATAACCACATAGGATGATTAAGGGTTGGATGAACACATCATGAAATCCTAATACACTATGTGTACCCCCATCGAGGTTGTTCATAACCTTTTGTTTCATCATTTTTGAATAGTATTAGTTGAGTGTGTTACCATGGTCCATCCCCTCAAGGGTGAAATGTAGAATTATGTACACATCTCTAGATCTCAAACCCCTCTGGAGGATGAGTCTCAAATCTACTTTGTCATGCCCCTCCTTGAGATAGAAGTGTGATCCTCCATAATTTTATACCCTAGGTGGGGATTATTGAATTAATGTGACCTCGTTGAGAAGGGTGTTGATCCTACATCTAGAAATCCATTTCATTAAGATTTGTTGTATCATTAACGTATGATCCTCAACATAGAATATTTATCCAAATTAGGTTTATGGTGTCCCCCAATAGTCCTGAGTGTGATCACCTATCTAAGTATCAGGGAATTATTAGACCGGTGAGATCTATTGGGAAGTACCAAATATTCATGACCTATTGGATGAGAGTATTCAGTGATAGCATGTCTCATAAAGTGGATTCTTCTATAATGATCATTTCTTCTAAGGGATTCCTATGGCTGGCAGTTTGGTTGTGACCTATTGGTGGTGTGGTGTCCTTCCTGAGTATATCTAGGATTTCTTATTTCTACGTAGTAATATATGAATATTATGAGATGAATAATCTTGATTCATCATTTTTAGGGTTTTTGGGGTTCCTACTGGGTATTTTTATACTCACCCCTACATGGGATCAACCTACATGTGTCTTGTCTTATGTAGATTAAGACCCTTTTGACAATGTCCTGGGAGGATAACAAGCTGGTGAACCATAGCTAGGCTTGAAAACCCGAGATTTTTTCTAGGTGGTTCAATTTTATTGTAGTTCTCCCCCTTGGAGTAGTATGTACTCTCTATATTTTTTTTGGGATTGTATTTAGTTCCATATATCGCTTTCAGTACTTTACTGGTGTATTTTGATTATAGGATCATAGATGTATTCATGCATTGGTTTCTATTGTTTCACATTTATGAATTTTATGGGATTGGAGATTCATACATGTGTATTAGTACATTAGTCTAATTCCTTTCATGTGTGTGATATGTGTGCTCAGTTTTTTGTCGCTAGCCCCTGGCCTGTTGTAGGCGGGCTTGGGGTAGTCCTAGTCTAGGCACTGTCAGGCGTGATCATGAAAGATCGGTATCAGAGCAGTTGATTCTTCCTTAGGAAAGAAGATTCTGAACATTGTTTGGGGAAATAACGTTAAGTGTTTTGTGTTATTATTTATGTCTAGAGACTCCAGTGTTAGTGAAGAAACCAACATATCCATACACCTGGAAAATGATCACCTACCATTCGATTCGTTACATATAAATATTGGTTGTAGAGAAAACATTGTTTCATGAATCATATAGTCATAGTTTATGGTTTCCATGTACTTAATGAGTTATACCTGAAATATAATCCTTGATTTTGGTACATATTGTTTATTTTATGATGCATCTATGAAGACATCTATCTTGGATTCCACTATGTGATCACGAGGATGATCCGCTGAGTGACAAGGATTCTGTAAAGGGGCCTATACCAAAGACAACAACAATGAGTTGTTTACCAGCTATTCCTCTACCAATTGAGATGTATCTAGAACTGGTTTTTCCTACCGAGGATCCACATAAACCAAGTGCACTGCACGAGTTCCAAAGGTAGTGACGTCAAAGGTTTTTGGGTGAGACAAACCCCCCAAGTGGCTAAGGGTTGTCTAGAAGCACTCACTCGATTATCCCACCTTGTGAGCATGATGATAAATTAATTGACGGTCCTCATAGCGAGTCTTCCTAAAATATATTTTTAAACATGGTGGATTTTTGTGAATTATTTACACTAAGTGGTATCTCTCTCCTAGTTAGACTTCAATCATCTCTTCAGGTGAGAGTATTATCTGACCACATTGCAATCAGCGCAAATCCATGAGATTTTTCATTTTTAGTAAGGTAGTTTGACTATGGTAGAGTATTCAAAGTGATTTTCTAATCTATCACAAGACTCCATAGAGTGATACATTCTATAGGGTATGAACTGTTGAGTAGATATTATGTTGGGATATCATGGCATCATTGATATCTCAAAACATTCCCACCTATGTTGGGGGTGATTGAGTGGGCCTTAGTGGTGGAGATATTCCTGATAGAGTAGGTGCCTACAGTGGGTGTTGGTAGTAGGAAACAAAGAGATGATACATTGGAAGTAGGTAGATGATGAGATTCATAGGGATATGGTAATTACAAACTATTCATGGGACAATACTAGAATAGTGGATCAGTGGTGCTGGTGTCTCAAGGTGTCTAAGTCAACTGAAGGAGAGGTGATTTTTCTCTTATGACAGTCAAGGAAACCTTTCACAAGAATGTCCGAATTTTCAAATAGCTAATTGATAGATGGTTAAGGAACAACCATGGAAGAGAAAGAGGCATTTGAAGAGTGGTTTTCATATAGTTAGTTGTGGTTGAGGGTCCGGAAGAGCAGTAGGAGGTGGTCAAAGGTTTGGCCGATTACCACCACCACCCCAGGTGGTCCACACCAGGATATGGGAGCTGGCGATCATAGATGAGGATAACTACATGATACAGAGTCTTATGATCCCATGTAACATGGGATGATAAAAGTTTTGATTTATTTATTTTCTAAATTGGATGTAGTATTGATAGACACATGCACGATTCATTCCTTATTTATCACTTCATTAGCACGAGACTAAAAGATTCTTATTGAGCCTTTGGCTCTACTCTTCCAATTTGAGACTTGGAAAGGTGGTGACATAGTGATTGTGCACTTCTTTCAAAAGTTAGATCTAATTTTTGGAGCTGAGAGCTTCATATATGAAATTTTTATAGTAGCGATGGGGAATTGGGACATTATCTTATGTATGAATTGGATGTCCACAGTACATTCCTAGATTGATTTTTTTTGGTAGAGGATGTTGTGTGTCCATAGTAATAGGATGATGTTTTCATTTATGGGTGAAAAGGAAACCTTGGTAGAGTACTATTATCTCTGGCATAAGAGAGTGTAGTCGATTACTCACCCATTGGATAACACGACTATTGGACTAGTGGATTCTATGGTCTACTAGTACCCTGCTATAGTGGTGAGTAAGAGGACCTATTTCTTGTGGATGTTCTAGGTCTACATCCCCACCGACAGATATACTTCTTCATGTACTTACACCCTAGAAAGGCCCTAATATTGGAACCATCATATGAGAAATATTGAGTAGATATTTGTGAGATATGGGTGCAGTTAGAGGACTTGAAGGAGAATGGATTTGTGAGACCCAGTGTCTCCCCATATGCGGCCCCAATGTTGTTCTCCAAGAAAGCAGACAAGAGTTTGAGGTTATGAGTGGATTATCAACCATTGAACTAAGTGATTTTGGAAAATAAGTATCTACTAACAAGGATTGATGAACTTTTGATCAGTGGATAGGGTGTGATGGGTCTTAAAGATTGACCTCCGATTAGGCTATTACCAGCTCTTAGTATGAGATGAGGATACACCAAAGATGACATTCAAATATCTCTACAGTCACTATGAGTACTTATTGATTATATTCAGCATGAATAATTACCCAACAGTGTTCATGGGACTCATGAACTATATATTTCAACCTTTCTTAGACTGGGTTGTGGTGGTATTTATCGGTGATATACTAGTGTACTCATCACCCAAGGAGATGAACATAAGGCACATAAGGATAGTTCTAGACACACTTCGAGAGCATTGGATTTTTTTGAAGCTCTCAAAGTGATAATTTTAGATTCAATATTTCCACTTTCTGGGATAGGAAATCTCATTGTATGGAGTGTATTTGGAACTGTAAAATTTTGAGGTGATTTTTTCTAGTGAGACACCCAAGAGTGTTACCGAGGTGGAAGTTTATTTTGGTTTACAGGGTACTAATATAGGTTAGTACATAGTTTCTCTAGTAAGGAATCACCCTTGATATCTTTAACTGAAAATGGGTATCCTTTCATGTTGACAAAAATGTGGCAAAACTGTTTTCTAGAGTAGTGGAAGAGGTTGAGGAGTTATCCAATCTTAATATTTCCAGAGGGGGATGTCATGTATGTAGTGTTCTATAATACATTAGGGATCGATCTTGGTTGTATTTGGATATATAGGCTAGTGGAGATTGGATATGTTTCACATTAGTTGATACCAAATGAGTAAAGATACACAACACATGATTTTGAGATAACAGTGGTAGTATTCACACTAAAGATGTGGAGACAATACCTGATAGGTGAGGAGTTTATCATATACTCTGAAAATTAGTGTCTCAAGTATATATTCTCTCATAAGGATATTAAATTGTGATGGAGGTGAAAGATAGAGTTCATATAGAATGATGAATTGATGATTTTATACACTCCTGGGAAGGGAAACATGGTAGAAGATTATTTCTGTATGAGATCTTGTTCTCAGTTGTTGGATGAGGCATCAGATCAATTAGCCTCATTACAGTTTTCATTAGTAGAAAAGGATGGTTCTTCATATATATAGACTATGGTTTTTACCCCACCTCTTCTAAAATGAATCAAGGGTTCTCAACATGGAGATATTGACAACGAGACCTTACGTACTCAGATATCCACTTGAAGTCCTCCTAAGGGATATTTTAATGGTGGGGAGCACATTAAACTTTTATGAAGACATAATATGGTACCATTTATGTTGTTGGAGGAGTTGATAAAGGAGTCTCATACATCCCATTTGGAAGTGCATGCAGGTATGGAAATGATGTACCAAGACTTCCAATGTCATTTTGGTAGCCAGGCATGAAGAGTTGGGTTGGAGAGTTTACCTCCCAATGCGTCATTTGTCAGCAAGTGAAGGTAGAGAACCTGATTCGAGTGGGTTTAGCTCAACCCATGAGGTGACAGAGTAGATGTTGGATAAGATATCAATAGAATTCATGATTGGGTTACCAATATGTCTAGGGGGAAAGATTCCATCTATTATATTATGGACTAACTCACCAAGATGAACCACTTCCTATCAATTTGAGTGCATAGATCAGTAGAGATCTTGGGAAGCTTGTATGTGAAAGAGATAGTCTGGATCAATGGATTTCCTATGATGAAAATTTCAAAACATGATTCTTTATTCATGTAGAAATTTTGGATAGGATTATAGGAGTATTTTTGGAATTACATGATTTTGATCATGATGTACTTCCACCATTTTGGGTGGACCATTAGGGTCTGGGATCACATTCTGTGGGTTGCATGTTAGATTTTGGATGTAGTTTGGAGGATCACCTACCCTTGGTGGAGGTTGCATATAACAACAACAACCATTCCACCACTGGTATGGAACTATCTGATGACTTGGAAAAATGACCTTGAAGGTCCCCACTTTGTTGGACTGATCCAGGTGAGTCAGAACTCATGAGCCCAGATTTAGTGGTAGAAACTAAAAGGAATATTAATTTTATATAGAAGCAGGTGAGGACTACACATATCCACCATAAGTCTTATGTAGACTAATGATGGAGGCCTCTATAATTCAAGTTGGGAGACCATGTATTCCTAAGGGTATCACCTCAACATGGATTATATTGATTTTGATGTGGGGAAAAGATATATCTGAGATCCATTGGTCCTTTATAGATACTTTGTAGAGTTGGTGAGGTGGGGTACTTCTTATCTCTATCACTACAGTTGGACTGGGTAAATGACATATTCCACTTTTCATAACAAAGGAAGTACATTCACGAACCGTCGCATGTCATCAATTGGTGTGAGATGGACATTGACAATGGAGTGACATTTTTTGAATACCCATTAAAGATTGAGGATTGGAATGCATAAATAATTCATGGGTTATCGATTCCCCTAGTGCATGTTTGGCAGCAACATGAGAATCCTCAAGAAAGAACCTAGGAGTGGGAACTACAAATTCAAGGCCAATAGCATCATCATTTGGAGTATGTGCTTATTTTTCCCAGAAGAAAATCACTAATATGGGGAGAAATTAATGGCTGCAATTTTCCATGTATTTCTTATGGATATTATATGGATTATTTTTACAGAAAGGTTTTGAGACGACATGATATTCCGGGGTCTGATTGCCGAAAATTATTTCTTGAAATAAATTAAATATATTTATAACACACACATGAAGATTTATTGAAAATGTGGAATAACGTCTGAATGAGGGACCAAATAAGAAATATGAGGTCACCATTGAGTTAAAAATATTGGTTTTACCCTATGTGTGACATAACCTTTATCAGATTTAGGCATTTGTGATTTTTTTCACAGGCGCAAAATTAATAAAATAATTTAATTATTTAATTTAATTTGTTTTGGTGCAGTGACCAAAATACACTATTTAAATGTTGTTATAGAAAATTGTTAATGTTTACCACATAAACCTACCAATTTTAGAGGTTCTTTTGGAGAGAGTGTTGGAGGAGATCTTGGAGAATAACAACATATCGAGATCAGATCGAGGATTATTACTCTATAAAAGTTCATGGATCTCACCAATGATGAAAATGTATAATAATTCTTCAATAGTGATTGATCCAGAATCCAATTATAATATTTTATTTGTGATATTACATCATGATTTATTATCCTGATCAGATGCAGATTAATTCTATGAATAGAATTTATTAACACATCGATGATAGATTTAATTACAATAGATTAAATTAGTTAATGTGATTATTTCCACATCATTTGTCTATGTCATCATCCTAGGATAAAGGATGAATGAATAAAGGATGAGGTTCATTCCTCAAATATTGTGGTTTATGGATTTTTCCATCGCTTCCTTTCATGTTCATTCCAGATAATTTCTTTGGACCATGGTTCTATGAATACCCGGTATTTGATTGTTGTGCGACAATTATTCAATGAAAGAGATTTATACTACATGTGATGTTCATGATCAAGTGTAAAAAAAGGGTTTGGAAAAGGTGAAGTGTGATAATAAGTATATTGGAATGAATTTCTATATTCTATTCTTCCTGGTTGTGATGGGTGATGCGGATAGATGGCTCGATTGTTTTGTTTTGAAAGAAGACCCAAACCCTGGTCCAAGTGATTGATAATGCCTAGGATAGACTGTAACACCCCAAGGATTTATAAATAAATTTAATATTTAATATATGAAAAATTTAGTCTCTAAAAAACATCACTTTCTTATACCCTATCCGGTAAACATAATTTTTCCACCTCAGTGATTTGAATTTCGAAAAATTGACAAACATGGTTACGTTTAGTAAGATATTTATAGTTTGATAGGGTAAACTTACATTTTATTGATTAGTAACTTGACCCTTGAGAATAGTGATGTAACCTTATGAATAGTAATACGATCCTTATGAATATTAACCTCTCCCATGAAAGTATAAATAAAATCTTGGCACCTTATAAAGGAAATAGAGTATTTTAGAAATTAATAATTAAGTGTCGGTATTTTTATGAGTAATAAATATTTAATTACAGTTTTAAATAAATTAATTAATAAAATTAATTTTTCATAAAATTTATTCCTAAATAAATATTTTGTTTTCATATTATTTTAGGATAATTTTATGTGACCTTGGTTAACATTTGAACATATTATAAAATTAGTTTTTAATTTAAAATCTGTATTTTTCAAGTAAATAATAATTTTTTATAAAAATTAAATTGATATTATTTAAATAATTATTTTTATAAAATGGAGTTAATTTTTAATTATACACATTAAAAAATGGTTAGGGTAATGTTTTGGGATTTTCCTGGAATACTTGAATTTTTGGCGAATAGTGATATTTGATAATTTACAAAATATGCTAAATAAGTGAATTTGTCCATCATGATTCAGTCATAGATAATTTAAAGGGCCATTGTTTAGAAATCACATGAATTTTTTACTATATTTTATTATAGTAATCAATAATATTGGTTGTATTTGGAAAATAATTAAATAATGATTAAAATAATGGGAAAACCCTTCTCTCCTCCACTATAAAAACCACTCGTCACTCCCTCTTCTCTTCACTCCTATCAATCCTTATTCCTTGTCTAATATTTTCTAAAATATCCTCCTAACATCCAAAATCCATTGTTCTATTCAAAATACCAAATCCACTCCCCTAAAAAGGCTCTCAAGGAAGAAAAATTTAATAGGTAAATTCTTCTTTTAATTTCATTTATTTTCGTTCAAGTTCCTTTCCATCTTTTTCTTTACCCACCTATTTTCATCAAAACGTTTTGATAACTCTAGTAACTTAAATATACTAATTTTTTTTTATGATAACGGAAAAATTAATCAACATAATCTCTGCTTTCTCATCAATTTATACTAGAAATGAAACCACCATTTGAGACGTGTTAATTAATCACATTCATGGACGACAGGGTTTTAAATTATATTATCATATTTAATTTTAGTAATGATACCATTTTTATGGTTTAATTGGATAATAATATATGTAATATATACTATTTAATTTTCTGTAATCATTTTTCTACACATGGTATTAATTTATAAAATAAAATGAGTTCGTGGTGATAAACAAACCACCAAATTAATCAAAGTGTTTATCATTAACATTTTATCTAATGATTCATCCTCATCCAAAGTAATTAAATGACATATATGATAATATAAAATTTTTTAGGAACATTAATAACATATAAAATAATTTTTGTAATTTAATTCTCATTTTACATTATCTTCTATACAAACAAACTGATCATTAAAACTAATTAAACGAGTACTCACAAATGACGACATTAATTCTCCAACGCATAAAAACAACCTTAAATGAACTTAATAAAATTATAATAAATAAAATAAATGACTAATAGGTTTTGAATTAAATTTATAATAATTCTAATTTCATATTGTAGGTCCTTATGTTCAAGAACAGAAATTATTTAGACATAAGGTAAGGGTTTTCTACCTGAACCTTCAATTTCATTCGGATTACTCTTTGTCTCTCTTAATCCCAATTAAAATATTATTTATTATTATTTACTCATCATAAAATATGTTTGAATATTATATATATATTTACAAACCATAATCATTCTTTCTTTTTTTGGTATTTACTTATTTTAGAAGGATCTTTCAAAAATTCAGCCCAAAATACATCCCAATTCAAGGGAATTTCTCGAATTCGTACCTATTTTCAAGGGACCTCTATAATCTGTTTTTAGAAATAATTTTTTATATAATCACTAATTTTATTATAAAAAACCCAAATTAATTAAATTATGGTTTTATACAAAGATATTTCCAAAAGAACTCTTATTTTCAAAGTAAAAGAGTATTTATCTCAAGAATTACTCACTGATTTTATACGAGTATTATCATCTATTTCAAAACCCTTTTTGATTATTATGTTCAATTGAGATTGATATTTATGATATAATCTAACATATATTATTGAATGGTTTATTTTTAGTTTGACCATGTATGAGCTATCTTGATACCACTCATCATATCACACTGAATGGTTAGTGTTAATATTTAATAATTAGGGAAGGTTAATTACATTTCATATGATTGTTTCAATATGAATGTATTTGAAGTTAATTATTATCACCATTCATATGAGGAATGAATTGGGATTATTATGTGATTGGTGGGGCCCCATATATCCCCTTTATTCATCGGTAGGTCTAATGAGACAAAACAGAATAGGGATTTGGCCTAGGCCTTATCCAAGTATTTTCAGACGTCTTGGTCGAGGCCTCAATGATATATCTCAGTTGTTCAACATTATGAATTCCCTAATTACAAAACTAGAGATTGATAGTCCATGTGATTATTCAAATAGGTTAAAATCCATGGTTATGTTTTATGGAATTATTTAATCATTTTTTATTCGTTCTATATTATGTTCATGTTCATTTTTAAAGGTATGCATTTTTAGTTATTCATCATGCCTAGTGTTTATGTTTATATTTTCTTCCACTGTATTTTTTAACATTACTAAGCATCTGATCTGACCCCTTTCACATGTTTTATTTTCTCCAGGTTGTAAAGAAGTATATTATGAATGAATTTCATGGATAATCTAGGGTATTATGTTTGATTCAAAAGAAGTTGATATGTTGTATTTACTTTCATGTTGTAATGTTGAACTTATGTATGTATCTTGTTTTCCAAAGATAATAAAATATTCATTCCTTAAGGATAAAAATTATTTATTTACATGATAATGTAATAAAATAAGGCACCATCTCTGGTCAACTGGGGCGGGTTATTATAGCTGGTATTAGAGGAAGTTTAGTATAAAACATGGAGACTAGATTTAGAAAATGTATATTAAGGATCAAAACCATAAGATAGACTTTGAGGATAAACATACATGAATATCCTAAAATATTGGAAAAGAATAGATTATATGGATTATTCATGAAAATACAACTTTGTCCAAATAATACAAGTGGACATGGTTTTGGTACATATGTACCTAGGAGTAACAACTCTGATAAAGAGTTTCAGGCTTGACCCGGGGTATCATGGTACACAACAACATGCCTTACTACAAATCTGGTTTGACACTATTGGGGGATATTATTAGAACAATTCACATTTTATTTACAAACCATTATAATGGAATTAAATGTAAATGTTTCCTCAAAGAATACATGATTATGATTAACAGATTATCTATGGATAGAATTCTAATTAATGCTTAGTATGTTTCTAAATTGATATTACATATTATGATTCATAACCGAACCTAATCATGAATTTTGTACGATCACATTTCTAGGCTCATTTAATTATTTTTTAAATATCCACTTTCTTCCAGTAATATTGTGATTTCCATGACTCTTAAAAATATCCCATGTATGGTTCTTGTCAATATAATGTAGATCTTCATTCATGAATACAAACCATGAATCATCCTTCACTATTTCTTAAAATGACGTTTCTTGGGAAATTTTTAAGCAGGGAATTGTGCTTTATTCCTCATTCTCCTTGTACGTGTAGGTGCGATCCAATCCCCAATGATGCGGGGTTGATCAATTTTTCCATTTTATTTCTCTTACATGGTTCAGATTATTTTTCTTCAATGATGATTTAATATTCCGATTCTTCATCAGAATCATCATCATTTTGTGAGCCCTAAATTTTTTTCAAAATTTTCCCTATTTGAGAAATAGAATCAATCCCTTGTTCAGTTTATTTTTCATATTCAATCATATCAACATATGATCTGATTGGGGTATTAATGTTTTTATCCTAAATTATCTTGACATCATTGATTTTAACAATATTTTTTAGAATAATATTGTAAAGATTTTGGGCATTGATGTTCATTGAATATCCAAGGAACATTCCTTCATATGCAACTTCACCATACTTTACATGATTACATTAATTGTTTCAGATGAAAAATTTTCTTCAAACAAATGTGAAAATACATAATATATGAAATCCTTACTTACTATATCTCTTATGGTGTCTTGGTTTCCCTTATAAATTCCTTAATCTATTTTGAGTTCACACCACTGCCTGAACAACCTCTTTCTAGTGATGATTGGAAACAAAACTCACTATCTATATAGTTTTATCCACCTTATTCACATGTAAATTTCTATGTTCAACAAAAAAAATTTGTTAATGGGTATCACTGTAGACAACTTATGATTTATGCCATGTTTTTTCAAGTAGTTTTCATATTCAATAGATGTGTATTATTATACACTATCAGAATATAAAATCTCGATTTTGTGTCCAGTATCATTCTCATCTCTTCAGTGATAAATCATCATGCAATCAACCTATTTTTAATTCCTCTACATATAGAATTCAAAATCAATTATAATATAATATTTAATAATAACAATGAAGTACCACTCTCTATATGTGCTAGCCACAATCATTATACAACTTATGTCTGTGTGGATAAGATCAAATAGATTTGATGCCCTTTTTTCTCGACTAATATGAACTTTTGACCATATTTCCCCTCATGCGTGCATCAAATATATTTTGTGGATCATGATTTAGATTGAGAAGTATAAAAACTATCTTAATATAAGATATTTTATCTAGAATATGTTGATTAACATGAACCAACCGCTAATTCAACAAATTGTTTTATTCTTCAATTATTACATGAGAAGTATTCTCTTTGCTATCAACCTGGTATGAATTTCCATCTGCACTACTTTCATTCAGGAGAAAATTACCTAGCATTCCATTGATAAATCACCCATTCTAAATACTTGTCCCCAACAACACTGAGTACTATAGATTACTCACACTCAAAATATTGTGACAAAAATTCTCTATTTAGAGAACTTAATTTTTCCTTCACTCACCATTTTAAGTTCTATATTTCAACTTCCATGGATTTTTAATGCATCTTCATTTAAAAATATCATTATTCCATAATTCTTTTGCGTAAAACTGTAAAAAAAATATTCATTTATTACCATGTGGGATGAGTATCCACTATCCAAAATCTATGTAATGCCCTGACCCCGGTTACCCAGAGTTGGTGCATTATTACATAACTTTGGCATGAGACAAGGAATCATATCCTAAAAGACTGATCAGTTTAGTAGACTTGGAAGTACTAGATGTAGCGCCCCGACCCCAGTTACCCAGAGTCGGTGCATTATTACATAACATTGGTATGATCACAAGAAAGATCAAATCTCGAAAGACCGATTGGTTTAGTAGTCTTGGAAACACTAGATATATTCATAAGTCTTACATTACATCATAAAATGAAAAACTACTACAACAACATATTGTCTCCATAATCCACACTCATATCCCCACATAATATCCCTGCAGGTCATTCATAATTTACTTCTTCACTTCCTGGGAAAAATAAAACATAGAAAAGGGGTGAGCGCAAATGCTCAGTAAGGATAACAATATAGCAGAAACTTTCATAAATAAGAATAAACATTTAAGGCAATGTATAACTAAAACAAAAGCCTTTTAAACTTGAACTTTTAACATAGTATGGCATAAATAAAATTAGATAATTCCATTTACTTATTCACATGTATATTCTACTAATCGAATAATCACATGAAAAAATCAATAACCACTTTCATAATGTCGGAATGCATAATGCCAGACTATTATAACCACATAGCCAAGGCCTCGTGCCAAGACTACAAATAAGATTTTGTCAAGGCCTTGTGCCAAGACACTAGTTTGTCCCATGAGACCTACCGATGCATCGAGGAGCTATAGCGGGCTCCACCCGTCACATATTAAGTCCAATGCATTCCCATATGAAAAGGTTTAAACATAACATAAACATTCGTATTAAAACTAGCATACGAAATGTCAATAATTTCACCATAAACTATGAGTGGTATAAAAATAGCACATCCACAGTCAAACATATCACAAAACCTTCAATACAATATAGAAGTTTTGTATCATAATAAATCAACTTCAAATAAGCGTAAAATCCGTCAAAGGATGTTGACATAGATGAAATCAAAACACTTTTTAGAGAAATATATCTTTCTATTTTTGAAATCATTTAAGAGACATATAAAATAAAACATTATCTTGAAAATGTTCTTATAAGATTGTAAGGGAAGCTTTGAAGATTTTATAACGGCGGAAAATAGCCGCACCCGCCGTATAAGTTAAAAAAACATTCTTACCTTAATTCTGTCGAAATGGTTAAAAAGGACCTTGTTTTGAAAATGACGGAAAGATTCCTTTATAAACCTCTTATAAAAAGTTAAACAAGGGTATAAATGACTTTAACCCATATTCTTGTAAATAATAAATATGTTTTGAAATACATTTCAAAGAAACATGGATGTGGATGATAAAGAAATCCCAGTAGATTATTACGTATAAACAACCTCGGATAATGAAGAGATTGTGAAATAACCCTTACCTTGTACTTTTCCTTGGTTTGGGTAGGTTAACCTCCTGTATAATGGTGAAATAATTGTTATTAAATTATACAAGAATCATATATATTAATATGATATCATATATGATCTTTTAACATTGATTTGTTAATAATATCTTAGAATTATCGTCGTTTCGGGTGTTAACTTACTCATTTTCTTTTATATGTTTTGTTACATAAGACATTTTTGTTGTATCTTATTCATATCCAGAATGATATCAAGTCCTTAAACATCATTTTTAAATCATCAAATGATAATTATACTTGAATGGATACGATGGAGAATGAATCTCATCGCGTTCGTGGAGACGGTAGTCCGTACGTACGCACGAGCGAAAATATCATTCTTTTGATATTAAAATAACATATAAATGGATGGTATATCATATATACAGAATCATTAACATGTTATATTTATTATTTACATGAGTTACACATCATTATTATACCCATCCAAATAATAATATATTGAATAACAATTACACCACGACGTGGAGACGGTAAGCCGTACGTACGCACGTATGGTGACATGTTATTAAAAGGGTGGATAGAATACTGAATATGGTTGTACCATATTTATAATAACATCATAGTATATGTGAGATAATGGAGTTATTATTTTAGAATGGTAAGAACAAAGGAAGAAGAAGTGGAAGAAGAAATGAACTTGGAGAAAGGTGGTGAAATCATTACCTCTTCTTCGGGTTCTTCCTTTTGATTTGATCAAAAGGGATCTTTAGGTTGGCTTTATGATCAAACTAAGGCCCCTAGGTTGTATTGAGGGAAGTTGGGAGAGTATTTGTACAGAGTTTGGCTGAACCAAAAGGCTTTTAAGGTGTGAAGAAATGAGAAGGAGGAGTGCCCTTTTATAAGAGGGGTGAGGGGCACCTTTGGAAAAGCTAGAAATATTAATTTATAATAAATTCATATTCGGTTTCTAATGGCTCCAAAGTTGATTATTCAAAGGTTAATGTGGGAATAGGTCGAAAACCACTCAACCAATAGAATTTAGACAGGTTTGGGTACTTATATTAACCTTATCTTTAAGTATTAACTCTAAGTTAATTAGTTTCACTTTTACAATGTCTCTTTGTATTTTTATATAATATGGTTAATAAACTTACTATATACATCCAAACGACCCCCCAGTGGTCCATTAATGATTAAACTATCATGATATAAGACTTTTGGCCGAACCTTAGATTTTTAGGAATTTAATATCAACTAATAATATAATATTTGTTTTAAGAACTCTTTTATGTCAATTTTGACACTATTCAATAGTTGATTTTTGTGAAACTCATAACAGATTGATTACTTCGAAAAAATGCAATTAAATCAATCCTAATATATCATATTATCCTAGAAAATTAGTTTAATTCATTAAAAGCTTCATATTATATTTATTTGGGTATTTATAATATTAATTATTTTAAATTTTCACTATTATAGTAATTACTGCATCATCATTGTGTCATAAATAAAAAAAATTAATTAATGTCTAAAAATTATGAATAAAATATCATTATGTAGGAAATCTTTTTATATTTCTAAGGAATATTTATAATCTAAAATCCAATATATATAACCCTATGTAACAATTGTTTTTCTAAAAGATATATGCTTGTGTCATTTTTGTATTCATTTTAACATAATTAAAATAAAGTGTCATTATCACTTACAAGTGGATCCATGGGGTCCCCAAATCGACCCAAAGATGCCCATGGTCGACCATGTATCAAACAATAGGGTTAAGACACGTTTTAGGGTAATTTAGTATTATTATAATATTATTTTCTAACCCTTATTTACCGGATTTACCCTTAACCATGGTAAATAAAATATTTACCGCAGTAATTATTCAAAATGTATAAAAATAAAAGTTACCTATTTACACAATTTGAACATCCTGATTCCAAATATGGAATCCATTTTTCTAAATTCAAAACAAATAAGTGGAAGAAATTTATTTAAAATTAATTCCCGCTGTCAAAACAAAAAGCGTGTTTTTAAGAGATAATAACTATCAAAAGATTGACACTTGTTTATGTTCGGTTTAATTGTAAAATTATGTCCAATGACCAAAATTATATTAAATGGTAAAAATATATTCTAAATATACTTTAAAACAACTCAAATTCATAATTTTTCACTATTAATTATTTTTATTAAAAAAGTTGTTTTTAATTAAAATTTAGTAATTTTCACTATTCATCAAAATATGAAAGTTATCCGAAATGTACCAAAATTTTACCTTAGGCTAAATTCGATATTCCGAATCCAAAAATGAAGTCCATTTTGAAATATAAAATATATATAATTTCAAAAAGTAGGTATTACTATTCATAACGGCTAGTTTGATTGGTTGTTAGAACTCGGTGTGGCGTACAACACACGCTATCGCATTATTCAAAGAGAAGCGTACCATAGAAGCTTGGGGTGTTACATTCTCCCCTCCTTCAAATAATTTCGTCCTCGAAATTTCTAGAATACTTATCACATGAAAAGACTCGGGTGGTTCTTCATCATAAGTTCCTCGGGTTCCCACGTTTCCTCTTCCATCTTATGGTTTCTCCACAAAACTTTTACCAGACATGTCGTCCGGTTTCTCAGTACTTGTTCTCTCGTATCAAGAATCCTGACGGGCTCTTCACAATAGGAAAGATCGGGTTCGAGTTATAATTCCTCATAGGTGAGTACATGCGTTGGATCAGGCATGTATTTCCTCAACAGAGATACGTGGAACACATCGTGAACTTTGGAGAGACTTGGCGGCATTGCCAATCGGTAAGCTACAACCCCAATTCGTTCTAGAATTTCGAAAGGTCCGATATACCTGGGACTCAATTTACCTTTCTTACCTAAACGTATGACTCCCTTCCACGGAGATACCTTCAGGAAAACATGATCACCGACTTGAAATTCCAAATCCTTCCTTCGATTATCGGCATAGCTCTTCGGCCTACTTTGAGCTGCTTTGATGTGATTTTGGATTACATTCACCTTTTCCACCGTTTCCTCCACCAGTTCTGGGCCTACAAGTTTTCTTTCACCAACGTCATCCCAACAGGTTGGTGTACGACATCTCTTTCCGTATAACGCTTCATATGGTATCATCTGAATACTTGAATGGAAGCTATTGTTATAGACAAATTCTACCAGAGGTAAATATTGATCCCACATACCCTGAAAGTCAAGTGAGAAAGATCTCAACATGTCTTCTAAGGTTTGAATAGTCCGTTCTGATTGTCCGTCTGTCTGAGGGTGGTAAGCAGTGCTCAAATGAAGTTCAGTATCCAGGGATTTCTGAAGACTTTTCCAAAATCTTGAAGTAAAGCGGGGATCACGATCAGAAACAATTGATAAGGGTACTCCATGAAGTCTCACAACTTCATTAATATAAAGTCTTGCTAGACGTTCCAGGGGTAGATCTTCTCTTATAGCAAGAAAATGTGCTGACATGGTAAGATGATCAACAATCACCCATATTGCATCATTCCTCTTAGGAGTCTTTGGTAGCCCCATGACAAAGTCCATCGTAATATTGTCCCATTTCCACTCCGGTATGGGAAGAGGTTGCATGACTCCTCCAAGCTGTTGCCTTCCAGCTTTCACTTGTTGACAAACCATACATCTTGACACAAAATCAGCAATCTCCCTCTTCATGTTGTCCCACCAAAAATGTTCCTTCAAATCTCTATACATTTTGGTGCTCCCAGGGTGTATAGAGAAATTGGAACTATGAGCATCATCCATCAATTCCCTTTTTAGATCAGGTATATCGGGAACACAAAGTCTCTTCCCGAATTTCAAAATCCCATCTTCATACACAAAGTCTCTCAATCTCCCATCATTCACAGCTTTAATCTTCTTCTGAAATTCTTCATCATCGGTCTGAGAACTCTTAATCCTTTCTAGTAAAGATGGTTTGGAAACCATTTGAAAAAGCATTGATGTTTCACATTCCCTGGTTATTCCCATGTCCATCGTCACTAGATCCATGAAAATTGGATCCCTTTCAATTCTCATCATGTTCAAAACTCCATGGTCTTTTCTGCTCAAAGCATCTGCCACCTTGTTTGCTTTCCCCGGGTGGTAGTGTATCGTGCAATCATAATCCTTGAGTAATTCAAGCCATCTCCTTTGCCTCATGTTGAGTTCTTTTTGTGAGAAAATATACTTCAAACTCTTGTGATCAGTATAAATCTCACATTTTTCACCATAGAGGTAGTGTCTCCATATCTTCAAAGCAAAGATCACAGCTGCTAACTCAAGATCATGAGTAGGATAGTTTTGTTCATGAATTTTCAACTGTCGTGATGCATAGGCAATAACTCTATCATTCTGCATAAGGACACAACCAAGTCCTTTCTTCGATGCATCACTATAAATAACAAACCCATCATTCCCTGATGGTAGAGTCAATATAGGAGCATTGACTAATCTTTTCTTCAGTTCTTCAAAACATTCTTCACACTCTTTTGTCCAAACAAATTTAACCCCTTTACGTGTGAGCTTCGTTAATGGGTTAGCCAATCGGGAAAAATTATGGACGAAACGTCGATAATAACCTGCCAAACCAATAAAATTGCTTACCTTAGTTATACTCGTAGGTGCTGGACATTCTTGGATTGCCTTGGTCTTAGAAGGATCAACATAGATTCCATCTTTAGAGACAATATGGCCAAGAAAAGAAATCTCCTGAAGCCAGAATTCACACTTGCTAAACTTCCCATATAATTCATGCCTCCTCAGAGTCTTCAAGATAATGCGCAAGTGATTTTCATGATCTTAGTAGGTTTTGGAGTATACCAAGATATCATCAATAAATACCACCAAAAATTCATCGAGATACTCCTTGAAAACTCTATTCATCAGATCCATGAATACAGAGGGTGCATTAGTCAATCCAAAAGGCATTACAGTAAACTCGTAATGCCCGTACCTAGTTCGAAATGCTGTCTTCGGAATGTCTTCCTTCTTTACACACAACTGATGGTATCCAGATCGAAGGTCAATCTTTGAAAAGTATTAAGCTCCATGTAGTTGGTCAAATAAATCATCAATACGAGGTAGGGGATACTTGTTCTTTATCGTTATAGCATTGATCTCCCTGTAGTCGATACATAACCTCATAGATCCATCTTTCTTTTTAACAAAAAGAACAGGGGCTCCCCATGGAGAAACACTAGGGCGAATAAATCCCTTATTACTCAATTCCTCTAGTTGTTTCTTTAGTTCAACTAATTCTACAGTGGCCATTCTATAAGGGGTCTTCGATATAGGCCTTGATCCAGGAATCAAATCAATGGAAAACTCAACTTCTCGTTCTGGAGGATGTCCAGGTAAATCTTCCGGAAATACATCTACAAATTCTTTCACAACAGGTACATCCTCTATTTGAACATTCCTTTCCTCACCCGTAGTTATTTCATTCTCTTCCTCCCCAATAATTGAATTAAGTTGAGCTACTGGGGGTGGATCTAAATAAGAATTAGGCGGTGACGATTCTGCTCTAAAGATAAGGTGTTCCTTATCATTATCATCAAGAATCGTATCCTATTTCTTCTTACAATAAATCTTCGCATCATAGTCTGAAAGCCAATCCATACCGAGGATTATATCAAACTCAATCATAGGTATGACGATGAGATCAGCAGATAAAGAAAATTTATGTGCTCTAATGGGGACTGATTCACAAAACTTTGTTGCAATGATACTTCCCTTAGGAGTTTTAACTGACAACTCCCTTATTAAATCAAATTGGAAATATCTAATTTTCTTAGCAAACTGGGAAGATATGAAACAATGCGACGATCCAGAGTCAAATAATGCATTTGCTAAACTTGAGGAAACCATTAAATTACCTGCCACCACGTCTTTTGGAGCTTCTACCTCTGCAGTAGTGATAGCATAAGCCTGGCCTTGATCCCTTGGCCTTTTCTAAGGTAAGTTCTCCTGACACTTAGTACATGCATTTGCATAATGCCCCATCTCCCTGCAATTGTAGCACTGAACGTTGGTGGCTTCCTTCTTCCCTTTGCAATCACGAGCTTGGTGGCCTTTTTTACCACACTTGTAACAGACTCCCATTCCCTTAAAGCAAGCACCAGGGTGTTTCTTCCCACATTTACCACAGGATGGATATTCAACCTTTCCTTTCTTCCCCTTATTTCCATTCCCATATTGATCAGCAGGCCTCTTCTTCTCTTGCTTTTCTTTAAAGTTATAAGACTTAGAGAATTCCTTTTCGGTCTTGATAGAACATGAGACAATGTCTTCGTACGATGAAAAGGATTGTGAGACTAATGCTCGATGGAGAAATGGTTTTAACCCATCAAAGAAACGATCAATCTTACTTCTTTGGTTACGTATATAATCACCAGCGTACCTTGATAACCTTGTAAAGTTAGCCTCAAACTTTGTGACATTCTCATCCTCCTTCTGTCTCAGACTTAGAAATTGCCTTTTCCATATCTGCTCGATGGTCGCGAGGAAAGTATTTTTATTAAAACCTATTTTTGAACTCCCTCCATTCCATATTTGATACTTCATTATCTTCCTTCATATTTTGAATCAATGACCACCATTGATCAGCATCTCCAGTGAGGCGGTAAACTGCCATGATAACGTTTTCCCTTTCACTGCTCCCCAAAGCCTGAAATATTTTCTCTAGGGAAAATATCCATTGCTCAGCTACTAAGGGATTTGTACTCCCATTGAACATTGGTGGTTGTTGCCTCATGAATAGATCTAACATTGATCCTCCACGCTGCGGATCAGGGTGCTCCATACGGGTAAGGTTATTATTCATAACCTGAGTAAGTTGTCCCAGTATGGTGATTAGCTGATCGGCTCCAGTTGCATCACCAGCTCCACTATAATTATCTTGAGCAGGAGGGAAATCCCTACATGGAGTGCGTGCATTGATACAGTTTCCATTTCTTCCACTAGGCGCCATTTCTAAACAATGGCATAAACTAGATCAGTTTATAAATCAAAATACATAATCCCATACTTATAAAACACTTAACATAAATTGAACTATTTATGGATATAATCCATAATCATAAGAATGTTTTCTTTAAGGAAGTATATACTCATAATCCCTTCAAAATTATTTGTAAAGAAAAATGAGAGTTATCCTAAGAATATCCCCCGGGAGTGTCGTAACCAAGAGTGCAGCAAGGCCCGTTGTCGTGCACCAGTTCCCGTTCGAGTCTAGCTCAAAGAGGTGTTTTCGGGTTTTACCCCTAGGTACATCTGTGCCAGAGCCGCCTCTACCTGCTCGTATCCAGACAGGGATGTATTGCTCGGAAAACTCACAAAATCTCTACAATACCAAAATTTTAAGAAGTTCTTCTATACTAATCCTCAAAGTTCATCTTAGGTCTACGTGCTCTAATCAGAGTTTATCTAAATCTAGCTTCCAAGGTTTGTACTAAACTTCCACTGATACCAACTGTAGCGCCCAGACCCCAGTTACCCAGAGTCGGTGCATTATTACATAACATTGGTATGATCACAAGAAAGATCAAATCTCGAAAGACCGATTGGTTTAGTAGTCTTGGAAACACTAGATATATTCATAAGTCTTACATTACATCATAAAATGAAAAACTACTACAACAACATATTGTCTCCATAATCCACACTCATATCCCCACATAATATCCCTGCATGTCATTCATAATTTACTTCTTCACTTCCTGGGAAAAATAAAACATAGAAAAGGGGTGAGCTCAAATGCCCAGTAAGGATAACAGTATAGCGGAAACTTTCATAAATAAGAATAAACATTTAAGGCAATGTATAACTAAAACAAAAGCCCTTTAAACTTGAACTTTTAACATAGTATGGCATAAATAAAATTAGATAATTCCATTTACTTATTCACATGGATATTCTACTAATCGAATAATCACATGCAAAAATCAATAACCACTTTCATAATGTTGGAATGCATAATGCAAGACTATCATAACCACATAGCCAAGGCCTCGTGCCAAGACTACAAATAAGATTTTTTCAAGGCCTTGTGCCAAGACACTAGTTTGTCTCATGAGACCTACCGATGCATCGAGGAGCTATAGCGGGCTCCACCCGTCACATATTAAGTCCAATGCATTCCCATATGAAAAGGTTTAAACATAACATAAACATTCGTATTAAAACTAGCATACGAAATGTCAATAATTTAACCATAAACTATGAATGGTATAAAAATAGCACATCCACAGTCAAACATATCACAAAACCTTCAATACAATATAGAAGTTTTGTATCATAATAAATCAACTTCAAATAAGCGTAAAATTCGTCAAAGGATGTTGACATAGATGAAATCAAAACACTTTTTAGAGAAATATCTCTTTCTATTTTTGAAATCATTTAAGAGCCATATAAAATAAAACATTTTCTTGAAAATGTTATTATAAGCTTGTAAGGGAAGCTTTGAAGATTTTATAACGGCGGAAAATAGCCGCACCCGCCGTATAAGTTAAAAAAAACATTCTTACCTTAATTCTGTCGAAATGGTTAAAAAGGACCTTGTTTTGAAAACGACGGAAAGATTCCTTTATAAACCTCTTATAAAAAGTCAAACAAGGGTATAAATGACTTTAACCCATATTCTTGTAAATAATAAATATGTTTTGAAATACATTTCGAAGAAACATGGATGTGGATGATAAAGAAATCCCAGTAGATTATTACGTATAAACAACCTCAGATAATGAAGAGATTGTGAAATAACCCTTACCTTGTACTTTTCCTTGGTTGGGGTAGGTTAACCTCCTGTATAATGGTGAAATAATTGTTATTAAATTATACAAGAATCATATATATTAATATGATATCATATATGATCTTTTAACATTTATTTGTTAATAATATCTTAGAATTATCGTCGTTTCGGGTGTTAACTTACTCATTTTCTTTTATATGTTTTGTTACATAATCCATTTTTTTTGTATCTTATTCATATCCAGAATGATATCAAGTCCTTAAAAATCATTTTTAAATCATCAAATGATAATTATACTTGAATGGATACGATGGAGAATGAATCTCATCGCGTTCGTGGAGATGGTAGTCCGTACGTACGCACGAGCAACAATATCATTCTTTTGATATTAAAATAATATATAAATGGATGGTATATCATATATAAGGAATAATTAACATGTTATATTTATTATTTACATGAGTTACACATCATTATTATACCCATCCAAATAATAATATATTGAATAACAATTACACCACGACGTGGAGACGGTAAGCCGTACGTACGCACGTATGGTGACATGTTATTCAAAGGGTGGATAGAATACTGAATATGGTTGTACCATATTTATAATAAAATCATAGTATATGTGAGATACTGGAGTTATTATTTTAGAATGGTAAGAACAAAGGAAGAAGAAGTGGAAGAATAAATGAACTTGGAGAAAGGTGGTGAAATCATTACCTCTTCTTCGGGTTCTTCCTTTTGATTTGATCAAAAGGGCTCTTTAGGATGGCTTTCTGATCAAACTAAGGCCCCTAGGTTGTAGTGAGGTAAGTTGGGAGAGTATTAGGACAGAGTTTGGCCGAACCAAAAGGCTTTGAAGGTGTGAAGAAATGAGAAGGAGGAGTGACCTTTTATAAGAGGGGTGAGGGGCACCTTTGGAAAAGCTAGACATATTAATTTATAATAAATTCATATTCGGTTTCTAATGGCTCCAAAGTTGATTATTCAAAGGTTAATGTGGGGATAGGTCGAAAAAAACTCAACCAATAGAATTTAGACAGGTTTGGGTACTTATATTAACCTTATCTTTAAGTATTAACTCTAAGTTAATTAGTTTCACTTTTACAATGTCTCTTTGTGTTTTTATATAATATGGTTAATAAACTTACTATATACATCCAAACGACCCCCAAGTGGTCCATTAATGATTAACCTATCATGATATAAGTCTCTTTGACGAAACTTAGATTTTTAAAAAATTAATATCAATTAATAATATAATATTTTTTTTAAGAACTCTTTTATGTCAATTTTGACACTATTCAATAGTTGATTTTTGTGAAACTCATAACAGATTGATTACTTCGAACAAATTCAATTAAATCAATACTAATATATCATATTATCCTAGAAAATTAGTTTAATTCATTAAAAGTTTCATATTATATTTATTTGGGTATTTATAATATGAATTATTTTAATTTGTCACTATTATAGTAATTACTGCATCATCATTGTGTCATAAATAAAATAAATTATTTAATGTCTAAAAATTATAAATAAAATATCATTATGTAGGAAATCTTTTTATATTTCTAAGGAATATTTATAATCTAAAATCCAACATATATAACCCTATGTAACAATTTTTTTCTAAAAGATATATGCTTGTGTCATTTTTGTATTCATTTTAACATAATTAAAATAAAGTCTCATTATCACTTACAAGTGGATCCATGGGGTCCCCAAATCGACCCAAAGATGTCCATGGTCGAACATGTATCAACCAATATGGTTAAGACACGTTTTAGGGTAATTTAGTATTATTATAATATTATTTTTTAACCCTTATTTACCGGATTTACCCTTAACCATGGTAAATAAAATATTTACCGCAGTAATTATTCAAAATGTCTAAAAATAAAAGTTACCTATTTACACAATTTGAACATCCTGATTCCAAATATGGAATCCATTTTTCTAAATTCAAAACAAAGAAGTGGCATAAATTAATTTAAAATTAATTCCCGCTGTCAAAACAAAAAGCGTGTTTTTAAGAGATAATAACTATCAAAAGATTGACACTTGTTTATGTTCGGTTTAATTGTAAAATTATGTCCAATGACCAAAATTATATTAAATGGTAAAAATATATTCTAAATATACTTTAAAACAACTCAAATTCATAATTTATCACTATTAATTATTTTGATTAAAAAAGTTGTTTTTAATTAAAATTTAGTAATTTTCACTATTCATCAAAATATGAAAGTTATCCGAAATGTTCCAAAATTTCACCTTAGGCTAAATTCGATATTCCGAATCCAAAAATGAAGTCCATTTTGAAATATAAAATATATATAATTTCAAAAAGTAGGTATTACTATTCATAACGGCTAGTTTGATTGGTTGTTAGAACTCGGTGTTGCGTACAACACACGCTATCGCATTATTCAAAGAGAAGCGTACTGTAGAAGCTTGGGGTGTTACACTAGATACATACATATGTTTTACATTATATCATTAAATAAAAAAACAACATTGTGTCCCCTTTGAAAACTATTATATCTCTTAGCCAATTCCTACAGGTTAAAAGTAATATACCTCTTTGCATCATGAGAAAATAAAACATAAGAAAGGGGTAAGATCAGATGCTCAGTAAGGATAAAAATATAGCGGAAACTATCAAAAATATGAATAAACATTTAATACAATGTATAAGACTAAAACACAAGCCTTTTAAACACCATTTCAGTAATATATGGAAAAGATAAGTCAAATAATGCCATTTAATCATTCACATGAATATTCTACTAGTAGAATAATCTTATTTAATATCAATAGCTAATTTCATAATAATGTAATTCATAATGTCAGACATCATAACCTCATAGTCAAGACCTCATGCCAATACTACAAATAAATATTCTATCAAGGCCTTGTTTTAAGACACTAATTTGTCTCATGAGACCTACCGATGCATCGAGGATCTATAGTGGGATCCATCCATCACTTAATAAGTCCAAAGAATTATTCATATGAAATGGGTGAAACATTATCTAAACATTTGTATTAAAACTAGAATACGAGATTTCAATACTTTAACGACAAACCATGAATGGCATAAAAATAGAACCTCCACAGTAAAAAAACTCATTCAACACAATATGGAAGATTTTATTATAATAAATCAACCTCAATAAAGAATAAAATTTAAATAAGGATATTTTAATAGATTAAAATAGCCAATAAAACGTTTTAAGAGAAATATCCCCTTTTTTCTTGAAAATATTTAAAAGTTGCACTATTTATCAAAGAAGTCGTTTAAAAGAGATTTTTGAATCAAAGTGTCCCATACCACTTTGAAAATTTTGAAAGGAATTTTTTTTTTCAAAACATTCATGTCCATATAAATAAATATTTAAAACAATTTTTAAAACACGGACCTTAATGAGAAAGATTTAGAAGAATAAATTTTAAAACATTTAAAATGATATTTTAGTTAAAGAGTTTATAACCAAATGAGAGACACTTTAATACAATTAATTGGGGAATAAAATTAATCAAAACTTTATAATATCATGATAATAAATGGTTTCATAATACAACATGTCAAAGGAATATATATATATATACACCATATAAAAGTGAATTGGTGCATAATGACAAAGAGGTCTCAATGGACTGTAAATTGAGACGAAATCCCATATAAATAACATATAATTATATTAAAAATAAATCAATGAAATAATTATGTGTGAAAAATATAAATACACTAAATATGATTGGATATTAACTGTAAATAAATAAAAGGAAATTCACACATATTCTTGTAAAATAACACCAATGACTTGGATGTTTAACTCAATGAATGGAAATTGAGTTAAAATTACACTTATCAAGTTCATATCGATGACTTGATAATTTATCAATGGAGTGATTATGTGTATCAAAAGTATATCCTCAAAAATGGGAGTTTAAATTATTACTTAAATAAATAAATTTTTATTCACACATATTCATAGATTAAAATGATCAATGAAGTGTGTGTAAAACCCAATGAGTGAGAATTGAAATTAGAAATTCCCTGACTGATTTGGTAATTTACGAAAAATTAACCCCATGAAATAAGGATCATACAATGAAGATATTAATACCCATAAATTATATTATATTACACAAATAATACAATCTTGGGCGGTACATACACTACACAAACGAAAATAGTGGAAAATATAACATGAATCTCACAGGAAAAAAAGTGAGATGAAAACCCCTTACCTCGTTGTAATCAATTGAGTTGTATGACCCAAAGTTAATAACCACCAAATGAATAACAGAATAACATTAATATAAATATAATAATGATAATATATATCAAATGTAATTAAAAAATACACCATATGCAATAAACATTGGGTAAATAATGGAAATCTCACGGAATTAAAAGTGAGATAAGAAACCCCTTACCTCGTGTCCAACATGACTCGTATGTTCTGCATTCTTCCTGAATAATAAACATAAGTTAATTTCTACTTAATTAAGAACCTTTTTTAAGTTTATTATTCATTTTATATAACTTTTTACCTTTCTATAACAATTAGTTAATTATTTGAGTTCATATCAGACATTTTGCCGATGTTCGGAATTTAGCCAAAAATGAACTTGTTATAATTACAAATTGTCCATGTGGTCAAAATTGCATTATCACCAGAATGATATTCATGATTTAGGTATCATATATATCATATATATCCACTATATATGTATTTATAATATTCTATATAATTTGGAGTTAAGAAATGAAACACACCATTCATGGAGATGGTAACTCGTACGTACGCGTGAACACTATATTCATTTCTATTTTATATTTAAAGGAATGAAAAACTATAAATACATAGGTATATTATAATTATATTATAATATATTTTTTATGTAATTTAATTAACTCCATATTTTATACGTTCCATGTATGGCATGAACGAGTCATATCACATTGAGGGGGCGATTGTCCTCACTTCCTCAAATGAAATTATCGTATTTACCAATTATAGAAACCATAAAGGTATGATATAAATAAAAAATACAGATTTATAGAGATAATATAAATATAATATATATCATATTTAAATAATGTTCCATCATAATGGCCACCATGAGTGTTGGTAGGAGATAATTGAACAATCATCATTTTGTGAGGTAGTAGTTCACCGTCCACAGAAACAATATGTTCTTTTTCTATTCGATGGAGGACTCTGTAGGTGTAACTAGAATAATTATTATAAAAAAACATAATATATTGAGGATAAAATTCTTTTTATAAAATAAAGGAATAGAAAGAGTTCAGTGGGTTTGAGAAGTAACATAAATGAAGAGAACTTTAGGGAAGACGTTTCCTTAAAATCGGGTAACTCCCTTTGTATTGAAACAAAATAATTCCTTGAAGTGCCTTCTGCCTAAGGTAAGGCTTATAGGTGGAAGAGAGGGATATTGAGAGACAATTTTTTTAGAGGTTGGATGAGCCAATGGGCTTTAGATGTGTGAGTAATGGTTTAGAGTTGATGGCTTTTTATAAGGTGGAGGAGGGGCACTTTAGGAAAGTTTGAAAATATTATTTTATTATATTATGATTTTAAGTTTCTAAAAATATAAATCTTATTAAAGTCTAAGATAATCACTGAATCATTATTGTGGTAAAAACTGCATCATTTTGGATATTTTCTTAACCTTTATAATCTTATTTATTTAAATCATTTATTAATGAGGTAAACACTGCATCATTATTGTGTCATAATTTTTTTTATTTATTTGATGTATAAAAATTATAAATCAAATACCATGATGTAGGAAATAATTTTATATTTCAAAATAATATTTATAGTCAAATAGATAACCTATATAAGAATATGTATGAATTGATTTACTAAAAGATATATGTTTATGTCCTTTTTAAATTAATATAAAGTGTCTATCACTCTTATGTGGCTCCATGGGGTTCCAAAATTGACCCAAGGATTTCCACAGTAGGAAATGTATCAACCAATATTATTAGGACACATGTTAGGTTAATTTAATATTATAATAATAATATTTTACCTTGAATTAACCTATTTACCTTTAACTGCGGTAAATAAAAGCCAAAAGTTACTATTTAACAAAAATTATTTCCATCTTATTGAACCAAATTTTACATACTAATAACAACCATGTATCTAGAATTTTCAAAATAAAATTAGAAGAAGTGGTAAAATTTCATTTAAATGAAAAAGTCGATTTTTTAACTACTACTCAGTGTTTTCACTATTCATCAAAAATTGATGTTTTTCAGAAAAATACCAAAAAATAAGCCTAAGCTATATTTGAAAATCATAATTCAAAAATTATGTCTATTTTACCAAATTAAAACATATAATTTGCATTAATTAATTTAAAATTAATTCCCACTGTCAAAACAAAAAGCGTGTTTTTTAAGAAATAATAACTATCAAAAGATTGACACTTGTTTATGTCCAATTTCAAAGTGAAATTACATACAATGACCTAAATTGGATTAAATGGTAAAAATATAATATAATTACACTTTGAAACCAATTTAAAATATAATCTAACATTTAAATAAATTATATTAAAAGGTAGTCTTGAATTAAAATACAGTATTTCTCATTATTCAATAAAAATGAACATTATCAGAAAACTACCAAAACTACATCCAAAGTAAATTTTGACGTCCCAATAAAAAGAAGAATTTTATTTTTTCAAATTGAATATATAAAAGTGTCAAATATTGGATTTAAAAAGGGTTCTCCATTAAAAGGTGGTAAAATTGCATTTTTTTTGAAAAATACTTCTTTTATCTAAAAGATCGAATTAGTTCTTATAATATGTCTAAGAATCACTTAATACGAATTTTAAAATTATATATAGCATATAAAATTCAAAATTTAGTTAATACTATTCATAACCTCTTTTTGAACGGCTAGTTTAGTAAGTCATTGTGCGCTCGAACTCGATGTTGGGTGTTATGAAAGATATTGAATTAATTTAAAGAGATAACGTACTATTGAATATTACAGTGTTACATTATCCCATCCTTCAATAAATTGAGTTCTCACAATTTAATCTCCGGATTGAAAACTTGGGGTTTGATATTTCAAAATATATTAGTTGAAATCCAAATTGGAAAAATGGATTAATGAGGCCTCTATTTTAAAATAAAGAACAGAAAGTACGAAGGTTACCAAAAATAACACATACCAGGTTTCCATGTAGGAAAACATGGATATGGGAGTGAAATATAACCATCATGTTTTGATGGAGAGTGATTGAGAATATTATTAGGATAAAGTTAACGATCTAAAATCCATAAACCTGTGATGGGTTGAAAGGTCTTTGATTACCCAGTCAGAAACATAAATGGGCATCATTTTTGTTTTATGTTCCTTTTCATAATGTTTAGTAATTTATTTATGAGAATTACCAATATCATAATGATATATACTTACTTTATAAGTCGATTTTTGTCCTTTAATAAATTTCTACCAGAAACTCATCTTTTCTCTAAACGATGAGTACTCAAGATGCCTTGGTCACACCTGAAGCGCCAAAATCAACTTATAGAGAATCAAATAATCCACCAACGATGAACTATATATTTATCTTTTCATTAGACATTAATCAATATCAAACTGGTTAGTACAAGATCATATGATCCCCAAAAAGGATAATCCTTTATAGAATGAAATACTACTATTAATCTCCAAAATTAAACAAACAATACCCAAAGTTAAACAAAGACCCTACAATAAACAATTGTCCTAAAAATTCTTCAAAATAATCCAAACTATGTTTGAAAGCCATAATTTCGGAGGATTTGATCACATAGTCCTCCTTGGTAAATATTAACATTTATTTCCCAATAACATCAACTACCATTAAATTCACATATTTAAAAGTAATTAACCTAATCACATATTCTCTATCATAGGTTAATCATTTCCATAAATAACCCAAATTGATATAATTCCCCAATAAAACATATATTATTCCAAAATATAAATCCATCATTACTCCTCAAATGAAATCCTATAGTATTAAATTTTCCATAGGCATCTTGTGTTCCCAAAAGAGCGAACGTCTTACAAAATAACATATTTCACTCAATCACCAAATCATTTTCCTATACTAAAGATATCCATTTGATAAATCATAAGTTCCAAAAATAAACATATTCATGATCTATAAAATCAAATAACTATCAATAATTAATCAAACTAACAAATAACTTCACGTAGTCCAGTTGTAGGCGATAAATCTTAGTCGCACTTTGGTTGTTGGTTCGATTCCAGCAGCATATTTTGACACAACAGATTTTCACACGGTCTGCGTGTTGTCATTTTTCAAAAACTATATAATTTTTTAACATTCCTAAAAATGAGATAAATTACACATTAATAACCATAACATATTTTAACCAAAAAGTTAATCTCATCCCTCTCATTTTCACCCCAAAAAGTAATAACATGTAATTTTCTCAAATTCAAGGATCATATAAACCCAAATGCTTTTCATAACTATATCCAAAAAATAAAAGATAGATCTTCATCAAATAAAATTTTCACATATCAAACTGCATGGTTACACATAAAAGAGAAAAGTCTTCCAATGTAATCCCATAATCAAATAACATTAATACATTTTAACATTTCTCCATCAATTTATTTCCACATAGGTTCTTCCTTGACCTAGAGGATATCCTACAGAATAGGGTATTAAATCGGGTAATTCCAAGGTCCCATACATTTACTGAAAATGATTGTAATTGGATTCTTAAATTCATTTTCATTTTATTCCATAGTACTCTTCATTTTTTGTCAGAAATTATTTACTTTATGTATTTCTTTCCCACGCATAAAGCATATATTTGTTCCATTGAAACACTTTCCTGGGTGTCTCCTTTCAAATTTCCTACATGATGGAAATTGAGCTTTCCTTTCTCCATGGTCTCCACTACTAGAGCTCTTATCATTCAACATCTTTCTCTTCATTGCTGATTTCTAGAGTTCGTTAATGTATATATTGTTGATCATATTTTTGGAAAACTGATTCGGCATAAAGACAATATATTTTACACCTATCAACATCCCATTTCATTACTAATTTCCACCATCGTTCCAACCTTGTAAATCATGATCAAGGTCACTATGACTTCCTTGGAATCCAGCCGTTGACTAAAATCAGAAAGTATATAGTGATTCATAAAATCATTTATAGAATATCATGATACCTTATTTTCAGTGTAAATCACATTAAGATTTTACCAAGGTTATCTATTCTCATATTATAATAAAATCCTTCAAATCGGTATGTAAAGAAAATGTGAATTATCATAAGAATATCCTTCAAGAGTGTTGTAACCAAGATTCGAGCAAGGAACATTGTTGTGTACCAGGATACCATGGGTCAAGCCCGAAACTCCTTATCAGAGTTTTCACTCCTATGTACATATGTGCCAGTTCCACATCTACCTCCTCATATCCAGACATGGTTGTTTTGCTTGTAAATATCACAAAATCTCTACATTTTAAAAATTCTAGGAAGTTATTCTATACTAATCCTCAAGGTCTATCTTAGGGCAATTTTCTATAATCAGAGTTTTTCTAAATCTAGTTTCCATGGTTTGTACTAAACTTCCTCTGATACCAACTGTAACGCCCCGACCCCAGTTACCCAATGTTAGGGCATTATTACATAACATTGGCATGATACAAGGAATCATTTCCTGAATGACCGATCAGTTTAGTAGCATTGTAATTACTAGATACATACATAAGTTTTACATTACATCATGAAATAAAAAAACAACATTGTGTACCCTTTGAACACTCTTATATCTCTTAGCCTATTACTGTAGGTTAAATGTAATATACTTCATATAATACTTGGAAAAATAAAACATAATAAAGGGGTGATACTATATTCTTAGTAAGGATAACAATTTAGAGAAAACTATCATAAATATGCATAAATATTTAAGGAAATGTATAAGACTAAAACACAAGCCTTTTAAACATAAACTTTTCCATAATATGGCAAACATAAATCAAATAATTCCATTTGCTTATTAACATGGATATTATACTAGTCAAATAATCACATGTAATATCAATATCTAATTTCATAATAATGGAATACATAATTCCGGACATCATAACCACATAGTCAAGGCCTCGTACCAAGATTAAAAATAAATATTTTGTCATGGCCTTGTGCCAAGACACTAATTTGTCTCAGGAGACCTACTGATGCATCGAGGAGATATAGCACCCATCACATTCTAAGACCAATGGATTCCTCATATGAAATGGGTAATACAAAATCTAAACATTCATATTAAAACTAGCATACAAAATGTCAATACATTATTGACAAACCATGAATGATATAAAAACCGAACATCCATAGTCAAACAAAACTCATTAAACACAATATGGAAGATTGTATTACAATAAATCTATACCAATAATGAATAAAATAAAATCAAGGAAATTGGAATAGATTGAAATTTCCAGTAAAACTATTTAAGAGAAATATATCCTTTTTTCATGAAAACATTTAAAATTCACACTATTTTTCAAAGAAGTCGTTTAAAAGTGATTTTTGAATCAAATTGTCCCATACCACTTTGAAACTTTTGAAAGGAATTTTTATTTCAAAAAATTCATGTCTATATAAATAAATACTTAAAACCATTTTTAAAACATGTACATTAATGAGAAATATTTAGAAGAATAAATGATTATAACATTTAAAACAATATTTTAGTTAAAGAGTTCCTAACCAAATGAGTGACACTTGAATACAAGTAATTGGGGAATAACATTAATCAAAACTTTATAATATCATGAGAATAAAAGGATTCATAATATAATATATAAAAGGACAATATATAAACTATATAAAATTGAATTGGTTCATAACGACAAAGAGGTCTCAATTGAATGTAAATTGAGACGAAATCCCTTATAAAGACCGTATACTTAGATTAAGGATAAATCAATGAAATAACTGTGCATGAAAAATATAAATACCATAAATATTATTGGATATTTTTTGTAAATTAATCATTGGAAATTCAAACATATTCTTGTATAACAACACTAATGAGTTGGATGTTTAACTCAATGTATGGAAATTGAGTTAAAATTACTCTTATCAAGTTCATATAGATGACGTGAGAATTTATCAATGGAGTGATTATGTGTATCAAAATTATATCCATATAAAGGGGAGTAAAAATTACTACTTAAATAAATAAATAAATATTTAAAACATATTATTTCAGTAAAATGATCAATTAAGTATGTGTAAAACCCAATGAGTGCGAATTGAAATTAGAAATTCCCTTACCGATTTGGTAATTTACGAAACATCCACCCCATGAAAGAAGGATCATACAATGAAGATGTAAATATCAATATATTACATAATATTACACAAATAATACAATCATAGGAAATATAAACACCACAAAAAAGGAAATAGTTTCAAATATATCATGAATCTCAAGGGAATAAAAAGTGAGATGAAAACCCCTTACCTCGTTGTAATCAATCGAGTCGTATGGCCAAAAGTTAATAACCACCAAATGAATCACATAATACCATGAATATAAGTACAATCATGATAATATATATCAAATGTAAATACACAATACAACACATGCAATAAACAAGTGGCGAACAATGGAAATCTCATGGAATTAATAGTGAGATAAGAAACCCCTTAAATCACGTTCAACATGACTTGTATATTCTGAGTTCTTCCTGAATAATAAACTTAAGTTAATTTATAATTCCTTAAGAACATTTTTCTCATTTATTATTCAATTTATATAAATTATTACCTTTCTATAACAATTATTTTATTATTTTAATTCATATCAGACATTTTGTCGATGTTCGGAACTTTAGTAAAAAATTAACTTATTATAATTAATAATTGTCCATGTGGTAAAAATTCCATTATATCCATACTAATATTCATGATTTAGGTATCATATATATCATATATATCCCGTGTATATTTATTTATAATATTACATAAAATTTGTAGTTATGAAATGAAACACACCGTTCATGGAGATGGTAAGTCATACGTACGCATGAACACTACTTTCATTTATATTTTATATTTAATGGAATGAAAACATAATAATGTATTGGTACATTATAATTACTGTATAATATATATGTTATTTAATTTAATAAACTCAATCCTTTATTCATTCCACTTATGGCATGAACAATTCATATCACTTAGAGGGGGCGGTAGTCTGCACTTCCTCAAATGAAATTATTTTATTTACCCATTATAGAAAAAATAAAGGCATGATATAAATTAAAAATACAGATGTATAGAGATAATATAAATATAATATATATCACATGTAAATATAGTTTAATATTAATGTCCACCATTAGAATAAGTAGGAGATAATTAAACAATCATCATTTTGTGAGGCAGTAGTTCGCCGTCCACAGAAACAATATATTCTTTTTCCATTAGATGGAGGTGTGTGTAGGTTTAGCTCAAATACTTATCATAAAAACAACATAGTATATTTAGGATATGGGTGTTGTTATAAAATGACGTAATAAAAAGATTTTAGTGGGTTAGAGAAGTAAAATAAATGAAGATAACTTTAGGGAAGACGTTACCTTAAAATCAGGTAACTTCTTTTGGTTTGAACTAAAAATATTTATTGAAGTGACTTCTACCTAAAGTAAGGAATCTAGGTCTAAGAGAGGGATCTTGAGATACTATTTTGGAAGAGTTTGGATGATAAAATATGATTTAGAGGTGTGAGTAAAGGGTTAGAGGTGATGGATTTTTATAAGGGGGAGGAGGGGCTCTTTAGGAATGTTTGAAAATATTATTTTATTATATAATGGTTTTCGGTTTCTAAAGGTCCAAAACATATTAAATTCAAAGATAAGATGACTCGTATTCTAAATAATATAATCCAATAAGAGATGTATAGGTTTTGGATATTTTTTTAATATTTATAATCTTATTTATTTAAGTCATTCATTAATGATGTAATCATTGCATCCTTATTGTGTCATAAATAATTTTATTTATTTTCTGTATAAAAGTTATAAATCAAATACTATGATGTATGAAATATTTTTTTCTTTTAAATTAGTATTTATAGTTGAATATATAACCTATATAACCCTATGTATGAATTTATTTACTAAAAGATATATATTTATGTCCTTTTTGTCATTACTTTACATTAATTAATATAAAGTGTCATTATCACACTTAAGTGGCTCCATGGGGTCCCAAAATTGACACAAGGATTCCCAGGGTCGGAAATGTATCAACCATTAGGATTAAGACACATGTTAGGGTAATTTAATATTATTATAATATTTGTTTACCAAGAATTACCTTATTTACCTTTAATTGCGGTAAATAAGTCAAAAGTTACTATTTACCAAAACTTATTTTCATCTTCTTGAACCAAATTTATTTACTAATAACAACCATGTATGTTATATTTTCTAAATCTAATTCATAGAAGCGATAAAATTTATTTTAAATGAAAATGTCAATTTTTAACTACTACTCACCATCTTCACTATTCATCAAAATTAGCATTTTTCAGAAAGATACCAAAAATTCAGCAAAAGATATATTTGATAATAGGAATTTAAAAATGATGTATATTTTACCAAATTCAAAATGTAGAAGTTTCATTAATTAATTTAAACTTAATTCCCATTGTCAAAACAAAAAGCGTGTTTTTTTGGAAACAATAACTATCAAAAGATTGACACTTGTTTATGACCAGTTTTAAAGTGAAATTACATACAATGGCCAAAATTTGATTAAATGGTAAAAATATAATCCAATTAAACTTTAAAACCAATTAAAAAGATAATCTAGCCATATAAATAGATTAGATTAAAAGTCAGTTTTGAATTAAAATATATAATTTCTTACTATTCACTAAAAAAATGAACATTATCAGAAAAATAACAAAATTTCATCCAAAGTAAATTTTAATGTCCAAATTCGAAAGAATAATTTTAATTTTTTAAAATTTAATATATACAAGTGTCAAATATGGGATATAAAAAGGTTTCTCCATTAAAAGGTGTTAAGATTGCATTTTTTTGAAAAATACTTCTTTTATCTGAAAATTGAATTTGTTCATATAATATATCTAAGAAACACCTAATATAGAAGTTAAAATTTTATGTAGTATATAAAATTCAAAATGCATTTAATACTATTCAATATCACTTTTTAAATAGCTAGTTTAGTAAGTCGTCATGTGATCGAACTTGGTGTTGTGTGCGATGCAAGATACTGAATTACTTCAAAGAGATTACATAATATGAAATCTCGAGGTGTTACAATATAGGTGCTACTATTCTTGGTATATTTTAGGGATATTTCTTCATGATTGGATTTCTTGAATTTATTCCTTTCCTTCCATGAGATATTTGATTGAGTGGAGGTAATAGATGAACTTTCCCATATTTTTTCAATATGAATTGGTTATTCATAGAAATTGCCTTTTTCAAATGAGAATACCAATTTTCAACGATTATTTAGCTTAATTTATGGGTATTAACATGCCTCAGAGTTCTGTATTTATTGTTCCCACCTTTCCTATACCTGTAATGAATAGATTTATGGAAATGGATAGAATAATGAAAAAATATATATGGAAAAAATATCTTATATATAATGAAGGATATAGTATCATTATCCTTTTTTTAATTTGAATAACTTTTCTATTTATATTTCTCATTGAATCATCCCAATAAGACATGATATGCCTAGGAAATCTATATAATGTACACTTCATAAGGGAAGAAATATTATCACTTCCATTCTTTCATGTGTCTCCTTCTTTTGTAATAGTATTTGACCGAAGAGCCACTATGGATAATTGATGATTAATATCATATCTATTTTTATTGGGATTGAAGTTTTCTTTGTTAGGAAATCAGGTGAATTTGTGATATTTACAACTTTTTTGCTTCATTTTATTTCATCTCATCCCCTTTCCATCCTTTAATGTTTCTAAATCACATCCAATTACACTTTTTCCCAAACATGTATATATATGATCCTTAAAGGGATTCTATACACTTTGAATATCACATTTAGATCTTTCTAACATATTTAATTTATAGTGTCATCCAAACTATAATTTATTTTTAGTTTCCCTTAGTTTGGATTCAGTTTCTGGTTTACTCCTTAGAGTAACAAATTATTTTTTGAGTCCTTAAACTATCATATATTTTTCCTCCATTCTCGATGTGTGGTCATTGATTAATTTTTCCTTATCTTCAATCCTATGATTGATCTCCATAACCCCTTTCGATCTTTCAAGAGTTATTAGGTGTTCTCTTTCCCCACCTTCCACTCAGCTAATTTCTTCATCATATCGATCAACATATTCTAATGAAACATTCAACATAGCTCCCATATTTATTTTCTTATCTCTTTGAATGTAAATTTTTTCAAGGGTGCATTAAAGATCAAGATTGATATAAAGAATTAAAATTTCCTAATTATCTTCATATAGTGCAGGTTTTCTATTTTCAAATGTTTCCATTATGGATTATTGGGGTATATATATAAACACTAGTTCAATATCCTCCAATAATTTATTATCATCTTGTTCTTATCTGCAGATTAAGATCTTTCTCTATAAGTTCATTCTAAATTTTAATTCTACCTTTCTAGGAATACTCTTCTGAGTATTTTTCATAATTTTTTCTTCGCACTATTTATCATCAAATTTAATTTGTCATCGAACAACAATGTTCCCTACTTTAACACACTAAAACAAGATAAGGGAAGCCTTCCATCAAATCTCCATGTTTGTCTCTTAAATGTTTTGGAAATAAGTGAAATAAATTCATCATCCAAATGATCTATATAATCACTAAATTTGGAAATGTCAATAATTTAAATGGAAATTAATTCCATTTTATTGATTTCTCAAAATGTTATTTATTCTAGTTTGAATCACATTTCAAAGACATGAGACTGCTTAACAGATCAAGATGATAATTTTTAGATAAATACCATTCCTCAAGGGCTATGGTTTTTTTATTGTATAGAGGTGGAATCCTTCCAAATATTTTCATCAAAATATCAATATATGTAATTTCTTCACCAAGTCAAAAAATTCTCCAAATTACATCTGTAATTCGATTAAAAAATCTATCTAAATTTTCATCTAGAAAAATTTTCATTCCATCAAACTTATTGTGAATCACTTGGAGTTTGGAATCATTAACTTTGTCATCACCTTTATAATTATTTTAAAGATTCTCTAATATGGAATTAGATGAAGTGAAAATCATTAGCATCAAAGAGATCTGATTATATAAACTAGCAAAAATATAATTTTGAGCTTCTTTATCTACATCAAATTTTATTTTATCTATTTTAGTCATAGAAATTCCCATCACATCACTAACCTGAATCCCTTGAATTGTGGAATATATAACATCCATCCAAATATATCATAGAAAAGATATAATGTAATTATTCCAAATATGTAAGTTTCTTCCATCAATGTGTAGGACTCCCCTAATATTCTCTGAATTCTTCATGAAGACAAGAGAGGATAGGTTAAACACCATCCTCCCTCTTATTCCACTTGTAGGACCCTAGAAGTCCCTAATAGGTGATGGGTGAAACAGGGTGTCATATTTTTATATTATATTATACTGATATTTTCCTAAACTGTTAGGAACTTGTTAAACCTGTCTTTATGGAATCATGCAATTATCAAGCACCCGGATGAAGAAAAATAAACACAATAAATATATTTTAGTTGGTTAGACACTAATTTTCATTCCAAGGAGCATACACTGAGATAGTGTTTCCCATACCAAAATTTACTATGTTTCACTAGTTATTGTAGAGTAAAATTTTTTGGACATATTAAAACCATTCCAGGAACACTTCCCTTACAATAAAATTAGGGATAGATCACTTCATCCCTTGGATCACTTCCATTGACTTTCTATAATACACTTCCTTGGGTGAATTCTTTCCCAACTTAATGACTATAAGGTCACTTTAGTAGATTAGGCATTTAAGTCTTTATCCCTGATTAAAATTAGGCTATTTATGCATCATAGAATAGATTTAATGAATTTGAGAGTATAGATCAATAAAAATAGATAAGAAAAACTAGATAGTCACACAACCAGTTCAATTTCACAAAAAGAATGTTATTGTGCACAACACTTGTACTGGAACACACATTTCTTGTTTTTTCATGCAATTCAAACTTTAATGCAACTTATTTACTAACCTCACATGGTCTTGATAGAAATAGGGATTGTTCTATAAATAATTATACTTTGTGGAACATTATAGAACATAAGTATCTTAAGAAATAGAGGAACATGATATTCATTGGAAATGATAATTCTAATGAAGGGGTAGTCACCAATTTATAAACACGACCAACCCTATGCTCAAATTCCTTTTGTGTCTTCAACTATGTGGCCAAAATTCCTCCTATAATGAACTTCACATTTTGAGGTCCCTGTTAACACATACACTCTATATACATTTCATGTACGTGTTCAACTATCCATTTGTCACACAACTCTATCTTTTTCATAATTTCATATCTTGCATACAACTATTTCCTTTTCCGTATTTTGTTGTGACGGTATCAAAACATCACATGTGTAAACCATTGTGAAACACTATTACCCTGACTCACAATTTTTTATTCAAGAAACCAAACTTAAAAAAAATACTTTATACATCCTACAAATTTTGGACCCCATAAATTTGGCAAACATTGGGAAACAACCCCACCATACACATCAGAGCTGTCTTCACTGTATGATATCTTGTATAGAAAAACCATTGTTCAACCCTAGTGTGGAATTACAACAAAGAAAAACTACACTTATTTTCCCACTATGAATATCCTTGGTTCCAAAATAGACATGTTTGGGTGTTATTTTAAACCTAATCATTTTGATTAGCCCTTAGTTAACCTATTTTAATTTTAACTATGGTAATAAATTTTTAAATATTTAAAGGTTGTAATTTTTACCTATATAGTGTCAATTGGACCATATAATTCCAATTAATGAAACTTTTGACCATATTATAATAAATTCTAATATTATTAATATTTTTATGCTTTTCAATAATTTAATAAAATATTAATATTATAAAATATCATTATTGTCAATTTTGATACTATTCAATAAATTCACTTTTAAAAATATCAATTAAAATGTAAAATTTGAACCAAATACTTTATTATTTAAAAACATTTCATGGAATTTATATATTTCATGGATAAATTTAGATATCTTAAATTATATCACTTTTATTATTTTTAATATCATTTATTTGATTTTTTGGTTAATTGAATAAATAATTCATCACTACTGTGTAGGTATTTTAGGAAATTATTTAACTCATAAATATTAGGATTAAATTACCTTGTGTAATATAAATATTTTATCATTAAAAATAATATTTATATTTTAACATATCATCTGGTTAATCCCATATTAAAAATGTTATAGTTATTATAAATACTACTGTGACATCTTTGATTTTTCTTTAATTAAAATATTATAATGGTCAAAATCACATACTTATGGCCCCATAAGTTCTAAAATTCAATTATTGGATGATTATGTTCGAAAAAAATGTATCCCATAAAATTGGTGTAAGTGTTAGGAAAACATTTATAGTCCTTTTCATAATATTTGATCCCATAATCATTCTGATTTACCCTTAATAATGGCAACAAACATTACCAGGGTTACTATTCATGTTGAAAAAATTTAGAAGGGAACAATTTCATAATTTTTTTTTATGTATCAAATTATGGTTTCCATTTTTAAAAATTGAAATCATATAAGTGGAAGAATTTAATTTAATATTTAACTGAAAAAACACAATGAAATATTTTTCTCCAAACAATTCCCTTTTATGTATAAAATGTTTTTATTCTATGATCATGTATAAAATTTATTTCAAAGACCTAAATTATATTATTCATAATAAGAAGTTACTAATTAATGTTTGAAAATAAAAAAGAATATTATTTTACATTTTAAATTCTTTAAAATATAATACAGTTTTCAATGTAAATTAGTATTTTTCTCTATTCATTAAAATTTCAGAACTTTTTCGTAAATATTCGAAAATTCAACCTAAGATAATTTTGACTTTGTAAATTCCAAAATTTAGTTTAATTTTTTAAATAAACTTTCTAAATTTATGAAAAATAATTATATTTGTTTTTGAATAAATATAAATAATAATTTTTTTTGGAAGAAAACATATTTTGAAGAATAAAATTTCTTTAATAATTTTTTTGACTATTTCCTGTAGTATAATAAATAATATTTTATTGAATATAACCATTAAAAATATTTAAATATATGTTTATTATTATTCCTATCCACTAATTCAATGACTTTTTAATGATAGAATGAAAATAATTATTTTTAATAGTATATCATTCTTCATTTATACTTGGTGTTGCGTGCAATGTAACCTATCGAACATAATGTTCTTCTAAAATATGAGGTTGGTAAAAAGGTATATATCAATATAACATGATAATATGGGAACAATAACATAATAAAAGTGTATGAGCATAACATATAAAAATTATTTCCCATCAATATGTGGACCATTAGATATGAAAACAAGGTATAGAGAAGAAAAACATGAAAGAGTCAAAAGAAGAAATAATTACGAGCCATGTGATGTCAATATTGATGAATGGAATCATTAATATCAAATATAAAACAAAATAAAAAGATTTCAGTAACTTAGTAATTCATTTTCATATCACTCTTATAAATGGAATAACCATATGGTGGACTTCCATTCCTAATACGTTGGAGGGCTATCACAGACACACCCGTCTTAGGTTCATAACTGAACCACCAATAATTGGTTTATCATGTATGCACTAGTAATTTTTTTTAATGTAACCAAACATAATATTTCTAGGTATCATTAAATTATCATAACACATAAATTCTTCTATCTCATTATAAACTCATATAAGCAACCATTCCCCTTTTATAACTTGATTAAGTCGTAGAAAAGAAATGGTTTCCAAAAAAAACTCTTTAAAATATGATTAACCAATGGAAAAGGAATTTGTTATCATAATACATTAATAGAAATAATAAATATGATATAAATAACATATAATAACATTGGAGTGTTTTTAACAATAATGTTTTTTGATGTTGATGATTGGAAATTCCATTAAAATATTATTAAATAAATTATTGTGGAAAATAATCTTTTCACATGGAGTTAAATTCCAATTGTAAGCACCGTTAAATAATAGCATAAAATAATACTCTAAATATCATGAGAATAAGTATAATAATGATATAACATGTAAATGTTTTATTACATATACCTCAAAAAAGTATATGTGTGTATAACATAACATAGGTCCCAAAAAATACAATTTGAGATGAGAAACTCTTACAGTAATCATAAAATTGATGAGATAAAGAATAATTTAATATATTATGGGTATAAAATGTAAATAAAATAAAAATATAAAACAAAATATAAACAATCGATGTTCAATACACACATAATATAATAATATCATAGTTAATGAAGAATTAATATAACACACATAATGGAAATTAATTTATGAAATTATTTACCACTTGGAAACATTCAATTCAAATATCCATTGATGGAATAAATAATATTTAAATCATAAAGTAAAATTATTAAAATAGTATTCATGATGTTATATTTAAAATGCAGTGTTTATACACCATGTAAAAAAATTATGTGCATAAAAGTGCAAGTTCTCAAAGAAGAAAAATTTGAGATGAAACCTCTAGCACATAGATATCTTTGTATCGTAAGCCCCAAGGAAGATTAACATAAACGGTAAATTAGAATATAATGAGAATACATATATTCATGATATCAAATTTCATGGGGTATATTTATACCCATATTAACTGATGATAGGTCCATGACATAACATTTGTCTCAATATAGGAAAAGTGATACAAAATTCCATTATCACTTTAGTAACATTGAACTATAACCCCCAGGAAAGAGATATCCTAAAATGGATACTTAAATAAAAATAATAATCAACATAATAATCAAAAAATACATTCATGGTCAGTATATATGCCACACAAAAGAAATATGTGGTGAACATGGAATGTATGTCACAAATGTAGAATGTCAGATGGAAATCCCTTACATTAAGCCTCAACTTCCTTCGAGCACATCATCATGTATAAAAAACATGTGTTTATTATAAAAATAATAAGGAAAAATAATTAAAATTGTATATATAAAAATACATATAATTTACATATGACATTTTATTTCTGGTTTTTTAACAATCCTCTGTTAAAATTAAATATTTTCTAATAACTAATTTTTTTTCATGTATGTTTTGGTTTTATATTTTTGGTCATTTTACTTTTATCACTGTCAAATCAATTATTATTTTTAAAATTATATAATTTTAAAACATATTCATTATATATTTATTTATATTAATCCATTAAAGTTATAGTTGGAATATGAATTACACTATTTAGGGAGACGATAGGTTGTACGTATAAGTGAACAATGTTTCCATTTTCCCAAAAAAAGGAAGGTATGAAAGGTAAATTTTAAAACACCCTTAAATAATAATAATGAATTAATAATATATATATATATATATATCATATATATTCATTTAATTTATGATTATTACCATCAATGTAAATGCGATATGAAAATCACATCACTTCAGTTTTTAAGGCAGTTGCCCACCATACACACGAGCAACATTATTATTTTTTTAATTCATTTGAAGGTAAGAAGTTAGATGTGGAATTATATATTTAGATTTATTTTTAGGTCATATAATTAAATTATTATTTTTTACCTTTATCCTTATTACCTCCCATGTAATGTGTAAGAGAATAATGAATCACATCACTTTGCGAGGCGGTAGTCCACTATACACATCAACAACATTATCTTCTCTCTTACATAATGGAAAGTAAAAAAGGAAGAAGTGATATAATATTTTAATAAGTATAATAATGTTATAAATATCATACATTTAATTTAAATTCATTATTATAATAATCCATTATAAGAGGTGATAGAAAAAAACCATTTTCAGTTCACAAGGGAGTAGTCCACCATACACACGATTGATAATTTATTTTCCCATTTGAGGGATGACGAGATAGATATAGGTAATTCCATTAAAATTAAATAATTTTAGTATATATAATATAATTATGTTATTATATGATCATTTTAATTAATAATTAATTATTTTGTGGAATAAGTAAAATAAAATAGATCTTTGAAGAATGTGACCTTCCCTGAGACAATTTCTTTTGGTTTGCACCAAAATCCTTCTTTGGTCGGATTTTTTACCAATTTTTTTTTAAATGAGTGTATGGAATAATAAAATTTATTTTTGTAGGTATTGGATGAACCAAATGGGTTTAAATGTGTGATGAGTAGTGGATATTGGGTAGTCTTTTATAAGTGAGGTGAGTGGAACACTTGATATGTTTTTTGAAAATGATAAATTCCATGAATATTTGTTTCATGTCCCAATGATCTAATAAAAGATCAATATTTATCATATATGGAATTAGTTCAATATATGGACAACAATGTTTTTGTTAAAAATGTTTTGGGTCATTTTTAACTCTTATTTTTTTATGTTTAACCCATATTAAAACAAATAATTTTTAATATTCACTGAAAAACATATATTTTTGAGAAAATACTTTAAAATTAAACATATGATAATTTTAATATGATAATTTTAAAAATTAATTAGTTTTTCTCAAATTAATTTTATAAAATTGAAAAAACTAATTTGAAAATAAGTGCCTAAAATGTGACAAAACTTATATTTAGAGAAATATATTTTTTCAGCATAATATTGGATTTGTTCTTATCTTATGACTATCAAACAAATTTGATGAATTTAAAAAAAATATTGTATAATACATGTATATATATTTATTAAATTTAACAATTTATAGTAAAAATAATTACTTTATTTTAATAATATAAAATGTTATTGTGCACATAAAAAATGTTTTTCAAAAAAAACATTTAATTTATATTCAATTGGTTTTTATTCTCATTTATAATTAAATAATTATAAAATAATTTCATTATAACAATATTTTTAAACCATATAATTTCATAATTCATGTTATAATATTCATTCCTTCCATTCGCATGACTACATGATAACTATCATAAAATAATATTTATAGTATATTATTTGTCACGACCCATCCTCAGGGCCCACACCGTGACTACCCCAAGCATGCCTTCTATAGTCCAGGGGCTGACGACTAGCACCAAAGGCGAATCCCTGATAAAAAGTGAATGCATTTCCTTTTAACCTGTAACACACACGTAGTCTGAACACAAGCAGTAGAGGCCACAAGAACTAAAATAGAAAAGTAAGCTGTGATGAAAGTAAGTGGGCCAGTATACAAACCCAACTGAACAAAAAGTACATGTACAAGTAAAAAGGGAAAACAACTCCTTGATCGTCTACCGGGGAATCCTACCTCAAGGGTAGGTATAGAATTAGAACAACTCGTCCCAGCGGTACATCCCATCTAGTCCAACTCCGAGTAGCCTCAATCCGTCACCCTCGGCCTCGATCACTATTGTCCATCGTCTGCACAGAACACAACAAGGTGCGGGCGAAGCCCGTGCAGGGGTGAGTATAACAATACTCAATAGGGGACCCCAAGACCCCCGAATGTCTCCCACAATCCACAAAGGACAAATCACATTTTAAAGATACAATCACAAAGTATCAACCAACCCTACTTAGGTACATGCCCAGATATATACCTAAGATACCAATCACAGTCCGGATCCAACTCTTTAGCCCAAGTACAACCCATTCCACACAAGATGTAATGTAAATCATCACAATGATAATGGTTGAAAGACATGGCTCAGCTCACATAGGAATACATATTTTTTAATGTGATTGAGATGATCAGATGTAGTCACTGATTCATCTAAGCTGTCGGACCCACTCAGGATACAGGTACATAAGTCAGGACTGTCGGACCAGGGAGGATCCCGGTATAGTAGTCATCGTTGTAAAACCCCGAAGTATTCCAGTTCATAAGTCATCACTATCGAACCCACGTATGATTCCGGTAAAAAAGTATTCGCTGTCGAACCCACGTAGGATTCCGGTACAATAGTCATCACAGCTGGCTCTAGGGTTCCCGCACACATCACGCTCGATTCTCGGAGGGTCCGCTCCTCGATTAAAGTGGTGATACATCAAAAATCACTAAGTCTTTATTTGATGTATCCCGTAGTTTCATATCATCAAAAGGATCCCAACGTGACAGACGACGCGTCAATCAGATGCCCGGTCTGAGAGTTATTGGCATTTCCTTTACAGGGGCCAGGTTGGATTTACGATTGATCCAAACCAGGCTGTTTTCCAAATTTGTCCAAAACTCACTTAGAGTATCGCACAAGGAAAGCCTCATCATGAGGGTCCTAGTACTGTAGAGGGCATGTCGATAGGACGTGCGGTCTAGGAGATATTCGATTTTAAGCAGAGTCAGGCCTGGCTTGTCAAGCCCAGTGGGCTGACGGGTCGGCCCAACTAGGATCGGCGGTTCAACCCGGCTAGGGGTCGGCCCGGCCCGGCCCGGCAGGTCCGACCCAGATGGGGGGTCGGCCCGGCCCGGTTCCGCGGGTCCGACCCGGTCGAGGGGTCGGCCTGGCCCGGTGGGGCGCGACCCACCTGCGGACCCAGCCTGCGCTACGAGCCGGTCCGATTCACCCGGCGGCGCTGAGCGGTGCCGCCTCTCCCTTGCCGGCCATCCGTAGGTGCCCTTTTTTACCTGGCGTACACGACTCGTGGAAGCGGACCGCGGTTATTCTCATGCGGTTCCTATGGTCACTGCCATCCTATAGCCTGGCCAGCCATAGTCGGCCGATTCTCCCAACCGAGCGGCCTATGGTTGGGGGCTGCGGTCTCCTCTGCACGGTGCTTGTGGGCGCCGTGGATTTCCAGCCCAGACAGTAGGTAGCTAGCTAGTTCTTCTAGCCCGGCCAGCAAGAGGCTAGCTGGTTCTTCTCCGGCCGAGCGGGCAGTGGTTGCAGGCCGAGGTCTCCCTCCACGTGGTTCCTTCGTGCACCGCATCACCTGCTTGCGGACCAGCCGGATCGACCGGCCAGTTTTTCTGTGGTCTGGGTGGCCCGAGCAGACGCCGGTCTCCATCCATATGGCCAGCGTGCTCCTGCTGTTTCCGCCGCCGCCTCCGGTTGCCGCCGCTTCCACCTCCTCCACCCCATGGTTCTTCTCCGGCGCGGTGCAATGACACCACGCCCTTTCGACTTCGCCTCCATCATCAATCAAAAATAACCAATGGAGGGACGTCGGGCCGTATTGGTTAGCCCCCCACCCTCCATATTATATGATATCATTTTTCCAATGAAGATCCAAAGAATTAATTGAAGAATGAGGGTATAATTTTATTCATTTAAAATTAATCAAATACCCCTACCTCGATTCGAAGTACGTTGTCGAAGGCGCGAAAAAAAATTCAAGACTTCGTCGAATGTTGCACCCATCACACGACGCCAATTCTGGACTCAAGCGTCATCCTCGTTCTTCTTCGGTGATGGTTCATTCTTTATTGGAGATAAACAGAGTTCTTCGTGTTCTTCATGTTCCTGGTTGGAAAAGGTTGTTCTTCCAAGAGTTCTCCAAAGCTCCCAAAGAATAATCACCAAGCCAAAGTAAAATAATAGGCTCCCTATTATTTTAATGTTTCCATGAATTTCAAATAAATTCAAACACTCAAATTAATTAATGAAGACAGTAATTAATTGTGTTGGCACATTTAGGTGAAGTCCAAGAGTTTCTCCTATTAATGGGGATCTCAAGGGGTTCAAAAGGGGGGTTTAAGGGGGTTGAGGTCGTGTGGGACCCACGACATAATATCCTCCCATGGGTGGTTATGTGGGTGTGGAACCCACCTCCAAATTACCTTTGGAGGATTAAACCACCACCTTCCTAAAAATATGTGAAGTCATATTTTTATTTAATTTATTTAGAAAACCACTAAAATTAACTTCTGCTCTCAAAAAATTGCAAATGCAGTAAAGGTCTCCTTAAGCGAATACTGGTGTGGTGAGTTCATCAATGTCCTTAGATTTTAATTCTGAGCACCGATTCAAAAGATATAAAATCCCGCATGTACGTTTACTGAACGTACCTGAACAAAACTTCAGAAATTGCTTCCGGGCACACTGGGCCTCGGAATTAGGCGCCTTAAGAAACTTCGGATTTGTAAAATTCCCATGAATTTAAGAAAAAAATTTCCACCGGATTTCTGGGTCTTTACAATCTCCGAAACTCAGGGCTTTACATCCCTGAATGCTACACCACACACTAATGGAACAAATGGGGGTACTGAGTATGCATCTAAGCCTCCCGCTCCCATGTTCTCTCATGGAGGTTCCTGTGCTGCCAACGAACGCACAACCGAGGAATCGACCATCCACATAGGACCCTCTCCTGTCAATCCTCAATCTCCATTGGAACCTCCGTGAATGTTGCCCCGTCATCGATTTCCATCTCCCCATGGTCGATGATGTGGGACGGGTCGTGCACGTATCTCCTCAGCTGAGATACGTTGAAGACGTCATGCACCTAGTGTAACTGAGGTGGAAGGGCCAGGAAGTAAGCCACCTCGTCTACGCTGCCGAGGACCTAAAAAGGTCCGATGAATCGTGGAGATAATTTTCATCCACGATCAAATATCCATAGACCTTGTTGAGGTGAGACCCGTAGGAAGACGTGGTCGCCATCCTCGAACTCCAGTGGTCTCTGTCTCCTATCAGCATATGACTTATATCCGCTCTGTGTAGTCTTCATCCGCTCCGGGATGGTCTGCACCTTCTATATTATAGACATTACCAACTCTAGTCCTACAAGTGCTGACTCCCCTAGGTTAGTCCAATACAGTGGTGACCTGCAAGGTCTGCCGTACAGTGCCTTGTAAGGTGACATCCCTTTGGTGGAGTGGTAACTGTTGTGGTACACAAACTACACCAAGGGCAAGTGATCCTCCCAGCTGCGATCAAAGTCAAGGACACATGCACGGAGCATGTCTTCAAGAGTCTGAATGGTCCTCTAAGTCTGACCATCCGTCTGTGGATGGAAGGCGGTGCTCAAGCGAAGCTGTGTCCCAAAAGCCTCCTGCAACCCCTTTCATAGCCGGGAGGTGAAACGAGCACCCCGATCGGAGATGATCATTGGTGGAACACCATGAAGTCGTACGATCTCTTGTACATAGAGGCATCCCAAGCTCTCTACCGTGCCATTCTCTCTGATCGGTAGGAAGTGGGCCGACTTGGTGAGTCAGTCAACAATCACCCAGATAGAGTCGTTTCCTATGGACGTACATGGAATTCCTGTCACGGAATCCATGGATATCCCATCCCACATCCACTCTGGGACCTCTAAGGGATAAACCAAGCCTGCTGGAACCTGGTGCTCCGCCTTCACTTGCTGACATGTGAGACATCACGAGACAAACTCTACTATTTCCTTCTTCATACCCATCCAACAGTGCTATCGTCTGAGGTCCTGATACATCTTTTCCACTCCAGGATGTACCAATAGAGGGGAAGTCTGGAACTCCCTCAACACCTCCTCCTGTAGTGTAATTGGTACCATGGTATGTCCTCTAAAGAAGATGATGTGCTCCCCGCCTTCAGAAAACCCATCAGGTTCCTGCCCTAAGGATATCTAAGCATGTCGTGTCTCACAGTAAATTTCCCCATGCTGTGCCTCTCTGACTCGCTGATGAAGTGGAGGAGTGACTATGAGAGGCTGTAGAAAGGTTGCTCCATCTCTATCCAGAAAGGATATCTGCAATGCAGCCAGCTGCTCTATCGCCTCTCCTATTAGTTGAATGCCTGATCTCCTGCTGAGATCATTGTCTACAATGTTCCCCTTCCCAATAGTATAGAATATCTCTAAGTCATAGGTGTAACGCCCCGACCCGAGTTACCCAGAGTTGGTGCATTATTACAAAATATTGGCATGATCACAAAAGATCAAGTCTCAAAAGATCGATTAGTTTAGTAGCCTTGGAAACAGTAGATATATTCATAAGTCTTACATTACATCATAAAGTAAAAAAACCACAAAAAGATATTGTCTTCATATCCCCTCATACTATCCCTAAAGGTCATTCATAAAATATTTCTTCACATCCTAGGAAAAATAAAACATTGAAAGGGGTGGACTTAAATGCTCAGTAAGGATAACAATATAGTGGAATCTTTCATAAATAAACATAAACATTCAAGGCAATGTATAAATAAAACAAAATCCTTATAAACAAAAACTTCAGCAAAACATGGCAAAAATAAAATGAAATAATTCCATTTACTTATTCACATAGATATTCTACCAGTTGAATAATCACATGAAATATCAATAACCACTTTCATAATGATGGAATGCATAATTCCATACTATCATAACCATATATTCCATTCCTTGTGCCAAAACTATAAATAAGTTTTTGTCAAGGCCTTGTGCTAAGACACTAGTTTGTCTCATGAGACCTACCGATGCATCGAGGAGCTATAGTGGGCTCCACCTGTCACTTATTAAGTCCAATGCATTCCTCATATGACCAGGTTTAAACATAACATAAACACTCTTATTAAAACTAGCATATGAAATGTCAATAATTTTCCATAAAACATTAATGGTATAAAAACAACACATCCACAGTCAAACAAATCACAAAATGTTTAGTACTATATGAATGTTTTGTATCATGATAAATCAACTTTAAATAAGCTTAAAATCCGTTAAAGGATGTTAACATAGATGAAATCAAAACTATTTGAGATAAATATCTCTTTTTTTTAAAATAATTTAAAAGTTACATAATTATAAAAGAAAACATTTACTTTGAAAATATTTTTATAAGATTTTAAGGGAAGCTTAGAATATTTTATAGTGGCAGAAAATAGCCACGCTCGCCGTATAAGTTAAAAAAGACATTCTTACCATAATTCTGTCGAAAAGGTTAAAAAGGACCCTGTTTGGAAAACGACGGAAAGATTCCTTTATAAAATTCTTATAAAAATTCAAACAAGGGTATAAATGACTTTAAACCATATTCTGTAAAATAGTAAGAATGTTTTGAAATAAATTTTTAAGAAACATGGATGTGGATGATAATGTTGTCCCAGTAGATAATTACGTATAAACAACCTCGAATAAGGAAGAGATTGTGAAATAAAACCTTAAATTATACTTTTCCTTGCTCAAGGGTAGGTTAACCTCTTTTATAATAGTTAAATAATTATTATTAAATTATACAATAATCATATACATAAATATGATATCATATAGATCTTTTAATATTGGTTTGTTAATAATATTTAAGTATTAATGTTGTTTCGGGTGTTAACTGATTCGTTTTCCTTTATATTCTTTGTTATGTAAGATGTGTTTTTTATGGATAGGTTGAATCTTATTCATATCCAGAATGATATCAAGTCCTTAAACATTACTTTTAATAATCAAATGCGAATTAGTATTGAATGGATACGATGGGGAATGAATCTCATCGCATTCGTGGAGACGGTAGTCCGTACGTATGCACGAGCGACAATATCATTATTTTGATATTAAAATAATATATAATTGGATGTTATATCATATATATAGAATAATTATAAAGTTATATTTATTATTTACATCAATTACACTTCATTATCATACCCATCCAAATAATAATGTTTTCAATAACAATTACTCCACGACGTGGAGACGGCAAGTCGTACGTAAACACGTATGGTGACATGTCATTCAAAGGATGGATAGAATTCTGAATATGTATGTACCATATTTATGATAACATCACAGTATATAGAATATACTGGTTTCCTTATTTTAGAATGAAATAACAAATAAAGAAGAAGTTGAAGAAGAAAAGAACTTGAAAGAGGGTGGTGAAAACATTACCTCTTCTTCGGGTTCTTCCTTTTGATTTGATCAAAAGGGATCATTAGGTTGGCTTTCTGATCAAAATAAGGCATCTAAGATGAAGTGAATGAATTTGGGAGAATATTTGGGCAGGTTTTGGGCAAGAATAAAGTCTTTGAAGGTGTGAATTGGAGAGAAGGGGGAGTACCATTTTATAAGAGTGGTGAGGGGCACCTTATAAAAAACATAAAATATTATTTTATAATAAATTCATGTACTATTTATAATGGATCCAAATTGATTTATTTCTAGGATAAGGTGGGGATGGGTCAAAATATACTCAACCAATTGGTTTTATACTGGTCTGTGTCACTTTATTAACCTTATCTTTTAGTTTGAACTCTTAGTTAATTAGTTTGACATGTACCACGTCTCTTTGTATTTTTATATAATATGGTTAATAAAGTTACTATAAAATTCCAATAGACCCCCAAAGTGGTCCATTAATGATACACCTATCATGATATAAGTCCTTTGTCTGAACCTTAGATTTTTAAGAATAGAATATCTATTAATAATCTAATATTTGTTTTAAAAACCCTTTTATGTTAATTTTGACACTATTGGATATTTTGTTTTTGATAAATTTATAACAACATTATTACATAGAAAAAAATTCATATAACCAATTATAATATGTAATATTAACCTAGAAAATTATTGTATTTCATAAAAAGTCTCAAATTACTTTTATTTGGGTATTTATAATATCAATTATCTTAATATTACATTAATACGGTAATTATTGCATCATTATTGTGTCATAAATAAATTAAATTATTTAATTTCTAAAAATTATAAATAAAATACCATTATGTATGAAATCGTTTTATGTTTCTAATGAATATTTATAATCGAATTTATCTTATGTATAACCCAATATTAAAAATGTTTTATTTATTAAACTTTGATTTTAACTCTTTTAACTCTTCATTGAATTAAATAATAATAAATGTCTTAATCTTATACAAGTAGACCTAAATTATAATATTTTATTCCTAAGGTTGTATTTGGTCAAGATACACTTGTCCAATAGAATTAGGACATGTGTTAGGGTAATATTAATTCATTTTTACCATTAATTACCGTATTTACTTTTAACCGTGGTAAATAAAAGTAAAATGTTACTATTCACCTAAAAACATTTATCTTATTGAACAACATTTTACTCCTTAATATTAACTGTGTCTCTCGGGTTTCTGAAATTCTACTCACAAAAGCGGTAAAAATTATGTTTTATGTGAATTTTCAAATTCTCCTACGAGATGGGTAAAAGATGGTGAAAAGTTCAATAAAGTTTATATATATATAAAATTATTATAAACTGAATTCAATGAATTACATTGAAACTATATAGGTATTATGTATCTATTTTTACCTAAAATAAATTTAAATAAAATAAATAATTATTTTAATAAAAATTCGGTTTTAAACTATAACTTAGTGTGTTTCACTGTTCATCAAAAATTGAAAGTTTTCAGAAAAATAAAAAAATTCAACCTAAACTAATTTTGAAATTAAGAATCCAAAAATGAAGTATATTTTAACAAATTCAGAACATATAAGTTTCATTTATTAATGTAAAATTAATTCTTGTTGTCAAAACAAATAGCGTGTTTTTTTGAAAGAATAACTATCAAAAGATTGACACTTGTTTGTGTATAATTTCAATGTGAAAATAATTCCAATGACCAACATTGGATTAAAGGGTAAAAATAAAATCTAATTATTCTTCCAAACCATTAAAATGTATAACTCAACACTATAAATTATTTTTATTAAAAAAGTTGTTTTCAGTTAAAATATAGTATTTTTCACTGTTCACCCAAATATGAAAGTTATCAGAAAAAAAATAAAAAATTATTGAAACTAAATTCTTATGTCCCTATTCTAAATAAGATGTTTATTTCGTCAAATTGAATATATAAAAGTTTCAAATATTGGATATAAAAAGGGTTTTCCATTAAAGGCGGTAAAATTGGATGTTTTGAAAAATAATTCTTTTATCTGAAAAAAATGAATTTGATATTACATTATGTCAAAGAAACTCATAATATGGATTCTAAAATTATAAAAATCATATAATGTTCAAAATTTAGTTAATACTATTCATAACCTCTTTTGAACGACTAGTTTGGTAAGTCGTGATGTGCTTGGACTCAGTGTTGCGTGTAGTGAAAGTTATTGCATTACTTTGAAGAAATAACGTACTATAAAATCTTGGGGTGTCACATTCTTACCTCCTTCAATAAATTGTGTCCTCACAATTTGAAATTGTTCTTTGAAAATAAACGATTGAAAATAGAAAATTTCTTTGTGGGAAAACCCACATCCGAAATTGGGTTAATAAAATTTAGTCTTAATAAGAGGAAAAGAGAAATGAAAGGGTCACCAGCAAATTATGATCTCTACTAGGAGAACATTGGTGGAAATTAGAGACCCATAATTGGAGGAAAAAAGTAAATATTTAAAGGAAGTTATTGAGGTCATTTGTCACAATCAATTGTATAATTGAGGGCCTCAAAGCCATCAATCTATGATGATTTAAAATATCATCAGTTCAACAAAACATAAGGAATTAGGATAACACATTTTTATTTTTAAGATCCCTTACCTAATGTTTAAGAATTAATTTCTTCACACAATAAGATTAGAATATATATATATATACTTTACAAGTATAGTTCCATCGTTTCACTAATTTCTACCACAAACTCATCTTTCACTCTAAAAGATAATAGAACTTAAAAATTCAATTTATCCAATTCATATAGGGTTCCAAAAAAATGAATTTCTAATTCATCTGCCAGACCTTTAAAAAAACTACATTATTTAATCTAGGACATCACGTGGGCCAGTGGTAGGTGATACACCCTTGTCAACCTTTGGTTGTGGGTTCATGTCTCGCGGCCTTGCCGGATGCGATGGGTTGCCACCCGTCCTCGGGGTTGTCCTTTTATGGCAATCCAAAAATAATCTCAAACTAGAATTATACAAAATACTTCTGTCCAAACTCACAGTCCAAAATTTATAAGGATGGTAAACACAACGAATATCCTTTTTCCATGTAATAACATGTGAACACCTTCATCATGTATTCTTTTAAAACATTGTAATATCCTGAGTTACCGTAAAACCTTATTGATTACATTCAGGATCCCTTATTCTTTATAGAATACAGGATATACTGCTTCTATCAAAAAATTTTGTAAACTCCAACAATGAAAATTCATTAATCAGTTTCAAGGTAGTCAAGAATATCCATTATAATTTATTCAAATCAACCATCTCTTATTCCAAAATCACTACCTCATTATCAGGACCATATTAAGGATTACCTTTCCTTCAACCATGTATTTTACCAAAAGTGTAGCTCACTATTAAGTCACTTTTCTTAGAACCATATAATCTCAAATCCTTAATAAAATAGTACTGTAGTACAATCCTTTTTTATTTCCATAATTCATATAACTTAAATATTGTTGATACAACACTCAAATGAAATAATCATATAATAACCACATAAGAACACTAGTCATTATTCTTTATCTGAGGTAGTATCATAACATGATTATTATCCAATATAATCATTTGGGGGCATACTATGACGATTTTTACATTGGTTCGTGTAGTGTCCCAAGTCCTTACAGATGAAGCATTGTACATTTGAAACCTTTTTCATACCCTTTCAGTCACGTACTTGGTGTCCTTTTTCTCCACACTTACAAAAAACTCCCATTACATTCAGGCAAGTTCCAGGTCGTTTCTTCCCACAGTTATCACATATGGGAAAATTCTTATTTTCCCTCTTCCCTTTATCCGTATTTCTCTCTTCCACTATTTTCGACTCTTGCTTCCCTTCAAAGCCATTGGACTCAGAGAATTCTTTACTTATCTTATTAACACATGATAACATTTCTTCATATGTTGAGAAAACATGAGAGAATATTTCCCTTCTAAATGTCGACATAATACCATGGAAGATATGATCCTTCTTACTCTTTGGATCATATGTATTGCTGGAGTTCACATTCCTTCTACTGGGCACCATTTCTACATAGTGGCATACACTAGATCCATTTATGAATTGCAATGAATAATTTCCAAACTTTTAAAATACCTAACGTAAATTGAACAGTTTATGGATATAATCCATAATCATAAAAATGTTTTCTATGATGAAGTATATACTCATAAACCCTTCATAATGGTTTGTAAAGAAAATTATAATTATCCTATGCATATCTCCCGAGAGTGTCGTAACGAAGAGTGCAGCCGGGCCCATTTTCATGCACCAGTTCCCATTCAAGTTCAGCTCAAAGTGGTGTTTTCGGGATTTACCCCTGGGTACATATGTGCCAGAGCCACCTCTACCTGCTCGTATCCAGACATGGATGTATTTCTCAGAAAACTCACAAAATCACTACAATACTAAAATTCTAGGAAGTTCTTCTATAATAATCCTCAATGTTTATCTTAGGGCTATGTGATCTAATCAGATTTTATCTAAATCTAGCATCCAAGGTTTGTACTAAACTTCCTCTAATACCAAATGTAACCCCTCGACCCCGGTTACCCAGAGTCGGTGCATTATTACATAATATTGGCATGATCACAAAAGATCAAGTCTTGAAATATCGATTAGTTTAGTAGCCTTGGAAACACTAGATATAATCATAAGTATTACATTACATCATTAATTAAAAAAAACTACAACAACGTATTGTCTTCATACCCCCTCATACTATCCCAGTAGGTCATTCATAAAATACCTCTTCACATCCTGGGAAAAATAAAACATTGAAAGGGGTGAGCTCAGATGCTCAGTAAGGATAACAATATATTAGAAACATTTATAAATAAACAAAAACATTTAAGGAAATGTATACCTAAAATAAAAGCATTTTAAACATGAACATCAGTATAACATGGAAAAAATAAAATGAAATAATGTCATTTACTTATTCACATGAATATTATACTAGTCGAATAATCACATGAAATATCAATAACCACTTTCATAATGATGGAATGCATAATTCCAGACTATCATAACCACATAGTCAAGGCCTTTTTCCAAGACTAAAAATATGTTTTTGTCAGGTCCTTGTTCCAAGACATTATTTTGTCTCATGAGACCTATCGATGCATCAAGGAGCTATAGCGGGCACTACCTGTCACTTATTAAGTCCAATGCATTCCTCATATGAACAGGTTTAAACATAACATAAACATTCGTATTAAAAGTTTCATACAAAATGTCAATACTTTCTCCATAAACCATGAATTGTATAAAAATAACACATCCACAGTTAGATATATAAAAATACCATAAATACTATATATATGTTTTGTATCATAATAAATCAACTTCAAATAAGCTTAAAATCCATCAAAGGATGTTGACATAGATGAAATCTAAACTATTTGAGATAAATATCTCTTTTTTGAAATCATTTAAAAGTCACATAATTATAAAAGAAAAAATTTAATTTGGAAATATTTTTATAATTTTTTAAGGGAAGCTTCAACGATTTTATAATGGTGGAAAATAGCTGCACGCGCTGTATAAGTTAAATAAGACATTCTTGCCTTAATTCTGTTGAAAAGGTTAAAAGGGACCATGTTTTGAAAATGATGGAATGATACCTTTATAAAATTCTTATAAAAAGTCAGAAAGGGTATAAATGACATTAACCCATATTCTGTAAAATAGTAAGAATGTTTTGAAATACATTTTTAAGAAACATGGAAGTGGATGATAAAGAGGTCCCAGTAGATAATTACGTATAAACAACCTCGGATAATGAAGAGATTATGAAATAAACCCTTAACTTGTAATTTTACTTGGTCAAGGGCAGGTTAAACTCTTGTATAATAGTTAAATCATTGTTATTAAATTATACAATAATCATATACATAAATATGATATCATATATGATCTTTTAATATTGATTTGTTAATAATATTTTAGTATTAATGTTGTTTCGGGTGTTAACTGATTCGTTTTCCTTTATATGATTTGTTACATAAGACATGTTTGTTATGGATAGGTTGTTTCTTATTCATATCCAAAATGATATCATGTCCTTAAAAATTACTTTTATTTATCAAATTAGAATTAGTCTTGAATGGATACGATGGAGAATGAATCTCATCGCATTCGTGGGGACGGTAGTCTGTACGTACGCACGAGTGACAATATCATTATTTTGATATTTAAATAATATATAATTGGATGGTATATAATATATAAAGAATCATTATAATGTTATATTTATTATTTACTTCAATTACACATCATTATCATACCCATCAAAATAATAATGTTTTGGATAATAATTACACCACGACGTGGAGACAGTAAGCCATACGTACACCTGTATGGTGACATGTCATTCAAAGAATGGATAGAATATTTAATATGGTTGTACCATATTTATAATAATACCACAATATATATAAGATACTAGATTTTTTATTTTATAATTAAAATAACAAAGACTGAAGATGTTGAAGAAGAAAGGAACTTGAAAGAGGGTGGTGAAAACATTACCTCTTCTTTGGGTTCTTCATTTTTATTTGATCAAAAGGGATCCATAGGTTTGCTTTATGATGAAACTAAGGCCTCTAAATTGAAGTTAGGGAAGTTGAGAGAATATTTGGGTAGGGTTTTGCCAAGACAAAATGATTTGAATGTGTGAATTAGAGAGAAGGGGGAGTGCCCTTTTATAAGAGGGTTGAGGGGAACCTTATGAAAAACTTAAAATATTATTTTATAATAAATACATATTCGGTTTATAATTGCCAAAAATTGATTTATTACTAGGATAAGGTGGGTATGGGTCTAAATCCACTCAACCAATATGTTTTACACATGTTTGGGTCACTTTATTAACCTTATCTTTTAGTTTTAACTATTAGTTCATTAGTTTGACATTTACCATGTCTCTTTGTATTTTTATATTATATGGTTAATAAACTTAATATAAACTTCTAATCGACCCCCAACTGGTCAATTAATGATACACCTATCATGATATAAGTACTTTGGGTGAACCTTATATTTTTAAGAATATAATTTTAATTAATAATATAATATTTGTTTTAAAAACTCTTTTATGTCAATTTTGACACTATTGGGTATTTGGTTTTTTATAAATTCATAATAGCATTATTACTTAGAAAAAAATTCATATAAGCAATTCTAATATTTCATATTAATCTAGAAAATTATTGGAATCCCAAAAAAGTCTCAAATTGCATTTATTCGGGTATTTATAATATTAATTATTTTAATCCTTTATTAATACGGTAATTACTGCATCATCATTGTCTCATAAATAAATTAAATTATTTAATGTCTAAATATTATAAATAAAATACCATTATGTAGGCATTTTTTTTATTTTTTAATGAATATTTATAATCGAATTTATCTTATGTATAACCCAATATTAAAAATGTTTTAGTTTTTAAACATTGATTTTAACTCTTTTAACTCTGATTTGAATTAAATAATAATAAATGTCTTAATCTAATACAAGAGGACCTAAATGATAATATTTTAATCCTAATATTGGTTCTGGTTGAGATACACTTGTCCAATAGAATTAGGACATGTGTTAGGGTAATATTAATATCATTTTTACCATTAATTACCCTATTTAATTTTAACCGTGGTAAATAAAAGTAAAAAGTTACTATTCACCAAGAATTATTTTTATCTTATTGAACAAAATTTTACTCCTTGATATTAACCATGTCTCTCGGATTTTATAATTTCTACTCACAGAAGCGGTAAAATTAAGTCTTATGTGAATTTGAAAATTCTCATAGGAGATGGGTAAACGACGGTGAAAATTTCAATAAATTTTTTATATATCTAAAATTATTATAAACTGAATTCAATGAATTACATTGAACTTATATAGGTATTATGTATCTATTTCAACCTAAAATAAATTTAAATAAAATAAACAATTATTTAAATAAAAATTATGTTTTAAACTATAACTCAGTGTTTTTCACTATTCATCAAAAATTGAAAGTTTTCAGAGAAATACCAAAAATTCACCCTAAAATAATTTCGATATTCCAAATCAAAAAATGAAGTCTATTTTACCAAATTAAAAACATATAAGTTGCATTTATTAATTTAAAATTAATTCTCGTTGTCAAAACAAATAGCATGTTTTTATGTAAGAATAACTATTAAAGATTGACACTTGTTTATGTATAATTTCAATGAGAAATTAATTCCAATGAACAACATTGGATTAAAGGGTAAAAATATAATCTAATTATAATTTAAAAATATTAAAATTTATAATTCAACACTATAAATTATTTTGATTAAAAAAGTTGTTTTCAGTTAAAATATAGTATTTTTTACTATTCAGCCAAATATAAAAGTTATCATAAAAAAAAAAGAATTATTGAAACTAAATTCTTATGTCCTGATTCTAAAAAAGATGTTAATTTTGTCAAATTTAATATATAAAAGTTTCAAATATTGGATTTAAATAGGGTTCGCGATTAAAAGGCGGTAAAATTGCAGTTTTTGAAAAATAATTCTTTTATTCGAAAAAAAAGAATTTGTTCTTACATTATGTCTATGAAACTCATAATATGGATTCTAAATTTATAAAGATTATATAATGTTCAAAATTCAATTAATACTATTCATAACTACTTTTGAACGGCTAGTTTGGTAAGTCGTGATGCGCTTGAACTCAGTGTTGCGTGTAGTGCATGTTATAGCATTACTTTGAAGAAATAATGTACTATGAAATATTGTGGTGTTACAATAGTCCTGGAGGAACTAAGGCCATCTTCACTGTCTCAGGTTTAGGTCCTTCTGCGAGAAGATGTACCTGAGACATTGGTGGTCAGAGTAGACTGTAAAACGCTCGCCCATCAGATAGTGCCACCGCATCTTCAAGGCGAAGACAATGCTGCTAACTATAGGTCATGGGTAGCATAATTCTGCTCATGTTGTCTCAACTGCCATGAACCATACGTGATCACAACCCGCTCCTGCATCAGGACACACCTGAGTCCGGTCCTTGATGCTTCATAGTAAACTAGGTACCCAACGCCCTCCTCTGGTAGCCTCAAGATGGGTGCACTGGTCAACCTCTACCTCGACTCCTGAAAGGTCTGCTGGCATCTATATGACCACACGGAGGGTTTCCCCTTCTTCATCAATGCTGAAATCGGTGCTGCAACTCAGGAGGAGTCTGGCACAAATCTCCGATAGTACCCAGCCAGTCCCAGGAAACTCTGCACCTCCATCACACTCCTAGGTGGCACCCAAGCAAGTACTGCCTCGATCTTTATAGGATCCACTAAAACTCCATCCTCCAAGATGATGTGTCCCAGAAAGTGAACCTCTCGAATCTAGAACTGGCACTTTGAGAGTTTACCATAAAGCTGGTGCTATCGGAGTGTGTCTAGTACTACCGGCTAATGGTAGGCATGCTCCTTCTTAGTAGTCGAGTAAATCCATATGTCGTTGATGAAGACTACGACAAAATGATCTAGGTAAGGATAGAAGATCCTGTTCATGAGACTCATGAACACTTCTGGTGCGTTGGTTACGCCGAAGGGGATAACCAAGAACTTGTAGTGGCCATACCGACACCTGAAGGCCGTCTTCTGTACATCCTCATCTCGAACTCTAAGATGGTGATTTCCTGAACTGAGGTCAATCTCCAAGAACCATCTTGCTCCCTTGAGCGGATCAAAGAGGTCATCAATCCTCGAGAATGGGTACTTGTTCTTCACGGTCACCTGATTCAGGCGACATTAGTCGACACACAGTCACAAGATCCCATCTGCTTTCTTGGTGAACAAAATCGGAGATGACCAGGGTGAAACACTGGGTCAGATAAATCCCTTCCCCTACAAGTCCTCCAGCTGTACCCGCATCTCACGAAGCTCGGAGGGTGCCATCTGATATGCTGGAGTAGATATCGGTGTTGTCCCGGGGTACAAGTCAATGTAGAAGTCTACCTCTCTGCGAGGAGGTAGTCCTGGATCATCTTTAGGGAAAACATCAGCGTACTGATCTACCACAACAGGAAGACTCGGACTTCACACATCAACCGTTCCGAGGGTGAGTCTATCCAACTGATGTGTGATCGGCTACCCCCTCCTCTGTGTAATTCCATCCTACACTACAAAGGATCCCTTATCGCCAGTGAAGGTGAACCTGGTCCCACATGTGCGGATACACCACACTTTGCGCCTAATATAGTCAATTTGAGCATGAACTATTGATAACTAGTCCATACCCAAGATGATGCAGTAAGGCCTCGACGCCACTACAAGAAGATCCCATCCAAAGATATCGCCTCCTAGAGTAAGCTCACACTACCAGCACCAGTGCGTAATCATCGAGTCTACTCTCGTAGGAGTCTCTAGCCGTAAGGATTGAGCCAACAGCTCCGTCAGAATCTCTGAGCTCCGAACGAGGGCAGTGGAAATAAAATAATGACTCACACCAGTGTCTATAAGTATTGTAGCAAGGGTGTAGTAGACACAGATAGTACATCAAATCATATCAGGTGAGCCGTGGTCATAGGCCTTGACAGCCTGGAGCTGAGCCCATGTAACATCCCAGTTAAATAAAGAATAAAGTATTTTCATATTTATTAGTATTAATGAATTAACTATTAATTTTACTTTAAAGGGTTTTCTATGTTCGATAGCATACCAGATACGCAACAATGAGTTTCTTTGAAATCTTACGGCACACACTAGTAATAAAATAATATTATTTTAAATGTTAGTTAACACGTAGCCGTTATATTGGCGGGAATGAATGGAAATAACTAAAAGATGGTTATATATGTTTGTTAAATGTTATTACATTTATCCAATAAAGGATAAAATCTTAAAATACGAAAATAATTAAATTTTAGGCATATATACTCTAACATTCACTAAAGGATGACTTATCACCTTTTGATTGCGAACCATATATAAATATAGTTTTGGTCACTCTTATACATTCTATTGGACCAAACAAAATTATTCTTTAGAATAGGGACATCAAAATTTACTTTGTCGGAATTTTTGGTATTTTTCCGATAAAGTTCATTTTTTTAATGAATAGTGAAAAATGTTTTATTTTAATTCAAAACTGCTTTTTAATCTTATTTATTTATATGATTAGATTATATTTTGAATTGGTTTTAAGGTTAAATTAGAATATATTTTTACAATTTAATCAAATATTCGTCATTGGAATTAATTTCACATTGAAATTGGACTTAAACTAGTGTCAATCTTTTGATATATATTGTTTCATAAAAACACGCTATTTGTTCTGACAGCGGGAATTAATTGTTAAATTAATTATTGTAACTTATATGTTGTTAATTTTTTAAAATATACATCATTTTTGAATTTGGAATATCAAATATAGCTTAGGGTGAAGTTTTGGTATTTTTATGAAAAACATCAATTTTTGATTAATAGTGAAACCACAAAGTGGTGCTTAAAAAACTGATTATTCGTTTAAATGAAATTTTACCACCTATGTGTTTTGAATTTCAAAAATCTGACATACATGGTTTGTCAATAAGAATTAAAATGTGGCTCAATGGGATTAAAATATTTTTTTTGGTGAATAGTAACTTTTATGTTTTAATCGCGATTAGAGTTAATTAGTGTAGTTTAAGGTAAAAATAATGTTTTAATAATATTAAATGACCTAGACACATGTCCTACCCTTGTTGGATGTGTCATGGACGACCAAGAAAACCCATGGGTCGATTTTTGGGACCCCATGGACCCACTTGGGTATGATAATGACATTAATTCCTTTTATTTAAAGTAAAAGTAAAAATATCACAAACATGAGTTGTTTTAATAAAACAAATTTTAAATGGGGTTCTACAAGTCATATTTTTGACTATAAATAGATATTAGAAAGATAAAAAGATTTAATACATCATGATATTTGTTTTATAATTTTTAGACATTAAATAAATTAATATATTTATGACACCATGATGATGTAGTGATTACCTCATTATTTAACGATTTAAATAAAATGAAAAAATAATGTAAAATCTAAGAACTACACTTGTCAAAAACCTATTGGATGGGTGGATTTATAACCCTTATCACCTTATCCTTGAAATATATAATTATGGGACCTTTTTATCTGAAAATCATTTTATAACAAATTATCTTTTCTTAACTTTCCAAGAGTGCCACTCCTCTCCTCTTATAAAAGGCCCCCACCTCTACCACCTTACCCACATTTACAAAGCCTTTGGCTCGGCCAAACCATTCCCATTCTGTCTCTCCATATCCCTCTATAACTCTTAGAAGCCTCAATTTGTGCAGATGTCTTTCCAAGTAAGCCTTTGAGCTCAAATAAAAAAGAGTTACCCGTTCTAAAGGTAGTGTTTTCTCTTGTGTTCTTATGTTTTATTTTGCTTCTCCAACCCTCTAAACTATTTTTATTCATTTATTTTGTAACAAAACCAGTATCTTCAATATACTATGATGTTGTTATAAGATGTATTAGAGCTACACCTACACACACCTACATCTAATGGTTAAAGAACATACTGTTTCTCGGGATGGCGAATTTCTGCCTCACGAAACGATGATTGTTCAATATACTTTTAACACATTAAAATGTGGCCATTAAGATGAAAATATATTTATATATGATATATAATATGTTTATGTTTTACTTAAGCTTCTGTATTTTTCATTTATGGCATACCTTTATGGTTTCCATTTTGGGTAAACGCGATATCTTCATTTTAGGAAGTGCGGACTACCGCCCCCTCAAAGTGATTTGATTCGTTAATACCATATGTGGTATGTATAAAGGATAAATTTAATTATATTATATATATTATTATACTGTAATTATGATATACATTTATATAATTATGATTTCTCTCCATTAATTAAGAAATACAAATGAAAGTAGCGTTCATGTGTACGTACAGCTTACCGTCTCCATGAACGGTGCATTTCATTTCTTACCTCTAAATGATTATGTAATATTAAAAATGAATTTATATACTGGATGTATATGATATATATGATATCTAAATCATGAATATAATTCTTTATATAATGGATATTTTACGACAAGAACAACTTGTAATTATAAAGAGTTTATTTTTAACTCAAGTACCAATGATCGGTAAAACTACCATTATTAACTTAAATAATTACATAGTGTTCGTGACATTGTAATAAGTGATATAAAAGGAATAATGAACTTGAAAAAATTTCTTAAGCAAGTATAAATTAACTCAAGTTTATTATTCATGAGGTTAAAGAACGATCGAGTCAAGTCGGACCCGAGGTAAGGGAACTTCTTAACCCAATTTCCATTCTTTGGGTTAATCTCCTACTTTCAAATTATGTCATGATATTATTATGTCCTATCTTGTATTTATAGTTTCTTTATGTGTACATATGGTGAATACACATAATATATCTTTTTCATTTAAAAAAATTATCTTTGTATGGGACTTCGTCTCAATCTCCATTCATTGAGGCATATTTTGTTTTATACACAACTTTCTTTTATACGGTGTATAAAACCCTTTGACTTTTATGTTTATCAGAAAGGAATCGTTTTTGTAAAAATCATTTTGCTAAATGACAAAAGGGAATGTTTTTGTCGTACTTATGCAGCGACAACAACTTCTCCTCCGTCATGACCATTATTTGAGTTTCGGCTTCCTCTACAAGCCATAGACTTTTTTTAAATGAAAAATAAATACCTTGTTTTACTTTTCATTTATTTTGGTATTGAAAATGGTTTTCATAATGTTTTTATATCAATGTGTTGTATTGATATCTTGTGATTGAAAAGTGGAAATGTTATGTTTCCTTTTCGCATGTTCTATGTGATACGATTATGTTATGGTTCTTGGGCATTATTATGAAGACGGGTGGTTCCGTGATAATCTAAGGGCGGGTGAGCCCGATATAGCTCTCTAATGCATTGGGTAACGTGAAGGAGTTAAACATTAAGGTTTCTCTAAAGAGATTTAGGGAATATACTGTGATGGGTATTTCAAACGTAACCAAGAGGGTTACTCCCTACGTAAGAATGTTATGAATGCATCAAGTTACCTTTATGTATTATGATTTCTATGATTTATTCATGATTTGATGAGGTATGTTAATATGATTATGTTTTATGAGTAAAGTATGATTTCATTGATTCCTATGTATACATGTACTCATGTTTCCTTTCCATATTTTTATATCCCTTACTGAGCTTTATATGCTCATCCCAAGTTTTTGAAATATTTTTCACAGGTCAAGGGAAAGGTACATGATGTGATGATAGTGTCAAGGATGTATCAAAAAAAAATCCATGTTTTATTTTAAATATGTTTCCGTTGATTGAAAAAATGAGTACTATCTTTTATGTAACCACTTTGTTTAAATATGGAATGTAATGCATGATTTATGATCTAATTCTCTAAAACTATAAACCTGAAACGATCCTCAACGTGTATTCTTGAAGTATCTCAAGATTAAGTGGTGTTTAAGGCTGGGGCCTTATAGTTCGTATTAGAGGTCGGTTTAGATAACTTTATGAGTTATAATTATATTAAATTATTATCTGAAAATATTTTTTTATGGTCAAATTGAGAATGATATAGCATTTGAAGATTACCATGTTGCTTCTCCTAAGATATTTATGTGTTAAGAATGGCTTTTCATAGAGGAAACAGAATAGATTTTCTGGGAAGGCATACAGAGGGAAATAACCTTTCAAATCAGTATCCTGAGATGGTCAGAATCAGAACTAAACAGTTTCTTTCAGTGATGGCTTAGTTGAATCAGGTGAAAAATGTTGGTTGTTTTAATTGATGATATTTTTGTGTTTTCTAAAAGTAAAGAGGAGCATGAAAGTCATTTAAAGGTTATCTTGGAAACCTTAAAATAAAAGAAACTGTATAGAAAATTTAGAAAGTGTGAGTTTTGGTTGCAACAAATTTCATTCCTTGGTCACATTGTTTCAAAAAATGGCATAACTGTTGATCCTTCAAAAACAATGGTTGTGGAAGAATGGACAAGACCCACAAAGGTAACTGGGATTCGTAGCTTCCTTGGTTTGGCAGGCTATTACCGAATGTTTGTTAGAAATTTTTCACGGTTATCTATTCCAATGACTAATCTAACTCAGAAGGGTGTTAAGTTTATCTGGAAAAAATAATGTAATGATTGTTTTCAAGAGTTGAAAAGAAGATTGGTGAATGCTCTAGTTTTGGCACTTCCAGAAATGGTGAGTTTGTTATCTACAGCGATGCTTCATTGAAAGGACTTGGTTGCGTCCTAATGCAGAATTATCAGGTAATTTCCTATACATCACATCAATTGAAAATTCATGAGGTAAATTACCCTACACATGATTTGGAATTAGCTGTTGTTGTTTTCGCTTTAAAAATTTGGAGGCATCATTTGTATGGAGTATGTATGAAATATATACTGATCACAAAATTTTAAAGTATATGTTCGCTCAGAAAGAATTGAATATGAGACAGAGGAGATGGCTAGAATTAATCAAGGGTTATGATCGGAAAATTCATTACCATCCTGGAAAAGCAAATAAAGTGGCTGATGCTTTGAGTCAAAAAAGTAATGCTTCATTAACAATGTTGCCTTTGGAACGTGATCCTTTGATTAAAGATTTGATGAACTTTGGCATAGAAGTTGTTGGTGCAGGATGTCCTTCTGTTTTGTTTCAGGTATCAGTTAAATCTTCTCTATCAGACAGAATTAAGCAAGCACAGAAGCAAGACAACGAGTTGTAGAAAAAGGTAGAGATGGTTCAGAAGGGTAAGTTGCCTGAATTCAATATTGATAATGATTTTGTTTAGAGATTTGGGAATAGATTGTGTGTGCCGTGTGATTCACAATTGAAGAGATATTTGTTATGTGAAGCTCATAGGTTTCCGTTTTCAGTCTATCCTGGCAGTACTAAGATGTATTGAGATCTTTGGGAGTAATACTGGTGGGACGGAATGAAAAGGGATATTTCTGATTTTACTGTGAAGTGTTTGACTTGTCAACAGGTTAAAGCAGAGCGGTAGTTACCGAAAGGGATTCTTCAGCCTTTACCAGTACTAGAGTGGAAATGGGAGAATATATCCATGGACTTCGTTGTGGGATTGTCGAAGCCACCTTGAGGTAATAATGCAATCTGGATTATTTTTGATCGCTTGACTAAATCTATTAATTTCTTTTCTATACGAGACACTTTTTCCCTAGATCAACTTTCCAGTTTGTTTCCTAAAGAGATAGTCAGGTTACATGGAGTTCCTCTCTCCATTGTATCTGACCATGATCCCAGGTTCACTTCTAACTTTTGGAAAGGCCTTTAGAAGTCGTTGGGTACTGAATTAAATTTTAGTACAGCTTTTTATCCTCAATCAGATGGGCAGTCAAGAATGTACAATTCATACATTGGAGGATATGCTACGTGCTTGTTCGATGAATTATCCGGGAAGTTGGGACCAACATCTTTTATTGGTTGAGATTTCTTATAATAACACTTTTCATTTCAGTATACAGATGGCACCATTTGAGGCATTATGTGGGAAGCAGTGTCGAACTATAGCTTTCTGGGATGATGTGGGTGAAAGGAAGTTGATGAGACCAGAATTGGTAGAAGAGATGGCAGAAAAAGATCAGTTGATTCAGAAACACATGAGAATAGCTCAGAGCAGGCAGAAGAGTTATGCGGATAACCGGAGGAAGGATCTATCTTTCGCTATAGGTGATCATGTTTTTCTCAAAGTTTCACCATGGAAAAGTGTCAGGTGATTCGGTAAGAAAAGAAAGCTAAGTCCAAGGATCATTAGACCCTATGAAATTCTGGAGAGAGTTGGATCAGATGCTTACCGAGTGGATTTACCTCCGAGTTTATCTCAGGTACACAATGTTTTTCATGTTTTAATGTTAAGGACGTACATGCCAGATCCTTCTCATGTTTGAGTCCAGAGGTGGTTCAGCTGGAAGAGAATCTATCTTATGAGGAACAACCGGTCCAGATTATTGACTGAAGAGGGAAAGTGTTGAGAAATAAGGTAATTCACTAGGTAAAGGTTTTATGGAAAAACCATATGGTTGAAGAGGCAACATGGGAATCTTAAAATGCTATAAGGGATAAATACCCCCACTTATTTTGAAAGTGAATAAAATTGCGATTACCCAATTCCCAAAAGGGAGGAAGGATGTAACATCCCTGGTAAATAAAGAATAAATCATTTTCATATTTATTAATATTTGTGAATTAAATATTAATTTTACTTTAAAGGGGTTTCTATATTTGATAGCGTACCCGATACGCAACAATGAGTTTCTTTGAAATCTTATGGTGCACACTAGTGATAAAATAATATTATTTTAATTGGTAGTTAACACGTAGCCGTTGTATTGGCAGGAATGAATGGAAATAACTAAAATATGATTATATATGTTTGTTAAATGTTTTTACATTTATCCAATAAAGGATAAAGGCTTAAAATACGAAAAGAATTCAATTTTTGGCATATATACTCTAACATTAACTAAAGGTCGACTTATCGCCTTTTCATGGTGAACCAGCTATAAATATAGTTTTGGTCACTCTTATACATCTATTGGACCAAATAAAATTCTTCTTTAGAATCAGGACATCAAAATTTACTTTGTGTGAATTTTTGGTATTTTTTCGATAAAGTTCATTTTTTTTAATGAATAGTGAAAAATGTTTTATTTTAATTCAAAACCTCTTTTTAATCTAATTTATTTATATGATTATATTATCTTTTTAATTGGTTTTAAAGTGAAATTATAATATATTTTTACCATTTAATCCAATAGAGGTTGTTAGAATTAATTTCACTTTGAAATTGGACTTAAACTAGTGTCAATCTTTTGATATATATTGTTTCATAAAAACACGCTATTTGTTCTGACAGCGGGAAATAATTGTTAAATTAATCATTGTAACTTATATTTTTTGAATTTTGTAAAATATACATCATTTTTGAATTCGGAATATCAAATATAGCTTAGGGAGAAGTTTTGGTATTTTTATGAAAAACATCAATTTTTGATGAATAGTGAAACCACTAAGTGGTACTTAAAAAACTGATTTTTCACATAAATGAAATTTTACCACCTCTGTGTTTTGAATTTCAAAAATCCGACATACATGGTTGTCTTTAAAAAGTAAAATGTGGTTCAATGGGATTAAAATATTTTTTTTGTGAATAGTAAATTTTAAGTTTTAATCGCGATTAGAGGTAATTAGTGTAGTTTAAGATAAAAATAATGTTTTAATAATATGAAATGACCTAGACACATGTCCTAACCTTATTGGATGTGGCATGGATGACCAAGAAAACCCATGGGTCGATTTTTGGGACCCCATGGAGCCACTTGGGTAAGATAATGACATTAATGCGTTTTATTTAAAGTAAAAGTAAAAATGACACAAACATGAGTTGTTTTACTAAAATTTTTTTAAATTGGGTTATACAAGTCAGAGGTTTTACTATAAATATTCATTAGAAAGATAAAAATGATTTAATACATCATGATATATTTTTTATAATTTTTAGACATTAAATAAATTAAATTATTTATGACACCATGATGATACAACGATTAGTTCATTATTTAACGATTTAAATAAAATGAACATATAATGTAAAATATAAGACCTACACTTGTCAAAAAACTTTTGGATGGGTGTATTTTAAACCCTTATCACCTTATCATTGAAATATATAATTGTGGGTCATTTTTATCCGAAAACCATTTTATAAAAAAGTATATTTTCTTAACTTTCCAAGAGTGCCCCTCCTCTCCTCTTATAAAAGGCCCCCACCTCTACCACCTTACCACACTTCCAAATCCTTTGCCTCGGCCAACCCCTGCCCATTTTCTCTCTCCACATCCCTCTATAACTCTTAGAAGCCTCACTTTGGGCAGAAGTCATCCCAAGGAATCCTTTGAGCTCAAATCAAAATGAGTTACCCGTTTTAAAGGTAGTGTTTTCTCTTGTGTTCTTATGTTTTATTTTTCTTCTCAAACCCTCTAAACTCTTTTTATTCCTTTCTTTTGTAACAAAACCAGTATCTTCAATATACTAGGATGTTGTTATAAGAAGGATTCTAGCTACACTTACAAACCCCTACATCTAATGGTTATAGAACATACTATTTCCGTGGATGGAGAATTTCTGCCTCATGAAACGATGATTGTTCAATATTATTTTAACACCTTAAAAGGTGGCCATTAATCTGACACTATATTTATATATGATATATAATATGTTTATGTTTTACTTAAGCTTATATATTTTTCATTTATGGCATAACTTTATGGTTTCCATTATAGTTAAACGCGATATCTTTATTTTAGGAAGTGCGGACTACCGCCCCATCAAAGTGATTTGATTCGTTAATACCATATGTGGTATGTATAAACGATAAATTTAGTGACATTATATATGATATTATAATGGAATTATGATATACCTTTATATCATTATTATTTCACTCCATTAAGTAAGAAATATAAATGAAAGTAGCGTTCATGTGTACGTACAGCTTACCGTCTCCATGAACGGTGCATTTCATTTCTTACCTCTAAATGATAATGTAATATTATAAATGCATGTATATACTAGATATATATGATATATATGATATCTACATCATGAATATAACTTTTGATATAATGGATATTTTACCACATGAACAACTTGTAATTATAAAGAGTTTATTTTTGACTCAAGTACCAATGATCGACAAAACGACCATTATTAACTTAAATAATTACATAGTGTTCATGACATGGTAATAAGTGATATAAAAGGAATAATGAACTTGAAAAAAGTTCTTAAGCAAGTAGAAATTAACTCAAGTTTATTATTCAGGAGGTTAAAGAACGATTGAGTCTAGTCGGACCCGAGGTAAAGGAACTTCTTAACCCAATTTTAATTATTTGGGTTAATCTCCTAATTTCAAATTATGTCATGATATTATTATGTCCTATCTTGTATTTATAGTTTCTTTATGTGTACATATGGTGAATACACATAATATATCTTTTTCATTTAAAAAATGATCTCTGTATGGGACTTCATCTCAATCTCCATTCATTGAGGCATATTTTGTTTTATACACAACTTTCTTTTATATTGTGTATAAACCCCTTTAACTTTTACATTTATCCAAAAGGACTATTTTTTATACAAAGTGTTTTACTAAACGGAAAAAGGGATTGTTTTTGTCGTACGTATGCGGCGACAACGACTTCTCCGCTATCGTGACCATTATTTGAGGTTCGGCTTCCTCTACAAGCCATAACCTTTTTTTAAAATTAAAAATAAATAAAATATTTTAATTTGAATTTATTTTGGTATTGAAAATGGTTTTTATAATGTTTTTATATCAATGTGTTGTATTGATATCTTGTGATTGAAAAGTGGAAATGTTATGTTTCCTTTTCGCATGTTCTATGTGATACGATTATGTTGTGGTTCTTGGAAGTTATTATGAACACGGGTGGTTCCGTGATAAACTAAGGGTGGGTGAGCCCGATATAGCTCCCCAATGCACTGGGTAACACGAAGGAGTTAAATGTTAAGGTTTCTTCGAAGATATTTAGGGAAGATACTGTGATGTGTATTCCAAACGTAACCAAGAGGGTTACTCCCTACGTAAGAATGTTATGAATGCCTCAAGTTACCTTTATGTATTATTATTTATATGATTTATTCATGATTTGATGAGGTATTTTAAAGTGCTTATGTTTTATGAGTAAAGTATGATTTCATTGAATCTTATGTATACATGTACTCATGTTTCCTTTACATATTTTTATATCTCTTACTGAGCTTTTTATACTCATCCCAAGTTTTTGAAATATTTTCACAGGTAAAGGGAAAGGTACATGATGTGATGATAGTGTCAAGGAAGTGTCAAGAAAGAATCCATGTTTTATTTTAAATATTTTTCCATTGATTGGAAAGATGAGTACTATATTTTATGTAACCACTTTGTTTAAATGTGGAATTTAATGCATGATTTATGATCTAATTCTCTAAAACTCTAAACCTGAAAATATCCTCAATGTTTATTCTTTAAGTAACTCAAGATTAAGTGATGTTTAAGGCTGGGACCTTATAGCCTGCCTCTATCCGCCATCACCATGTGGTCGGGGGGACCTCCTGGTGGTGGTGGTGGTAGAGCCTCAAAACGTCGTCCACCACCCGATGCTCGGCCATCTCCTCTGCCACGTCCGCCTGCTCCCAGCGGACCACCACGGTTGAACCTTGAACTTTTCTTGGGAGGTTCCTCTACTATCTTCTTCTCATCTGTATGGAGGGTCAGGCAGTCACGAGCCATGTGGCTCTGCCCACCACATGCATAGCACTGTCTACTCCTCATATAGCTGGCTCTATCTCATGTGCCCCGCACAACCGAACCTTTATCCTGGGGTCACCCACTTGATGGCCCGGTCTGCTTGGACCTCTGTGTCATTTGTCTACTACTATCTACAGAAGACTCTGCTACGTGTTGCCCTGTGGTGGGTCTCGCCTCTTGTGACTGCTCAGCGAGAAAAATCTCCACTAAAAGGGCCTGCTCCAGCACTCCCGCCTGCGTCGGGATGTGGAGGGGAATCGTCAAAGCCCTGATCTCATGCCTGAGTCCCTGCTCAAAGGTCCAGACCTTGATGAATGGGTCTCTTACCATATCCGTGGAGTAGTGTGATAGGTCGGTGAAACTTGCTGAGTACAGAGCTACTATCATTCTTCCCTGCTGCAGATGAAGTAACTCTTGAATCCGCACCGCACGAAGGGTGGTTGGAAAAAACTCTGAGCGAAAGGGACTCCCGATGTCTGTCCAGAGAAATGATGCATCGTAATGAACCTGGAGCATCAGGCTCCACTATATGATTGTTTTTTCAAGTAGGAGACTCACAACAAGGATCACTATGAGGTCGACTGGTGTCCCTACCAATATGAATGATCTCATGATAGACTCCAGCCAATCCTCAGCTGCCTGTGGGTCAGTCTCTCCCCGGAACCTGGGCGGCCTCTAGCGCTGGAACTCGTGGAATGCAATCAGGTGGTGTTAACTCTCTACTACTGGGGCTGGGGGTATCATTGGCACAACGAGTAGTGGTACCGCTGGTACCTCCACTATGATGGGGCCCTGTACCAAGGCCTCGTCACTCGGTGGGCTACCATCTCGTACGAAACTCGGAACCCTAGCTGGCTGCCCTCATGGGGCCATCCTGAAAAGAAACAGGTATGACAAAGTTAAAACAATACACCTGGTGAGATGAGACAAAGAAATCAAAAAGAAAACTTTTTCAAAGGAAACACACACGCAATCAGTGTTTTCGTGCACTGAGTCGGAGATCAGAAGTCAGAGTCCTAGTGTATGGATACGTCGGCCGCTGCACCAACACCAGTTTCCCAAAACTGATAAACACACCCAAAACACTTAACACTATTTCTGTTAAATTAATCAGAGTCCAAGTTCTGTGGTAGAACCGACTCCTCTGATACCAATTTGTCACGACCCGTCCTCGGGGCCTGTGCCGTGACTACCCCAAGCCCATCTTCCATAGGCCAGGGGCTGGCAACTAGCACCAAAGGCGAATCCCTAATAAAAAGGGAAGGAATTTCCTTTTAACCTGTAACACAGACATAGTCTGAACACAAGAAGTAGAGGCAACAAGAACTGAAATAGGAATGTAAGGTGGGAGGAAAGTAAGTGGGCCAGTATACAAACCCAACTGAACAACAAGTACAATTACAAGTAAAAAGGGAAAATAACTCTTGGATCGTCCACTAGGGAATCCTGCCTGAAGGGTAGGTACAGAACTGAAACAACTTGTCCCCGCGGTATGCCACATCTAGTCTAGCTCCATGAAGCCTATATCCTTTACCCTCAGCCTCGATCACTGTTTTTCGTCATCTGCATAAAACACAACAAGGTGCCAGCGAAGCCCGTGAAGGGGTGAGTATAACAATATTCAGTAGGGGACGCCGAGACCCCTGAAGGTCTCCCAGAATCCACAAACGATAAACCACAGTTGAAAGATACAATCACAATGTATCAAACAACCCTACATAGGTATATTCCTATACATATACCTAAATTTCGAGTCACAGTCTGGCTCCAACTCTCAAGCCCAAGAACAACCTAGTTCACATAGGAAATAAGTCAATCACCACAATGATAATAGTTGAAAGACAGGACTCAGCTAACATAGGTATACATCTTTCATAAATTGATAGAGATGATCAGATGTTGTCCCTAATTCATCTAATCCATCAGACCCACTCAAGATACAGGACCAGCTAAGCCGTCAGACCCACACAGGATACAGGACCAGCTACTCTGTTAGATGCACACAGGATACAGGTACAGAAGTCAGGACTGTCAGACCCATGGAGGATCCGAATACAATAGTCATCGTTGTCTAACCCATGGAGGATTACGGTTTAGAAGTAATCGCAGTCGAACCCATGTAGGATTCTGGTACAAAAGTCATCACTGTCGAACCCACGTAGGATTCCGGTACAATAGTCGTCACAGCCAGCTCTAGGGTTCCCGCACACATCATGCTCGATTCTGGGAGGGTCCTCTCCTCGAGTCAAGTATCGATACATCAAATATCACGAAATCTCATTTTTATGTATCCCGTAGTCCATCTCATCAAAAGTAACCCAATGCGATAGACAGCGCGTCAATCAGACGCCCGATCTGAGAGTTATTGGAATTTCCGTTCCAGGGGCCCAGTTCGATTTATGCTCGATCCAAACCCAGCAGTTTTCCAAATTTGTCTAAAACTCACATAGAGTATCACAAAAGGACCGCCTCATCATGAGGGTCCCAGTTCCACAGACGGCGTGTTGATCGGACACGCGGTCTAGGAGGTATTCGAATTTTAGCGGAGTCGGGCCCGACCCGTCAAGCCTAGTGGGATGACGGGTCGGCCCGACCCAGCTCGGCAGGTCTGACCCGGTTGGGGGTCGGCCCATCCCCACTCGGCTGGTCTGACCTGGCTGGGGGGTCGGCCCGACCTGGTTTGACGGGTCCAGCCCAGCTGGGGGGTCGGCCCGACCTGGTTTGACGGGTCTGACCCAGCTGGGGGGTCGGCCCCGCCCTGTGGGGCGCAGCCCACCTGCGGACCCAGCCCGTGCTGGGGGCCGGTCTGGTTCAGCCGACGGCGCCGAGCGGCGCCTTCTCTCCCCCGGCAGGCCGTCCATAGGCAGCCTGTTTTTCCCGGCTCACAAGGCCCGCGGACGCGGGCTGCAGTTCTTCTCACACGGTGCCTGCGGGCGCCGCAGTCCTCCTGCACGGCCAGCCGTAGCCGACCGGTTCGCCCAGCCGGGCGGCCCGCAATTGCGGGCCGTGTTCTCTTCAACACGGAGCCTATGGGTGCTGCGGTTTTCTAGCTCGGCTAGAAGGCAGCCGGCTGGTTCTTCGAGCCCGGCCGGCAAGAGGCCGACTAGTTCTTCTCCAGCCGAGCGGCCCGCGGTTGCGGGCCGCGGTCTCCCTGCATCAGCTGCCTTTGTGTGCCGTGACTCCTACTATCGGACCGACCGACTAATTTTCCCGCGGTTCAGGCAGCCCACGTGTCCTCCGGTCTCTGTCCATACAGTCGGCGTGTGGCCGCCGTTTCCGCCGCCGCCTCCAGTCACTGACTCCGCCACCTCCTGTCACCGACGCCGCCGCCGCATCCGCCCCGTGATTCTTCTCCAGCACGGTGCGACGGAACCATGCCCTTTCGACTTCACCTCTGTCGTCAATCAACAATAACCAATGGAGGGACGTCGGGCCATGTTGGTTCGGCCCACGCCCTCCGTATGAGATGATATCAATTGGACAATGAGGAACCAAATCATTCATTATAGAATGAGGGTATAATTTTATTCATTTAAAATTAATCAAATCCCCATACCTCGATTCGAAGTATCATGTCAAAGGCACAGAAAAAGAATTCAAAGACATCATCGAATGTTGCGCCCGTCACACACCGCCAATTCCAAGATCAAACATTATCCTCATTCTTCATCAGTGACGGTGTGTTCTTCATTGGAGAGAAAGGGCGTTCTTCGTGTTCTTTACGTTCCTCGTTGGAAAAGGTCGTTCTTCCAAGTGTTCTCCCAAGCTCCCAAAGAATAATCACCAGGACAAAGTAAAATAATAGGCCTCCTATTATTTTAATGTTTCCATGCATTTAAAATGAATTCAAACACTCAAATTAATTAATTAAGACATTAATTAATTATGTTGGCACATTAAGGGAATGTCCAAGAGTTTCCCCTATTAATGGGGAGATCAAGGGGTTGAAATGGGGGGTTTAAGGGGGTTGAGCTAGTGTGGGCCCCACCATATAATATCCATTCATGGGAGGTTAGGTGGGGGTGGGCCCCACCTCCAACTTCCCATTCGAGGATTAAACCAACACCTTCATAAAAATATGTTACGTCATATTTTTATTTAATTTATTTAGAAAACCCCCAAAATTAACTTCCAATCTCAACAAAACGCAACTGCGGTAAATGTATCCTTAAGCGAATACCAGCACTATGAGTTAATCGGTCTTCTCAGATTTAAATTCCAAGCACTGATTCAAAAGATATTAAATCCCGCACATTTGTTTACTGAAGGTACCTGAAAAATACTTCAGAAATTGATTCCGCGCACACCGGGCCTCGAAATCAAGCACCGTCAGAAACCATAAAAAATACGGTTCAAAAACGTAAATGATATTAAGAAAAATAATAGTAATAGGACTCAATTTTATTTCAAGATAATTTCCTAAATTTGAATAATTTTCATTACAATATATATTTTCAGGATTTTATTCCATTTAATATGCATAATCTCATCCTATAGTGGATCCTAAACCAATTTCCACTTTATCTCTTACTCCATAAAATGAAGATGAATTAATTTATGCATGAAGAAGACATAGATCATAAGATCTACATAAAATGACTATTTATCATCAAAACCAAAATGATCAGAGCATGTTATCACATATGGATAAATTATCATATGGTGAAATAATACATTAACATATAAAAACTCATCTGATGTTCATCTTAATCCATTTTTTAATTGGTTATCATTAGGACCCTTAAAAATTTTTTAAATTAAAAAAATTTAGAAATATGGTCACCAAATTTCCAAAACAAACTTATCATTAATCCCCCAAACAACATGATGTAACTCTTAATAATCACATTCTAAACATATGAATACATTTATCATGTTTTCTATTGAAATATGATAATATCATGAATTACTATAAAACAATATTGAAAACATACATTTATCCTTATTCATAAATAAAACATTGATTAATGGACATATTCCATAAATAAAAATGATGAAAACAAGAACAATGATATCCTAAACCACTCTCTAAACAAATAATTAATAAGTTCAACCATAAGAATTAATATCTAATTTTATTTATCAATATCAAATATTTATTTATCTCAATATATCAAAATCCATAATGTATTAAAGGTTATATTTATTTTTATCATGTGTAAGCAAGAAATATCACCTTAACACCTCGATCACTTTTCTTGTTTATTAGTACCATTTAACATATTTTTTGAAATAATTAATGAAAAACTAACACTAAAAAAACATTAAATATTTATTAATTGAGGGATTATAATACATAAAAACAAAAATCATTACTCATTCTCCAAACCCCATTAACCAGACTTTTTTATCTTATTCCTTAATACATAATTCCCTTCCTATGACATTCATGGAATTTTCATCAATAGTAGTATAACCATTACTAGTAACACATTAATGATTATCTTTATGAACATTACACATTGGAAATTTATTTACTTGATTCCAACAATTTACATATTTAAAACATTCAACTATTAGTGATACCTTTGGGAGACAATTTTCTCATCCATCTTGGTTACCTAATTGTTCATTTTTCCCTTTAAATTACCTACTTTATGTCGTTATGTTCCCCAAAAAAGAAATTTATCATCCCTTTGAGACATTCCCCTTGGTTCTTCATCCCATATTATTGACAAATAGGAAACTGAATAATCTTTCATCTTTAGTCTCCATTATATGAACTCGGAGTGAACTCTATCATTATCCTCTTTGGTTATTCATAGAGTCAGTTAAGTTTCAAATTATTAGTTGTGTTTTCTGATAAATAATTAAGCATAATCAAAATATTATTCACTCTAGTCATCATCCCATATAGTTGTTCATTTGAATATTTTCCATACCTTTCAATGTTAACACAATTCATTATGGTCCCCACCATTGACTAAAACCAAAAAATAAATGTTTGAGTAACAATATTAATTTTGGAAAATAAAATAGTATGATTTTTTAATAGGATGTCTAAATAAAGACGTCAAATTGCAAATCTATGAAACCATGTGTTTAACCTAGGTTATACATTTCCATCATCTATTTATATCCTTCATGTTTTTTCATAAAAGAAATGTGATTATCCAATGCATAACCCACATGATTTTCAAAATAGGTGCATAGTAAGGCCCATTTTTATGTGATAGGTAATGATAGGGTCATGTATAATGCACTATTTTCAAATTTATTACCCCCAAGTACCTATTTTCTAGAACCAAATCCACATATATATCTAGATAGGTATATATTTCTAGTAAAACCATACTCTTTTCTGTACCATAACATAGGATTTTCTAAGATACCATGTATTATCCTCTAGGTACTCACTAAATGTTTCACTTCCTAGAATCCAAATATTACATAAATATTTCCTCTGATACCATCTTTAGAGACACAAACATCTCTTAAATAAATATTACATCTTTTTATTTTAATATTCAAAAACTTTCACGACAATATGCCCGTGGAATGTAATAGTTTATTTTATTACGATACTAGAAGAACAATATTTTTATTTCATGGGATATCATCCAAATATCTCAAATTTTTCTTCCCACATAACACTCCTAAAAAACATTCCATATTTATGTATTCATCCTAACATGTGAAATAAAACATAATAAAGGATGAGCACAACTTCTTATTAAGGGGAAGAGAGGGAGATATCAATATAACATGAGAATATGGGTATAAAAACATAATAAAATTTCCTGGTCATAGAATATTAATATTCATACCCTTAAATACCTAGATAATCAAACAATAAACCATAATATAAAGCTTTAGTAATGTTAAGAGTCATAATAATCAATAATAACAACACCTATGATATTAATCTTGATCAGTGGAGTGATTAAATTCCCATAGTAAACATAATTATAATTTTTTGGTAACTAGGTACTTAATTTCCACATCACCATTAAATATTGAATAACTATATTTTCAAATTCCATGCCCAATGAATTAGAGGTATATCACAAACCCACCAACAATTGATTTATCATTGAACCAATTATAATTGTTTTTTCACAGATTCCAACATCATTGGTATATTAAGAAATAACCCATAAAAATTTGGGGTACCACTACATTATCATAAAATATAAAATCATTAATCTCATTATAACCATAAAGAAACATCCATCACCCATTTCATAATTTTATTAACCTGTGTAAAAGAAATGAGTTCCATGGAAATATATATAAAAAATTATTAAACCATGGAAAAGAAATGTTCTCGCATAAGCACCTATAAAAAGTATAAGGATGGTATCAATACAAAAAATATATAATGGATTTTAAGTAATAAAAATGGTTTTTATATTAATGAATGAACGTTACATTAAAATAAAATTAAAAACATTCTTGAGGAAAATAACATTTTTAGTTCTAGTGATATTTTAATTGTAAGACCCATGAAGGAATAACACAAAATTAAACATTTTATAAAATTATCAAAGGGAAAATAATTATATATCATGTCAAAAGGTTATTAAATACACCATATGTAATAATACGGTTGTATAACATAACATATGTCCCAAAAAAGACAATTTTAGATTAGAAAACTATATAATGATCATAACATTGATGAAAGAATTAATTAATTAATCGAATATGGGTATCACAAGTAAATCCAAGAAAACAAATTGGGAATAAAAAATAAATAAATCAAGTTAAAATAGAAATATAATCTATGAATATTACTAGTTAATGAGTAAGTAATATAACCTAAAAAAATAAATTGAGTTGGTAAATTATTTACCACTTGGTAGCTTCTAAGTCAAAGACCTCGGATTAAATAATTCAAATGTTAGTCTTAATATTACATGATATATAAATTATTCTGGATATAAAACGTAAAATGGGTGGTATATATAAAATATAAATGAAATTGGGTGCATAAAAGAACAAATGTCACAAAGAATGAAAATTTTAGATGAAACCCTCACTACTTTGATATCTTTAAATCATAATCCCCATGAAAGTATAAAATAAAATAAAACATATAATATAATTAGAATAATTAAAATAATTATTTTAAAATTGAAATAGGATGTTTATATACATCATAAAATAAAATAGGTGCATAACATAACATTTGTGTCAATGAATGCGAGTTGAGACAAAAATCCCTCACCGATTTGGTAAATTTGAACTATAAACCCCATGAAAGGGAGATGATAAAATGGATTTGTAAATAAATATAATTTTTAGGTTGGTTATCATAAAATACCTTCATGTGAAGTATATACACCAAAATAAAAGAACAAGTGTGTTGGAAACCCCTTACCATAATCTCGAATTTCATAATACACATTCAAGCATCTTGTATAAAAAATAAGTTTATTATAAATATATTACATAAAAAAATTATATATATCACACTGCATATTATTTACATAAGACATTTTATTACCCTTTTACTAATAATTCCTTGTCAAAATTACATTTCCGAAAATTAAATGCTTTATTTTTCAAGTAAGTTGTGGTTTCATATTTTTGGCCCTTCTATATTGATCATGGTTCCATAATTTTTGGAATGTTATACATGATATTATTATAATATATATTCATTATATTTGTATTTATAGTAATAAATTAAATTTAGATATGGATAATTAATTACACCATTCATGAAGAATTTAGCTTATACATACACTTGCACAATGTTTCTATTTTCTGGATGAATGGAACGTAAGAATGAAAATTAATATATCACAATTATAGAATATTATTTATGACACATATATCATATATATACCATATATATTAACTTATTATATCCTTATTAACATCCATGTGAATTATAAATGAAAAATAAATCGCATCAATTCACGATACGGTAGTTGTCCTACACTAGAGCGACATTATTGTTTTCCACTGAGTTAGAAGTTAAAAAGATATATTTGATATTATATTTCCAAATATTATATGTCCAAAATATATATAACATATGTTAATTAACATTATCATTATTTCTTCCCATGTCAAGTGTAAGTGAATAACGAATCATATCAATTTTCTAGGTGGTAGTCTGTAGTACAGATGAACAACATTATCGTATCACCAACAAAATAGAAAGTAAAAAAAGGAATATGTGATATAATAATTCTAGAAGTATAATTTTTATAAATATAATATATTTACATTAAATGAATCATTATAATTATCCATTATAATTGGTTATGGAAAATAAATTGTGTTGGTTCACAAGGCATTAGACTTCCATAACCACAATCGATAATTTTGTTTCCCATTTAAAAGAATATGAAAAGTACAAAGGTCATGAAATAAAAATAAAACAATCACACTATATAATAGATAATTATTTTATTATTTTATCATATTTAAATCAGAATTTATAGAGGTGGATGAAGAAATATTCTCATTGAATAATGTTACCATCCATTGGAAAATTTCTTTTTTTCCACCAAATGCTTTAATTTGTTGGATTTATTAAAAAAAGATTCTAGGATATGGTTAGGTAAGTAAAGAAGTGAGTTAATTAGGTATTTGATGAACCAAATCGGTTTTATTATGTTTTGAGGAGAGGATAGGTGGTGGAATTTTATAAGTTTGGTGAGTGGTACACTTGAATGTTTTTTTGAAGAAAATGATTTACCTCAACATTTATTAATAAAAAATATCCTCCAATAATGGAAAAATATCAATAATAGATGGTATAATGAAAAAATAGGGTGATAAAATGGGTTCTGTACAAGTTTCAGGATATTTTTAAACCAAAAAATTTATTTTTAACCTTCGATATATGAATTTTTACATTAACCATAGTAACAAATTATTTTATGATTTTATTATTAATTATGCAAAAAATTACATTGAAAATATAGTATAATAAAAATTATTCCCCTTAAATTATGTAATCAATTTTACAAAATTAAATTCATATATGTGACAAAATTAAATTGAAAATTAACCCCATTGACATGATGAGAAAGTGAGTTTTCAAAGAGAAAATATTCAAAAGATCAAAAGGTTATTATTCCAAAATTAAATATAAAAATAATTACAATTAACTATATTAGATTAATAGATATAATATTGAACTTATTTTTCATTAAATCCATCTTAAAACTATTTTATTTTTTGAAAAATAATTAAAATAAATGATAATTCTTAATAAAATATTTTATTTTTCTCCATTCACTGAAAAATATATTATTTTAGAAAATTATAAAATATTATACCTAAGTTAATTAGGAATTATTATTCAAAAAATTATTTCTAATTTATAAAATTTATTTTAAAAATTTAACAAAAATTAATTTTAATACAACTGCATAATATGCGACCAAACTGATTTTTTGAGATATACAATTTTTAAGTGTAATGATAGTTTTGTTATTATCTTACTCGTATCAAACCTATTGAATGAATGTTAAAATTTTAATTGAATATATAATGCATATATTTAATTATAATTATTTAATAATAGTTTATAATTTATTTTATTTAGATAAAATTCCTTTTTTGTCTATAAAAAATAGTTTTTCATAAAAATAATTTTATTTATATTTAATTAGTTTTTATTTTATTTACTAATTAATTGATAATAAAATAATTTAAGTGTAAATATATGTGTAAACCATGTTATATCATAATTTACCTAATATTATTCAGTCCTTATATTTCAATGGATATGTGATAACTATAATATAATAATATTAATATTATATAGTTTTTCATTTAAACTCAGTCTTTCATGTAACACAAGTTATCAAAGAAACATGGTGTTGCATGTAAGAAAAACTATAAAAAAATAAATTTCCTAAAATCTCAGGATGTTACAATACTTGGAAACTAATTTTATGTAATGCTATCATTAGTTTACCACTCATGGAACATTATATTTAGAAATACTTGAAATTCCATATAAAACTTCCTTTAGATATCTTCCACTTTTTTTTATTTCAAACTAAAAGATTCATAATGTCAATCCTGATTCACATGAACATAAAGTGTAAAATAATAGGCCTTTGTAGCATTAAAAACAATTATAAATTCACAAATCTATAATTTTATGCAAAGTGAATCCTCTAGAAATGAATCTGTACTCTTGAAACTACAAATGGTTCTAATAGGATCTTTATGAGAAACATACATCTCTCTTCCAATTACCAATAAATTCATAATATGAATGTATTAAAAATCATAAAATCCATTTTTCTAAGAAATTAATTGGCCATGGGTTATAAATTATGTCAATCACATATAGCCTCCACTTAGGTTATTAATTATCAAAGTATAGACTCACCAAGTTGACGAATACATCACATGTCCTTCAACATAGTTAATGAACACATCACAACCCCTTACCCTAATATATAAGAACATTATATATACTATATAGTCATGATAGTACTCATCCTCAATAAATATTAACCAAGGGACTAAGTATCATACTCTTTATATGATATGATAAATCCCATCTTTGTTGATCTCTACCCATTGACATGATAAGAAACATAGACTAGAACCCCTTGATTAGATAATCCTTAAGTTTTTCATAAGAAATACATAAATTTATGAAGGCTATAATGTTAGTAATCCCACTAACATTAAGTGAGAGTATTGAATATGAATCATACATCCCTTGTATACCAAATACATAGTGTGTGGATCTTAATGTGGTACATAATTCATAATTTATCTAGCACCAAATCACATTGTGTTCCACAAAAGAATATTTTGTGTCTCAAAAAAAGAATATTACAAACAATAAACTTAACATTTTAGAAAATCCAAAAATTCTCTATCGAGAACATCTTCTAAGGATAACTCATATTCATATGACAAAAACTGAATACATATTCAAAACATAATTTTATTTTTAAACAATAATTCATTTTCTTATATTAGTGAATATCATTTTAGGATTATTGTTTTTGAGAAATGATTCATTACTATTATGTAATATATCTTGGAATTACTAGTGGAAAAAATCCTTTTGTTATCTATTTTCATAAAAATAAACTTTTTTATACTAAAACATGTTTTATTTTCATGAAAAGTCCTCTTGTTTTTCTACTTGAATTCATAAGTTCTCCTACTCATACATAAATCTTATGAATTTTTTTTGAAAACATGGAATGAGAAATAAAAAACATTATTAAGGGACATAAAAATTTAAACATACTTGTTATTCCACTTCAAAACCATGTTATAATATAAGATATTATTAGTTTAACATAACAAACATTGATCTAAAATACTTATTTATTAACATATGAAATTTATTTTACTAGACAAATAGTTTTCTCACAAAAAACTTTATAAGAAAACATAACAAATAAATACTAATAATTAGGTTTTATTGGAAAATATGAGACCCCTAGAAAACATTTTTAAAAAATCATACATTTTTAACACTTAAAGTGAATAGTCATTACTTGAAATAAAATATCATTAACATACCCTATGAAATAAAAATATTAACATGAAAACTCATTTTCAAGCATAGAAGATTTATTTAGGTTACTTTGGACATTATATTTATAAAACCCCTACAAGAACCCTTATAATAACCATTAAAAATGGAATAACCTATCCAGTTAATTTGAACATTATTATCTAGATAACATAATCATTACCCAATGCATTAGAGATGTATATTGGGCTCAACCATATTCATAAACAGTGTTGAAGGACCATAAAATACATGAAAAAAAATAATTCATTTATATCATAAAATATAATTACATAATTACATAAAAATATATTAAAAACAACCTTTGTGCTTCATGTAAATATAAGGATATAAATCTTTTTTATTATTAAAAACAATAATTTTTTTTAAAAGAATGAAAAAATGGTATATTATTTTGAAAATATATTAAAACATGTAGAATATTCTACATAAATAATAATGATCTAAAATGTGAGAAATTATTCTCATGTCATATATGTTAATAAAATATTCATTTCCCACTTTTCTGAAACTATAAAAAAACAAATATGAAAAATGTTAAAAATAATTATTTTGAAAACATTATACATTAAAATGAAACAAAAAATTTCCATTATAATTTATTTATTCAAATATAAATAAATCCATAGAATAATTATAACAATATTCACATAGTGGAAAATATGTAGAATATAAATATTTAAAACATTTAAAATGAGGTTTTATAGTAAATCATCCTTTACCTTAAGTCCCACTTTTCATTTACATTCTTTATGATCTTAAATAATATGACCATGATAATTTTTTATTGCGAAATATTATTCCACGTTTAATCTTAATATTATTTTAGTTATGTCCATGTTATACTTAATTAATTAATTAATTAAGTTTACTTAAGATGTTTTGAGGTTGCTTGGTTCATATGTGCAAAAAACATTTTGTAGGTTGAAATTTGTCAAATGGATCATTATTATATGATTTAAAAAATAGTAATAATTTAATAATTATAATTATAATTAATTAATTATAATTTTAGAACCAATTATGTATGACGGTTATGAAAAATTAATTATGTTAAAATCCAGGAGATTGATGGTCGTACGTACGCATGTGTAACGTTTCCATTTTTTAAAAAACATGAGGAAAAGAAGGTAAGTATAATTTTATTCTACTCGGATAATATTAATTTCATAAACAACATAATATATTGTTTAATGCACTTATATATATAGTCCATGTTACATGATGATGAAAAATAAAATACATCCGTTTACAAGGTAGTATTCCACACTTACACACAAGCGATTTTTTAGTTCTTTGTAAGATGATAATGTTTTTTTAAATGGCCATATTAGAAAAATTATAAAATAAATTATACAGATGAAATTTAATTTATTATTCACCAAGTTATAATAATATTTTAATGTGTTTTAGGAATAAATAAAACAAAAATTTTCAATTAAGATATATATCTCTTCTTCGAACAACCTCTTAGGGTTTATACGAAAATTCTTATAATAATTGTATTCTAATAAAAAATAACTTCTACTAAATGAGGAGTGATGTTAGGAAGATATTTGGTAGAAATTTTCCTTGATAAGAGGCTATTTTATTGTGGAGTAGAGTGGAGAGGAGGTTCCCTTTCATAAGTGGGGGAGAAGTCACACTTGGAATTTTTGAAAAGATTAAAATATATTGATGTATTACTCAAGAGAAGTGAAAAAATGGATCATATTTAAATAATAGATAATATAGTGTAAATATTTATATAAAATATAATTTAGTAATGTTTTATGTTATTTTATTCCTTATATTTTCAATTTTAACCCATTTTTACTCAACTATGGTAACTATTGTTTTTACCAATGTTACTATTCAAAAACACCAAAAATAAAATTAGACACTTTGGAAAATCCAAAATTGTTGATTAAAAATATTTATTCAATTTTATCAAATAAATTAACATAATTTATAAAAATTATATTTAAATCTAACCCACAAACCCCAATGAAAAACAACTTTTCATAAAATGTCTTTTTAAGTATAAATATGTTTTAATACCAAATTAATGTATAATATTGATTCCAATGACATTGATTTTATACTACTAAATAATAAGGTACTAATTTAATTCAATAAATAATCTAAAATTCATGATTACTTTGTAAATACATGAACATTGAAGGCAATTTTCTTAATTATCATCATTTTCTATTATTCATCCAAAATTCCACAATTTAATAAAATTCCAAAAAAACACACTGTAAGATAATTTTGACTTTCTGATACGAAAAAGAGTATATTATTTCAAATTAAAATTATAAAATTATAAAATTATTATTTTAAATAAAACCATAAAATACATATTAACAAAAATAATAAGTATAAAATAATTTATTTTGGATTGAAAAGTTACACAATATTTTTATAAAGAATATAAAAATATAAATTATAATGAATGAATATTAAAAATTCATGAAATTTAATAACTATTTACATTACCTGGGTTGTTACATTCTTAACTCTTTTGAAAATTTCATCCTCACAATTTTATTCATCACTTAAAAAAGTGAGGATATTTTTCCATCACAGAATTTTATTATTCCCATGTTTCTTATTAATTAAATGGTTTTTTATAAACACATAACTTATTAAATCACCTTATTTTATAATTCTTACTCTTTTTAGTCAAATAAATTAATGAGAATTTCCTTTCATGAAATATTCTCATCCAACTATACTACTTCACTGCTCAAAATAAGAGATTAATCTGGCACATACTTCTTCAAAAATGATACTTGAAATACATCATGTACCTAGGATAAACTTGGAGGAAATTACACTTTATAATAAAGTAATCCAATATTCTCATGAATTTTATATGGTAAAATTAACCTTAAAATTAATAGTCTATTTTTATCAAAATCTATCAACATTTTGCATATAGATACTTTAAGAAAAACTTGTTTTCCATCCTCGAATCGAATATCATTCCTTTGTTTATTTGAATAAATATTCTTACCACTTTATAATCTTCTCATATGTCGATGAATAACCTTCACCATATCAACCATTTCTTATAGAAAATTTGGTCCGAAAAAAACATTCATTTTTCTACTTCATCCCATCATAATGTAGTTTAATACCATTTTCCATTTACTTCCATAAAAGGTTACATCTATATACTTAAATAAAATCTATAATTATTAGAAAAAATAATTAATTAATGTTATTAATACCAACATATCAATTAATCCATTATAAAAAATAGGATCATGTATTAAAATGTTTGAATAATTCCCTTCAATCATTCCATCAGATTGAGGATGAAAAGATATTCTAAAATTTAATTCAATTCCCAATGACTTTTGAAGGCCTTTAAAAAAATTATAATTAAATATAGTATCACAACCAAAGTTAATTGAGATCAGAACATCATGTAACCTGGGTATATCATTATGATATATTATATAATGTTCATCTAATTACATAGTATCTAAAATAGGATGAAAATATATAGATTTAGTAAATTGATAAATAATAAATCAAATTTAACTATTACCTATAGGTGTATTTGGAAATCCAATCATGAAATACAAAAAATAATTTCACATTTTTACTCCAGTAATGGAAAATGATGAATAATAATGTTCAATAATTTTCATTCTTCTTTAACTATTTGTCCAGTCAAAAATTTCCTGATAAAGTCATCACAATTTATTTTCATTCCCTTCCATTGTAAATTTTCCCAAAGGTATCTATACATATAAGGGATACTAAAATGATTATAAAATACAAAACTATGATCTTCAATCCCCAATTCATTCTTCAACATGGAATTGAAAGGCATGCATATATTTTTGAAAATGTGAAAACACCATATCTATAAAATATATAAATATGAAACATACAATTAATGATCAATAATAATATTTATTTTATACTAAGATCTTAGGTAAAATATTTATTATTTTATTTGACAATGATGAATACACTGGCACCAAAAAAGGATGTTCATGCCTTTACTATTTCTAGACCATTTTTCATCAAATAATGTACCAATGGATTATATTTCAATTAAAACATATTTAATGATACATTATCTATCCAATATAAAGCATCATCAAATAAATTCTCCTTTCCTTGATGGTAAATAATTGTGTAGTCATAATCCTCAATTAGTTATATCTATGTTTTATACCTCATGATCTACTCTTTTTGAGTGAATATACACTAAAACATTTAATGACTTTTAAATATTTCACAATTTACTTCATGTGTATGATGTCTCAAAATCATCCTGTTCAATATTACATATAAGAAAATTTAGATCATGTGATCTCAATTGACATGAAGGATAAAAAATGTCCGAATAATTCTGAATCAGAACAGAAATAAGTCATTTTATTGAATAATGGTAGTATATAATGAACTCAAAATTTTTGGATGATATAGAAAAAATAATTTCATTCACTAATAATATTTTCAAATCCTATAATAATTACTTACATTATTTCATCCACATAAATTTATCTCCTTTTCAAGTAAACTTATTTAGTGGGCTAGATAACTAAGAAAATTTTTCCGAAAATAATTTGTAGAAACTATATAATCCAAGGAAACTATAAATCTCTATGAAATTTTTATGTTATGGACACTCTTAAAATACATTAGTTTTAAGTGGGTTAATAGTTATTTCATATTTATTTACTACATTTCAATGTAAATAAAACTATCACTAGAAAAAAACTAATTTACTCAAATTCCAATAAAATAATTTCATTCAATGTTTACAGAACAACCATGAAATATTTCTCATGATCATCATAATTTTTATAATATGCTATGATATCATTAAAAACACTACAAAAATTTCATCCATGATCTCTTCTAAAACTATATTTATAAGGTCCATAAATTTAGTTGGAGAATTTTTTAAACCAAAACACATAACCACAAAATCATATTTCCCATACCTGATTTGAAATTTAATATTTTGAATTTCATCTACCTTCACATTTAGTTGATGGTACAATTACCTGATATAATACCTAAATAAATTATATTCTTCGAAGATATAATCAAACAGGTCATATATATGATGAAATATATACATATTCCTAAAATTTGTGTTATTGAAGGATTTATAATTAATTAAAAGACCCTTGGATACATATTTATTTTCAAAAAACAAAATTAGAGAGATACATATTGAAGTTATATGAGGATAAAATCCTTTATCAAGTAACTCTTGTAAAAAAATTTAAATTTAAAAAGTTCTATATATTCCACTAAATATACAGGTTTTGATATTAGCTAATAATCATGTATTAAATCAAAAGAAAACACAATCTATGGTTCATGTATAATACTAGATACTTTATCTGAAAATTAATCAATATAGTCATTTACTATAAGAACATCCCCAATTAAAAATATCTCATTCTTTAAAAAAATAGGTGAATGATATATTTAATTTCCATCTTGAATAATATTCTCATCTTTTTGATATATTATAATGGTTATGAATTAATTATTCATAAAATACCAAATAAATTATTGAAAAAATTCATTATCTCTTAAAAATATCGCTTCATGATAAATAGAAATAAATTCCATACCTAGAATAACATCAAACTCTATAAAGGGAAATATATAATGGTGTGTGGGGAAACCCCTTCAATGAAAAATAATATAAATATTATTATAAAATGTTTTACCTCAAAAATACCCATTTTGGTTTTAATATATTTATAGATTCATTTATTAAGGTTAAATTTTCTATTTAACAGAAAATTTTATAGAATTGATAAAACCTGTAAAACCTGAATCAAATTAGACATTAGAATAATATGATTAAAAATGTAATGTACCTGACACTACATTATTATATGGGACATAATTTACTAAGGTGGATGTAAAGGATTTTTCCAGACTATTTTTCTTGTGATATTGGAAGAATATTTCCACTACACTTATATTTTGAAAACTACTTACATAAATACCCATTTAATTATAATGAAAACGTCTTACTCTCTAACTTTAATTATTTTTATGATCATTAATATTATCACTTTATTTATATAATTGAGCCACATTTCCAAACATTCCACATAAAAAATACTTCCTTAATTTTAGGAGACATTATCCAAGTTGTTCTTTACTAAACATATCAAAAGATGGAAACTTGATTCACATAAAATGTTAATTCCTTGATGGATTCATCCCATTTTCATTCTATTTGGATTTATTTTTCTCTCATTTTCATAGAAAACATGATCATTGAAAAACTCCATTTATACCCTGTCAAAAAATCGAAAATTTCTATCATAAATTTTAAATTCATGAGATCGTAATCCTATTTGATATATTGGATTAAATGAAGATTAAAACTAATAAATTTAACTATCAAGATCTTGAATACAATTTTGTTCATACTGTTACAATAAGGTGCAATTTTCTTCATGTACAACCACTTAATATTCCTCCTTCTACCTTAATTCCACGAATTTATTTCCCATCCTAGTTCAAATATCCTTAAAAATTAAACTTAAAGAAAAATACTCCTAAACTCATCCCATTCCAAGGCTAACATCACTTCTCTTTCTCTGATATTTTTAAACATCGATAAGCACTGATTGAATTCACCTTCAACATGATAAATAACAAGATGAACATTTTGATGTTTTGAACAATCCATGACATAAAAAAATTATCAAATTATTTAACCCATCCTTTTGATATAAATATATCTGATGATCCACTGAATACTAGAGGGTGTTGTTTTATGAAATGCACTAAAATGGACATGTTCCTCTATGTTAACATATTTTCTCTCTATCATGTATACCACAACCATTTATATAATTTTTAGTCTGATCCATAACATTAAAAAACTACTCTATTCCAATTCCAACCCTTCCAGGTTTTTGATTTTTAAGGATATTTTCCTCCCGATTCCTTCATATATCACCATCTTTGTATCCCTTATGGAAATTTATTCTGAACGAACATATTTTAAATGAAGAAACATGGTAATATAAAAATTCTATATCCTAATAAGCATAAATTATAATCATTAAATGGTACTTATATAAATTATCATAACCATTAAAGTTATATAAACTATGATCTGATACCAACTATAAGTGATATATATTTATTTAACACATAATTTCATTCTTAAACAATAATTTATTTTTTTCATTATCCAAGATCATTTCAGGTTCAGTGTTTTAGAGAATTAGGCCATCACTATTATATAACAAATACATATAATACATTATGGATAATTCATCTTAATATCCATTTTTTCTATAATATAGAAGTTTTAAAATGAAACACATTTTATTTTCTTAAGCAATATTAATTATTTTTAAATTGACTTCATCATTATTCCAACACATCCAAAAACCCAATGAATTTTTTTTAAAAATTTGTATGAGGAAAAAATATTAGTAAGGTAAAAAAGAAAAAACCAGTTATTCCATTTTAAACCATGATATCATATAATATAATTTTTTTAATATAATAAAAATTTATCTAAAATAATTGTTTAATTAAAAATAAAATCATATTTACTACCCATTTTTTTTCCATAAAATTTATTATAATAAATGACAAAAGAAAAATAATAATCAGGAGGGTTTCTAAGAAAACATTAGAACCCAAGAAAAATAATTTGTTAAAAGAAAACATTCTTACCCTTAATGTCCATAATCATTACTTTAAAAAATATATAATTATCATAGATTTTTAAGTCAAAATATTTCCATGAAAATAATTATAAATCATATGAAAGTCATCTAGTTTTCTTAGGACATCATATTCATTGAACCCTCAAAAATATAATAACCTACATGGTTAGTTCTAACATAATTCACCCAAGAACTTAATCAATACCCAATGAATTAGAGATCCATATATAGCTCACCAAACATTATAATCAATGTACAAGGGCCTAAAATAAACAAAAAACATATAATATGGAATTTACATAGTAAAATATCATAAAATATTCCATTTAACACATATGAAAAATCACATTATGTCTTCATGTAAAAATAAGGATAAAATAATTTTTCATTGAATTCCCATTAAACAAAAATTCTTTGAAGAATATAAAATGAAATATTAATTTAAAAAAGATTAAAACATATATAGTTTGATTATTAAATTATAGTGGTCATTATGGCATGAAATTCCAGCCTTCATATATATATATATATATTAATAAAATATTCATTTGACAGTTCTGTAAAAATTTCAAATAATAACCCGTTTGGAAAAAGTTAAAAACTCATTTAAAACACATCATAATGTAATTAAAAAGAGATATAATATTTCATTTTTAATTTAATTATGACAAAATAAATACATCCATAATGTAAATTTAGGAATATGTACATAGAGTAAAAATATTTAGAACATAAATCATTAAAGCATTTGAATCAAGGTTTTAAGGTAAAGTGTCCATTACCTTGAGTCATGCATTTCCTATACGTTATTAAAATTCTTGAATAATAAAAATAAAATAAAATTTTCCATTTTTATAACCTATCTAAGTTTATTATTTCTTTTATTTTAGTTATATCCTTTTTATATTAAATTTCTTAATTTATTATTTCACATCAATGGTTTTTAGGATATTCGGTTCATAAGACCTTAATGTATTTAGTAGTATAACAATATTCAAATGGATTATTACTATAAAATTTCAATAATATTAATAATATAATAATAATAATCTTTATATATTATTTATACCTTTATAATGAACTATTTAAGTTCGTTATGAAAAATTTATTACGTTATAATAATGTTGACATTAGTTTGTATGGTTGCATGGGTAACGTTTCCATTTTAAATGAACATAAGGGAATGAAGGTAAGTATCATTTTATATTTATAAAATTATTATTGTATCATAAATATGACATTATTTCTTTAAATAAACCTATATATACAATCCATCTGAGGTAGTGACAAAAAATAAAACACACCAGTTCATGAGGCAGTAGTTGACATGTACACACAATCAATGTTTTTTCATTATATGGTTATGTAGATGGAAAATAATTATATAAGAAACCTAATAAAAATTAAAATATATTGAAGATACATTTTTTACTTTTAAAATTGTTGAAGAATATTTTACGGATATAGAATAATAAAAATAATAATGCTTGTTCGAGAACTATACCTCTTTTTCAGACAACGTCTCTATGTTTATACTTAAAGACCTCACAAGATAATATTATAATAAAAAGGACATTTAGGACATGGTTAGGGATTTTAAGAATGTATTTTTCTAGGTCTTATCTAATATAACATACTCTTAAAATTTATATAATACTTGAGATGGTGTTCTTTTTTATAAGTGAGGGAGAGGAAAAACATAGAATTTTTTTGAATGACTAAAATATATTAATGTTATAATCAATCCAAATGGATCAAAACGTAATCATATTCCATGAATAGAAAATATAGGTTTGAAATATAGCCATAAAATAGGATTTATACAAGGTTTTAGGTTATTTTATACCTTATCTTTTTAGTTTTAACCCTTTTAAAGCATTTTAACTCTTACCATGGTTGGATTCTTTTTTTACCAAAGTTACTAAACATAATGGAAAAATGAATTAAACCTCATTAAAAAAGATGGGCATGATGATTCTAAATATTTATTCAATTTTATAAAAATAAATTTCTATAAGTATTATAAATTACTATTAAAATAAACATAAAAAACATGATGAATGTTTTTTCCATAAACCCCCATTTTAAAATATAAAGATATTTTTTTACCATATTCAAGTTTACTATTGATTCAAAAGAAATATGTTGTATTATTTTAAATAAAAAATATATAATTTAAATTTAAAATAATTCTAAAATATTATTTTACATTTTAAATTAATGAAAAGATAGTTTTCAAAAAAATTTGTGTTTTATTTTATTCACCCAAAATCAACTTTCTTCAGAAAAATTTAAAAAAATCAATGTAAGATAACTATAAATTTGTTATATAAAAAGAATTAAATTTTTAAAAATTAAAAGTATGAGATTTGGAAACTATTATTTTAAATTAAACCATATATTATATATAAATAATTTTAGTTAGAATGAAACTATTACATTTTTATTGAAAAATTACATATTATTAATATAACGAATATAAAACTATAAGTTATAATTCATGAATATTAATAAGTCATGATATTGATTTACTATTAACGTAAACTTTGTTATTATATATACCTTGATAAGTAAATTAGCATTTCAATTCATCAAAATATTTGACCAATGTGAAATAATTATTAATTGGATATTCCCTTTTTTACAACATGAGAATTTTCATTTGTCAAAACCATAAAAGAATACGTATCAATACCAGGAATTTGGGAATTTATAAAATATTATATCAGATAAAATATCATATCATTCTTTTCTTTAATATAATTTTGGGTGTTTTGAAATCAATACTCTATATGTATTTCCTTTTATATCTCTGTGTGAAATCCTATAAAGCCATTCCAGAACCACTCATACTGAGTTGCATCTACCCTGAAATATATTTTTAATAATGGAGAGACTTTGGAATCAAAATCTTATATTTTCACTCTTTGAACAAGGATTCAAAATCTTTTACATTACAAAAACAAATATTTTTATGATAATAACTTCAATTAAATACTTAGAACTCTTAATAAGTTAATTATCATCATTTTTTAATAACTTTTCCATCAAACATTCACTTTACATTTTTCTTTACCAATTCATCCTAAACTAATTTTTGATATAAATTTACATTTTATTTTAATTTATAATATAGAATATGTCATTGATTACACACTGAACTTATATAATTTCAAAAATACTCCCACTAGCTCCTCAAAGAATATATTATCTTTATAATATCATCTGATGAGACACGAACTCTCTTATTTTAGGAAACACCACATATTACCTATTACTATAAATATTTAATAAATAAACTATTGTATTGATATCAAATATGTAATTTTATGTGTTCATAGTTTTTATTAAAAATAATACTTTATTCATTAATGAATTCTATTAATGGGTGTCGAATCTCACTTCCTTTTACTTAATAATTATCTTGGATAAAAAAATTATCCACCAAAAAGTTTCCCTTATAATATTGTTCTTCTTAAACATGTTATATAATTAAATAAATCATAAAATAAATATAATAAAATGAAACATCACATCTCTGATCATATCATGAATCTCCCCAATTGAGAAACCCATATTTTCCTATTGGGAAAACTAATGAGACCCCAAATGCTACCCTAATAGGTCGCAATTTTTGGACTTACTATATGGTTGTAAATTAGCATATGAGATAAAGTAACCTAAAAAATCCTCGTAACATAAGATAAAAACATTTATCAATAACTTAATATAAATAAAATTGATATCCCAAAATTTAATGTATATTCATAAAAATACAAGTCCCATAACAAAATCTCAAAATTAATTTGAAAGGAATCATCTCTAATATAATATCTAATGATCAAAGATATAATGCCTAGATCAATCCCTATAATACTAATGGAAATAACTAAAAAATATATTTGTATATATATATGGATATATGGTATAGAATATCATAGATACTCTATATAATCTGCATCATGACCACTTCTGAAAATGTGGGAGAATCATACTAATTCTCTGCTAATAAATAGTTGAACCGACATGAACTTAACAAGTGAACTACAACCCTGGATCACCTATGGTCACTCAGGAAAATATTAAATCAAAGAAACACAACAAAATATAAATTTATCTGTCTTCATGGGTACACCAAACTGCTTCCCCACAAGTTTTTGCTCTCATTACCTAATAGTAAACTTTATGGTGCTTCCATCAATTACATATAATCAAACCATATAAACTTTTCACATATACCAGTAACCCATGATGTAGTTAAAACTATATACCTACCTATCATACCCTCCATCATGGTTTAACATAATATGATATCATCATTTAGAATACTCACATCATAACCGATATGTGTTGGACCACAACCCTAACTACCCAAAACTCCAATAGTGTCCAATATCCCTTATCATAATTTTTTCACAATCACAGCCCATAAAAATATTTGTATCCATATCTATCTTACTAGAGTGTCATGAAAATAAAGGAAATCAACTTCGTTCCCTTCTCCTACAATGAGTGACACCCACTAACTTCCATAATCACAACCATACCATGTCTGATAGAGAGGGAGAGAAGTAATGATGGAAATTCAGTCATATATTCCCCTACTATCATGGATGATAGTGGAAATCATATGGAACCCAAAACATTTTCACAAAAGTAAGGTTATATAAATTCAATGGGGGTGTATATATAAATTATAGGAAATAGTTTATAAATTATCACAAAATCCAAACCTATAAGGATTACAAATTTATCACTAATAATAATGAGAAATATCAACATAATTACAACAGTTTGTTGTAAAAACAATAACCAGACACCTACCATCACATATGCCAACTAAATCACCAAAAAAGCTCTATTTCCTCTATAAAAAATGATTTAAAATTACTTATTCAGTCATATAATTATATCATTTAAGTATTTTTAATTTACCTATCACATTACATTCATCACGTGTAATGATTTCATAATTAATAATATTCAATTTAAATCCATACCCATAATAAATCCAACAAATTTACATTTTTTTATTCTATTAACATTTCATTCACAATTCATGGTTCATTTAATTAAATCTTCACACCAATTACCATGTATATAATTATTATTCACATTATTTCTCAATCAAAATACTACAAAAAACTCATATAAATATTAACCAAAAACTACATAAATACTCCCAAAACATCCCATTCCTACCATGGAATCCTGATAGAAATTACTATATACAATAAAATTAAAACCTCTTTGACATCAAAATAATCATTCCAAATAAATGGCATTACCATGATTCCACATTAATTAATAAACTCCCATTTTATAATCATTGAAAGTATTATAAATACCTTCAAGAAATCCACAGTAACAACCCATGACTAACCAAAAATATTTCTCTATAATAGTCCAAAAATATCTGTAAAAATATCCATAAAGAAATTTAGAAACTCACATATATAGATTTTAGTATCCACAACTACAAATATTTCTATTTCAAATAAGGCTTTTACAAAAGTTAAACTTATTAAACTATTATTTCACATGACTCATATATTATATTATTTAAGATATTAGCAATTTATGAAAGGTGGTTTATTTATTTATTTACAATTAGGCATCATATATCATAGAAACAACAACACTTTTCTCTGATTGTAATAAATGTTATTCCATAACATGAACAATATAAAAGAAATAATTTAACCACATTACCTTCAACATATTATCAAAATTTTAATTTTTTATCATTTATTATATTTGATTTGGGTAATTAATAACATTTTTGAATAAATTTAGGAGAATGAAAATTCCATAATTCACCCATAAAAAGATTTATTTCTTGAATAACCTATGTTAATCAATGAATACAAACATAAAAATGCAAGGAATGAAGGAAAATAAGACCACTTTATTGATTCCAATATAGTAAAACCATAGATCAACCGAGATCATAACAATTCCCCTCATAATCAACAAGCTAATATCTTTGAATATACAATAACAAGAGTATCATAACATCCCGTGAAAAGAAAATAGGGAATAAACCCAATACAATTATAAGGAAACTCATAAAAAAGAATCCTTAACATTATGAAGAGAAGGATTAAAATGTTCTAATGGGGAATAATGATTCTCTAATGAAATAATTAAGACCACTAATGGTTTGATATAAATTAGTGGAAATTTTAAGAAATCATAGAGGCATCCCAAATTAAAATGGTATTAGAAAAAGGGGTGTTGAAACATGATAGAACATTATTATTTTATGATGGACCAAGTTCATTGATCATCTAAAAATAATAGCTAAAGTCCACTTACATAACATTTATTCAAGACTTGGTCAATATTATAATTTTCAAATAACTGCGTAGGTATTTATCTATGACCATTATCACCATTTTATAAAAATACCCCCTGATGAACCACCATAACATGACCAGAAAGGATGACACCATGAGATTCATGACTATTCTGTATTGTATATTCATATAAAATCTAAAAAACACCGCAAAACCACATCATACTTTGAACCATCCTTATACACCATGACCATAAAATTTCCAAATTAAACCTGTATGAAATTCATTAACATGTTTTAATGAATCATTCATTAAATTACACATGATATTCTACCAGATCATTGAAAGGATAACTCATTTATCAACACAAGTTATAACACCATGAATAAAAATAAAAATATATCAAGGCCATACATATGATAAAGGCCTATTCAAAATTAATCTTTCTATCCCCTCATGTTGAAACACAACCAATAATTACATAAATAATATCCCATCCGTAGTACAATCTTTGATGGCTTATATATCATTACTATGACCCCTTCTCTATTTTGTGACACTCCAATGTTAGGTAATCATGGTTAAGACCTACTTGTGTTTTGGTTGTACTTGTTTTCAATATATGAAAATATAAATTATGTTGAATAGAGAATTTATGTTTTAAAAGTAATGGAAATACAAATTAAAGAAAAGTGTTTGTGTAAATTTTTCAATCAGATCCAGAACCATCGACATGAGAATCAGATCCAGATCATTAGCATGAGAATCAGATCTATCATATCAGCATGAGTTAATATGGTCCATTATATTATGAATATGTTTTCTAGGGGAACAGAATAAATAAACTCACATTTGTGTCTTTAATGTGGTTATGATCATAATGAGGAAGTGAATCCGATTCATCACGGATATGATATAAGTATGATGGTTCTTTGATAATTTTTATTTCACAAGTACTAGATGTTTTTTGAAGAACATGTGATGAAATCATTATTAAAGAAAGGGGAGAAGAAGTGTTGACAATTGTATTGAGCATCATATTGGAAGATAATATATGCTACCAATTGTATTGAGTTTAGGATTTAAAATAATGAAGTTTATAGAGTAAAGATAAGGGATAATTCATTCAATTGTATGCTAGATGATGATGAAGGTAGTAATAAATGCTCTAAAGGACATGAAGAATCCATTCTTATAATAAAGAGTTTTATGTAATATAAATTTTATGAAAACAAATCTTTTCAATCATTGTCTATCAGAATGAGATTATAGGAGGTGTATTTGTTAATGTATGAGAATCTTGATCATAGAATGGGAAACCAATTAAAATATAGAAGTTGATGAAGTAAAAGATTCTAATTTTTATCTCATCGGACTCATAATTCCTTCATAATAATTAGAGGAAGAATTTTTGTCATATGTAATTAATGGGACCAATGAAAAAAACATAAGTATTCAATGTTTCACTGATATATCTATAGTTCGGTCAAGAGTTGTTAGATTAGATCTAACCTCAATGGAAAAAACAACGAAGAGACTGATCCATCTGATATAGGATGACATAGATATCTCATTAAATGTAATATCATATATACAAAGAAAAGAAGAAGAATAATATTTATTTGTTATTTTTGAACGTGCTGTAAAAACGAGAATGAGAATCTTTCTTGAAAACATCGAAGAATATTTATAATTCTTGCCAAGGAGATCTAGAATCATGAATAATATGATTTATTTTGTTTTCATTAGTTTTTAAAGAGCATCATAATTTGAGGAGACATGTATTACAATTTTCTCATTTGTTAAATAGAAACATATTGAATAATCTATTATCTTCATTTATAATTTGATTTTATATGCATAAAAAAATCAGAGTGACCAAAAACCATTATCATAATGAAAAAATCACATTAGGAAATCAAAATCGGAATCAGAAAAAAGAATCATAAGAATTCAGAAGCGATCTCAGGTTGGGAGAAGGTTTGAGAAGAGTTTATAAGTGGTGAAGAATTCATAAATGCATCTGAAATTTATGGAAAAAATGAGATTTTGGTAAATTTGATTGAGCTGGAAAAGGTTTTAGAATCCCACCCCATCCTGTTTTGGGTTCCCTTATAAAGGAGAAAGTAATTTTAACCTTTTCAACACAAGTACTATTCATGGGTGAAGAAGAGAGAAGGAAGAGAACTTAATGAATTATAGGGAGAAGAAGATTATAGATCGAGATTTCTTGAGCAAGATCTCAAGATAGAATAAGAAGAACAAGAAATATTGTAATCATTTGTTTCTCAGATTTTATTGGTCCATTGGATTGGGAAATCATACTATGAATTTTAGACTAAGGAAGAAGCAGTTTAGAATTCATTCCATGGTATTATAAAAGAAATACTTTATTGGAATGAGAAATAAGTCTTTGAAATCAGACTTATAAATCGAACAAAGTATTATTCTGAATTCTAGAAAAGTTCTTTCCTTATTTTTGGTAAGAAAGTGAAGAATTGTTTTCAATTATTATATTTGTTAATGTTGGTCAGGAAGCATAAGTAACATATTCTATTACATAATTGTTTACTTTATTTTTTCTAGATAAATACATGCATTTTTGTATAGAACATACTTCAATTTAATTATTATGGAATATCATACTCTTTATATTCCTCCAAAAATTAATTTTTTCTAGTGGATTGTGTAGTATACTATTGTTTCTATACCATACCAAGGACTTATATTCTTTTATTTTATAGAGGAACTTGTAGATAATTATGTTCATGAGGATGTGTGATTGTTTTATTTTCCATATGAAATGAAATCTTTATCATTGGGAGAAGGTTTTTTCAAAATTAAGGAAAGATAAAAGAAAAATATATATGTAATTCAACCCTCCACCTCTTAGTAATAATAGTCTCTTGAATGTGACATTGCAATTAGTAATAGAGATAGAGTTTTGTTCAATTTTTATTTTATGATGTTTTTGGATAATAATTTGTGATGGATAATATATATTTTTTGAATAATAAGGGTATTCCGATCATAAAGGATAGGAATAATCATATCTAGAAATGGAAATTGCTACAATATCTTATGGCCATTGGGTTTGATGTTTCAAAAGCAGCTACAGATGGTTTCCCCCTCATGATGAGAATGGACCTCATACAAATTTTGTTAAAAAAAACAATGAGAATGATGGAAGAGATAAAAATTATTTAATCTCATAGATTTTAAAAGTGATTCCCTGAGATTAAAAGGAATTCCATCTTCCAAAGGTATCCGGGATAAGCATAACAACATTTATAGAGGCAATACATAAGTAAAGAAGGAATAGTTACAAATCTGGAGGCTAAAGTATGAAGATCTCTTGATGAATAAATAAAAATACATTGATGACTTCATTAGATGGGTGAATGAAATTGTAATCATTATTAGATTTCGTGGTGAAATGTTGGAATATTATAACATTGGTGAAAATTTCTAGAAAATTATTCCTGGTAAGTCTGATGATAAGAATTTTTGTTTGAGGATGGAGATGTAGAAACATTATATTTGTATGATTTTCATAGTACTCTCATTAATTATGAAATGATAATGGAAAATGGTATGACCAGGAAAAAAGGTTACATATAGAAATGTCTTTCAAGGAAACTAAAAATTAATATTCAATGACGATTCTTCAATAATAAGAAGCTAGATATTTTGATTCAAAAAATGAGGTATATATAAATCATTATGAAATTTTGTCCTTGATTTATAAGAATGTTAAAAAGGTACAAGGATGTATAAATGGAGAAATCTCTTAAAATATTTTGGATGTAGATCCATTGTGTACATCATTTCAAATTTTCCTCAAAGTGTTGATGAAGAATATATTGATTAAGAATAAAGTGAAGAAGAAGAAAGAAGTCCAAGAAGATTCTGGGGGAAAAAAGGGTGATAAGGAAAAAGCCTATTATAAGGGGAGTGATAAGAGGTTATAAAAATCCAAAAAGAGAATATTTTTGTATAAGGATGATGATAGTGAAGATTTTACAAATGTAATTGAAGAAAAAACATTTATTTTATTATTCATTGAAGCAAGCCCTACCAACAGTTGTTCTGAAGAAGATGATAGTAAGGATGATTCTAAAAAATCTTTTCAGAAAGATGGGGAATATAATTTTATTGAAAAAATAAACAATGAAGATATCATAAGAATCTGTTCTAGAGATGAAGAAACTCAATTATAATTTCATCCAAAATAAGAATTGAATGAATATATGAGAAAAATGGGGGGCTTGAGAAAGAAATCCGAAAGTTCAAAAGTAAAGACACTTCAAAAAAATAATCAATAATGTTTTATTTATGAAAATTCTATGTTGTTGGAAGAAATTGATGATTTGAATAAACCCCTCATTATGTAAAATATTTTTAATGAACATAGAGAATTTATGATGAATGAAAAATAAGGATAGTTGGAATTTTTCCAATAAAAATTCTATAAATATGAAAAGTGGATTAGAATATAGAAATATTTTATCTCTAAATATGGTAAAAGATTTAGAAGGGGAAAATTGATAATGATCAAAAGTTACATTCAAATGTTAAGATGAATGTTCAATTTCTCTTCTAAAAATAAGAATTCTAGGAAAGTTATGTATGCGGACAAAACCAACACTATGGATAAAACAGATGTTTCTAAAAATCATAAGCACAAAAAACATTTAATACCTACTTTTTCAATATGGTTATAAATAAATATGGGTTTAAGAAGAATAATTTGGGTGAAATCAGAAAGTTTGGTGTTCAACAAAGTTCTTATGTAAAATCCTTGAATGTTACATAGAAATAATTCATCAATTTCAGAACTTATGGAAGTTACATAGGAATGTATTCATTATATGGGCACTGCATTCATTGTGTTGGATTTGCGAATATAGCTAATATGTGTTGGTTAATCCAACAACACTAAAGCTATTCTACAATTTTTAAAATAAAATTCTTGAGAGGGAATCAATATTATCAAAGGAATAATTGTGAGAAAGGAATGTTCATCCTTGAGAAAAATAAACATAATAAGTCCAAAAATATATAGTGTATAGTTTTGTGTCTAGAAGATGTAATAATGTCTATAAAGTTGGAAGAATCATAGGAATAAGTAGATTAAAAGGTAAATAACATGTTTTCTTAAAATAATAACAAATTAGATAAAAAACTTTCAACAAATTGTGACTTTAGGAATTAGAAAAGTTGAAACAGATTTGTGAAATATGGGTATGTTAAAAAAAATTGACCATATTTCAAGTCTGAGAAGAAAACATGAAGAATATATTACAACCTAATTGAAGAAAAGATGATACTAAAATTGAATAAAATTCAACATACTTATCATAAGAGTTTATAGTAGAATAGAATCATGTTAAAATATATGGGAAAGTTGAAAAAAGGAATAAAACACATCCAATTAAAAATAGAAGAAGAAGAAGAAAAGTAAAGAATGAGAGGGGACAATTAGTTTGATTTTTTCTTCTAATAAACATCTAATGTTCTTCCTTATTCCTATATTATTTGTATTTATAATAACTATTATATAATTAAATAAGATGAAATAAAGAAGCTGATGATGTTGAATCAATTACTTTTATAGAAAAATAATGTAATTAGGTTATAAAAATTATGTTTATTTTTAAATTTCTATTTTTACAATTTTAAATTTTTTTAATGAGTTTGTTGAGAGGGGTGTAGGTTATAATAATCCTAAACAAATCATTTTAATATTTCCCCTTGAATTGAAATTTTTGAAATAAACTTACGAAGAGTACTATATGAAATTTTTGCAATGGAAAACGTTGATAACCTTTATTATATGCTCCCGACTTCTACTATGGGTTCTCCTATATAGGGTAAGATTTTTTTAGTTAAAATATCTTTGTTAAGAAAGTAATATGGTACTTATATTCTCTTATAGAATAGTTTCATGATTTTGGGATAAATATTCTCAGTCGAGAGAAATGAGATCATTTTTCAACAAGAAAAAAAGAATTTCTTGATGGAATAATTGAATTCAGTTATTAATAAGGGGTATAGAAAATAAAAAGGTAGAGTATGAAAATAATGTTGAGAAGAAAATGTATGAAAAGAAAACTAGTGGTATTATTTTAATGTGGTTAACGTGGGTATTGAAAACATACAAAAATGGGAGATTGTGAGGACCAATTTTTGTTTTGGTTGTATTTTTTGTCAATATATGAATATGTTTATTATGTTGAAAAATGAATGTATGCAGAGAAGGTAATGTAAATATGGATTGAATAAAAGGGTGTGCCTAAAATTTATTATTTGATCTAGAAACATTTGTATGAGAATCAAATCGAAATCATCAACAGATAATCAGATCTAGTATATCATCATGTGTCAATATGGTCCATGATAATGGGATGTAGTTTTCTAGAAGAACAGACCAACTGGACTCACTATTGGGTGAGGAATGAGGTTCAGATCATAATGAGGAAGAAAATAATATTTATCTTGGATCTAATATAAGTATGAAGATTCCTTACTGATTTTTATTTGAAAAATATCATATGTTTTCTATAGAATATACGATGTAAGACATATGAATGAAATGAGGGAGGGGGGAGTAGTGTTGAAAATCATATTGAGCATCAGATTGGAAGAGACATTGTGATTCCAATCTTATTTAGGTTTGGATTGTAAATAAAGATGTTGGTGGAGAAATGGAAAATTACAATACTTTTTACATAAAGATAGATAATACTGAAACTAATCTTAAAATTTGTCAAAGTCATGATGAATTCATGTTACAATCTTGAGGTTGAATAAAAAGAACGTATGTGAAAAAAAATATTTCTATTCTCATTCCATCAGAATGATATTACCAATTGCAGATTTGTTAGTGGATGTGAATCTTTATTGAAGCATGGGAAACCAAAGTAATGAAAGATGTTTTGGAAAAGGATGCTACTGATAACACTAAATAAAACTCATTATACCATCATAATCATTAGAGTAAAAAAAATTCAATGGGAGTTATTTGGTACAATTAAAAGGAAACAATAGTATTTAGTGTTTCTCTGATATGTCTATAATTATGTCAATATATATCAGACAAGGGATGACACTGATTGCTAGAATGAAGCAGAGGCTGATCCATCAAATGCAGGATGACATTGACATCTTCTCAAACGCATGATCATAAGTTAGAAGAAATAATGTATAAGAATATTGATTTAATATTTTTGTATGTTCTTCCAAAATGGGAGCATGAATCTTTCTCGATAAGTTTGAAGATTATTCAGAATTTTTGTCATGGGGATCTTGAAGTTTTAAGAATACGTTTCCTTTTTTATTAGTTTTTATAAGGAATTATAATGGGAGGAATTTTTTTACATTTCAATCATTTGGTATAGAGAATCATATTGATGAATCTTCTATATTCATCATAATGATGAAATAAAAAGGATAAGATTAGTCTTCAAAATGGTGTTGATAAACATAAGAATATGTATTCAGTTTTGATTTGTTTCTAAGTGGGTCAAGAAAATTGGACTAACCAAATTCCTTTATCATAATGAGGAAATCATATTGGGAAATAAAAATTAGAGTCAAATTGAAGAGTTATAATAACTAAGAAGTGATATAAAGTTATAAGAAGATTCAAGAAGGTTCAAGAAGAGTTGAAAAGTAGTGATGAAGGAATAAATGAATCTATAATTCAAGAAAAATGGATATTTGTGGAAATTTGATGGGGCGTGATTAGTTTTCAGATAATTCTTGAAATCCTTTTTGGGTGTCTTATAAAAGGAGGAAGTACTTTGTAATTTTTGGACACAATTACTGTTCACTGGTAAATAATTGAGAAGAAAGAATACTAAATAATTCTAGAGATATAGAGTTTATAGATTGATATTTCCTAAGGAATATTCCCACAAAAAATAAGAATAAGAAAAATAAATATCGTATTTATTTTTTTCTTAGATCATATTGGTTCTTCAGATTGGGAAACTAGACTTGATTTTTTAGACTGGTGAAGTAGTAGTTTATAATTGTTTTAGTGGTATTATCATAGAATTACATTATCAGAATGAGTAACCAGTAAAGGTAATTAGACTAGTAAATCAGATTTAGTTCTTTTATGAATTATAGGGAAGTTCTTTCCTGCTCATAGGTAAGAAAGTGAAGAATTGTTTTGAAATATTTTATTTTTGAATGTTGATCAAGAAGCACAAGAAACATGTTTTGTTACATAATAATTTAAATCATTTGTGACACAGAATGACATGCACTATTGTATTGAACAAAGTTATACATGAGTGTAAGCGAATAACCAACTCATTATATTACAAACAAAAGTATTTTTTTAGTGGATTGTGTGGTATCAGATTGTTTACAAACCATACCGAGGACATATCTACTCTTGTTGACTAGTGAATATTGTGAGCACCTGTGTTCATGTTGATGTGTTCTTATTTTTTTAATTATAGAACGAAATATTTAACATGAGATGAAGGTTGTTTTAATGGTAAGTAAAATTAAAGGAAAATTATATCACTAATTCACCCCTCCCACTATTAGGGATAAAACTATATTGACTGGGAAATTACATCCACATCTTATACAACCAACACTCTCACACCATGAATCAAATGTACATATCCTGACCTCCTATTAAAAGATAAAATTTTATATATGCAAAATACTATTCTTACTCCAAAATCATATTAACACCTTCATCATATGAATTATAGAATGGAATGGGTCATAAAGTTTTATAAAATTACATCAAATAATAAAAAAAATAATTATCACCCCCAACAATTAAAACAAACTTAGAAATGATAACCACATCCTATAAGGATATATCCCCATTGGAGATACAATTTAATTATAATAAAACAACTATCAATATATGAAACAACACTAAGAGAAATGAATAACACAACATCCCTTAACATCTAGATCTTGAAATTCAATACAATAGAAATCATCACCCAATTTGGGAAATCAAATCACAAAACAACTTGATTTACTGAGAAAACATATGTTAATTTTGTTCCGAAGTATATTCCTCAAGGCTAACATGCATCCAGAAGATATGAACAAGATGATTAATATATATGTGTAACACCTACTAATGGTGATCTGAAATCGAGACCTCTCAATCCGTTAACATCACATCTCTCTAAATGTGAAACTCCCACAAATAAATGACATAAGAGTCATCATACATATATTTATAAAACCATGAAACAATAAATACATCATCAACCTAGTTAAACTATAATGGAATCACTAACCAGTATTCCACCTCACCAACATGATATAATACCTTGATTTTTTTGGTAAACTAGGGATAATGATTACTCCCTTAGAGGAATATATACAACCCATGGATAAGGTAAAACCTAAAGAACCCATATGCCCAGACCATAAACTATATTTTAACCCCTCTAAAAATTTTATGAAATTTTATTTTCCTACACTAGCTTTATCCTATCAAAAACCATCTTGATGTTCTCTATAGTGCCATGAACTGTATCATAACAGACAATAACTAACTACCCAATTTTAGTAAAATACAATAGACATTGATATTTCTACCCCTACGAAACCTAAAAAAATCCACGTAAATAGATGACTGATGGTTTTTATTATAATATAACCAAACCAAGGGAAATTTCATTGGGATCAATTAAAATTCAAAATAGAATTTAAAACTATATCTTTCAATGTCTGAATGGACTTCTATATCATCCCATCTATGTGGATGGTTGTGCTAATATATATCTAAGAACAAAAATCATGATAGAGACTTCCCCAAATTCAAATGGTGAAATAAGGCCCAAGATACGAAATGGTATTCCTCATAACCTTTCAAAGGCACCCAACCTCATTCATATACATTCTAGCCGAAACCTCCATAGATTATATATCACTAAGATATTGGTAGAATCTATGAAATGACCTACCAACACCTATATTGAATAAAATCCACCTTATTATTGATGTCTCCTTATGATAAAATCCATTATGGTATCCTTATATTTCCACACGGTGTTATACAATTACTACAACAACACATCTAGTGCATAATGCTCTACCTTCACCTTCATGTAAATCCAATATCATGACATGACCATTGATACAAATATCTTTATCTAGGTCTACTAATGTTGAACACTCATGGAATGGTACATTATGGTTAAATCCAGACGCACTTCTACTTTTATGTTATGGAATGCATAGAGAACCCCCTCATGCATAATTTATGGAATAAACCGACTCCCCTAACAAATAGTTTGATATTGATCATGCTATGACCATAAATCTAGAGAATCACCATTTAAGACATGGTCTCACAACACCTATACCCATGAGTCTCTATAGTAAGAAAATATTTCTGGCTAAATTATGGAAGATTTCATTGTCATCTAAAATAAAAATAATCTAACATTGATCTTCTCTTTATTAAGATTGATCTCTTAAAACTCCACCAAAACCTCTCTACAAACCTCTTTATATATAAAAAAGGTCACCCTAGGAATTTGTTCTTATTGCATCAATAACGACATTTAATATCCCTGATTTTTAAGACTTTTCAATTCCATAGTCTTATAAGAACTCTATGAACCACCATTTTCAAAGATTCAAATATCACATATAGAAAACATATCTAGATATCTATTGATATGTGAATATGAAAATGTGATCACTAATGAGTTAATCTATCAGAGTATTCAAATAAAATATGACCTCTACTAATTGTGATCTTAGGTGGAAAATTTTTTCTAATGGATTTTTAACTTTATATCCCCATATTATATCACTATTATCTACTACATAAATAACCCAAATTGAGATAGGTGGTGTCACTGAAGCCCTCACAATTCCCTCTATCCTCAAGAAAATGAAGGATGTGAGAAATGATAAATATATATATTTTTAATATATAATTAGACAAATAATGGTCAATCTAAAAATGGTATATCCCTTCATAGTAAAAGATATTCTGAGACTATAATATAATAAATATAGGACACTATCCTTTATTAATTCCCCAAGAAACCAAGTATGTTTCATACCTCCACCATGTTCTAGGGTTCAACCTGAGAAATAACCACCATGTCAATTAATGGATCGACTACTACTCCCTACCAAGAGACCACATTCCCTTGGAAATTAACCCCCAAAGTAAACAAAATATCACTTGAAAAACCTCCCATAAAGCTACTTGTGCAAGAGTAATTATAAAATAGTCCAAATAAGATAAACATGTTCCTACTATAAATTGTATAATATGAGAATATCATTTATAAACACTATAAAAATCATCTAAGAACTCATGGAACACTGATTCCATGAGTCCATGAAAAAACTAGTGAATTTATGACATATAATTGCATAACCACATACTAATGTATCCATATTGGAATATGAATTAATTATTCAGGATGTCCTCCTCTTTTTCCAAATTACGGTGATACATAGGCCACAAATCAATATTAAAAGATAAATTCAACCCCTTCAATAGATCAAAAAAATCATCAATACATGGGAGATGGTAACTTTTATTGATTTTCACTTGATTTATCCATCAGAAATTTATATAAAACCATAGAACACTATCCACCTTCATGTGAAATAAAACATGATTTCTCCTTAGTGATACAATGTATCATATAACTTCCCTTATGAAATATATTTTAAATTTTTATCCTCACCTCCCAAATCTTGGAAGATGCCTTTTGATAAGGATCCATCAAAATTAGAGGGGAACCATGATACAACTGTATCTCAAACTCAATGTCATATTAAGGGGGTAGGTTCACAACTGAAATTGGGAAAATATTGGGGGAATCCTTCATTATTATAAGGACCTCCAAAACCTACAACTATATCAATTCTAGGGAAAAAACTTCTAGCTGAGACAATAAGGAATCTAAACATATATGAACCATCCAATAATATCACTCCCCAACAAATATATTTCTCTTAAATACCTTGTTTAAAAACAATAATCTCCTATAAAATCAATCTATATCATCATATGTATAATATATCTAGATAATTCCAAGAATTACATCAGATAGTTGTATATGAAGAAATAAACCAAATCCATAGAAGGGTGATGCTTCATGAATATAATCCCACAACCATGATACATATCGGATAGAATCATTTGAACTCTAACTTTCATTGAAGATAATAGGGGAACTTGAATCCCCTCAACATTGATTCCAAAATATTAAAGCATGTTCAATAAAATAAAAGAGTGTGATACTTTATTACATAACAAAGCATAAACCAAAGTGGATGATAATAAAATGACTCATTAGATGATCTATGGTTCCTATATTTCAATCCCCTCAATAGAAAGAAGTTGTTTATCACTAACTCCCTTTCATTTCTATAATTTACCACTTTCGTCAACATGTTATGTAATGGGTCTATGGATTTTGGGAAATTTTTGGGTTTGGACTCTACGAGCTCCATTTCCTCTAGACGGAACACAAACCTACTTCACTTGTCTCTGATACAACCTTTGGGGAAACTATTATTAAGGTTTATGCCTAAATTAACCACCTCCAGCATACTGAGCCCCATTAATGGACAAACACTAATATATTCAATAAATATAAAATCATAATGTAATTTAAACTTTTCTATAACTCCCTAAATATGTACATAACCTTTTTAATTTGTAGAAATGAGAAGGAAACTATGGAGGCCAATTCCTTAAAGGCCTAAACCTTAATGGATTAGATATCTTAGATGCTCCTATAACAAATTTACTTATTATTGATCTCTAATAAACCCCTTATTGAAATGAGCTAAAATAATAGAGCATTGGGTTAATAACATCATCCTTCTTCTATACCTCCAAATACAAATACAATATGAATAGAGTGACCTCATAGTGAATAACTGGGCATGAATACTACTATAAATATTGTTCCTTTGAATACTCATTACGGAATAGATTAGAGGAAAAGTGAAATATTTCCTTAAAATAAATCTGGAGTTCCTACATGAGTACATTCCCCTATTAAAGAGAAACATACTACTACCACATATTTAATATCATCATTGATGATATAATCTTTTCATATAAAAAATCTAAAAATAATCCCAAGAGATATTGGTCTTCTTCGGATCCCCTAGATATATGATCTACCACTACTATTCCACTCCATACATTTGACAAATAACCAACAATACATAATTCTCATCATTATTATGAATAATAGTGAAGGTGATCGTGACCTCCTACAACTAGTGAATTTTAGATACTTTAGAGATGATCCCCTTATCCTTATCCAATCCTTAATGTTGTAACTCATGTATCATCTTCTTTAGAATAATATATTCTATAGATTTATTGATCCCTTAGTGGTAAACTAGATTATCTAGATGCACGTCACCAACCAGAACCACAACTAAATGATTATAATTAGGAATATCTATAAACAAAAATACTCCAAAATACATGTAACATAAAGTTATTTTAATATTAATTTAATTTGGTTCATTTAAAATTCCTATAAACTATCAATTCAATCACAAGTGAAAAATGTATGTGCATGTACCTATCCTAGATATATGCATTAAATTTAGAAATTCCTATCTTTATATGTAAAAAATATTTTTGTTCTTATGCCAAATCATTTGGGCCCCAAAAAACATGAACTAGATAGTCTCCCATGTTGTAAAAAACAATAAGTTTTAATAACATTGTTATCTAACCAAACCCTTTAAATCTTTACCAATGACTAAAAATAGTCCCCATTAAAACCCTCATAAAAAATATCTGATACAACTTTTTTAGGACCCTACCACACTATGAACCCATATTTAGTTTGTAGTGAATATCAGAGTGTCCCCTGAATCCCACCTCCAATAATCCAGATGGTGGAGACTATTGAAAGTTGGATACTTAGAACTAAATAAAGTATTTACATTGATTACCATTACATGTATAGAGTTTTAAATATACATGTACTTATCTTACCATAATTGTGTCGATAATTCTATGCAAACTAAATTTATGTTAATTCAATTATATTTCATATTGTATCAAAAGGTTATAGTCATTCTCGGCCTATAATGAGAACATTAAAATATCATGTAAGTAATGTTAATGAGATTTCATATGGTCCGCATACATCATGACAAAAGGATATATATGTTGTGTGATAATCAAGTGATATGGGAGCATAAGTAATGAGAATTCTTATCATGAAGTTCAAATTTTGTGATCTCTAGTGGACGAGATCATGTTGAGTGAACCATCAATAGGAACACCACATGCTTCAGGTGTTATTCATCATTCATATTTACAAACTTGTGTTTTGGTTTCAAGACTTCAGATTGTTATCAATGTATACAATTCAATCTTGTAATTTGAGGAAAGGAAGAAAAAAGAAATTGAATTCATGGTGAGGTATATTATGTTGGGTGTGTCTTTAGTGGAATGCCACTGGATAATTGATCAAGATATAATTTTTCACTTCTAAGTTGAGTAAGGTATATCTCGAGCCTAGTTGATCAGAATGGTTGTACCTTCAATTAATCCATGGAAATGGTTAAATAAAGGTAACTTTGTTCTGTTAGGTCATTGATTAATAATGTATGAAAGGTTGATGACATGATGTGTGTGTCTTTCTTTAAGAGATATCCTAATATAAAAGATTATATAGATTTTCATGTTATTGTAGGAAGGTTTTCGTTGATATTTCTATTCCTTATCTCTTTAGGGGTATTAATGGGTTGATAGAATCTATTACTTTTCTGTGAATAGTAATTCACTACTATCAGGATATGGTTCTAGATGGTCACACACAATAGTGTACTCAAGTGTCTACACTATTATGTTGAATAATATCATTGGATATTGTGGGACCCACCATGGGGTCTGAGATGTGCCTGGGAATAAATGATTGCAACAGAATAAAAAAATTCCCAATTAATTGTGAATACAATAATTGGAGAAGAATTTATTTATTATAATATTTAAAGGGTATGAGGTTAATATAGAGAAAAATATTACATGAAAAAATATTCTTCTAAAATTCAAGGTTCATTTAAAATTTAGAGATTTATGAGTCTTGTTAATTTCTTATTTTAATCATGTAACATATTTATTATTTATTACAAGATGGTGATAAAATATTAATTGTGTTTATGATGAAATTATTTTACTATAACATGTTTTTTATTTCTTATTTAGTGGGTGTTGCCTATATGGGGGTTGGGGAACACATTTCTAGTAATTAACTTTCACTATATAAGAGGGATAGAGTTCATTTTTGGAAAAATATTCATACCCATGAATTTGATAACTCTAATATCCTTATTTTCATATCCTAGTTAGTAAAATGACATTGAGGAGTTATATCTTTAATCATTATTATATATTGAATGAATAGATCATTGAGATCATCGAGATTCCAAATGATTCATCGGTGCTCTGCCCTAGCACTAGGAATTTTATGATTAGTGTCAATGTATACTCTTGAATTGTGTTCAGATGATCTAGTGGGGGTTGAACACGAATTCGTCACAAAAATATTGTCAGTGATGATATTTGGTTTAATGTTCCACTGATTTGAATGGGGGTAATCATTCGTTTCATTTCTATGCTATAGAAACTCATGTGATATCCTTAGACCTTTACTACATATCTGATAGTTGAGGATTATCATTTTTCATCACTTCAGTGAAATAATTTTTAAATCCCTAATGGAATGGCTAATACTCTGCACCAAGGTACCAAACATTGGTATTATAAGCATTATATTAATTTTTTGATACAAGAAAAAATTAATGTACTTTAACTTCAATTATAGGTCTTTGTTTCAATCCAACTAGAACCAACCATGCATTGATCTGATCATAGATGTTCATGTTATGACCATTCGAAAAAATTAATTCTGATTGAGAGAGGTTTTGATGGGTATTAAAATTTTATGAATGTATATATATATATATTAATTTACTATTTTTGGATGGTCAAAGTTGAATCTGGTGAAACCCAATTTCCATTTCATTCTCTCAGTGGACCCTAGTGGTAAAAACATTTTCATCTAGTTAGAAATAATTCCACACCTTTTTTTATTAGTAAATTGTTAAATATTCAGTCATCATATTCAATTGGATTTGGATATAAATAGAATTCCACAAGGGGAGCGGTGGGGGTGTTGGCCTATCAATCGCTCAACTAAAAACAATGATTTTTTAAAAAATAAAAAGGAAAACAATACTTTATAATAATAATAATAATAATAATAAACAAATGTGGAGCTTACATGGAATCTTTGTGCCACACCACCTTCTTCCCCAACCCATCTCACACATCCCTTCTAGCTGACCTCCCACAAGACACTACTGTCATCAACCCCTACATTTCATGCCTTATCCTACCAGGTTTTGAGTATTAATCACAATGTTCAATTTCGTCCTAGTAGTCATCCTTGCTACATAATCATACCTTCCTATATCTATGCACATACTCATGGTGCACAGCCCCTTCAGGCTTAATCTACCCACCAAAGGTGAACCCCCTCCAGATCGTCCCCTCTAGTCGCGATCTATTGTATTCTTGGCCGGAGTGACCTTCTGATCTAGTTTTGCATACCTCTATATGGTACTCCAAATGGCTCTAATGGTTTTTCATGACCTGGAATAATGATGCATGGGTTTTGCAGACATGGAACAACCTTGAATGAGTCTTCTTCTTCTGGAACCACACAACATGGGTCCTTCCAAATCCAGAATGGGTCTGGGCTGGGTTGGCATGACCCACAATGGGTTTGGGTTGCGTTCTAGGTCTAGTGAAGAACATAAAATCTCAAATTAATCAATTTATAATTTTTTTGGAACAAAAAATAATAATATTTTGAAATTAATTTAATTTTTTGTTATAAAACAAATTAATATTTGGGACCAAACAAAAATAAATTGTTTAAATTAAAATATTTTTTGAAATTTATTTATTTACCCTTGGATTAAAATATATGTCACTTTAATTTTTATATTTCAATTTCTTACCACTAGATAGTCTAGAGTATTTACTCTCTATTTTATGAATGGTTTTATTTTATTTTATTAATTATTACAACTGAATATGATGCATGTTATATGTAGTTAGTTTTTTTAATGTCTTAGTTTGTACATCATCGTTCTTAATTTAACATGTTTAAGGGAATTTGAATCAATCAATAATGATTTATATGTATTTTGTGCATCCTAAGACCCCATCTCCTACATGCTATTATTCATGTAATATTGATGATGATGCTGTAAGATGTGGACAATGTCACTGTGAGGTGGAATCCCACATGAGATGTGAAAACACTAGAATAGTTTGTGACCTACAATATGACTCAAGATCAAATAAGGTTTTACACCCCTAGGCCATGGTTGATCCATCATGTTTAAATGGACCAAACAATAATTTTATTTCAAGATTAGTGAAGTAGTTTTTTTTCATTTATTCGGTTTTTATTATTTTAGGAATATGCATATATGTGGGAAAACATAAAATAGTAAATAGAAAATGCATAATGACATGATGAGTTTGTTATTTTAATGCTTGTTTGTATGTGATTGAGAAAGAAGCGTATGAACATAATTAAGAGAAAAGGATTTAATTCATTAAAAAATTCTAAATACCATTAATGTAATATGATGTTATAAACACCTTCCATCAAATAAATTTGAAGAAAATGTGTATGGGGTACTTTTCAACCATATTTGAGTGTTACTCTTACTACATGTGAGTTATTATATAAATCATGGGTTGATATAACAATGTATTTTAGAAATGAATTATCCATAGTTTTCTTTCAACACATTTAGAGAAAAACAATTAAGGGAATTAAGGTTACAATTTTTAGTAGTTGAGACTTCACTCAATGGTTAATGTGTCTCTGATTCAATGTAGTTAGCCAGACCAGTTCCTGCCTTGGAACACTATAACTAGTGTCATTTCCATAGCATGGACTATGAGGAAACTCTTAAAGGATCCTTTCCACTTTAATAGTCCAACAAAAGAGTATTTCAAATATATCAGTGAGGGATTCTAGGGTTTGATAAAATAGTAGGGGACAATTAATGATTTTATTAATTAATAAATAATTTATAAAAGGAAATCAATATAAATGTAAAAATTAATAAATTTATTTTATTTATATAAAAAGAAAATCACCACCACCATTCAATTATCACAGTGATGAATTCTAGATAAAGAAAATATCCTCACTGGCTATATCTTCTCGTAGTGGTACATGTGCTTGTGCATAGTAAAACACCAAAAGAGAAAGCATTATGTGATAGAGTCATCACTTCTCACTGAACCTCCTAAGAGATAAATCAAGGTGGATAAAGTCAAATTGAAAATTCATGTAGATGATTCACTATATATATAGTATACCATGTTGTCATCAATGTATAGTCAATTGCAGAAAATATAGGAGGTTGAAGAGGCCTATATGTTGGGAACATATTTTCAAGAGTTATATAAAGAGAGAACAAGGAAACAAAGTTATGAGATATCAAGTGCATTGAATAAGTAAAAGCTAGAATATTAGAATCATGTAGGACCTAATTGGATAAAGATGATTAGGTATATTGAGACACTTGAATCCCTTTGGATGAAGCTAAACAAAGAACTTGAACCCAATATCATTATTTCCTATTTAACTCCAAGATTATTAAATTTTATTTTTATATAAAAAATGAATAACTTCAAAAATTATCTCCCATATATATTGGATTTAGTTCACCAAGATGATAAGAATATAAAGAATACTAATTCTTCAGTCTGTATGGTGAACAAGAGGAGGAAGGGAAATTCTAAGGGGACTAGGGCTAAGTCAAAGTCAAAGCAAAAAATGAACAATCCTTATAAAAGGCCAATGATGTAGAGTGGGGATAATGAGTATTAGTTATTCTACATTGTATGTTCCAAGAAAATTCACTAGAATAAGAATTTATATGATGAAAACAATCAAGGCTATGCTTCTAGTTCATGTATATTTTTAATTGAATACAATCTATATTATCTATATGTTTGGAAATGGATACAACATGTGGAAAACACTTTTTTATTTATATAAATGATACATATATATTCTAGAATATTTCAAAGGTAATGTTGGGTCTCTATGATATAAATTGTGTGAGATTAGTATCCTTGTAAGTGGGAAACTATCCTCTTACATTGACTAGTAGTTTGGTTATTGTATTAAATATTTTTTATTGTGATACATCAGTTACCATAAACATAATATTAGTTTCAATTTTGGACACCATGGGATTTCAGGTCATGTTTGGAAATAAATTAATTCTCTTATATATGTATAAGATATGTTATGGTATGGTTCATCTTATCAATGGGTTATATCTATTTTAACTAAAAAAACTGTGTAATGGAAATCAATGACAAAACCAGGATAATGAAACAACTAACACTAACCTAAGGCACTTTAGGATAAGTCATTTAAATGAGAAGAATTTATATAAATTATATCATTTAGGGGTTTTAGAATCAATTGAGTTAAAACGCCTGGATGTATGTCACTCTTGTTTTCAAGGGAAAATGACCAAAGAAACCTTTTCTGGGGAAGGAGTAAAATTTATTGAATTACAAGAATTAGTTCATACTGGTGTATGTGGTCTATTTCTAGTAGAGTCAAGGGGTTGGTTTTTTACTAAATTTATTTTACCAAGGACAATAGTATCTTGGGTTATATCTACATAATAAGGTATATGAAATATTTTTGAAAACTTTTTATGGAATACCATCATGATGTAGAAAACCATATTGATATCATGATTATGGAACCACTCTTAGACAAAAGAGGATTTTATCTTAACCAAAAATACATTGATCACTAAAAAGAGTGTGGGAGAGTGTGTGAACTCACTCCTCCTTATACACCATATTGGAACGGTTTCAATGAAAGATCGAACCATACCATGTTAGATGGGGATAGATTAATGACGATTCTAAGAAATATTCTATTATGATTTTGTGGATATGTGTTGTGGACAATGTCGTATTCTCTTAATCGACTACCCACTAATGCAACATATGAGATTCTATATTAGTTACTGTATATAATGTAACCTAATCTACAAAATATATGCCTATGGGGAAGTTAAGATTTTTTTTCAATATTATAACTAGTGAAAAATTAGCATCCCAAAGAATGAAGTGCATATTTATAGGTCATTAGAAGGTAACCAAAGAATATTTCTTATATAAACCATCTAATAAAAAATATATTATGGAAAGACATGACATAATTATAGAAAGGGAACACACTTCACTTAGAAATAGTGGAAACAAGAATAAATTTGATGAAATTATTTATCTAGATACACAATAGTTTGTAAAGGAAAAATCTAAATAAGATATAATGGAAGATGAGGATTTTATTAAGACACAAGAACTACATAGGTCAACTCGAGAGTTTAGATAACTAGAGACATATTGTTTTTTTATCAGTGAGTTCGGTGACACATTACTATTAGAGAATGATGAGATCTAACCTATAAAGAAGAAGTATATGGTAAGGATGCTTCAAAATGGAATGAATATATGAATTATAATATGGGTTTTTTATTTTAAAATAAGTTTTGGATATTTATAGACCCTATAGAAGATTTTATACCCACTATGATGAAATTGGTGTTCAATAAAAATTAAACATGGATGGTAATGTAAATAACTATAAATCATGGATATTAGTGAAGGGATTCAGGAAACATCAAGGAATAATCTTAGAAGAAACCATCTCACTTGTAACAATACTGAAATCCATCCAAGTATTTATTATAATAATTTCCTTCTATGATAATGAAATTTGGAAAATGGATTTAAAATTTTATTTTATAAAATGGAATTTGGTTGAATATGTCTATATGACTCAACCTGAAGGTTTTATTAATTGAATGAGTTCCAATTATGAAATAAATATGAATTGATCCATTTATGGCTTGAATTAGGCATCATGATGATTTTTTTCATTTTTATGAGGGAAAACATAATATGGTTTTATCATGAATGAATGTGATACTTGTTTCTATAATAAGTTTAATGGGACTGCTATCATTTTCTCAGTATTATATGTTGATGAAATATTAATTATGGTATGAGATATAAAAGTTTTACAATCATTTATGATTTTTTTAAATGAATTATTCTCCATAAAAGGCTTGGGTGAAGAATCCTACATCCTATAGATCAAGGTATATTGACATATATATTAGTGGCTTCATGGGATTTGTAAAAGTACATATATTTAAAAGGGACTCAAATGGTAAAATATAAAACAATCCAAGAGAGGGTTGTTTCCAATGTTACTTGGTATTAATTTCTCTAAGAAAATGTATTTAGAAATACATGTGGATATTGAAAGAAAGTTTTCAATACCTTATACATCAACAATGAGATCTATCATGTTTGACATGACATGTACAAGGTTTTATGTTTCCTTTTCATTAAGCATTGTGAGTAGATTTCAAGAAACTCTAGGAGAGATGAATTAGGAAGCTATAATACCAATCCAAATGAACATGAGGTTTACAAAAGATATTATCCTAGTGTATAGAGGATATAAGGAACTACTAGTGAGAGGATACACACGATGCTAGTTTCTAGAAAAATATTGATGATTTAATATCAGAGTCAGGATATTCCTTTTTCTTGAATGGTGGTTCAGTGAGCTAGAGAAGCTCTAAGTAACCCATGGTCATCTATTCTACATCAGAATATGAGTATAACATGTATTTTATATAGAAAATGAGGAATTATGGATACAAATTTTTGTCTTAAATATTAGTATTGTTCCTAGTAGTATATACATAGTTCCTATTAATGGTGATAATACTATAGCATTGGTTCTTTCTAAGGAGCCCATGTCACATGATAGGAAAAAGAATATACTTTGGAAGTTACATCTCCTAAGGGATTTTACTTAGAGAGTTGTAATAACAGTTAACAGAGTATCCACAGAGGATAATGTGACAAATACACAGAGTATAAGTATATCTCTATAGAATCAGGATTATCATGTGAGAGATATTAGGTTGAGACATGTTAGTAGTTATATCTAGTGGAAGTGGTATATTCAAAATAATCTTCCCTATACCCAACTCATTCATGATGTTTGATTAACATTAAATTTATATAGTTTCATATATACATGTTTTTATATTATAATAATAGTGTTGATAATTATTTTCTCACTACATATTTTGTATTGTCCTTATATTAAATGTTGTATAGAAAGGTAATAAAAGTACCCATGCAATACTGAGAACATAAAGACAACATGATAGTAATAATAATTATATTTCCTACAGTCTAGATACATAATTTGAAAAGGACATGGATTCTATGTGGCCATCAGATGTTAGGGCCTGATAATCATGAGACTTCTTCTCATGATGTTTTCACTTGGTGATCACAAGTAGATAAGATATTTATTACTAAACTTCAAATAGGAACACCACATTTTCTTCATTTCAAATGCATATATATGAAAATGTGTTTTGGTCTTCTATCATGAGATTATTATTAATTATTACCATTTTATTATATATATCTATGCTAGGAAAAAATGATGATCTTGAAGCCATGGTGAGGTAGCTTGTGTTGGGTGTATCTTTGGTGGTATGGAATTGGTAGAATGAAACTGATATAATTTTTCGTCTATGAGTTGAGGAAGTGATATTTCAGGAATTTTTGATCAAGATTGTAATATATTCAATAAATAAATGTCCATTGTAGAAGAAACTTATGTTCATCTATTTAGGTTAATTAAAAATAAATAAATAATGGATTATGACATGAAGAATGTAACCTAATTTATGAGATATCATGAGATAAAGAATATATATTCCATGAAGTGTGTTCAAAGGAAGGTTTTAATTACTATGATTATTCATCATCTCCTTAGGGGCCTTAATGGGTAGCTATTTTCTACTCTTTTTTTTGTGAATACTAATCTTTGCAATCAAAATAAGGGCATAAAGAGTCACACGAAATAGAATATTCAATAATTTTCACTATTTTGTTGAATATGATTATAAGACTTGGTGGACCCCACTATGGGGATTGAAAGGTGTTCAATAATTAACGATCACTAATGATTAATAAAATTCGTTTTTATTCTTGTCTACAAATATTGGATTTGAATTTTTTTATTAATATTATTTACAAAGTATTATGTGAATATACATTAGAATATTATACTAATGAATATTATTTTAATGTTCATGGTTTGTTTCATATTGTATGAATTACGAGTCATGTAAATGAATCAGTTTGTCACATAATATATTTTTTATATAATATAAGTAGGTGATAATATATAAGTGATTTTTATTATAACGTGTCAAATTTTGATTGTTTTATGGGAGTTACTTATATGAAGGATATGGAACACTTTTTAGGTAATTAAATCCCACTATATGACAAAGAGTGAGTTCATTTTTGGGGAAATATTCATACCCATGAATTTAAAATATTTAATCGCATCCTTCCCATATCATAGAGAGAGAAATCCCCTTTTGAAAATTTTGATCTTCGATCACCATCGTAGATCGAAGAAACATGATTGTGGTGATCTCATTGATGCAAAAGGATTCATTAGAGCTCCATGATTGCACTCTAAATTAAATGATCAACATTACCTTGGACTCTTAAATCATGGGTGGATTATCTAGAGGGGTTATTCCTTGGATCCTTCAAGAAACAATCACTAGAAATGAGTTGAACCTAAATGTTCTATTGATTCAAATGAGGTAATAATTCATTTAATTTTTTATTAATAACATAATTTGAGATCCTCAAACATTCAATAGGGATTATATCACAAAATATGATGAAGCTTCATTTCATGAGTGATATAAAAAATTAAATCCCCATGCCTTTGGATTCTATTTCATGCCTTAGTACCAAGAAGACTACAACCAAATGTGCATGTCATATATATGAGATGTATTATCCTCATAAATCCTTGGAATATAAATTAAAATCACCAATAAACCCCATAATGTAAATAAAACCAATACTGATAAATTTCATGTAATGTTATACTAATAGAAATCACATAATGAAATACCCTAGGGATTCATAGGGTATTAGATCTGAAAATAATTTCTAAGATCTGTGTTAATAATTACCAACCCAATCACCAAAATAATTCTAAAGAGTATATAAAAATATTTATATATAAGGGTGATAATAACATGTATACTTAGTAGGATAATCTAAAACCCCATTCAAGAAAATTTAGGGGATGAATAATAATTTTCTTGTTAATGAACAACAGAACCCACAAGTTCCAAATATGTTTTTAACACCTAGCCACACCAAGGATCTATCACTATATATCATATAAAATAATATGAAATATCATATTATCAAGGATCAGAAACACTACATTCCCACTTGTTTTTTATTCTTACACCTTAATGTAAAATGATATGAAAGATTCTTCCTTTACATTCCATTAAACCATATCCACATAAAAAATATACAAATTAACTCTGATGTGGGTAAAGATGTGTCCAATCCTACACTAGTTTCTCACAAGTCCCAACATCCCACGTTAGCATTAGTTAAAATACTCACATCATATCCGATGTGAGTCAAACCACTTCACAACCGACCCAAACCTCTTACATGTCCAAAAGTCCCACGATGGAATCAATTTAAATTCCAAATTCCATACATATCCAACATAATAGGATATCATGATCACACAAGACATTAACTTCATACCATCCTCTTACTATACAATACCCCCAATATGTACATTGTCCAAACTATAACATATTGAAAAGTAATACTTTGTAAGAATAAGATGTCTGTAATCTTTTCCCTTTCCAGCCTAGATGGTTGGCGAAAGGACCCAAAACATAAAATCATTGTTTTTTGATAGTTTTATCCAACTATATGGACTATGTATAAAAATAAATAAAAATAAAATATATTACATTTCAAAAAAACCCAACTTTATATGCTTACCAATTCTATACTAATACAACCCATAAATATTATAACAATTCAACAAATTTACTAAAAAATGATTAATATGAAATTATTTCAATTTATACCAACAATTGCACCAAACCATAACCACAAAATATTAAAACAACCACACAAATTATTCAAATTGTCCCATTTTTTCATGTAAATTCACAATTTCTATCATGGAAATTTAATAGTCACATTAAAATTAGTATGTCAAATAATTCCAAATTTAATGAAAAATAATTTATATCCATACCCAAAGTAAAAATGGTGTTTCCCATATATTTTATCTACTAAAAATTTATTCATATCCAAATGTTCATTCACGAAATCATAGTACCCCTTTCCAAGTTCATCATTACTGTTGACATTTAATTTCTACCAAGAAACTACACAAAATCCTAATAAACATCAACCAACCACCACATAACCACTCCTAAACACATCTCTTTACAACCATATAATCTATACATACAATACACCACACACCTCAAAGATAACCTCATAAGCAACTATATATTTGTTCCACATAATTTAAAACACCAAAATTCCATATCAACAACAATATCCCCTTTATCCAATCATGGAAAGATCATTAAATATGTCACTACCTGTCCTCGGGACCCGTGCCGTGACTACCCCAAGCCTGCCTCCCATAGGCCAGGGGCTGGCGACTAGCACCAAGGCGTAAATCCTGACAAAAGGGGAAGGCATTTCCATTAAAAAGTAAAAAAACACCATAGAGTAAGCAAAAAGAAGTAAAAACTAAGTAAAACAAGGTACAAAAGTAGTGCGGAAAAGTAAGTGGTCCAGAATACAAACCCAAACTGAAAGTAAATTACAACTGGAAAGAAGTACAAAAACAGAAAGTAAAGCAGCAATGTCGAGCCGTCCACTGGAAGACCCACCAAAACGGTAGGTACAGATAGCCTCCTCAGCCCCTCGGGTCCAACCGTCCGCTCCGTGTACGTTCTGCCCAGTGGTCCACCTCCAGGTATCGACTTGCTCCACAATCCTCAACCACGATTAGTGCTGTCCTTATTCTGCATCCAACACAACGTAGTGCGGGCATAGCCAGTGCAGGGGTGAGTATACACTACTCAGTAGGGACCCTGAGACCCCCGAAGGTCTCCTAGAATCGACAAAGGATAATCCACAAAGGAAAGATACAATCACGAAGTAACATCCAACACTACTTAGGTATATGCCCATACATATACCTAAGTCATCAATTCCCGTTCGGCTCCAACACCCGAGCCCAAGTTTGATCATGTCCACACAGGATAGTACAACCCAAACCACATAGGATAACACAACCCAATCCACATAGGAAAGCAAGTCAATCATATCAGAGATATTGATTGAATGTCAAGACTCATCTCACACAGATATACTTCTTTGTAAGCTGATAGAGATGATTAGATATAGCCACTGATTCATCTATGGTGGGACCCACGTAGGATACTAAACCAGCTAAACTGTTGGACCCACATAGAATACAGACCAGCTACTCTTCCAGAGCCACGTAGGATAGTAAGAACAGAGTCAAACACTGCCAGACCCATGTATGATACAAGAACAGTAGTAATCGTCGTCGAAACCATAGAGGATTTTAGTACGGTCTTTATCACTGCCAAACCCACGTAGGATTTCAGTGAAATCTTCATCGACGTCGAACCCAGAGAGGATTTCAGTATGATCTTCATCGGTGCCGAACCCACGTAGGATTTCAGTGTAGTCTTCATCGCCATAGAACCCATAGAGGATTTCAGTATGGTCTTCATCGCTGCCTAACCCACGTAGGATTTCAGTGTAGTCTTCATCACCATCGAACCCACAGAGGATTTCAGTACGGTCTTCATCGCTGCCGAACCCACGTAGGATTTCAGTGCAGTCTTCATCGCAGTTGCAGCCAGCTCTAGTGTTCCCGCACACAGCATGCTCGATTCCGGGAGGGTCCGCTCCACGAGCCAAGGGGGTTCGATACATCAAATGACACGTAGTCCGGAGTTGATGTATCCCAAGGCTCCGTCTCAACAAGAGGAACTCAACGTGACAAACGGCTCGTCAATCGGACGCCCAGTCTGAGAGTTATTGGCCTTTTTCGTTCCAGGGTCCCGGTTGGTTTTTAAGTCATAACCATCCCGACCACAATCCAAATGCGTCCAAACCTCGATCGGAGTAAGCCAAAAGGTCCGTCTCACTAAGGGGAATCCCACAATGTCGACGGTACGTCAATCGGAGGTCCAGAGCTCAAGTTATATGCATTTCCGCTCTGAGGGCCCGGTTGGTTTCGTGTTCGAACCAACCCGACTGTACCTAAAGTCCCTCGAAACCTTGAGTGTAATATAGAAAAACGACCGTATCAATCCAATTATCGCATTACAATTGAAGTTGCGTCGATCGGAGGTCCGTATCCCATGGTATGAGAAAAAAACGAACCTGTCCGGTTTTAGGGGGTTTTTGGCCCGGACCGACCCGGCCCGAGACCCCCTAGGTCGGCCTGAACCGGGTAGAACTGAAACGGGTCCGGGTCTGGCCCATTAGGGTGCGGTCCAACCCGGTGGGTGATGCCCAGCCCGGTCTATGTGGCCTGGCTCGGCCTGGGCGGCCGGTTGGCCTGGCGCGCGCGCGCGGCTTGCGTGGCCAGCTCGGCTAGCGCCGAGCTGAGCGGAAAGGGGTGTGTGGGGGGGGGGGGGGGATGCCCCTCTGGATTGGAACTGCGGCCCCCATGTGGGGGCCTCTCCTTTTCAAACGGACGTGGTGCTGGGTGTCGCGTCTCCCCCAGGTCCGGCGCGGCCGCGAGATCCCGGTGGCCTGCCGCCGCAGCTTCAGCCGTGACGGTCCCTCCTGGCGGCGTGCCGGAACACCGCCGCCTCCGGCCGCCGGTGCCGCCGCGCCGGCGAACCGCGCCACCGGTGAATTCTGCGGGCCCCCGGAGCCGCTCCTGTGGTCCGTTCTTGACCCTGTCTATGCCTGGGGTCGTCTCGGGACCCGTAGATTACTGCGATGACCTCAAATTGCTCAACTGTCCCGTTTCATCATCGGCCAACGTTCCACGCATCAAGAATAGATAATCGATGGGTTCAGACTTGTTTGTTGGTCTTAACCCACCGCATTAGTGGTTCAAATGACTTTCAACAATTTAATCATACGCCGAGGATATAATCCACATAAATTAAATTAAACCAAACCCCTTACCTCGATGAAGTCGTCGAACGAGGTTTGTCGTGGGAAAGAGACATCGCGGAAGGAGGATCATTGGCATCGCGGTACACGGTGTCATGGAGAAGAGGATTGTCGGAGTCGCAGTACATGGCTTCACGACATCAATATATGAGGAATCATCGTTAATCATCGTCCTTCTTCAGAGGTCGGTGTTCTTCGTCGGTGATGGTGTGTTCTTCGTGTTCTTCAAGGAGGAAGATGAGGATTCCAAGGCTTGAGAAATTCCTCTTCAATCCTTCTCACACAACGAAACAACAATAATAAAATAAGGCATTGCCTTATTTTATTTCTCATTTCATCCCTTACTTGAAATTCAAAAATATAACACAATTTAATTAACATGTGTTGACCAATAAATGAGGCATTTAATAATCCAATTAAACGCGGGAGTTGACTTGGCATTTAAGAGGGGGTGTGGGTGAGTTACCAAATTAAATGCTCGTGGGAGGTAAAAAAGAAAATAAATGGGGTGTGGATCGTGTGGGCCCCACATCACTAATATCCTACCTAGTGGAGTTAGGGTATTAGTGGGTCCCACTCCAACCACCAAGAATAGTTTTAAACTACCTAGAATAAAATTAAAATTTGTAGCAGAATATTTTATTTTATTCTTCAGGTAACCCATTTAATTAATAACCACACCCGAGAAAATAAAACTCCGGAAAAGGTGTTATTAAGTAATTACTGGTGTTGTGGTTTCATTGGTTCCCTCAGATTTCGATTCCGAGCACCTGTTCAAAATTTTGGAAAACCCACTCGTTCGTTCACTGAACGTACCTGAGCTGATATTCGGAAAAATGATTCCGGGCACACCGGGCCTTGGAATCAGGTGCTGTCAGAAACTGCGTTCATGTAAAATCCCAATGAAAATTAAGAAAACAAATTTCCCTTGAATTTTATGGGTCTTTACATTACTCCCACCTCAGGGCTTTACGTCCCCGTAAAGATACATCATAACTAGGGAAACCAATGAGGGTACTGAGCACACATCTGAGCCTCCCGCTCCCAAGTCCTCTCTTGGAGGTTCCCATGCTTCCATCTGATGCGCACTGAAGGAATCGACTGCCCATGTAGGACCCGCTCATGTCGATCCTCGATCTCCACCGGGGCCTCCGCAAAAGTCGCCCCATCGTCAATGTCCAACTCCCCAAGGTCGATGATATGCGTCGGGTAATGCACGTATCTCCTCAGCTGAGATACGTGAAAGACGTCGTGCACCCGGTGCAACTGAGGTGGTAGAGCCAGGCGATAATCCACCTTTCCTATCCTGTTGATAACCTAGAATGGTCCGATGAAGCATGGAGATAACATGCCACCCCGGAAAAATATCCATAATCCACGTCGAGGTGAGACCCGCAAGAAGACGTGGTCGCCAACCTTGAACTCCAGTGGTCTCCGCCTCCTGTCGGCATAAGACTTCTGCCGGCTCTAAGCTGTCCACATCCTCTCCTGGATGACCTGGACCTTCTCGGTCATCGCCAGGACCATATTCTGTCCCACAAGTGCTGACTCCCCAATGTCTATCCAGGACATAGGTGATCTTCAAGGTCGGCCGTACAATGCCTCGTATGGTGCCATCCGGATGGTGGAGTGGTAGCTGTTGTTTTATGCGAACTCCACAAAGGGTAGGTGGTCCTCCCAGCTGCGACCAAAGTCAAGGACACATGCATGGAGCATTTCCTCGAGAGTCTGAATGGTCCTCTTCATCTGACTATCCATCTGAGGGTGAAAGGCAGTGCTCAAACGTAGATACGTCCTGAATGCCTCCTGCAACCCCTTCCAAAGCAGGTAAGTAAAGTGAGAATCTTGATCGGAGACGATAGATTATGGCACACCATGAAGCCGTACAATCTCCTGAATGTAGATATGTCCCAAGCTCTCTACAGATCCCTTCTCTCTGATGGGTAAGAAGTGAGCCGATTTGGTGAGTCGGTCGACAATCACCCAAATGGAGTCGTGACCTCTGGAAGTACGTGGATGTCCAGTCACAAAATCCATAGATATCCCATCCCACTTCCACTCTGGGACCTCCAAGGGTTGTACCAAGCATGCTGGTACCTGGTGCTCTACCTTCACCTACTGGAAGGTGAGGCATCAAGAAATGAACATTGCCACAACCTTCTTCATACCTGGCCACCAGTGCTGTCGTCTGAAATCCTCGTACATCTTCGCCACTCCTGGATGTACCACTAAAGGGGAAGTGTGAAACTCTCTCAGCACCTCCTCCTGTAAGGAAACTAGTACCATGGTACGTCCTCTGAAAAGGACGTTGTTCTCTCCTCCTACAGAGAATCTATCAGGTGCCTGCCCTGAGGATATCTGCGCACACCGCGTCTCATAGTCAGCATCCCCACGCTGTGCCTCTCGGACCCGCTGTAGTAGTGGAGGAGTGACTGTGAGTGGCTGAAAAAAGGTTGCACCATCTCTATCCATGAAGGGTATCTACAAAGCGGCTAGCTACTCCGTCGGCTCCCCAAGTAGTTGGATGCCCGTCCTCCTGCTGAGAGCATCGGCTACTACGTTCCCCTTTCCAGGAGTATAGACTATCTCAAAGTCATAGACCTGGAGGACTCGAGCCATCACCGCTGTCTCAGATTCAGGTCCTTCTGTGAGAATATGTACCTAAGACTCTGGTGGTCAGAGTAGACTGTAAAGCGCTCACCCATCAGATAGCGTCACCACATATTCAGAGCGGAGACCACTGTTGCTAACTCCATGTCATGGGTAGCGTAGTTCTACTCATTTTGCCTCAACTGACGTGATCCATAGGCGATAAATGCCCACTCCTACATCAGGACACATCCGAGTCCGGTCCCTGATGCATCGCAGTAGACTACGTACCCTACTCCCTCCTCCGATAGCCTCAAGATAGGTGCATTGTTCAATCTCTGTCTCAGCTCCTGGAATATCTATTGACATCTTTATGACCACACGAAGGGTTTCCCCTTCTTATTCAAAGATGAGAGTGGTGTCGCAACTCTAGAAAAGTCTGGCACAAATCTCCGGTAGTACCCAGCTGGACCTAAGAAAATCCGCACCTCTGTCACGCTCCTGGGTGGCTCCCAAGCTAGCATTGCCTCGATCTTCGCAGGATCCACTGCAACTCCCACCTCAGAGATGATGTGTCCCAAGAAGTGGACCTAACGTAACCAGAACTAACACTTCAAGAGCTTTCCATAAAGCTAGTGCTCTGGGAGTCTTTCTAGTACAACCCGCAAGTGGCGGGCATGCTCCCCCCAAGTGGTCGAGTATATCAATATGTCCTCGATGAAGACCACGACAAATAGATCGAGGTATGGCTGAAATATCCTTTCCATGAGACCCATGAAAACTTCTAGAGCATTGGTTACATTGAAAGTCATAACCAAGAACTCATAGTGGCCATACTGACATCCGAATGTCGTCTTTTTCACGTCCTCGTCTCGAACTCTAAGCTGATGATAGCCTGACCTGAGGTCTATCTTTGAGAACCACTATGCTCCCATGACATGATAGAAGAGGTCATAAATCCTTGGTATCAGATACTTGTTCCTCACGGTCACCTGGTTCAGGCGACGATTGTCGACACAAAGTCGCAAGCTCCCATCCGCCTTCTTGGCGAACAATATCGGGGAAGCCCAGGGTGAAACACTGGGTCGGATGAATCACTTTCCCTGCAAGTCCTCCTACTGTACCCATAGCTCTCAAAGCTCAGCGGGGGCCATCCGATATGCTGGAGTGGATATAGGGACTATCCTGGAGTACATGTCAATATAAAAGTCTACCTCTCTGTGAGGAGGTAGTCTTGGAACGTCATCAGGGAAAACATCCGAATACTAATCCACCACTATAGGAAAACTAGGAATCTGCACGTCGACTGCTCCTAGGATGAGGCTAGCCAACTGTTGAGTGATGGGCTGTCCTATCCTCTGTGTGAGTCTATCCTGTGCTTCAACGACTCCCTTCTCACCATTGAAGGTGAACCTACTCCCGTCGGTGCGTACACACCGCACCTTACGCCTAAAACAGTCGATCTAAGCATGGATTGTAGATAACCAATCCATGCCCAAGATGACGTCGTAAGGCCTCAACGCCGCTACAAGAAGATCCCAGCCAAAGCTCTTTCCTCCTAGAGTATGCTCTCACTGCCGTCACCAATGCTTAATCGTCGAGTCTTCTCCCTTAGGAGTCTATAGCCGTAAGGATCAATCTAATGACTCTGTCGGAATATCCAAGCTCCGTACAAGGGAAGCGACAATAAAATAATGACTCGACCCTCTTTCTATAATAACTGCAACAAGGGTGTCTTAGACACAGATAGTACCTCGAATTATCTCTGACGCATCGTGGTCATAGGCCTCTGCTGCCTGATGCTGAGCCTGTCTCTGCTCGCAAGCTCCCTGTGGTCGTGGTGGACCTCCAAGTGGTGGTGGTGGTGGTAAAGTCTCAAAGCGACGCCCACCACCTGCTGCTCGGCCAACTCCCCTGACTCGTCCGCCTCCTCTCGGCAGACCACCACAGTAGACCCTCTACCTTTGCCTGTGTGGCACCTCAACCCTCTGCTGCTCCTCTACATGGCGGGTCGGGCAGTCACAAGCCATGTGGCCCTGCCCGCCGCATGCGTAGCACTGCTTGCTCCTCGGAAGGCTGGATCTATGCCGTGTTCCCCGCACCTCTGAGACAGTGTCCTGAGGTCGTCTGCCAGATTGTCTGGTCTGCCTGGACCCCTGTGACATCCGTCGACTGCCAGCTGCAGACGACTCTGCTATATGCCGCCATGCGGTAGGTCTCAATACTGGCGTAGGCTCAACAAGAAATCTCTCTATGAGAAGAGCTCTCTCCAGTACTCCTGCATGTGTCAGAATGCTAAGGGAGATCATCGATGCCCTGATCTGATGCCTCAGTCCCTGCTCGAAGGTCGAGGACCGGAAGAATGGGTCTCGTACTATGTCCGTTGAATAACGTGAGAGGTTAGTAAATATCGCTGAGTACTGGGTGACCGTCTTGCTGCCCTGCCGCAGGTGTAGAATCTCCTAGATGCGTACCGCACGGAGTGTGGCTGGGATGAACTCCGAGCAGAAGAGGCTCTCAAAGTCCATCCAAAGGAGTGATGCCTCGTCGTGCACCTGGAGTATCAAGCTCCACCATCTGCCTGCTGCTGCATACAGGATGCTCGCTGTGAGGATCATCATGAGGTCATTTGGTGTCCCCACTAACCTGAAAACTCGCACAACCGCATCCCCTCAATCCTTGGCTGCCTGAGGGTCTCTCTCCCTGCAGAACCTCGACAGTCTCTAACACTGAAACTCATGCAGTGCACTAAGGTGACGTGCACTATCAGCAGCTGGGGCTGGTAGCATTGGTGGCTCGGCGGGTAGAGGTACCACCGGTGCCTCCGCTGTCAAAGGGCCCTACACAAAGGCCTCGTCGCTCGGTGGGCTATCGTCTCACTCAAAGCTTGGAACCCTAGATGGATGTGGTCGTGGGGCCATCCTGAAAAGAAACAGGTGCGCCACGGTCAAAACAGTATACCTGGTGAGATGACACAAACTAATCACAAAGAAAACTTTTGAAACACACATTCAATCAATTTTTTCGTGCATTGAGTCGTAAATTAGATGTTAGGGTCCTGGTGTATGGATACGTCGGCCGCTGCACCAACACTAGACTCCCTGGACTGATAACAACACTCAATACCCTTTACACTACTGTATCACAAAGAAGAAAGATCAGAGTCCAGTGTTCTGCGGTAGAACCGAACTCCTCTGATACCAATTTCTCACGACCCATCCTCGGGACCCGTGTCGTGACTACCCCATGCCCACCTCTCATAGGCCAGGGGCTGGCGACTAGCACCAAGGCATAAATCCCGACAAAAAGGTAAGGCATTTCCTTTATAAAGTAAACAAACACCACGGAGTGTAACACCCCAGGTAAAAAATGAATATGACATTTTCATATTTATCCATATTTGTGAATAAAATATTAATATGACTTTAAAGGGGATGCTATGCTCGATGGCGTACCCAACACGCAACAACGAGTTTCTTGGGAATCTTACGTTGCACTCTAATAATAAAATAATATTATTTTAAATGGTAGTTAACATGTAGCCGTTGTATTGGTGATAATGGATAGAAATAACTAAAATATGATTATATATGTTTTTTAATGATTTTACATTTATCCAATAAAATATAAAGGCATAAAATACGGAAATAATTCGATTTTAGGCGTATATGCCCTAGTTTTCACTAAAGGTTGACTTATCGCCTTTTGATGAAGAACCGTCATTAAATATAGTTTTGTTCACTCTTATACATCCTTTTGGACCAAATCAAACTCTTCTTAAGAATTGGGACATCAAAATTTACTTTGTGTAAATTTTTGGTATCTTTCCGATAAAGATCATTTTTTTAAATGAATAGTGTAAAATGTTGTATTTTAATTCAAAACCTCTTTTTAATATAATTTATTTATATGATTAGATTATATTTTGAATTGGTTTTAAAGTGAAATTAGAATATATTTTTACCATTAAATCCAATAGTGGTCGTTGGAATTAATTTCACTTTGAAATCAGGCTTAAACCAGTGTCAATCTTTTGATACTTATTGTTTCATAAAAACACGCTATTTGACGTGACAGCAGGAATTAATTATTAAATTAATTAATGTGACTTATATGTTTTGAATTTTGTAAAATAGACTTCATTTTTGAATTCGGAATATCAAATATAGCTTAGGGTGAATTTTTGGGATTTTTCTGAAAAACTTCAATTTTTGATGAATAGTGAAACCACTAAGTGGTACTTATAAAAACTGATTTTTCCGTTTAAATGAAATTTTGCCATATTTGTGTTTTGAATTTCAAAAATCCTACATACATGGTTATCATTAACAAGTAAAATGGGATTCAATGGGATAAAAATAATTTTTTGGTGAATAGTAACATATTAAGGTTTTAATCGCGATTAGAGGTAATTAGTGTAGTATAAGGTAAAAATAATGTTTTAATAATATGAAATGAACTTGACACATGTCCTAACCTTATTGGATCTGTCATGGACGACCAAGAAAACCCATGGGTCAACTTTGGGACCCAATGAAGCCACTTTGGTTGGAAAATGACATTAATATCTTTTTATTTAATGTTAAAGTAAAAAATGAGACAAACATAAAATGTTTTACTAAAACAATTTTTACATGGGGAATTACAAATCAGATTTTTTACTATAAATATTCATTGGAAAGATAAAAAGATTTCCTACATCATAGTAATTTTTTATAATTTGTAGACATTAAATAAATTAAATTATTTATGACATCATGATTATGCAGCGATGACCTCATTATTTAATGATTTAAATAAAATGGAAAGATAATGTAATATCTAAGACCTACACACGTCCAAAACCCATTGTATGAGTGGATTTAGAACCCTTATCACCTTATCCTCGAAATAAATAAATGTGGGACCTTTAAAATCCGAAACTCTTTTGAAAATAAAGTAACATTTTGTAACATTATAAGGGTGCCCCTCCTCTCCTCTTATAAAAGGCCCCCACCCCTACCTCCTTTCCCACACTCCCAAAGCCTTTGGCTCGGCCAAACTCTGCCTATTTTGTCTCTCCACTTCCCTCTATTACTCCTTGAATCCTCACATTGGGCATAAGTCTTCCCAAGGAAGCATTTGAGCTCAAACTAAAGGGAGTTACCCGATTTTAAGGTAATGTCTTCACTTGAGTACTTTTGTTTTATTTTGCTTCTCCAACCCCCTAAACTAATTTTATTCATTCCTTTTGTAACAAATACAGTATCATAAATATAATAGTATGTTTTTATAAGAAGTATTCGAGCTAAACTTTCACACAACTACATCTAATGGTTAAAGAACATACTGTTTCCATGGATGGCGAATTTCGGCCTCCCGAAACGATGATTGTTCAACATTCTTTTAACACCTTCAAAGGTGGCCATTAAGATTAAAATCTACTTATATATGATATATAATATGTTTATGATTTCCTTAAGCTTCAGTATTTTTCATTTTGGGCATACCTTTATGGTTTCCATTATGGGTAAACGCGATATCTTCATTTATGGAAGTGCGGACTATCGCCCCCTAAAAGGGATTTGATTCGTTAATACCATATGTGGTACCTATAAAGGAAATATTTAATGATATTATATATGATACCATACTGGAATTAAAATAATATTACGTATCATTGTGTTTTAATTCCATTAAATATGAAATAGAAATGGAAGTAGCGTTCATGCGTACGTACGGCTTACCGTCTCCATGAACGGTACATTTCATTTCTTATCTCAAAATGTTATGTAATACTATAAGTACATATATATAATGGATATATATTTAATATATTACATCAAAATTATTGATATAATTCAGTAATTATAACATATATATATTTCTCTCATTTTTTTAATTCCATTAATATGACAAAAAATGAATGTAGCGTTCATGCGTACGTACGACCTACCGTCTCCATGAACGGTGCGTTTCGTTTTTTATCTCCAAATGATATGGAATTGTATGAAATGAATATTTACTAGATATATATTATATTTTAATCATTAATACTATTCTGGAAATTATTTACTTATAACTACATGGGCAATCTGTTTTCAAACAAGTTCATTTTTGACTCATGTACCAAACATCGGCAAAAACGTCTGATATGAACTAACATTATTAAACAATTATTATAACGTTATAATATGTGATATGAACTGAATAATAATATCTAAAGGAGGTACTTAGGAAATTATTAATTTACCAAAGTTTATTATTCAGGAATATAAATAAACGAACAAGATAAGTTGGACTTGAGGTAAGGAATCCTACTCCTCTCTTTCTTTTTAAGTACACTCTTTTATGTCATTCCTTCTAAGCTCATCTTTCTTGTTATTGGGTTGTTCTTTTATATTACTCTTACTGTAATTTTTATGTTCATATGATGAGAGACCCTATTCTCTCTCATCAATCCATTTTGGAAGTTTTGAGTGGCGCCGTTAGGCTGCCGAATTTTCATAAGAGATCTAACCTCCCTCTTTCTCTTTAAGTACTCCCCTTTATGTCACTTATTTTAAGCTCCTCTTTGTTATGATGGAGGATGTTATTTTATATTACTCTTACTTTACATTTTATTGTAATGTGATGAGATACCCTATTTGATCTCATCAATCCATTTTTGGATGTTTTAAGTGGCGCCGTTAGGCTGCCGAGTTTTCGTAAGGGATTTTTCATCTCACTTTTATTCCCGTGAGATTTATGATACATTTGCCACAATTTCCTTTGAGTGGCATATTTACTGACCATTATTTTACACATTGTGTAATATTCTTTCATTTATTAGTATTTACATCAATTATGTATTGTCCTTCTTTCACGGGGCGTATGTTTCGAAAGATACCCATGTCGGTAAGGGAACCTTTCACCCTCCTCTTTTTAAAAGACTTATTTTGTTATGTCTTTTAATTCACATAATATTATTTTGGGATATGTTATTCTATATCCTTATAGATTTAAATTTTATGTCCAAGTGATGAGATACCCTTTTTATCTCTCATCAACTCTTTTTTTTTAAATTTTGAAGTGACGCCGTTAGGCTGTCTATTATTGCAAGGGAACTTCTTAACCCAATTTCGATTCTTTGGGATAAGCTTGTACTCCTTGAATATGTAGTTATATGAATATGTGTGAATAACCTCTGATTGTTTTACACTTAATATCCACTTATATTTTTTGTATTAGTTTGTAACACATAATTATGTAATTGATTTATCCTTAATCCAAGGATACCATCTTTCTATCAGACTTCGTCTCATTCTCCTTTCATTGAGCCATATTTTGTTTTATAAACAACCTTATTTTATACGGTGTATAAACCCCTTGGACTTTTATGTTTATCCGAAAGTAATCTTTTTTATACAAAGCGTTTTACTAAATGACAAAAGGGAATGTTTTTGTCGTACATATGCGGCGACAACGACTTCTCCACCGCCGTGACCATTATTTGAGTTTCGGCTTCCTATACAAGCCATAACTTTTTTTAAAAGAAAAAGAAATACCGTGTTTTACTTTTCTTTTATTTTGGTATTGAGAATGGTTTTCATAATGTTTTTATATCAATGTGTTGTATTGATATCTTGTGATTGAAATGTGAAAATGTTATGTTTCGTTTATGCATGTTTTATGTGATACGATTATGTTATGGTTCTTGGGAATTATTATGAAGATGGGTGGTTACATGATAAACTAAGGGCGGGTGAGCCCGATATAGCCCTCCAATGCATTGGGTAACGCGAAGGAGTGAAATGTTAAGGTTTCTCCGAAGAGATTTAGGGAATATACTGTGATAGGTATTCCATACGTAAGCAAGAGGGTTACTCCCTACGTAAGAATGTTATGAATGCCTCAAGTTACCTTTATGTCTTATGATTTCTATGATTTATTCATGGTTTGATGAGGTATGTTAAAGTGCCTGTGTTTTATGGGTAAAGTATGATTTCATTCTTATGTATATATGAACTCTTATTTCCTTTACATATTTTTATAATCCTTACTGAGCTTTTTATGCTCATCCCAAGTTTTTGAAAAGTTTTTCACAGGTCAAGGGAAAGGTACATGATGTGATGATAGTGTCAAGGATGTGTGAAGAAAGAATCCATGTTTTATTTTCAATATGTTTCCGTTGAAGGGAAGAATGAATACTGTCTTTTATGTAACCACTTTGTTTAAATGTGGAATGTAATGCAAGTTTCATGATCTAATTCTCTAAAACTCTAAACCTAAAAAGATCCTCAATGTGTAATCTTGTAATAACTCAAGATCAAGTAAGGTTTAAGGCTGGGGCCTTATAGTTGGTATCAAAGGTCGGTTTAGATAACATTAGAGGTTAGGGTATTCTCTAAGCACAAGTGACATTACCATAATGGTTAGGATTTCAGAAAGAGTCCTAGTTTTAGATAAAGTGAATGAGTAAGTATATCTTAGTGTTTACCTTCCTCATTAGTACATGATGGTTTTGTTTATATACTCACACTGACATTTCTATTTTTAGTAAATGGATGGATCTAGAAGGCACCAAAGAGACAACAGGTTTAAAGGAAACTGTGGTGGTTCTCTGATTAAGATACTAGATAAAATGGAGGATTCAATGAGAAAACTCGTGGTTGTTCTAAACCAAATATCAAGGAGTCAGGATAAACCACTTGAACCTTGGTATGTTCTGTAATGCATCATGTACGAGATGACCAATCGATGTGGAAGTTCAGGTAGTAATTACAAATGTAACCATTAGAGTTTATATGATCCTTACTTTTGAGGAAATTATGGGTTATTATATAATATGCGGGAAAATGAAATGCATGAGATAAACTTGAGGTTAAAATATGTTATGATCATTTTTGATGATTTTATCTCTTTTTGGGGAATGATTTAAGAATTATATAGTTTTGTAAAAAGGACATCACACAGACCGTGTGACAACCCGTCGCGTCGGACAATGCTGCGGGAATCGAACCCACAACCAAAGTGCGACTGGTATTTATCGCCTACCACTGGACTATGTGAAGTCCCTAGTTAGTTTGACTTATTGTTTTTAGTTATATGATTTTATGAATTAAGAGTAAGTTGATTTTGGGTTATTTATGAAAATGATTAACCTATCATGGAGGATATGTGATTAGGTAAATTACTTTTCAATACGAGACTTTAGGAGAAACTGATGTTGTTTGGAGATAAATGTTACGATTTAACTTGGAAGACTATGTGACTAAATCCTTCAAATATTTGGGTTTCAATCTTAGATTGTTTTACTTTGAAGAATTTTGTGGAAAAATTGGTTATCGAATGGTCCTCGTTGAACTTTGGGTTTTGTTGGACAAATTTTGAGATTAAGAATAGATTTTTTTTATAAAGGGTTATCCTTTTCTTGATTATCTGATCTTATAGTAACCTTTTTGGTTTTAGTTTTGGTTAAGGTTTGAAGACATGGGAAATGTATAGTTCTTTTTTGTGGATTACGTGCTCCTCTAGAAGTTGTTTATAATACTCTTAATGCGAACAAGTCTTCCTAAATACTCATCTTTTGGAGAAAGTATGAGTCTGTGTGAGAAATCTAGTAAAAGTTGAATATGAACATGAAAAGTAAGTATATTTCCTTATGTTTTATTTAAGCTCAAAAATAAAATCCTCAATAAAAAGTAACTTAAAACAAAAATTTTGTCTATTAACTTTTCCTACTGGGGAACCCAACACCGTTTAACCCATCACAAGTTTGTGATTATCTTATTCTTAACTTTCTCCTAAACATGTTTTCTATAACTCTCCATCAGAACATGACCATATGTTTTCTCCTCCATGTCCATGTTTTCCTACATGGAATCCTAGTATGGGTTAACTCGGGTGACCTCTATACTTATCTTTCTTTATTTTAAAGTGATTGTTTTACCGACTCTTGTTTCAATGTGGGATTTTCAATGAAGTTTCCGAGCCCAATTTTAAAATTGTGAGGACGCAATTACCAAAAGGGGGGAAGGATGTAACACCCTAGGTAAATAATGAATGTGAAATTTTCATATTTATCCATATTTGTGAATAAAATATTAATATGACTTTAAAGGGGACGCTATGCTCGATGGCGTACCCAACACGCAACAATGAGTTTCTTGGGAATCTTACGTTGCACTCTAATAATAAAATAATATTATTTTATATGGAAGTTAACATGTAGCCGTTGTATTGGAAGGAATGGATAGAAATAACTAAAATATGATTATATATGTTTTTTAATGTTTTTACATTTATCCAATAAAAGATAAAGGTATAAAATACGGAAATAATTCAATTTTAGGCGTATATGCCCTAGTTTTCACTAAAGGTTCACTTATCGCCTTTTGATGGAGAACCGTCATTAAATATAGTTTTTTTCACTCTTATACATCCTTTTGGACCAAATAAAAATCTTCTTAAGAATTGGGACATCAAAATTTACTTTTTGTAAATTTTTGGTATCTTTCTGATAAAGTACATTTTTTTAAATGAATAGTGTAAAATGTTGTATTTTAATTCAAAACCTCTTTTTAATCTAATTTATTTATATGATTAGATTATATTTTGAATTGGTTTTAAAGTGAAATTAGAATATATTTTTACCATTAAATCCAATAGTGGTCATGGGAATTAATTTCACTTGGAAATCAGACTTAAAGCAGTGTCAATCTTTTGATACTTATTGTTTCATAAAAACACGCTATTTGACATGACAGCAGAAATTAATTATTAAATTAATTAATGTGACTTATATGTTTTTAATTTTGTAAAATATACTTCATTTTTGAATTCAGAATATCAAATATAGCTTAGGGTGAATTTTTGGGATTTTTCTGAAAAACTTCAATTTTTGATGAATAGTGAAACCACTAAGTGGTACTTATAAAAACTGATTTTTCCGTTTAAATGAAAATTTTCCATCTTTGAGTTTTGAATTTCAAAAATCCGACATACATGGTTGTCATTAAGAAGTAAAATGTGATTCAATGGGATAAAAATAATTTTTTGGTGAATAGTAACTTATTAAGTTTTTAATCGCGATTAGAGGTAATTAGTGTAGTTTAAGGTAAAAATAATGTTTTAATAATATGAAATTAACTTGACACATGTCCTAACCTCATTGGATGTGTGATGGCCGACCAAGACAACCCATGGGTCAACTTGGGGACCCCATGAAGCCACTTTGGTTGGAAAATGACATTAATATCTTTTTATTTAAAGTTAAATTAAAATTGAGACAAACATGAAATGTTTTACTAAAACAATTTTTACACGGGGTTATACAAATCATATTTTTGACTATCAATATTCATTGGAAAGATAAAAAGATTTCCTACATCATAGTATTTTTTTATAATTTTTAGACATTAAATAAATTAAATTATTTATGACATCATGATTATGCAGCGATGACCTCATTATTTAATGATTTAAATAAAATCGAAAGATAATGTAATATCTAAGCCCTAAACATGTACAAAACCTATTGGATGAGTGGATATTGAACCCTTATCACCTTACCCTCGAAATACATCAATGTGTGACCTTTAAAATCCGAAACTCTTTTGAAAATAAAGTAACATTTTGTAACTTTACATGGGTGCCCCTCCTCTCCTCTTATAAAAGCCCCCCACCCCTACCTCCTTACCCACACTCCCAAAGCCTTTGGCTCGGCCAAACTCGGCCCATTTTGTCTCTCCACTTCCCTCTCTTACTCCTTGAAGCCTCACGTTGGGCATAAGTCTTCCCAAGGAAGCCTTTGAGCTCAAACCAAAGGGAGTTACCCGATTTTAAGGTAATGTCTTCACTTGAGTACTTTTGTTTTATTTTTCTTCTCCAACCCCCTAAAATCTTTTTATTCATTCCTTTTGTAAAAAATCCAGTATCATAAATATACTAGGATGTTTTTATAAGAAGGATTCAAGCTACACTTTCACACACCTACATATAATGGTTAAAGAACATGTTGTTTCCGTGGATGGTGAATTTCGGCCTCCCGAAACGATGATTGTTCAACATTCTTTTAACACCTTCAAAGGTGGCCATTAAGATGACACTATATTTATATATGATATATAATATGTTTATTATTTCCTTAAGATTCAGTATTTTTCATTTTGGGCATACCTTTATGGTTTCCATTATGGGTAAACGCAATATCTTCATTTAAGGAAGTGCGGACTACCGCCCCCTCAAAGTGATTTGATTCGTTAATACCATATGTGGTACGTATAAAGGATATATTTAATGATATTATATATGATACCATACTGGAATTAAAATACAATTATGTATCATTATGTTTTAATTCCATTAAATATGAAATAGAAATGGAAGTAGCGTTCATGCGTACGTACGACTTACCATCTCCATGAACGGTACATTTCATTTCTTATCTCAAAATGTTATGTAATACTATAAGTACATATATATAATGGATATATATGTAATATATTACATCAAAATTATGGATATCATTATGGAATTATAACATATATATATATATATATCTCATTTTGTTTTAATTCCATTAATATGACAAAAAATGAAAGTAGCGTTCATGCGTACGTATGGTCTACCGTCTCCATGAACGGTGCTTTTCTTTTTTTATCTCCAAATGATATGGAATAGTATGAAATGAATATTTACTAGATATATATGATATTTTAATCATTAATACTATTATGTAAAATATTTACTTATAACTACATGGGCAATCTTTTTTCAAACAAGTTCATTTTTGACTCATGTACCAAACATCGACAAAAACGTCTGATTTGAACTAACATTATTAAACAATTATTATAACATTATAATATGTGATATAAACTGAATAATAATCTCTAAAGGAGGTAATTTGGAAATTATTAATTGACCAATGTTTATTATTCAGGAATATAAAGAAACGAACAAGACAAGTTGGACTTGAGGTAAGGGATCCTACTCCTCTCTTTCTTTTTAAGTACACTCTTTTATGTCATTCCTTCTAAGATCATATTTCTAGTTATTGGGATGTTCTTTTATATTACACTTACTGTAATTTTAATGTTCATATGATGAGAGACCATATTCTCTCTCATCAATCCATTTTGGAAGTTTTGAGTGGCGCTGTTAGGCTGCCGAATTTTCGTAAGAGATCTAACCTCTCTCTTTCTCTTTAAGTACTCCCCTTTATGTCACTTCTTTTAATATCCTCTTTGTTATGATGGGGGGTGTTCTTTTATATTACTCTTGATGTACATTTTATTTTAATGTGGTGAGATACCCTATTTGATCTCATCAATCCATTTTTGGAAGTTTTAAGTGGCGTCGTTAGGATGCCGAGTTTTCGTAAGGGATTTCTCATCTCACTTTTATTCCCGTGAGATTTATGCTAAATTTTACAAAATCTCCTTTGAGTGGTGTATTTAATGACCATTATTTTACTCATTGTGTAATGTTATTTCATTTATGAGTATTTACATCAATGATATATTGTCCTTCTTTCACGGGGCATATGTTTTGAAAGATACCCATATCGGTAAGGGAACCTTTCACCCTCCTCTTTTTAAAAGACTAATTTTGTTATGTATTTTAATTCACATAATATTATTTTGGGATATGTTCTTATATATCGTTATTGATGTATATTTTATATCCATGTGATGAGATACCCTTTTTATCTCTCATCAACTCTTTTTGTGAATTTTGAAGTGACGCCGTTAGGGTGTCTATTTATTGCAAGGGAACTTCTTAACCCAATTTCGATTCTTTGGGATAAGCTTGTACACCTTGAATATGTAGTTCTATGAATATGTGTGAATATCCTCTGATTGTTTTACACTTAATATCCACTTATATATTGTGCATTAGTTTGTCACACATAATTATGTAATTGATTTATCCTTAATCCAAGGATACCATCTTTATATGGGACTTCTTCTCAATATCCTTTCATTGAGGCATATTTTGTTTTATACAAAACCTTCTTTTATACGGTGTATAAACCCCTTTGACTTTTACGTTTATCCGAAAAGAATCTTTTTTATTAAAAGCGTTTTACTAAACGACAAAAGGGAATGTCTTTGTCGTACATATGCGGCGACAACGACTTCTCCGCCGCCGTGACCATTATTTGAGTTTCGGCTTCCTCTACAAGCCATACCATTTTTAAAAGAAAAATAAATACCGTGTTTTACTTTTTTTTTATTTTGGTATTGAGAATGGTTTTCATAATGTTTTTATATCAATGTGTTGTATTGATATCTTGTGATTGAAAAGTGGAAATGTTATGTTTCCTTTATGCATGTTTTATGTGATACGATTATGTTATGGTTCTTGGAAATTATTATGAAGATGGGTGGTTCCATGATGAACTAAGGGCGGGTGAGCCCGATATAGCTCTCCAATGCATTGGGTAACGCGAAGGAGTGAAACGTTAAGGTTTCTCCGAAGAGATTTAGGGAATATACTGTGATGGGTATTCCAAATGTAACCAAGAGGGTTACTCCCTACGTAAGAATGTTATGAATGCCTCAAGTTACCTTTATGTATTATGATTTCTATGATTTATTCATGGTTTGATGAGGTATGTTAAAGTGCCTATGTTTTATGGGTAATGTATGATTTGATTCTTATGTATATATGAACTCATGTTTCCTTTACATATTTTTATAGCCGTTACTGATCTTTTTATTCTCATCCCAGGTTTTTGAAATGTTTTTCACAGGTCAAGGGAAAGGTACATGATGTGATGATAGTGTCAATGATGTGTCAAGAAAGAATCCATGTTTTATTTTCAATATGTTTCCATTGAAGGGAAGAATGAATAGTGTCTTTTATGTAACCACTTTGTTTAAATGTGGAATGTAATGCAAGTTTCATGATCTAATTCTCTAAAACTCTAAACCTAAAAAGATCCTCAATGTGTAATCTTGTAATAACTCATGATTAAGTAAGGTTTAAGGCTGGGGCCTTATACGGAGTAAGAAAGAAGAAGTAAACACTAAGTAAAAATGGGTACAAAAGTAGTGAGAAAATGTAAGTGGGACAGAATGCAAACACAAACTGAAAGTAAAGTACAACTAGAAAGAAAGTACATCAAATAAATGTAAAGAAGCAACGTTGAGCCGTCCACTAGAAGTCCCACCTGAAGGGTGGGTACAGATAGCCTCCTCAGCCCCTCGGGTCCAGCTGTCCGCTCCGTGTATGTTCCACCTAGTGGTCCACCTCCAGGTACCGACTTGCTCCACAAGCCTCAACCACGATCAGTGCTGTCCGTCGTCCACATCCAACACAACGTAGTGCTGACATAGCCCGTGCAGGGGTGAGTATACGCTACTCAGCAGGGACCCCGGGACCCCATAAGGTCTCCTAGTATCCACAAAGGATAGTCCACAAAGGAAAGATACAATCACGAAGTAACATCCAACACTACTTAGGTATATGCCCATTTATATACCTAAGTCATCAATTCCAGTTTGGCTCCAACACCCAAGCCCAAGTTCGATGATGTCCACACAGGATAGTACAACTCAAACCACACAGGATTACACAACCCAACCCACATAAGAAAGAAAGTCAATCATATCGAAGATATTGATTGAAAGTCATGACTTAGCTTACACAGGTATACTTCTTCATAAGCTGATAGAGATAATCAGATATAGCCACTGATTCATCTATGCTGAGACCCACGTAGGATACTAAACCAGCTAAGCTATCGGACCCATATATGATACAGACCAGCTACTCTGCCAGACCCACGTAGGATAGCAAGAACAGAGTCAAACACTGCCAGACCCACGTAAGATAAAAGAACAGTAGTCATCGCCGTCGAACCCACTGAGTATTTTAGTATGGTCTTCATCGCTGCCGAACCCACGCAAGATTTCAGTGCAGTATTCATCGCCGTCAAACCCACAAAGAATTTCAGTACGGTCTTCATCGCTACCGAACCCACGTAGGATTTCAGTGCAGTCTTCATCGTTGTCGAACCCAGAGAGTATTTCAGTACAATTTTCATCACTTCCGAACCAACGTAAGATTTCATTGCAGTACTCATCATCGTAGAACCCATAGTGGATTTTAGTATAGTCTTCATCGCTGCTGAACCCACATAGGATTTCAGTGCAGTCTTCATCGCGGTCGCAGCCAGCTCTAGGGTTCCCACACATAGCATGCTCGATTCCAGGAGGTTCCGCTCCATGAGCCAAGGGGTTTCGATACATCAACTGACACGTAGTCTGGAGTTGATGTATCCCAAGGTTCCGTCTCGACAAGTGGAACTCAACGTGACAGACGACGTGTCAATCAGACGCCCGATCTGAGAGTTATTGGTCTTTTACATTCCAGGGGCCTGGTTGGTTTTTAAGTCAAAACCAACCCGACCGCACTCCAACTACGTCCAAACACCGAGTGGAGTAATCCAAAAGGTCCGTCTCACTATGATGAATCCAACAAAGTCGACGACACGTCAATCAGACGTCCGATGCTCAAGTTATAAGCGTTTCTTCTCTAAGGGCCCTGTTGGTTTCGTGTTCGAACCAACCTGACCATACACAAAGTTGTCCATAACTTTGAGTGTAATATACCTAAACGTCCAACTCGATCCAAGGATTGCATCACAACTGACGGTGCGTCGATCGGATGTCCATAGCCCAAGATATGGTCAAAAGACCGAACCTGTCCGGTTTTAGGGTGTTTTGGGCCCGGACTTACCCGGCCCGAGACCCCCTAGGTCGGCCCAAAACGGGTTCAGGTCCAGCCCATTAGGGTGCGGCCCGGCCCGGTCTTGGCGGCCGGTTGGCCTGGCGCGTGTGCACGGCCCGCGTGGGCAGCTCGGCCAGCACCGAGCTGAGCGGAAGGGGTGGGGGGGGGGGGGGGCTGCCGCCCTTGATTGGAATCGCGACCCCAACATGGGGGGCCGCTCCTTTGCCAGCGGACACGGAGATGGGCGTCGCGTCTCCCCTGGGTCCCGCGCAGCTGTGGGATCCCTGTCGCCAGCCGTCGTGGCTTCAGCCGCGGCAGTCCCTCCAGGCGGTGCGCCGGAACACTGCCGCCTCCTGCTGCCGCACCGGCGACCCGCGCCGCTGGTGAATTCCGCGGGCCACCAGAGATACTCCGGTGGTCCGTTCTTGCTCCCTTCTGTGCTTAGGGTCATCTCAGGACCTGTAGATTACTACGACGGCCTCAAATCGCTCAACGGTCCCGTTTCATCGTCGCCCAACGTTCCGCGCATCAAGAACAGAGAATCGGTGGGTTCAGACTTGTTCGTTGGTCCGTACCCACTGCGTTAGTGGTTCAAACAAATTTCAACAGTTTAATCATATGCCAAGGATATAATTCACATAAATTAAATTAAACCAAACCCCCTACCTCGATGAAGTCGTCGAACGAGGTTTTTCGCGGGAAAGGGACATCGCGGAAGTCGGCGTCGCGGAAGGAGGATCATCAGCGTCGCGGTACACGACATCGCGGAGAAGAGGATCATCGACTTCACGGTACACGGCGTCGCGTCATTGATCTCCGAGGAATCAGCGTTAATTTTCTTCCTTCGTCGGAGGTCAGCGTTCTTCATCGGCGATGGTGTGTTCTTCGTGTTCTTCAAGGAGGAATATGAGGATTCCATGTCTTGAGCAATTCCTCTCCAATCCTTCTCGCACAACGAAACAATAATAATAAAATAAGGTGTTGCCTTATTTTATTACTCATGCCATCCCTTACTTGAAATAAAAAATTAAAACATGATTTAATTAACGTGTGTTGACCAATTAATGAGGCATTTAATAATCCAATTAAACGCGAGAGTTGACTTGGCATTTAAGAGTGGGTGCGGGTGAGTTACCAAATTAAATGCACGTGGGAGGTAAAAAGGAAATAAAGGGGGTGGGGCTCATGTGGGCCCCACCTCACTAATATCCTACCTAGTGGAGTTAGTGTATTAGTGGGTCCCACTCCAACCACCAAGCTTAGGTTTAAACTACCTAGAATAAAAATAAAATTTGTAGCACAATATTTTATTTTATTCTTTAGTCAACCCATTTTATTAATAACCTCACCCCAGCAAACGCAACTCCGGAAAAGGTGCTCTTAAGTAATTACCCATTTTGTGGATTCATTGGTGGCCTCAGATTTCTATTCCAAGCACCAGTTCAAAAGTTAGGAAAACCCGCTGATTCGTTCACTGAACGTGCCCGAGCTGAACTTCGGAAAAATGATTTCGGGCACATCGGGCCTCGGAATCTGGTGCCGTCAGAAACTGCATTCTTGTAAAATCCCAAAGAAAATTAAGAAAAAAAAATTTTCTTGAATTTTATGGGTCTTTACGAAATACTTATTAGAGAATCTATTGTAATAACCCGTAAACAACAATATATTTTACCACATAACCATCCAATTATATTTAAAAAACATTTCCATACAAATAATATTTTTAGTAATAATGATATCTAGATTTCACCATCCAGTGGACCCTAATTTCCATTTCAAATTAGGATATTTCAATAGTTAAACTATGAATATTATTCTTTAAAAACATTTTTCATTATAGTATGAAAGTTCTTATTATTTCATTCATTGTGTTTCCATAATTTAATCGTATCTAGGTCTCAAAAATCCCAGAAACAATAACAATTTTCTTTTAAAAAATCAATTGTTATTAAATTATAAGTTGAATAACATAACAAGAATATGAAAATGTTTGAATCACCACATTACCATTCATATAATTTAGTTTTGTTCACAATATTTTTTAGTCGAGTTCATACCATCACCCAATGAATAAAGTATACTTACAATTCCATAATTAAAAAATAAAATAATAGTGTTCTCAAATTATATTCCATAACTAGTGTATCCTAGACCCTTATGTAAGGGATGTTGGAAAATATGATTTCTCGATCAGTACCGTTTGGGAAATACCTCATATTAGGATAGATCACAAAAATTTTCATCAAAATTCAGGACCGAACATATCTCGAACTAAACCAACTTGGATTTCACACTCTCCCAAGAAACTAATACGAGAAGAAAATCTCATGTGATGTTGAGGAAACTCACTTTTGGTTGAATTACTATTGATCTCATGAAAAAAATGATAAGAAGTTTTGAAATAGAGATAATGTTTCTCCAAATATTATTCTTCAATTTATATAAATGGGATTCTCCTATTTATTCCTAAGCAGATAACATGGAATCATTACATAAAAAACCCTTGTCACATTGTGACAGGTCGAGATCACTATCACTCTATAAATCATGTTGATAATTCCATCATATATCATTATTTAAAGACTCAGTAAAAATTCCAATTTCCATATTACTAAAGAGGGTCCATTTTAGGACCATTATCACCATGTCATGGTAATACCCCAGGTAGAACCACTAATACATGACTTGAAATCATAGTTTTTTGACTGGTATAATCATTCCATGATGAATGTTGCTAATCAAACTCATAACTCCCTAAGACTCTTTCACACTGTGAACCATCCATATATGTTGTGACAAGAAAATTTATAAAGTAAAAATTTTATATGAATCAAACCCTTATTAATAATAATCATTTTTGTCATGATATATGATTTCACCCCATGAGAAATCTCTATAAAAATCATTCATGTCATGAAACGCGTTGTCACACCATGACCAAATTTTGTATGATAGTAATGTCATATATAAGATAAATTACTTTTCCAAATTATCATTGCAACATTTTACCCAACCTCACCCCCATCCATTTAATGACTAATCTCACAAATCCAACTTTATCATTTGTACCCCACTTATTAGTTTAGAAAATCATCCTCCATTCCGTGACACTACAATGACAGGTTTGGACCTCTTTTTTCCACCTACTCTCTCACATCACAAATTGAATGAACAAACCACAAATTCATATTGATATTTGATATTTTAGAAATGATCAGAGTCATTCTACCTCCATTATCCCCCTAATACCTCCAACATTGAAATTAAATTGGGGAACATGTCAGAAATATCCAACCCAATATAGTTCCAAATACATATTTGTTATCAAGTAACCACCATTATTATGTAATAGAGATGAGATATACATCCTTTATTTAGATTTATCTAAGTTAAATATATATTCCTTTCCAGTTAAAACCATATGTCAAAAACACTCTTCATATTTATTTAAATTAAAAATAAAATTGTCATTAGTTTGTTACTTGGTTTTGAACACTTGTATATTTAAAACACTATTAAAATATAAATTCGGTATCCTATAAAATTAAAAATATACAATTTGAATTTTATATAATGAATACTTAATAAATATTTTCCATATTGTTTCAAAATTCTAGTCAGTTATACTAGATAATGAAATCCTATGAAAATATTTCTCCTCCTTCATAAAACCTCTTTTGATTTCAATGACCATGGTTAACTAGTAAATAAATCATATCTTTTCATCTGGATAAAATTTTATTATTTTCATATTTGAACCATCACTAAAGTGTTGAAATATTATATCAACTAAATTTATTCACAATATATTTATAATATTAGGAAAACTTATATTATAAATATTTACATTTCTAGAACATTTTTTAAAAACATTACTGATTGAATTCCATAGATAGAAAAAGGCTTATTAATATTTATACATATCCAAATTTATTACATGAATATGGTGTTGGTTTTTCATCCAGAAGTGTAAATAAGTTTCTAGATAACTATTTTTGACCAATAGATAAAGAAACTACATACAATATATTGTCATATCACTGGATGAAAGTAGTTGTGTTGTTGCGATAGGTCTGAAAAATCAGACGCTATGCAGGCTAACACAGGCAATCAGATTGTGTCGATTAACTCTATAGAAATGTCTAGATTATATGAACTGTATAGTTTACATGAAACATATATATTTATAATATTATTATATGGTATTCGGAGAATCATATAAGGATGATAAGGTAGTTGAGCTCACTGATTGAATGATAGGATAACTATGTAGATAAGATCTCACCAGATTATGATTTGTGATGCTCAAGAAGTAGTGATTACCAAACGAAACCAACCAGGACCTCCATTTATTTGAGGTATGAATATTTATTTTATTATAATATTAATGGAATCTTATATACCTCAATTATTCTTTTATACAAAATGACTCAATGTATTTTTTACTGATTAGAACACAAATTTGAACCATGTGTTAGTGTTGTTCCTTTTCTTTAGTAGTTTTATTTATTACTATTAATAATTTTCATAGTTATTTAGTAGTATTATATGGGTTTTCATGAAAGTTTATAGATTTGAGTGTGTTTTTTGTTCCATGTTTTAGACATTATGTAATTCGATTATCTAATACTTTAGTTTCATTTATAGCATGTTCTAGATGTTCTATATCTAGTGGTCTTATTAAAGTATTGGTAGGGAAGGAAAAAGGTGTTATTAGATATTCAGATATATTTTTCAGCAATCAATAGTAGATGGAGGTTTTTTATAGATCTATTAAATAAAAAAATTCCACTATATATGTTATAGGAGGATATCAGTAGGCATTTACATTTAATTCAACAGTTATTATCTGAACATAGTTGGAGTTTACAATTTCTATAGGGTCGTCATATGAACAATGTAAGGACTTGGTGTAGTGTTTTGATGCAACATACATTGGGTTCAAGAAGATATAGATTACATATTTCCTTATACGAAATGAATTGGATATTCCTTTGAACGAAACCAATTTAGAAGCGATGATAATAAAGGGTAGGAGAGGATGGACAAAAAATTACTTATTTTGATCAGTATATCATTATCCTAAAATATGGATTACAATATCTAGAAGGGTAAAATTGTTTTGGGACTCATGAATACCCCAGATTACATGTAATACAAAAACATTTCATTTAACAATGTATTATTTTTGAGTAGATTGTTCGAGATGCATATGATAGAGGGACAGTCCTCTGTTGATCAGATTAATTCCTTTAATATGATTTAAATCTAGATGGTGTCAAAGAAGGTATACATTATAAAACAATAATCTTCACTTTTTTAAATTTATTCACTCCTTGAAATATGGGATGAAATAGTGACTGCAGTGAGTAATCCAAGTAGAAATCAAAACATGATGTTTACAAACGTTTGATACCAAATATTGAATGATGATTTTTTAGAAGATTAATTAATGGACACCTAGACATTTATATTGAATTTAATGAATATGATGTTTAGTAGCTCATAAATTTTATCATAAGGTAAATTATTAATGAGATGAAGTAGGTGTAACTCCATGGATGGTGCTCTATCATATTGGAATCTTGGGATAAAAGGACACATTAGGGAGGATTGGGAAGAGTGGAGATTCAAATCTAGAAAATAATCCAATGGATTTGTTTCTATGAATAGTGTGTTATAATATAATATTACTTTTTTTATGTTCATCTGGTTCACTTGAGTCTTTGGTGATTTGTTATTGAGATTTATTTCACTAAACTTATGATAGAGGAAGTATACGAAATAATATATCTAAAATTTTTGGTAGAGTATATCTAGTGGATGAAAAATCAATTGATATTTTTGGTATGGTAGACATGTGCAATTTTACAAGGAATTAATTCATGCTGGAGTTATGTAGTGTCTGATATGAACTAGTGTTAATAAAAAAATATATTCTCAATGGGATAACTAGATGAAACAAGTATTTATACAACCTTCTTGGATAGGGCATACAAATTTTCATAAAAATACATGATAATAGATAATGGTTTGAAGGATGATATTATCTACCTCATTATTTAACAACCCAAAAATTTATAATACTATGCTCGATAGATTTCTCTACACGACACATCGAACATTAGGAAAAATGTAATATAGTTTTAAAATATTATTATTAAATGTAGAAATGATCTCCTAGTCATTGGATTATAGAGTATTACTAATTTTAACCATAATATGAAAAATATTCATAATGGTTTTATTTAATTTATGGATTAATAATAAATAAATAATCAATTTTTAGTAAAATCAAATTATACTTCAAAAATATATTTTTCCCAAAAAATAGTTTTTATTGAATTTGTCATGTTGAAATCATAATTAATTTTTTAAAATTTTAGAAACCAAAATTTAAAAAATTATAATCATATTTGAAATTAAAATATCAAAATAAACTTATGGAGAAATTTTGGAAATTTTTGAAATGGTTGTTTGTTTAGTAAATAGTTTAAAATATATATTATTTAAATAATATTGTTACATTTATTTAAATGAAGTATTTTTAAAGTAAAAATATAATTTTATATTTTTACTTAATGGGAAATAATATGCATTTTATTTTGAATAATCTATTAAATTCCATTTTATTCATTAATATTTATGATCTTCAAAAAAGTTATTTTTTATTCTTAAATAATTGTTTTCTAAAAAATGGTTTGTCATTATGTTTTATGAATTCATATTAAAATTTAATCATGAGATTTATAGGAATTTAATATTATGTCATGTAATTCATTTTTTATTTGTAATGTTAAATTTATCCTTGGATACCTTTTTAATATTTTTTTAAATATGTAATATTTTTAAATAATAATTTAAAAAATAGTTTCTATGAAATAAAATAATTTTTATGATATCTGCAAAATATAAATAATATACATATAATTATTAAATATATTTATTATATCATGTTTTATAATATAATAAAAATATCATAAAACAATACAAAAAAATATAATTTATAATTTATTTCATGATAAATAAGAAAATAATTTTTAGAATCGACTCAATGCTTGGAAACAAAAAAATGTGAAATTTGGTGACCTAAAAAGAATATTTGAGAGAAGGAAGTAAATTATTAACTTAGTTTTTATATATAATTTATTATTGATTATTTTTATTTATATATATGAATTTTGGAGTTATATAACGTATAAAACCCATACTTTTCATGCATAAATATTATATCTCATTAGATAAATATTATTTAAATAACATAATGATCCACACTAGAATCATATATGTCTAGTATATTTGGAAACATAAATACAAGTATAATTAGTTTTTAATTGAACTAAATCATCTACCACTATTTTCTTCATAACTATCACCCTTATTAGATATATCATATATAATACCTTTATTTATAACAAAGGGAAAAGAAATATAAGAATGTGTGAGATATCAAGATCAGTACTATTAAATGTGTGAGATATTAATGATCACTTAAACATTACATGAGAATAAGTGTATGATAATAAGAGAATAACATTTTAAATCGATATTCTATATATCATATATCATAATCTTGCATAAATCATGGAATTTCATAGGACATGAATCCTATGGAACCAAAGAACATGATCACTGAGATCATAGCATAGGCATAAGACATTAGTTTATGGCATACACATAAGTATAGAATTAATTTCCTTAATTTTAAAGTTTCATGTATAAAACTATCATAGTAGATCATTTCTAATACCCATACCATCACAGTTTTAAATGTTCAGGCCCAATACTACTTTATTGAAAAAATTCCACTACTGAACTGATTTCACACAATATTCTAGTTTTGTTTAGCTCATGAGACATTAATATTTACCCAACACATTAGAATGATTTATAAATACATGTCCACCTATCACATAATTATACTTAAAAAATATGTTCTAAAGGATCATAAAACAATAATATTATTATAACCTATGAAAAGGAAAATATTTCATAATAATTTCTTCATGGAATAACCCATGGAAAATAAACAAGTTTCATAAACCTTTCATCACGACTTAACCAATAGAAAAAGAATAGGTTTCATAAAAACCATTCATCACAATCATAAAACATCTATAGAATGAATAAGGGTGGTTTCATTTCCACATAACCCCAATAAAAATAATTATAATCAAAGGTTTTATTAATTGATGTTTGGGAATACTATACAAAGATCATTAATATATTTTTAAGGAAAATAAACGTTTTCTTTTTAAATTATATATTTTAAAGATATCATTTTCTATAAAAAGTTTATAAAAATTTATCATTGAAAATAACTTTGTAAAATTGTAAAAAAATCTTTAAATAATTGAGTTTTCATATATGGTGGTAAATTCCATTCAGGCCTTATATGTTAAATAAAAACATTATATTTCACAATTTGGTAAAAAAATTCAAAATGAACATTGTTTAAAAAAAATTCATTAAAGGCATTTTTTGAATAGTAAAAAATGCGTAAAAATTAATTTTAACAATCTTAGTAGAATAGTAAAAACATACTTGAATGTTTTTTTAGAAGACATGGACATGGAAGAGAAATAACTTTCACTTGAATAGAATAATAATGTCATTTTGAATTAAAAATATTATTTTGATATCTTCGGTTTCTAAATAAGATAAATTTAAAAGAAAACAAGTATTCCCAATAAATAACTAGAGGATAATAAATTTCATGATATAATTGAGGGGTTTATCAATAAATTACATCATTGGAAGAAAAATCATAAGCAGCCCTGACAAACTATGAGATTGTAACATAAAACCCATAACTCAAGTTCCATATGATTTGAAAGAACTATAACCTAATATATAATAAATTTAAATTTATTATAATTTTATACATGAATCATTTACATACATATAATATCCTATATGAGCCACTTATATTATATCAACAAGAATTTATTAATAATTCCTTATTAAATATTTCCATTCGGTTTAACTATTTTATTTTTAGGAGAATTTATGTTATGTAGTTAGGTTCCTTCGACATAAATCATGATTTCATAATCTCTAAAATGTATATCATGACATAAATATCACATATATTCAATATATATATATATATATATATTATCCATATAAGTTAAATATTGAAAAATTATTTGAATGATTCATGGAGATGGTAGACCGTATGTATGCATGCACTCAATTTTCACTTTTCAATAGATATCATTAATGAATGGAAAATAATAATTAAAAATTTTAGAATAATTATTATATCATATATTTCATATATATTAATTAAATTTATCATTTTTCCAGTCCAAGTAAATAATAAATAAAAAAAGAATCACATCACTTTGTAGAGGTGGTAGTCTACACCTACACACAATAATTGTTTTTGATATTCAATGGATTAGAATGTAAGAAGGTAGATATGATATAATCATTAAAAAAGTAATAATTATGTCATAAATATAATATATAAACATTAAACCCATCAATAAAATATGGTGATGAAAAATAAATTATAACGATACGTGGAGGCGGTAAACCATACGTACGCATGACCGATACTTTCACATTAATATTAATGGAATGAGGGTGTATAATGGTGGTTTAATAATCATAATATATATTTAGAGGAGGTAAATTATTAAGTAAAAATGGAAAGTCATCAGTTTAGGTGGTAACCTTTTCTTTGGAAGTACTCTTTTGGATATCTTTTTAAGGACCCCAAGGTTGGTCTTTTAAGAAGACCAGAACATCTTGAATGTGGATAAGTATGTTTAGAAAATATTTTTTAGTGGGAGGCTCAATAATGAATGCTTAAAGTGGTTTGAAGAGGATAAAGGATGGGTGAACTTTTATAATGGATAAGGAGGATACTCTTGTAATTTCATAAAAGAATAAAATATAATAAAGTCACCCTCATTCTAAATGCATCAAAATGGCCATGAATTCAATGATATATATCCTAGGTTAAAAATAAAATCATTCACTAAAATTTAGGCATGTTATGGTATCAATTTAAACATTGTTATTTGGATTAATCTCTTCATTAATAACTTTTTACCTTAACTTCTATAATAAATATTTTAGTCAGAAAGGGTTAATAATGTTCAAATAAATGGATAAGTGACTAAAAAATTGACCATTATTGAAGTATTTACCCATATTCCACTCTCTTGGAAGAAGAATTTTTTTTATGAATCTTAAATAATTTAATAAAATATTATTTCATATAAACTATCAGTAATATCTATTTTGAAACTATCAATTTAACATGACTGAAAATACACCAAGAAAAATTTAAAATTTTATCCTAAACCTTTTACAAATTTATAATGTGTTATATTTCACAAAATTATTTTTGGAACACTACAAATCATTCAAAAATTTATAATTTTAATATTTTCAAAGTCATTTAGTTTATTATCTTATTTTATGAAATACTTCATGGGAGTTATATAATAATTTTGTGTAATTATATAATTACAAAAAATTATAAATAAATATCCATCATAAAAAATATTCATTATTCTCAAAATAGAGAGTTAGATTCATTCATTTGTTAATTTTTTTCTCTATGTGAAAAAAATATATATATTAAAATCTAAGAGGGTGACACATTGAAAGTTTCGTATTTTTGAATATTATATATATAATTTTCATTTATAGGTGTCTATTAAAAGGTCAATTTTGAGACTAATGTGATATGGGTAAAATTACCTTCATCTGATAATATTTGGGATTAAATATTATGGAATTATCACATAATTTTAACCAAGATAAACCTGATTTACCCTTTTCTATAGTAATAAATTTTACCACATTTACTACTCATATTAACAAAAAATAAAAGGGTCATATTTATAAAATTTGAACCTCATGATTTTATGAGTGGAATCTATTTTTTATGATTTTATTTCTATATGTGAATGAAATCAATTTTAAATGTTATCAAGAAAAACGTGATGAAATCATTCTTTTCAGAAAAATAAGTTCTTACAAGTAAGACTTTGTTTATTATTATCCCGTGCATAAAAAAATATTAAATGAATGTAAATTTTTTGTTGAATGTATAATATATAAATGTTTAAAAAATAACCAATAATGAGTAATTTAATTTATTAAAGTAAAAATATTTTGTGCATACACAAACAGTTTTTTCAGGAAGACATTCTTTTTTTGTTTTCCATTTTTAATTATAATTAATTGATAAAAAATTAATCTTTTTATAAATATGTAAAAATATTTTTTTCATAAAATATTTTTTCATATTAGTACCCACAAAAACAATGACTCATTGATTACTATCTCATAAAAAATATTTTATTTTATATCATCGTCTGTTTAAAAATGGTGTTGTGTATAACACAAACTATCAGTGAAATAAAAATATTTAATGAGTAATATATTATAAAATATTATGTTGTTACATTATTCTACCCTTAAAATAAATTTCACCCTTAAAATTCATCACACTAATATAAAAAAATAGGATATTCGTGTTTCATTACATCCTTTGGTACACATATAGCTTCTTCATATTTTTAGTTTCTCCGATGAACATTTCACCATGTGAATAGTCTTGTTATGGAGAACTTTTTCTCTATGATCCAAGATTTATGATAGTTTTTATTCATAAGAATAATTGAGTTTGAGTAGTAAAAATTATGATTTTAGTACATGTGATGGATTTGGTATGTACTTCCTCAAGAGAGATACATGTGACCTATCATGAAAAAGGGAGATATTCTGTGGAAGAACCTAGGAAAAAGCTACCATCTATAATCTATCAATAATATTGAAAGGGAAAATATACCATGTCCTCATCATTCCCTTATTTCCAATTTTAATAAATATATTCTATTGATAAATTCATAGGAAAACATTTCCCTGACTTAAAACTCTAGATCACAATGATAATTATCAGTATAAAATTTCCATCAAGTATGTTCTACCTTGATGCGTTGTTGAATATATCCAACAATCTTTACACTTACAGTATCTAGATTAGGTACCAAAATATTTTTTCTCCAAATTCATTTCATCACTTTAGATTTGTACACTTCTTTCCACAGAGGGATTAATAAGGATCCATATCAATTCTCTAGTGAAATCTATTATTATAGGAAACTTATAATAGTTGTGGTTTTGATCCCAATAACCTTTAAATATATATAATAATATTTCAATATAACCTCTAGTTTTTTAATGGTACTATTAGACTGACCATTTGCTTGAGGATAATAAACCATGCTAAAACTCAACACTATATCTAGAGCCTACATAAGAATTGATGTGAACTTCGAGGTAAAACTTGGATCCTAATTATAAGAATTAGAATATGGTAGTCCATAAAACATTAATATTTATTTAATATTAACTCTGGAAATTTATTCAATAGAGAATTCTTCTCTGATGGATTTAATGTGCAATGAATTTATATGATGATTAACTAAAACCCATATAGCATTGTTTCCTTTAGACATTTTGGGGATTCTGACATCAAAATACATAGTGATGTTTTGTATTTCCATTATAGTATGTGTAATAGTTTTAACATCCCCCATAGACTTTTTTATCTCAATCGTGACATACTAACATACCAAAAATTGATATTCAAATTTTGTAATATCCCTCTTCATTCTATACCACCATAAATATTCTTTCAAATCTCTATACATCATCATACTTCTAGTATGAATTGAGAATGAAGAACTATGAGTTTCATCCAGATTCTCATTATTCTTCTTTAGTATGGATGAGGCACATATAATATTCCCAAACCATATTATTCCAACATAATCATGGTTAATCATGGGAATATTTCTCACATTCTTCTAAAACTATATATCTTCCTTATGTGCCTCTTTAATTCTAAAATGGATTGATGGTTGAAAACTCATTTGATAAAGGTAATATTTCTCCACATTTATAATTATTTCAATATCATTACTTTGAAAAGATAGCATTATTTAATCTTTTATGATCCTCATTATAGATAATCTAACATGATCATTTCTACATAGATCATATGCCACAATATTTTCATTCATAAAGTGGTAATGTATTGAGAAATTATAATATTTAATCAACTACAACAATCTTCTATAGCATATATTCAACTCTTCATGTGTGAAAATACACATTAAAATTATATAATCTATATATATGACACACCTTTCTATGTAAATATTATTCCATTATAAATTTAATAAAACATTTTCCATAGCTTACTCCAAATCATGGGTTGGGTAATTTTTTGCATTAATATTTAATTTTAAGGAGCCATAATCTATAACCATATCATTCTGAAAGAGTACCCATACCACTCCCTTTCTCAATGCATCACTAAAGATTAAAAACCCTTTTCTACATTTGGTTATTTTAAGAACATGTGTATTGATTAAAATTATCCCCATATTAAATGAAACTTTTTAGACATTCATTTAACCAAAGGAACGTGTCTCCCTTATGAGTTAACTTGGTTAGTAGAATGAATAGTCATGAGAAATTTTCCACAAATCACCATTAATATCCTACCAAACCAGGAAAACTAAAGATCACAGTCACCATGGTCAGACTAGGAAAACATTAAATAGCCTACATATTTTATGGATACAAATATACACTATCTCTTGAGATTATATGACCAAAAAATAGAACTTTATGTTGGCAAAATTCCCACTTTGTAAAATTTTCATACATATTATCCTACCATAGTGTATTTAGTTCAATCCTAAAGTGATTTTAATAATCTCCCATTCTATTTGAATAAATAAGAATATATTCTATAAATACTACCAAAAAATAATAAAGGTAATCTATAAGGAATCTATTCATTAAACCAATGGATATAGAAATGGTATTAGTAACATAAAATAGAATCACTATAAATTCATAATTTTCATACCACGTAAAGACTATTTTCATGGGTATATCCGTATTCTTTAACCTCTATTATGATATCTAGATAACATATAAATCTTGGAAATGTATTGATATCCTTGTAGTAGATCAAATATTTCATCAATACATGATATAAAATAATTATTCTTGGGGGTGATATTTTTTACTTATTGATAATGAACACAGAGCCTCATTGATCCATCTTTCTTCTAATGAAGTAGAATAGGTGAACCCAAAGGTGATAGAATTTAATAAATGAATCCCTTATCAAGATTATTCAAGATTAACATCTTCATTCCTTTAATTTCAAGTAGGTTCATTCAATATGGGGACTTTTAAATAGGTATAGCACCTGGTGTGTGTTGTATTGAGAAATCAACTTCCTCATTTAGTGGAAGACCATGAAACTCCTATTGAAAGACATTAGTAAACTCTCTCACAATAGTCATATCTTAGAACTAGAGTTTCTTACCAATGATTTTAGATATAGTCCCATTTATAATATGAATCAAGACCCATTTAATGGATGTGATTTTCATAAGAAGTTCATATTTATCATCGCACTGATAAAAAATTGTAGTTTTTTGGAATATCAAACTTCTCTTCACTTACCCCATAATTGACGTGGTTTTTATATAGAGAAATCAAATTAGTTCCCAAAATGATATTGAACTTAACCATAGGGATAATAACAAGATTTCTAGGAAGCACATTCCCACAAACTTCAACCAGAGAAGAATCAAATATATAAGAGGGTATCAGAGTACCATTATGTGTTTTAACTGAAAATACCACGTTTAATGTTGTGGTGGTATTGTGATACCCTTAGAAAAGTATTTAGATATAAAATATTGGATATATTTACAATAACATAAGGAATTATAAATTATAATGTGGATGTTAAGTGTACCTTTCGCCACATCATTATCATACCCCTCATCAAAAGTAGTGAACATATGAGATTTCCCATTGTTTCTAGGATTAAGAGGTTGATAAAATTAATCATCATCATTGATCATATGATTTGAGGACTAGTTAGAAAAATTCCCAAAATACATTGATTTGAGACATTAGAGTATACGTGGTGCATTCTATGGAGATTTACATCTTTGTACAACAATATATGACTTCTTCCCATCACTATGGAATTCAATTTCCTGATGACCTTCCATTATAAACAAAATAAATTTACCAGTCCCCATAATAAAATTCCCATCATGTTTACTTTTATAGATCAGGAATAAAGGAAGGAATATCTTCTTCTCTTCATGGTTTTTACATTTTTCTTTGAATCCCATCCTTCTTTTCAAGTCAAAACCATGATATTGATGGGTAACTCCAAACTCCATTTCCATTTTTATAGAACACCAAATGATTTCATCATATCCCTTTCAATAATTTATGTATAATTCTATTTGGAGATTTTATATTATTACTCTAAATAATTGATCAATCTTACCTTCTGGGTGCATGATAATACCTAAATTATAACTCACAAGACATGTAAATATACCTCCTATGTACCAATAGCTTCGTCATTATTTTTCTATAGATCAACAAATTCATCCTCTGTTTTTAAATAAATATTTTGAGAAAATTAATTATATAAAAATATGTTCTAAAAATCATTCCACTCCATTGACTCAATTTATTCTTGTTGGATCACACTGTTTATAAGAGTCAAAATATTATCCACTTCAACCTCCAAATGATTGAAAAGAAAAATTAATTTTTCCTCTTCCAAATATTTGAGAATGGAATATACATTTTCAATGGTACTAGTATAATTCTCTACAATTAGTGAATAAATAGAACAATAAAAAGTTGGATGTTCCCTCTTCATGGACTCAATAGTACATTGTTACCTACTTTGATAATTTTTATGTTCAACACAATTAATAAATTAGGAAGGTTTATTGAGGATTATAATGAGTTTTCTCATTCTAACTCCATAAAATTTGGTTTATCAAGAGGAAAATCATTTCATTTTCTATCGCATTCAATATTCACATGTCTCATATGGGTTCTATCCATAAACTAAAAACAAAAATAATTTTGTGAGGGAAATTATTCATATTGGTAAAGCACGTAATCATGTTTTTTTTCCGAATTTATAAATCAAGACACATTATTTTCAATCTATAAATCCTTAAGTTTTAACTAGGTAATAATGTATCATTATATATTAAAATACATCATCATGGTTTATAATGAAAATTTGAATTATGCTAGGTATATCCCCCAGGAGTGTTAAAGAAAGTGTATAACAAGGCCTCTTTGTCGTGCACTAGGTAACGATCAAGTCAAATCCAAATGCATCATTTTTGGAGTTATTGCCCCTATGTAAACTATTATAGATAAGCATCCTCCTATATTATCAAGAAAGGGATATATGTTTTCGAAGAAAATAAAACTTCATTTTTTTACCAAAACATAGTAAATTCTACTATACATAGGACTATCGTATGGGTTCTCACTAATTATTTATCATCATATCTTCCAAAGGTATGTTAATCCTTTCTATGATACCAAATATAATGACCCCGAATTTTCATTCATAGATGTTACATCTTATTATATGAATCTTCTTTACATCACATAATGATCCACACCAGAATTATATTGGTCTAGAATATTTGGAAACTTGAATTCATAGACTACTATTTCATAAATAAACTATATCATCTACAACTATGCTCTTTATAAATAAAAGCTTTCTTAGACATATCATGCAAAATACAACTCATCTTAACCTAGTGAAGGGGAAATAGTAAAGGTTGAGCTCTATTACTTATTAATGGTAAACAAGAGAGATATCAATGATCACATACACTTTACATGAGTATAAATATATTATAATGTGTAAATATCATTTGAAAATCATACCCCTTATATCATAGATTATAATATTCTATAAATATTGGCTGTTTATAAGGCATAAATCATTGGGAATTAAAGAACATGAGCCATGCTTGCATAATATAGACATAAGAATGAGTTTTTGGCATCCACTTAAACATATAATATCATAACCTTAGTAGTAAAGACTCATTTCTAAGTTTATCATAGTGTATGGGGTTCAATCCCTAAACTATCATAGTAGTAAAGGTTCACTCCCAAGGATATCACAGTGGGAAATGTCACTTATTGAACTAGGTTCAATCACCTTTCTAGTTCTTTTTATCTCATGAGATGTCAATATTTACCCAATACATTATAGGGATATATAATTATAGACCCACCAATCACATAATGAAAATCATATATATATTTTCTTCAAGATCATAAAACATTGATCATATGATAAACCATGTAAAGAAGTGGGTTTCATAAGCATTTAATCAAGACATAAACCACGTAAAAGGAATGTATTTCATATATATATATATTTCATCATGGAATAGTCCATAGAAAAGTAATGGATTTCACAAACATCTTATAATCAAAATCATAAAACATATAGATAATGAATAAGGATGGTATAATTTCAATATTTCCCTAGTAGTGAATAAGAATAATCAATGGTTGTTTTCCATGGTGGATCGAAATACCATAAAATATCAATAAAACTTTCTTGAGTAAAATTCCCTTTTCATATTGAAATTTACTATTTAAAATTTAAAAATTTCTGAAAAACTATAAGAAAACTTATTTGAATGGAAATTTCAAATTTTTCAATAGAATGATCAATTTATTGATCAGTTATGATGATGGGAAATTATTTTCATTTCAGTTTAGTTAATTTAAAACATCCATGTTAACACTTATAAAATATCCATAAAGTACCTCAATTGTCAAATGAAAAGAATATTTCTTTCAAAGAATTTCATGGAAATTAAAAAACGGTTAAAAATTAATTTAAATAATCTTTTAGAGAATATAAAAAACAATCTTGAAATTATTTTGGAAAACATAGAAATAAAAGTGAATGTTTTTTTAATCGAAGAGGGAAATATTGTCATTTTTAATAAAAAAACATTATTTTGGTCTCATTAGATAATCAAAAGAGGAAAATTAATGTAAAGAATTCATTATCAAGAAATAACTAGAGTTTATTAAATAAAATGAAATTATTGAGATGAAGATCAATAGATTCTTCATAATATGCATAATTATAATCAATCCTGATAAGCAAAAATATTTTAACAAAAAACCCTTACCTTGAGATCCACTTTTTTAGATTTCACTTTGACATCCTATTTGATAAATTTAAATTTATTATAATTCTATACTAGAATAATCTAAGTACTTAGATTATAATATATGGAATCTTTATAACATTTAATCACCAATTTATTAATAATTAATTACTAAATTCATTATTTTTCATTGTTTACTAATTTCACTTTTCATGATAATTACAGTTCGATATTCTGGTCCATGTACATATATCATGATTACATTATGTCCATAATGTTAATCAAGATACTAATATCATATATATTTATTATATATATATATATAGATATTGCTATTAAGGTTTGATATAGAAAAATGAATTATACTATTCAATGAGATGGTAGGCCATACGTATAGATAACCACTTTTTTTTTTATTTTTTGAAAGTTGGAAGGAATGAAATATAAATAATAAATCACCATAAAAAAATAATTATTATATCATATATATCATTTATATTCATTAAATCATTCCTTATTTAAATCAAAGTAAAACAGAAATAATAATGAATCACATCACATCATAGATGTGGTAGTCACATGTATTCATGAGGGATATTATCATTTTACAAAGGATTTAAAGTTAATATGGTTGATATGATACTATCACAATAGAATAATAACTATTACATAAATATTGTATATTAACATTAAACCCATCGTAATAACCATCCATAAAACATGGTGATAAAAAATGTATGGTATCGATAAGTGGAGACGGTATGTCGTACCCACACAAGAGAGATACATTCTCTTCACATTTGATGTGAAAGATGATGGATAATGTTGATTTCATAATCATAATAAATTTACAAAAATTTTATTATAAAATATTATTATTTTATTATAGATACCATAGATTAAGAGGTGTTAATAAATGTAGAAAAAATAATGTTATTGGTTAAGGAAATTACCTACACATTGAATGTACTCCACTGGACTTCATCATATGGATCCTAAGGTCAGTATTTCTAGAATAAAAGAACCTATATAATGTGTGTAAGTTATTTTATATGGGAAATATTACTGTATGTTCGAGATATAAGGCTCAAGGGGGTGTAAAGAAGACAAAGGAGGGGTGCCCGTTTTTAAGGGAGGGGGGGGGCTCTGTTAGATTTTACAAAAATATTGAAATATAATAAATTCATCCTCTAAAAATATATTCCAAATGGACCTAAATTTAATGATATGGAGTTAACGGTATAACTTAATATATGGAATAATATTTGGATAATTTTTTATTATCATTTTATACCTTATCTTTTTTATTAATCCATTTGTTAATCATTTTTACCACAACCATGGTAACAATTATTTTAACAATAAAGGGTTTTGAATGTCACTATAAATGGGAAATAGACTCATAAAAGGACCATTTATTATGGGTTCAACCATATGATACTAACTAAGCTGAATATAATATTTTAAATTCATTTAATAAAATATTATATATTATAAAATACCATTAATGTCAATTTTGACACTTTTCATTTAATTTGACTTGAAACCCACAAAAAAAATATAAAATATAATTATAATCCATTTATAAATTAATAATATGTTTTATTTATCTTTTATATACATTAAACACTATAAATCACTCCAATAATATTAATTTTAATATTTTGAAACCACTTTTTTATGAATCTATTAATTGAATAAATATATAATAAGCGATGTATAAAAATTTAAGTAAATTATATTATTACTAAAAATTATAAATAAATTTAAATCATGAAAATAATTTATTTATTATTAGAAAATATATTTATATATTCTTTTATAATATTATTTTTTCATTATGTGAACACATAATAGATATTAATAACTAAAAGAGTGGTAGTTTGTAACTTTATATATTTTAAATATTACATAGGTATTTTTCATGGAAAATGGCCCATTATAAAAATTAAATATCATTTATAAGGTGATAAGAAGAAGTTAAATTCATCCAATAATAATTAGGAAGAAAAATACTGGCCTTATAACATTGTTCTCACACAGATTTTCTCATTTTACCTTTTATCGAGGTGATAAATTTTACCAAAATTACTATTCATATTGAAAAAATATAAAAACGAAATATTTAAACATCTTGATTATAAATTTTGAGACCAATTTTAATGATTCAATTATTATAAGTGGTATAAATTTATTTTAAAGATAGTTTTCTAAAACTTGATGAAAACTACTTTTTAGAAAAATACATTTTTAAGCACAAAACACTGCTTATTCCTTTCCTATTATTAGAAAAAAAATGAATGTTAAAAAATTTGATTGAATATATAATATATAAATTTGATTATAATAATTCACTAATATTTATTAATTAATTTTTAAAGATAAAAATACATTGGATGTATAAAAATACCAAAAAGCAACATTTTTATTTTAAAAAAATTATTATTTTTATTTAAAATTAATTGATGAAAAAACATATTCAGTTTATATATATAGAAGAAAACATTTTTTTTAAAATTTAGTTATTTCTATTTATACACATGAATGAAATGTCTATGAAATAAAGTTGACATGAAAAAGTTGTAAAATTTTATCATTGTTCCTTTAATCATGGTGTTACTTATAGCACAAACTTTCAAAAAATTAAAATAGTTAATGATAAACATATTCTAAAATATTGCGGTGTTACATAATTGGTGACTTATCCAAAGGATTTTTCAATGCCTTCTAAAGTCTTGAAAAATAAAAATAACATATGAAATAATTTGACATGAAATAAATCTGAGTAAATTATCAATTTTATCAATAATAAATGTTTATTTCGAAGGTGAATATGTGGCTTAATTTTTTCCAAGGTGATTGTGGAAAGAATTTTTATTAATCACACTATCCATAGTATCAAAATAAACTATGTTGGGGGACCCATTTCAGTGTTTATTGAGGAATGGTTATAGGTATTTTGTAAACAAGGTTTGGAGCGGAAGATAATAGGTATGGTTTTTATGGTAATGTGTTGGATCCTATGTGATGAAACGAATAAGGTGAGAGAATTTAAAAGGAAATATGCTCTCATTTTTCTAGTTTCGGTGAAATATCATGTCATGGAACTTGGATTTATTATCAATGGTGGGGTGTCTTCAGCCATGTTTTGACGAATCAACCCAAGTAAAAATTATAATATGGATGTTTGTTGTTGAAGTAAGAGTGGAAGATGGGTTAAATGGAAGCCTCCAAACAGGAGGCTTAAACTAAATGTGGATGGCTCAAGTATTTCTAGGGAAATGATATGTATCAGCTTGGTGAGGGATAAAGAGGGGGTCAGTTATTATGGGATTTATCTCATTTGGGCTAGTTATTTTGATATAATTGGAGGAATGGTCCATGGTTACTGGGTTGAGGCTGTGAAATTAATACACTATTCATTTTGTGGAGGCCTGATCTGATTCAACTATTTTGGTTGGGATATTCAATGGGAAGGTCCAAACCCCATGCGTACTGACTTATTATGTATGGTATTTCAGGTTGGATATTAGAAAGGTAGATTTTTCTAATCATACTTTTAGAGAAGGGTACTTCATGGAGGATGCACCATCCAACACTAGGAGTCATGTAGGGCGTATCATCTTATATACTTTCATGGGGTCCTTAGCAAAATACTGTAAGCTTGTTTTTCAGAGAGATTCTCTTTGTCTTCATCACCTTAATCTACATTGAGATGGGTTCTATAATTTATAGTGTTCCTTTCTTCCTATAATAAAAATTTACTTTAGTTATTCATGATCTTGATAAAGGTTAATTATTATTCTTAAAAACATATTTATCTAAAAAATATTTTTCATTTTGTTTTTTAATTTATATTAATAATTAATTCAGAAACAAATAAGAATTATAGTTGATGAAATGGAAATATTTTATGGATTTATAAATATAAATATAACATAGGATTAATTTTAAGGAATTTTTTGAAGAAGTAAATTTTTTGGTGATTAATAGAAAATATTAATTTTTATGAAATAAAATATCTTTTCTGAAATCCCCAATATATAAATACGAATAAATATTTTACTTAACGTATATAAATAATAAGGTAATATAATTAAAAAAATACCACACAAAAATAATTTAAAACATATAAATTATAATTTACTTCATGATAATTATGAAAATAATTTTCCGTACCGATGTAGTTCTTACACCACACTGGAAAAGTCAAATTTGGTGTCCTAATTATAATACTTGAGATGAAAAATGTATTTTATAAAATATATAATTAAATATAAATTAATATTATATATATATACACACATATATATATATATTTGATTTATATAACAAACAACTTATCCAAATGCCTGTGAGATGCTTGCACAATGAAAAAAAGGTCAAAATAATATATTAAATATTTTTTCATTAAATATATGAAAAAAATATACAATTCAAAAAATATAAAATTATAATTTAATGTAACATAAAACTTATTATTATTATAATTTATTTTTAATTTTTATTTAATAAATAATAACCATAAATGCTTACAAAATAGTAACACATTGCTTGTGCCAACTGTAATAAAATCAAGTAAATTATTTTAAAAATTCTAAAATTTATACTCTTTGGATGAGAAGTGACCCACGAAATTATAAGAAAAATATAAAATACTAAGTATTTTTTAAAATGACTATATTTTAATTATACTGTTTTCATGTTTTTTTCAAAGTCAAATTAGTTTAATTGTTCTTAAAATGAAATTAATTGTACATCATGTTAAGTATATTTTACTGAATTATTTAAAAATCATAAAAATATTGATAGAGGAAAATTAGGGTTATAAATTTTTAAAAATATCAACACTTTTCCATTTAGGATCTAATTATCATGTTATATGTAAAACTACAAAACTTTAATATTGAAAAATTAATTACCAAACCTACGATTAAAAATGGTTAACCAAGGGTTAAAGAAAACCATAATGTTTAAAATGATATGTAAACCAAAAAAAATTATTTTATTATTTTATTAAGACCATATATTTATTATCATTTAAAATTGTCATTTTGGTGTCATTTTACATGAGTTAAAAACATATTATATTATATTATTTCATGTATTTCCAAATAAGAATTTTTTAAAAAATAATATTTTATTAAATGATTTAAAATTAATATAAATATAATATTTATACTAATTAATGTTATATTTATTAAAAATTCATATGTGGTATATTTATGGGTCTTTATTTATTATATAGTAACATTTTGGACACTTAAAAGATAGAAAACAATTAAGTTGTTGTAATTTTTAAAATGGTTACTAAGGGGTTGAAATAAATGATAAGTGTGAAAATAAAATAAAAAATTTTAAACGTTTATTGGATGAAATGTTTTAAAACACAATTCATATTATAATTAAAATATATCAATTTGGATCCATTTTTATGTGAAAAATAATTTATATTAAATTAATTTATTAATATATTCCAAGAATGTCCCTCCCCTCACTTATAAAAAGAAACCCCTTCTCTCTTTCATTTACACCATTTTGAGATACCAAGATATAAAAACCCTTCCAAATTCTATTCTAAACTTCCGTATAATCAAATTAGAGCTACTTTTATTTTCAAAAGAATATTCCAAGGGTCCTGGAGAAGGGACCTACAGGAGTTCAAAGAAGAAGATGTAATAATCTTTACTAATTTTCTCATGTTTATTTCTTCTACTAATTCCTCTAAAACTGGTATACCCATCATAAAATAATAACTACTATATCCTAAATATATTATTATGTTTTTATGTTTATGTTACAACTATATTCCATTTCTTTTCCATCCTATATAAAGGAAAAAACATCACTTGTGTATACATACGAGCTACTATACCCATGTAGCGATGCAATTCTTTTTTTCATCACCATTTTAATTTAGTGGTTATAAATATTGAAATAATATTTTTTATATTATATTAATGAAAAAATTATTATTATATAATTAAAATATTATTTCTACCTTCACAGCATTGAATTCATTATAAAATGACAATGTTTCTCCTTCGTACGTATAGACTACAACCTCCACAAAGTAATGAGATCCATTTTTCATTTCCACATTATAATGACGAAAATAAGGATATATAAAATCAAAATATAAGATATATATGGAATTAAAATGAATATGGAATGTTTAAATCTAGTTATTCTCATCCTTTGAAATATGAAGATAATGTTCATATGTATATATGGCCAACAGTTTCCATGAACAGAGCAATTCATTTTTCAATATCCATATTTTATGGAAGAAACTAAATAATTATATCAATAATATATATATATATATATATATATATGTAATGGTAATAATTATAGATATTATGAAACCAATATCACTGTACAAGTAACATAACTGGAGAACTAAAAGTTCCAGAAAAAATGAAACAGTTAACAAGAAACTACGATTTTAATAAGGAATTATTAATAAATGGGTATTAAAATATTATAAATTGAGCATATACAATATTATAAATATGAACATAATTATGATTTAGATGTATAATAAATTTAAATTTATTATAATGAAGGTTAAAATATGTATGCAGAAATTCATAACTAAGGTAAGAGATTTTTGTCCCACTTTTATTTTAATGAGACAACTTCCATATTCACCACTTGTTTCTTTTATTTGATATATATATATATATATTATATAATGAAATAATTATTCAAGATTGTATATTTTTATGTCTCCACTATGTTAATTATTTAATCTTTATATCTTAAACCCATTATATTTTTTCTCCTCTAGTTATTTCTATAAATTACATGTTTTACTTTCATTTTCCTCTATTTAAGTACTTATGTGATCGGAAGAAATGTTTTAAGGATAATCAACATTATTGAATTTTTTCCCAAAAATCATTATACATACATATAAATATTTTCAAAAAAACCTTTTCATGAACGATTTAATATTCTCTTATGATTTTTAAAATTCATTGTTAGAAATGAATGATTTTTTATAAAATATTTTAAAAGGATGATTTTTGTCATTTTATGAATGATGGAATTTTGATTTTTTACCAAAAAATGAGAAAAGAAGTTTGTTATTAACATACACACCATGAACCTAATTTCTAACCATTATGACCACTCAATGAATTGAATATTAATTTACATGTTTTTAAGCATAATTTAAAATATTATATTTTTAAATATTTTGAAAATTATTATTTTTTTAAAAGTGATTTTAAAAGTAAAAAGGGCGTGGTCTAAAATAATATTTATAATAATATTTTTATATAATATATATTAATTAAAGATAAAACCCATTATTTCACTTATTCTCTAATAGGGATATGTTGTAATTATATCATCCTTATTATATATTGAATGGTTTAAGATTAGTTTGATTAGGGAATGTATTGACATTACTTATACCATTTCTTCATATTTAGGCAGTTTTTGATTATTAAGGCATGTGGAGTAGGTTGTAATATTTATTCATATGATGAATGCATTGGACTTATTCTGTGTTTGGTGGGTATCAGAATAATATATCCCCTCCATGCATTGGTAGGTCCTATGAGACAAAAGAGGTTGGGTATTTAGAAAAGGCCTTATCTATTTATGTAGATGTATTTTCATTAGGACTCAATAATAAGTTGAATATGTCTGAAATTATGACTCCATTATTATGAAATTAGTTGTTGATATAAGAGTTATTATTGTAATAATTATGATATCCATTGAAAAGTTTCAAGATAATGTGATTAATTATATTTCATTAGTTGATCATCATTTATTTCTTCCATTTCATTCTTCGAGCTCGAGTTATTGATTAATTTGCATGTTGTATCCAGTTATTTACCTTTTCAAATTGATTATTCCACATTTTATCAAGATATATTATGATGTATGTAACCCATATGGAGTATTTGAGATCACAATTATTATTTTTCATAGGTTATTAAGAATAAATATGTGAATGACTTCATTGACATTAATAATTAATTTCACTATGCTTTGTATCTTATTTTTCAATGTAAAATATGAGGTATATTTATATCTAGTATTCTAATACCACTAGATTGTTATGTCATTTGTTATGTTATTTCTTGTATATAGTACCAATGTAATAAATTAAGATCCAGCTCCAGGTTTTTAGAGTTAGGGTCTTTACACATAGTTTTATCTGAATGTTTGTCACATGTTGGTGAAATATCATAAAAAATGTTAGTAATGAACTATCTTGATCAACTCTATGAGAAAAATATAAAGATACTAGATACCAAATGATTTATAATATCTATAAACATGAATTATATAGTATTTTTGGATTTTGTAATTGTAATGACGCTGATGATTTAGTTCCAATGGGATGGAAATACATCAAATCACCAAAAGATGGATTTGGTTGACAGAAATGCATGGGGGCCATCCTCAGTGCATTCTCATAGAAGATCGCTATATTATGTGACTTTCATTGAGGATTATAAAAAAATGTTTGGGTGTACTTACTATGTCACAATCCTAATCTAATTTATAGTTTAATGATATGGAGTCTCGTGTTTGTAATGGAGTCTGGTAATATGGTTAAATTCCAATGGTCAGGCCAAGGTAGTGCGTATCAATATATAGAGCTTTAGAGCTTCTAGTGGTGTAACGAGATTCAATCTATGATGACTGTACATGTGACTCTGCAATAAAACATGGTTTTATAAAGGGTGAAGTAGATATTGATAAAAATTAACGAAGCATGAGGATTCATGTTGGGTTTCATGAGGTATTTTTGGCAGAGGTAGTGAATTATATAGTTTATCTAATCAATAAAGGAAGGTTTTCTTCAATATATCAATAACTATGTTATATTTATTTTTCTGGATGGAATAATGAATTCTACCAAATAAAAGTCATATATAAATTCACCTATTCTATTTTTTATTCCAAGGAATGAGAGTGGATAGATGTTATATTTGTGGGATATTGAAATAAAGAGGTTGGACATAGGAACCTGAAAAAATGACTCTTAGGGTGTCTAAAGAAGTTGATATGTGATATTTCATAAATATTACCCATTTGAGGATCATAATCAAGTGGAAAATTATCTTAAGAGAAAATTATCATCACATGTTTAGGTTCAACAACCTGGGTATTTGAGCATTATGGATATTCTAGAAAATCTAGAAATTATTTCATTACCAAAAGAACTATACTATTCATAGGATTTTCTAAAAACCTTTCAAATTATGATAGTTCTTATGGGTATTGAGGTACCAAAAAGAGAAAGTTCTATTAAATATTGATTAGAATATTTATAGAATAAATATCCAATTTGGAAATACTATAAGGAGGAAAAATATAGTGTTTATATTAGAGGTTTACCAGACCTTGGTTCTATGTTTAAATGTATAAAAATATTTTACATTAATTTCTTCCAAAAGATGCTGCAGATTTTGAGATCTTGGGATATTATAGTAGTTTTTAAAACTCAAATTAGTGTTTGTTAGACATGATAGATTAACATTAATCTCTTTATATGTATAGAATATGGGAGTTCATGGAGAATAAAATATGAATAAAGTCTTTCAAAAAATTGTTTTATCAGAATAAGGAAGACGAATAGGATTGATATAGGTACAAGGTGTGACTTGTCATGACCGGAATTTAATAGAAGGAAAAAAATATATTTTTACATGATCTTATTTTCAAACATTAAACACATGAATATTCATACAGTGATATGTATATTTTATATTGAAAATTTATATCTAGTGTGGGCTGATAGGAAAACAAAAGTTCTTCATGGGGACTAATATAAAAATATATAGAGGGAAAAATCATCTGGTTTTGAGGATCAATAGAACTAGGATGTTATGTGAATTACAAATCTATTTTATGTGATTTGACTTGAGAGATATGGTAATTTAATTATAATTTCATCAATTTCATGAAGTAGTTGACGTTAATCCTAATAAATGGCAACCAATTCTATTTCTGGTAGGTGTTTGATGATGGGAGTTTTATCATAATTCTAATTTATGTTGATGTCATATTAAATATTTTTATAATTAAATAAAAAATACCGGAACTTTATAATTTTTTAATGTTTTTATATGAAGGATATAAGTCTAGTGAAGTTGATAATAGGGATATAAATAGTGATATGCTCAAGATCCAACACTTTAAACTCAATCAAGTTAGATTTTGTTCAGAATGTTGTCGATCACTTCAAAATATGTGAGGAGAAACAAATAAACACACCCCTAGATATAATTTTAAATATGAGTAAAGATAAGAGAACCCTGAATGGACCCTAAGGTTGAGTACATGGTAAAGGTTCTATAAGAATCAACTATTAGATGTCTTATGTATGTCTAGGTGTCCACTCTTCTTGAAATTATATAATATGTTGGATTCAATATCAGAATTATCTCCAAACATATAAGTGAACATTGGGAAATTGTGACATGGATTCTACCTTACATGAAGGGTTCCTCAAGCATGAAACTTTTATTTAGAATGGATGAGCCTCACCATGGGTTAACATACTCAAATTAAAAAGGATACTTGAACACACAAAATAATATTTCTATATTTTTTTTACTTTAGATGGGATTCCAATGCTTTAATTGGTTGTTTCACTATCAATAATGGAACTAGAGTACATCAATTTAATGGAATCTATGAAAAAGTATATATGGATAAAGTAGAAATTGGAAGACCAGAAAAGGAATCTTTGTGATGGGATTCTCATTTGTGATTCCCAAAGTTTTGATAAAATGTCAATAAATCCAATTCTATTCAAGTATGATGCATATTCAATTGAAATATAACCTCATGAAAAATTTATTGGATATTGTAGTTCATGATTTATATAAGGTTTAATGAACATGGAATATGGAGGATGTGATAGTGAAGGTGGTTTTTCAGGGATAATTGAGGTATTATTTTTCTTCTTCAGGAATGGGATGATTTGAATCCTATTGGGAGAGACAAAATTATACAAATATGTTATTAATGAAATAAAGTTTGTCTGTTTAAGATGACTATAGACTTTTATATGAGAATCCTGTAAAATAAAATCCATATGGGGGATTTTTATTGTTCGTCGAAGTGTGGAAGATATTTTACAACTATGCCATTTTGACTAATTGACCATGAAACTTGGGATGGTATTTCTTATGATTGCTTGACAGAGATAATGGAATTGATATTATTGATATGGATAGACATATTATATAGAGACGTATGATTATAGTCACATAGTGGCACATAATACTGGTGGATGGTGTAGTGAATGATGCACAAAATATATTCATGAAAGTGATCTATTCATGATATTCTCAGATCGTGTATAGAAAACCAACTATTAAGTTTTAGGTGTAAGTGATCATTAACTAATTTTGAGGATGAATGTAATGATTATATGCCACTGACACACTACATGTGATGTTTGGGAAGGAGTTATTACTAGAAAAAAAAGTACATCTATCTATTTGTTAGAGGGAAAATAAATTATTTGGAACTGTTCTTTATGAAATCTTGTAATTCCACTTTTTTCTATAAAACAATTGGAAGTACTATCTTCCATGTTGATTATACTGCATGTTTGAACCAGGTAAAGGTGTGGTTATTTTACCTTGTTCGTTATCTTTCTTCCCATAATAACTATTGATAGTATTATTTGAGTATTTAATTTGGTTGTTCATGGGGGAATGGTGATTTTGATAAGGTTTTCGTTTCATGTTTTTGGACTTCATGATGATGGATCATCTAAAGCTATTATTTCCACTATATTATGTTTTGAGGGTTTTTTGTTTGTTGGTATTATCAAACAAAGACTAGGGATCCTAACATAAGCTATATTAATTTTTATCATGTAAATGATTACAATGAAAGGAAATTAACAATCTCTACAAGAATATGAATTAAGTCAAAAGCATATAACCCTTACCTTTTAATGACATGGTACAAGCCAATATTCTAGTGAGTAGTCTAAGCAAAAATCCCTCTACCAATAGAATCATTAATCATGTGAGATTTAAATTCCATTATAACTTTGACACCTTATACATTGAAAGTGTAATTAACTTAATAATTCAATATCATAATATTGATCATGGCAATGATGAATTATAAAACTAAATTAACTATCACACCTATCATTTCACTCATTTTATGCATGTATGTTAATTTATATAATTATTTTAACATATTATACTAAATAATACAAAAATTTACCATATAAATATTATATCTATGAATACATAATGGAATAAATAATTTAATGAACAAATCATATATTAATAATTATAGAAACATTTATGAAAAATTAATTAAAAAACTAATTATAAACACATTATAATTAAGAATGGATAAACACGACAAATTTAAATTTATCCAATATAATCTTTTTATGTTATCACTTCAGGTGATTTAATATGAAATTTATACTCCGAATTATGTTAAATTTTATTTCATGACCCCTCCCCATAAATATACCATAATGAGGGGGGAGAGATGGTGACTACCTGAATCCCGCCTCCAGTAGGACCCATGGTGGAGACTAGCACTAAGGGTATAATAAACATGAATAAGGGAGGAATTACCCTTAAAGAGAACATATAATATAGATAAATAAGGATGGTACACCATCCAACAGCTTCTCAGACATATATTTATACAAACAAATCATAAGTGAAAACATTCATTGTCATAAAGTACTATACCAACTGAATGGAAAACTACAAATACAAAAAGGTAAATGATGATAGTAACAAAGAATATAAAAAATCTCCAGATAAACTCAAGTTAGTAATTTATGGCCCAATATACAACCTAATCCAGCTATCGAGAAAATATGTTATATATATATAAGGTGATCATAACAATATATTTAGTATGATCTTCCCTAGAGCCTCTCGTTAAAAAGGTAATGGAAGCATGGTAAAGCACACTGAAGAATAGTGAATCTAAATCATCATAGGTATACTATGTTCCAAGGATCACTATGGAAAAATCTCACCAAGTATCACATTAAATATTGTATATAATATTGTAATGAATCATAAAGGGCACCCCACTCCCACTTCTCCACTGGTTTTATGCTCTTCCCCCACATTACATGTCCTTATCCATCTCTCTCCAAAAAAATGTCTAGGCCAAAGACACATGGGAATGGAATCAAAACATGAAGATCATGCATCATATCATCACATCATCACATTATATCATCGACATATCCTTATATAGGAACTAAGTAATTTTTCAGATCCAAAATAGCTTATATGACATGTATCATACATCAATTATTATACCAAAATCCATCACAATCCATACACTAAGTAAGCACCTCAAGCCATCACAACAAATACATGTCATACCTATAATAAAAATTTGGATATTATATCTAGTAACACTTGTGTGTGAAATAAAAAAATCCATGCAACACCTCAGGATTTCATAGTACCTTATCTATACAAAGTAATTCAATAACTTGCGCAACACACAACACCGAGATTGAGCACACCACAACTTACCAAACTAGCTGTTCAGAAAGGCGTTATGAATAGTGTAAACTGAATTTTTAATTTTATATAATCTATAAAATTTTAGAATCAATATTATGTGTTTCTTAGACATAATATAAGAACCAATTCATTTTTTAGATAAAAGAAGTATTTTTTTTAAAAAATAAATTTTACATCCTTTTAATGGAGAACCCTTTTTAAATCTAATATTTGACACTTTTATATATTAAATTTGAAAAAATAAATTTCTCCTTTAAAATCGTGGCATAAATATTTAGTTTTGATAATTTTTTTTTGTGTTTTTCTAAAAACATTCATATTTGGGTGAATAGTGAAAAATACTAAATTTTAACTGAAAAAACCTTTTTATCAAAATAATTTATAGTTTTTAATTAAATATTTTAATGGATTGGAAGTATAATTAGATTATATTTTTCTCATTTAATACAATATTGGTCATTATATATAATTTCACATTTAAATTTGACATAAACACATGTTAATCTTTTGATAATTTTTACTTTAAAAAAACCAGCTTTTAGGTTTTGATAATGGGAATTAATTTTAGATTAATAAATAAAACTATTATGTTTTTAATTTGGTAAAATAGACCTCCTTTTTGAATTTGGAATATTGAAATTATCTTAGGGTGAATTTTTTATATTTTTCTGAAAACATTTAGTTTTTGATGAGTTGTGAAAAATAGTAAATTTTAATTAAAAACAAATTTTTTTATCAACATAATTTATAGTTATAAATTATACCATTGAGTAGTTTTCAAGTATAATTAGATTATATTTTTACCATTTAATACAATATTATTCATTGGATGTAATTTCACATTTAAACTAGACATAAACAAGCGTCAATTTTTTGATAGTTATTATTTCTTAAAAACACGCTTTTTGTTTTGAAAACGGGAATTAATTTTAAATTAATTTCTGCCACTTATGTGTTTTTAATACGGAATAATAGATTCTATATTTGGAATCAGGATGTCCAAATTGTGTAAATATGTAACTTTTATATTTAGACATTATGAATAATTACTTCGGTAAATATTTTATTTAGCATTGTTAAAGGGTAAATCCGGTAAATAAGGGTAAAAAAATAATATTATGATAATACTAAATTACCCTAAAATATGTCCTATTCCTATTGTTTGATTATTTTACGACCTTGTACATCCTTGGGTTGACATTGGTACCACATGGAGCCACATGGGTGTGATAATGACATTTTATATTAAATAATCTAATGTAAAGACAACAAAAAACAAAAGAAAATATCTTTTAGTAATACAATTTAATATGATGATATATAATTGATCAATTTGAATATAAATTGTCATTAGAAATATAAAAAATTTCCTACATCATGATATTTTATTTATAATTTTTAGACATAAAATTAATATATTTATATATGACACAATAATGATGCAGTATTTTTCATATTAATGAAAGAATCAAATAAATGATATTATAAATATTAAAATAAATATTATTTGATCGTTTTGATTCCATCAACAGATTTTATATTTTAATATAATATTTTAAGGTGATTAAATGAATTTTTTTTGAAGTAATATTGCTGTTATGACTTTAATAAAAATAAATTATTAAATAATGTCAAAATTGACATAATTGAGTTTTTAAAACAAATACTATATTATTGGTTGATATAATATTCCAAAAAGTCTAAGGTTTGGTCAAAGGACCTAAATAATATTATATGTGTCATTAATGAACCTATTGGGGTTCTCTTGGCAGTTTATTGTATGTTTAGTAACCATATAATATAAAAATACAAAGGGACATGGTAAAAGTCAAACTATTTAACTACGAGTTAAATCTAAATGATAAAGTTAATATGGTGACCTAAACCTATCTAAAACCTATTGGTTGAGAGGAATTTCAACCCATACCCACCCTATCCTAGAAATAAATTATTTTGGAGCCATTATAAAATGAAAATTGTCTTATTATAAAATAATATTTCAAGCTTTTCCTAAAGTGACCTTCACCTATCTTATAAAAGGGAACTTACCCTTCCCTTAATTTCACACCTACAAAGAATTTTGGTTCGGCCAAAACCTGCCCAAATATCCTCCCAACATCCCTCACTTCATACTAGCTTCCTTACATTGGTCATAAAGCCAACCTAATGAGCTATTTTGATCAAATAAAATGTAAGAACCCAAAGAAGAGGAGGTTAACCTCCCCTCGAACAAGGAAATGTACAAGGTAAAGTGTTTTATCTCACACATTATTTTAGGGAGATTCATGCTATATTGCCACTATTTCCTTTTGTGTGGTGTATTTACAGCCCATAATTGTATAATTTGTGTAATACAATTTAATTTATGTGTATTTACATCTTCATTGTATCATACTTCATTCATGGGGTGTATGTTTTGTAAGTTACAAAATTGGTAAGGGTTAATTTTCATAATATCTTTATTATACGAGGTTGTTTTTAGGTAAGTATCTACTGGGACCTCTTTATCATCCACATCCGTGTTTTCTTAAAAATGTATTTCAAAACATTTTTTTAATATTTACTAGACTATGGGTTAAAGTCATTTATACCCTTATTTGACCTAATATGCTTTTAAAGGAATATTTTTGTCGTTTTCCAAACAAGGTACTTTATGAAATTTTCAACAAAATTAAGGTAAGAATGTTTTTTAACTTATATGGCAGGTATGGTTTTTCTCTGCAGTTATAACATCGTCGAAGCTTCCCTTATAAGATTATTATAATATTTTCAAAATAAATGTTTTCTTTTATTATTATGTGACATTATATGATTTCAAAAAAGATAGAGATATTCCTGTCAAATAGTTTTGATTTCATCTATGTCAACTTACTTTGATGGATTTTATACTTTATTGAAGTTGATTCATTATGATAAAAATATTCCATATTTTATTGAAGGTTTTGTGATATGTTTGACTGTGTATGTGTTATTTTTATACCTTTCATGGTTTATGGTTAAAGTTTTGACATTTTGTATGGATGTTCTAATACGAATGTTTATGTTATATTTCAACATTTTCTTAAGATGAATGTATTGGACTATTATGTTCTGGGTTGGGGACTAGTAAAAGTAAGCCCTCCGGGTTGGGGTCCCATTATAGAAGACCCTCTGGGTTAGAGTCCGGTTATAGAGTCTCACCAGGTTAGAGTTCGGTTACAGAGGCTCTCTGGGTTGGAGTCTGGTTACAGAGGCTCTCCAGGTTGAGTCTGGTTATAGAGGCTCTCCAGGTTGGGGTCCAATTACAGTTATCCCCAAGGTCCTGGCACAAGGCCAGGGCACATAAATTAAAGTGCGACATTATGCATTCCCTTATTATGAAATTACTTATTACATGTGATTATTTGACTTATAGAATATCCTTGTTCATGTTTTATGGTTAGTTTTGATTTATTTTTACAATTTTATGTTCAAGATTCTGTTTAAAAAGATGTGGGTTTTATTACACATCTTGTCTTAAAAGTTTATAGCTTCTGCTAAATTATATACCCTTACTGAGTATCTGAGCTCACCCCTTTCTTATGTTTTATTTTCCCTAGATATGAAGAAGTTTGTTATGAGTGACTTGCAGACATAATCTATGAGTCTTGGATGTTTCTAATGGAATAAATAAGTGTTGTTTTTCTTTTTAAGTTGTAATGTTGAGCTTCATGTATGTAATCTATTTTCGAAGATTGCTAAACTGATCAGTATTTCAGGACTTTATTCCTTATAATCAAGCCAATGTCATTTAATAATGCACCGACTCTAGGTAACTAGGGTTGGGGCGTTCCAGTTGGTATCAGAGGAAGTTCAGTAAAAAAATTGGAAACTAGATTTTGATAAACTCTGATTAGAGAACATTTCCCAAAGATAGACGTTGAAGATTAGTATAGAAGAACTTCCTAGATTTTTTGTAATGTAATGATTTTGTGAGTTTTCCATGTAATACATCCCTGTCTAGATATGAGCAGGTAGAGGCCGCTCTAGCATAGATGTACCTAGGGGTAAATCCTGAAAACACCACTTTGAGCTAGACTTGAACAGGAACTGGTGCATGACAATGGGCATTCATGCACTCTTAGATACGACACTCCCGACAGATATCCTTAGGATGATTCACATTTTTATTAGAAGCCGTTATGATGGATTTAGGAGTAAATACTTCCTTAAAGAAAACATTTTTATGATTATGGATTATATACATAAACTATTCCATTTATGTTAGGTATTTTACAAGTTTGGAATTTGGAATTGTGATTCATAAACTGGCCTAATGTATGCCACTATTTAGAAATGGTGCCCAGTAGAAGGAATGGGAACTTCAGTAATATGTATGATCTAAAGAGTAAGAAGGATAATATTGTTTCGGTGTGGATGTGCGTCGGGTTACGCTGTTCCGCCAGGACGCGTTCGCGCGTGCACCCGTCGACCCGAGGGGATAGGCGCATGGCTTGTGGTCCCCCAGTCCCACTTTCCAAGGGCGGGCGGCATCCGTCCCTTATTCAGGGGCGTCTGCTCCTTGATCGAAACCGGGATGATGGGATGTCGGCTCCTCCTTCCGTGGACGTCTCCTCGGAACTCGTCGCCTAATCCGGGTCTCCCTTATAGATTTAAGAATGTTCGTGAATCTCGTTCCCGGCGCCATATCTTCATTGACACCGGTTAATTACGCTGCTTCCGCCCGGACGCTCCAAGGAGTCCGGTCGGGGCAGCAACCTGTGGTGAGGAGACCGGGTGGCTCTGGGTGTCGGGGGCGTGTCTTGACACTGCGACTCTGCATGTCTGCCTTCCGTCCCTAATAGGGCTTCTCGAAGGCGTGATGGCCTGAGGCATCCCGCACTGGGTGCGGGGAACTGTGTTACCTGAGGTTTTCCTCATCTTCCCATGTTTAACACGGGGTATGCCGCGAGTTTAACGTCCAGCGGGGACGGCATCGGACTGATCAACACGGGGAGTGGATCAGATGACAGAACCCCTTGCGGGGAACCTCCGACGCTGGGGCCAGCACATGGGCGGCTTCCCGAGTGAAGTGGAGTGGAATGAAATGGCATGACCCCACCAGGATGTGGCGGCCCGGGTAAGGATCAGGGTGGATGATGGAGTGAAGAGCTTGGACCCCGTAGGGGCTTCCTACGTACCGCGCGTTAGCGCGGATCAAAGTCAGCGTAGTTCGGATATACAGTTTAACGTCATGCTGGACGTCGGCAAGCCGACTCACAGAGAGATCGAGGCCGCCGGGCGGAGGATTGAACCGAACCACCTCGCACAGAGGGGGATGGAACGGCCGGGTGGATCACAGTTTCACGTCATGCTGGACGTTGGCAAGCCGACTCATAGAGAGATCGAGGCGGTGGGGAAGCACAATGGAGATACACACGTGCAGTCCCCCACGGAGCGGATTCATAGGTGAATCGACGCGAGTGTGAACCCGGGAGGGGTCCACTGATGGACGAACCGACGTACATACGACCGGGACGACCAGGTGGCGGGCTTGAACCTCGGAGAGGCTTCCTACGTACCCTGTTTAGAAGACAGGGATCAAAGTCCACGTAGTTCGTTGGGTTTGTAACACTCTACCCCCGTGGGTGAAGGCCACTCCAATCCCGACATCCCTGCAGAGACGAGCGGGTGGAGGCCACATCCAAACCGGGGGGACCATGCGTGCGGAGCACGGGATCAGGTTGCGGACGTTTTAACGTCTTTCCGGACGAAGTACAGTTTAACGTCGTGTGTTGAGGACGAAGGTGCTTGGCAGTTTAACGTCTTGCAGCGCGGACGATGGGGGCTAGGCAGTTTAACGTCATGCAGCTTAGACGTAGCGCAGTTTAACGTCGTGCGGGACGTATGCAGTTTAAAGTCGTGCAGGACGTATGCAGTTTAACGTCGTGCAGGACGTATGCAGTTTAACGTCGTGCAGGACGTATGCAGTTTAACGTCGTGCAGGACGTATGAAGCCGCCGGTTGGTCCGTGTCACTTCGCACGAGCCTGGAAGGCTGCACGGGAAGACAACGCACGGTGCGGGCACCTGCGATGAAGATCATCGGGCGCCACGCAGGCGGGTACCCAAAGGGGGTCAAAGGGGGCGACCCTGGGGGTTTGCGCGCAAAAGAGGAGCTTTGCGCGCAATACCGCGGGTCGGCGCGCAAATGGACGGGCTGGCGCGCAATTGGGCCAGCACTTTGCGCGCGGATGATTGAGATTGCGCGCACCAGGCTTCAGATAGCGCGTGGGGGCAACGGCTCATTCTTAAATCGAATGGCCACTTTGAGAAGGGGGGTGCGTGCAATCGGGCTGGATTGCGCGCACCCCGGGGGCAATTGCGCGCAAGAGGCTTCTTTTGCGCGCGAAGGCCTTAGGGTGAAGAATGAATCAAAGGAAAGGAGCCCAAGGGATTGCGTGCGAAGGCGAACCCCGGGGCCTTATTGCGCGAAAGAAAAGAGGTTACCTGAAGGTCGGCATTGCGCGCGGAAGGGGTTGGATTGCGCGCACAGGAGACCTTTCGAATTCTGGCAACCTTCAAAACGTCGGGGGTCGCCTTATATTTATAGGCAACCCCTGGCGCGGAATCCGGTTCGCGGGCGCGGAATCCTCGTCGCGGGCGCGGAATCCGGACCTGGCGTGCAAGGGAGTCGCGGGAGCTCGGGGCGCGCAAAATTGCGCGCCGGCCCTGCATATTGCGCGCATCCCGGGAGGATTGCGCGCCGCGACTCAACTTTGCGCGCGGGCCTCTAAAATTCCGCGCAAGTCCTCCGGGCCCTCCAGAACAGGATTCTGACTCCAAATATCACTTCGCTTTCCACATCCGGAGCTTTGTTTGGGAACAACGGACTTTTCCGGCGTCTACAAAAGCCCCCCCTCGGAATCTGATCGGCGAGAGGTCACAACGATCGGGTTCCGAGGGAGACGCCGGAATGCCGAAGTCCTGGGTGGTGCGGGATTGTGGCGCGCAAAAAAGGACGTCGGGCGCGAAATTCGCCGCTGCGGTCGCGCAAAGCGCTTTCCGCGCAGCACGGACCCCGGCCTCGCCGATAAATAGGGGCCATGGGTCCCCCACACCGTACATTGGCCTTCCGCGCGATAAGCATTCGAGCTCTCGTGCGCGAAATTGCCTTTTCCGGCGCGGAATTCGCCCGCTCGTCGCGCAAACCTGTCCGGAATTCGGCCTGCTTTTGCGCGAACACCCGGGGTTTTACGCGACGGACTTCCCGATTGCGCGCCGCCCACTAGGATTGCGCGCCAACCCTCAAACTTCTCTACCAGCCTCGTCCGATCCCGCACGCTTCATCCCTTAACCCGCACGACTCCCGGAGCTTCTGAGATGGCCGCGCATCAAGGAAATGAGGGGGATGCCGCCACTCGCAGAGCTGAGATGGCGACGAACGAGGAGGTTTACGGAGCCAAGGAGATTGTTTCCAACAATCAGTCCTTGTTCGACTTGCTGACGCCGGCCCAGAAGACATATCCGCTGTCGGACAACCTGCCGCTCTGGAACTTCGGCGTCCTAGATGAGGTTCCGGTGCCAGGGTTCGAGATTGATGCGCCGCGGACCTGGGTGACCCGGGAGGACGAGCTTCTCTGCTATAACATCACCAACAACGGGCATCCTGCCAGGGAGACCAGACACTTGGATGTCTATGTCCTGAACCCGAGGATACGGACCATCGTCAGAAGCGAGCCTACTGCGGAGAACTCTCCAGCCCTCTACTCGAGCATATATCGCCAGAGTGTCACGGACGACACCAAGGGCTGGCTGAAGGACTGGGACTTGCGGTCTGGGGGCAATTTCACCAGTGAGTGGGCCTGGGCGTTCTGGGTACGCCACACTTGCGATCACTTCGCGGAGGAGCTGCGGTACATCGGCCTTTTTGAGGCGGTGTGGACGTCGCAGTTCCACTTCTACCAGCAGTCCGAGCTCGGGCCGGAGCTGTTCACCCGCTGGTCCCCGGATACCAACACCTTCCAACTTCACCATGGGGAGGTCGGTATCGGTCTCTAGGACATCCACTGCATCGGAGGTATCCCGCTGGAGGGTTACCAGTACGATGAGTTCCTGCCACCGAAGAACACCTGGGAAGACAGGTCACAGACTCCCATTCTGACCTGGCATCTGCTTGACCTGGCTACGCAGCGGCTCGGGATCAAGGACTTCCAGAAGGACATAGCCTACAAGGAGTGGTTCGGCCAGTTCTTGGAGCATGACCCGGCGGTCGAGATGCCAGGCAGGGGGAAGCGGTTCCCGACCGCGGCTCAGAGGAGCCGGAACGGGTCGTACTGGCGGGTCCTGGAGACGGGCGACTACCGCTCATGGGGGTACCGCGTCATCGAGGCCCGGGACCCAAATGTCCGGTACGCGGCGTTCCTGGCCGCCTTTCTGAGTGGGTGGCTCCTGCCTGTGCGGGACGCGAGAATGGGCGTTCGCCCGGCGACACTGGCGATGGCGGGCGCTATGGCCGCCAACAAAAGATACATCCTCGGGGTCCCAGTGTTGGCGAAGCTGTATGCCATCCTGGGACGCATCTCACGAGGGGGGTCGCCACGAAGGATCTGTGGGACCTTCCAATTCTTCCACGGCTGGGTGGCTGCTCACCTTGGTGGGTACACGTTTCCGAACGCCATCATTCCTCCGGGCAACGGCCTGCGACCCTCCCTGCTGAACATTTCGGGGGTCGCTCCGATGACCCTAAGCGAGGAGGGCGTGAGGATTCGGATTGGCAATCATGCCAATTTCAACTTCAGCTCGTTCCCCACTCCCGTTGGCCAAATGATCGACAACGGGCAGGGTCCGCTGGAGCAGCACGAGTACTTCCTGAACATGCGGGGCGGGGTGCTCGTGGCTCGGATCGACGGGAAGGTGATCTGCGAGCCTTACGTGCCAACCCGGTTCGCCAGGCAGTTCGGGTGCCTTCAACGGATGCCGAAGAGGGTATTCACTGCTGTCCGGGAGGAGACGAACCCTGGCGTCCTTCGTCAGATGTGGCTGATGTTCGCCGCCTTTGGCTCTGGCGACGTCATCACTCTCCCTCCTACCGGGGTTGACGCAGTCTTGGCAACCGAGTATGCCGAACATTGGGCCATCGCCTACCCCGAGGGGCTTTTACGGAAGCCAGTTCGACGGCTCGAGGTCACCCGTGCGGAGACCAGGCGTCAAGGAAGGAGGCGAAGCGCCGCCACACGGGGGAGAACGGAGGCGCGCCAAGCAGCAGAGCCGGTGCGAGCAGGGACTTCGGCGGCGGGTACATCGCAGGCTGCCGCTACGACCTCGGCGCCCAGAGAGGGGGCGCGTGCGGTGGTCGAAGAGCGGCCCGGGAAGCAGGTAAGGCGTCTGCTCGAACCCTCCCACGATGCAGTCTTCCCGACGCTGTGGTCGGCCTGGATGACCCTGCGGCAGTCACTGGGGACCGACGTCATCTGGAGAAAGCTACTCAGAGAAGGAATCTATCTGCCAGAGGTCGGGCGCCTCCAAATCGCCGACAGGGTGGACTTCAACCGGCAGTATGCGTATCTGACGGCCATGGACGAGTACGCGCGCCAACGTGGTCAGTGTGCGGAGCCATCCCTTCTGGTGAAGGTGATGCTCGGTCTCGAACCCGCTCCAGAACAGATGCCGCCGGGAGAAGATGACAGTAACGACTCCGAGGAGGAGGAGGAGACGGGGGAGGATGAAGGCTCCGAGGGAAGGTCCCATCGGGGGAGCCCGCGGGAGAGCGGCGAGGTGGCCGGCTCTGACAATGTTAGTGTCACTGAGCTCCTCGAGGTCCGCTTCTATCCCTACTCAACCTGCTTCATCCATTCTCTTATGCAGCTTCTAACCCATTTCTCCACCTTTCTCAGGAGCACACGGATGTTGGTCAGGCGTCCTCAGCGGGGGTAGGAGAGGCGCCAGCAGGACAAGGCGGGGGCCAGACACCCATCATTGAACTGACAAGCGCTGAGGGGTCCCCTGCTGCAGTTGTTCCTGCGGCGGCCGGGATAGCGGAAGATGACGCTCTGAACTCCCGTAAGTCTCCTTTACTGCTGGTGCTTGCCGCTGACGATCCGTGACTAACCACGGCATGCCCTGCGCAGTGATCTCTGGACTGGAGGCCCGTCGGGCTACCGAACCCGGGCCATCTACGAGTGGACCAGTGGCAGACATGCCGCCTGCTCCGGAACAGACTTTTCAAACCGAGCCGGCCCCACCAACTGCTGATCAGGGGGCTACGGACGTCGGCGGTGCTGCCGTCGGAGAGAGGTCGGGGGCTGACGAGGGTGTCAACGCCGCTGGGGCGGGAGAAGAAGGTCGCCCAGATGTTGGGGAACCTATCCCCCGTAAGGACATCCCAGGGGCGGACCCTGTAGCAGACCTGCTGGCTGCCTTCCCTGCCTACCGGCCTGCCGACCCCGAGGAGATGGATGACTCGGACGCGGAGGAGGTCGAGGAGAGCCGGATAGCGTGCTGAAGGGGGTGGAAGTGCATCCAGCGCTTCCTCAAGCGAGACCCATCGGAGTGGCTGGGGCGCATGGGGTCACTCCAAACCTGGCTGCGCTTCCTGTGTGCCGGGGGAGCTGATGCCCAACGCCTCCATCTGACGGTCCGTGATTTCATGGCCGAAAAGATGCGCGAGAGCCGCCGGCGTGCCGACGTCGCACAATGTCGGGACGTGTCGGAGAACACGCGGGCGCTCCTCGCGGCGGAGCAGGAAGTCCGGCGTCTCGAAGGGCAGGCAGCAGAGAAGGAGGCCTTCGTCGCAACGTGCACCGAGCTTGTGGAGGAACTAGCAGCCCAGCTGGTTGACGCCCAGGTACAGTTGACGGAGGCGGGCCAACAAATGGTCACAATTCAAGTCGAGCGGGAGCGTGCACAGGCCAGAATTGACGAACTGCGTGCTGCGACCGCCGACGAGGAGAGGGCACGCAGAGAGCGAGAAGCAGCTCTGGAGGCTGCCAGCCAAAGGGTAGCGGCGTTAGAAAGACTTATCCAGCACGCTAATCCCTAGGGGCTTTGTTTTTTGCCATTCCCAGAACATTTTCTTCCGCTACTCAATATTTTGATCCACTTGTATGAATCACCATATTTATCTGCACCTTTTGGCTTAACATGCTCAACCACAATCCATTGTCTCGCGGGAGCGTTAACCAAGCTTCAGGCATCCACAATTGGGCCTGGATTTCTAGAGAAAAGAGGGAGGTCATTCCTAGGAAAGGAGACCTCAAGCCTAATCAATGTATCATCCCCCCAACTTGTTCCGACACACGAGCGGGACAACGCTAGGGGCGTTGAGATTTTATCCGAACATAGGGAAATGAGGAAGGGTGAATCGCGTGTCCCGAATTCAGAAATCCACAACAGTTGGCCTTCCAGGAAATGACCAAGTTGGCAAGCGGACAATGGATCAATCAGCCATACTACTGCGATAGACGGACCGAAGGTCATCATCCATATTGCAGGAGGCGGATCACATGTCATCATCAATGCCGCTTTGGGGGTTCCTTCAGGCACAAGGGTGGAAATCAAGATCAACAGGGCATGCGAAGCGTGGGGCGAAGTGACGATTTGTTCGGATAGAATCCAACGCTCTCAAAATTGCGCCACCGTGGGGAAAGCGTATTAGGCGGATGCACTAATCTGGCCGTGAATCACCCCAATCCTCAGACAGAACCTCTTTGACGAGGAAACTGTCGCTTCCCGTCATTGCAACGGGGCATCCCGAGCTGGATTGGGGAGAATATCACAACTGCACCACTCTACCCGAAGTCAGGCCAGACGGCCGGCGACGAGGAGGGGCGGGACTTAGCGATCCCTGAGGCTGGACCCGAGTCGGAATGCCCGGGCGTTCCTACGTACTCCATCAGGCTAGAGATCAAGCCACACGTAGTTCTGAGAGTGCAGTTTAACGTCATGCAGGATGCAGAACCCCGTTTGGGGAGATCTTAGTTTAGGGTCATAGAGCTCGGACCATAGGGGTAGATCTTAGTTTAAGGTCTTAGAGCTCGGACCATAAGAACCTAAAAGTACGCCACATCGTGGTCCTATCCCCTGGATATGCGAAGATGCACTGAGGGATAGTGTCAAGAGTGTCGAGATTTTTCCTGGTCAGAATGGGGGGTGGAAAATGTAATGCGAATCATGCGGCCATTCACTCAAGGACTGGGGGCACCGGCGTAACGATATGGGAGTACTGCCGACCGTGGTGGAAAAGCAGCATCAATATCGCACTAACCGTTGATGGAACGAGGCAGCAAACGAGCATCGACCGCTCAATCGCAAGATTCATATCGATTTGCTGCCCGAGGCCATTGGGGGCACCAGCCCGAGTTGGTGGGAGAGCACTGAGGCATTGTGTCCAAACCGTTCACGGGGGCTCCACCCAGGGCGTAGGCGATGGGTCCGAATGAAAGGGAGCATGAAGCCTGAAAATGGAAATAACCTGACCAAGCTGAACCTGACCCTCCTGGCAATAAACCAGAGTACTCTTGACACCAGTGGACCACTGCAAGGGGTCGAGGGACACGCCTTGAGGGTGGCCTGAAGGCGGCAGATTCCCCAGAGAAGGGGGGAATATTTAAGAGGTGGGGGGCTGGACCCGGAGTTTCAAACATCCGGGCGTTCCTACGTATCCCATAAGGATGGGAATCAAGCCACACGTAGTTCTTGAAGCGCGGCGCAACGCAATCGGGCACCAGCGCGGGGAAGGGTGCGGGTCTGACCCTCGCACACAGAAGAAGCGGTATTTGATATTTCTTGTTTGTCCTTAAAGATGGATGGTTTTTCTTTGTGCAGCGACATGCCTGTGATTAAGGAATCCCTGGCGTCGCCACAATAATCAAGCCATGAAAGGCATTGATGAATGGCGTGGTTATTAACCAGCGCCCAACTTGAGTGTCCCCTGAGGAGAACATCACGATGCAGTGCCGTTTCTCGTCGGGCGGCCAAGACGATCACAGTTTACGGTCGTGTGGTAGGACCAGACAACACAGTTTAAGGTCGTGTGGTTCGGACCATTGAGGAATCCGCGTATTGCGATATGGCGGACTCAGCGGAGGTGGGAACATACCCAGCCCTGTAGTCACGCACGATTCCAGGAGAAGGATCCTGGGATAGGGGCCTGCGTATGTCCATCACCCGAGGGGCAGAGATGCTAGCCTCCAGATATACTGGGCCCAGAACGCGATTGTTCGGGCGACTCCTTCCTCCTTATGGGGATGAGGGTCCAGCTACTCATGGCCCTTAGGGAGGACATCAGCGTATATCCTTGGCGCTCAGATCGTGGGAGCCTCGACAGACACCATTACCCTGGTTGGCCTGTCTAACATGTAAAGGTGTACTGAAGGTCAGTATAAAGAGAGTGTCGAGATTCCACTACAACGCACAAAGGCGGAGTGTGATGAGGACCGCGCAACCAATGTTCGGAGCCTAAAAAAGCCGACATGGTGATCGAGGATGTCGCTGACCATATTCGCAACACAACATCCGATCGCGTCAGCCTAGAACGGGGCAAGCAAACGAGCATCAACCGCTCAATCGCAGGATTCATATCGATTTGCGGCCCAGGACCTGTCGGTAACTCGACCCGGAGCGGTAGGAGAGCACTGAGGCATCGTACCCAAACCGCTAACGAGGATCCCTTTGAGTGAAGGCTCAAACAAGAGGAAGCGCGAGGCCCGACAAGCAACACAGGACTTGTCGGGATTGAATCCGACACCACGGGTCATAGACCGAAGTACCCAGAACATGTTAACAGATTGCCGGAAAAGGTCGGAGGACTCACCCTGAGAGCAACCAAAAGACAGCAGATCCCTGTGATCAACCAAAAGACAGGGCTGGACCTGAAACACAAGCGTCCAGGCGGTCCTACGTATCCCATAAGGATGGGAATCAAGCCGTACGTAGTTCTTGAGAGGCAGTTTAACGTCATGCTGGACGAAAAGGGGTGTGAGGTAGTCCCACACACGGGGGAGGCGTATGGCGCGGCCAGTAGACCGAAGTGAATGAGGACATAATCCCCCGCTCACGCTACACACCTCGCACAAAAAGGAGGGGAACTGGGGCCAGAGGCCCAACGCGGGATAAAGATTCCCGAGAAATGGGGCTGGGCCTGAAACATGAATGTCCAGGCGGTCCTACGTATCCCATAAGGATGGGAATCAAGCTGCACGTAGTTCTTGAAGTGGAGTTTAACGTCATGTAGGACGAAGAGAGAGAAAAAGGGGGGAGCAGGAGGCATCCCCAAACGTGGGGGGCGTACAGCGTGGCGAGCAAACCGACGTGAATGAGGGCGTAGCCCCGCGTCCACACCATACGCCACATACCCAGAGGCAACTGGGCCAAGGGCCCGAGGTGGGATGAAAATTCCCGAAGGATGGGGCTGGGCCTATGTTCAGGCGGTCCTACGTATCCCATAAGGATGGGAATCAAGCCGCACGTAGTTCTTGAGAGGCAGTTTAACGTCATGCGGGACGAACGCTAAACAGTTTAACGTCTTGTAGCTCGGACGTAGTACAGTTTAACGTCGTGTTGGACGGATGCTAAACAGTTTAACGTCTTCTAGCTTGGACGAGGTACAGTTTAACGTCATGTTGGACGAATGCTGAACAGTTTAACGTCTTGTAGCTTGGACGAATGGTGCTTGGCAGTTTAACGTCTTGCCGCGCGGACGTATGCAGTTTAACGTCGTGCAGGACGTATGCAGTTTAACATCGTGCGGGACGAATGGAGCACTCAGGCAAAGTACTGCTTGAGGAACCTAGAGTTGGTGGGAGGAGTGACACACTCACCATCCATAGTCGCTAGGGAGTACGCGCCATTGGGATAGACTTTGTGGACGACAAGAGGTCCCTCCCACTTGGGCTCCAACTTGGGTGGCTTCCTGCCGGGGATCATTGGCGCTCTTAGGGCTAGCACTAGGTCACCCTGCAGGAAGGAGCGGAGGCGAACCTTCTTATTGAAAGCTCGAGCCATTCTGCTTTGATGCCTCTCCAAGTTGTGCAAGGCGCGAAGTCTATTCTCATCCAGTGCTTCCAACTCGACTAGACGGGCTTCAGCAGCTCTGTCCGGCGCTTGCTGGTCGTAGACCGCAGTGCGCAAGGATGGTAACTGGATCTCGATGGGCAGGACGGCCTCAGCTCCATACACCAGGGAATAAGGGGTCATCTGGGTGGAATTGCGAGTCGTCGTCCGATAAGCCCAGAGGGCGTTGGGGAGCTTGTCCGGCCAACTCTTCTTGTTCTGACCAACCATATTTTGCAGAATGTTAGAGAGGGTCTTGTTAAACGCCTCGATCTGTCCATTCGCCTGCGCATGATAGCGAGATGTATGGTTCGAGCGAATGTTGTACTTGGCGTACAACTTCTTCAACTCGGCTGCTCGGAAATTGGCTCCGTTATCCGTGAGGATAGCGTGAGGCACTCCAAATCGATGAATGATGTTGGAGGTCACGAAGTCAGCGATCGAACAGGATTTGACCTCTCTGAGCGGAATCGCCTCTGGTGGTATGGAGAGGCTCCGGCGGCCGATGCACAAAGTTTTCATGAACCTGGCACGCATGGCATCTCCTGGCATACTCGATGCAGTCGTGGATCATGGAGGGCCAGAAGTATCCCAACCTCCGAATCTGGTGGGACAGCTTCGGCCCGGTCTGATGGGCACCGCATGAACCAGCATGAACCTCTTGCATGACTCGTGGGATCTCAACTCCCTGAAGGCAACGAAGGAGAACACCATCGAATCCGCGTCTGTAGAGGATCTGCTCCAGGCCGGGACTGCTCTGGAGGACAAACTGCGATGCGCGGCGTCGAACCCGCTCGCGCTCGGACCGATCCGACGGGAGAATGCCATGTTGGAGGTACTCAACCAAAGGCACCCTCCAATCAGGGGCTGGTTCGACTGCCATATCTGGGGTACTCGGGGCTCCGGGCACAGGGGCAACCGCGGTGAGATTACTTACCGACGGGCCGCGATCTCCCTCCGGGATAACGGGAGCGATGAGCCTGCGGTGCGTCACGCGGACGATCAGGTTATCCTGTTCAGGCTCTGCAAGTGACGCAGCAAGGCTGGCCAAGGCATCTGCTCGACCGTTCTGCGACCGGGGAATATGGACAATTTCTGGCCGAGAAGGGAACCGGGCCATCAGAAGGAGGGTGCACTCCAGCAATGGCACAAGTTCCGGCTTCCTGACAACATAGTCGCCGTTGATCTGCTTAACAACCAGCTCGGAGTCCCCTTTCACACACAGATGGGGCACGTCAATCTCGAGAGCTAACTCGAGGCCAGTGATGAGGGCATGGTATTCCGCCTCATTGTTGGTACAGCCCTCTGACAACAGGAAAGAGTATGGCAGCACGACTTCCTCTGGGGTGATGAAGACGATACCCAAGCCCACTCTATTGAGCTTAGGATTATCGAGCCTTCTACCGGTGGGGCTCCGGGAGGCACCGTCAAAGTGCATCTACCAGCATGGACCGGATCGATCGACCGAGAGAATGGCCTCATCAGGAAAGCCTAGATCCAGCGGCTGATCCGCGGAGGTTGGGTGAGCAGCCAGAAATTCTGCCAACGCTTGCCCTTTGATGGCCTTCTGAGACACATACCTGATGTCGAACTGCTGGAGAATCACAGCCCACCGCGCTAGACGGCCAGTCAACATAGGCCGGCTCAGGATATATTTCAACGGGTCTACCCGAGAAACCAACTGTACCTCATGGTGCTGCAAGTAGTGCCGTAATTTCTGTATGGCAAATACGAGCGCCAGGCAGCTCTTCTCAATGGGGGAATATCTGACTTCCGCATCGAGGAGCATGCGACTGAGGTAATAGAGGCTATTCTCTGTTCCCTCGTTGTTCTTCTGGGCGAGAAGGGCGCCAAGGGACCATTCCAGGGCGGTCACATAGAGGACCAGCGGCTTCCCGGGTACAGGCGGCATCAGAACCGGAGGTTGAAGCAGGTACTGCTTGATTTCCTCGAAAGCGGTCTGACACTCTTTATCCCATACATAGGTGGCACCTTTCTTCATGAGCCGAGAAAAGGGCTTACACTTGGCGGCCAGATTCGCGATGAATCGGCGTATATAGGCTATGTGGCCTTGGAACCCTTGTAGTTCCCGAATGTTACCTGGGGGAGGCATCTGGCTAATCGCCCTGATCTTCTCTGGGTCGATCTCAATACCCCGGTATCTTACCACAAATCCAAGGAACTTTCCAGAGGTGACCCCGAAGGCACACTTCAACGGGTTCATCTTCAGGCAACGAGACCGTAGGAAGCCGAACACTTTCTCAAGATCTTTGAGATGGTCCTGACGCTGGCGCGATTTGACTACCAAGTCGTCGACGTAGCATTCCACCAGTGTGCCGAGGATTGGCTTGAATATGCGGTGCATCGCCCGTTGATAGGTGGCACCTGCATTCTTCAGGCCGAAGGGCATGACCCGGTAACAAAAGGTACCTTGGGGGGCCCTGAAGGCAGTGAACTCCTCATCCTCAGGGGCCATCCGGATTTGGTTGTATCCGGAGTATCCATCCATGAAGGAGAGGGCTTGGAACCCTGCCGTGGCGTCAATCAACAGCTCTATCACTGGAAGGGGAAAATCATCCTTCGGACAGTGGCGGTTGAGATCGCGGAAGTCGATCCAGACTCTGATCTGCCCGTTCTTCTTCCTGACCGGCACAATGTTGGCCAGCCATTTGGGGTACTGAACTTCCCTCACGAAGTTGGCTTTGATAATCTTGTCAACTTCGGCCTCAACCATGGCACCGTGAAATGGGTGCATCTTTCTGGGAGGCTGCTTGAACCCGCGATGGTTCGCCGGGAGACCGAGGCGGTGGACGGCTACCTGAGGATCTAGCCCCGACATCTCGTCATAGCCCCAAGCGAACACATCACAGTGCTGCCTGAGAAAGTCCACGTACTGCTGCCGCTCTTCAGAGGGAATGGCAGCACTAACCAATGTGGGTCTTGGATCTGCTTCGGTTCCAAGGTTCACTTGTATTAACTCATCGACCGTGGCGGGGACGCCATCCTCAAAGGCTGGGGGTGCATCTTCCTCATTCTCTCCACTCGGGGAGGGATCGTCCATGGGAGAGACTACGTTGGCAACTGCATTGGGGCTACCAGATCCTGCTGGGCCGCTGGTGCTGGCATGGGCGGTCGAGGTCATCTCATCAGGGGACTCACAAGCCATCGAGACCATGGCTACGTCCAACCGTTGAATCGGGAGGACGTAAGCGTCATCCAAACTTGCCCAGGGATCACTTACAACAGTGACAGGCTCGACCTCACCTGCCAGGATCTGCTTATCCTTGCTCTTGTAATAGTCCGCGTCTAGATAGCGGGCTTCACACGAGGCAAAGGGAGAGGCATCTCCTTGAAGCACGCCTACTCGACCGTTAAGGGAGTATTTAAGGCATTGGTGGTATGATGAGGGAACCGCCGCATGAAGGTGGAGCCATGGCCTACCCATCAATGCGTTATACGCAGTGTCTTGAGAGACTACCATGAATTCGGTGTTGGCAACCAAGTCACCGAACTGGGTCTTCAAACGTATCTTGCCGACCGGAGTTTGCTCGGTGCGGTCGTACCCCTGGATCCTGAGGTCGGAGGGAATCAAGTCATCCTCAGACAACCCCAATCTCCGGAGCGTCCGAGTTGGAATCAGGTTAATCCCGGACCCCGTGTCGACAAGACAGCGCCGGACATCAAGGCCATTGAACTGGCCAGTAACATACAGCAGACGAATGTGCCCCTGTATAGGAGGGTCTTCATCCTTACCGGAGAACGAGATAACTACCTGGCATTCGGCGTCCTCAATCGTTTCGGCGTGAAAGGCCTCTGCAGCCGCAACCTCTGTCTCAAACTGGAGGGGGCTCTTCAGGGCTTCAGCGAGTGCCTCGCGCATCTCAGATGACATGCGCAGAGCCTCAAGGATGGAGAGTCTCGCTGGGATGTCGGCCAAGTGCTTCAGTACATCATACTTTTTGGCTAAGCGCGAGCCCCTGGTTGCAGGAGGTTGCTCTACGGTTGGAAGCATGAAGGGCCTTGCCGGTTGGGCCGGCGGCCGACTGGTGCTTGGCGCATCTCGTTGTTCATTGGTTGAAGCCTGGGAAATAGTCACCGTACTGTGGTCAGGAGGCCGGGATGGACTCGTGGAAGGGCGGAGCTGATCGCGACGCGGCTGAGGCGGTTCTGCCTGGTCCCACACCACGAACAGTGGCGGAGGCGAATCCGTCATCCCCGGATGGGGGGGCTGCGCACGCTGAGCTCGGTTTTGAGCCTGCTGCCTGGTCTCAGTGGCGTGCACGGCCTGGCTGGAGAGGCCAACTGCTGTGCCCCGGTGACTCCTGTTGTTGCGGCTCCTCCGACGGTGGCGACGACCGGGGACACAAGGGAGGTCCACCTGGTGTCCTTCAACGTCGGGAACCGAAAAGGGATTTACCAGCTCGACGGTATTAACCGAAGCGTACCCATTACTGTCATCAGACGAATCATTCACCACTGGACGGATCCGGGGAGGGATCCCCATCTCCGGGGGCATGAAATCGCCGAGAGTGCGGGATAGTGGCGGAACTGGCGGGGCGCGCTCTTCCTTATTGCGCCGCCGCCGTTTGCTCTTCTTGGAAGAGGCAGGCTGGGACGACGATGCCGAAGCAGCACCCGCAGATTCTGGGGGCTCAGGTTGATTCAAGCGCGCACAGATGATTCCATGGGCGCGAATGATCGTCTTGCGGGCCATCCAGTTTTTATACTTCTGGGACCCGCGGTCGGAGACCAGCTGCCATTCGTCCTCATCGCCGCTATCGTCATCTGATCCCACGAACACGCCCGCCACTTGTGCTGGAGCTGGGCCCAACCTGATTACATTGTTGTTAATCTGGTCTTGGAGCCAATCCTTAAACACATAACACCGCTGGATGGTGTGCCCCAGGGCTCGATGGTAGGGGCAGTAGCGGGGGTTATCCGTGAGATGTGCCTCCTCTGGCCTCCAACACTCAGGCAGTCGCACAATCCTCTACTCCAGGGCGCTCCGGAAATAACCGGGGACCTGATCCTCGTGAAATGAGTACGTCAGGTATCGTGGGCCCCTGGGAGCGTGGTCTTGACGAGGGGCTGGAGGGGCCTGCCGAGGAGGTGGACCCTGATTATCTCGCCTGGGTTGTGGCGGTACATTACGCGGAGGGGCCGGCCGGTTCTGAGGCTGCCGTTGCTGGGCCGGTAACTGAGCCCGTGGAGGCGGATTCCTGTGAGACTGTGGAGCTGGCCTTGCCGGCAGTAGCTCCAACGGCCTGGGGGCCTCTATCTGGGCAACAGCAGCGGGCTCAGCCCTGCTGACTCTCCTTGCAGGGATCATAGGAGGCCGCGGGTGTGCCTGGCTGGCCTGTTGCAGGGCTTCCTCAAGACGTTGATCTTTGTCTGAGAAGTCCCTGAACCCTCCGGGGCAATTCCGAGTGATCAAGGAAGGGACCAGATCGGTCTTGACGTTCCCGACGCACATTGTCAGCAACTGCTCCTGAGTCAATGGCATGTCAAGGGAATACGTGAGACCCTTCCATCGGGCGACGAAGTCCGCGACTCGCTCATCAGGCCTCTGCTTGCACTTGAAGAGGTCTTCGATACTCGTCTTCCGGGTCGTGGAACTGAACTGGTAGAGGAATTGTCTACGAAGGTCCTCCCAGCTAGTTATCGACCCGACGGGGAGCTGGCTGTACCAGACAAATGCTGGCCCTTCCAGTGTCTGGACAAAGCAGCGAAGCTTAGCGGCCTCTTGCTGCGCCGGAGTCCCCAACATAGGCCCGCACCTCGAGTTGAAATGGGCCAAATGCTGTGGCGGATCTCCAGTTCCGTTGAAGGGGGCAAAAGTGGGATTCCCGAATCCCGGAGGTGCCGGCATGTCATCCACCAATGCTGGGTATGGCTTGCCGTCCGGTGGGATTGCCACTTGCCGAGTCTCCAAGGCTTCCAAGCGGGAAATGAGTGCCGCCATCGGATCGTCCGGACATGGGTTCCAGTCCTGGCAAGGATCTCTACCCACGAGCGCATTGCATGGCCCTTCAATCGGGTCGTCGACCGGGTCGTCGAACTCGGCAGCTCGTGGGATGGCGGGCGGAGCGGCCCTTGGGGCAGCGGGAGGAATCCGAGCGGGGTCTCTCAGGTAGTCACGCCGCTCGGGAGGGTGTGGTGAAACATACCGCGCCCTCTTGCCATAGGCGATGGCCTCTCTCCTGTCGGCGAACACGGAATAATCACGGTTGCCCGGGAGAGCCTCATCGAGGGGTGGTTGTTCCTGTCCCTGCTGTCCTGGCCTAGGATCACCGTAGTCAGGCCGCTGCTCTGCAGCGCGCTCGGCGAGGAGCTGGTCAACTAGCTTCTTCTGCTCGGCGAGCTGTTGACGTAGCATAGCCTTCTCGGGATCCTCATCTGCCCTCTGCGTGGAGGCAGACGGGTCGGCGGGCTTTATAGCCTCGCCGTGCTCTTTACCTTTGCTGACGTTTCGGCTCAACGTCAGTGCTTCAGTGGGTGCGGGGAGCCCCAGGAGGTTCCTCTGATGACGAGTAACTCTCACCGATGGATCCAACAACTGCTTGTCTTCGGGGGGAGAGCCCCCGTCGAGAAGCTCCAAACTGTTCCCCTCCCCCGACAGGTCAGCCATATTGACTGTTTCCGTCCCCGGGGATGTACCCTCAGGGCCACCCAGTGAATCGGGCTGTCGGCGAATCGCACTGAAGCGTAGGGCAGCGTACTGCCCCCATCCACGGATATACACGTGGGGAGTGGCTTCCTCGATAACCTTGCGGAGTACTTGAAAACACTCAACGCATCGTTGTTGGAGGGCCTCGTGGTGCCCAAATGACCCGGGGTGCCGAACCGCGGGGAGCGTGGCCAGGTCAATTTGACGGCACTGCTCACCAATATCCTCCAGGTGCACTTGATTCCCGGGATATGACATTTTTAGGTGGTGAAGACGGGAGTGAGTCTCCCGGAGAGTTCGGCAGAAGCATTCGAACTCATCCGGGGTGAGCGATTCGGGTGCATCAAAGTCCGGTCCTGCGACTGGCCAAAACTTCTCAGGGAAGTGGCCCTCTGCAAGGACGGTCCAGAAGCTCCACGACTCAAGCTCGGGACCCAGGTCTCCTTGGTCCTCTTCAAAGACTGGGAATGGACGGGGAACCGGCAGTGGTGCCGAGGCGGGCCGCCGGGCCGACGGGCTGGCCGGCGGTGAATACGGCGAGCAGGCCGATTGGCCTCCATATCCCGGGCCGCCCTCTGAGGGTGGCGGTGCCCTGGCTACCACATCACGATAGGACGGGCCGGCGAGAAAACATCTTTCCGTAGCGTCGGTGCTCGCCGGGGGTGCACTAGATCGTGGTTCGACCGTCGGTCCCCAGAAAAAGTCCCCGGGTTCTCCGATCGAGGCAGAAGGCGCTTCCGGAGGGGCCGGTACCAACCACAAGCTTGATCCTTGGGGGTCTACCAGGCCCTCGCTACTCCGGATATACCTTCGGAGAGAAGCGGGGATCGTGTCGATCTCGCTCTCGGGAAGTACGAGGCTGACGTGCCGCATTCCTACCCCTGCCCCTGACTGGCGGGATTGGGGGGAGGGCTCTGTCGCCGAATCATACTCCGCCTCTGTATCAGAGAAACAGACCGGTCGGATCTCTGTCCGGAATTTCGTGACATTCTTCTCTCGGCGTCGACGCCTCGCCCTCCTGCCCCTGGGTGGTTCTTCGGGGCACGACTGATCTCTATCCTGGCGTCCTCCGGCCGCACTGGTGCTGGGGCCAAGAGGACTGGAAACCAAGGTGCGAGGAGCACCGGGACAGATATCAAAGGGGACGCGGGGAGAGATGATTCTGGGCGGGCCTCCGGGCCGAGATCGGAAGGCGGGGTGACCTATGCCTCTTGGATCGGCCTCACGGAGTATCCCCTGTTGGCGAATAGCGCTACCGCGAGGTGGTCCGCGGTGGCTATTGCCTGTGCCAGCAACCGGGAGAGTCAACCCAACCTGCCTTTGGGGCGGTCGGGGCCTCGATCCGGGTCGGGCATAGAAGTGCCCCCGCTCAGGATGCGCAGGGGCCTGGTGACTGGAGCCAGCAGTGGCTTGAGCCAACGCGGCCGCTGTTGCTAGGGCCCCAAGGTGGGCATCCTCTTCCGCTCGTGCCCGACGTTGGCGTCGAGACAGACGAGTCGGGATGAGCGGCGCAGGCAGGTGGAGAGCCTGTTCCTCGACTTGAGGGGCCTGGCGGTGGTGTCGCCGTGGCTTGGCGGGAGCCCTTATCGTGGATCCCTGGAGCGGACCTCGGATAGGGTAGTCCCGGGCATCTTCCACTTCATCCGCATAGGGGAAGGAGTTGTCGGAGCGCTCCGAGGATAAGCTCCCAAAGCGGTTAGACGTCGAGGTAGGCAGCGGTGCCTCCCTGCGCGGCCCTCGGGGGCGGCGTTGGCGGCGAGGTGCAGCTCCCTCGAGGTCTAGGCGAGCCATGTCCCTGGTGGGGATGACTCCCTCTTCCTCATATCTCCGCACCAAGCTGTTGATCACCCTTCTTTGGATGACATCCGAGGGGGAGAGAGGGCGTGGTTGTCCCGCAATTGCGGCTGCTGGGACAACTGTGGAACGGGCGGGACCGCGCGGAGTAGCCGCGTCGGTGTTTCCCCTACCCCTGCGCCAGTGGGCGGGCGGCGATCGGGCACTGGATTGGGCGGCTTGATTTCTGAAAGCGGGGAGAAGAACCTATTAACACTGACAGGAAAAGGAATCGACAACCAACCATTAGTGCCACGACGCCTTCCGTGGGGGGGACCCAGGCCCTCGACGTCGCGAGACGGAGTGCCCGAGTTCCCTTCCCCAGCCCCTGGCGGGTAAAACTGAATGATCGGTCGAGCAGCATGCTGGTCTTCCAACACCTCTGAAAGCCATCGGTCTTCGTATCGAGGAGAAGAGATTCACGTCGGGTTCACCATTTTTCTGTTTCGGTGCGGATGTGCGTCGGGTTACGCTGTTCCGCCAGGACGCGTTCGCGCGTGCACCCGTCGACCCGAGGGGATAGGCGCGCGGCTTGTGGTCCCGCAGTCCCGCTTCCCAAGGGCGGGCGGCATCCGTCCCTTATTCAGGGGCGTCTGCTCCTTGATCGAAACCGGGATGATGGGATGTCGGCTCCTCCTTCCGTGGACGTCTCCTCGGAACTCGTCGCCTAATCCGGGTCTCCCTCATAGATTTAAGAATGTTTGTGAATCTCGTTCCCGGCGCCATATCTTCATGGACACCGGTTAATTACGCTGCTTCCGCCCGGACGCTCCAAGGAGTCCGGTTGGGGCAGCAACCTGCGGTGAGGAGACCGGGTGGCTCTGGGTGTCGGGGGCGTGTCTTGACACTGCGACTCTGCATGTCTGCCTTCCGTCCCTAATAGGGCTTCTCGAAGGCGTGATGGCCTGAGGCATCCCGCACTGGGTGCGGGGAACTGTGTTACCTGAGGTTTTCCTCAGCTTCCCATGTTTAACACGGGGTATGCCGCGAGTTTAACGTCCAGCGGGGACGGCATCGGACTGATCAACACGGGGAGTGGATCAGATGACAGAACCCCTTGCGGGGAACCTCCGACGCTGGGGCCAGCACATGGGCGGCTTCCCGAGTGAAGTGGAGTGGAATGAAATGGCATGACCCCACCGGGATGTGGCGGCCCGGGTGAGGATCAGGGTGGATGATGGAGTGAAGATCTTGGACCCCGTAGGGGCTTCCTACGTACTGCGCGTTAGCGCGGATCAAAGTCAGCGTAGTTCGGATATACAGTTTAACGTCATGCTGGACGTCGGCAAGCCGACTCACAGAGAGATCGAGGCCGCCGGGCGGAGGATTGAACCGAACCACCTCGCACAGAGGGGGATGGAACGGCCGGGTGGATCACAGTTTCACGTCATGCTGGACGTTGGCAAGCCGACTCACAGAGAGATCGAGGCGGTGGGGAAGCACAATGGAGATACACACGTGCAGTCCCCCACGGAGCGGATTCATAGGTGAATCGAGGCGAGTGTGAACTCGGGAGGGGTCCACTGATGGACGAACCGACGTACATACGACCGGGACGACCAGGTGGCGGGCTTGAACCTCGGAGAGGCTTCCTACGTACCCTGTTTAGAAGACAGGGATCAAAGTCCACGTAGTTCGTTGGGTTTGTAACACTCTACCCCCGTGGGTGAAGGCCACTCCAATCCCGACATCCCTGCAGAGACGAGCGGGTGGGGGCCACATCCAAACCGGGGGGACCCTGCGTGCGGAGCACGGGATCAGGTTGCGAACGGTTTAACGTCTTGCCGGACGAAGTACAGTTTAACATCGTGTGTTGAGGACGAAGGTGCTTGGCAGTTTAACGTCTTGCAGCGCGGACGATGGGGGCTAGGCAGTTTAACGTCATGCAGCTTGGACGTAGCGCAGTTTAACGTCGTGCGGGACGTATGCAGTTTAACGTCGTGCACGACGTATGCAGTTTAACGTCGTGCAGGACGAATGAAGTTTAACGTCGTGCCGGACGTATGAAGTTTAACGTCGTGCAGGACGTATGAAGCCGCCGGTTGGTCCGTGTCACTTCGCGCGAGCCTGGAAGGCTGCACGGGAAGACAACGCACGGTGCGGGCACCTGCGATGAAGATCATCGGGCGCCACGCAGGCGGGTACCCAAAGGGGGTCAAAGGGGGCGACCCTGGGGGTTTGCGTGCAAAAGAGGAGCTTTGCGCGCAATACCGCGGGTCGGCGCGCAAATGGACGGGCTGGCGTGCAATTGGGCCAGCACTTTGCGCGCGGATGATTGAGATTGCGCGCACCGGGCTTCAGATAGCGCGCGGGGGCAACAGCTCATTCTTAAATCGAATGGCCACTTTGAGAAGGGGGGTGCGCGCAATCGGGCTGGATTGCGCGCACCCCGGGGGCAATTGCGCGCAAGAGGCTTCTTTTGCGCGCGAAGGCCTTAGGGTGAAGAATGAATCAAAGGAAAGGAGCCCAAGGGATTGCGCGCGAAGGCGAACCCCGGGGCCTTATTGCGCGAAAGCAAAGAGGTTACCTGAAGGTCGGCATTGCGCGCGGAAGGTGTTGGATTGCGCGCACGGGAGACCTTTCGAATTCTGGCAACCTTCAAAACGTCGGGGGTCGCCTTATATTTATAGGCAACCCCTGGCACGGAATCCGGTTCGCGGGCGCGGAATCCTCGTCTCGGGCGCGGAATCCAGACCTGGCGCGCAAGGGAGTCGCGGGAGCTCGGGGCGCGCAAAATTGCGCGCCGGCCCTGCAGATTGCGCGCATCCCAGGAGGATTGCGCGCTGCGACTCAACTTTGCGCGTGGGCCTCTAAAATTCCGCGCAAGTCCTCCGGGCCCTTCGGAACAGGCTTCTGACTCCAAATATCACATCGCTTTCCACATCCGGAGCTTTGTTTGGGAACAACGGACTTTTCCGGCGTCTACAAATATATTTCATGGTAGTAAGCCAAAATTTAAAAGCGAAATAGTCTCCCACACATTCTCATAATATGTATAAATAATATATCATGTTAATAAGATAAGTAATGTATTCTCTATGTCCTATAGCTTTGAAGGGAAGCAAGAGAAGCTAAGGATGGAAGAGAGAAAGATGGTTAAAGGGAATAGGGGAAAGAAGGATTTTCCCATATGTGATAACTGTTGAAAGAACCACCTTGGTAAATTCTTGAATGGAATGGGAGTTTGTTATATGTGTGGAGTAAAAGGATACCAAGTACATAACTGTAGGGGAAAAAGGATTCAAATGTACAATGCTTCATCTTCACGGAGTTGGGACACTACGCGAATCAATGTCCAAATCATCAAAGTATGCCCAAAACGATGCAATTGGATAATAATCAAGTTATGAAACTACCAAAGATGAAGAGGATTGATTAGTGTTATAATTTTGTCATTAATGAATTATGTCATTTCAGTGTTGTATCGATGATGTACCAGTTATATGAATTATGGAAATAAATAAGGATTGTAATGCAGTACTATTTCATTAAGGATTTGAGATTATATGGTACTATAAAAGTGACTCAACATCAAGTTAATCTTCTTTTTGGAAAATACATGGTTTCAGGAAAGATAAACCTTAATATAGTTCTGACACTGAGATAGTAATTTTGGAATAAGAGATGGTTTTTTGGATAAATTATGTTCGATATTCTTGATTACTTTGAAACTAATTAATTTTTGGTTTATTCCATTTTTATTGGACTATAAAACATTTTGGGATATAAGGAGTATATCCATTATTCTATAAGTAATAAGGGAGCATGAATATAATCAATATGGTTTTACAAAAATTCAAGTTATTACTGTGTTTTATTAGAATTCATGATGAAGGTATTCACATTTTATTACATGGGAAAAAAGTATCTTCATTGTGTTTACATTCCTCATAAATTTTGGACTGTGAGTTCAGATAGAAGTATTTTGGATAAATCTAAAGGATGGAATCAATTAAGTCTGACATTGGATACTATTTTTACGGTTAAATCATTTCTTGAGATTATTTTTGGATTATCATAAAAAGGAAATCCTGGAGGTCGGGCGACAACTCATCGCATCCGGTAAGGCTGCGAGACTTGAACCTGCTACCGAAAGGCAACAAGGGTGCATCATCTACCCCTGGCCTATGTGATATCCTGGTTTGTATAATTTCATTTTTTAAATAATATCACAAATGAATTATAAATTCATTTTTTGGACCCTATACGATAGGGATAAATAGAGTATTTTTATGTTATATTATCTTTTAGAGTGAAAGATGAGTTTGAGGTTGAAATTTGTTAAATGATAGAACTTTACTTGTCAAGTATATATTTTTTCAATTATTCTATGTAGAAATTAATTCTAAACCTTTATTTAAGGGATCTTAATACTAAAAATGTATAACCCTAATACCTTATGTTTTGTTGAACTGATGATATTTTAAATCATCATAAATTGATGGCTTTGAGCCCTCAATTTTACACGTGTTTGGGATTGATGACTTTAATCACTCCTTATTAATATTTAAATTTTTCCTCTAATTCTTTGTCTCTAATTTCCACCAATGTTTTCCTAATAGAGATCATAATTTGGGGGTGACTTTTCATTTCCCTTTCCCTCTTATTAAGACTAAATTTTATTAACCTAATTTCTGATGTGGGTCTTCCTCAAAGGTATTTTATATTTTTAACTTTTATTTTTGAAGAACAGTTTCAAATTGCGAGGATGCAATTTATTGAAGGTGGGGAGAATGTAACACCCCAGGATTTCATAGTACATTATCTTTTCAAAGTAATTCAATAACTTGCGCAACAGACCACACAGAGTTTGAGCGCACCACAACTTACCAAACTAGCCGTTCAAAAAGCGGTTATGAATAGTGTAAACTAAATTTTGAATTTTATATACTCTATAAAAATATAGAATCTATATTATGTGTTTCATAGACATAATATAATAACAAGTTCATTTTTTTCAGACAAAAGAAGTATTAAAAAACAATTTTACCACCTTTTAATGGAGAAACCTTTTTTGGTCCAATATTTAACACATTTATATATTCAATTTCACAAAATTAAATTCTTCTTTAGAACCGGGGCATAAAAATTTAGTTTTGATAAAATGTTTGTGTTTTTATGATAACTTTCATATTTGGGTGAATAGTAAAAAATAATAAATTTTAACGGAAAACAACCTTTTTAATAAAAAAAATTTATAGTGTTCAATTATATATTTGAATAGTTTGGAAGTATAATTATATTAAATTTATATGATTTAATACAATGTTGGTCATTATAAGTAATTTCACAATTATATTTGACATAAACACATGACAAACTTTTGATAGTTTTTACTTTAAAACCCCCGCTTTTTGGTTTTGACAATGGGAATTAATTTTAAATTAATAAATGAAACATATATGTTTTTAATTTGGTAAAATAGACTTACTTTTTGAATTCTGAATATCAAAATTAGCTTAGGTTGAATTTTTGGTATTTTTCTAAAAACTTTCAGTTTTTGATGAGTTGTGAAAATTACTAAATTTTAATTAAAAACAACTTTTTAATCAAAATAATTAATAGTTATAAATTATATTATTGAGTAGTGTTAAAGTATAATTAGATTATATTTTTACCATTTAATCCAATGTTGTTCATTGGATTTAATTTTACATTTAAACAAGACATAAATAAGCACCAATATTTTGATAGTAATTATTTCTTAAAAACAACAATTTCATTTTGAAAGCAGGAATTAAATTTAAATTGATTTATACCACTTCTGTGTTTTTAATTTGGAATAATGGATTCTATATACGGAATTAGGATATCCAAATTTTGTAAATAGGTAACTTTTATTTTTATACATTATGAATAATTAGTTCGGAAAATATTTTATTTACAATGGTTAAAGAGTAAATCCGATAAATAAGGGGAAATAATATAATATTATAACAATAATTAGTTACCATAACATGTGTCATATTCCTATTGGTTGATTAATTTCCGACCATGGGCAATCTTGGGTTGACTTTGGGACCCCATGGAGCCACATGGGTGTGATAATGACATTTTATATTATATAATCTAAAGTGAAGACAAAAAAAAACAAAAGAAAATAAATTTTAGTAAAACAATTTTATATGATGATATATAATTGATCAGTTTGACTATAAGAAGTCATTATAAAGATAAAAATATTTCCTAAATCATGATATTTTATTTATAATTTTTAGAAATAATATAAATATATTTATATATGACACAATAATGACGAAGTATTTTCTTTATTAAAGAAAGAATCAAATAAATTATATTATAAATATTAAAATAAGTATAATTTTAATGTTTTGATTCCATAAAATAATTTTATAGGTTAATAAGACATGTTAAGGTTGATTTAATGAAATAATTTCAAAGTAATAATGTGGTTATGACTTTAAATAAAATAAATTATTAAATAATGCCAAAATTGACATAATTGTGTTTTTAAAACAAATACTATATTATTGGTTGATATAATATTCCTAAAATTATATGGTTCAGTCAAAGGGGATAAATAATATTATATGTGTCATTACTGAACCTATTGGGATTCTCTTGGGAATTTATAGTATGTTCATTAACCATATAATATAAAAATACAAAGGGACATGGTAAAAGTAAAACTATTTAACTAAGAGATAAATCTAAATGATAAAGTTAATATGGTTACCTAAAATTGTCCAAAAACTATTAGTTGAGAGGATCTCGACCCATACCCACCCTATCATAGAAATAAAATATTTTTGAGCCATTAGAAAATGATTATTATTTTATTATAAAATAATATTTCAAGATGTTCCTAATGTGACCTTAACCTCTCTTATAAAAGGACACTTACCCTTCTCTTAATTTCACACCTCCAAATCATTCTGGTTCAACCAACCCCTACCCAAATGTCCCAAAAACACCACTCACATTATCCTAATGGACATAATTTTGTCATAATTCCATCCCAAGGATGCCTTTTGATCAAATCAAAAGGAAGAACCCGTAGAAGAAGAGGTTAATCTACCCTCAACCAAGGAAACGTACAAGGTAAGCAATTTTCTTCTCACTCATTATTCCTGTGAGATTCATGTTATATTGCCACTATTTCCTTTTTTGTGGTGTATGTACTATATATAATTGGATTATTTATGTAATACACATTAATTTATGTGTCTTTACATCTTCATTTTATGACACACCTTTCATGGGATGTATGTTTCGTAAGTTACCAAATTTGTAAGGGTTAATTTCACAACCTCTTTATTATCCGAGGTTGTTTTTACATAAGTATCTACTGGGATGCCTTTATCATCCACATCCGTGTTTTCTTAAAAATTTATTTCAAAACATTTTCTTACTATTTAAAAGACTATGGGTTAAAGTCATTTATACCCTTATTTGACCTTATATGTTTTGAAAGGAATCTTTCTGTCATTTTCCAAACAAGGTACATTACAACCTTTTCTACAAAATTAATGTAAGAATTTTTTTTAACTTATACAGTGGGTATGGTTATTCTTCGCCGTTATAACATTGTCAATTCTTACCTTATAATCTTATTGGAATATTTTCAAAAGAAATGTTTTCTTTTATAATTATGCGACATTAAATGATTTCAAAAAAGAAAGAGATATTTCAATCAAATAGTTTTGATTTCATCTATGTCAACTTCCTTTGATGGATTTTATACTTGTTTGACGTCGATTCCTTATGATACAAATCTTCCATATTTTATTGATGGTTTTGTGATATGTTTGACTGTGGATGTTTTATTTTTATACCATTCATGGTTTATGGTTAATGTATTGACATTTCGTATGCTAGTTTTAGTATGGATGTTTATGTTATATTTCAACCTTTTCTTAAGATGAATGTATTGGACTAGTATGTTCAAGGTTGGGGACCAGTAAAAGTAAGCCCTTCAGGTTGGGTTCCGTTTACAGCAGACCCTCCGAGTTGGAGTCTGGTTACAGAGGCTCTTTGGGTTGGAGTCCAGGTACAGAGGCTCTCTATGGTGGAGTCCAGTTACAGAGGCTCTCTAGGTTGGAGTCTGGTTACAGAGGCTCTCCGGGATGGGGTCTGGTTACAATTATCCCCTAGGTCCTAGCACGAGGCCTTGACACAGAAATTAAAGTCCGACATTATGCATTCCATCATTATGAAATTAGTTATTAAATGTGATTATTCGACTAGTATAATATCCATGTGCATGTTTATTAGGTAAGGATTGATTTATATTTGCCATATTATATTCAAGTTTATGTTTAAAAGGCTGTGGTTTTTATTACACATCTTACCTTAAAAGTTTATAGCTGCTTCTAAATTATTTACCCTTACTGAGCATCTGAGCTCACCCCTTTCTTATGTTTTATTTCCCCATGATATGAAGAAGTTATTTATGAGTGAATTTTAGGCATAATATACTAGGATTGGATGTTTATAATGGAATAAATTAGTGTTGTTTTTCTTTTCAAGTTGTAATGTTTAGCTTCATGTATGTAATCTATTTTTCCAAGACTAGTAAACAGATCGGTCCTTCAGGACCGGATTCGTTGTAATAAATCCAATGTCATGTAATAATGAACCGACTCTGAGTAACTGGGGTTGGGGAATTACAATCCATCACATAAATCTATAATCATATATGAAAAAACTTACTATCATGCATACCAGCCCATTTAACTAGTTGAGTAGTGAACCATCCATCATCCCACTAAGTTGTAGGGAAAAAAACCCATCCTAGAGCCCATTGGGTGTCAGTCTCCCTAACCAATATGGGTAGGTAGGTGTAGGAAATCTTAGAATATACATGATATAATATGGCTCACAACCACACTATGTTCATATCCTTAACTAACATGCAACTATATCTAATGTTAATTGTACTCTTGACTGCCACTACTAAGACCCGATATCCTATAAGAACCCAAGGATTTTAAAGACCTACATTAAATTGATTATTTTCATTAAAAAAATTCAATTTTATGTAATTTGTTCATTATCCATTAATTAACTATTAATATTATTCCCAATTACATTGCATTAATCATTAGTTTAATGTACATTCCCTCAAGGCATAATCCATACAGAGCCCACTCTTTCTCAAGATTAACATCTTTTCATCATTTCTTTTCCACCATCACCAACCCCATGGGTTAATAATAATATTTTCATTATTATCATCATTTCATAACCTAGGTATTCTGGGAAACCCATCCTAAACTACAACCGTGTTAAACATGAAAAAAATTACACCCTTCTACCTCAAGAAGTGTGGAAGTAATGAAAAGAAAACAATCAACACAACTGTCAGCCATTAAAGAGCTTGATAAGAGAGCATCATAACTCTCAACACCATATAAATGTATAATCTAAATTTCAACCCCAACACCCGCATGATTATCTCGTTCAATCTCTCCATCACATGCTTAAACTAATGCTATAACATCAGGGACTCCCTTCCCACATCATACTAGAAGTCCCATGCTCAACCATCCTTGGATCATATTATATTCGGGCCACCCTACCCTGTACCACACCTTCAATCCCAAGAAGATACATCTTAGGATCAGAACACAACAGCAGCAGGAAACAAAAATCATAACCAATAGGGAAATATTGGTCATAAAAAAAAGAAGAAAACCTTCACACATAAAAAATCTCACACAACACCAAACTAAAGGCACTCAACCTTCTCAAGAATACATTAAACTCAGGACCTAGTAATTACATCTATTAAACAACTAGTTCTTCTTCTATCACGAAATAACTGATTCATTACTTATAGGTTCTAATAGCAGGAAACATAAGGCATTATGATATCATAAGATGTAGAAAGGTGAACATGATTTTACTGTGGAAACCAGTTTCATAATACTATGAGAAGTACTGTTCTAAATTAACATGAATTTTAATATATTATCATCAAGAATAATGATTATTTACATTTTTTATCAATTCCATTTACACATGGAAGATTATTTCCTATAAAATATATTTTTTCATTTCATCAATTTGATCATTTAAAAATTACAATATCCACCAAATTACAGACATGCCTATTTTTTAATTACTCTAAAGAAAATTAATTATTAATTAATTTTGGTTTTAATTTCTATACCAATTTCAACATGCTACTCAAATCATAGTAACATAGTACAAAATTATAGAATCGATATCATACTATCTAGAAAATCAAGAGGCAAACCACTATCACTGTATAAATCATGTCAACATGATGTTTCTATCAAATTATTTATTAATAATTTTAAATCATTACTAGGTCAGTTTCATTTCCCTCAAAGGGGATAAACCATGATATCATTGCAATTTCAAATAAAAAATAAGATTATAAAAACATCACCTACCTCAAAGATTCAATTTTATTCGCATGAGAAGATACCAACATTGCAAATCTAGGGCCCCTATCCTATAAGAAAATTCATCCCTCGAAGGATGCTGTAGTATAACCAAGCCAAAAAACAATCATTATAAACATAGAAGTTTTCCACCATATCATTAAGGAATAAATGGGAAGAAATGTGAATAGTGATAGAGAACATTATAGAAAACAAAGAATGAACGCATCATGGATCACCACAGTTATAAGTGAGTTGGAAATGATTAATCCATATCGAAGTAATATCTACACACCTAGAATGAGGTTTACTACCCATTTGGAAAATGAGTGAACCCATAGTTTTTAGGGATAACCCATGCCATTATATCATTTTGACTATTCAATATATGGAATTTGAACAATGTGTAACCCTTACACACTATGCAATCACTAGTTTTTATGTTTTTCTAATAAAGTTATTATGTCAAACCTTTTAACCAACAATAAATTCACATTATATAGCTCCCAATGAACCTTCATTAACAAGATATGAACTTATTACAGACCATGAACTATTCTCAAAAAACCCTTGAACTAAGAATACATGGTGCGAAATATTTATTCATTGTGAATTATCCCTAAATCCACCTTTTTAGGAGTCAAAACCCTTGAGATTCACTATAAGTCTCCTCTAGCACCATATGTTTTGGAAAGATAATAATTATTGGACTACAGGTACTTGTGTCATTATATTAGAAACCTATAAAACAATTATCTTCCTCTTTAATCCAAAACTATGCAATAGAGAAAACAAAAAGGGGTCGTCTGAATAGCCACCCCACAAGGTACCTCTCAAGGCTCTCACCATCTCAAGAGATCAACCACATCAACATAGGAATAACATGAAAGCATGAAATAGAAAAATCCATCTTCCAAGAACTATATTGGGAGAAATAACCCTCAAAATCGAGGTATTCCATCACAAGCAATAAGAGGAAACCTTCTTAAAAACCAAAAAGATCAACATAAAAAATGGAACATTTTTACAATAGAAGAGATAAACATTAAACATCATGGGGGGTGTCAAGACTTTTTTAATAATCATACCGATTCTTTCATTCCATCAAACACTCAGGATCCATATTTGAGCATCAGTTCATATTATTTCATGTATTTTCCACTATTTCTATCTATTTCCCTCCTTTTCTCTTTTGAAAAGAAGTCATGTTTTTTTTCAATAAAGTAGGATTGACCTCTGACTCCTTCCAAAAAAATAGTTTCGAGTACTGAGTGTGCATCTACAACTCATGTTACTAGATACTATCATCCATGCCACTTTTCCAACACATGAAACAAAAGAAGGGAATATAATTCCAAGACTACACATTATCCTAGTGGTCCTGGATATCTATAGGCCACTCCACAAAGGTTTCTTCATATTTAAAATTGATCACACCTAATCAGTGACATGAGAGTTTCCATAAATATAACAAAAAAGCAGCAACAAATGAAAAATAACATGTATTCAAATCATCATTGGGGGAAGTTATATCTGATATTCCATGAATCCAACATGAGACAATAACTTGAAATTCCCAAAAAGGTTGATAGAAAGATTACTGTCAAGAAAAGAAATTACTACCCACGATGAGGTGTCACCTTCAGAAACACATGATCCACAAGATCAGACACCATAGGACTCCACCTATGATTGGGATAATATTTTTGATGATCCATTGCAAGCATGAACCTCTCCCGAATTATCTAATCCATCTCTATCATATTAAGTATTAACTTAGGCCTAAGAATTAATGCACCTCTAACCATAGTCCAGTACAATGGAGAACATAATAGATGAACATAAAAAGATAAAAACATCAACATACCAATTTTTTAGTGGAAAATATTATTTTAATTAAACTCATCCATGGGTATCCACATCTTCCACATACCTCCAAAATCTAATACATAATTGTGCAACATGTCTTATAGAGTTTGGATGGTCTTCTCTTACTAACCATATTTTGGTGGATGAAATGTAATGTTAGGGAAAAAATGATATCCAAAATCATGTTGGAGACCTATCTACACCCTATAAGTAAAACAAGGATCTCAATTAGTTATGATCTTCCTCATGGAATCATGGAGACACAATACCTCCTCCACATACTACCATGAAAAAAACTCTATCAGGAATGATTACCTGATCTCTATAAGGTGGTATTATTTTCCCAAACAATCTACTATCACCCGTATTGAATCATAGACTCCTTGGGATCAAGGTAAACTGGTAAAAAAGTCTATTTATATGTCCTCCCTCTTAAAATAAGGAATATATAATGGATACCAAAAAAATAAGAAAAAAAATGCTCAAAATTCTTCATCTAGTAGAACAAACAATAAGAAAATATTTAAAACTACACGATTCAACCAAGGCCACCAAAACTGCCCTCTCAAATTAGAGTACATATTTTTCAAACTAGGGTGTAACACCAAATAAAATATATGGATCTCAAAGGAACCATATCATGTATCACTAATGAAATGAAATCCATTCCTTGGAAAACATTCGGTGTTGTACATCCTCATACCAACCATTATGGGGATCACCAAAAACTAATCAGTCTCTCAAAACCTACACAACAGAATCCACTTACTAAAAATCCTCCAGATGATTCCCCAAAGAGGATTGGACTATCATAAAGAGAACACAAACTCTACCCAAAACCTCTTCAATATCTAGATGTATAACCAAGATTTATTCCATCACCCTCCAGGAATCTGCAAATTAATGCTGGACATCTCTACATGACTTCCTACTAATCACATCACCTAAATAATTTCTCCTTCTTGACGTATATGAAATCCTGAAGTCTTAATCTTTAAATAATTATATCCAATGATGCTGATGAAATTTAAAATCAAGATGGGAGAATACATACCACAAGGTCTTGTGATCAGTAAAGACCAAAAAAGATTTACAGATGAGTTAAGGTCTATACAAATTGAAACAAACCACATCTTCCTCCATCTCAATATCCTAGGTTGTATAGTTATGCTTTTGGGTATGTAACTACTAAGAACCATAACATATAATAGTTCTCAGTTTAATCAGAAAACATCCAATGAAATGGTGCAAATCAATATAGAAAACCTCAATATGAAATTCTTCTGAAAAAACAAACCATAACACGTAAAAATTATACTTTATGTACTTGAATTCTTCCTAAAAATGGTAAGTCCAAAAGAATGCCTGATTATTCAAGGACAAGGCTACTAGAGGTGTCATAATCTAAGAGGAATCATCTATGAACCTCTAGTAATATCTTTCAAGACCAAGGAAGCTCCTCACCTCTTCCAATTTCGTAGGGGATTCCTAGGAAAAAAACCACCTCTATATTCAATAGATCCCTATCTACTCCCTAGTAAGATACACAATTCCATATGAACTAGAAATCATGAGATGAAAACTCACACTTCAAAAAATTCCCAAATAGATTCTCACAATAATGAACTCCTAAAATAGCATGTAGATGTTTTTCATGATCCTCCCATGACATAGAGTCCATAATAATTTCATCGAGGACAACCAATATCAACATTTAAAGGAACTATTTAAACACTACACACACCAACCCTATGATAATGGATGAAGAATTCATTACAACAAATTACATCATAACGAACCCATAATTCCCATGCCGATAATCAAGCATAGTATTCATGAAATTCACATCCTTCACCAACATATGATGATATCTTAGAAACAAATAAACTTTTGAGAACCAATTTTATCCCTTCAGATAATATAATATATCATCAATATGTTTAATAGGATACTGGTTTTTCATGATCTCTTTGTTTATGTGATGATAATAAATATAAAGAAAAACTACCCCTTTACTTCTTCACAAAAAAAAAAACCGGTGCATCCCAAGATGACACCGTCACCCACAAAAAAAGCATTGTACATTATTTAATTGAAATGTACTCACAAATAATACAAATTAGAAGGCACCATCCTATATGGATATATCAAGATTGTAGAAAAACATGGTTGCATATCAATCCCAAACTAGATCCTCCATCGAGGGGGTAATGCTGAAACCTCCTCTAGAAATAAATATGGGTACTCTTAGCGAACATTTGAAAAATCAAACTATTGAACCTTAGATGATATTTGAATCAACTCCTCCATAAAAAAGGCAAGGATGGAATAGTCCTCTGGCCCCTCCAGGAGTCTTTCTTACCATAAAACGGAATTGTCTCTCCATCAGTGTAATAAAATACAAAATGCCTCATGATGGTATAATTGATTTTTTTCATCGACTACAAGCAGTCCATGGTATGAAATATGTAATATGGATGTATCCTTAACCATATGAAGTCCCCCAAGAGTGTTTCTAACTAAACACTAGCTCATATTATCTATATAATTCATCCATGTTGTCTCAACCTCTAACTAGCATAGTTAATGCCAAGGGATTTGAAAGTCTCTCTAACACAATTACTAAAACATGAATAAGGGAAGATGATATAAAGGAGTTCTTAACTCCTAAATAAAACAAAGCATGAACCGTTGTATAAAATAAGAAAAGGGTAACCTGAATAACGTTTGGATCTCCTGGTGCTTCAATGATATAGTATGAAGTTGAAAATGACCTACCCCATGACCTAACTGATCCCACAAATGAAATAATCCGTGGATTCACTCTCCTCTATGAGCATTAGGAGAATCTCAAGGCTGTAGTTAACATATCCCATCTCTTCTATACTGATCCCAATCTAAAACATCATACTTCTGAGGCCTCGGCTAAAACTATATCAATAGAAAAGCCAAAAGCGGAAAACGTTTCACAAGATGGATTCTCAGAAAGATCGAACAGTCTTTCCATTGATGACCTAAAATACCAAAATAAAAACATGATTATTATCCCATGTCATAGGTCTGGGAGATTCCAACCTCAGATAAAGGAGATGAAGAGGGATGGGACATACCCATGGATAATCGAAAAATATTATTTCCATGAAACTGGGAACCCAATACAATATATCTATTTCATGTAGAATCCAGATGAATCCCCTATCATTATGATCCAGTTCTAGATAGGATCCTCTTAATAAAAGTTTCGCTCTCCAACACCTCTAGATATGTCTTCAATAAGAACATGATATCCTAGAACAAGATCTTTGGATGAAAATTGTCCTCTAAATGCCTCACTATGGCCTCCTCATCCATAAATAGATCTGAATAATATAGAAGAAGGTACCTAAAAAATTTCAAAACTTCTTGCACACTAGAGCTCACCCGTCGAAGGGTAAGTAGATCTTGGTGACTTCCCTCCTTCACAGTTGATGAAAGGAACTTTTCTATGAATTGGTCTTGAAAGAACTCTAATGAGACTGTCGAATCCTCACAACCACCAAAGAAAAAGAACCAACACTACACTATTTCTCCACATATCATCATCATGACAAACAAAACCTTATGATCTTTCTTAGAACATATCAAACTAATGGTTATATCAAAATCCTCTAACCAATCTTATGTGAATGAATACTTAATGGTTCCCTCATACATCAGTAGACTTTGGTGCTAAAAATCTTGGACTATAATCCTACCGGTGCCTTCGTCTTCGACCTCCTCTCTAAAGTGAAGACCAATAAAATCAAACTAGACATCATCAATGTGAACGTAATAAGGATGTTGACCTGGAGCCATTCCTAAAAAAAGAAAAAAACTATTTCACTCCTAAAACATTAATATGGAATATTTTAGAATAATTAATTATTTATTTTTTATACTATTATGGTTTTAACCTATACCATGGTCTATCAATTTAAAACACATGTGAAAAGAAGAATGAAGCATGATTCTTTCTAAGGACTCTACCCCTGTAAAAAGTATCACGTCATTGTGTATGCTTAGAAAATAGAAAGGTCCATGTGTCGGATCATAGGGGGGCCTAAATACAAGTGTCTCATTCAACTTCTCATGTTTACATAACTAACAAAACATATCCAAAACCATTTACATACCATCCCATGAAGCCTCCAATGTGAGCAACTCCAAGCATCATCCAATCCCTAAACTTAAACTTTTGATACCACTATTTCATGAACCCCTAACCATAAAGATTCCACAATGACTGGAGAGAGATAATAAATGCATGATCTCTACATTTTTTATGCCCAAGTTGGAGACTAGCGATGAGGGTAAAATAAACATGAATATTGGATGTGTTAAGCTCTAAGAGAATATATGAAAGAGGGAGATAAGAAGGATTCCCATATCAAAAATTTCTTACAAATTTTTATAAAATTAATTCCCAAGTGCAAACATTAAATGTCATAATGTACTATAAAAACATAATGGAAATCTACAAGCAAACAAAATGTAAAAGACGACAATAAACAAGAATCCCAAACAACACCAATTAAACCATGGTTGAGAAATATCCAGTGCTATCTCCAAACTGCTCTAACTGACTTGGAAAATAGTTTATACATACATAGTGTGAGAAAAAATTATACTCAATAGGATCTTAAATGACTCCTCTTGTGAAAAAGATAAAGAAGTAATGCAAAATCTCATTGAACATCATTTAAACAAACTCATCACCTAAACATGCATACATATTTCTCAGTCTCACCATGGATAAATTTCAACAAGTATCACAAAAGAGAGAGCATATATTATTGTTAAAAAACATCATGGGTTCTCCACTCCTACTTCCCCACTAGTTTGACACTTTTCCCCTACATCTCACATATGGATCCATCACTCTCCATGAAAATAAGTTGTCCTAAAGGCACCTGGGAAAGGAATCACAACAAGCACCATGTGCATTACACTATCTCATCATCTCATCCACATATCTATATATAGTAACTGAGTAGTTTTAGGGAGCCAACATTGCCTAAATTCCACATATCATACATCTATAATTATAACTTTATCCATTACATCCCGTACACAAAGAAAGTATATCAATCCATCAAATACAATACACGCCATACCTATAATAATTCTTTAGTTACTATATATGGTAATACAAGTGTGTGAAATAACAATAGGCAATCATATCCCCTAAAAAAACATATGGGAAAACTAACGGCCTTTCATACTAGCACATTTAACTACCAAGAGGAGAGAGTGGGGATAGAGGGGTAAGATAACTATCTATCCTCCCGTTGTGATGTTGGGGAAAACACCCTCCTAGATTCCACTAGGAGTATATTTCCAAAATTGGCATGGGTGGGATTGAATTTGAATTTAATAAATAGAAATGATATATTATAGATCACAACTCCACTATGTGAATAACCTTGTCTTAGTCTCAACTCATGTTAATATCACTTGGACTCCTGACTTCCACTACTAAGACAACATATCCCATAATCATAGAAGGATTTAAAATAGATACATTAAAATAATTATTTTCATTAAACAATTAGTTTTTAATTAATTAAATCATTAGGAATTAATAACCACTAACATTATTAAATAATACATTATATTAATCATTAGAGTAAAATTCATTCCCTCAGGGCATTATCCAATCTCAGTCCATGGTTTTTCAATATTAACATATTTTCAGTATTTTCATTCAATCATCACCAATCGCATGGGTTATGAATAATTTATTTATTATTAGAATAATTCAATAATCCATCAAATCTAAGAAAACCATCCTAATCTACCACCAAGTGAAACATGAAACCAAGAACACCAATCTACCTCATGCAGTTGGGAAGGATTATAGATAAAATAATAAACCTTTCCATCATCCATTAAAAAAATTCATAAGAGGGCATCCCAAACATCATCACCAAATAAGCATATAGTCCAAGATTCAACCCATTCCATAAAATCCAAATTCATACTCGACAGTGACATGCATATCCTGAAAAATATCTCCAACATAGGTGTCAACTACTTCGACATCATTCCGGCCTCCCTGACCACATCACATCATCCATCTGAGTCCCACATCACATCCATGCCTACCTTCCCTATATCACATTATCAATTATAGAATCAGACATCCTAGGATCACATCACAAAAAGTTGTAGGAAATAATCATGCATAGACAATAGGGTAATCTAGGCCCTAAAAATACATATAACCTTCACACATAAACAATTTATCAAGTCTCCAAACTCAAGGCACTCTACCTTCTCTATAAGACATGAAACTTATGGCCTAGTAATTATCATTATTAATCAAACTATTCTTATTCCACATTGAGTTAAACATTTCATTAATTACTAGTTCCAAATTCATGTAACATAAGGCATCAAGCTATTACAAGCTATCAAAAGTGAATCATGCTTTTAGAATTGAAACTAGTTTAATAAAATGGTGGGAAGTACCATTCTCAATTAACATGCATGCTTATTTATTATCAATAATAATAATCATTTTACAAATTATCTATCAATTACATTAACAAATGGATGATCATTTCAAATTAATGATACACATTTCAACCACTTTATCATTAAAAATTGCATCAACCAGCAAATTATAAACATGTCTCTTTTTTAAATACATGTAAAACAATTAATTATCAACAAATTCCAACTTTATGTTATTTAACAACATCAACACGATACTCCAACAATAAGAAAAATCCATCAAAGAATATCATAGATATCACAATATCCATAAAATAAAGAGGCAAAATATTATTGGTATGCATCACATCAACATGAGAACTGTACCGAATTATTTATTAATTAGGTCAAATAATAATTAGGTTAAATCCATTTTCATCCAAGTGGATACACTAGACTACCTTTAATATTTCAAATAAAAAATATGATAATTAATGAATCTCCTACCTCAAAGGTGTTAATATTATTCACATGACAATATAATAAAAACAAAAATATTAATCACCTCTCTAGTAAGAAGTTGCACCACTTTATCGAATCCACATCATAATAACACCAACAAAATTCAAGAGAAAGCTGCATTAGAAACATGTAGATGATTCCCTATAGATTAGAGGGAATAAAAAAGAGTATTCATGATTGATTAGTGAAAAAATACTAGAAAACATTAATAAAATGTACCTTGGGTCACCACAGATTGAATCTGAAATCCATGGACTTATCCATATAGAATAAATATCAAAACTCATATAAAGTGGGTATTTGGCCACATAGAAAATGTGATAATAAAGAGGGTGTGTGTAAAATATGATATCCTAAAACATTTATAGGTTTTATATATATGGAATTTACAGGGTGTGTAACCCTTTCACATCACGTAATCATCAGGTTTTATGTTTTTCTGAAAAACACATCACCTAGAACCATTTAACCTTGAATAAATATATGTCATGTGGAACCCCATTAAAATTATTTACGAAGTCATGAAATTATTTCCGGCTATGAACAATTCTCACACATTCCATGCACTGATAATAAATGGTGTGAAATATTTTAAAATTGTGAATTATTCATTAATCCACCATTTTAGTAGTTGAACCCAACCAAATTCATTCTAGTCCTCCTCCAAGCATGAGAATCATAGAAAGCATTAAAAGGTCAGACTACATGGATCCTGCGCTAAATATTATAAACAATTTTATCATTGAATAATAAAAACTTCATATTTTATATAAAAACTTTAATATATTAAATATGTAACATTAAATTTTATTTAATTCATTAATCACATCAATATCCAATACTCTTTCTGTAATAGATTAAATTATTTTTTAAATAATTCCTTAATGTAAATATTTATTATTTACATTTTTGATTTGATATAATTAAATATAAAAATATTTATGAATAATATTATTTATAATTTATAAACTATTTATAAATTATCCAACCATGTAAATACAAATTAATACTAGTTAACATTAATGAAAAAAAATTTAGTACATATTAAGACTATGATTGATAAAAAAATATAACTTTTTGAAATGTATGAAAAAATTTCTCGCACTATATCATAATGAATTTCATTTTGTTCTTATGAAAATATCATGATCCATTATCATTTTGGTCTTTTTTATTTTTCTCAGCTACTATAGGGAGAAACAGATTTTAAAAAAGAAAACCTAATCCAAAAATGGCTTGGACTATATCATGGAAAACACTTGTTTTAAATGCCACCATGGTATAAATATCATTTCACTATGTAATATTGTATCTTCTTATAATGCATTAATTTTCATTAATTTTAATTGATGCCTAAAATAATAATTTTTCATCATCTATGGAATGGTCCTATAGGAATTATAGGAGAAACCCCATTTTTTAACTATTATGAAATGGTGTAAAAATTTAAAGAATATGAATATATATTTCAGAAAACTGATGCAATGGTGTCTTGGAAACATATTCTCCAACTTCATTATTCATTCAATTTTCAAATCAAATGAATGTAGATATTGTTTGTTATATTTTAGGGTATCATTAAGATTAAGGTATTATTAAAGATAACATTACTAATTTTCAAAACCCAATTAATCAAAAATTATATCTGTATGATTTGAATAACTATAAATGAAGAATGTTATAAATAGTTAACCTTACACCAATTGATCTATCATGTTCAATGTTTTAACACATTTTTGAACATGAACCCTAAGAATCAATAGAATTAATAATTCATCTAGAGGCATCCATGTATTTTTGGAATCTCCAAATTCATGGGAAGAATATATTTCACCATTATATACTACTAGAACATTGTTTAATGTTGAGAAAATATAAATATATTCTATTATACTTAAATAATCAAATAACACTATATACTCATATCCTTAAATATGAAAGCCTAAATTTCATGACGAACAAAAACCAACCAACCCCCATCACCACATTGTTTGACTATATTTGATATATGACACACATGATGACTAATACACCTCCTTATAAATAAAGTATTGATGCTTAAAATATAGGAAAATCCTAATAATTTTAGCCATAATAATACCAACAAAGGAAATGTTTTATTTACACACAATAATGGATTTGATCAAAACCTAGTGTTTTTATTGAAAAATTAAAAAACACTAGTATTGATAAAAAGATAAATCCAAGAAAAACACAATTCCTTGTCCTTATCTAAATGAAGATTTTTCTTAACCACAACATACCAAAAAACTATGGATTCAATACTATCATACGTATACCTAATAAAAAAAATTAAAACCACTTTCTTTAACCCCAAAATTTTAGTATAAACATTCTTCATCATTAATACTAAGAATGTGGACACCAATAATTAAAAATTATTATCAAGATAATCAATATTCTGAAAAACTAATCCATCCTCATATGCTATTAATCAGAAATTAATCATACTAAACATGAATTAAACCCACAAGTCATTAAAAAAATAATTATCCAATAATAAAACTAAAATTTTAATAATATAAATGATATAATTTAGAACACAATATTCCTGTAACAAGTTCAAGTCACGTGGTATTATAACTAGGTTAAAATTTTCTTAGCATCATAAAAGTTTCCAATAATATAAATAGAAAATACCCTCCACTTATTCCAAAAATTATATACCTTAATAATCCAAAAAAACATTTGTTTTACTATTAACAAAATTCAAACATAAGGGACAAAACAATTATAGAAATACAATCCTTCTTAATTGAAAAAAAATTATAGGAAACGTTTATATACAAAAATTTAAATAAGAAAGGACAACCTGGGGTGGAATATTAACATAATGAATTTAATAAAAATCTAGATAATTAAAATATTATTAAAATTCAATGTTAAAAAAATTAAAATTAATAAACACTAAACAAAATTATTAAATTAAGTCCATGAAATCATATCCAATGAAATTCCAAGTCGTAGTTTAAATTTGATGGAAAATTTAATATCAATATTTTCTTTGGATTAAAGTATTTTCATCCTAAATATTCTATGTCCCATATGTCTCATTGATCAAAAAGTATATTTCCCAAAAAGTATATTCCCAATATATCATATTGATAATTTATTATTTATAATATAATTTTATAGTTATTTTTTTCTTCATATCTTAGACTATCAAAAGTTTTACCATTAATATTTTTTTCATTTCACTAAATTTTCAATCAAATATTCTATTTCAGAAAAGGTTCTACCCCTTTACTTCACCAAAAAATACTTAATTCTATAAAATTAATTATTTTATATAGTCGATAAAATATTATTTATATCCTGTATTATTCGAACAAATTTATGTACTTGATCATGTTATATGTTTCAAATATATTATATAAACTTAATTTGAATGAATTATATCATAAATCAAATGTTATATATATCTCCATTTATTTTAAATACATCAATATGTTTTATTTTCTTTTATATTCATGTTTATTGAGAAATAACACATATATTTTTATTTCTGAAATTTTTTTATGTACTCTTTTCATAGTATATACATTTTTTAAGAAAAATTTAATGTACTAAAGAATAAAAAATTTCATTACATGAAAAATTTATTTATTCATTCGAAAACTTCTTTATTATAGAAAATGTTCTTTGAATAAATATTTATATGTTAGAACATATTTTATATACATTTTAATAATTCATTTATCTATTGAAAGAGGTTTTTTGATGTATAGATAATATGTCATATCCACTCTCAAGATAAATGTTTTGAAGTCCTCATACATTTTTTATGAATACTTCAACTGTTTTATGATTACATTAAATATTTTTAGATAGATTAATGTTTTATTCCACTATACATATTTTATGGAACTTGTTTCTTCATTCCAATAAATAATCAATCTAACACCATTCTTATATTTCTAATCATAAAACATGTGTTATGTGAAAATATAAATTCTCTATCTGCTTTATAATCCGTTTATAATTTCTCCAACCTTCTAAACGTAATATTTTACATATTATTCAACCATCAATTGTTAATCAAATTCATAAAAATTATCGTATGTCAAAAGGTTTCTTACTCTTTACCCAACACCCATATAACAAACCTAACATGATCTACATGAATAGTTATTTAATAAAGATGTCATATAAGATTAGGTTTAAGAAAAAATTAAGTATACTGAGTCTATTATTTTACATTGATTTTTTATAAATTATTTAATTATAATCGGAAATTATAATTCCATTAAAAACTTTATTTCATTCCAAAATAAATTATTAATAAAAGATAAAAAACACCAATTATTTTCAAATTACAAAATCGGAATTTAAATATGTTATTTATAGTATAAATCTTCTTTTATAACACCAAATAAACTATTCTCCTTTTAAATTAAATGATAATAATTTTTTAAAAAATTATCTTTATAGAATTTTTTCATTATGACCAACATTAATACACACAATTAGATTAAATAGTTATTTTAAGGTATCTCATCCCCTAGTGAAATGAGATTTATGGATTGTATAGATTTCATGAATTTAATTTCAAATAGAATGTTTATAATCTTTAAACCTATATAGATTTATTTTCTGATTTCATATCCCATTTTTTACCCCCTTTTAAATATCTACATATTTTGATAATATCAAAATTATTTTCATTTTATCTCCCTGATATTTATTTCTTCCCCTAGAAATCTAAATATTAAAAAAGATGTAGAGGGTCATTTATATACCGTAAGTGTTATGTATGGATACCCATGATTTAAACACATATTATTTCTTAATTATTAACATTATTTAAAAAAAATTTAAATTTAAATTTAAATTATAGTCCATTTTGATTATTAGGAATAAAAAATGAATCATATTTAAAGTTAAAAAATATTTATTTTAAACTATGAATAATTTTCATAATTCCCATATATTTCCAAAAAATTTATTGGATATGATTTATAAAATCTTACGAAAAATGTTGACGTAGAAAGCCCATTATGAGAATAAACATGGAAATATATCAAAACAAGATAGTTAAGAGGCATAACATGATATCATAAAGAGAACGATCATAAAATTGGATGCATGGCATAAGGGAATGATTTCATAAGATCATAAACATGTGAAAAAAACATAAAACGTGATTACATAAATATAAGTAAAGGCCCACTCCCAATACTACCATCATAAGTGGGTAAAGTCCCATGGTGGATTGGGATTACGCCAAAATACCTTATATTACATCTGATGAGATGTAACACATTAACCAATGTGTTTATGGGCTATATAATTACCGTCCCACTCAAAAAATATATTAAAATAAATCATATGTATGAAAATGAGAAAAAAATCATATATATAACTTAATCATGATCAAACCCATGAAAAATAAATTGGTTTCATAATTTTGATTTAAGGTATAATCCACAGATAAATCATACAAAATCACAAATAAAAATGAGTTAAATCAGTTGGGGTGTTAAAATTTTAAAAAGAAACATAGGTCTTGAGAATTGGGTTTCAATATACAGAACTTATAAGAGTAATCATAAAGAGGAATGAACAATAAAATACCACTTTAAAAAATATTTATGAAACAGGTAAATGATATTTTTAATGATGGAAAGTTTTTTTTCCATAAATCCAAATTTGAACCAAGAGGGTTCTACAAAAAATAATTTCTGATTTTATAATATATTATTAGTTTAAAAACATTTTTTGCATGATTCTCAATATGAGACACGAACTTGGAAGGTTCCCTTAAATATTTTATGATTAAAAGTGGGAGTTTCGAAGGGAAATAAAAAGATCTATAACAATAGTAATGAATAATATATTCAAATAGGTTTATATCTAAGTGGAATTTTTTAAAAATTTAATAAGTAGATGAGAACAATATAGAAAAAGTGGAAAAAGGAATGGGAATTCAAAACCAACAGGTCATGAAGGAGGTTTGGAAGATCGCTTATGACCTGGGTGAGAATTAAATCAAAGGCACCCTAAAAGGGTAAAATGAAATTAGTCATATAATAACACAAGATAATAATAATTAATGATATATTATATAAAATATATAGTCTATAACTACTTCATTAATAATTGGTGTATAAATAAGAACTATATCTTAATAATGGTTAATTGAGATGAAAACCTATATTGCTTGAGAAACATTAAAATTAAACCCCTTGAAAGCTTTATTGTATTATTTACAAGCTAAAACAACATGAATAAATAAAATTAATTCTATTATATTCTAAATTGTTAGTATATATCATTTAAAATAATTAGATGTGTAAAAAATATCACCCAATGAAGGAAATTTTTAGATGAAACCCCCATTAGTATTAAAATTATTTAATAAAATTCATTGGATTATTGAAAATCATTTTGTTTTACAAATATAAATTAATTAAATAATGAATTTTTACAAAATACATTCTTGGAAAGTATATACACGATTGAAAAATTAAACTTGTTCATAATATTATAACATGTCTCAATGAAGATGAATTGTGAGGTGACCCTAACCATGTTCTATATTCGTTCTTCACACAAACCAATATAATGAATAATAAATTGTTTAATATAAAACTTCTTAACAAGACTATTGTTATTTATTTAATTTAGCATTTACCATTTATTATCATATTATATTTATTTATTATATAGGTTTCTTCCATATTTACGTTACTTGAGGTTATTTGGTATATTTTTATGAAACTCCTTATGTATTTTGACAATCGAATAAAGCATTGTAAATTAGATTCATAGTATCAATAATCAAAATAGTGTTATCAAATTAAATTTACATAGTAAATATATTTTTAAATTTAACCATGATGGGTGGTGATGAGTCAAATAATTTAAAGTAACTATGTTAAAGGGGGTATTGGGTTAGTAAATCCTCCCAAAATACTTTCTTAATAATGTTTAAACATGTTTCATGACTTTTACCATTGGTTTTTATGTGTTTTCATTTTGATTTTTTACCATGGTCACTAGTTTTTAAATATATAAATTTACATTTAATTTAAACATACAAGGTAACCCATATTAATAATTATTTATGATTTTAACATAAATTTAATATCCATTTAATATAATTTAATTTATTAATATGAGAAAATAAAAATGTATAATAATATATAAAATATATAAATTTTTTTTTGTTAAAAAATGAATTTTAACCATTCTATTTTGTAAATCAAATTTATTACCTATTAAAAAATTAATGAGTATCAGTATAGTTTTATACCAGTTTAAACATAGCATTAGAGTGATATTTTAAATTAGATAATTTTTATTTATTAAATAAATATTACATGATACTGATAAAAAAATTCATTTAAATATACGTGTTACCACTATCACAATAATTAACATCAGTATTGTTATTATTATTATAAGGATTTCGACTTAAAACATACATAATCTTGAATTCAGTTAATAATTCACATTGAGGATCTTTTCAGGTTTAGTGTTTTAGAGAATCGGGTCATAACCATTAAATTTCATTTTAAAAATTACAAAGTAGAAACTTCTACCCAGATTCCATTTTTTTCACAAAACAAAAACTATTGAAAAAAAGATTCATGCCTAGTTTCATGTTTAAGATTGCATAACTTTTCCATGATCCCATCCTTGAACCTAATCATATTTAAGTCCTGTGAAAAGCATTTCAAAATTTGGGATGAGCGTAAAAGACTAGGTAAGGGATAGACAAAGAAATAAAACTTTTATTTTTTCACAACAACAATTAAACCATGAATCCTTTAACATAAGTAATAATTTTCACCTTTATGAAGTAGTAAATACTCTGCACTAAATAAAAGATCACTAGTTACCCTTTTGTAACTGAAATATTATCATAAAACCCATATATAGAACAAATTACATATAAAGGTAACTTGGGACATAAACAAACTTAAATGGAATAAACATATGGTCGATTTCACCACATATCACTAAATGGAATAACCATACGTTTGACTTCCATACCCAATGCATTGGATGTTATAATGTAACCACCCATCCTGGTTATCATGGTACCACTCGTTATTTGGTTTATCATGTAACCACTCGGCAAATGTCCAAGTATCATTATAAAACCATAATACATAAAAAAAATATAAAGGAAAGAAAACATTTCCACATTATAGTAAAAATATATCACTTATATATATTGACATAAAAAATCCATTATCAAAACCATTTTCAATACCTAAATACATAAAACAGTATATGGTATTTATTATCCTTGAGAATAAACATTATGACTTTTTAAGGAAGCCAAAGAACAAATAATACTTGTGGAAGTGTAAAGGTCATTGTCACCGCTTACGTTAAAAGAAAAATTCCTTTTTTTTTCATTTAGTAAAATTGTTCTTCTAAAAATATTCCCTTTTAAAAGTTAAGGGTGTTTATACAACATATAAAAGAAGGTTGTGTATTAAAACAAAATATGCCTCAACAACAAGAGATTGAGATGAAGTCCCTCACCTCATATCCAATTTAACATGTTCGTTATTTAATCTGATGAATAATAAACTAAAGATAATTTATAATTTCTTAAGAATCTTTTTCAAGTTTATTTTTCCTTTTATATATATTATTACCATGATATAATCATTATGTAATCATTTAAGTTAATAATTTTCATTTTGTCGATATTTGGTACTTGAGTAAAAAATGAACACCTTAAATTTACAAGTTGTCCATGTTTTCAACAGTCCATTATATCTATAATGATATTATTTATTTAGATATCATATATATCATATATATCTAGTATATATATATATTTATAATAGTACATATCATTTCGTGGTAAGAAATGAGATACACTGTTCATGGAGACGGTAAGCCGTACATACTCATGAACACTAATTTCATTTCTATTTCTTATATTAATGGAATTAAAATATAATGATACATTGGTATATTATAATTCCAGTATAATATCTTATATAATAACATTAACATTATCTTTTATACGTCCCACGTATGGAATCAATGAGTCGTATCACTATGAGGAGGCGGAAGTCCGCACTTCCTCAAATGAAATTATCACGTTTACCCATAATGGAAACCATAAAGGTATGATATAAAAGAAAAATACATAAGAATAAATAAAACATTAACATAATATATATCATATATAAATATAGTTTCATCTTATTGGCCACCATGATAGGTGGTAGGATATAATCAAACAATCATCATTTCGTGAGGCATTATATTGTCATCCACAGAAAAAGTATGTTCTTCGCCCATTAGACAGATGTGTGTGTAATAGTAGTTCTAATACATCTCATAACAAAATAAAAGTATATTTAGGATACTGGTGTTGTTATAAAATAATGGAATAAAAAGAGTTTATGTGTTGGAGAAGTAAAATTAAAGAAAATAAGTTAAGAGAAACTGTTACCTTTAATTTGGGTAACTCCCTTTGGCTTGAACCAAAATGGTTTGTTGAAGTGCCTTATAACTAAGTTAAGGGTTATAGGTGGAAGAGAGGGATTTAGGGATCTTAATTGTGCAGAGTTTGTATGAGACAAAAGGCTTTATATGTGTGCATAATTGGTTAGAAATGGTCTCCTTTTATAAGGGGGAGGATGGGCTCTTTTGGAAACTGTGAAAATATTATTATATTATATAATGATATTTGGTTTTTAAAGGTACAAAAATCATTATATTATAAGATAGTATGACTCATGGTCGAAATAAAATCATCCAATAAGAATTGGAAATGTTTTTAATGTAATTTTAATATTTATAATCTTATTTATATAAATGATTTATTAAGGAGGTAAACAATAAATTTTTATTGTGTCATTAATAATTTAATTTATTTGATGTATAAAAATTATAAAGAAATACCATGATTTATGAAATATTTTTAAATTTATAATGAATATTTATATTAAAAAATATTACTTATATAACACCATATAAAAATTTCATTACTAAAATATTACTGTCGATGTCATTTTTTTCCTTTACTTTAAATTAATTAATAAAATGTGTCATTATCATTCATAAGTAGATCCCTGGGGTCCCCAAATCGACCCAAGGATTCCCATGGTCAGCCATTACTCATTCAATAATGGTAGGGCAAGTGTTAAGGTAATTTCAAATTATTATAATATTCTTTTTACCTTTAATTACCCTATTTACCTTTAATCGCGGTAAATAAAAGTCAAAAGTTACTATTCATCATAAAATATTTTAATCTTATTGAACTAAATTTTACTTACTAATAACAACCATGTATTTTGGATTTTAAAAATTCAATTCAATGAAGTGGTAAAATTTCATTTAAATGAAAAAGTCAGTTTTTTTAAATACTACAAATTGGTTTCACTATTCATCAAAAATTAATGTTTTTTAGAAAAATACAAAAAATTCCGCGTGAGATATATTTGATATTCAGAATTTAAAAATGATATCTATTTTATCAAATTCTAAACATAGAAGTTACATTAATTAATTTAAAATTAATTTCCATTGTCAAAACAAATAGTGTGTTTTTAAGAAACAATAACTGTCTAAAGATCCACAATTGTTTATGTCCAATTTCAATGTGAAATTAATTCCAATAAAAAATTTGATTAAATGGTTAAAATATATTCTTATTACAATTTAAACCAAACTAAAAATATAATCTAACCATATAAATAAATTAGATTAAAACGCAGTTTTGAATTAAAATACAATATTTTTCACTATTCGGTAAAAAGGAACTTTATCGGAAAAATCCCAAAAATTTACACAATGTAAATTTTGATGTCCCCATTTAAAGAAGGATTTTATTTGGTCAAATATAATTTATTAATGTTACAAAATATATATTTGAATAGAGTTCACTATTAAAAGGTGGTCAATCAACCGTTTAATGTAAATACTGCTTAAAATTAGATTTATTCACAATTTAAGCCAATAAATTTTATTGGATAAAAGTAAATACATTTAAAAAACATGTATAATCATATTGTAGTTAGTTTTGTTCATTATCACCAATATAATGTCTAGGAGTTAAATTCCATTTAAAATAATAATATTATATTATTAGTGTGAAACATAAGATTTCAAAGAAACCCGTTGTTGCGTATCAGGTACTTTATCGAACATAGAAACCCTTTTAAAGTAAAATTAATATTTAATTCAAAAATATTAATAGATATTAAAATCTCTTATTCTATATTTTCATGGGATGTTACATCCTTCCCCCCTTTTGAAAATTGCGTCCTCACAATTTTTATTCACTTATCAAAATAAGTGGGGGTATTTATCCCACATAGAATTTTATGATTCCCACATTTCCTCTTCAATCATATAGTTTTTACAAAAAATATTTACCTGGTGAATTACTTTATTCTGAAAAACATGCTCTGTAAGGTCAAGAATCTAGACTGGTTGTTCCTCGTAAAAGAGATTCTCTTCCAAATGAACAACCTCCGGACTAAAAACATGAGATCGATCTGGCATATACCTTTTCAACATTGAAACATGAAAAACATTGTGTACATGGGATAAAATTCGTGGAAAGGCCACTCTATACGCAGTTGATTCAACTTTCTCCATGATTTTATAAGGTCTAATGAAACTCAGACTAAACTTTCCATTCATACCAAGATGAATCACACTTTTCCGTGGAGGAACTTTGAGAATGATAGGATCACATAACTCAAAAGAAATATCCTTCCTCCGGTTATCCGCATAATTTTTCTGTTTTCTATGAGCTGTTCTCATATACTTTTAAATCAACTGAACTTTCTCTGCCATCTCTTCTAGCAATTCTGGGCCCATTAGCTTCCATTCACCTAATTCATACAAAAAATCTAGAGTTCAACAATGATTTCAATATAATTCTTGAAAAGGAGCCATCTGTATATCGGAATGAAAACTATTATTATAAGAAAATTCAACTAAAGAATGATGTTGGACCCAACTTCCCTGGTTGTCTAGTGAACAAGCACATAGAATATCCTCCAAGGTCCGAATTGTTCGTTCTGACTGCCCATCTTATTGATGATGAAATGATATACTAAAATTTAATTTAGTACCCAATGACTTCTGAAGGCCTTTCCTAAAGATAGATGTAAACTAGGGATCACGATCAGATATAATAGAGAGGGGGACACTATGTAACCTTATTATCTCTTTAACATATAACCGAGAAATATTATCTAGAGGCAAAGTATCTTGAATAAGAAGGAAATGAGATAATTTAGTCAATCGATCAACTATAACTTAGATTGCATTATTACCTCGAGATTTCTTTGGTAATCCCAAAAAAAATTCCATGGTTATATTTTCCCATTTCCACTCTAGCACTGGTAAAGAATGAAGAATCCCTTTCAGTAACTACCGCTTTTCTTTAACCAACTGACAAGTAAAACACTTCACAGTAAAATCAACAATATCTCTTTTCATTCCACCCCACTAGTAATACTTTCTTAGATCTCTATACATCTTAGTACTACAAGGATGAACTGAAAATGGGGAACTATGAGCTTCACATAACAACTAATTATTGAACTGTGAATAACAAGTCACACATAATATTTTCCAAAACCACAAAACAAAATCATTATCATCATTAAAATCAGGAAACTTACCCTTCTAATCCAACTCTACATTTTTCTGTAACTCACTATCTTCCTTTTGCGCTTGCCTAATTCTGTCTGATAGAGATGATTTTGCTAATGCCTAAAATAAAACAGAAGAATTTCTTGCACCAACAACTTCTATTACAATTTTTATCAAATAAAAAACCAAAGTATCTTTTTCCAAATGTAGCATGGTTAATTAGACATTACTTTTTCAACTCAAAGCATCATCCACTTTATTTTCTTTTCCCAGATAGTAATGAACCGTGAAATCGTAATCCTTGATTAATTCATGCCATCTCCTCTGTTTCATGTTCAATTCTTTCTGAGTGAATATGTACTTCAAACTATTGCGGTCAGTATATATTTCAAATTTTAATCCATACAAATGATTCCTCCAAAATTTTAAAGCAAAAACAATAGAAGATAATTCCAAATAATGTGTAAATTAATTTAACTCATGAGTTTGCAACTGATGTGAATCATAAAAAATTACCTGATCATTCTGCATAAGGACACATCCAAGTCCTTTCAATGAAGCATCATTGTAAATAAAAAACTCACCATTTCTAGAAGGAAGTTCCAAAAATTAAGCATTCACCAATCATCTTTTAAATTCCTAAAAACAATCCTCACATTATTTGGTCCAAATGAACTTAACACACTTCGAGTTAACTTAGTCACTGTACTAGATAACCGTGAAAAATTCTCAACAATCCTCCCATAATAACATGCCAAACCAAGAAAACTATGGATCTCGGTTATATTTGTGGGTCTTGGACATTCTTCGACAACTTTTGTTTTATAAGGATCAATAGTTATGCCATGTTTTGAAATAATGTGTCAAAAGAATGAAATTTGTTTTAACCAAAACTCACACTTTTTGAATTTCCCATAATGTTTTTTTCTTTTTTTTGGTTTAGAAGATAACCCTTAAATGACTTTCATGCTCCTCTTTACATTTAGAATACACCAAAATATCATCAATGAACACAACCATAAAATTATCCAATAACTCATGGAAAATTCTATTCATAAGATCCATGAATACAGAAAGTGCATTGGTTAACCAAAAAGGCGTAACTACAAAATCATAATGAACATATCTAGTATGAAACGTGGTCTTTAGAATGTCTGGTTATTTCACTTTCAACTGATGGTACCCTGATCTCAAGTCAATCTTTGAAAAATACTGAGTTCCCTAGAGCTCATCAATCAAATCATCTATATGAGGCAAATGATACTTGTTCTTAATAGTGACATTATTCAATTCTCTGTTATCAATGAAAAGTCTCAGTGAAAAATCATTATTTTTGAAAAAAAAAGATAGGATCACCCCATGGTGATGTGCTAGGTCTAATAAACCTTTATCTAATAACTCTTGAAATTGCTTCTTTAACTCTAAAAGTTCAATTTTAGTTATTCGATATGGGGGTCTGGAAATTGGATTAGCATTAGGAACTAATTCAATAGTAAATTCAACTTCCCGATCAGGTATAATACCAGGAAACTCATCAGGAGAAACATCAAGGTACTCTTTTACCACTGGCACATCATTAATCTGAACAGTTCCATTATTTTCAATAATATGTGCAAGGTAACATTCATTTCCATCTTTTACTAGTTTCTTAGCTTTATGATTTGTTATAAAAAAAGGATTCATTCTTGTACACAAACTCAAAATCTTTCTGAAAAGAAACCTCTTTAGCTCTACAGTCAATGTTTTCATGATAAACAGAAAGCCAATCCATGCCAAAAACAACATCAAACTCTGCTAGAGGAAAAACAATAAGGTTTTCAGGTAGATTCGTTCTGCACAAAAGGACATAAAGGTTCTTATTATTTCTTCTTCTCTCAAAATTTCCTCCAGGTTTTTTTACCATAAGTTGAGGTTTCGTATCTTGATATAAAATCACCAATTTACTAGAAAACTTCTCAGAAATGAAAGAGTGTGTATACCTTGAATGAAACAACACATTGGAATAATCTGAACCAAAAAACAATGTACATGATACTACTTCATTTGATGGCCCAATATCTGCTGATGTAGTTTCAAAGGGTTTCAACACCCCTTTATACTTGTAGTCCGACTGATTTCCCTCAATTGAGTTCTTCACTGGACACTAATTTTTATAATGACCCATTTCATTACACGTAAAACATCTTACTGTTGGGTTTTCATTGCCTTCTTGATCATATTCCTTACAGTTATGAGCAATATGACCCAATTTACCACACCAGAAGAACTTTTTAGAATTGGATAAACATTATACAAGATTCTTTTTACCACACTTCTCAGAAGTTGGATATTTAATTTTCTTACCTCCAGGATTCTATGATGAATTCTTCCCTATTCCTACCAACTGGACCTCTTATTTTGTTGTTTTTCAACGAAAACTTGATCATCAACAAAATCCATTTCCACTTTCTCCACACATCGAAAATGTTTTTCATAACTTTTTAACTCATGAGAGGCTAACTCTCTTCTATATCAGGGATTTAGTCTTGAGTAAAATCGATTTATCTTACTATCAATATCTCAGATGAAATTTGGAGCATACCATGCTAGTCGAGTGAATTTGTTTTCATAAGTAGCCACTGAGTCATCCTCCTGCCTTAATTTCCAAAAATTGTTTTCTATACTAAGAAAAACCACCTTAGGAAAATATTTATCTCAAAACATACCTTTTAATTCATCCCAATCAAGAGCATCAATCTCTTCACTATCTGTGATATTTTTCACCATTGACCACCACTGATCAACTTCACCTTCAAAACAGTAAATAGAGAGACTATCCTTTTGATGTTCAGAACACCCATGACATCAAAAATATTCTCCAGTGCTTAAATCCAACCTTCATGTAGCACAGGGTAAGATGATCCTCTGAATGATGGGGGATGTTGCCTCATGAAATGCTCCACTACTGACATGTTCTTCTGTAGTTGATCTGGATGATCTCGTGCATAGATACCACCACCATTTATATCCAGATTCAACTGTACCATCACAGAAACAAACAGTTTAGTTCTAATTCCGAACATCTCAGGTTTCTGATTTTGAAGGTCCTCTTCCTCTTGATGTCATCCCAACATAGCTACCCATTTTCCTCTGTTAAAAACCATTTTGAACAGAGAAATATCTTAGGAGAAGCAAAATTGTAGTCTTTAAATGCTATATAATTTCAATATTACCATAAATTAATTTATGGACATTTATTTAACAATACCCTTACTCCTATAGTTGTATAAACCAACCCATGATACCAACTATAAGGACCCAACAATAAAACATACATAATCTTGAATTATGTTAATAATTCACATTGAGGATATTTTCATGGTTAGTGATTTATAGAATTAGGTTATAACTATTACATTTCTTTTGAAAAATTAAAAAAGTAGAAACTTCTACTTTGTTTCCATTTTTTTCATAAAACAGAAACTCTTGAAAAAAAGAGTCATGTCTAGTTCCATGTTTAAGATAGCATGAATTTTCCTTGATCCCATCCTTTACACTAATATTCATTAAGTTTTGTGAAAAACATTTCAAATCTTGGGATGAGCATAAAAATCCCAGTAAGGGATACACAACGAAAGAAAACTGTTAGTCTTTCTAAACAACAAGTAAACCATGAATACTTTAACATAATTAATACTTTTCATCTTTATGAAGTTGTAAATACTCTTCACTGAATAAAAGATCACTATATACCCTTTTGTAACCAAAATATTACCATAAAACCCATATAAAGAACACACAATATATAATGTTATATTTGGACATAAACATACTAAAATAGAATAACCCTACGGTCGACCTCTACACATAACACTAAATGGAATAGCTATACGTCTGACTTCCATACCCAATGCCTTGGAGGTTATAATGTGACATACCATCCTGGTTTATCACGACACCACTCATCATTTGGTTTATCACGTAACCACCCATCAAATGTCCAAGTACCATTTTAAAATCATAACACATAAAAAAAATACAAAGGAAATAAAACATTTCAACATTTCAATCAAAATATACCACTTAAATATATTGACCTAAAAAATCCATTATCAAAACCATTTTCCATACCAAAATACAGAAATGATTATATGGTATTTATTTTCCTTGAAAAAAAATATTATGGCTTGTTAAGAAACCCAAAGAGAAAATAATACTCGTGGCGGCAGAAAGGTCGTTATCACCGCTTACGTTAAAAGAAACATTCCTTTTTTCGTTTTGTAAAACAATTTGTACAAAATTATTCCCTTTGAAAATTCAAGTATGTTTATATAGATTATAAAAGAAGGACGTGTATTAAGACAAAAAATGCCTCAGTGAAAGTAGATTGAGATGAAGTCTCTTACCTTGTGTCCGACTAGACCCGTTCATTCTTTAATCTCATGAATAATAATATAAATTTAATTTCGAATTGATTAAGAACATTTTTCAAGTTTATTAGTCCTTTTATATCAATTATTACCATGTTATAAACATTATGTAATCATTTAAGTTAATAATGGTTGTTTTTTTGATATTTGTTAATTAGGTCAAAAATGAACACCTTTTATTTACAAGTTGTCCATGTTGTCAATAGTCCATTATATATAGAATGATATTAATTATTTATATATCATATATATCCGGTATATATATATATATATTTATAACAGTACATATCATTTGGAGGTAATAAATGAAATGCATCGTTCATGGAGATGGTATGTCGTACGTACGCATGAACGCTACTTTCATTTCTATTTCTTATTTTAATGGACATAAATCATAATGATACATTGGTATATTATAATTCCACTATAATATAATATATAATAACATTAACTCAATCCTTTTTATGTCACATGTATGGAATTAACGGGTCATATCACTTCGAGGGGGTGGTAGTCCGCACTTCCTAAAATGAAATTATAACGTTTACCCATAATTGAAACCACAAAGGTATGAGATAAAAGAAAAATACAGAAGCATAAAGAAAACATATATATAATATATATCATATATAAATATATTGTCATCTTAATGGCAACCATGATAGGAGGTAAGAGATAATCAAATAAACATCGTTTCATGAGGCGTTAGTTTGCCATCCACAGAAACAGGTTGTTTTTCACCCATTAGACGAAGGTGTTTGTAAGTGTAGTACTAATTCTTCTCATAAAAACATCCTAGTATATTGAGGATACTGGTGTTGATATAAAATAAGGGAATAAGAAAATTTTAGGGGTTTCAGAAGTAAAATAAATGAATAGAAGTTAAGAGAAATAATTACCTTAAATTTATGTAACTCCCTTTGTTTTGAATCAAAATGTTTTGTTGAAGTGCATTCTACCTAAGGTAATTCATCTAGGTGGAAGAAAGAAATGTAGGGAGATTAATGGGGTATAGTTTGGACGAACCAAAAGGGTTGAGGGGTGTGAGGAATTGGTTATAAATGGTCTCCTTTTATAAGGGGGAGGAGGGGCTCTTTAGGAAAGTGTGAAAATATTATTTTATTATATAATTATATTACACTTATAAGGGTCCAAAGAATCATTATAATAGAAGATACGATGATTTGTGGTCAAAATAAAATCATCCAATAAGAATCGAACAAGCTTTGGATGTTATTTTAATATTTATAATCTTATTTATTTAAATTATTTATTAATGAGGTAAACATTGCATCATTATTGTGCCATAAGTTATTTAATGTATTTGATGTCTAAATAATATAAAAAAATACAAAGATGTAGGAAATATTTTTAGCTTTATTATTAATATTTATAGACAAAAATATTTATTATATAACACAATATAAAAAATAATTGACTAAAACATTTTTGTTTATGTCATTTTTTCCTTTACGTTAAATCAATTAATCTAAAGTGTCCTTATAATTCATAAGTGGCTCCATGGGGTCCCAAAATCCACCCAAGGATGACCATGGTCTTCCATTACTCAAAAAATAATTTTAGGATAAGTTTTAATGTAATTTATTACTATTATAATATTTTTCTTACCTTCAATTACCCAATTTACCTTTAATCGCGGTAAATAAAAGTCAAAAGGTACTATTCACCAAAAATTATTTTCATCTTATTGAACCACATTTTTCTTACTAATAACAACCATGTATGTTGTATTTTTGAAATTCAATTCACAGAAGTGGTAAAATTTCATTTAAATGAATAAGTCAGTATTTTTAACTACTACTAAGTGGTTTCACTATTTATCAAAATTTGATGTTTTTCAGAAAAATACAAAAAAATATGCCTAAGAGTTATTTGATATTACAAATTCAAAAATAATTTCTATGTTACCAAATTCTAAACATATATGATTCATTAATTAATTTAAAATTAATTCCTGTGGTCAAAACAAATAGCATGTTTTTAAGAAACAATAACTCTCCAAAGATCGACACTTGTTTATATCCAATTTCAATGTGAAATTAATTCCAATGACCAACATTGGATTAAATGGTAATAATATATTATAATTACACATTAAAACCAATTAAAAATATAATCAAACCATATAAATAAATTATATTAAAATGAAATTTTTAATTAAAATACAATATGTTTTACTATTCATTAAAAATAAATATTATCCGAAAAATTCCAAAAAATTTACACAAAGTATATTTTGATGTCCCCATTATAAAGAATGATTTTATTTGGTCAAATAGAATGTATTGAAGTGAAAAAAACAATATTTAAAGAGGGTTCACCATTAAAATGTGGTATATCAACCTTTTAATGTAAATTATGCTTAAAATTAGATTCATTCACATTTTAATCCTCTAACATTTATTGGATAAAAGTAAATACATTTAACAAAAATTTATATTAATACTGTAGTTAGTTTTGTTCATTATCGCTAATACAACGGCTAGGAGTTAACATCCATTTAAAATAATAATATTATATTATTAGTGTGCAATGTAAGATTTCAAAGAAACTAGTTGTTGCGTATCGGGTACGCTATCGAACATAGAAACCATTTTAAAGTAAAATTAATATTTAAATCACAAATATTAATAAATATGAAAATATATTATTCTTCATTTACCAAGGATGTTACAATTATCATTATACATAAAACTAAAAATTATCTATTTAACTAATGTTAAAATGATTAAATAATATACGAAATAAAGTATACTATATTTAATTTCTAAAATTGATAATGTCTAATTTTTAATATAAGCTTGTAAAAATAGCTTTTAGTGTGAAATAGTACACGAGTTTCAATAATGTTAAACATGTGTTTCATAAATTAAATATAATATTTTAAAATGATTTATATTACTTATTCAAGATTTATTTTGTATATAGAAGGGTTTTATTAAGATCTTAAGTCATTTTTACACTATATAAGTGATAGTTTTTAGCAAAATATATATTTTATTATTTTCTTTAAAAATCATTTTTATCAGAAAAATCCCAAAAAGTCACAATAATATAATTTTTTTATTATAAATAAATAATTTTGATAATTTAATCCAAATAATATTATAAAATTTAAAAATTCAATTATTAATTAAAAACATCAAATATAGTGAGAATTATTTTTTAGGAAATTAATTTTTCTATATTAAGTACTAATTTTCATAAAAATTAATAATTATTATAGAATTAACTAGTTATTAATAAAATCAATATATAATATTATTATTAATTAATAATAAAAATATTTACTAGAAATAAAATACCAATTTTTAAAATATATGGTGAATAAAGAAAAATAATAGTTTTTCTAAAGTATAAAAATTAATTATATATATGTATAATTATAGTATTAAATATTAATATAATCCTAAATTCAAATTATATAACCCCTTGTGATCTTCACACAACATCTAAGAATCATCAAATATCTCATTATAGTTTCACATGGTGTTTCAGCATGAATGGATCTTGTGGAAATCTCCGTGAGTTCAATATTTTGTAGTAAAGGACATCACTCAAACCATAATTTCTCATATTCATCTTTGGATTGGTCCAATTAAAACCACATTTTAGATACCTTTTTTCTAATGTTGTAAAAATGTGCTTCATATTGAAAAATTATACTTCCAGACTATATTTCATGCCACTTCATTTGTTTATTTTTCAATAGGGTTACGTCAATTTTATAATATCTGAATTTATGAATATGTTTTAACAATCATATACAATATTAAAATTATATGAATGTTTATTAACATTTTTTATTGGTATAGTTTTTGAAAAAAACTATTATATATGTTATTAATTAAAGGAGGATACACATTTAAATATTGGGTAGTTATATTCTACCCCAAAAACAAATTGCATCCTCACATTTTTAATTATTTCCAATAATTAAAAATATCTAATCCTGTCTTGTAGATAGTTGTATTTCAATGTAAAATTTAATGTTCTATATCGAAATTAAAATCTTATGAAATATATTATATTCTTTAAAATAGGATTATCCATAATAATGAGTTTTCTCTATCCATTTGAGATATGGGACTATCATTATTTGGTATCGAGACTCATGTTGTATAATGTTCTTATGAAGGTTGTTCATAATAATCCTTGCATAAACAATTCTAAAATATGATATAATTATTAGAAAATTCGTTTTCCTTCTATGTGGATATAACTAATCCATTAAAAAATAGCATTATTTTTATCAATGAAGGATATTAAGATTATCAAAGGAAAATAACCCATAAACATTAACTTTAGATATAATAATCATATCATTATATATTTTAAAAATTCAACATCTAAGGTTGAAGAATATTATTTTCATTATTATAATAAATTCATGGTACATGGGAGCTGGTTGAACCCTATCAAAATATAATACATAGATTTCATGAGTGGATGATCTATGTTCCTTAGTCCACATCAATTTCCAAACTGACTTCCAAAATTTGTATCTCATAGGATTTTTGTTATTTCACATACATTGAGGTTATTTATTCTTATAATAATTTGTTTCTTTTAGATTAGGCAATGTACACAGATAATACAATGTTTTTCACACGTAAGGCATCAAACTTTTAGAGGTGCTTTCAAATTCACGATTTCAACTCCCATCTTGCTAACCATCCTATTCATATTATTATGAAAGTTTGATGCTCTATATCCACCTATTTAATAATTAAACAATGTATCATACACAGTGAGGAAATTTATTTGTTCTTTTGCATAAATATTTGGCAAATATGTGGTTGAATATCCCTTCTTTCATTAACTTCATTACCTGAATTTTCATGAATGTTCTTCCTTTCATTACATGGTCACTCATGATTTCAACTATGGTTATATTGTCTATAATGTTTCATGATATATTGTTTGTAATAGCCAACAAATATATTAGTTTACAACTAATTTTAATGGTTTTCTCATTGAGATAATAATCACATTTTCCTTTGTAACTAAGATTTACATGGTTCTATCTAGTTCCAATCATCACTAATACCAAAAGGTTTAACATGAGTGATATTCCTTAGTATAATAGGTGGATTATAATAATAAACAACATAAATGTGAATCAAAATTTATTATTATAACATTTTTCATCGTCAAGTTATCCTATAATTACCTTAGTTCAACCAATATCAATCTTAGTTTACGCAGGGTAATCTTAAGTTAGAGTATCTTATACTTCTTAACCAAGTCCATATAATTAAGTAGGATGTCAATTCTTCATATTGTATCATAAATATAAAATTATTAACCAATTCATATCCCTCAAAAGTATATGTCCAAGTATATAATTAGGCCTATTTGTTGTGAACTAGGTGAATGTTGAGTTTATAATCCATATTCCCTATTCAAGGTTGTTTCCCATAGGTCAATTATTCCATATCCTATATCCAAATTCTAGTATCGAAATAGTGATTAAATTTCCATGAAAACCACAAATTATCTACCCTTAAAACATTTTAGGATGTTATCCTATATTTATACATATCCATTAGACTTTTACCTTGGGGTTTTACTAAGGTTCAATCATCAAAATCTCTAAAACTAACTAGACCTTACTTAAATACCCAATATAGAAACTAAATCATTATGAAAATACTATTTGAAATTCTTAACGATACTTTCCAATATATATAAATTGATGATCAAGATTTCTAGTGTCTTGAGAATATTAGACATAAAACTAAGTCATATTAAATAAAAAAACAACATCTTTCTTTAAAACTACACAATGTTTTTCTGACACCAATATGTTTTCTAAAACTATATTGGATATTATTGAAAAATATATAAGGAAAATATGAGATATAAGTCCAAATAAGAGAATAAATAATGAAATAAAGTATATCATGAGAGTTAATAGGAATAAAATAATATAATAAATAAGGTGATCATAAAAATAGACACATTGAATAAGGAAATAATACTATAAAATCACTCATTTTCTTCCAAAGAGAAATAATATAAAACTAGAAAAAAATCCTAGGGACACCCCCAAGGCCATCATTATAAAGTATAAAACGTACCATTCTAGATAAAGATCACCCAATAATACCATACATTACATCTCATGAGATGTAAATCATTACCCATTTCATTGGAGAGATATATAATAATACTTCCACCCATAAAATAAATTAAAATAATACATATTCATGAAACATGAAGAAAATAAACCATATATAAATCATAATCGTGATCAAATAGATGAGAAGGAAGTGTGTTTATAATTCAGATTCAAGGCACAACTGAAGGAAAAACTTTAGGATTCCAAAATAAAATAATGAATTAAATCAGTTTAGATGATAATGTTTGATAAATAAACGTATTTTTTGAACATTGAGTTCCAATATTATTAATTGAGGAGAGGTATCTTATAGAATAATGAATAAAAAGGTACCACATAGTTGAAGCACTATGAAAAAAATAAATTATATTTTTAAAAAAGGTTATACCATATTATTTTCCATAAAATAGAATTTAAGAATGATTCTTACTAATTGAATAATTAAGGTTTTTAGAATCCATTCATGTTTTATAAACATTTTATGTGGAGATTATTAGCATTAAATAAGGAATATGAATGTTCTATTAAATAAGGTTTACTTTAATGTGGGATTTTCAAATGCAACATAAAAGTTTTTTAAACCCACCAATGAATAATATATTCAAATAAGTGTATATTATTGGGAGTTATATAAAAAAATATAATAGGTATGTGGGAAGAATATTGCATAATAATGGATCAAAATAAAATGAATATATAACTGACAAGTCATGAAGGAGAAACATATGCTCCTTTACGACCTCTGTAAAAATAAACTGAAAGGACCTATAAATGTGTGATAATGAAATTAAACTTAAAATATCACTAATAAATCAAAATTATTGATATATTATATCAAATAGTCTGTATAAAAAATAAATAAATATGTATTGGTTAATAAATACAATTAATGTCTCAATTAATGGAAATTGAGATGAAATCACATAAGGCTAGAGAAACATTCAAAAAAATTATTAAAAGAGAGAATTTTATATGAGGAATTTTAACTAAAAAAATAAATATAATTCATTTTTTATATATAAAATTGTTATAATACCCATAATTAAAATAAAATTTGGTCTATAAAAGAAAATATGTCCCAACGAATTAAATTTTGAGAATAAACACTTACAACTTTAGTAAATTTTCAAAATAATAATAATTATATGTATGAAAATAAAATGGTAATTCAAATAAAATGAATTTAATCATCCTTTACTCCAAAATAAATTCATGTAAATTATATACAACATATAAATATGAATGTTTTGTATGGCATTAAAAAAATGTCTCAGTAAAGTGGAATTGAGACATAAGCCATAACTTGTTCCGGATACATTTTACATGCACAGTTAATATATTGAATAAACAAATTATTTTTATTATATACCTTATTAGGTAACATATTATTATTTATTTAATTTAATATTTATAATTTATTATTATATTTAATTTATTATATATATATTATTTCTAACAAATATCAGTTATTTGAGGTTATTCAGTCAATTTTTCCATAACCCCTTATGTTTTATGACCATGGTAGAAATAAATATAATATAGTTTCATAGTATCGTTAATCTTATTATTGTTATTAATTTAATTTTTATACATTAAACATGTTTTTAAAACCAACCATTTTGGTTGGTGATGAAAAATGAAACTAATTTCTCATGGAGGTGAGAATTCACACGTACAGATGAATAATGTATCAATTTCTCAACGGATGAGGTGGAAAGAAGGAAAATTATATTTTTAAATTTAATAATAATATTTATATTATATATATCATATTTATTTTACCATTACATTATTTTTTATCTATTAATTAAGGTGATGAAATATGGAAGATGTAGCTCAGTGGAGGCGGTAGTTCGTGCGACGCAATAATGACTCTTTTCTTCTTAGAAGATTAAGGGGAACAAATAATGGCTATTAAATTAATATAGTAACATATTATTATAATAATTATACTTAATTAATTATTATTTTTTGATATAAGTTTTTTAAATAGAATCATAACATAGAAAAAGCTACGAAGATAGTAATACATACGTTTGAGACGTGATATTTTGTCAGGGGTTTCTTTTGAAGTGATGACCTTAATATAACATCTTGATAGCATGGAATTAATGATGAGAAATTGAATTATATTAAAACAAATTGGTAAAATTTTCAGAGGAAATTAGAATGGTAATTGTAACCATCGAGGGGTGGAAGTGATACCCTTTTACAAATGATGAAAATAAAACTTTTAAGAATTCCCTTTACACTTCTAGGATATCCTTACAATTGTATATAGTAAATGACACCAAAATTTTAAAATATTGGATTTTGGGATGATATTGGATCAATAAATCCTCACCCAAAACATTAAAACCATGTTTTAAACATGATTAATCTCTTTGACCATAGGTTTTTACATTTTTTACATTTTTATTTTTATGTTGGTAAATATTTTGTTATCTTTGTAATATATATATTATTTAAACATATAATTAATACCATATAATTTTTTCTGATAATTTTATCATATATTAAACATTTATTTAATATAATTTTATTTATTAATATGTGAAAATAATATTTTAATTAAAATATATAATATAAAAAATTTAGAAAATTTCATTTTAAACATTTTGTTTTTTAATCTTATTTAGTGTTTATTACCTATTTACTGAGTGATAATATAGTTTTATATAGTTTTAAACTAAATATTAGGGTCATAATTTAAATTAGATCAATTTTATGGATTTAAAAAAGTTTCCCATCATCAATAAAACAATTCATTTAAGAAAATGTCTTTACCATTTTCAGGGTAATTAACAAAGATATTACAAATAATATCTTTATGAAAAAAATGAAATTGAACATTGTTGTATAATTTTTACATGTTGTACTCAAATAAGAAATCAATTTTCTATAATCAATTTCTAAATTTTATAAAATAAAAAAATTTAATATAAGCATGTAAAAATAGTTGTTAGTGTAAAATATTAGTTGAGTTTCAAAGGAGATAAACATGTGGTTTATAAATTAAAAATAGTATGTTTTTGAAAATTCAATATTTTTCTTAATAAATATATATCATATATATAAAAATTTATTCATAAAATTTTTTGTCATTATTTTATTACAGAATAAATCAGTTTTTGTAAAATTTGTATTTTTACTATGAAGTTAAAAATTAATTACTTCATAAAATCCAAAAAAATTAATATTAAGTTAATGTAAATATTACAGATCCAAAAATGATGTTAAATATGTCGCATGAAAATTATTATTTTTTTATGTATAATTTTTATTTAAAAACATATGTTATAGGGAAAATAAATTTTTATAGTAGAATAAATTTTTGTATATTGAGTATTTTCCCTTTAAATTTCCAGTCAGTCAAGTGTTAAATAATTATTAATGAAATAAACATATATTATTTTTATCAAATAAAAATAAACATACATAAATCAAATAAAACACCAAATTTTTTGAAATACGTTATTAAATTATAAGTTGAAATTATAAAAAATCGACTTTTTTGAGATGTATAAAATTTTCTGATGTTTCTATACATATATATATTATTATATATTTATATAGTCATAAATTATTCGTACATAAGTCCTTATAATCTCCACACAAAACCTAAGCATACGATACCCATTGATTGATGTTTTGGGAGGTAGTTGATCTAGTATAGATATTGGGGAAATCTCCTTGTGTTTTAACTTCTCTCGTATATTATTTCAAGAAAACTGTAATTGATCGAGTTTGGAATGGGATTGGTACATGTTAAATACCTCAATTATGAGCATGGAAAAAATGGAAACCATATGGAACACTTATACTTATGATTTTCATTTCATGCCACATCTTTTATTGATTTTGAAACAGGTTTATTTCAATTTTGTACTATCTAATTTAATGGTTATGTTTTAATGGTCAAATTCAATATTCAAAATATATCAAGGTTTTTTTATGTTATTTTGTTCTAATATGTTAAATTTTCTATTATATATATAATTTCTTTATGAAAGATATATAATATTATTTTTTGTTACACTATAATAGAATGATCAAATACTCATTATTTACCTCAATTAAGGTAATATTTACTTTGGATATTTCATTGTAAAAATAAATGATTTTTTACCATGATTTGTCAGATAAAAAATAATTATAACTCTAATTGAAAAAATCTCTTTTATAAAATGATATATGAAATAATTATTTTAGAACTGGTGTGTTTTACATGATTATTGGATATGCCTATTTTTTTCACATTTAATTCATAGTGATATCTACATATTATCGCTTAACAATTATTTTTTTTTCATCAAAATTATTTCGATGTACTCTTATGTATCAATAATATACTCACAGATTTTAGTTCTTAAATTTAATATATTTCTCCTTTTATAATAAATAATAACATATGTTTTCCTAAAAATAATGATCATGTAAATGTAGACTTTTTTTCATTAACATTACTAACCCAATAAATATTAATAAAACCTAATATCTTACTAATATTTTTTATTCTATATAACCACCCATGGATTTTTGTTTTTGATATATCATATAATTATTTTAACAACATTTATATTTAATATATTTGTATCACTATAGAATATTTAACAAAGAATAACAACATATAATATGGCATGTTTTAGTGTTATTAGATGTAAAAAATTTGAAATTAACTTTCTAAACTACTTTGGATTAAAAATATATTCCTTGAAATCCATTTTTTTAACACCAATAACTACGTGAATTAATATAATTTTATTATTCCTTACCAAAATATTAAACTATTCAACAAATATATTTTTCTCAAGAAGGAATATATAATCCTATTTTTTTACTTACAACCCTAATAAAAATTATAATTCACATAATATGTATATTTTAATTTTTTTTACATTTAATTGAAAATAATTATATTTTTGGAAAAATATATTTTATATGGATCTAGAATAATTTTTAGGTACCTATAGTGAAATCCAATACAATTTAATTCATGGATCAACGTCAATATTGAGGTTATTTCAGGTCAGAAGGAAGTGCATAAATTTTTAAAATTGTATCATAGCTTACCAGAAACCCCAATGAAAGGGTGTTTTATCACCAAATACATTTTAAAAAAATTTGTAATTTATTAATAGAGTGAATTATAGAATTGTTTTTTATGATATTATTTAAATAATCAATTTTTATGCTTATATTTTCCTTGATAATTTGTGCTCCCATTAGTAGGTAAAATAATCTAGATCATTATGAATATACAAGTTCTTTATGAACAATATAACTCTATATGATTGCGATCTTTCTTTTATTTACCATTTAATTAATAATTTTACTCACATTGATTCACTTTTTTAAATTTTTTTATTTTTTGAGATTGTATATTCATTAAAAAATTTATCATTGCTTTGGTTTGAAATATTGAGTCTATTATTCATTGGTTGAATAAATATTATTGGAGAAGTAAATGTAGAGATAAACCATTATAATAGTTTTAATTCCAAATCCTAAAAAATGAATATAATAAGTTATTTTTGATAAAAAAATATACATCTTTTTTTCCTGGGTTAGATAATATTCTAAAAGGGCTTGGATGAGTTCGATCTAGTAGATTGAAATACATTTGGAGTTGTGTTTATGATTTTTGAGCCAAATGTAAATAAATAGTTGTGAAAAAAAAGAATATAAAATTGTTGATATAAACAATGAAAAATATATCCATGGGTCCTTCTATATATTATAAGATATATATTATATTTTAATTGGTTTTCATAAATATGGATCAGATAAGATCTTTTTTTACCATATCAACATATTTTAAAATATTGAAAGTTGATAGGTCTCGATAGATAATACGCTTGATAATGAGGTAACAACCCTTAGTTTATTAACGTCAATTATTTATTTAATAGAAGAAATTTTGATAGTTGTGAGTGTTAATTTTTTTAATACCAAATTGATATTGAATGATATACTTAGTGTAATCCTCAACAAAGATATTCATAGAAATGATTCATGTTGTTTCTCTAGTTTTTATCTCATTACTTAACTAAGGGTGAGATATAAACTATCATAATTTCAAATATGAATATATAAATCAATAGGAAAATAGATGATAAAATCCAAAGTGTCTTCAGCATACATTATATAACTATGGTGAGAATGGAAATGTGAAAAATGAGTGAAAGGAAAAGAAAAAAGGTATTAGTAATAACTCGATAAATACACTAGCCAATATTATTGGTGATGTCTTTTTGTTAAATGTGTATAAACCCAAATACTGTTGTATTTTAGAAATAAAAGTATCTTTCTATTTTATATTTATAATTTTTTCCATATAATTATGTTTTATTTAATTTTTTTAATGTATGACAACCATTAATGTTTTTTGAAAATGTTCATGTATAGATCAAAACTATTTTTTGGAGTTTTCTCATTGTAAATAATGTATTTTATGTATCTAGGTTTAGAAACAATTGTATATTAGCTATTTTTCTTGGTGATTTATGATTTGAAATAACATTAACAGCTGAGTCTTGAAAAATTACCAAGGATCCTATGAAAAATAATCAAAGGTTAACGAATAAAATAATATTTTTATAATAAAAAATTTAATAGATATATTAGGAATGATAAATTAATTTGGTGATTCACAATTGTATTATTTCATGTTAATTATCATGAATGAAAAGGGGATAGATGTGATTGATAAAAATGGAATACTAATACAGGTAAAGTTAATATAAGTTTATTTAGGAAAAATAATTATATTTTAAAGTAAAACTAATGGGAATTTCAAAAATGAGTATTGGATACCAATGGTTCATAAGTAAGACTTAGTGAATACTAGAGTTTAGGGACCTATATTGGTACCTTACCTTATAGTAAATCTATATATTATGAAATTTATAGATGAATCTACAAGGATTGTATGTGTTTACATTGTAAAAAATCAACCTTATATATTCACTAATTTTATATGGTGGACGACTATACTTACGAATATGTCTGGGATAAAACATAAATGATTTAGTTTTAATAATTAAGGTGAGTATAGCGGTATAAAATTTATTCAATTTTATAATATAGAGTGAATTTTATGATTGAATACTATTCTAGGTATATCACAAAACAAAATTATAAGTAAGTGGTTTAATATGAAATTGAATGAATTCACTTGGAGTATAATTTAGTATAAGAGGATACCATTGTGATTCTAATTATTAGAAGTAAATATGTTATAATATCTTATAATAATGATTTTTTTCGAGACTATGAAAAAATAACCACTAATGTAACACTAGTTAGATAATTATTTATGAATAAATTACTATTAAGATTCATTATTTTTTTAATTTGAATATAGAGATTTCAATAAAATGGGGAATCTTGATTCTATGTGCAAAATATGTTTCCTTTTTGGATATGGGGATAATACTTTTGTGTACAACTTCCCAAATTATGAGAAAAATAATATCATTAGAAGTATGAATGCCAATATATATTTATTCATTAATAATTTATAATTTTAAATTTAACTGAGATCGATATCCTGTATGTTTTTCTTAATACATGTTGACGAAGGAGTGAAACAAGTGGGAGCTATATATGGAGAAGAGAATCACACCATTACATGATAAGAATATGTTATATCTGAATTAATTTCCACAAGGAGATAAATAAATTGAAAATAAATTATTGTATTAGTAAAAGAAGAAATATAATGATAGGATAAGACATTAGTAAATGGTAGTGTTGGTAAGACTTAAATAATATTCTTGTGTGAATTTCACTATAATTTTATCACTTTTCATGAAGATCACCACCACCCAGGTGTATCTCAATTTTGTGACATTAATTATATTTCAACATGAGATTATTGATTTAAGTAAAACATCCTTCATTATGATTTGGATGCTCATATCTATTGGAGATGGAAAAGGAATTCACCAATATTTGAAAAAAGTAATGGTGTAAAACATTATTAAAATATTTTATAGGTTCGATAAGATACTAATGAATTAGAAGAATATTTTTATGTATTCATGATTACAAATGTTTGAAAATTGTTAGACATGAACAAATAGTACTACTTCATAAAATTTTATAAGTGTTACCTCATATTTTATGGAACATAAATGAAATGTTTAATATAATATCTTGTAATCCAATTATTGATTAGTTATAAGAGCATTTTCTTGAGGTGTTTTAAATGGAAGATATTGGAGAATAAATTGATATTTTTTAGGTGAGCCTCAGTAGAGACCATGTGGATAAATTCTTGAAAGGGTCAATACCTGAATATACAAGAAATGTTTATAGTATATTTTATATATTTAAGAAAATAAAATATTTATTTTCCCATAAAAGGATTTTAATTTATAAAAGTATTGAGAACCAACGATAATAGATATGGTTGAGTGAATCACAAATGTACCTTATACATCATCTATATGATATACGATGTAGGATTCGGTTGGTACCCGACCAGACCATGCTCAAGTGGTAGGATTCATGAGTAAGTACATAAATAATATTATAAAACAATATTGGAAATGATGGGAATAGATACAAATGTATTTTATGGTAATAAAATTATTATTCATATTCTTTTTAAATTAAAATCTCTATAGGGGTGTGTGGATATTGACCTTGAGGTTGATTTTTATAACTGAATGAATACTACAAGTTATATGTTTATATGGTGAAATGTATTTTTTATGTTTTTTTCAAAACTATAAAAAGTGGTAGCACTATCAACCATAAAATATAGTGTATGTAATTGTGATAATGGTTGTAAATGATAACATTTAGCTAACATACATCTTGATTGGGTTTCGATGAATGGGAGGTGAAATTTCATTACAAATATAATTCTAAAGAATAGAACATAATATAAACAAGCTAATGTTTCATTACGGTTTTATAAATTGATATTGTGACTTTGATTTTTTTTTAAAAAATAATGGATGTGATATCATTATTTCATGATGGTGATTAGTGGGTTTGAAGGAGTTAAAGAGATTTTTTAATGAATATGCATTGATAGATTTATATATCAAAGTCATGTCATGGGGAAATAAAGAGTCGGATTGTTATGATAAATCTAAAATAAATGAAAGTAATTACATGCATAAAATTGTTTTTTAAAACATAATCTGATTAGACAATAAGTAGGAGCCTACATAATTATATTTGAAAAACGCTAGCACTAGTATAAATAAATAATTCAATGCCAGTATTTTCATGTTGGTCTTTTATAAACTGACTTTAAAGGTAATGGGTTAGAATTTTTCACTTCATTTTTTATTAAAATGTATGTTTAAGTTACCCCTATTTAACTTTTAATGTCATTATTTATGATAACAGGTCTTATAAGATATAAAAAATGAATTTCAACACCATTTTTTATGAAAATAAATGTTAAAAAATAATATACATAACTTTTTAACATATGTTTTTTTAAAAATTGATGTCAAATATGCCTTCATTAAAGTTGATTTTTTTGGAAATTAATGTTAAATCTTAATTAAAAATATCCTTTAATGTTAAATTTTATGAAAATTGAAGTAAAAAGTATTTTAGAAAATATAAAAAAATTAAGCATTATTCTTTTCACTCATAACCATCTCTCTGGACCAATGATGACACTGATGACATCGACAACCATTAATTCTCTCTTAACCTCAATTTGCATCCACTGTTCACATTCATCATTTATTAAAAAGTCTCCCTTGATCAATGATGGCACAAAATAATTCAATGAACCTCAATAAACATTTATTATCTCTTGATGTCGATTTTAAGCCACATTTTACATTATTTCTCTTAGATCATTGATACTTAATTCTTATTACACGATCCTTAATATATTACAGTCTAACAACAATAGTGATTTGAGGAATTTATTTGTTTTTAATTATTATTTTTACTCATTTTTCATCAATCTTGCAGATTCATTCTATTTCTGGGGACTTCGATTAAGTTTGTTAGAATTCATAAGGAACATTACATTTTCAAGCTCTAAAATTGGTTTTTTTTATTTTTAAAAAATAAATTATTTAAAATTGTTTGTTTTCATAATTTTTAATATGTTATTAAATGTTTTTATGATTAAATATTTACAATTATAATTATTTATGATAATAATTTTTTGTAAGATATTCTTCATAACTGTTTGTATAATTGTTTTTATGTTATTTATGTACAAAAGTTTTACTATTACGTGGTATAATTGTTAGAATAATTGTATGTATTTTATTTTTTTTATAATTTTTATTAACATATTTTGTATAATTTCTCACAATTTAAGATCAATTTTGTTTAAATTTTTTTGATATTTTTTATGTTTAATTGTTTATTACGATTAATGTTTGAAAGAAAAATTATGTATAATTGTTTATGATATTTTTTATTAGGATAGTTGTTTTTTATGATAATTTGTTGTTGGTAATTATTTTATTTATTGTTTTATAAATTATCTAGATGTGTTTTTTAGTTATTTTTCAATTTTGAAGAAAAATAAAATATAATTATTTTAAGACATATTAGTTATACTATTATTGAAGATAAATTTTGTATAATATGTTTTTATCATTATGTATATTTTTTTATTATGATAAAATTTTAATAAATAATCGATTGTTTTGATTATATGTTTTTATGTTTATAATTTATCTATTTTTTATATTTTATTAAATGTTTATATGTTTTAGTATATTCAACTTTAACATTTAAATATAAGGTATTTTTTAGATCATAATTGGATAAATTTATGAAGAACCATTAATGAGTATGAAAAAGGAGTTGGTCATTTATTGTGTTTATTGAACTGAAATTTCCAAAATAAGGATTTTATTCTGTTTATATGCATGAAGTGTTTAACTATAATAAATTTAAATTATATAAAAACCAAAGGCCGTCTCATTTTATAGGTTTTTAGAAATAATTACACATACTTGATATGGCATGGTGATATAATAGAAAATTCAACATTTAATGTTGATGAAAATTTTGAAAATGTGATAGAGGATAACATTGATGAATTACATCATAATGTATTCATTAAAACAATCAAAAATAGAATCTATGGAATGATTGTATAGATATCATGAGAAAAAACTATTCTCTGATTGGAATATATATTTAGTATTATTAGTATTTTTTACATAAGTTCACTTGAAAGAAAGAAATTGGTGGAGTGATAGATGTTTACTTGTGTCTCTTGTACTTCTGAAAGAGCTACTTATAGAAGGAAATGATCTTCTAGATTCTAATTATGCGGAGAAGAAAATATTAATCCCAATGGGATTAGAGTATGAAAATGTACATGCTTCCCAAAGGAATTTTTTAATATTGGAAAAAATATGAATGTTTATAAAACTGTACTAATTTTGGAACATCATGTTATAATGTGGATTTGAATATTCATAATGATTCATTCTATAGTATAAGAATCACACCTATATCTCAATAAATTTTCTAACTTCCACCAATTCCAATAAATAATTATAATAATTCAACTCAAATTCATTATCAGGTACTAGAATCAAACCTATTGATAATAAAACTTGGTATATTTTAATAAATACTCATTTGAAGCATTTATTTTCACATTCAATTAATGAGGAAATGATAAGATGGCATAAAGATGATCACATATTTTATGGTAACTTATGTCACCCTACTAATTTGATAGAGGAATAGATTTCATAAATAACTTCTATAATTTGACACTGAAGATATAAATCAAAGAATAAGAATGTGCATAGATGTAATGAATCCAAATTAGAGTCTATATAGCCAATATAGTCTATGGACTATTTTGTTGGTAGTTTACAAATTGACTTTATAAGTATGTATGGCGAAAAAATATTTTACAATGAGCATGACGATTTATGGACTAGAACTACTAGAAAACAATATTTATGTGCATATAAAATAATTCATTAATGATTTGAAGCTTCTATGGGTGTCATGTGTTATAGTTTTTGGTGCATATGATAAAGTGTTTTATTTTGTATGATTTGAAAATTTTCACTATCTCTGAATTTCCATAATAAAGAAACATATCAAGATATAGTGTTATAGGACATAAATCATGACCAATTTTTGAAGAAGAGACCTCATATGGTCATTTACTAAATTTGAAGAAAGATATTGTACATGAAAAATTGATTAATTTTTCCAGTTTATCATCATTTTCACTGATTGAAAAAAGAAGTTAATTGTTTATTAGAATATAATATTCCCCCAAAACCATTTCCAGTTAAAGAATATTACAACATGGTGAAAAATATTGATTTCACATCTGGAATAAAAGGCTATTATGGTTATCCAAAGAAAATATGCAAGAAACAATATATCTTTTCCAAACTACTTTATTGAAGACTTTTGGAGAAAAACCAAAACATAATTTACTATAGATATATCAATTTCTAGATTTTGTAAACATGGGATTACACATTTAACAAAACTATCACATTCATATGGACACAAGAAATTAAATATTAATTTTAATTGTAATAACAACTAGACTAGCACAAATGCATCATAATTTACTAGTGATATCACCATAATGCAGAATTACAAGATTAAAATTTTATGTCAAGATAGGATTTCCATATACAAGATCATGAAATTGAAGTCGTGGGAGTCCATAACTGAAAAATACCACAATAGATTAATTTTTATCTCTTTCTTCAAAAATTATATATTTTAAATGAATAATATTTAATTTATTCAATTATATTGGACATTAAATTTTGAAGAAATTAAAGAAAATAAGAAAATATTTATATCCTATGCTAAAAAAATATGCATAATTATTTTATTAATTTCACAAAAAATTATTATTTTGGGAAGTTAGAGAGCTAAAACCATTTCTCAATTATGAGTTTTTAGATGCAAATAATTAGTAGAAATTTCTCACCACCCAACACAAATAAAAATTTATGATATTTTAAATATTTTACATTGTAAAATTTCTTATGTATTGCATGATTAATTATTAGTTTATTTTTTTTAACAATAGTCTAGAATATCTCATCAATAGATTTTGTTGGAGAATGTATACCCTCATTATTTATCATATATAAGGTATAATTTATTGGAGGAGAAGAAGATTTTAGAAAAGTGTGATTTATTAAGATCACAATCTATTAGTGGTTTAGAATTTTTCATGTTCGGTGATCCATATTCCCCACTCACCATGAAAAATTAAAAAGATAGAGAATAAAAAAATGAAATGTATCTTACAGTGTAATCAAAGTAAGCACATGTAAAAATCATAAGAATATTTTTGCATTATTTTTTTTATATTTTAAATTAACAATTGTAATTTAACACGTTTACTTTTCGTTTTAGGATTACCTTTAGAAGTAAGTGTTAAAGGGTTCTTTTATACCTGAGGGTAGCATGAACAACCTAGGTACTTCTTTAGGAAAGCGAGAACACCCATGATGCATAAGAGGATTTGAAGCGATTATCATTATTAGAAATTTTATTTCCAATAATTGTAGGAAATAATGATACCTAGGAATAAATTATGTAAAAGATAAATTTAAAGACCCAAAATAGTCCTTGTATGACCAAATTCAATATGCTATATAGGAAATGTTTGATTAAATGATGAGACAATCACATCTAATGTAGATTGCATGGACTTCTCATCCAATCCAACCAGACTCGCCAACCTGTCCATCCTATCCTATGATGATTGCCTACTCAGAACCTCCCCCTCACTATTCAAACCCAACCTTATATTGTGGGTTGTATGATTGAGATCCCCATGTACATGTTGTATCGTACAAAGTTGTACATATTTTTGAGGATTCATTAAATTACCCACCTATGCAGTTGGGTTAGGTTAATATTTTAATACTTGATGTTATTAATCCATATTGTCAACTATGATTTTCTATAGTGGATATTACTATAGTTATAGATTTTATGATTTATTTTTTATCTTTCCTTTTTTGTCATTTGACATAAAAATTATGATTGATTTTTCTAATATTATTTACATTTGATTGAAAATTACACATAATGTTTTATAACATTTAATTTATATAGGAATATCTAAAAACAAAATAATTAGAACAAAATAAACAAAATGTTTAAGAAGCATCAACTTTAGATAATTTTTAGATTTTTGATGTGATAAATATATTATCCAAGTATTTTTATTCGTAGGATGATACTTATGAGTTTAATATGATGTTCCATATATGTGGAAGAGAATATCAATTGAGAATTTTCAAAAATGATATCATGGATCTAATTATTCTGTATGAGCTCAACATGCATGTACGGTAGTTATCTTCCGTGTAAGTAAATTTATGTATATTTCTTTCTTTCTTTAAATAAATATTATTTCAAGTGAACTAATATATTACTTATTTAATTAGTTATATAAACTTTCTTCTTAATCAAAATCAAAATATTGGTTTTTATGGCCTAATATATATTGAATTCATTTCAACAACAATTAAATATGTGAATACTTCTTCCAGAGTTACATATATATGCGATAGGTTATCAAATATGGGGATTAGTTGCTATTTTTTTTTCAATTCAAGGATGGGAAATGACACTATGATAATTATAGACTGATATTTCTTATGATGTAATTAATTATTAACTTTTTATATTATAGATTTCATTGGATGTTTGGTTTATTCGGCCCAAATTAATGCACGCTATGTTGGTTTTTTTCTTTATTAGGAGGTGTTCATAAAAAATTTAGCAACTTGTAATAAATGTAAGTTTTATTCTTTTTTATAAGTTTTTTATTTTTAATTCCTATTTTTATATATGTTTTGTAAGTTGATATATATGAAAATACAGGTCACGGAAATTTTTAACACATATCACTTGTTGATAAAGTCACCGAAATCCAATCCAATTTATAGAGGAAATGTAAATATTTTGTATAATAGATAATATTCTGTTTTTTAAAATTCTTATTTTGGTATTTATTTTCAGGTTAATATTTTATAACTACAATTTAATCATTAAAAAAGTAATGGTGAGATGTGGTTATTATGTTTTAAGATTTATGTATGAGATAATCAGAACTTGGTTAGTGACTAAATTTTATATGCTTAGTTATATTAATTATTTTATCTTTTCTATCCAAATAATCGATGTATTAATCATTTCAGAATCATGGTTTTTGTATATTTTCAATTATGTCGAGTCTTATATGAATAATGAACTTTACCATAATTTCAGGTTGTTCGCAAACTCATTGTTAAGTATGAAAATGATTTAAATTTCCAATAATGTATATTTTAAATAAATATAAATAAATTAGTATTTATACTAATTGTTTTAATCTATTAGTTGGTGTATTATTTTTGATTTTATATGGTTTTTATTTTCATTAAGTTATTTTATTAGGTTGAGTACATAAATATTTTAGAAATTTTTTAAACAGGTATGTTTTATTCATTATTATTATTTCTTTATTATCAGTTAATTTTTTATACATGTTTTTATAATTGATGTAAATACAGTTCATGAAAAAGTTTTAACAATGATTAATTATCAATTGAAAATACAGATAAAATAAACAACATGAATTTTTTGGTAAATATGTTTTATATTAGATAATATATATATTTTCATATATATCTATGTATATATGTGTGTGTGTCTCTATGGGTATTTTTTTTGTTTTTATCTTCGATGTTAATGTTTCATAAACACAATGTAATTATCATAAATTAAGGTTCGAATGCGTTTATTTTTCATTAAGATTCAGATTTTAGACAATCAAAATAGAGATGTTGAAAAAAAATTGATATTGTTAATCATATTAATTATTTTATGATATATATGAATATATTATGGTTTTTTATCTAATAACATTCATTATTAATCTATATTTTCAATTATTCCAAGTCCTATAAAAATGATGTTATAAACATATTTAAATATTGAAACTATTTTTTTATACATGGTTAACATTTAAATATTAAGGTATTTATATTTAAAATAATGTTATAAAATTAGTAATTCGAAAATAATTTTGTTTCTAAAATTTCTTATATTTTTTATACAGGTTTCTTTTTGGAAAACTAGTTTTTTCAGATTCATTAAATTTTAAATTATCAATTATATATCCTTTAATTTATATTTAATAAATGATTAATTATAAAAGCATGTTTTCATAATGTTTTTATATTTTGTTTTTATTTACCAATTTCAGATGTTTCATGTATGTATCTTTTAATTAAATTTAATGAAATAATTATTTATATTAATTTTTTATTCTTTTATTTTGTTTATTTTGATTGATTTTATAGTTTTTTCTCTTTAATTAAGTGTATTAAGAAATTTTTGTAAATATTTTAGAAAATTTTTAATCATATAATTTATATTATTTTTATATAATCTTTATTCTTTATTTTTATTATTTATTGATGTCTTGATAATTTGTAGATGAAAACAAATGTCATGTAAAAGGTATAACAATGACCAATTTTCGGTAAAAAAGAAAAATTAAATCAACATGAAATCATTATAAAATGTATTTTATAGTAGATAATTTTTGTTTTTTCTTGTATATATATGTGTTGGTTTTCTTATATGAATTATTCCCTCAGTGTTCCTTATCCTCTTATCAAAATTCACTAAGTATTCTACTTTTTGTCTTTATAATGTTATATTGTCTTTCTTTAATATTGTTTACAATGTAATATTTTTTTTTCAAGTTATGCATAATATTAATGTGATATGTTATTATGTTTATCTATTTTTCTCAAATCATTAATTTTTTAATCCTCAATTTTGTTTCCTTTTTTCCTTTGATCTATAGGTATCTAAGAATACATAATATTATACCCATCCATAGATGATTTATATAAATTAATCCTAAATTTTTTTAGTATGTGTCAAAAAATTGAAATCCAATGTTTAATATCTAGTTTGGACTCATTTTTTTCTTGTTTATTATTTTTTTTAAAATTAAAAGAAACTTACTGGAAATGGATCAAAATATTAATGGTAATAAAATGGTGGCTTTTGAAACCATGAGTTTATTAGAGGTTTTATGGTGGTTTAATTTTTCCTTTGATGAGAAAAAATATAACATTATATTCATGGTTTCTTGCAAATATTTATGAAATTGATGCTTAAAAAAATGATATTTTATTCTAAAGTAAATTTTAAAAATAAATTTGAAAAATATATGGAAATTAGTACCCAAACACACTAGATTTTATATGAATTTGTGATTTTTTTTCAAAATATATAGTCATGTTTGGTTATAGTAAATGTTTTTTGTTATATATAAGTAGGATTTTCATTAATTAATTATAAAACCCACAGGAATAAAACTATTTTTTGTAAATATCATGTTGTGTTATTTAATTATATATTTTAAAAAATTTCTTGATGGGTGTTGAGTTATTGTTTAAATGTTTATATTTCATATTGCATTTTTAAAATAACAATTGTTTAAAAAACAATACTTTTGTTATAATAGGTGTTTGATATCATTGAATTAACTATTCAAATGTAGTGGTTTAGATTTGTAAAATTTTACTACTTTTGTATTGAATTAGTTTCATTTATAATAAAATTATAAAGATAAATAAAATACATTTTCAATATTAATTTTTTATTTTTTTGTGTTGAATTTATGTTTTTTATATATGTGTAATTCTTAATAAAATATATGTATAAGTGAGTTATACAATGTTTTGAGTCTAATTTATGAACACCATGTGTGTTTGTGTTTCTCTATTAAATATGATAATATTTTTAAGTAATTATAAAGAAAAAGTTATTTTATACTTTTCTATTATTTTTTACTCAACATATATATAAATTTAAATAAAAACATATGTTTTAAATAAATAAGTTGATTCTTAATTTAAATTTAATGTCAAAAGATATTCTAAAAAAAGTTAAAATATAATTCATTTGTTTAATGGTAGGTTCAAATTATTTTTAATTCGGTTTAACGAATTTTGAAATTAGAATTTAGTAAAACGGGATAATGTTATTTTGGGATTATTATTTTAAATAATGTATTTATATGAATGAATTATTTTGTTATAAAAGAAATTTTTATAATTATTTTTAATTCTATAATGGTGTTCCTTACTATCATGAACAAGCCCAAGTCGACCCTGAACCGGTCACCCAGGCCAGCCCGCGACAAGTTTCAAGAGGCATTCCCGATCCTCCCGGGATGGTGATAAGCACCAAGTGAACCAATAGAGTTCACAAGGGAAGAGTTTCTCCTAAATATAAACAATCAAACAAATAGCAGAAAGAAATTAACATCCCAAAATACATTTACATAAAAAAATTGAACTGAACATTATTTATATAAGAAACCAAAAGTACAACTAAACCAATAACTCAACCAACCAAACATAAAAACCATCTATCTCCATGTGGTCAAACGGGTCACTCCCTAACACAATGATCACATGTCTCCCAAGGCAATCAAACTCAAGCTAAAACTTGTTCAAGGGCTAAAATAATGAAGAAGACTTTAGGCGTGAGTATTAATACTTAATAGGTTATCCCGACATTCAATTCCCAATGAAATTACATTAAAATAAAAGAAACATCCATTTAAAGTTTTAAATACAAGATATAAAATTACTTTTTCCAAAGGAGGTTCCATGATATAAAAATTTCCAAACAAAAACTTGAAATTTTTATAAATAAGAATTCTAGTAACAATTTTCAAAGATGTGAAACTTCAAAATGAAAATAGTTTTCCAGAGGGATACTTTAAAGAATGTGAAAAAAATAAATAAAACACACAAACATAAATGAATATACAAAAAAATCACACTATTTTCCGACAATGAGTATAAAATAGCCAATGATCACAAGTCACGGGAACACCCCAAGGCACTAGTTAGTTGTAAGCCCCAGGTAACTCGTATCTGGGTGGAAATAACCATAAAAAATATCTGTTCTCATGCACACAAGCCACTAGTAAGGAGTAAACCCATAACATATTGTTCCTCCAATAACATCATAATCATAGTTTAGTTAGTGTTTTCAATGTCAAACTTGCTACGTGAGAGAGGGGCCAAGCCCCATGGGATCACAGGCATAGCAGTACACGCCCGCCCACCTAGATACCCAGGTTTTCCCTTTTTATACTCTAACAAGTTACACCTTTATAAAATACCATTTTCTCATGAAAATTCCATTTACATATCATACTCACATAAAAACTTCCACACACATGTCTCAGATTTCTTTCACGGATCAATAAAAACCCAAAATATTCAAAAATAATCAAGAAGTATAATAAGGCCTTGCACACAAAATCCATTCAAAAATGATATTTTAAGGAAAAAACACATCAACACCATATCAACCCAAGTTTTTGATCCCCAAAACCAATTAATAAATAAATTTCATGAACCATAAAATGGACCCAAAAGATAGAACATAAAATACACATGGAAACCATTTTTATAAGAAACAAAATGACAAACGGGCCATGAAGCCTTTCTCAAAACACACATTTTAAAAAGGTATGCATTTCACTTTTATCATGGAGGTGTATACACACCATTTAAATTAGCAACACACATTCATAAATCCATTAAAACACTGAGGTTACATATTCAAAATACAACCAATTTCATAAGGATGTGAAACGGTCCGTTTTTTGGCAACTCAGGTCAAAACATGTTGTAAACCAAAAATAGTTTTTTTAAACAAATACACATTTTAAATACATTGAAGGACCCAAAATAGAATTTTTTATTTTTAGAAAGCATTTATAAATGCATAAAAATAATATTTAAATCACACTTAACCCATAAAATCCAACCAGGCGATTTACCGAACACATGACATGCACTTTTAAACAGAAAAAATTATTTTCAGAAATTAACAAGGAATAAAACACCAATTTCATTCCAAATTTATTCAAGATACTGATAAATGTTAAAAATACCATAAAAAAGGTTCTAAACCTCACAAAATAGGTTCCAAATATATCAGAACATTTAAACAAACACTTAGTGTGCACTTTTATGACAAAACAACACTACCTTTCAAAAAACAAGGCTTAAACAACTGTTTTTCACAGCAACAAAATTATCCAAAGCATTGAAAACAATAATAAACATATATATAAGGTAAAAAAATAATAAAATGATGAAACATTAATGATAAATTCATGTTTAAGGGATATCCTATTTCAAATCCTTGGCGTAATGGAAATACACACCCAATATCACTATATGGGGGTTTATAAACCCTAAACCTATAAAAACAAGCCCCAAATGGAAAAAACCCCATAAAAATAATTGGTTAACAGAACAAAAGGTATAGAATGACTAGGGGAGAAGAAATAATAATGAAATAATGGAAAGAGGAGGAAGAGGGAGGACAAGGGAGAAGGAATCTCACTTTGAAAACTAGAAAACTCTTCATCTTACCTTATATATGCACCCTTAAAGAAAAGGTAATGTATTGAAGCTTCATAGAGAGTCTCCTAATATCTGGAATAACTGGGGAAAGAATATTTTTGGAAAAAGAGTATGAATTGAATGATTTATGAATGCGACAAATTACCTTTTCCAAATCTGGACATTTGAGAAACATTTAAAAGTTCCTCCCTAATTCATGACTAAGATGAGATCCAAAGTGGGATAATAGAGAATGGTTGTTCGATTAGGGTTCTTATCCGCGAGCGGGAGGTTGAATCACTGAGAATTATAAAAAGAATGAATAAGATATAATAGAAAGAAATTATTTTTTTAAAACTGGAAATGGGCCCTTAGGCTGGCCCAATACCTGATTAAATAACTCAAATTCTCCATACATATGAATTTATATGGGGTCCAAAAGGATATGGTAGTTTTAATATGTTATTGGAGGCCATGTGGGAAGTGTATGTAGTGAAAAATCATGAAAATATTTGGTGTTTTAAAAGAAACAAATTTTGTTTCCAAATCATGAAATGGGATCATAGTTGGCCCAAATCATGAAGTAACCACCCTTTTACAACAAATACCAAACAAGAAATGGGGAACCCAAATTAGGGTAATTTGACATAGATGATACTTAAAAAATCAACATTCATCTCACCAAGACCCAATAAGAGGATAGGTATTGCTAGTGAACCCGATCCCAACAATGACCTGAAAAGAAAAAAACCCGGGTGTGACGCTTAATGATTGGAGTTGGTACATAAAAATGTTCAGTTAGGATTATTTATTTTTGGAACTATTTTAATTGTATTTTTGTGTGTGTGTTTTATAATTTCAAATTTGGAGGACTTATTTTATCAATATAGCATGAAATTGTTTATTTTTCCAATTTTATGATATTTGATGGATATTTACTAGTTTGATTCAAATATTGATTCAAAACAAATAATTAAATTTTGAAAATTTTGTTATATTCCTAAATAAGTATATTGGGTTTGAATTTAATAGATTTTATCTATGAATTACGAATGTGTCATATTCAGTTAATTAATATCCAAGAACATTATATTGTTTTCTAATATAATAGTATATAAATTAAGTATAAATTGTTAAAATTTCATTACATAAGATCACCCTAAATTGGTGAATTTTTGTGTTTGATATGTCTCATAAAGGTTTACCATTGAAATTTTGAAAATTGGTTATAAATTATGTGATTTTAACTTACTTAATAATTATATATCATTTCACATGGTTTGAAGCATGAATTATCTATACCTGCATAAAAACATTGTGTAGTGTCTTATGTGATACAAATTTTTAAACTTTTATATCATTATTAAATTCTTATACACATAAAATTTTACCTTTTTGATTAAGTTCTATTTCATGTGTTCTATATAGTGTTTTTGGTGTATTGAGTTTACATTTTTTGAGAATATGTATTATTCTACCATTATTCAATGGAAAGGTTTATAAACCTACTAACCACTAATAAATAATTCAATGAAAAAAATATTATATTATAAATTTTCAAGTATTCCATTTTATTAATGTTTAAAAAATTATTATTTAGATACTTGTTTTATTATTTAAGTTATTAAATTATATTTTTATAGGTTTTTATCTTCTTTTAGATTTCTTCGTTTGTATATTATATTATTCAATTCCCATTTTCACATATTAGTTTTTGAAATTTCATTTAATGTATTTTTTTTAAATTCATATTTCAATATTTCCTTTTCTTAAAACTAATATGGAATAAATATTTTTGGTCATTCAATTTTAGATTTTACCAATAATGATGTTGAAAGTCATAAAATCTTATTTTAATGTCGGTGTTTTTTAATAACTGATGTTGTAATCATTACGTGAATTTTTACAGGTTCCAAATAATGTCACTTTAAAAGTCATCTTTACAAAAAAACAATCATTAATATTTCAATGTGATTTTCCACTATTATATTATTATAAAACTGATATTGGAATATCTTTTCAATTTCATTTTATAAAACCCTTGTTTAATTTAACTTATTCTTTTTTTAGTTAATTCATAGATGTCTATTTTATTAAAATCAACATCAATACTGTTGTTTATAATATCTCCTGGATAAATGTAGGTTAACAACTATCTTTAAAATATAGAAAACTAATGTGGAAATATATTTTTACCCTAGGGTAGAAGAATATTTAATAAATGAAGAATATCACACTATAGTGGCAATGTTTCCATATCAATGAGGACCTTTGTAAGATTCATCTGGAAATTCTAATTGATTAAATGAATCATGGAATGATATGTCATTCTATAATAGACCAAAAATTAAATAATTGAACTATTATAGAATAAAAATATGGTAAGATATATCTGTACTCTGTCATGAAGGATGGGAATAAAATAAAAATGGATTTAAACTAATATTAATTGACAACGTTTAAAAAATTAGTGATATTAATCAATGAGCCCCAAATTAGTTGTGTAGGACTAACCCCAAGTTGTTTATAAGTATAATTCCAAGACACCAAGGGACATTATATAATGATTTATTAAGAAGATTAAATAATATGATAATTTAATTATTACTAGATATGATAACAGAATAATACACGACTTGATAATAATGTGAAACACATTATATGTAAGAAGTTCAAATAACAACATAGTTAATTGATCATGCCACACCTAGCCAAATTACAATAATGATTGTAATACAACATATTGGTTGTTTCTAAGAGGATTTAATTTTGTCTACAAAGTACATTTTAGGGTGGCTTGTTAACGGTTTGACATACACTGTAGAAGAAATTTCAATGGTATAAAAAGGAAAAAAATTTAGATGAATCAAGGAGATTTGGAACATTATGAAATAATTTTCGAAGGAAATTTAAATGAAATTCTACTTTATTTTTGGGATCTTGTTATTTAATGGAAACAATTTCATGAATATGTATACCATGAGACAATTAGTGTGATTTCTAGGTATGACACTCCATAATTCATGGAATAATTATTTGATATAGTTATTTATATACGATTTAGTTGATTCAATTTTAATTTTAAAAGGACGAGATTGGTTTTGAATTTTAAATGGTATGAATGACTCATTTGGAATAATTTCACTATGTAGACATATGGAATAGTTAAGGAGTGTTGATGAGAATATAACTGATCCCAATACTTCTATGAAAGTTAATATTTTTATAATGACCTAGAACATTGTTTACAGTAGTTATAAAAAAAGAGTATGATAGAATATATTGATATATCTGTTTTCAATGAAAAGATATGGGTACATCAGTTCTATATAATTATCATTTATATTACAAGGAAAAAAATATGGATCACCACAAAACCATTGTGTTTTTGAAGAATTATAAAAACAAGAATAATTCACTTTCTTAATTAGTTTTTATATTATGTATTTTTATAATACTTTATTAATATGGAATAGAAATTTTCAACATACACAATATGAGTTTACTCTTATCTAAATTATAATAGTAGGATTCCAACAAACGTGGATTTCAAAAGATCATTAATTAAATAGATATGATGTAGAGATACGTAATTAAATATTCTGGTTATAAAGAGAAACATTCCTATAAATATGAGTTTCCTTCACGGAAGTTGATTATAGAGGTAAAGAAAAAGGAGTAACCATTAAATCAACAATGTATCTTTTCAATAAAATGGTAATGAAGGTGCACCTTTGTGTCGATTATTCACAAGATAAAACTTATATCCACCAAAATTTTGTATAGTTGATTCTAGTATACTAATGGATAGCTGTAAATATATTATCATTGGATTATCCCTAAGTGGTGAACTAAGTAAAATCTTCTTAACATGTGAATAATTTATATTTTTTTATATGCATTGAAGGATACAATATGGATTATATTGGAAGGTTGAGAGATTTAGTGTATTCATTCTAATAATAGAATAATATCATTATGGGAAGATAATTTATTAAAAAATAGTTTATTTATAATTTCATCCTAATTCACCCCTTCTTAGTGTGTTTACATTAGATTTTTCCCATAAAGTTGTATTAGAGACTAAAGGTTCTGAATGCTATTTTAATCTCTTAAATATTTTATGTATTTTCTACACTTAAATATTCTAGGTTAATGCAATAGATTTTTGTTATACTATCTTTTTTTGATGGAAAAAGTGATGCACTAGATTATATAGTCTTTTTGTTGAAATTACATGGAAAAAATATCATGATGCTGACTTGACAATGAATTTTTAATGAATTCATGATGAAAGAACAGAAATAAACTTGTTCAGATCAGTTACTAATGTTTTATATAATAATTCAATCTATTTTGCTATTTATTTTGAGATATGGAAAACATTAGACGTAATTTATAAAAGACCTAATGAAGTAAATGAAACCATGGAATCTACCTCAAGAGATGATTAAAAATTAGCCATTGATAAGATTTTAAATAAAAAACCTTGATAAAATTATCATATGTTATGAACAATAAATAAAAGGAAAAGTAATAAACATAATGTTGGTAAAATGGATTTCTCCAATCAAGGAGATCAATTTTTAATCAACTGATAAATCTATTTCAAATATTGTTTTTGAAGAATCATGTAATTAGAGAGAATTATATTTTTTAATTAACATTTATGTTTAATATAATATCATGAATGATGTATAAATTGGAAAATGACATTAATATGAAGTATATACATGAAATAAAAAATATATCCAATTTATATATCAATGGGTGGATCTATTAGAGATCATTCATGTGTACTATATATTCATAAAAGACAATTTAATAGGGAATATTTAGCTAAATAATTTGGAGTTGGAACTAAATAACTATATTATTATTATGAGTGAAAAGATGAATTTTTAAATAGATTAACTTAGATAAATTGCACATGAATTGGGAGAATAAATAGAAATAGGGTAGGAGATGAAATCTTGTATTATGCCACTCAAAAAATGAAATAATATATATGGTATAATTCATTATGAGATACCTTATACATGATCATTTTAGGCATATGACATGAAATTGTTTTATGATAAAATAGTGTAGTTGCAATAAGAGAACACCCGTCATATGTTAATTGGGATAATTGAATCCAAATAAGGGACAACATTTACATTAAAAAATATATTCACTAGGATGGTGGAAAATTAATATAGAATTAATAATGGGATGTGTGAAGAACCAATGATGGATTATTTATTACATAATTCATGGAATGAATTTATTGATTTATTTTGGAGATTAAGGGATCCATTTTGTTAAAAATTGATGGATAAAGTGGTTATAAAATGATTTATAAATGAAAATCAGTTCTAAATTCTCCTTAATGGTTATTGAAGAGGACTGAAACAAATCATTCTAATGTGGCCTCACTAATTATACCATATGGGAAAAGTGAAGGTTGGTTGAAGATACCTATTATTTTGGAAGAATCATAATGAAGGATTCAAAAATCTATCATTGAAGGAAGAAACATTCACAAGTGAGATTAATCTCAAGATAAAGGAGAATACCATGAAATATAATATAGATATTACTTATGAAAATATAGATGGTTAAGTATGTATAACATTTTTTATATGGAAATCCACAATTAATAATTGTATGTGAGTTGGATGAAAATTGATGGTTCACTAATAACAATCACATTTATTAACATAAGGTAATAAGGGAAGTACACATCTCCCTATGTAATTAAAATCTTTAAAAATTTATTTGAAATTATGAAATATTAATGGGGAGATATGATCCATTTGGTAGTTGTGCTATAATAATATGTATAAATTTCATAATAAAACGCGTATAATAAGTATTTTCAAAAGAAGAAAAAATCATATCAATGTTAAATCTGAAATACCAAGAATAGATATATAGATACAACTGATATCCAATTTATAATATATATTTGTATACTGAGTTGTATAATTATAAGTTATTTAGATCCTAATATTTAATATTATATATATGACACCATTATTTATGTTTTGAAGAAGTATCAGGAACACATGAAGTAATAACAAGTTGTTTCATGAAAATTTCAAAGTGGTGTCTATCCTTAATAGAAGAAGGGGGGAAATTAATATGAAAAACTAATAGTATAAATACTATCATGGAGTTTTCATGATATTTATATGTTTTTAGGATATAGTTGATTTTATATCGTGTAAAATAATCCATGTTTAAAACATAATAATTGTATCTTTGGGAGAAGAACTCCCTAATTGTTATATATTCTTGAAAATATATTTAGAAAGATTGGGGAACAAATTTTCGAAAGGCGTTTACTAATATTAAAAATTATAAAATTTTAAATTTTGAAAAAATTATATATTCATGAATTTATTCAATATTTATCAACTATGAAGCAATGATTTCAAGTATGGTTAACACACTATGTGCATTAAGTTATGTATACTAATTTTTTTGTCATTGTGATTGAGATCATAAGAATAAATGATGGAAGAATGAAATATATCAAGTTGAATGGTATCAAAGGAAGTGGATAATATAGATAACCTAATTTATTTTTACACTTTTTACATAAAATAAGTTTTGACTCATTATGATTTGAAGAATGGTTAATTTCTTATTTGTAAGTGCTAAGTTACTCACTAAAAAAGTAATAATATAGCTACATGATAAAAATTTCAGAGTTAAATTATAAAAAATGTAAATAATTTATCCAATATGATGTATAATTGAATTAAATGAAAACTTTAATCTTATTTAAAAGATCTTTTAACACATCTAGCTATGTGTATCTTTGATAGAATTTTAGGGTTTAAATCCCAAATTCTAAAATTGGTATGTTGAGTTGAGATGGAAAATGAATCTCTAACAAGTATATTTTAGAGAAAATGTTTCATGGAGTTAAGTGGTAATATTAAAGACCAACAGGGCCACACATGTGATATTTTTAGTTGGAAGTTGATTGCTGAAATGGTCATAAAATCATAATTTTTTATATAACCTATGAATTAATTTCATGAAAAAGAGGGAGATTCCTCTATAGAAATATAGTGTATTATTCATCTCACCACGGTGAAGTAGATTTACATTGTATCATTGTATTTTGATATAGAATGGAAAGAAAAATCATTATAAATCTATTCATATCTTTTTTATTTTTTAGAGTGAAAAAATAGAGATAGATTTATGGTATAATTGAAAATAAAATAAAAATTGGGATAATATTTCAACTAATGGTTTTTATTAGATTTTTTGTAAGGTACACTTGGACATTTTGTTAATTTATAATGGTGATAGAATTCTATAAATGAGTTAAGAATACATAGGGACATGGATGGAGAATTGAACATGGTTAACATAAACATGGGAACCATAATTGGGTTGTTATGGAAGAATACTAATGGAATTCCTGACGTTTAAGTTCAAAAATGATCATGTCACTTATGGAGAGTTTTTATTGAAGAAAAAATGGTTGTTATATAATTGATATTAGAAATGAATACTCCTTGATACATATGTATATGATGTTAAATTCACGAGGAGAATGTGAGTTGGAGTGTGATGAAAATGATAGAATCAATGGAATGTATGATATGAATAACATTATTTTTTAGAAACATATTGTTATGAGAGAAGGAGGATATTTCATAATTGAATTTGAAATTTTCTATAAGATGTTTTCTTGAATTCAGTAGATCACACAAAAATGGTAGTGATCACACCATAATGGGGACCTAAATAAAATATATTTTGAAATAATGATTGATTTTATAAATCTATTAATGATTGTAGATGATATAAGAGGCATCACATAAGATAATTCAACTGTTATATAAGATAAATCAAGTGATATCGATTTGTTTTTCAATATAAAGGACTAAATCTTGATGTAAAGGTATCTTACAAAGGAGTTATTTTAAAATTTTGAAAGCTACATAAGATCGACGTGTCAAGTACAAAGTAGCTATATTGGATTAAAACTGAGGAGTTTGGGAATTATGTTTTCATGAAGTTATGGAATATGTTGTATGGAATGATTTAAAAGATTAACATAAATAATAAATTAAATACTATAATATGTGACATGATTATAATGCTTGGCTGTGAGAAAAAATTGAAACAATTTTTTTTTGTGTAAGATGAAAAAAATCAAATCATAGTGAATAGATCTTGTGACAACATGTCAAATGATCAAAATGAATTCATAAAAACTTCAAAGACCCATATTTTACATGTAATATTTCCAATTAAATGGTAATTTTACGAGTCCGCGAAAATTGACGGCGCATGATTCTGAGGCCCGTAGTGCCCAGAATGAATTTGAAAACGTTTTTTTAGGTAAGTTCAGTAAACGCGGGGGTGGGTTTTTGTAACATTTTTCCTAGTGCTTGGAATTAAAATCTGAGGACACCATTAAACTCACAGCGCTGGTATTTTTTTAAGGATACTTTCACCTTGAGGGCAGTTGGTCTACAGTGAAATTTAGTTTTTGTGTTTTTCGTGAAAGAATAAAATCAAATAAAAATGTTTAACATTTTTATTTGTTGAAACCTCCCATTTGGATGTTATAAATTTGGGGACCACCTGAACTAAAACCTCCCACATGTGTTATGGTGGTGGGGACCACCCATGCCTAAACCCCCCAATTTGAATTCCTAAAGGTGGGGACCACCCGAACCCTCATAATGGGAGAAACCCTTAAAATCCCTCTCAAATGTGGTGAAGCCTCTTGAACTTACCCCATATTAATTGTCCCACCCCCTTTGATTAATTATACCAACTCATAAATTAATTAATTAAGCCAATTTGAAATTATTCCAACAAAGTAAATAGATAACATATTCTATTATGTTGGCTATTTCATTTTTGGTGGGGATTGGGGGAATTTATTTGGAAAAAGTGAAGTGGAGATATCTTGGGAGGATCACACTTCTCTAAAGAAGAACCTCTTCCACAAATAATGCTTATCCAAATGAAGAACGCCGAAATTCTCCAACATCTTCAACTCCTTCCTCGTTACATCATACAGTGGTGGACATCTTCAACAACATAGAACCACCTCAATCGAAGAGCGTTTATCTGATGAACGAGCTTTGAATAGGAGGAGTGTGGTGGGAATGACGAACGCCGACATCTTCAACTTCTCTCTTGTATCACAACAACAAACCTTCAAGGTAGGGGTTTAATTATGTGTGATCATCGATTCCCATGTTCATCCATTATAAACAAAGAACATAGATCAACTCACTAACTAGTTGATCCACAGATTATTTCTTTTTATGGGATTGGGAATAGTTATTGTAGGAGGTTGTAGTTTTGTTGTTTTAAATACCTTCCTTACCCATTTATGATGTTCTTCATGATTCAATATTTTGTGAACCACTTGCTACCGCTCTAACATGGAGGGTGTGGGCCAAACGAACATTGCCCAACCTCTCCGAAAATCCTTGTGTTTTTTTGATGAAATCCTTGTGATGGAGGAAGATGGAAACTAGAGGCCGGATGTGTGACGAAGGTGACGACACAACCATTCCGTCCGATGGAAGAGAATCGTTGTGTGTCCCGCGGTGGCAAAGGGAGGACGGCTGGCCGAACTGACAAGCAAACACACCCCAATCTAGACAAACGCTCCATGAAAATTGCTCTAAATATCCTTACCTATCATAAACAAGCCTTAAAAACAACACCCAAGGAAAAAAAACCCTAGATCTACACAAAATGGGTGAAGATATAGAATACCGAGGGAGAGAGAGATGCAGATCTAGAGGAAACCACAAAGAACCAGGAGAGGAGACTTGTCTGAGAAGAACCGCTTTCAATCCACCAAGAAACCCCGTAGATTTTCATCCAAAAATAGCTATGGATCTTCACAAACCACTAAAAACCGAAACTACTATGTGAGACATGTGTGGGAGGAAGAATGAGGGAAAATGGGAAACCCCGCATGGCCCGGGACTTAAAAACCCAAACCTTATGTGGTCGTTCGGTTACCCTAAACTTTTAGGAAAACCGTTCGCCAACTATACAGTTGCCACTGTATCACCCAGAGACTTCGCACGACTTTCCCACAAGGTTTGAAAAACTGTACGCCACCCATGCAGAACCCACTAACAAGGATCATAACTTACAAACAGATCCCTCAGGACTAAAAGGCCAATAACTTATAGACTGGACCTCTGATGGAAGCACCGCCTATTGCGTTGAGACCCTTATGAAGTGGAAGACCTTTGGGATACTTCTTCATGGGACTTCATGGTACTTGGAGTATTTAACAGTGGCTTGAGTAGCAGACCCTCCCCGAGACAAGCGATCTTAGTGCAGGAACCCTGTAGCTGGCTGTGATGATGTACTAGGATCCTGTGTGGGTCTGACGACGTACTGGAGATGTACTAGAATCATGTGTTTGTCTGATGACGTACTGGAGATGTACTAGGATCTTGTGTGGGAATGATGATATACTGGAGATGTACTAGGATCCTGTGTGGGTCTGAGGACATACTAGAGATGTACAAGGATCATGTGTGGGTCTGAAGACATACTGACGATGTACTAGGATATTTTGTGGGTCAGACGACGTACTGATAGTGTACTAGGATCCTGTGTGGGTTTGACGGTATACTATGATCCTTCGTGGGTTTTCCTCTTAAGAGAGTAAGATGAATTTGTAGTTACATCTAATCATCCCTACTACTATACATAAGTTATACCTTGTGTGAGATGAGTTCGTACTTGGGTGGTACTTTCTTTAATGGTAATACCTTGTTGTTATTCTTATATGTGGTGTACATATGTGGAAATTACCTTCATGGAATTCATTTCTTTGTGGAATAGTTGAGCTTTGGGAATTTGGGTTGGACCCTGTGTTTCCTCTTGATTGAGATGGGTATACTTGATAACTTAGGTCTATGTATGGGCATATACCAAAGTAGGGGTTTCAGTTAACTTCATGCTTTGTGGTTTATCCTTCATGGATTTTGTGAGACCTTGAGGGTCTTGGGGTCCCTAATAATTATCATTATACTCACCCCTGCACGGGCTATGCCCCCACCTTGTTGTGTTTGGTGCATATGATAGACAGCACTGATTGGGGTTGAGGGTACCGGGACTAGATGGCGCACAAAGGTGGACCATACGACATGCCAGTATGCAGAGGAGACAGGTGGACATGGAGTGCTGAGGAGGCGATCTGTACCTACCCTTCAGGTAGCATCCTCGTAGGATGACCCAATAGCTCCATTACTTTTTCTTCAGTTGTATTGTTTTTCAGTTGTAATTGTACCTTTACTGTTGGGATTGTATTCTGACCCCTTTTTACATTCAATACTATTTTTTCTATACATTTGACTTATGTTTGTATATTTTTTTGTTCTTGTTTGCGTGTGTTTTCAGGTTATAAAGACAATGCATTCTCAGTTTTAGGTAATACACCTTTCGGTGCTAGTCTCCATCCCCTGGCCTATGGAAGGTGGGATTGGGGTTGTCACGACACAAGCCCCAAGGGATGGGTCGTGACAAATTGGTATTAGAGGAGTCAGTTCTACTGTAGAACTAGGACTCTTTTATTTTCTATTCAGCAATAGTGTTAAGTGTTATGAGTGTGGTTTTTAGTTTGGGGAATCCAATGTTGGTGCGGTGGCTGACGTATCCATACACCAGGACACTAAATTCTAATTTCCCACTCAGCACGCAAAAACACTAATTACTAGTGCTTGTGAAAAGTTTTCTTTTTTGATTTCATTGAGTTATCTCACTAGGGATAACTTAATGACCCTGGCACACCTATTTCTTATTAGGATTCCGCTGGGTAGATAGCTAGATAGGATTTATTAGAGAGTACATGATGATATACACCGAGTGACAAGGCTCTAGTGTAAGGCCCTCTTACTATGTTGGCACCTACGAGTGGTGTACCAGCAGCACCACCAGCCATTGGGAAGCAGTTACCACCAACCGCATTGGCGGATGATTCATGTCGACTGAGTCCATTTCATGAGTTCCAACAGCATAGGCCTACGAGGTTTTGAGGTGAGAAAGTTTCCCACGCAGCTTAGGTCTTGTAGGAGGCTATTTCTAGAGTTTTCTTCCAATTTGAGACACTATAAGAGAATATGGTGATCTTAACTACTAGAATTTTTCAGTGAGTGAGCTTGAGGATGGTCAGTATAGTGATGAGGCATTGGTACATGGAACATTACTTGATATAGTACCTTCAGGTAGTGTTTCAGCTATATCACTGCCCATTGGTCAACAGTTACAACCAATGGTACTGGTAGATGTCACATTTAGTCTTTGTTCCTTAAATGTGTTTCAACATCAAATACCCCTCATGTTCTGACGCGAGCCTGAACCATAGGCACCTGAGTACTGGCTTGAGGTGGTGACTGAGAGTTCTCGAGAGCTTCTATAGCTTTGGCAGGACAACATGTCGGCAGCTGAGTATTCTTAAAGGAGTGCTGACCATATCAGGTACTCAAGGAATACAGTACAACTAATACTTCAGGTATTAGGACAGTGAGTGAGGTGTGTTTAGGGACATCCGAGCCAAATCTATTCCTCGGTGAATTCTTAATTATGTTAGGATTCTAGAGTGAACATTTTTGGTTGAATGTTATTTGGCTGAGCGGATGCAACCAATGAATGTTAGCAGTGGGAAAGTAGGAAACTGACACCAGTCTTAGAGAGTAGGGAGTTTAAAATGTTTTGGGAAGAGGAACTGTTAAGGACAGATGAATCTGCAGTGCTTTAGATGTGGAAGAAGAGCAAGGAGAGCAGTATGAGGTGGTGTACATTTGTACGTGTTACAACCACTACACATATGTGGTTCCCACCAGGCTTTGTGAGCGAGAGGACAGAGGAAGGGAGTAGATGCATGTGGTCAAGGAGTGCGACCCAAGTGCTCAAGGAATGATTCAAGGTACAGATTCTGTCTACTACCAGCTGTCGTATTAATATAAATTGGCACTAATCATTCTTCCCTTCCACAAATCTTGCCCATGACCTAGAGATTCTGATTAAACCTTTGACTTGACCCTCACGTGTATAGATACCATTGGGAGGAGACTTGATAATCACACTTATGCTGACGGTGTGATCTGACCCTTGAGTTGAGAGTTTCGGTTGGAACATCTTGGTGGAAGCATCAAGGTCTTACGACATTAGTTTGGCTGTGGACTAGACATCCATAGTTCATATTCATATTAAATATATTAGGAAAAATGTTTGTGGTTTATCCACGATGTTGGAATGGGGTTTTCCTTGGTAGGGAAAAAAGGAAACCCAGGAAACACAAGATGGAAACATGCATAGGTGGGTGAAACCTATCACTCATGAGTCGACCAACCTTACCATTGTGGAAGAAGGAGTTTTTAGAATTTTAGTAGAAGTAAAAGATTTTGGGTATAACTTTTCAAAATATGTTTCTAGGATTTCCTCCTCGAAGGGATGGGGACTTCTACTTTGGCTGGGTACTACCAGAGTTTTGGACCAGACATCTCTAGGGTACTTGCACCCTTGTCAGATTTAACGGAGAAGGTGGATCCTTTCTTGTGGGTGGAGAAGTGTCAGTAGAGCCTTTTGAACCTGAGACATCGACGTTGGATTGAGTTCCTCTAGGACTATGACTTCAAGATAATTTATACTCCTTGGAAGGGAAAAATTGTAGCTGATGCACTCAACAAGATATCTAATATACAGATTCTAGGTGAGGCAACAAAGAAGTTGGACTCTTTGTAGATATCCTTCTTGGATCAAGATGGAAAAACTTTTCTTTAGTCTCTTATAGTCACTCCCCCACTTCTTCAGCATGTCAGGGAGGTGCAGTGCAGGGATGCTGACTATGAGGCTCGACATACTCAGATATCTACAGAACAGACACCAAATAAAGTTTCTAAAGGTTGGGAGTACGTCATCCTTTTCAAAGGGCGTACCATGGTATCAGTGTCACTTCGGGAGGATGTGTGGAGGGAGTTCCACACATCCCCTCTAGCGGTACATCCTGGAGTGGCAAATATGTACCAGGATGTCCAATGACATCACAGATGAGTGGGAATAAAGAAAGAAGTAGCAAAACTTGTCTCTCGATGCCTCACTTATCTGCAAGTAAAGGAAGTGCATCAGGTACCAGCAGGCTTGGTTCAGCCTCTAGAGTTCCCAGAGTGGAAGTGGGGTGGGATATCCATGTACTTCATATCAGGACATCCACGTACATCTAGGGGTCATGATTCATTCTAGGTGATTGTCGACTGACCCACCAACTCGACCCACTTCCTACCAATCAGAAAGTAGGGTTCAGTAGAGAGCATGGGAGGCCTCTATTTTGAGGCGATTTTGTAGATCCATGGACTACCCTTGATTATTCACTCTGATCGTAATGCACGTTTAACTTCCCGGTTATGGAAGGGGTTGCATAAGGTTTTCAGGACGTAGCTTCGATTGATCACCGCCTTCCATCCTCAGACGGATGGTCAGACTGAGCAGACCATTCCGAAACTCGAGGACATGCTATGTGCTTGCATCATTGACTTCGCTCGCAATTGGGAGGATCACTTGCCTTCGGTGGAGTTTTCATACAATAACAGATATAACTCCACCATTGCGATGAAACCTTTTGAGGCATTGTACGGTCGACCTTGTAGATCACCTTTGTGCTAGACTGACCCAGGTTAGTCAGCACTCGTGGGACCAGAGATGGTACCAGATACCACAGAGAAGGTTCAGATCATTGAGGAGAAGATGAAGTCTGCATAGAGTAGGCAGAAGTCTTATACGGATAGGAGACATAGACCTTTGGAGTTCGAGGATGGAGATCATGTCTTTCTACGGGTCTCACCTCGATGAGGTCTGCAGAGATTTGGCTGGGGTCGTAAGTTATCTCTGAGGTTCATCAGACCCTTCCAGGTCCACAACCGAGTTGCTGAGGTGGCTTACCACCTTTCTCTTCCACCTCAGTTGCATCGGGTGCACGATATCATCCACATATCCCAGCTGAGGAGATACATGCATGACCATTCTCACATCATCGACCATGGAGAGCTGGACGTCGACGATGGGACGACTTTCACAGAGGTTCTAGTAGAGATTGAGGATCGATAGGAGCAGTTCCTTCATGGTTAGTCGATACCTCTGGTGCACGTTTTCTGGGATCATGTGAACCTCCAAGACAACACATGGGAGCGGGAGGCTCAAATTCATGCTCCGTACCCCCACATGTTTTCCTAGTTTTGGGATGTGGCTTCGGGGACGCAAATCTCTGAGGTGGGGAGAATGTAATGCCCTGGATTTTCCATGTAATTTGTTTTAATTAAATGGGAATTTTACAAGTCCATGAAAATTGATGGTGCATGATTCTGAGGCCCGGAGTACCTGGAATGAATTTCTAAATTTTTCTTTCAGGTACGTTCAGTAAACGTGGAAGTGAATTTTTGTAACTTTTGAACTGGTGCTCGGAATTGAAATATAAGGGCACCATTGAACTCAGAGTGCCGATATTCTCTTAAGGATACTTTCACCTTGACAACATTTTGTTGAGTGTGAAAGTTAATTTTTGTGTTTTACGTGAACAGATAAATCAAAATAAAAATGTTTAACATTTTTATTTGCTGAAACCTCCCATGTGGACATTATAAAGGTGGGGATCACCTGATCTTAACCCTCCCACATGGGTTATAGTGGTGGGGACCACCCAAGCCTAAACCCCCCAATTTTTAATTCCAAAAGGTGGTAACCACCCAAACCCTCACAATGAGAGAAACCCTTAAACACCCTCTTAAATTTTGGGAAGCCTATTGAACTTCCCCCACTTTAATTGTGACACCCCCATTGATTAATTATACCAATTCCTCAATTAATTAATTAAGACAATTTGAAATTATGCCAACAAACTAAATAGATAAAAAATCCTATTATGTTGGATATTTCACTTTTGGTGGGGATTGGGGGAATGTATTTGGAAAAGGAGAAGGGGAGAGAATTTGGGAGGATTACACTTCTCCAACAAAGAACATCTTCCATGAAGAACGCTTCTCCAAATGAAGAACACTGATGTTCTCCTACATCTTTGACTCCTTCCTCGTGATATCCTCTAATAGTGGACATCTTATACAATGAAGAACCACCTCCATCAAAGAGTGTCTATCCGACGAACGAGCTCGAGATCGGAGGAGTGTGGCGGGCACGAAGAATGTGTACATCTTCATCTTTTCTCTCGCAACACAACAAAAAACCTTCGAGGTAGGGTTTTAATTATGTGTGATCCTCGATTCCAATGTTCATCCCTTCTCAACAAAGAACACGAATCAAATCACTGACTAGTTGATCTGTGAATGATTTCATTTTGCGGGATTGGGAATAATTATTGTAGGTGGTTATAGGGTTGTTGTTTTAAATAATTTTTTTACCCATTCTTGATGTACATCGTGATTCAATATTTTGTGAACCACTTACTACCACTCAAACGCGGAGGGTGCCGACCAAATGAACATGGCCCGACCTCTATGCAAACTGTTGTGTTTTTTTGATGAAATCCTTGTGACGAAAGAAGACGACAATAAGAGGTAGGTCACACGATGAAGGTGACGACACAACCGCTCCACCCGACAGAAGAGAATGACGGCTTGTACTGGGGTGGTGAAGGGAGGACGGCCGGCCGAATCGTCAAGAAACCTCACCCCAATCTGGGAAAACGCTCCATGAAAACCACTCTAAATATCCTTTCATATCATAAACAGACTTAAAATCAACACCCAAGGCAACAAAAACCCTATATCTACACACAATGGGTGAATATCTAGAAAACCGAGGGAGAGGGAAATGTAGATCTTGTGGAAACCATAAAGAACCATGATAAGAGACTTTCCTGAGAAGAACCACTTTTAATCCACCAAGAAACCCATTAGATTTGCCACCAAAATGAACTAAGGAGCTTCCATAACCTCGGATAACTGGAACTCCCATGTGAGCCATGAGTGGGAGGAAGAATGAGGGAGAAAATGGGAAATCCCGAGTGGCGCAAGACTTAAAAACACAATCTTTATGTAGGTGCATGGTTACCCCACACGGTTTGGAAAACCATGCACCAACCGTGTGGTTGCCACTGTCTCACCTAGGGACTTTTAACGGCTTGCCCGCATGATCTGAAAAACTATTTGCCACTCGTGTAGAGCCCACTTTCAAGGATATTAACTTATAGACCGGGCCCTCGAGAAAAAAAGGCTAATAACTTATATATCGAGCATTCGATTGATGCACCATCTATTGCATTGAGACCCTTATGACGTGGTGGTCCTTTAGGATAGTTCTTCATGGGAATTCGTAGTAGTTGGATTATCAACCTGTGGATTGAGTAGCGGACCCTCCTGGAGAAGAGAGAGCTTAGTGCGGGAATCCTATAGCTGGTTATGACGATGTACTAGGATCTAGTGTGGGTCTAACAATGTACTAGAGATGTACTATGATCATGTGTGGGCTTGAAGATGTACTGGAGATGTACTAGGATCCTGTGTGGGTCTGACAATGTAATGGATATGTACTAGGATTATGTGTGGGTATAAAGATGTACTAGAGAAGTATTAGGATCATGTGTGGGTATAACGACGTACTGGAGATGTTCTAGGATCCTGTGTGGGTCTGACGACGTACTGGAGATGTACAAGGATCCTGTGTGGGTCTGATGATGTACTGACGATGTATTAGGATCATGTGTGGGTCTGATGATGTACTGAAGATGTACTAGGATCCTATGTGGGTCTGACGATGTACTATGATCCTTTGTGGGTTTGTCTCTTAGTAGAGTAAGATGAATTAGTAGTTATATCTAATCATCTATACTACTATACTTATGTTATACCTGGTGTGAGGTGAGTTCGTACCTATGTGATACTTTCCTTCATGGTAATACCTTTGTGGTATTCTTCTGTGTGACGTACCTGTGTGGTACATACCTTCGTGGTATTCTTTCCTTTGTGGAATAGTTGAGCTTTGGGTTTTTTGGTTGGACCCTTTCTTTCTCCGGATTGAGATGGGTATACTTGATAACTTAGGTATATGTATGGGCATATACCTATGTTGGGTTGTCATTTGAATTCATTATTTGTGTTTTATCCTTTTTGGATTTTGTGGGACCTTGAGGGTCTCGGGGTCCCTACTGAGTATTGCTATACTCACCCCTACATAGGCTATGCCCACACCTTTTTGTGTTTGGTGAGGATGGCAGAAATCACTGATCAAGGTTGAGGGTACTAGGACTAGACGGGGCCCCGAGGTAGACCATACGACATGTCGGTACATAGAGGAGACATGAAGAAGCGGAGTTCTGAGGAGGCGATCTATACCTACCCTTCACGTAGGAACCTCAGAGGATAAACCAGTATTTGGTTTCCTTTTTGTTCATTTATATTGTTTTTTAGTCGTACTTGTACCTTTTCTATTGGGATTATATTCTGGCCCGTTTTTACTTCTAGCACCCTTTTTTATACAGTTTACTTGTGTTCATATCGTACTGTATGATTGGTTGCGTGTGTTTACAGGTTATAAAGGAAATGCCTTCCCGGTTCATGGGAATACGCCTTTCGGTGCTAGTTGCTAGCCCCTTTCATATCGAAGGCGGTCTTGGGGTAGTCACGGAACGAGCCCCGAGGGATGAGTCATGACAAAAACATAGTATTTACACCATGGATGATTTAATTTTTGTAGAGTGGTATATAACTTGATTTATTGATGTTTTAGGGACATTCACTATAAAGAAATGTTCAACCTCATTACATGTTCAAGATTATAGATTCTCTATGGGTATTTGGAAGATGACATCATAACCTTTGTGGTAATTTTAAAAATATAATTAAACTGGATATTTTGGATATAGTTATTATTTGGGAACCACTCTATGAAGATGTACATCACACCAAAATTAAGGTGTAGTCGAGGTACATTATAACACTTGATGGTTTTAATATGAATTTTCATTTTTTTACAAATTTATAATATTTAATATCTTAAAGGACACTTAAATCCATTCTAAAATAGATAATGGTTAAATATAATATAAAATGAAAAAATACATGAACAATATTTAATTTTTCATAATAATTTTAATGAGTCAATATTTATGAATTCATGGTTAAATATAAATGTTTTTTAAAAAAAATAATCATTTTAAAAACTAAATTATCAAATTTAATAAATTTAATTTAATAAAATTAATTTTTTTTGAAATTACCCATGAACACATTAAATTATTATGTTTTTTTGGGATTTTTCTGAAATGGTTGAATTTTGTGTGAATAATGAAAATTTCTAATTTTAAAAATATTTTCATTTTTATAACATTATCATGGTATACAACTGAGTTATATTTTTTTGAAATATTTCCAATATAAAAAATATATTTTTAATAAGAAAAATTGTTAACTTAAAATTTAATGTTGAACTTAGAAATCGATGTTTCAATATTTGGAAATCTACGTGAGGTTTTTATTCAAATAAAAATTGCATTAGTTCTTTTTTTAAAAATGAAATCATAAGATTGATATTGATTTTTATGTTTTTAATATAAATTAGTCACATTTTATTTAAAATAATTCAATTAAAGTCATGGGAACAAAAATTTTACATAGATTAAAAAAAAAATTACTCTTAAAAAGAAAATTTTCAAAGAATTATTTTTCATTGTGTAACATGTACTTGTTTTAATATGTAATTATACCAAATCTAGAAATTTTTCCTTGTAAAAAAGTTTTAATATTAGGAATCATTGTTTTAAAATGTTATAATGTGTTACATTTTATGTTTATTTTATAATGAATAGTTATCATGGAAAAAGTTTACCTCTACTGTAAATGGAAAAGGGTTTAAAAGGGGGCATAAAACTAAGATATAAAATCATAAATATCTCCAAGACATGTATAAATACTATTTTGTGTGTTTAATTGATCCCTATAAAATATATTATTTTAAATTTTGTTTCTTTTGTTCAAATATAATATTAATATGACATTGTATAATTTAAAAAAAATAGAATAATTACAAGAGTGTCACTCCCCTAACATATAAAAGGACACCTCCTCTCCTCAATGATTCACATATTTTGAGAACACTATAATGAATAATCCATATCCATATATCTTCTAAAAATTACAACCCACTTCATATAGGACTTTTCTTCACCATAATAATATCCTATGATTTCAAAATGTGTATGCCCAAAGGAAGATACTGAAAGAAGAGCTAATCATATTAACTGACTTATTACAAGTTTATCTATTCTTATAACGGCATTAAATCTATTTTATTCATAAGAAATAACAAAATATCTTACATTTTACTAAATTTTATTATTATTAAATAACAATATTTATCTACCATAGTTCCAACCACTATATAATGAAATTGTCTCTCACACACATGTACATACTACCACCTACCTGAAGACACATGTTTTAGTTTTCATTACATCCTTTCATGAATGGTTATATTTATTGATTCAATTATTATATATAATACTTATTAAAAATTATTAGTTTTAAGTAAACATTATTATCTTATTTAATTTCATTCTATCTATTGGAAAATCGAAATATCGCTTGTCTGTATGTGCAGATTATCGCCTCCATGAAGTTACATATATAATTTTTCAATATCACCTCACATAGATGGTCATAATGATGAAAATAATGAATAAATATAGTATACTGACGATTTTTTTGATACTTTTAAAAATTAAAATATTATCTACCCTTCATTATTATTTTCCAGTACAAAATGATAACATCATTCATCCGTGCATACCTACAACTATCTCCTAGAATGATGTATTTTATTTTCCATCACCACCTTTAATAGAAAGTTATAAATTTATATTTAATGAATACATTTTACGTTTAAGAAATTATTAATATTATTTAGATTATTATACCAAGACGAAGATGAAACTAATGAGATCAACAAACTAAAACAGGCATGAGAAACAAGACATTTGACACTTAGAATATTTATTTTCATAGAGAATTATTAATAAATGTCTAATCGGAAATTATTAAGTGATTCATATTTGGTGTCATTAGTGTGAATATAGTTTTTTTATATATTAATAAAAACCTTCTATTTATTATATATGATTTTTGAACATGTTCAACCATGCAAAAGAGTTAGGTAAGGTTTTATGTTCTAATCTGATGTTAAATCGATATTGTTTACATTTGGATCCCCTATAAAAGATTTATATGTTATATGTCTCTAAAAAATGATATATTATATTATAATTTTGTTATTTATAGGTTTTTCATGTTTCTTGTAATGTTTCTCCTCTTTGGTAATCAAAAAATACTAATAGAATGATCTTTAGTAGAGAAGTCCTTATTTATCCACTTTGGATGAAAATATTTTCTTCTATATCAATTTTATTTATTTTTTTTCAAAAAATTAATTGATTATACTCAATATTAATGGCTAAAGTCATTTATTTTTTTAAATTTATTTACAATGTTTTAGAAAAGAAACTTCTTAATTTTTTTCCATATGGTTCACTTTTGTAATGGCTCGGACCCTCCCGATCCATTAATTTTCCAAAAACTCGGTTCCACCAGAAGTGGAACTGGTCATGGAAGTAGTATGATGGTGGCACCGGTCACAACATCATCATGACAATAGCACACTAAAACAGTGGCACCGTTCATAGTGTCTCACTAAACTGGTGGCACCATGATGGTCCCACACTGAAACGGTGGCACCATTCATAGTGTCTCATCAAACAGGTGGTACCATGACGGAGACACTATTATAGTGCATCACCAAAATGGTGTCTCACCTTTTTTCAGTTTCTTGTGTTTTTCCCATCCCTCCCCCTCTATGTATCTTTTGACATAAAAGTGTTTGATACTCATTTTAAGCGTTTTAAATCCCATAAATGATATATAAAATCCAAAATATTCGGTCAACGTTTGACTTTCCAAAACTTGTATATTTTCCTCGGTGTCACTCCCTTTTTCTGTACCTTCCAATTCCACCTTGTTACTGTTTTCCTCTTCTTAAGGGGGAAACCCTTTGACTCATAGCCATTATGACCACCCCTCCCATGAGAATTATTAAATGATAATTATTACCATTGTGTATATCCTCCCAATCGCATGGAGAAACCACAATCGGCCATTAAATTAGTTCAAGTATTAGTATCATGTAACTCCAAGACCTCACCCTTTTATCGCACAAGAATTTCTTTTTCTTCTCCTTGGTTGGTGTCTTTTCCTTTTCTCGGTGCATTTGGAGTCCACTTTCTCTGAGGCCAGTGGTGTGTCTATGCTAGAGCTTTCCTACACACTGTTGGAGCCCTGATGTTTCTCCCCTACAATTCATGAATCCCCAGTTCTTGGCACGGGGGAAAAACATCGATCATTGATCATCCTGGAATGGATCTTTCTTCGTCTCTCTTTAATGTGTACCATGCGGGGTGGGTATTATAGTGTTTCCACAGGGATGGATGAAACCAAATATTTAACAAATATGATAAATGATTTTAAATGAATGATGAGTTGTGTCTATGATGCTACTGCACTATTTTACCTTATCTTATATGTTGTCATTTATTGAACATAGGTCCGCCGAAAATCATGGTGCTTGGTGGTCCTTGATTGTGCACTAAAAAAATTCTGTTTTCTGGATATTTCTGTGATTGAATAGATGTAATATGGGAACTATTTAATCACATAAAGTTGGTTGATAAAATGGTTTCCCAATAAATAATAACCCTTGTCTGATCACCCTAGTTAACCAAACAGTAGATGGGGACTTAATAAATGGTGTGAAAATATCTGGAAACTTCCTTTCTCTATCCTGGTAATTTGTATTGTTTTTTATGCATTTGGGGTGATGTGGACAAGGATGGGAACTCCTGTTGTTTATTTGATGTCTTGTGAATCTGATCCCGTAAGTTGGGACATGGTTTGGTTCTAGTACTTTGAGAAATTTCATGGATCCCTTTTATTATTTTGACTTTAGAAGAGAACCGGGTGTGAATGTTTAATTTCCTTCATGGCTATATTTCCTTCCTTGTCTTGTTGGTATTCATATTAGTTTCCCAGTAGTGAAAGATTATTTAAATGGAATCACTCAAATATGAAAACAATAATGAGTTAAATGGGGAATAGTGTTTCGAGGATGAGTTGTGACTTGGTTGTGACTATGGCCTTTCTTATTAATTAATAGTCATGAGGGTGTTTGTTCATAAGCTATCTTTCATAACACCTAGGTTGGGAAGAGTGCTTTTACTTATAAGTATATTTTTGTTTTTATGTTTCTTATTCACGGCCCACCCAAGTTGATCACTTAATTTAGAACAACCCCATTTCACGAGGGAGAGTGTTTTCCCAACACTCTTATGAGTGGATGGTTATTAAATCCTTTTCTACTCCCTTTCCCGAGTAGCCCAAGACTCTTCAGGTAGGCTGTGATGGCTTTAGGTCCATTATAGCCCATGATTCTTCGGGCAGGGTGGTTGTGGTTTTTGGCCAAGGTGTGGGCGGTAGGTTGTTTCCTAAGTGTCTTCAGGATGAGGCCCATGTGTCTATGGGAATGGAAGTAGTTTTTCGGGCCCAGATTTCTTTGGGCATGGTAGTCGTTGTTCTGGCCAAGGTGTCTCTGGGTGTAGTTATGTGTGGTTTTGGCCAAGGTGTTTGTGGGTAGAATGTGTAGTTTTGGTAGCCCAGGTGTGTGTGGGTAGGGAATGGTAGTGGGACTACGGTGAAAATGGCGTGGAAGGAATGATGTGTATGATGTATTTAATAACCAGTGGGAATGTTGTGAGGGGTACCCAAACATCGATGTGTTATTACTATTATCTTACATGACATTCATTATTTGGGGAATGTGCCTTGGTGAGGTTCGGGTGCAGAGTTTCCATGCTAGGTGCTTTGGTTATATCCTTTTCTCACGGGGCATTAGTATGCCTCCCCACTTGTGCATGAGAGATTTTGGTTTTCCCTACTGAGTATACATGAATACTCACCTTATGTATATAAAATGGATTTCAGGTTTCTAGGAGGACATCGGGGATCATCCAGGACCGTACTAGTTCAGACATTGGGATAGTTGATGTTGCTGTTTTTCTTTTCTTTGTTACTTTACTTTGGAGTTTTCTTGTACTTTTTCAGCATATACTTTTGAAAAATGCATATGGGAATGGTTTGTTTTCTCTTTACTTTTACCTCTAGTATTGGTGTTGTTAGGATTTACTATGTTATCTCCACATCCTAATAAATAAAAAGTGTAATGCCTTCCATTTCTTGGGTGACTCTATACCCTTGGTGCTAGTCGCCACTCCAGGATAGATTGAAGGAGGGTTTCAGGAGTCATTATCTCTCTTTTAACTTGAGGAAGGAAGGGTCTGGCAATCCACTGTCCCTTCCCTCATCTGGGTGAAGGTGTGTCAAGACAGAATTGTATCATAGGCAGAAGGTTGAGAGATAGGATGGAGCTTGGGGTTAGGCAGAGTCAGGATTTCATGGGATGGTAGGGAAATAGTGTTATACAGTCTTGGTGCATAAAATAGATCAGGGAAGACCGTCTAGGACATAGGATTTTAGGTCCCCCCCCATGATCCAATGCAAGGACACTGGACCTACCGAACGACCATGTGAGGATACACTGATTGCAGGGTATAGAACCTAGTAAAGGTAAATACATATTAATAACTTGTTTTCTTATGATTTATGGGTATTCTAGGAATTTAAATAAATAAATAATATGTTTAAGAAACAATTTAAGGAAATTTTCTACACTACTCGGTCTTAGGCATTCCTTGTTTACCATGCAGCTATAGAACTTGGATGATGACCATGAGTAGTGTGGGAGATCAAGGCCCTAGAGACTTTTTTGTCTTATTAGCAGAGGGATGATCAAGAGGAGGAGGATAACCAGTGGTAGAAGACACTTTTCTCCTTTCAGTGGAAGACCCTCGGGAAGTACGAGGGTAGCGTCTCTAACATGGAGACAGAGAGCCAACTCAAGGATCTGGTGATATCTTTCAGCTTGATATAGGCTCCAAAATAGTACTATGTTCCTCTGGCAGTGATCCAGATGTGGGGAGCAGTGTGTTAGTGGTGGATGCTCTATCATGGAGAGAAGAGGGAGGCTGAGGTTTCATGGACCGACTTCGAGAAGGAGTTCTGGGTGGAATTCCTCTCTACCATGATGAAGGAGGAGAAGAGGAAGGAGATACTCTCCCTTTAGTTGGGGAGCATGTCAGTGAGGGAGTTTTGGATTATGTTCAAATATCTCCTTCCCTTTTCTTCGGAACTCTTTCCAGATGATGAGTCTCAGGAGAGACCTCTATAGGAGGAACTCCGACCTTCTCTTCAGTGTGATGTTTCTCCCTTCCCTCTACCGAAATACTTGGAGGTTCAGAAAAATTCCAAAGTTGTGGAGAATATGCACATGTTGAGATATTTACCATGATAGGGTAGCCAATTATGCTCATCAAAGGGGAAGGCCGTCTGTAGCAGGCCTCCAACATCTGGACCTTCCAGGTTTCGGCTAGTGGGGAGAAGGCCTCTGCAGTTCCAGGTTGCATTTCTTGGTCCTCACCCCTTCCATGCAGTCCCGAGACTGAGATTCTTTATCTGTGGTAGTCATGGGAATCATCAGAATCAATTTCTAGACTGAGTGCTATACAGTGGGGGTAGTAAGGTTTAGCACCCACCTCAGCAGTGGTAGTTTCTAGCTAGGCCCTTTCAGAAGCTGCAACAGGGAAATAAAGCCCCCTATCCTTAGAGAGCAGACATTACATGAGGAGGCCAACCTCAGAGTTCTATTCAGGTACCTTGACCAGGGCATGGTTAGGGAGGCGGCTGAAAGCCGAGGGGAAGAGGAGATGGGCATGGGTTTCACACCACAAATTCAGTAGTTCTAGCAGGGCTAGAAGTCGTTCGAGGTATAATAATCTTGTTTAGAACTCTTGCATGTTCCTTGTTTGATTCAAGAGCTTCACACTCCTTTGTTGCACCCAATCTATCCCATGATCTGGGTCTAGATTCAAAGAGACATACCGTGCCCCAGCTTTTGCGTAATCCAGTCAAGGGTCAGACCATCTTGTCTAATGTTTGTCGGGGGTGTAGACTAATGTTGGGACCACATCATTCCCTTGGGGACTTTTTTTTATACAAATGTAGCCATATGATGTCATCATAGGCATTTAATGGCTATTTTCTATGTGTGACATTATCGAATGCTTCCGAAGAAGGGTCATGTTTTCAGATGTGGGTGGGAAACATGTTACCTTCATCGGTGAGAGTGGTTGCCTAGAGGGAAGGCGGTGAGCGGAGCCCTTCCTTTTATTGCCAGCTGACTTGTTAGTAGGTTCAACAGATATATATATTTTGTATGTCCTTGGGATTGTGAATTAGTTCAGGGATGTCTTCCCGGAGTAAGTGGTTACTCTACCCCTCGATGTGACGTTGAGTTCAGGATAGACTTGTAACCTAGTGCCCGTCCGATTTTGATGGCTCTATATCAGAAAACACCTTCTATGATGCGGGAGTGATGGATTCAGATTGATGATCTAATGAATAAAGGTTTTTTTCAACCTATTGCATCACCATGGGGTGCTCTGGTCTTGTTTACGAAGAAGGAAGATGGTGGTCTCAGGCAGTGTATAGACTACCGGAGACTGAATCAAGTAACAAACAAGAACTGTTACCATCTCCTGAGGATAGATGATCGCTTTGACCAGTGGAGGGGAGCAGTTTGGTTCTCTAAGATCGATCAACAATTTGGGTATCACCAGTTAATGGTGAAAGATAGGGATATTCCAAAGACTGCTTTCAGGTGCATATATGGGCACATTGTGTTCATAGTCATGCCGTTCAGTGTTATGAGCACACCAGCTGTGTTCATAGGGATCATGAACTCCATATTTAATTAGGGAATATCTGGAACAATTCCTAGTCGTCTTTATTGAAAACATACTGATCTACTGAAGATCAAAGGATAATCACACTGAGCATCTAAGTACGGTTTAGGAGGTCCTCCAAAAACACCAGCTCTACGGGAAATTGTCCAAGTGCAAGTTCTAGACATGAGAGGTGCACTTCTTTGGACATGTGGTGTCCGAACAAAGGATATTGGTGGGCTTGAAAAAGGCTTAGGTGATTGTTTCTTAAGAGGCACCCAAGAATGTGGCAGAGGTTCACAGTTACCTGGGTCTAGTAGGTTACTACCAGAGGATTGTGGACAACTTCTCCCGAGTTGCAACACCTTTGACAGCCTTGACCAAGAAGGAATATGCTTCTGTGTGGAGCAAACAGTTCCAGTAAACCTTCAGTTATCTGATGGAGAGGATGGTATGTGCCCAAATACTAAGGTTTCCAGAGGAAGGGGTGATGATTGAGGTGTTCTGTGATGCTACGGGCCAAGGCACGGGATGTGTGCTGATGCAACAACATGGGGTGATATCTTATGGGTCTAGGCAGTTATGTCCCCATGAGCATAAATATACCACCCGCAATCTGGATCTTGACGCAGTCGTGTTTGCACTATATTTTTGGCAGCATTTCCATGTTTGTGAACACTTCGTGGTATTCACGGATCACAAAAGGTTGATGTATACCATCTCCTAGTGGGACCTGAACCTACGACAGTGAAGGTGGTTGGAGTTTCTCCAGGGCTAAGAATTCAATATTTTTTACACACCGTGAAGGGGGAACATGGTGGCCGATACCTTGAGTAGGAAGTTGCAGAATGATGTTGTACGAAAATCGACAGATTCTTGGAGGGTGATGGAAGATTTGGTTTCCCAACACTTGGATATAAGGGTGGAGGATGGGAGATGTTTCCAGTTCTAGATGATAGTGCAGTCCTCCCTTTTACAGCAAGTAGAGGAGTCTTAGTGGGGGGGAATTAGAGGTTAAAGTGATGAGTGATCATGTTATCCAAGGTGATGATCTAGAAAGATGGTCGGAAGGTGGGAAGAATCAGATTTTATTTAATGGGAAGTGGTTCATCCTGGTGGGAATGCGCAAGAGAGTTCTTGGTGAGTTCCACAACTCACCACTGCAAGTGGACCCGAGAGTTTCCAAAATGTACCGAGGCTAGATGATTTAGTTTTGGTGGCCCGAGGTGAAACAGGTAGTGGTAGAGTTTGTGAAAAAATACTTAATGTGTCAGGAAGTGAAGGCTAAACACCACATCCGGGGAGGTTTCTTAAAACCTTTAGATATACCCGAGAAGAAGTAGGACGACATCTCGATGGATTTCATCAATGAACTGCCCATGGTTCAGAGAGGCTACGATGTTATCTGGGTAGTGGTGGACTGACTGATGGAATCTTCTCACTTCCTCACAATTAAGGATTCGAGTACAGTGGATGTCTTAACACATAGGTACGTGGATGAGGTGGTGTAGTTTCATAGAGTTCGTAGATCTATAGTCTCTGATGGAGATGCCCGGTTTACCTCATAGGTCTTGAAAGGATTGTAACATGCTTTTATCACCCATCTAGGCCTCATCACTTCTTTCCATCTACAGACAGATAGGCAGAAGGGCACACCATTTAGACATTGGATGATTTTCTACGGGCATGTGTTTTGGACTTTAGGGGATCATGGGAATGAACCTTTCCCCTGGTAGAGTTTTCCTATAACAATATCTATCACTCTTCCATTGGAAATGCCCCATTCTAAGTGTTGCATGGGAGGCTGTGTCGCTCACCCATATGCTGGGAAAAAGTTGGGGAAGTAGGCATTCTTCACCCGAGGGTGGTGCAAAACACCACAGAGAAGGATCAACTTATCTAAGAAAGGATGAAGGCAGCTTAGGGCCGGAAGAAGTCATATGCTGATCATATGAGTAGACCCCTGACCTTATAGGTATGTGACTATGTGTTCTTGAAGATATCCTCTTGATGTGGGAAATGTAGGTTCGGTAAGGGAAGTGAGCTTTCTCCCAGTTTTTCAGACAATTCATGGTGTTGCGAAGAGTTAGGGGAGTGGCTTATCAGCTGGATCATCCACCAATGATACAGAGGGTGCACGACGTCCTCTATGTGTCTTAGCTCCATCGGTATCTACATGATGGCTTGCACACCCTTGACTGGGGGGAGATGGATATTGGGAATGACACGATGTTTGTAGAGAAACCAGTTAGGATCGAGGATTGTGAGGAGAAAGTGCTTCATGGATGAAGCATTCCCTTGGTTCGTGTGTCACGGAGGCATGGTGGCCTCATTGAGATTACATGGGAATTAGAGGCATAGATGCGTGTCCAGTACCCAGAGATATTTTGGGTTTTCCTCTGTTTTGTTCGTACATGATTTTGATGTAATTATTTAATTGGTTAACTATGAAATATGTTATTTTCCTTGATCTCTAATTGTGTGTAAAGAGTCTTGGTTGTGTGGATGGGAGGACCTCATCCCTAATCGAGACCCATTAAAGTGGATGCGGTCAATCCCGTGCGAGTAAGTCAGTGCTTCTCAAATCAGATAGAATCTTGACATAGCAGAGGGGACTCCCAAATACATATAACTGGACAGTATGACCTTTACATGGTGTGTGGTTACTTGGGGTAGAGGAGTAGTAGTTTATCTGTGTTTGTTCAGGAGATAGAAGGGGAATAAGTGTTCCTTAATAAGGAATTTGTTCCGGCTTTTGAAAAAATCTAGGTGGTTGGTCCTTGAGAGGTATCTTACAGGGTGGTTGTTAGGACCCCTCTCTTTTCTTCGGGTTTATCTGTGAATTCTTGGGGATGAGAATAATTTGAGAGGTATCAGATCTAATGGCCCGGACCCTCTCGGTCCATTACATTGCCAACAACTTGGATCCACCAGAAGTGGCACCGGTCACGGTCACACCATGATATTGGCACCTGTCACGATAACACCATTACGATGGAACCGTGAGGGTGGAGCTGGTCATAGCAGCACTATGATAGTGGTACCGTGACAGTCGGTGTGACGTCCCAGACTTTCATTAATGAAAATTATTCTTTGATTAATTAAATGTCTCATTATGTAAAATGTTTATATAAAATGTGAACTTATTTGGTTTTAGGTTTTTGGATTTTAAAATATCGTTAAGAATTATGACCATTGCTAATATAGTCAGTGAACAATGATTACATGATTAGTATAAATATAGGGGTTTAACAAATCCAATTTACTCAGACAAAGGAAGCAATGGCCTCATCTAGTAGACATTCCCCATACGAAGCCCATTCATTCAGAGATTAGAAAGGAGGTGGTGTCATTGGGCTTCACTCTTGACCAAGGCCAAGCTGAACTTCAATACGTTAAGCTTGAGCGGAACCACCTACGAGAGAAGTGAAAGTTGATATAGATTACAACTTGGGTAATGCTATCCAAGCCACCCCAAGAGTTTGTCACCATCACACACATTACCCTTCGGTCTTATGCGAGTGTTATAAGGGGTTATGTAAGAAGACCATATCACTATGAATATATGCATTATTTTCTATATAATAATTAATATATATTCATTTTATTATTGCTACTTTATAAATACTTTTTAATTTATAAATAGTATTTTTAGTTAATATTCCACTAAGAAATCTATTTTGATGAATTAATGGATTTTTTATTTAAATATTATTTTAATAATATATTATTATTATTAAATATATTTTTATTTAATATAAATGATCGTATAATTTTATGAATTAAATTGTAATTTTTATTAAGGTTTGAAAGCCGTTTTTGTCAAAACCCATGAATTTTTGATAAATGTCATTTTTTATTTTAAAAGTAAAAATTCAAATATTTAGAAAATTATTTAGATAAAATGAATATTATTTTTGGAATCAGAATGTTGAAATTATCCAACATTTAATTTGTCATAATTTTCAAAGAGAGTCAAATTTTTGGGTAAAAATTAAATACCATGTAAATATATAATGTGTATTTTGACATCATAATGACCAAATAGTGATGTAATAAAATGATATAAATGATATTTTAGGATAATATATGTTTTAACATTAAAATAATATTATTTTATGTTTGTTTGATTTGTTCTAAAAAACATTATTGGACCATCCAAGAGTTATAAAACATTTTCACTTTTTAAATGAGTTTCCTTGAGAGTGTGACCCACCTCCACATAATCACCATCAATATTTTAAGAAGTTTGGCAATTTTACATATAATTGTTTTCCACTCCCCTTTGGAAAAAACCATGGGCCAAAACCATGGGCTGGTTTGTGGTATTGATTAGTTTAGTGTGTGGTGACCCAATCCTAAATATTAATGAATTCTGTCTCCTTTACTATATAAACCCACCCAAGATCCAACTTCCTCTTCACTCAAAGCCTTTGATGTTCGACAAACCTCTGACCTCCTATCTCTATAATCCTCCCAAGGTGCCCCAAGATCCCAAGAATCCTTTCTCAAGCCTCTCCTAATCCTTTGGGATCACACATTAAAGTAAGGGATTTCTTCTTTTCTCATTTTTGTCTCAATTTCATTATGATGTTATAACATATTAATTTCAATTAAAAATGTCGGGATATGATTTAAAACCTCCCCCATACCGACCTATTTATGTTTTAAATGAATAGAGACCTCATTCTCTCTCATTAATGCCTTCTGTGTACACCTGTTTCCATACTGAATTTCGTAAGTAATTTCTTTCTTTTCATTCACATTCGAAAAATTGTTTTGTATTATGAATCTAATTTCCATTACATTTTTTGGGGCCATGAATCAATATGACCCCCTTAATTTACATTTCTTGTAAATATGACGAGACACACATTTATATCTCATCAACCATTTTTATGAATTCTTATGTCGCACCATTACGCTGTCGAAATTGTACCGTTATTTTCCAAGACAATGTCATTGTGAAGTGAATACCATGCCCATTTCTCTATCAATGGTATTCAACTTTATGAACGTCTATGTATCTATTATAGTGTTTCATGTATAAATTTTACATATCCTTTATCTTGTAATAAATGATGAAGTTTAATTAATCCATATTATATGATTTATGTGGCACATTTCTGCATTAAATGAAATGTTTAAGAAGGGTATGCCCTGATAGCGCTCCAATGCATTAGGAAAAGAATAGTATTCTTGATACATCATGTGCAATGAGGGTTTAATCATTCTAATTCAAGTAAAATTAGGGTTTAATCATGCTTTATGTGCAATGATCCTTGCCTCGTTTTTAAAATCATGTTAAATGTTGTTGCCACATTTCCATGTTATGATTATCATGCGTTATCATTCCTTTATGTTAATGTTTCTCTTGTTCTCCATTGATATGCCTTTTTTCTGACATGTACTGTATTTCTCACGATATTCCATTTTTATTCACTTACCAGGATTTATAGATCACCATTTTCTTATACAAGTCCTTTGGTTATCACATTCCCAGCTAAGTACAAAGGATTATAGTGGTCATGTAAAGGATGTTTTCAATAAGATGTTGTGTTTTTATTTTGTAATTTGTTACGTAATGCTCATAAGCCCCAAATAAACTAGACCTATCAGTCTTCTATTTTTTATCATGTTATGGGTTTTATGTAATAAATCATTTTTTATGTATGAAATAAAGAGCAGGGTTGTAATAGTCGCACACCGAAATGGTGGAACCGTTCACAGTGTCTCACCAAACCGGTGGCACCATGACGGTACCACACTGAAATAGTGTCACTCTTCATGGTGTCTCACCAAACTAGTGTCACCATGATGGAGACACTATTATGGTTCCTCACCAAAATGGTGTCCCATCTATTTCTAGTTTTCCGAGTTTTTCCAATCCTGCCCCGCTACGTATCTTTTGACGTAAAAGTGTTTAATACCCCATTTAAATCCTTTTTAAAGACCATAAATGATATATTAAATGCCTAAGACTCATTAAACCTTTTACTTTCCAAAAAATGTGGCTTTTCCTCAGTGTCACACCCTTTTCCCATACCTTCCAATTCTATCCTATTACCATTTTCCTCTGCTTTAGTGGGAAACCCTTTGACTCATAGCCGTTATGACCACCCCTCCAATGAGAATTATTAAATGATAATTATTTCTATCATGTATAATCAGCTAACCACTTGGATAAAAAATTATCTACCTTTAAAGAAGTTCAAGGATTTATATCCCATAACTCCAGGCCCTCCCCCTTTTATTGCACGAGAAGTTCTTTTTCTTCTCCTTGGTTGGTCTTTTTTCATTTTCTCAGTGCGTTTGGAGTCCCCTTTCCATGAGGCTAGTGGTGTGCCTATGTTAGATCTTTCCTTCCCACTCTTGGAGCCCTAGAGTTCATCCCCTACATGTTGTGCATCCCACGTTCTTGGCGCGTGGAGAAAACCTTCGATATTTGATCATCTAGGAAGGGTTCTTCCTTCGTCTATCTTTACTATATATCATGCTAGGTGAGTATTCTAGTGTTTCCACGAGGATGGGTGAAACCAAATATTTAAAAATGATAATAAATGGGTTTAAATGAATTATGGGGTGTTTTGATGATGTTTTTGTACGCCTTTATCTTTTCTTATATGTTGTGATTTATTGATCCTATGTCTGCTGAAAATCATGGTCATTGGTGGTGATTCCTTGCGCACTAATTATTTTTTTACTGATATTTCTATGATTGAATGTCTATAACATGGAAACTATTTAATCATGTTAATATGGTTGATAAAAATGTTTCTCAATAAATAAGAATCATTTTTTGATCACCCCGGTTATCCAAACAGCAGAAGGGGAATTAATGAAAGATGTGGACAGATCTGGAAAATCCTTGCTCTATCATTGTAATATGTGTGGTTTTTTTGTTGATACCTGTGGGGTGATGTAGACAAGGATTGGATATCCTATTTTGTAGTTGATTGATTGTGGATCTGTGCCCGTAGGTTGGGTTTTGGTTTTGTTCGAGTACTTTGAGGGATCTCACAGATCCATTTTGTGGTTGTGAATTTACAAGAGAACTGGGTGTGAATGATTATTTTTTTGATGTCTTTCCTTCCTTGTCTTGTTCGTATTCCTGTTAGTTGCCCGATAGTGAAAGATTATTTAAATGGAATCACTTGAATATGAAAACAATAATGAGTAAAATGGGGAATATTGTTTCGGGGATGAGTTATGACTTGGTTGTGGTTGTGGAATTTCTTATGGATGAATAGTCACAAGGGTGTTTGTGCATAGGTTGGATTTTGGAACCCCTAGGTTAGGAAGGTTTCTTTTACATATATGCATATTTGTGTTTTTATGTTTTATTTTTCTTTCCCCACCCATGTTTTTCACATTATGCCAAACACCCACATTTCATGTTGGAGGGTGTTTTTACCAACCCTCATATGAGTGGATGGTTATTAGTTCCTTTTGTTCTCCCTTTATCGAGTAGCCCAAGACTCTTCAGGCAGGATGTGACAGCCTGAGGTCCATTATAACACAATATTCTTTGGGAAGGGTGGTTGGGGTGGTTGGCCCAGGTGTGTGTGCACAGGTTGTTTCCCAATGTCTTCGGGATGAGGCGCAGGTGTCTTCAGGCATAACCGAATTTGTTCGGGCACAGGTTTCTTCGGGCGTGGCAGTGGTTGTTCTGGCCCAGGTGTCTGCAGGCTTGGTTATGTGTGCTTGTGGGCCAGGTGTTTGCGGGCAGTTTCTGTTGTTGTGGTATCCTAGGTGTGTGCGGGCGAGGTATGGCAGTGAGACTACGTTGAACATTTATGGGAAGGAATGATGTGTAGGATTTCTTAAATTACCAATGGGAAAGTGGTGTAGGGTACCCAACCATCGATGTGTTATTACTATTATCTTACTTGACTTGCGTTATTTGAGGAGTATGCCTTGGTAAAGTTTCGGTGCATAATTTCCTTGCTATGTGATTTTTTTATCTCCTTTTCTCATGGGGAATTAGTATTCCTGCCCACTTGTGCACGGAAGCTTTTGGTTTTTCCTATTGAGTATACTTTTATACTCACATTATATATATAAAAATGCATTTAGGTTTCTAGGAGGACTTTGGGGATCGTGTGGGACCGTACTAGTTCAGACATTGGGACCATTTCCATGACTGTTTTTCTTTTCTTTTGTACATTCCTTTATAGTTTTCTTGTAATTGTTTTGCACATACTTTTGGAACATTGATATGGGAATGGTAGGCTTTTTCATTACTTTTACCTCCAGTTTTGTTGTTGTTGGGATTTATAATCTTATCTCCCGATCCTACTAAATAAAAATGGAATGCCTTCTATTTTTTGTGTGACTCTATACCCTTATTGCTAGTCACTACTATGGGACCTATTTATGTTGGGTTTCGAGGGTCATTATCTCTCCTTCAACATGAGGAATGATTGATCTAGTAATCTTCTATCTCTTCCCTCATCTTGGTGATGGTGGGTTGTGATAACTTTTGGAATTTTTTACAATGGTGCACAAACGTTATTCTTTAGCATTAAATTTTTTACCATATTTTCCCACCATAATTTCAATATACATTATAATTCTTCCTAAAAAATATTATATTGGTTTTTAATGTAAAATAAATTTCTTTTGTTCCTAAAATTTTATGACATCAAAATGTAGTGTATTACCATTTGATTCCAATGAAAATTTTAAATTTTTTTTTCATCTTAGTCAACGAAATTTATTAATTATTTTTCTTCATTATGTATATGTTCTATGTATACACTATAACTTATTTATATGGATTTTTTATAATGATGATCTATGTTGATGATTTATGCTGTTGATTTTTGGAATAATTATTGAAACATGTTCCTCTTCTTGAGTTAATTATGTTATGATTGAATTAGGAATGCTTCTATGTTCTTGTGGAAAAAAATATGCAACACTTTTATTATGTGATTGGTAGGAGAATAATAATATATCCCTATAATTTATTTGGTGAATTTTTATATCTAATGATTTTATATGAATGGGAATTGGGTGAAAACCCAATCCACTATGGAAATCTATCCATTATGTTAATGTGAATGGGGAGGGAAGCCAGTACACTATAGAACATTGTCCACTATGATGGCCTTGAAAATATTGTTGAAAAATAAAATATGTTTCTATCCGTATGTTTGTTATATAATATTATATCATGAATCTAATTCCATACTATTGTTTTATGCTCTCATGGATCATGTTTTATATTACACCAAATCTATATTCAATGAAACAAGACTTCTGATCTGTGACATATTAAGTGTGATATTCAAATACTGCATTCTTGTACCATATGATCCTTTACAAATTGTTCCCATATTATACCAATTTTTGATATTTAGTTATTTTCTTCCATGTTTACCGATAGAGGTACCTGATATCACCCTTTATTATGTTCTTATTTCATCAGGTTATGGATAATGGTTTTATTAAATAGGTTTTAAGATGGGTAGTATATTAAAAGATTGTATGTGGGAGATATTGAAGAACAATTCATAAATATGTTTTTTATGTATCATGTACTTAAATAAATAAAACCATTCTGGGCCATGGGAGTGTGTTATTGTAAAATGGAATAAGTTTTCATCTAGAATGAGGAATTTTACATTTATGTTGTGCTCTAGTCACCTTCGTTGGAATCAAATAATGGTTTTATTAATTTTTATGGAGTTGGTTATGAATGATATGGGGAAAGAACCTTTTAAAACCAACATAATGTAAGCCTTACCTAGAGTGTCATAGGATGAAATGGGGTTTTCATAATTTATCACATTCTAATAATTATTTTCCTTATGAGATGATTTCTAGCTCTAGTTAGTTTTTAATTCCCATTATAACTATTTTGGGTTTTTCAAAGTCAAGAACCACAAGTAATCATGTTGAATATTAATGTGGGGGCCAATGAAATGACGATATTAATGATCAACTAAATGTAATATGCTTTTGAACTAAAAATAGTGTTGAAATACTTTGCCAAATTTATCAAGATATGGAGAAAAGAATGAATCATGGTGAAAATATAAATGATCAAAGGAAGGAATAACTCATCATTGAGTTTTTAATGAGGTAACTTTGATGTTCCAATAGTGGGTCATGGGATCAAATAATTTCTATTTAATGGATACATTTTATTGAAAACATTTTCTCTATTATCCAATGCTCGAGATGGGAAATGTCTAATCGGGTAGTGCAACATTTGGAGGGTGAAACACATCAATAGTGGAATCTTATCAAGAACATGAGGGAACAAGATGAATTTGACTCTATTAATTAGGAGGAGTTTATGAGTTAATTTTTCACCAACAACTTTCCCCAAAATCTATAGACTAAAATAAAAAGGGAATGATTTGAGATTAATAAGAAGGATGATGATTTCATTGGTACATATAAAGAATATTTACAAGGAATTCAGGGTACAGTTATAGTATAATCAATGAACCTGAATAAAAAAATTGATTAATTATTTAGTGGATTATGTACACGTCTCTAAAAGGAATTATCTATAATGATCATTAGTATATATAAATAAATTTTATTAGGTGATCTCAAGGTGGATATAGGGATAAGAGACTCTCATTCTTACCTTGATTTTACTGATAATAAGTGAAAATTAAATTTTCAAGTAAATTCATATAATAATTCCCAATGATGTAAGTAAATTAATTTTCTTTTATTTCAGTAGAGTGGAATGATGAATGTGGGAATCCTCCTAAAAGAATATAGTAAATGTTTCAGGTGTGGAAAAGAAGGCCATTTGGAAAATGTATGCCTGAGATATATAAAGAAGATGACAACTGATATGAATTGACAAAAATCACAACTGAATGTAACAACCACACTATAATTCTATAATTCCAAGGAGTATGGTAATTATACCAATAAGTACATGAATCAAAGGGATAATGATAAAAATCAACATTAGAAACCACATAAAGTAAGGGATAAATGGAAAACTATTTCTATCAAAACCACTAAAATGGGTCCTGAGAATGAAGTTTTGAAAGGTAGCCTTATTTTTCTCTATTAAACTGTAAATTTTTTATTTCATTCAGTCTCTACAAAATATTTTTATCGAAATTTACCCTATTGGATTTATAGTTTGGTTCTACCAAATAATGAAAATTTATCAAAATATTTAGGGTTATCCTAAGAAATAGGGAAATAAAATAGCTATAATCCATAATAAAGGATCATAACAACAAATTTATAATTTATTTATATCATTAAAATAATTAAGTCACATTTAATTAATTATTAATTGTAGTTTATGAATAAAATCTATATTTTTACAGTTGTTTCATTAGAGGAATAAAATCAGGTTCCATCTAGTAGTGGTCCACACCTCCTCCATTAACCTCTGAAAATTTTCCTATACTTCTTCGAGTTCTAGCATATAAGTTTCTATATATTATTTCCTTCATTATCAATCACATCTTAGAATCCCAGTGGGATTTTTGGAAACTATATTCATAGTGATATTATTTAATAAACTAGTAATCTCTATCGTGAGTAGGTGGAGAAGAATCATCATCACACACTATTCTTGGTTTTCTTTATAATTCCAAATTTTCTTTGTATAGTAATATTTGGATTTCATTTTTTGTGCACAAAAATATCTCTAGTGAATGTGGATATATTTTTATGAAATGATATAACACATTATATATAGCGTTAGGGTAGAGAACCAAATCACACAATGACCCTTAATGATTATACTAATACCTGATGGTTCAAATAGATAAATAATATTATTATTATTATTTACTTGATTTGATCATTCCATTTCTTTTAGATATTATTTTAATAAAATAAAAAAGATAAAATTTATTCAAATAATATTAAATATGTCAGTTTGAATCATATTACAACTCATTATACTCATTATCTACAATATTTAATAATATGGAATAATGTTTATTTGTTTAATAACTAAATATCATAATTCATAAATAAATAAATAAATATTATATTTACAAAATTAGAAAATAAATATTTATTAAATATTGAAATCACATTTATTATTTCAAATAGCTAGTTAATGAATATCTATGATCAACCAATTAGATAGATTAAATATTATTTCATTGTGTTGAGAATAACATTCAAATATACTTGTTAAATTAAAATAAAATTTAATCATGCTTCTAAATATAGTTATTCTGTGACCACATAATATTTTCTCTTAGTGGTATTAGGTAGAAACTACATAATGACCAGTATTATTATCTACAAATGGGTTAAATAAAACATAGGGAAAGATGTTAAATATTGAAATAAAATTATCACCACCCATGAAAACTTATTGTGTAATATAATACCTTTGTCCAAAATCTATTTTCAAAAAGGTTCTATTACCTATGACATCAATCTATGTGCTCGAAAATCTTTCTATTTCATTTTAGAAATGAACCAGCTACTATAAAACACAATGTCCATGAAATTATCAATCTATTCAAACTCTATAAAAGGGCCTAAGATATTTAATTCCACAAATATGGATGGGAAAAAGACTTTATCATATTAAAAATTATTGTAATTTCATTAATGATGCACCCAATATATCCAACTTTGCATACACATAGAGAATCATGGGTTTTATCAATAAATAAAATCCAATGTGTCACAACATGAATTAGTAATTAACTCATGTCAAAATAACATTACATATTTCCATGTATAGGTATATCCAATGACACATTAAATATGTGGAATTTCATTGGGAAGATCAAGTTATCATAATCTCCCATCTAGGAGATTACTAGGGATGAACACCATGAGATTATGACTCAATTTATTATGAGCCTACCACTACTAATAGATTGAATCATCTAATCCCCATCATAAGATATCATATATCCATAGTATATATGTTTAAGTTATAATTTCCATAGCATCTTATATATCATATAACTGTAGGGAATGCCAATATAATATCACCTTGGCATGTAACCATGGAAATTATCATATACATTATCACATATTAAAATGTTAAATATGTGATATGATATTAATTAATCTTCAAAACCTAAATATAAAATTAATTGAATGAACAAATATATTTGATTATAAGGAAACAAATCAAATAGACACCCTCATGCACTAGAGAAAACTTTTTACCCTCAGATTATCATCTCATAATAGGAATTATTTTTAATATTAAATTATTTTTGGAATCATTCGTACCATGTATTATGTAGTACCTATTGGAAATACCCAAATCCCCATTGTATTGTATTCACAACAAGGACTCATCCCTAAGAGAAAATCCACAATGAGATGATATCCCTAAGTATCCACATCTATTTTCACCTTCCAAATCACAATATCTTGATTAGTTATAGAGTCAATTATTTTGTCTTATGAAAAAAACAAACACATTGTTTGAACCATTATTGCAAAATTTCATTAATGAACTACTTCTTAAGCTACAATAGAAGCCTAAATATACTCGATGCATGTAGATATGGCTATTAATTAAAATAATATTCATTATCCTTTAATATTACCTTAACCATATTATGAAACCATATCAAGAATTTTATAAATAAATAATAGGTTTATATCCCCTGAAAGCTAGTATTCCAATTTATCTATCTATGCATAAATCATCCGGTTTTTCTTTTCGAGGATATGTCAAATAGTTTATGGTTGTCATCCCATGTAGTTCAGATGGTTATACTTGATATTTAACTTACTTATTTTACATATTATAAAAATAAATTTAAAGTAATATCCATATTATGTGAGATATATTTATAAAATATTTTAAATTATGTGATTCCACAGACACACAATACTTTATTTAAGGCTCATAACCACATAATTTATATAAATTCTTTCAAACTAGTTGTAAAATCATAGATATAACCATCCATAATTATAAAATAAAATAATTATTTAATATCTTACATATGAAAGATATATTTATGTTTATATATTCAATAAATTAAGACACCGATAAATAAAATGTTCTTTATGTAAAGTGGATAATTTTAACATTTTATAAAAAAGTTCTAAATTAATATAAAGTATTAAAACTATACAATATTTTTCTTCACATTTTTTATCAATCAAAACATGTCATGTGTAATTTTTTTCTCCATAAATCAAGGAAATGGAATCATAAGAAGTGGTGAGTTCAAATACTCATCAAGGTAAATAAATAACTATTGAAATCCTGGCATAAATATAAAGGTATAAATAGGTAAACAACATGAATCAATAACAAACGTGAAACCTAGAGCATTAAATGACCATTCAAATAAATGAAAATAATGATATAAATAATATAGAGCTCACACTAATGGAATTCATAATTCTCGACATCAAAAACATGTTGTCAACCCCTATTCTAAGGTAAATTAAATTTTTAAGAGAACCCATCCAATATTTGTTTTGCTGAAATTGGAATACATACAATGAATCACAAAAACCATTTTTTCACATGATACTTGTTGAAGCATTTAAGGGATATATAATTATAGGCCATACCCTTCACATGATTATTTCCAATACAATCACTATAAGAGTCATCATGACATTTATTACAACTCCCTGTGGAGCCTCTAACTCAATAATACTTTGCAGTATTTATAAATATATATACTGAAATAATATACATGATTAATCAGCATGAGTAGTCAATAATCATCATGACATATAATACTTTTCCCCGTGTAAATGAAAATGATATCATGCTCATAACCCATCCTGAGAAAGAAGTTGGAAAGTCAATTATTATATAGTTAACATACCAATAATCATTCATATATAAATAAAAATATAAAAAACACTAAAACTTTTCCACTTTTTATTAAAATATAAAACGCGATCATAATCCATCCCAAGGAAGAAGGTGGATTCATAAACAATACATGATCAAAATTCTAATAAAAATACATATTGAAATAACAACAAACATAACGTCAATAAATTTACCCATATCAACAGAATAATATAATTTCTACGTGAACATCATCTAAAATAAATTATTTAAAATATGATTCTCATACCATATAAAGACATGGGTATACATCTAATTCTATTCTCTGAAAACATATCATAACCCATCTAGAGAATGAATATTGATGGTATTTAATTGAACAAAACCCCATAAGTGATGAATATTCATCAAAGGGTTTATACTTCATAAATTTAAATCCTTCTAACAAATTTTATAATACCACAAAATATATTGAAAGTGAATTATGTACCCAATATATATGAAATAATATACAAGAAGTATTATAAATCAATAAAATAAAAATTTAGTTACAAAAAATCTTCACTAATGCGGAAAAACTTAAGTCAACAAATAATTGAATATGGAAACATAATTTTTATAGTAAATACAATGAAATATGAGGAGTATGTTAAAAATATATCTATGGGTAGTGAATTCCCCTTTTGAAGAAAACATGGTGAAAAAATTGTATTATGTCTCAAAGAAATATAACTGTGGCTAAGAAAAAACTTACAACATTAGAAACATTCAAATGAAATACCCTTAAAAGATATAGCTCATAATTTAACATAAAATCACATGAATAAAAGATAATTATTGATATAATATCTCAAATAGGAATTATTTACACCACACAAATGAAATTAAGTAAATGATACCAATCATTTCACAAAGAGGGGAATTTGAGATGGAAAACCTCAGAACCTTTGCAATATTGGTACACAAATATCAAGAGATATTGAACATGAAAGGTGAAATTGAATATCCTGAAATATAATATTTCAAATATATGAATATTACTTTTGGTTTTTAAATTCACCATTCAAAAGAAAAATTGGTTTATAAAATAACCAAGTCTCAATAAAAGGAAATAAAGATTGAAACCATTACATTTTCTAGATAAGTTCTTCACCTTCAGCAAACATCATAAATAATTATATTATGTTCATTTAATCATCATCCTAGAATATTATTTATAATCATAATAATTTATAATGCTAATATTTAAACAACATATATATTACATAGTTTTTTCACATATTTTCAACATCAGGAGATTGTGATATTTTATTCTTTGAACTAATTATGTAAAAACGGTGTTGGTATTCATTTTTATTACAAAGGTTATCAATTAAATATTATTAATGGTATTGGATTATATTTTCAATGATATTTTATATTGATGTAATCCTATTTCATTTCAATTTTTTTTATTATTATTAAATATGAATTCGTGGATGATCATGTTTCGATGATTCATAATGAAAAAATGGTTTTCTCAATTAATGGGATAAATTTTGATATAACCTGAGTGGAACCAAAGAAATAAAATTACCTATTTATTTGTGTAATATTATATGTATAAATAATTTATCAAAGTTATACATGTAATAAATGTATATTATTGTTCATGTTGGTGTTCAAACATACCCCAACATGAACCTACCATGATTAGTGGGTGATTATGAGATTTATTTTTGTTCTAATATCTTTATAAAAAATAAAAATTATCATATTTAATGTTTAGTAGTTTGATATATCATTATTTTATAAAATTAAAAAGAAATGAAAATTTATATAATGACATTACTTCAAAAGAAATGATTATTTTCCTCTTAGATTGCTTATTTTAAAACAATTATTTAATGATAATAGTCATTGGATAATATAATTAATTAGCCCTATAATTTACTATTATAGATCGTTAATGATATAATAATTTTAATATTTATCCTTTAATGCAATCCTTATACCCATCCATCTATGGAGGTGGTATAAAATGAAACACGTTGAGTCACGGTTGATGTATTTTGCATAATGTGTGAACAACAACATTATTTTCTTAATGGATGGGGTAAGTTAATAAAAAATTAGAAAAAAATAAAATACTAACATTAGATTATATAAATTGTATGAATATAATCATATTAGAGTGTCTATACTTTTTATAACGAATATAATTAAATACATACTAAATTTAGATGACAATACTCTTGTCGGGGACTTTATTTTTCCTTGGGTGTCTACTAGGAAATGAATGAATTTTGAAAATAATGGTGAATATACTATTTTGAAAGATATAATGGGTTCTATATGGATAATAATGGAAGATTTTATAGGAGATATATAAAATAGAATTGAGTCTTCATGTGGTGAAGATGTCTCCCTTTTATAAATGAATGGAAAGGTAGTTTTGGGACCAATGCTTATATTTTCAATATTTTTTTATTAAGGTTTCAAAGGGAAAAAATAGAAAACATAGGAAAACAAAATTATTCTAGGTAAAAAATACCATTATCCAATCCTTTTTATTCCTATTTAAGTGTTTATGGTTCTTTTTTTTATCTTTTTTCTTTTACCCAAATTTACTTTTACCTTTGTAATTTATTTCAAATCAAAGTAATTAATTTTAAGAATAAATATTTTTATTATATTTTTTACCTAAAAGGATGATTTTAATTTTAATTTGACATATATTTTTTCAAAATACAATCTTTATTGGTGAGAAATGTTAATTTTAAAATAAATCAATTTAATCGTATAAAAACTATTTTTATAGAAATATCGTTTTTTCTTTTAATTTATTTATAAGATAAATTAATCATATATTTTTATTTTAATGGAATAAATAAAATTATTGTAAAATAAATAAATTATATGGCTATTCCAATAAATGAAAAAACCAAATATCCATAAAATATAATTGATTAATTGAATTGACTGAAAGTTTTATTGTTATTAAAGTATCATTTTTATTGGTTTTATGAATATTGGCCATAATATTATGAATGAATTTTTTTTTAAAATTCATATTTTTATTCCTTAAATTTATATTATATTAAATAAATGGTTTTTATTCCTCTAAGTCATTCTTATATAATAATAAAGTCATAAAAATTACATGTTTTGGGATAACCTTAATTTTCAACTAAAATCCATAATTTTCGTAATAAACATAAAAATTAAGTTTTGATACGATGAATTAAAAAATGTAGTTCTGCTTTATTAATTTTGAATTAATAAATTTAATTTTTTTCTGAGTAAAATCATAAAATATTACAGAAAACATTTTTTTTGGAAAATGAAATTTATTGGCATTAAAAATTATAATTATTATTTCATATCATTTTCCAAACATATTACTGTTAACCAAATATTAGTATCAATTATAATTTGTCATTATTAATCATAAATTTTATGAAAAATAAATTTATATCACATAAAAATGATTTTTTTGAAAAAATGCTTATCTAAGAAACAAGTAATCTTAATGGCCATTTTAGGAAAACAATATAATTTAAAAAAATAATTATAGTAATATATATTTTTTTATAAATATATTTCTTAAAGAGGTTTATTCTATTCATTCCCTCTAATTCAATGACTATGACTTAACATCCTAAATATTAATATTTTATCTAAATATATCATGGATTCATTTATGTTCGGTATTATGTGTAGGGAAATCTATCAAAAACAATGATTTACTTAAAGGTAATCATAAATTAAGATTTATTGGTGTTATAATCATCCTTTTAAAAAAAATTCTTTCTGAATATTTTACTCACATGATTAGTATAAATTATATAGCGAACCAATAATTAACTACACAACACTAGATGATCATGAGGTTATTTAGGTTGTGGAATTAGAGTTGTCACTATGAAAAATTTTATAAGAAATTTATAAAGATATATATATCATTACAAATTTATATTGATTTATACTGAGGGATACAGATCAAGATATATGAGTTTGAACTTCCCACAAACCCAGAAAATGATTTATATGATAATAATATGACCTGTGGTTTTTATTTATAAATCAATATCTTGTAATTGAAGAGGTCTTAAAAGAAGTTAGATACTATAAAATATTGACTGAAATATCACTATCTCATTCATTAGTTGTAGTTTCATAGTATTTTCCTTGTTCACAATGTTTTTGGTGACTATATCCATGTTTGGCCCTTGGATTGGGACATTGAGATGCCTATTATTAACTCTATTGAAATTGAAGTAATTGATTTTTTGTATATTATGTATTTCATTTTTACATGTGAGTATTATAACCTTAATCTCAATACATATCTCATTTATTTTCCCCATTAATGAAATTTACCCCATATTTATTCCAACATTGTTTTTACATATATGAGTTTTAATCTTCTTTCTTTCATCATCTTTATCACATGATCTTTCATGGGACTCCATATTTTTTTTCATTGGTGTGTTTGTGAATTAAAATATGTTCACATTTTTAATAATATTTTCTCATATATGGTTTGGAATAATCATAAAAATTATCACTCCAATAATTATATCATTTGGATGTTCATTAGGATATTTTACACATTCTCCACCTAAAACATGGTTCTTATAGTTTTATCAATAAATAAAACAGAAATAGTTAACATGAGTGACAATCCTTAAAACTCATTTATCATAAATAAATATGTGAAAATTTAACCTTAGGATGAAGCACTTTATAGCACTATCATGTAAACATATAATTCATACGACATAACTTGTACCAGAATTGGTTCGATCTATATCACTCTCAGTTTATCATATTTAAATCTTTGTTAAACCTAAGTTACCAATAGTTTAGTTCAATAATACTTATTAACCCAATCCATAAAATAGAGATCCGAATTTACCATCAAATTTATTAAAAAATTATAATCCTTATAATCATTGAAATATATGCCCCCAAAATTTAACTTATCCTTTCTCAAAAAACATTAGTCATTCCTACAATCATATAACGAAGTATATATATAACATAATCATATGATATATATAATATAACATTCCTAAACCCTATTTGAATATCAAAGAAATTACACAATAATTAGATTATATATTACTCCAAAATTGACTCTATCATTAACCCCCAAATTTTATTAAATACTAGTTCATAAGGACATACACTAGTCACTATATATCATAAAGAAAAAAATAAGAGAAAATTATCCATGAATCAATTATAAATATCATGTTTTAAAATTCCTATCTAACATACTTATTTAAAATAAAACCACCCTTTTTTATCTTAACTTATTACATATATTTAATATAATCGTTATTCATAAAACAATCATTTCTTATCTAACAGTTATCCCAAAAAATACAACCTTAACATAAAATCACATTTAAAGGTCTTAGACACTATTTAATACATGTTTCCAAAACATTAAAGCAAAAATACTAAGGAAAATTCATTACATGTCTCACATAATCCTCAATAAAAATTATAATATACAAAAATTTAATTGATAAATGTTACTTTAATAATTAAAATAGTTAAGAGTTTCTTGATTATTATAATATAAATGCCACTAATTTATATAATAAAAGAAAACTAAAACATTCCATCATAATTGAAAAATAATAATATTCTCACCAATTTATTTATGCCCCATTATATGTAAATAAGACATAATGTTTTCTAGGTACATACCATTAATATATTTATTTCCATGATCATGTTTCAACTGAGTACTAAAACAAACATGTTAATGAAAATATCCAAAATATGTATCTGAAAACATAAATCTTAATAATTCTTCCATTATGGAATCTTTTTTTAACATATTATTCTTTTGGATAAAAATATGACGCTCACTATTTAATCCTTGTCTATTCATGGTAATTTTTTATTAGTTTTTACAAAAAAATTAGATAACAAAATTATTAAATCCATATTAAAGGTTCTTAAAGTTAATGTGATTAACCAATGAATATCCACCAAAATTTTCTATCTTGGTGTTCAATCTTGGTCTCACATATCATGAATTAGAGTGATTATTTATCAAATTCTCAACCAACATTCTTTAGGGCGATCACCCCTAGCAGAATCTATTCCACAACAACATCAACATGATAGTACCATGTTAAGGATATATTTTTAGGAAAACCACTTAATTAATATGTTTCCAATATTTTAAGATATTATCCAATACTTAGAATCATCTCTAGGGTTTTCAATAAGGTTCTATAAACCTAATCCCCAAATAAAAAAAATTATATTTCCTTAAAATTAAATTATACAATTATATCAAAGGGTTATCTATACCATTGAAATTATGATAAACCATAGCTTATCACACATTAAATTATCCTCAACTAACATAATAATCTCTAAAGATATCTGAACCTTTCATTTGATACCAGTTGTGATTCACTGGACCCGCACTGCAATATCTGATTCTCATAGATATAAACATTACATAATTTCATGAAAACACATTAAAAATACCAGATATTACCATATATAATTATAAAATAAAAATCATTATTAAATATATTACATATTAATGATACTTGTAGATTTATATATTTAGATAATAAAGTCACTAATAAATCCCATGTTCATTGTATCGAATGAAAAATTGTAAAATTATATATGAAACTATTTAATTAATGAAAACTATTTAAGAAATCTGAAAAATTATGTCACACATGTTATCCTTTTAAAAATGTAATGTGTATTAAATTTATATATTAATAACATCAAACATGAATTATTTAAAATGCGATGTTCACATAGTATAGAAAAATGAGTATATGTCTATGTCAATAATGGAATAATGTGATCATAAGACACAAATAAAAATATGGTTGATGGTTTTTGAAAAGAACATAACCCATGAATTGAGTAGTATTCATCAATGGTTTTATGTGTAAAGAATGTATATTACTAAAATAATTTAGAGAATACCACATAATACTATCAAATAAAACAATATATCTAATATATATGATATTAATTCAAATAAATATTATAACTCAATAAAAAAAATAGTTTGCAAAAATCCTCCCTAATATAGAAATAAAGAATTAAATTTCCACCTTAATAGGGAAACATGATTAGGATAATAAATCCTATTAAATACAATGATTATTTAAAAAATATATCAATGGAGTTGAAATATACAATTCAAAGCAAATAGGGTTCACAAAATATATTATAGATCAATGAATTAGAATTCACACAAATAAAATCCATAAAAATATTGAAATATTCGAATTCAAACCCCTTAAAAGAGGTGGATTGAAATTAATCATCAAATGAAATTATTATAATATAATTCAGTATTTAATTTATCAAATAGGAATTATAAGCACAACATATATGAGATTTGGGAAATAATAACAAACATATTTCAACGAGAGGAATTTGATATGAAAACCCTTACAAACATTAGATCATTTGAAACACGAACCCATAAAAAGGATAACAGAAAATTAGAAATTGAATACCATGAAATATATGAGATTCATTACATAAATATTACAATGTGGTGGAAGTTACACCATAAAAAATCACACTGGATGTATGACATTAACATATCTCAATGAATGTAAATTGAGACTGAAACCCTTAACCTATAATGATCCATTAATAAATTACACCAAAAATAAAAAATAATTAAATTAAATTATTTAATTAAACACCCAAGAACCTTATTCTTATCTATAAAAATTTATACTCATCATTGATAAATATACTATTTATATATTAGCTAATAATTGTACCTATTATAAACTCTGGATGTAAGTAATCTTTATCGCTTTGAACTAGTTTACAAAAATGGGGTTAGTATGAATTATACATAAAATGTTAACTATTAAAATATTATTAAATTTTATATAATTGATACGCCAAGTTTTTTTAAACCTATAATTTCAATTATAGTCAATTTTGGTTATGAACCATAATTAGGAAATCAATGATGATAATGTTTTGGTGATTCTTAATGAATAAAATATGATTTATTAATTAGTGAGTAAATTGGGTTTAATACCATACATCAATTTTTTATTTCATATATTTAAATATATGAAAACTTTAAATTATATCTCATATTCATCTATGATGTAAATGTATAATTTGTTTATGTATGTGGTTAAATAGATCCAAACATGAACCTACAATGATTAATGGATGATAATGATATCGATTTGTTGTAATAAAAATGTTAGAGAAGAATAATGATCTTATTTTGTTTTTATTTGTTTTATATATCATAATGTTATATAATTATATTTCTAATATAATTAAAATAAATTTATTACATTCAAAAAAGATATTTTCCCCTTAGTTTGATCGTTTTAAATGATTTAATTAACAATATTCATTTGTTGATCATATCATTAATAGGTTATATATTTTATCATACCCAAAATATAGTGATAGTATAAAAATAAAAATTATCCATCAACACAATCCTTAAATCCATCATTTTAAGGTGGTGATGGAGAAAGAAACATATTGTGTCATGGAGGTGGTAGTACTCACAACACACAAACAATAGTTCTTTTTTAGGGGATGTGCTATATAAATAAATAAGGATAATAACAATAATATAGTTTTATTAAATTATTTAAATTCATATATTATCACTATATTTCTATGTCTAGAATAATTTTTAATGAAGATAATTAAGGAAAAAATCTAAGTGATAATACTCATGTCGCAGACCTGAATTTTCATCGAAAGTCTCATTGAAAATTATGTCATTTTTTATAAAATTTTGAATAAAATATTTTTATTGTGGGACAAGTTTATAAGAGAATCTATTTCCTATTTTAAGTTATATTATTAAAAATAAGGTAGACTTCATGTGATGAAGATGTTATCATTTTATAAGTGAAGGGAAGGATTGTCTTGGGAGAAACCCTTATATTTTCAATAATGTAAGGTGACTATTCAAGTTTAGATGGATAAAAAATGGTAAAAACATGAAATAAAAATGATTTTGGGTTTTTACTCAAATAAACCATCCCTTTTGTGACATATTTGTGTGTTTTATGGATTTTCTGTTTTATCATTTTATATTTTGCAGTAATTTACTTTTATCTTGGTAATTAATTTCTAACCATAGTAATTAATTTTAATAATAAAGATTAATATTCATATTTTTATCTAATTTGATGCTCATATTTTAAAATTTTCAAATAAATGTATCAAATAAACTTTATAATGGTGTGAAAAGTTTCTATTAAAATAAATACACATAATCATTTAAAAAAAGTTGAAGAGAAATAATGTTTTTAAGATTTAAATTTATATATATGATATAATTAACTTGGATACTAATTTTAAGGACATTAACATATTTATTATAAAAATATAAAAGATATGAGTCTTATAAGGTTAAGAAGAACCGAATATCCCGTGAATATAATTGATTCAAGGATAAATCTGATTGTGGTTTTGTTATTAATGAATCATTTTAATTAATTTTAAAAATATTGAGCATATGATTTATGTTCCCAAATGATATTCTCAAACCCCTATTTTTTCAATAAATTAATATTTTATTACATAAATGTTTTCTTAAACATATATTTAATTTTTATAGAATGACAAATTTATAAAAATTAGAATTTTTGGGAAATTATTTTTATACTAAAAAACAATTTTTTAAGAAAAAGATGAAAAAATTTAAGGGAATTCAATTTCAAAATAAGGAATTCTAAAATGAATATCATTTATATAATTTCCGAATATATAAATATATATATTCTATTTTTTAATAAAATAAAAGAATATAAAAAAACCGTTTCTATTAGAAAATTAAAAGTTTAGGTATTAACTATTATTATTCTTATTTCTCATAATTTAAAAACGAAATTATTTTTAACCAACTATTAATTTCAAAAAAATTACCATCAATAATCATAAATTCCATGAAATAGAAATGCATATCACATAAAAATTATTTTTTAGAAAATATTTTTCTCTAAACAATAAATGATATAATTAGTCATTTTAAGAAAACTAATAGAATTTTAATTAACATTAGAAGTAACATTTATTTTCGTTATACATATATCTTAGAAATCCATACCACCTAGTTATTCCAATTCATTCAATGACAAATTTTTAACATTAATACATACATAGATGTATATATATATGTTTTTAAAATATATTGCACATTCATTTACATTTGTTATTTTTCATGTAGAAACATATTTATCAAATTTAATTATTTAAAGGTAATCATATATTTATATCTCGGGGAGATACAAGGTATATGTATTATATACATCACAAATAAAATGTTACATTAGAAATTTTTTTATTGAATTTATCCATCTTTTAATATTAATATAATGTCAACTTGTGTACATGACTTGGATTAAGTAACCCATTTATATGAATTTATCATATTCCATAAAACATCAATTTCACTATAAGTAATCCTTGGAAAAATTAACAATATAATTTAATTACCCATAAGAATAATGATCAATTTAACACATTTTTATCTAATATTTACTTCTACAAAAAACTATATCTCTCACACTAACCTCTTGATGCTGAAAAAAATAAATTACAAATCAATATAAAATGATCATTAAGCCTATTATGGATTGAAAATATGTCATGTTAACATGAATTCCTTATTGTAATTATCTGGTGACACCTATCCTTTTGGTCATGTCATATATATATCATCCATAAAATATTTATCAAGTAAATATTGCATTGAAAACTAATTCCCAATAAAATAGTCATGAATATAAAAAAATTAGATTTTAAATGATATTTAAGCACTACTAATTTTTCCAACTAATCAATCCTTATTAGAATAATATTATACAATAAATTAATATATTTTATGAAAACATTAAATGGATTTACCTCTACTGCCAAAACATTTGTGGGATATATTGTACATTGAATCAATTTTATAAATAAAAAATGATTTCAACCACAGTTTATTTAAACTATTTTATTCCAGTAGGAATCATTATTCTCCATGAATAATATATCATCAACATGGTGAATATAAAACAAAAATAATTTTTTTTAACTTTCCTACACAACACATGTCTCCAAAAAATTCCTCACATTGTCTCTAGTGGAGTATATTATTCCTATTGCACCCTTTGTGTATCTGAATCTTGTAATTTCTATAAATGTATCTTTCTACCATTATCTCCAAAGAGGCGTGATTCCCATAAATAAGTACAGTTTTTTTATCCAAACCGTTTTCCTAAGGGATGCAAATATCCTATGTAGATAGAGGTCAATTCACTAAGATAATATTTGTGTATTACTTGATGTATATTTTATGTAAAGGTTGTATTAACAAATGATTATCATGAAAACACATTTAGGGTGTAATTTTAATGGACTCTCATCATAGTTTTCTCTATATGATATCTATTAGTTATTGTTTCAGTATAGGGTTAGTTAATATTTTAAAAATCATGTGTTTAAGAAAGTATAAAATATATATAATTTTCATAATATTTCTTGTTGATCCACCTTTTACCAACATTATGTTTAATGTTATTTTGGTTACAATTACTCAATATTATAAATAAAAAATAAAAAATATTTTTTCTGATATACACTAATTAGTCACCCTTGGAACAATTTTTCACGTATCATAGTATTGAGAGAAAGATATGCTTTTATGAGTGACTCTAAATTTTTTTTTATTCTCTCAATCATGATAGAAACTATAGATCGTGTTAATTTGAGAAAGTATATTAATTTTCCATGATAATCCAAAAATTAATCAAACAATGTAAATGAAATCACCTATAGGTTCTCTTTATAACAGTACCATTCATTTTAGACTAATTTTAGAATATTTTTTAGTGTACCTTCAACTTCAAAGGATTTGTTTTTCATTATGTTTTCCTATATAGAAATTTTTTTTATTATATATTATACAATTTTTTATATACACTAGTAAACTAGACTTCAAAATGAATTATCATTCCACATTTGGCTAAGATTATTATATATTATATTCATAATTCACCCCCATGGATATATACGATTCAAGATTTTTCTAATAATGGATAAGTATGAAGTATCAAAATAATGTTTATTTAATAAATGAAATTATATATCATTATTCCTAAATAAAAATTTATATAAATGATTAGTAACGATAAATAAAAATTCATATAATTCCATTCATGTCAATTTTATTTCATAATCATTTATTTATTGACCTATCGAAAATACTTTATCAACTTCTAGGACATTTGACCTTAATTATTCTACTGTATCACTTGTTCATGTATTTAATATAGAAATGTGAACATATTGTTTTATTTAATACCCATGAATTGATATATATAAAAATTATGAATATAACAGATATAGTTGTAATAGTTATCTTCTCTAATTTATTATTATTCCACTTCCAATGTCCTTTCATACTAAATTAATATCAACTATAATTTTCATCTGTTACTTACTATTAAAACATTATCTTCTTCAAAGGGAATTTCCTAGTAGATTTAAACTTCAAGTTATCCTAATATAACATTTCATTGTGATTATCTTTATTTAATATAAGTACTCTATGTTTTTATTTCCCTATGTCTATATACTTGTGGGGAATTTGATTGAGGAGTTATGAGAGAGGCATCTCATTATTTCTCACTGTATAATTTGCAATAATACGTTAAAATGTCTAATGTAGTGAGGATATCATGAGATCTAATCACAACTCATCTAGTTTCTAACATTTTAATATGTTTATATTCTCAATTTATTATTTCATATTTACTACATGTTAAAAATATGGGGTCATAATTTTAAAATTAAAAATGAATAGTTCCTTATAGATATCATATATATTTCATATATCTTATTCCATTTATAGATATATGATAATATTCTATTTAGAAAAATTTCCTTCTATAACTATTGGATTCTTTGGACATGTTATGTAGAATCAAACATTGGATATATAGTGTATCATATAACATTTTTATATATATATATAATGTTCCTCATTACTAGTGTCCTTGGATAAATCCTTAGGAATTGAGTATTATAAGATGTATAATATCTAATAATTCCATAATGCAATGTGCCAGAAAATTTACCATTAAGGGAAATTCGTGATTATAAGTATCTTAACCTTATATAATATTAAAAATAGTGAAAATTATATTGCCATGTTGATTTCCATTTTTTGTAAAAAAAATAATGAAAAAACTAATTAATTTACTTGATTATAATGGTTTGTTTTAATAAATTAAATTTATTAGTCCATAACTATTTAATTAAGTCACAATATTCTTGTAACATCCCCACCCCACCCGTTGGGTTTGCTTCGGTGTGAGGTGATACTAAAATTAAGTTATAACCCCAAGACACCAAAGGTTTGAAATAATTTCTACATAATTAATTAAACATTGGGGGATGCTTTTAGAATTTTAAATAATACATTATATTAACTAAACATACAACCAACCAACCCAAATTTATGATTCATGATTATTAGAATTAAAATTCAAAAGAAATCCCAACAAAAAAAATATTACAGGTGTCGTAAAAAGTGAATCATTACCTCCAAACAAAAGTAAAAGACACATGGACATAGAAGAACATTGTGGAATCACTATTATAACTCCATGAGGTAAATCCATGGTCTGAACACCAATCCAAATAAATATCATCCTAATTCACCACTAGAGAAATATGAGACATTTTCTTTACTCGTTTCATAGATAATAACGTCTACATGTGAACCAATGTGAAAATATAGGGGTGATTAATAATAACTAGTATGATTTATTATTGAGACGTCCCAACCCACATCACATGGATACAAACATGTAATCTTATAGTTTAAAACATAATTTATAAAAAATAATAGAACATAAAAAACAAATTATCAATTTAATAAAATTTAAATTTAGACTAGAATAAAATATCTATTTATAAAACAATGAATACCCATAACTTATTCATCCACTCACACACACATGCATGCTAGGTGGTTGTACCATACTCATGAGAAATTAATCACTGATCCACCATGTCATCACTAGTTGAAAAATCTCCAAATTCTACTAGTATTTAACTAGTCCCCTTATTTAATGTCACGTCCCTAAAAATTAACTCACACCAAATATATATTATATGTTCTCCTGTTAATTCATTTACATGTAATTAATTCATTTTTTAAAACATTCAATAAAAAAACTTGTTTACATTATAAAAAATCCACATGTTTAAAACCATAATCCTATTTGTTTTTTCAAAAGTTGTTTAAATTCCCATGTCCCTAAGAAATAAACCAAAAATGATATCCTTAACTATATCATATATATTTTGTGTTCAAAACTCAAGAAGAACATTTAATAAAACAAATCCTTCATATTCTAGAACAATTGAAGAAGAGATAGAATACACCAACCTCTCTCTGGATGAAAACAATGTTGAAAGACACAATAAAACCTCTAGATTCATCTTTAAACCGCTATTCTTTAAACATTTCCAATCCATATCTCATAAAATAACATCATAGATCATAGATTTATCCATAATTAATTATATCTAAATCCTTATATGAGAGTTGATGAGAAGATCTAAATATAAGGGGAGAAAACATAGAATTACCATTGATTTTGATACCCAATATACATATATCCATAAAAATCATGTTATATATTACATGTAAACTCCATGAACACTTATTAGAGGAGTGTAGTTGGAGGTCTTGAGAGAAGAGGTGAAAATGAGAGTTTTAGGGGTTAAAAAAAGGTTAATATCTAATTATTAGAGCATTAGATGCTTGACACATGGTTAGTCACCATGGTTTGGTAAACCATGCACCAATAGTGTGGGTGCTAATATGTCTAGACCACTCCCTCACATGTTTGGTTTACATGGTTTGCCAAACCATTCACTAAAATTGTTTTTCCTCATTCTCTAATTCTACGTTTTTTCATCGGTCGCTAGGATAGAGAGTTTTGATGGGTGAATTAAATAAATTCTAATAATAATTTTTATAATTTGCATTTAGTTGAGAAACATAATAAAACCTCTATATAAACCCTATTAAGGTGATTTCATAAGGATTAGTAAGATAAACCAAGAGGTAATGGGATTATGGATAACTTGGTTAAAGATAGAATGGGTAGATAGTCATGTGATAATGGACCAACGGTTAGAGTACCACAAGAAAAATAGTAGTGTTCTTCGATCATTCCAATGAAAACACTGAATATGTGTTTTCCACCAGTGAATGATCCAATATTGATGTAGGAAATTTTATTTTTGTTGTTTAATTAGCATTTATATTGGGATTTGAACATGAATTAATTACTCCTAAATTTATTAATGAATCTATCATAATTGGTTTATCAAAAATTTAATTTCTCTCCCTAGATATAGTGATTTGAGATTTATTTATCAATGTTGATTTTTGTGAATTAATAATCTCTTGTGCATTGGATTCCATCAATGATGGTCAAAAGAAGATAACCATCGATCAATGATCACATTGTGAGGTTTGACTTTCTACCTCCACTCAGGGTATTTATCATTGGGAACCAGTTGACCAATGATTAGATGATACCCAAATTGAATAATTATTGTGTTTTAATTATTTCTCACAATGGATCAGAGTCTCATGTTTGGTTTTAGGTTTTGTTGCTATGATAGAGGCATGAAAACAAAAATTAGATCCCAGTGATGGATCGAGTAATTGATTATTTGTGATAAATATTGAGTACATATCACAATTGATTTGGTTCATCAGTGTTCGATATATAGGATGGACTATGAGATTTCATTCATACTAATGAATGATGTTGCGTCGACGTAGCCATCCTAATAGTGGAGGTAGCAGCAGTCTATGACATGAGGCTGGGGTGGCTTGGAAACTAGAGGTGTGAGGTGTAGTAATTATTTTTAATAACAATTCAATTCATTACAATAATTAAAATATTTTTTTAATTCAAATAATTAAGTGGATCACATTCTTTAATAGAGGGAGGAACTATTATCAACTTATGGGGGAGACCTATACCTGGGACCTAACATGGCTATGGGGGAGATTCATTTCCTTGTCCCCATTATCAATTTATTATTATAATATTAATAATATAATGAAATTCTAATATTTTAGAGAGTGGGGATGACATTGATGATATAGGGAGGGAACCACCTTTTAAAAACAACAAATAATGGACATGGTAAAGGGGGGAGAATTCCCTTCCCCATTCCCCCATTAATTTATATGAATTATCATTTATTTTTTTATAAAAATAATAGTTAAATTATTATTATATATGAATTGAGAGGGATTTGAAATGCCATGAGACCTCTAGTATTGTTAATTGAATTCATCCCACTTTTTAATTATTTTGTATAATAATAATAATAATTATTATTATTATTAAATTATGTTCTTAACGTGACTCCTTCGTATAGATTTGGATTGACAATCCATCTAAGGCATAATGACCATTAAATTGATCTATTCTATTCAATACCATTGTTGGGAACTTAATTTTGGCCTGTGGCTCAGTCCCATGATTCTCCCATCATACCTGATACATTGAATTGCATATTTTTCCCTAACTGTCCATTTTGGGGATTTAGATATCCAATACTAAGTGTTTATAAAAAAGGTTCACAATGGGAAGATTTACTTAGATTTTTATGGATTTTTTCATGATATATCATTTAATTTATGTTTTTCTATATCAGACTGATGACAAGACTTCAGTGTTTATCATAATTTTTCTAGACTCATACATATACAGAGACACATCGTGTACCCCAATAGGATATGATGTTTAGTCATTGTAGGGAATGTTGGAGCCCTTTTTCTTCTTAGTTTATATATATTATGGAATTGGTTGGTTACCCACAGTCTATTTCAAAATAGACACATATAAATTTAGTGTGTTCTCTTGGATTATTCCTATGAGGGTACTATAAAACATTGTGCCCTTATCATAGGATCATTAACTATCTTGTGGATTAGTCTTAGATAGAGTTTTTGAATCCATCCATAAGGATCTAGTTTGAATCTTAATTGTAACTTCTAACATATGTGGTGTTCATGGAATCAGTATTCCCACCTTACATGTGATTCTATCCCCTAATTAGTTGGTTATTCTAGATTGGGTTTCTGTTTTCCCCCCAGCGCCATGGGTGTAACCCCCTATATGTGTATAGACATCCGTTATTTCGGATGAGGGGTAGTATAGTCAAGTGTATATCTGAGATGTTTCCTCCATGTGTCCATTATAATTACATATTCCTAGACCCATCAAGAGTGACCTATTCGATGAGTGTCACTATTATAGTGAGGCCTGACAAGATTGAACTCTTAGATGAGTTTAACTATTGAAAATATACCTCATGGAGAAGATTCTACTGAGTGAGAATTTTTTTTAAACCTCTAGTTTAATCTTGTGGATTGTAGTATTTAAGACCTATTTGAGACTTAGAGTTTTTTTATTATATCCAGGTTATCTTGGATTATTGTTTTGTATCATATATTTATTTAATTATATATTTATTGATGAATAAAATTGTGTTGATACTTTATGTTTGGTGATTTCATTATTTATTAATGGGTATTGTTATAATTACCCTTTCACAAGCACTACCTACACATGTCATGTCTTCTATAGATGAAAAACCATTTTACGAACCCCTTGGAGGAAGTAGTGTAGGTGGATTAAATTTTGGGTTTGACAGACCGAGGTTCATACTAATGTTTCATTTAATAGCAGTCCACATCCTTATAAGTAAGTTGGAATTTATTTCTAGTTTTTTGTGATCATGTTGGGCCTTTTTTTCATTCCTATACTTTCTTCAAAATCTTAAATACGATAGATTGGATGCATTAATTATTCATATGAGTTTTTTTATTTCAAATTAAATAATTGTATTGGATTAAAGATGTGAGCGTGTGAATTGGTACATAGGATATAGCCTTCTATGTGTGAGGTATTCCTACTTGATGCTGGTTTCCAACCCCTATCCTATTGAAGGTGGGATTTGTTTGTCACACCAGAATTATCCCTGGCCTATAGGGTCCTGGTGGGTAAGGAATTGAAAGAGATAAATCATTAAAGTTTCATCCTCATAGTAGTGGTTTGAGTTTGTGTCTATCTATGAACTTTGGTTTGGGATTTATGGAAACAATGTTAAAGTGTTTAAAGTTCATATTTTATACAAGAGACTCCAAGGTTGGTGTGGTTTCAAATTTTACCATTAGTGAGGACCCTGGAAGCCTGAATGCTTAATTGGAACATATAGTCACCGGTTATATGAAAAACATTGGTAACTGCATCATATTGAAATGATTTTTTCCCAAGTACTTCTTGAGTCAACTCTCTAGATATAATGTACTGTGTCATAGCTATCATTGGATTACACCACAGTGATATCCATCATGAATTATATATAGAGATCGTGGTTATAATCCTCTTGGTGATGATGATTTAATTTTTGACCTTTTTAGGTGGTTCCTCCATGTGGTTAGAGATCAGTGACTATACATGCTCAGTAGTATGGAGACCCTCCTATGATGGTTCATGTGTGGATAATCCCTAGAAATTTTATCAGAGGTTAGTTTTAGATATTCCAGCTGATGATGGGCCTGTGTTGAGCGTACATAAAATTTTTTAGAGATAATGATCACCCATGCATCATGGCGAGACAAAACCCATTCTCAAGAGGTAGAGGACAATAATTTCCTAATGTTGTGACCTTTCATCTTTATTATGACCCATCTTGATCATTTTCCTGTTGTAAATAATTATTATTGGTGACACATGGTGTCTTTTCAACTATGTGTTGTTGATTTTTTATGTGATTTCAGACAAACAAAGAAGAGGGACACATCCCACCATAGATACATATTTTTGTGAAGTGATTTAAAACCATGTGGGAAAGTAAGTGTCTCCCAAAAAAGATCATGTCAAGGTGTGGATGATGAGTTCTATTTACAAGTGTGTTTGAGGTTGTTTGTATTGGATAGGATGTCAAAGTGGTCCCTAGTTGTGGTGAACATGTAGGTAATGATAATGATATCTTCATATAGTATGAGCTTCTGACTAAATGATTAGATTATTGTTCAAGGTATTACATGTGTCTTAATTTATTCAAATATATTTTATCATAGAGTCATACTCCATATTTTAAAAAGAAAAACACCATTTTGGAGACTAATTGATACAGGTGGTCCCTTTTAGAATGACCATTATGTTTGAGGCTCCTATAGAGAGAAATAATAATCCCATAGTTCTATTTATATTTTTTCCATACAATGGGAGGAGAGAGACCCTCTCATTGAATAATTTTATAGATGTGGGGAGTCCCTATGATGTATTCCGCAATATGGACAAGTGGACTATTGTTTATACCTAAGAAGATTGTTACTAGTGTGGGTTATAGTGTTTCCATGTAAGTGGGATGGATTTTTTACTTCTTTGGTGAGGAGTCCCATGTAGAGTAGAATGAGATCATGTATAGGAGGATAAAACTACTTCATCAGTTTACTAGTGTAACCATTGGAGCAGTTGATGTTGTTAGTGTTTAATTCCATAAAATATTGGGGGGATTATGTGGGCATCTTCATTAAGGAAGTCCCATGAATACTACCCCATATAATTTTTTTCCCGTATACAAACACTAGGGATGGAATGATATTTTCACCAATATATCACATGACCCCATAGGGATTCCAAAACTAAAGGGGTAGTTGGTGGATCATTAGAGGAAAGGATTTGTGAGACCCAATGTGTTTTCCTAGGAAACCCAATGATGTTTAGTTAGGTTGTGTATGATAGTTTGAAGTGATTTTTGGATTGACATAACATAAACCAAGTGACTATAAGGTATTAGTATCTACCCTTGAGAATGGATGAATTAATCAACTAGTGTTTAATGGTGAAGAGGTTCTCTGATTTAAACCTCAAGATGGGTTATCACCAGTACCAAGTTTGTGAGGAGCATATACTGAAGGTGTATTTTAAATTCTTCTTCCAATTATATGATTTCATGGTCATACCCTTAGGTATGTTGAGATCCCTGATATATCTTAAATGGTATTTTATGACTAGATATCCACTAGATATTTTCTTGAAAAATTTTATGTATGTGGTGAGCATGCCATCATTTTTCACAGATAAATAGTGACACAAGTCATGCTGTAGAGGAGGAATTGGGGAGGTTTTGTTCCCTTAATAGCACATCTGGAAAGGTGAGAATGTACCAGGATCCCATGTCATTGGCTAGGATGCCTAGGAAGTTGATGTGTGTTTTTGAATTAAACTCTTCAAAACTCATCTATCCTTAGGTGAAAACTGATAGAGGATTTTAGAAATTTTAGGATTCCTATGCGTGTTGGAGGTTCCCCGACTTATTTAATTCCTCCAATGATCTATTTAGACAATGATGATCATATCATGACATATTTAAGGATAGGATTTAGGATGAATTAGGACTTTTAGTGGAGAATTTATTTTATATCTGAGGGAATTGGCTTGGTAAGGTGGACCATTTATGTTTTTGAAAATAGTTTCCAGGATTATATTAAATCTTTTGTTCAAATCTATTAGGATCATCAACCATTGATAGAGTTTTTATATAAAAATATCTACCACTAAACTATTAGTGTAGAACAATTTCAGGCCATATATGAGAGACCTTTTAGGTCATAGTTATACTAGTTAGAGTTAGTGGGATATTTTCTTGTGAATATAGGGTTGATGATAGTCCTAATTATTAAGGATTAGTTTATCTGGAGATGGATAAGGACTGACTAGTAATTTCACGAGTTTCTAATAGATCTAAAACAATGACCTTTTGGTTTGTGGAGGATTTTTTGTGTTTCAAGAGGTCTCCCCTCATCATGGATTGTGGGGATTTGGATGGGATGACATGATATATTGGAGTCTTGTAGACAACTTTTTATAGCTACTATTTTTGTAAGTGAGTTCATGTGCCACTAGAACATGTGACCACAGTTAGACTTGGTGCATTGTATTATCCATGTCTTATATAAGGTGAGACATGTTCATGAACCGTTGCATGATGTCAACATGGATGATCATGAAATTGATGTAATACATTCTTTTTCAAGGATTTAATGGGACCCAATAGTGTTTATGTACTGACCAGAGAAGACCCTTCATTGTAATGTTTTTTCATCGGGTATATGTTTTTTGACAGCCCGAGAACATTAAAGAGATATTGGGGAATTGAAAAGCCCATTTGAGAGTTCGATAAGGATATAAAAAAATTAAATTTTCTTGTGACATAATTGAATAACTCATTAATATAATCTCATATTAGAAATCTAAGTCCATGTCTGATTCTAAATTGCGTGTTTTACCCTATGCATAACACATGTCTTTTCTCATGCGGGTCTTAGATAGAGCAATGCCTTTGTTTAATAAAAAAATTAAATTAAATTAATTTCCTTTTATTTGAGAAAAATAACAAAACCTATATATAAAAACAACTATGGTGAATTCCCTAGGGTTAGCCACATAACCCTAAATGAAACAAGAGGATGGAGAACACTAGTGGATAGACCATATGGTGATCGTTGGTGGATTATGGATCGTGGGTTAGATTAATATGTGGATAATCATTGAGTTCTTTGATATCACTAATAAAAACGGTGTGTACGTGTTCTCCACCAAGGAACAATAAAATATCATGGTATAATGCTTTATTTTTGTGGTTTAATACCCATTTAATATTTAAGATGATTGTGTTTTAATTCATCCTAAATTTATTAGAGAGTTTCACTTTGTAAATGATTTATTTTATCTTATAGTTCTCTGATTTTTATATTTATATAACCATGTTGACATTTTTGATTTAATAATCCCATTTTCATTTAATTTTGTTGATGATGGAAAAAATGACCATCAATTGAGGTTCATTTTGTGTTATGTTCCGTTCTCTCTCTTTTCTTTGCGTTAATCATAGATAACTAGTTGGCCAATGATTCAACAATACTTGAAAGTACATGTCATTCTGTGTTCATTATTTTTAATAATGGATCATGTTAATGAGTTTGGTTTAGGGTTTTTGAGACATTATGAAGATAAAAGGATCCCAAGGATGGATCAGGTAATAGAGGATTTGTGAGACGGATTGATAAGATCTCATGAATAATCTAGATCATCAACACATGATGAATGGGGTGGAACAATAAAGGCAGGTCATCCTAATAGATGGTGTTTTGCATGAATAGATGACCACGGCAGTGGAGGTGGTAGGGGCCTATTGTGTGAAGAAGATGTGGCTGAGAAGCCAACATCGTGATGAGTTTTAACTATGTTGAATAATAATAATGATGATGATAATAATAATAATAATATTATTATTATTCTAAATCAAATAATGATGTAGGGGGATTTCTATGAAGGGAGGGTGGTTCCACTGACATCTTATGGTGGAGATCAGAAAGCTTGAATGAGCATGAGAATGGGGGAGATTCATTTCCTCCTCTCCTTTATCTGAAAGTAAAAATAATAATAATTTTAATAATAACAAAAAAATATAAGTAATTAATAATATTGGAGAGAAAGGGATGAACATGAAGAGAGATGTATGGGACCACCACCTGTATACAGCACACCATGGGAATGGGGAATTGGTTAGAATTACCTTCACCTTTCCCCCATAAATATATATGAATTAACGTATATATTTTAAAGTAATAATAATTAAATTATTATTATAAATAAAGAGTGAGGGAGTTTAGGTTCCACTAGGATCTCTAGGTGTGAGAATGGAGTGACCCCCTTTATATTATAATGTATAACAAGAATATGAATAATAGTTTTATTACTGTTATTGTTATTATTATTATTATTCCTTGTTATATGTAACTTCTTCACACAATGTCAGATTCACAATATATCTATTGAATAGTGACCATGACATTGAGGTGGTTGATTCAAGACCAATGATGGGTAACTAATTTGGGCATGTGGCTCAGGACCATGAAGCACCCATTGTTTTTAATATGATGAACTTTGTTTTTTTACAGCCTGTCCATTTTGGGAAATTGAATAGCCTATCACAAGTGTTATTACTTTATTATCATAACAACATGATCTATTTTTTCATTTATACATACTTTTAAAGTTATATTAGTGAATTTATGTATTATCCCATTTGATCAATTAATAACCTAGTACATTCATCCAGATTTTTCCAAAATTGGACACATGTAGTTCCAGGAATAGAGACACACACTATATACCACTATGTTACATGCAATGTACTTATTTTTGGCAGGTTGGATCCCTCATTATTTTCAGTTCAGTTCTAGTTTGAGCAAGGGTGGTTACCCTTATAACCTATTAATATAGGCCATTATCCATTTATTATGGTCCCTTGGTATATTCCTATGATGCTATTATGTGACATCACATCCTCATTATAGGAATGTGACCCATCTCTGGGTTATTTTCAAATATAGTTTTTTAATCCTTCTAAATGGATCAAGGTGTAATCATCTCTTATATATTCTACACTAGGATGGGTTAATGTAATCGGAAAGACCAAATTAAATTGGAATTAATCCACTACTTAGTGGTTTATTCCAAATTGGGTTGGTGGTGTCCCCCTTGAGCCCTATGTGTGATCCCTATCTATGTATCTATATTTTTTCTTTACAATAAGGCATATTTTGAGAAAGTATGTATTTCGGTTGAGTCATATCCATTTCCTTCATTCTTCTCCATGGATATACTTGAAAAAAACAACCTCTCAGGTGAGTTATATCAGTATAGTGATGCCTGATGAGCATGGCCTCTTGGACGAGTGTCTTCATTAACTGCATATCTGATGGAGTGGATTGTATGATACTAGTGTTTCTTTGAAGCCTCAATAAGAATCTTATGGATGGAAATAATTGAGACCCACATGATACTTGGAGTCTATTATGACTATATTTTGGATACATTTTTTTAATTTTTATGTCTTTTATCGTGATTGACATACCCATGTATTGATGAGATGAATACTATTGATAATTTTTGTTTAGTAATTTTGGTGTGTCCTATTGGGTGTTGGTAAACTCACCCCTACATGGGCCCTACCCACACTTGTTGTGTCTTATATAGATTATAGGACTTTTTATAGAGTCCTTGGAGGACCAATAACACATGGATAATATTTGGACTAAATAGAGTAATATACATATTATTGTTCAATTTGATATCAGTTCCCTCCGTCTGAGCAGGTTACACATTACTTCCAGTTTTTGGTGGGCTTTTATGGTGCCCTTTTTTCCCAATACGTTTCTAATAATATAATGTGGGATAGATGTCATACCTAAATTATTTTTATAAATTATTTTACATTACATTTCAATATTTTATGGTAATGGAGATGTGTATGTTCCCATAGGTACTCATGTTAAGGACTCCCATGTGTGTGACAAGCTAGCTCAACACTAGTCTCCATCTATGAGCCTATTAGAGGTTTTATTGTGTGGCACACTATATTTACCGCAGGTCAGGGATACCCCAATGAGTTTTTTCATGATAGGTATCTCCTATAACCCTAAATTTTTTTTCCATATTATAAACCTACCTAGAAACTCTAATATTCTCTTTCACGGTTTCCTAGAGACTTTTAATAGTTTCCCATAACTGTTCTAAAACATTACACCTTTATATAAAATTACAATACTTCCCAAAACCATCTAATAAACCATGAAAACTAAACCCATGTATAATGTATGTTAGAAATACATAATAAAAGGGAAGAGTATATGAAACATGGGGTGTCATATTCTCCATAAAATTAGAATTTACATCTTTATAAATTTGGAGATTTGTTGTTCTTTGGGATTGTTTTGACCGCCATTCAAACATTTCTTTCTCTCATTCCAAAATTTCATCAATAATTTTACCATGAAACAATGATACGTGATCCAATGGAATATTATTTCCATTCAAAACTCTATCCTTTCAATCTATGATATGAATATATGCATGAAAAAATGTATTTTTTAGTTCAAAATAAACTTGAACCAAGTGAATAACTTGGATTCAATCAAGAAAGTACTTAATTAGTAGAGATATTGTAAAAATATTATAAAAAATATTGAATCATGAATGTAACACATATTAATACACAGGATCACCACTTTTTAATGTATCTTAAAAGTTCCAACATACCAAGGATATATCATTACTTACTTATGCATTCATTGATGTCCTTGTCATAGAGAGACTTTTAATAACATATAATCTCCCTTGAAAAAGTATAAGTGTCAAAAATTATTATCCATATAATATTTCTGATAACATTGGTTCAAAATAATTTTTTTCATGATCATTTGAGTTTTCAAATTATTCTCATGAACAATGTTATGAACGAACAATGTATATTATCTTGTATTTTCCCTAAATTTGGAGATTGATAAGGAGGTCAATAAATTGAATTAACTGGATACTTATATATTATAGGCATAAAACATTTGTTTTATGAAAATACCCTAAATTAAAATGACCCCCATGAGCCACTTAACATAGTAAAGAAATATTGGAACACATCTTATGTTGTCAAAATTTTTGATTTTGACTACCCATCTTTTTGAGGATGATATTACAGTCTCAAGGTTAATTGGGTACCAAAATATTCTTGAAGTGATCACTAATTTTCAGTTGTAATAAAACTTATCAATCATAGATGATCAAGACTGTCTTTCCATGAAAATTTACCACTTCTCAAATGCAGAGTTGTTCCATGTCATCTATAGTATTAGATTCATGAATCAAAATGAATTCAGATGGTGTTGTGAGTTAGTCCACAATCACCCAAATCGAATAATGATATTCAATATTTCTTGGTAAACACATTATAAATTTTGTAATGACATATTCACATTTCTATATGTTTATGGGTAAATATTATAGAATTATAGAATGTCATTGATGTTGAGACATTACATATGGACATGTACGAATTTTATAAAAAAATTAACCACATTCCATTTCATACCTATCTATAAAAAATGGATCTTAGACCCATGTACATGTTTTTGATAAATAGGTGAAACATCCAATTTGAATAGTGATTGGTATAAAATTTTTTTTTTACAATATATGGGGATGAATAATTTAAAATTAAAATGAAAATAATATATCCCATATTGTTTACATACATCATTGGTCTCCCTTTCCTTATGTTTTTAAATAAAGGATATACTACCAGATTCTGATATTTAATAATCATTTTCCTACTCCACCAAGTTAGGAATAAGATTCACCAGATAGAAAATTATAGTCTTAATTTTCTCATTGAAATAGAAATGAAAATATTCTTGGATAATCATCAATTTCTACATATTATGATATTAATGGGATAACTTATTGTCAAATTTTTGGATTAAAGAATCTGAGACTCAAATCCCTTTTCTATGTCTATATTACAAGTCAACAACAAATATTTAGATATATTCCATCCATCATCTCTTTAGTAGGTTCCAATTTATTTGTGGAAATATTGGTTTCAAACATTTTTTTGTGAAGAATGTGATGTTTTCAAGGTAGGGATAACGATGATAGATTTTCAAATAATAAACTAATTATTTTTTTCCAAATCAAGGTTTAGATAATTATTTTCATGAATTAAACAGTATTTTGATTCATATGCTACCACATGATCTCCGTGTAAGATAATAAAACTCTGTCCATATCTATATGAATCATGATAAACTACCTAAACTTTCCTATGTTCGGGAAAAAGAGAAATTTGTATCAATGTGAGCCATGATTCTGGATCCGAAACACATTGTTATAAATCCTCACTCCAATGGAAATGAGCAATATTTCTTTTGAACATTGTCATAGAGGATGTCAATTATGAGATTTTAATAGAAATTTGATGACAATAACCTACTAATCAGAGAAGACTATGTATCTCAAACATTTTTGTACTGGTTACTAGGAAAAAATAAATTCAATATATGTAGGATCCAATGATATTCCAATATAAGAAAAGAAATGAAAAAATAAGCGATCTTCTTATTTTCAAAAATATAATTTATTGAATTTTTCATACATATATTTCCTTCAAAAATTATTCAAAACAATCACGAAAATGTTGTTCATTTTATTATTGATTTTGAGAATAAAAAACAATTTCATCCAAAAACACCACAATGAATGATTATAGTAAATAATGAATGAAATGAATCCCCAATTCTGTGAAATGTGCAGGTGAATATATATGACCAAAAGGCATCAACATATTTTCAAAATTATCATAATGACTCATAAAATATATTTTCAAAAAATCATATTTCATAACATTAAGTTGGTGATACCAAAAGAATAGATCAATTTTCAAGAACCATTGTGAAACCTTAAATTCATAAAAATTGTCATAAATCAGAGTTAGTGTATATCTATTATTTATCATAAGCTGACTTAGCTTAAAATAAAAAAATCTTTTTCATAATGAACCATCATACTTCATTACAAAAATAATTGGAGTATCCCAAGGTGACATAGTAAGTATTATGATCCATTTACATTATCATTCCTATAATTGGATTTTCAACGTGTTACATTTAAATTGTTTCTTTCTATATGATGGAACTAAAGCATTATTTTTCCCTAAAAAGAGATATACCAAAAATTCAACTTCCCTTTCAGGTGAAAAATTAGTGAAATTATTAAGAAACAAGTTAGGAATGAGATCCATAATAGAAGGATGATTTAAATTCTCAATTATTTAACTAGTCCCCAAGGTGACCACTCATAATTTATGAAAACCATTTCCCACCATTGGTAGAAGAGATCCTCTTATTCTATCCTTCATATGCTAATCTCATTGAACATGATTCACTAATCCATCATTAGATATAAACATTACTTGTTAAATAAAATAATATACAAGTACATTGAAATAAAATAAATCCCCCATTACCATGATCAATTCAAAGACAACCATATCCTAAAATTATAAAATTCTCTATCAAACTAGACTCTATATATTATTATAGAACATGATGCACATTTAATTCCCATACACTCTCTCATTATGAGAGGTTGCTAGACTATAATACATTGTGGAATAACATTTATATGAAATCCCAATAGATTAATGAAATTTAATGAAATAGAAGAGTGGGATACACATGTATCAAATAAAAAATTCATAGTTTTTTAGTAAAGTATAATGGAAAATCAGACGTTAAAAGGTCTTGATTTGTCTTCCATGATAATATTCTCATCACTATACAACTATTTACTTACTCAAAATATTTAGTGATTCCATATTGTGGCTTCTTTTACCAGGGTGTTGAAATGTTACTAGAATCAACATAGTTTGATTATTTATAAAGACTATAATTTTTTGAAATGGTCATCCAGTTGAAGAATAATATGTCTAACACACATGAGGTATAATGGAAGTTTTTTAATTTGTAGTGCTATAACAATAACACAAGATATGTTCCATATGGTTACAAATGTGACATTATTTTTTTGTGTTGTACAAAATCACATCATATAATTAAATGAAACACATTAGAAATATCCAGACAATTATTTGGGTTGTAGTGGAAAGTTAACTTGTCCTTTTTTTGGATTGTTTATTACATCACAAACGTTGATGTAGGTGTCCCTCTTCCTCTTCTTCCCAGTATTGGAGTTCACACATGTTCCTGTGTATATAGAAATAATTCCTCTAGTTATATTTACATTGATATACCTATCCAAAATTGATTCTTTATTAACCATCTTTTTATAGTTAATAACATAGGTAAAAACTATCATAGAATGAATTTTTGGTCACAATCCAACATAAAAATGTGCACCTTAATATATGGGCTAGTTTCTATATTTGGAGGAAAAAGAATTATGTTTTTAAATTAACTATGTATTCTATCATTGAAAGATTTTATTTATTAAGTCTTAATAAATATGTTTGTTTATCAATCTTAATGGTGTGTGGGTATAATGTTTTATAATGTAAATTATTTAACATCCATGAATCTAAAGAAAGAAGATGGATGGACAATCATTACATAGTCAAAATGCCAAGAATCATTAATATTTTGAATATAATATTTAGAATAACAAAAAATTTACCAATTTTATTAAAAGAAAAAATAGGATCATAACTTATCTATAAGAAAAATTTGGATGGTTAAACAATACATATTGAAATTTCTAATAATCAATCTTACTGAAATAATAATATAAAAACACTATTACATTTTCCCGTATCAATAGAATAAAATGTTTTCTAGATGAACAATAAAAGTTTTGTATCATGTAAAATGTGTTGTTCATAGTGCATATATATGTGATTATATGGATAAATCAATACTGGAATAACATGATCATAATTCATCAAGAAAAAGAATGTTGCTGGTCTTAGAAAAGAACATATCCCCGGAATTGAGGATATTATTTTAAGGGTTTATGTGGTAGGAGTTTATATACCTAGAAGATAATGATGAAATACAACATAAATAAATAAAATTGAATAATTTGTGAATCAAGTATGAAATTAGGTCAAATAAGTAGTACAACTCAATAAAAGAAAATTGGGTTACCAAAAATCCTCACAACTAGGGGAAAATGAAATCAATAGAAACCAGAATAACAGAAAATGATTTGAATAGTAAATACTATGAAAGAAAAGTATCATTTCAGAAATATATACATTTTTAGTGAATATATAAGTCAAATAAAAATGTCTCACAAAATTAATTATTTATTAGATAATCATAATTGAGACTAAGAAAATGATTTATGAATTTAGAATCTATTGAATCAAAACTACATGATAGAGAAGGCTTGTAACTAGACATTAAAAAAATGATTAAAATATAATTCATAATATAATATCTCAAATAGAAATTATATGAACAATATAAATGAAATTTTTGGCATAATACCAAACTTATCTCAAATTTGAGATACAAACAATTACAATATTTTTAACATTGGATTGAAAAACCCATGATAAAGATAACATATAAATTGAAATTTATTTTCATGAAATATACGATAATTGTGATATATGTAGTAATTTTTTAAGTCAACCATTCAAATTGAAACATGGCATTTTACATGATCATGTTTTAGTGAATGGAAATTTAGTCCAAAACCCTTAGCTTATAATGATCTATTTTGTACTTGTACTAAAAAACATAAATAATTAAAGTAAATCCATAAAATACATAACCAAGAACATTATTCACTACTATTAACATTTATACTCATCTTTTATAGATATAATATATATATATATATATTAGATAATATATTTACCTATTTTCAACACTGAGTGTGTGTAATATTTATACCGTTGAACTGGTTTCATAAAAGAAGTGTTAGAATTTATTTATGTTACACTGTTAATCATTAAAATATTATTAAAGGTTCTGAAATTGATTCTCTATGAAAGTTTATAAATCAATAATTTCAATGCTTTGAGGTTTTGGTTATGAACCATGATTATGAAATGGTAAATTATTTGGTATAATTTATTATTGAGGAACAAAAATTATTTTCTTAATTAGTGAGTTAATTATTTACATAGACATACTAGAAAAAGTCTTGTTTTATATATTAATATAACATTATAACTATAAATAATTTGTCACTAACATCCATGATATAAATGTATAATTTTTCTCAAGTATGTGGTTAAAAAAATTTAAACATGAACTTCCCATGATTAATAGATTATTATGAGATGGTTTCATTTTAATATCATTATTAACTAAACATTGTGGTCATATTTAGTTTTTATTTGGGTGGTATATATTAATTAGAATGAATTATAAATATAATGAAATTATTATAATTCCATTACTCTAAAAGAAGAGACTATTTTCCATCTAATTTTCTCGTTTCAAACGATTTACTTAACTATTATCATTTCATGATCATATCATTAAAAGGATATCATTTTTTTAATACCAATACCTTAATGATATCATTAAACTAATATTATTCCTTTAACATCATACTTATATCCATCATTTTAAGGTGGTGATGGAAAAGGAAACACAGCCAATCATAGAGGTGGTAGTCCACACAACGCACGAAGAACATTTTTTTCTTAATGGATGGGGTATATGAATAAATAATTATAATATGCTTAACATTGTAACATTTAAGTATATAAGTTAATCTAATATCAATATATTTTTCTGTTTAGAGTAAATTTGAAACACGATAATTAAGGATAAATGAGAAGTTATCAATAATTATCATGTTAGGGTCTTGAAATTTCTTTGGAAGTATCAATGAAAATGAAGATATTTTACATGAAAATGGTAAATAAAAGATTCTATATGTGGGAGAGGTTTCAAGTATTATAAAAATGGAATATTTTTAAGGATAAATATCAAAATTAAGTGAGACATGAAGTGGTGAAGATGTTACCCTTTTATAAGTGAAAAGAAGGGTAGTTTTGGGAGAAACACTTACTTTTTAAATAATTTTAGGTTACTATGCTAGTTTTAAAGGGAAAATAATGGACAAAGTAGGAGATAAAGTTTTTGGTAGAAATTCAAATAAACCATTCCTTATATGAAATATTTGAGTTTTTATGGCATTTTTTTTTTGTAAAATTATATCCTTTAATGCAATTTACTTTTATCTCGGTAATTAATTTCAAACCATAGTATTAAATTTTAATAAAAAATATTTGGATTTCCCTTTTTTATATAATTTTATACTTCTAATAGTAAATTTGAAAATAACTTGATCAAAAAAATTCTAATGGAGTGAAATCTTATTTTTAAATTAAATACACTTAAACGTGTCAAAATAATTTTTTGAGATAATTTTTTTTAAGATTTAAATTTTTGTATATGATATAATTATCTTGGATGCTGATTTTAATGACATGTATTGATTTATTATAAATAATATAATGGATATAATCGTTCAAATGAAACAAAAGACAGAATCTACCTTGAATATAATTTATTCAATGAAAAGGTGGATTGCGGTTTTTTGATAATGAATCATTTTAATTAGTTTTAAACTATTGTGAATAATTTCTATTGTATCTTACCATGTTTTTAAAGAGAAACACAATGTTCAATAGTTTATATTATTGTCCACATAGATCTTAAATGAATAAAAAAATATTTTTATATAAATGCTATCGTTATAGCCTAGCCATTAGAATAGAAAGAATGAACAATATTAAATGAGTTAGGAAAATTTTGTTTAAATATGTATATATAAGTAATTATTATATTAACAATTAATTATAAATTAATTTAAACCCCTTTTTAAAATAAAAGTAAATGTTTTACTAAATAACTATTTAAATGTGAACATTTGTGTTTTATAATAATATGTTAACAAATCACTCATGTTGGATTATATTAATATTATATATATAAAATATATGTAATTTAACATTTACATTTCATCTAATGTATTTTATAGAAATAATATATAAAGCAATCCTATTTTAATAAGAAAATAAGTATTTTTAAAAAAATTAATTTTTACCGCCTTTTGATGAAACATCTTGGATGACCTTAATGAATATATATAATTATATTCAAAGAGAATAAAAATTTTGTCACACTTTAGTTTTTTTCGTGTAAAATATATTTAATATAGAGTGATATAGGTTAAATGTTCAACTATAAATACTCATATTAAAGGTAAAATAATTATCTAAAACGTGACAAATTATTTATAAATTTTAGTAAATAAATATTTATATTATATGGTGTCACAATGATGATAGAGAAATTATTTCATTAATGGAGGAATGAAATAAATGACATTTAAAATATTAATTAAAATAATCTGTAAGTGAATTAATGTAATACAATAGTTTTCTATATGACTTTGACATTTTAGTGATGATTTAATGATGTTTTTTCAAACTTTTTTTACTTTTATGATATTTTTAAAAATATCAACTTATGAATAGTGTCAAAATTGAAACTATTGATATTTTAAAATAAATAATATTTTATTAAAAGATGTAATTTGTTTAAAAACTCAAATTTTATCCAAATGATTGTGATAACTCAAAAAATTACAGCAATTACTCATTTTTTAGTCTTTTGTAATTTTATAGTTGTAACAACCAGGGTATTTAAAGAATAATTCTTTCTAATTTATATTAATACCAATGAATAAGATATTTATTTTATGTTAATGGGGAAAATTTTTCTGATAGCATAATCGACTTGCAACAAGTGGTTTCTCTGAAATCTTATGCTGCACAAAACATTATGATAAACTTGACACTAATATAAAAATATAATTATTTTAAATGGTAGTTAACGCCAAGCTGTTCTATTGGTGGGAATGAACAGAAAGAACCATATTATTATTAAATTTGTCTGTTAAATGTTTTCACATTTATTCAATAAAATCTAGAGGATTAAAATGTGAATGAATCCAATTTTAAGCATAAACAATCTAATATTTTTTTAGAAGGTAATTTTACCACCTTTTGATAGAGAAACCTTTTTAAATATATATTTTGTCACTTTTATATATTCCATTTGAAAAAATAAAATTCTTCTTTAAAAGGGGGACATAATATTTACTTTGGGTAAATTTTTGGTATTTTTTCTGATAAAGTTCATTTTTTAATGAATAGATAAAAATACAGCATTTTAAGTCAAAACTGTCTTTCAACCTAATTTATTTATATGATTAGATCTTCCTTTTAATTGGTTTTAATGAGTAATTAGATTATATTTTTATCATTTATTCCAATTTTGGCCATTTTAAGTTATTTCACATTGAAACTGGCATTAAAAATGTCAATATTTCGGTAGTTTTTACTTCTTAAAACAAGCTTTTTGGTTTTGACAATGAGAATTAATTATAAATTAATTTTTGAAACTTCTGCGTTTTGAATTTGGAAAAATGGATTCCGTATTTGGAATCATGAGGTTTTAATTGTTTAAATAGGAAAATTTTATTTTTGGACATTATGAATAGTAACTTCAGTAATTATTATTTTTACCATTGTTAAAAAGTAAATCTGGTAAATAAGTGTAAAAATAATATAATAATAAAAATAAATTACCCTATAATGTGTACTAATGCTACTGGATTAGATATTTCTGACCATGAGAATATTTGGGTTGTTTTTTGGTCCCCATGGAGCCACTTGTGTGTGAAAATGACATTTAATTACTTTTAATTTAAAATTAAGAAAAATATAACCTAAACATGTATATTTTACTAAAATAGTTTTTATGGGGTTATATAAGTGATATATATGAATATAATTAGTAATTATAAATAAAAAATATTTCATATGTCATGGTATTTTATTTATAATTGTTAGACATCAAATAAATAAATTTATTTATGAGACAATGGTGATCTAGTTATTACCTTTTTAATGAAAGATTTAAATAAATGTGATTATAATTATTAGAATTTATTTATATTGAAAATTTTTAGGCCATACACGAATTTGATGGATGAGTATGAATTGTTATATATTTAATTAATGTTTTTTTTTGGAATTAATCATGTTGTTATGGATTTTTAAAAATTCATGATATGAATAGTATAAAACTAACATAAATGAGTTTTTTTTAAACAATTAATATTTTATTAAATGATAAAATAGTCCTAAAAATATAAGATTCAACCAAATTACATATATGATTTTATAAATGTCATTAAGTATCCTTTTTTTAGTCTCTTTTCATTTTATAGTAATAATATTAAACATATATTTTAGTTATGAAAGAATACAAGGTAGAAGTTAAATTAGTTAACTAAGGGTTAAAGGTAAAATATAAGGTTAAATTTTTGACCTATACTTCTTTAAAACCCATTTGATGAGATGATTTCGACCCATAATCATATTATATTTGAAATATATCACTTTGGAGTTATTTTAATTTGAAAATCAATATATAATAAAATTATACTTTCAAACATTCCAAGAGTGCCCCTCCTCCCTCTTATAAAAAGACACCACCTCTAACCCATTAATCACACCTCTCAAGCCCCTTGTCTCATCCATAATCTTATCCAATAAACTCAAAACAGACATCCCTTCCTTCCAGAACCCTTTCCCTATTCACATGACATTTCAAGAAAGGCCTTTGTCCAAAATCAAAAGAAGTTATCCGATTTAGAGGTAATGTCTTCTCTCTAGTTCTTTTCATTTATTTTACTTCCTTACTATTTATTATATTAGTATTATTTGAATACATAAAAAACCAGTATCCTCAACATATTATTATGTTTTTATTATATTTATTCGAACTACAACTACACATACCTCCATATAATGGATACAAACATATTGTTTCTTTGTACGGCGAACAACTGCCTCACAAAACGACGATTATTCGATTTTCCCCTACAACCTATCATGGTGGCCATTATGATTTAAATTTAATTATATATGATAAATATGAAATATATTTTATATTTATGTTTCTTTAATTATCATTTACAACATACCTTTATGCTTTTCATGTTGTATAAATATGATAAATGTTTTTGAGGAAGTGCGGACTACCGCCCCCACAAAGTGATATGACACATTAATTATATAAATGGAAGGTATATAGGTTGTAATTAATTAATTTATCTAATAAATATAACATATATTTTATATTTTAATTATAATATACCTATGTATCATTTAGTTTTCATTCCTTTAAATAAAAAAAATGAAAGTAGCATTCATACGTACATATGGCTTACCATGTCCAAGGACAGTGCATTTAATTTAATATATCCAAATTATATGGAATATTCTAAATACTTATATACTGGATTTATATTATATATGATATCTAAATAATGAATATAATTCTGGATATAATTTAATTTTGACCGCATGGACAATTTGTAATTATAAGAAGTTCATTTTTGACTCAAGTCCCCAATATCGACAAAATGACAAATATTAACTTAAATAATTATGTAATTTTTATAATGTGGTAATAAGTTATATAAGATGAATAATAAAATTGAAAATGTTTCTAAAGTAAGTATAAATTAACTTAAGTTTATTATTTAAGAAGTTAAAGAATGAACGCGTCAAGTTGGACATGAGGTATGGGAACCTTTCCCCCTCATCTTTTAGTCAAAGACTTCTTTTATGTTATGTATTTTAATTTATATTTGATTATGTTAGGATATGTTATTATATTTCCTTATTTCTGTAAATTTTATGTCTAAGTGATGAGAGACCCTTTTCTCTCCCATCAACTCATTTTCGGAATTTTAAACTGACATTGTTAGGCTGTGGAATTTTCGTAAGGGATCTTATTAACCCAAATTCCATTCTTTGGGTTGATCTTCTGCTTCTTGTTTATGTCATGACATGATTATGTGAGAAATTAATTTTAATATCCTATCATGTATTTATAATTCCTTATCTGTGATTATAGTTAAGACACACAATCAATCTATTTTATTTTGAAAATGATATTTTTAAGGGACTTTGTCTCAATCTACATTCATTGAGGTATATTTTTATAATATAACACTACTTATTTTATACTGTTTATAATAAACCCCTTTGGATTTTATTTTCATTCAAAGGGAATATTTATTTTATGAAGCATTTTACAGAATAATACTAGGAATATTTTTAATGTATGCGGTGACAACGACCGTTCTACCGCTGCGATCATTATTTGATATTTGTCTCCCTTAACAAGCCGTAATGTTTTTAAAAGGAAAATAAATACCAAATTCCATTTTTACGTATTTAGGTATTGAAAATGGTGTCTTGAATTTGATTATGTATTTAAATACATTAAATGATTTTTTTGTGACTGAAAATGAAATTTTATTAGTTAAATGTTGATATTTTCAATATTTTATACGTTGTGATTATATAATGGTACGTGGACATTCGACTGGTGGTTATGTGATAAACCAAATGGTGGTTGGTACTATGATAAACCAAGTATGGGTCGTTACATTATAACCTCTAATGAATTGGGTATGTAAGTCGATCCTATTACTATTCCATTTAGTGATATCCATGGAAGTTTACTTTATGGTTCTTCTATTTATCTGTGTTTATGTCCCAAGTAACATTTATATGTTATATGTTGCTTCCTATGGGATTTATGGTAATCTTTCGATTACAAAAAGGGTAAGTAAGGAGCATATATTTAGTGGAGTGTTTTTCTACCTCTTAAAGGAGAACGATATTACATTATGATATAGTATTCATGGTTCACTTGTTTATTTGAAAAACTAACAGTTTTCCTTCTTTATGTGTCCCTTACTGAGATTTTTATGCTCATCCCAAGTTTTTAAATGTTTTTCACATGACTTAAAGATGAATAGGTTCAATAATGAGATTAAGGAAAAGACATTCTATTTAAATCATGGAACTAAAAAAGTCTATTTTTAAAGTGTTATTTGTCTTATAAAAAATGGATAGTGAGTGTACGTGGATACTTGTAATATTCATGTTTTTATGTATAAGTTATGACCTAATTCTCTAAAGATCTAAACTAGAAAAGATCCGCAATGTTAAATATTAACTTAATGAAATATTATGTAATGTTTAAGGCCGAGTCATTATATTTGGTATCATAGTAAAGGATTAGGAAAATTTAGTGATTAGGAGTTTTTGTTAAACACAGGGTTAGTCCCTATATTTATTTATTCAATTAAATCATTGTTTTATAACTTTTTCATATCATGGAAAGTCGGTTACAAATGGAAGGAGGAGGATCTAAAACAACATTTCTATGTAATATTAATAAAATTATTTCAATAATTATTTAAAAGTCATGATTTTATGATTTTGAAAAAATTTATAGCGTACAACTCACTTGAAAGAAGTTGTTTGAGATATCAAACACATCAACTATACCTCGATACCGTCTTGGATCATGTGTTGTATTTAATCAAATTCAATATTTTCAATATTCTAATATTTTCAAGAAATGTAAATATTATCAAGGCATTTTCAAATATATTACCTTATCAAAATATATTGGAGAAAATTATAATTTTGAAGAAGGTTTGGAATAAGGAAACCATTGTGCAACGTATTTATATTGTTTTTAAAATTAATTCTCTTAGAACATACTTATGATATTTTAAAAGGACCACTGATAGAAATTTTCAACTCGAAATCAGACCGACTATTTTATAAAAATCATGTTTTATTAGATGTTTTTAAATTTTATGTCATACATTATTATTTTTTTGAAAATATTTTTCTTCGAACACCCATATGATCCAAGTTGTACAGGTTATATTTGGATAAAGGAAGCATATGATTTTGAAGGATCTCTAAATCATTATTGTAATGCATGAACCTTATACCTACGTCAATAAGATATTGATGAAATAATGGGAACACCATGATCATGTTATGATGCTCTTTCTATTGTGAATTGTTTTATTTATCATATGGAGGTGAAAAAAGTAACCACATATATAAGACATCATGAATTGATATGTTGATGTATTAATGAGTTGGGATGATAATGATAGGTATAAGACAAACATCGAGGTTAAAAAATGTTAGGGTTATTTTTCAGTTTTATTAAAAGGAAAATCCACAAGATGGGTGACAAACCGTCTTGTCCAGAAAGGTTGCCGAAATCGAACCCACAACCGATGGGCGATAGGGGTACAACGCCTACCACTAGCCTACGTAAATTCCTTGGTTATATGACTTATTATTTATAGTTAAATGTATTTATGGATCAATAATAAGTTTATTTTGGGAAAATATGTGTTTATTAAATGGATATCCTTATTATAAGAAAACAATTTGGTGATTAATTGATAAATGTTATTTTGGAAGATGTTCTCTATTTTGAGAACACTCTATGCATAAGGAACATATAACAATATTTTATTTCATTTGAGGATTAATGGAAGAAATTTATTTTGGAATAATATATGTTTTTATTGTGGACTTATGGAAATTTGGATAATTTTTGTAAATGGTTAACCTATCATAGTGTGTGTGTTATTAGGTTAATTGCATTTAATTATGTGACTTTAAGAGTAGTCGATGTCATTTGGAGGTAAATGTTAATATTTATCATGGAAGAGAATGTTATCAAATCCTTCTAAATTTTGGGTTTCAAACTTAGTTTGATTATTTTGAATAATTTTATTAAAAATTGTTTATTGAATGGTTTTTTTGAACCCTGGGCATTGATTTTTGAAATTTAGAGATTGAGAATTTTATTTATTTCTACAAAGGATTATCATTTTTATGATTATTTGATCTTTTACCAACCATTTTTTGTTTCGAATAATTTATAAATACCAGGGAAATATATAGTTCATCTTTTTTGGATTATGTGATTCTCTAGAAGTTGATTCTATCACATTAGATGTGACTAAGTCATCTTGAATACTCATTGTTTGGAGAAATCATTAGTTTTTAGTTGAAATATATTAAAGGATGAAACTATACTTGGAAGGTAATTATGTTTCCTTATGTTCTTAGTCAGCCTCATAAATAAATTCTTCAACATTATGAAAATGAAATTAAAAAAATAACATCGTTCATTTAATTTTACTACTGGGGAGTAAATGACTGTTTAACATATCACATGCTTTTGATTTTCTAGTAGTTAATTTTTTCTTGACCATGTTTTCTATCACTCTCCATCAAAACATGATGGTTTGTTTTCTCTTCCATATCCATGATTTCATATATGGAATCCTAGTATGTGTTATCTCGAGTAACCTTTTTACATCAGTTTCTTTTATTTAAAGTGATAGTTTTATTGACTCTTTTTCCTATGTGGGACTTTCAATGATGTTTTGAAGCCCAAATTTAAAATTTGGAGGATATAATTTCCAAAAGCGGGGACGGATGTAACGACTAAGATATTTATAGAATAATAATTTTTAATTTATATTAATACAGAGGAATAAGATATTAATTTTACATTAAAGGGGACACTTTTTTCGATAGCATACTCGACACACAATAAGGGGTTTCCTTGAAATCTTACATAGCACAAAACATTGAGATATACCGAAAAATAATATAATATTATTATTATTTTAAATGGTAGTTAACGCCTAGACTTTTTATTTGAGGGAATGAATATAAATAACAATATTATGATTAAACATGTTTGTTAAATGTTTTTACATTTATCCAATAAAATTTATAGGCTTAATATGAGAATGAATCCAATTTTAAGGAAAAACACTCGTATATTTTTAGAAAAGGTAGTTATACTGCCTATTTATGGATAAGCCAATTTAAATATAGATTTTGTAAATCTTATATGTTATATTTTAAAAAATATAATACTTATTTATAAGCCATACATAAAAATTAACTTTGGTTAATTTTTTGGTATTTGTTATGACAATGTTCATTTTTAATGAATAGTTAGAAATAATGCATTTTAAGTCAAAAATGCCTTTTAATCTTATTTATTTATATTATTAGATTGTCCATTTAATTATTTTTAATGTGTAATTAGATTATATTTCTATCATTTAATACAATGATAGTTGTTGGAATTTATTTTAATTTGAAACTGGACATAAACACATGTCAATCATTTGGTAGTTTTTACTTCTTAAAAACTCACATTTTGGTTTTTACAACAGGAAGTAATTTTAAATTAATTTTTGATCCTTGTATGCTTTGAATTTGGAAAAATGGATTCTATATTTAGAAATAGGAGGTCAAATTTTTTTAAATAGGAAACTTTTATTTTTGGACATTATGAATAGTAACTTCATTAATTTGTATTACCATGGTAAAAGGGTAAATATGGAAAATAAGGGTAAAAATGGTATTATATTAATATTAAATTACCATAACATGTGTCATAAACATATTGGATTATATATGGCCGACCATGGGTATCCTTAGGTCTATTTTAGGACCACATGGAGCCACTTGTGTGTGAAAAATGACATTTAATTACTTTTTATTTAAAGTTAAGGAAAATATAATGTAAACATGTATCTTTTACTAAAAAACCTTTTATATGTGGTTATATAAGTGATATTTTAGATTATAAATTTTTATTATAAATATTAAAATATTTCCTACATCATGGTAATTTATTTATAATTTTTAGACAACAAATAAATAAATTTTTTTATGAGACAATGGTGATATATTGATTACCTTATTAATGGAAGATTTAAATAAATGAGATTATAAATATAAAAATAAATTTATTTTGAAACTTTTTATGCCATATAATAATTTCATGGATGATTGTGACTTTTTATAGTTTTCATTAATGAATTTTTTCTCGAATTAATCATGTTTTTATAGATTTTTAAAAAGTCATGAATGAATAGTATAAAATGGACAAAAATATGTTTTTAAAACAGTTAATAGTTTATAAAATGATATAATAGTCTTAAAAATCTATGATTTAGAAAAATGAAATATATGATATTAAAAATGACATTAATTGTCCATTTTTGGTCTCTTGGAATTTTATTGTAACTATATTAACCATATTGTATGAATATATAATAAGACATGTTAAAAGTTAAATTAGTTAACTAAGGGTTAAAACTAAAATATAAGGTTATATTTATGATCTAAAATTTTATAAATCCCATTTTATGATATTATTTCAACCCATTATCATATTATCTACTAAATATATTACTTTTGTCTTATTATAATTAGAAAATCAATTAGTAATAAAATAATACATTCAAACTTTCTTAAAGTTCCCCTCCTCCCTATTAAAATAGGACACCACCTCTAACCCATTAATTACACATCTAAATCCCCATGTATCATCCATAATCTGATATAATAAGCTCTCAAAATTCCTCCATTAATCCTAAAAGTCTTACCATAAGAAGAAGTCAATTTAAGAAAGGCCTTTGGATCAAATCAAAAGAACTTACCTGATTTAGACGTAACATCTTCTCTAATGTACATTTCTTCTATTTTAATTGATCACACTCAATTATATTATTATTATTTGATTAAATAACAACACAAGTATACTCAACATAATAAGAATTTTTTGTGATAAGGATTCAAACTAAACATATAAACTCCTCCATCTAATGGATAAAAACATATTTTATTTTGTGTATGGTGAACTACGACCTCACGAAACGATGATTGTTATATTTTCCCCTAACATCTCTCATGGGGCAAATTACGATGGAACTGTAATTATATATGATATTTATGATATTTATTTAATCATTATGATTCTGTAATTCTCATTTATAACATATCTTTATTCTTTTTTTGTTTTATAAATACGGTAATTTAATTTGAGGAAGTGAAGACTACCGCCCCCACAAATTTATATGACTCATTCATGCTATACATGGAACGTAAAAAAGGATGAAATTAATGAACTTATATAACATATATAACATATATATTATACTTTAATTTATATATACCTATGTATAATTTATTTTTCATTCCATTAAATATGAAAATTAAATGAAAGTTGTGTTCATGCGTACGTGCGACATTCCTTCTCAATGAATAGTGCATTTAATTTATTATATCCAAATGATATGGACTATTCGAAATACATATATACTAGATATATATGATATTTATGATGTCTAAATAATGAATATAAATTTTTAGATAATGTACTTTGGACCACATGGACAATTTGTAATTATAATAAGTTCGTTTTTGATTCAAGTACACAATATCAAAAAAATGACCGATATTAACTTAAATAATTATGTAATTTTTATAATGGGGTAATAAGTGATATAAATAAAACAATAAACATGAAAAATAATTTGAATAAAATATAAACTAACTTATTTTTATTATTCAGAAAATTAAAAAATGAACAAGTCAAGCCAGACATGAGTTAAGGAAACCTTTCACCCTCCTCTTTTAGTCACATATATTTTTTTTAATTTTTTTAATTTCTACTTTCTTATGTTGGTATATGTTCTTATATATACTTATTGCTATAAATTTTTTGTCCATGTGATGATAGAACCTTTTCTCTCCCACAACACTTTTTCTGAATTTTAAAGCGATGTCGTTAGGCTGTCAAATTTTCGTAAGAGAAATTCTTAACCCAAATTCCATTCATTGGGTTGATCTTATACTTATTGATTATGTCATGTTGGGACTATGCGAGAAATTAATTTTGATAAATGATCGTTTATTTATACATTCTTTATGTGTTCTTATAGTGAATACACATAATCAATATATTTTATTTACATTATAAACTTTATAGGGGACTTCATCTCAATCTCCTTTCATTGAGGCATATATTGTTAATATACAATCCTTGTTTTATATAGTTGATAATAAAACCAAATGAAGTTTATTTTCATTCAAAGGGACTAATTCTTTATGAATCATTTTACTAAATGACAAAATAATTGTTATTAATGTATGTTGTGACAACTACCTTTCTGCCGCTGTGAGCATTATTTTATATTTAGACCCCTTAACGAGATATAATTTTTTAAATGGAAAATAAATACCATATAACCATTTTAAATATTTTGGTATTGAGAATGATTTCTTTAAATGGATTAAGTATTTCAATACCTGGAAATGATTTCACTTGATTTAAAATTAAATGTTTTTAGTGAAATTTTGATATTTGCAATATTTTCTGTGTTATGATAATATAATGGTACATGGACATTTGACAGGTGGTTACGTGATAAAAAAATGATGAGTGGTTCTTTTATAAATCAAGGATGGGTGGTTACATTATAACATGAAATTCATTGGGTATGTACGTCGGTTGTATGGCTATTACATTTAGAGATATGTGTGGAAGTGAACAATATGATTATTTCATTTAAGTGTGTTTATGTCCCAAGTTACCTTTATAGGTTATATGTCGCTTTCTATGAGATTTATGGAAATCATTCGATTGAAAAATGGTATACAATGAGATTATATTTTGTGAAGTTTTTTTCTACTTTTTAAATGCGGAAGGTATTATTTTATGATACAGTATTCATGGTTTATTTGTTATTTTGAAAAACTAACAGTTTTCCTTATTTATGTATCCCTTATTAATCTTTTTATTCTCATCACATTTATTGAAATGTTTTCACATGACATAAAGATGAATAGGGTCATGAATGGGATCATGGAAAAGGCATTATGTTTAAATCATGGAACTAAACATGTATCTTTTTAAATAGTTTTTTATAAAAAATATGGATAGTGAGTATAAATGTCTACTTGTAGTATTAAAGTTGTTATGTATAACTAATGACATAACTCTCTAAATATATAAACTAGAAAATATCATCATTGTGAATTATTAACATAATTCAAGATTATGTAATGTTTAAGGGCAGGTCCTTATAGTTGGTATCAGAGGAATGGTTTTGAAAAATTTAGGGATTATGAGTTTTTAGTAAACACATGGTTAGTCCCCATGTCTATTTATTTTGTAAAATCCATATTTTATAACTTTTTTAAATCAAGGAAAGTAGGTTTCAAATGGAAGGATGAGGATCTGAAACAACATTCCCATATCTTCCAAATGAAATACTTACAATAATTATTGAAAAGTCATAGATGTATGATTGTGAAAAAATTTCTTGCATAGAAATTACTTGGAAGAAGTTTTTTGAGATATTAAACACCTCCACCATACCTCGATACCATCGTGGATCATCACATATATTTAATCAAATTCTATTTTCTCAATATTATAATATTTTCAATAAAAGAAAATTTTGTCAATGAATTTTCAAATATTTTACCTTATCAAAATATTTTGAAGATGGTTCTGAAGAAGGAAACCCATGTGAAACCTATTTATATTTTCATTAAAATTATTATCCCTCATTACATACTTATGGTAATTTAAAAGGACAACTGATTGAATGTTTCAACTCAAAATCTGTCTGAATATTTTATAAAAATCAGGTTTTATGAGATAATTTGAAATTTCATGTCATACACTATTATTTTACAAAAAAAATTTCAATGAACACCTATATGATCAAAGTTGTACAAGGAGTATTTGGATGAAGGAAGAAGATGATTTTGATGGATCTCTAAATAATTATTGCAATGCATGAACATTCTACACATCTGAACAAGACGAAGATGAAATAATATGGACACCATGATCATGGGCTGATGTTCTTTCTATTGGGAATAGTTTTATTTTACCATATGGGGGTGAAAAAATGACAATATACATAAGACTTCATGAATTAATATGTTGAGGTATTAATTGGTTAGGATGAAAATTATAGGTATAAGAACAACTTTGAGGTTAAGTCTTGTTAGGTTTATTTTTGAGTTTTACTAAATGGAAAACCTATAAGATGGGCGACAACGCATCGTGTCTATAAAGGCTGCAGGAATCGAACCCATAATCGATGGGCAGCAGAGCGCATCACCTAACACTAACCTATGTGAAGTCCTTGGTTAGTATGACTTATTCATTATAGTTAAATGATTTTATGGATCAATAATAAGTTTATTTTAGGAATATATGTTTTTATCAAATTGGTATCCTTATCATAGGAAAATGATTTAGTGATTAAGTGATAAATGTTATTTTAGAAGAAGTTTTATCTTTTGAGAACACTATATGCCGAATAAAAATAGAATACTATGGGATATAATTTAAGGAGTAATTGGATAATTTTATTTCCTAGAATCTATGTTTTTATTGTGGAATTATAGCGATTGGGGTAATATATGTAAATGGTTAACCGATCATTGGGATTATGTGATTTGGTTAATTACTTTTATGTTTGAGACTTTAAGAGTAGTCGATGTCATTTGGAGATAAATGTTAAGATTTATCGTGGAAGACTTTCTGATCAAAACCTTCTGAATTTTGAGTTTCAAACTTAGTTTGGATTATTTTGAAGAATTTTATTGACTATTTTTATTGAATGGCCTTTGTTTAAAATTGGGTATTGTTTGTTGAATTTTTATGATTAAGAATATTATTTCTTTCTATAAAGAGAAATCATTTTTAGGATTATCTGGTCTTGTACTAACAATTTTTTTGTTTTGGTTAATTTCTGATGGCATGGGAAATATATAGTTCATCATTTTTGGATTATGTGATTCTCTAGACGTTGATTCTAGAACTTTAGATGTGATCAAGTCATCTTTAATACTCATTTTTTGGAGAAAAGATGAGTTTGTGGTAGAAATTTATTAAAGGATTAAACTCTACATGAAAGGTAAGTATATTTCATTTTGTTATTAGTCAATCTCATAAATAAATTCCTCAATATTATGAATAGGAATATAAAAAACCATTTTATTTTTAGTTTTCCTATTGGGGAGTCAAATATCGTTTAACTTATCACATGTTTGTGTTTTTCTAGTGGTTAACTTTCTCTTGATTGTGTTTTCTATCACTCTCCATCAGAACATGATGGTTTGTTTTCTCTTCCATATCCATATTTTTATACATGGAATCCTAGTATGTGTTATGTTGTGTAACCTTTTTACTTATATTTATTTGTTTTAATGTGATAGTTTTATTGAGTCTTTTTCCTATGTGGGACTTTCAATGAAGTTTACAAGCCCAATTTTAAAATTTAGAGGACACAATTGCCAAAAGGGGGAAGGATGTAACAACGTAAGTATTTATAGAATAATATTTTTTAATTTCTTTTAATATTAATGAATAGGATGTTAATTTCACATTAAAGGGGAATCTTTTTCTGATGTCATACTCGATACACATCAAGGGGTTTTACAAAATCTTACGTTGTACACAACATTAAGATATACTAAAAAATAAAATAATAATATTATTATATTAAATGGTAGTTAACGCCTAGACATTTTATTGGAGGGAATTAATAGAAACAAATATTTTATGATTAAACATTTTTGTTAATTTTTTTATATTTATCAAATAAAATTTAGAGTCTAAAATGAGAATGAATACAATTTTAATCCTAAACACACCAATAATTTTTTAAAAGGTAGTTTTACCACCTTTTGATGGAAAGCCCTTTTCAAATATATTTCTTGTCACTTTTAAATGTTCCATTTGAAAAAAAACTTCTTATTTAGAAGCGGGACATCAAAATTTACTTTAGTACATTTTCAGCATTTTTCTGATAAAGTTCATTTTTTAATGAACAGTTAAAAATGCTGCATTTTAAACCAAAATTGTATTTTAATATAATTTATTTATATGATTATATTGTAATTTTAATTGGTTTTAAAGAGTAATTAGATTATATATTTTTTTAATTTAATACAATTTTTGTCATTTTATGTTATTTCAATTTGAAATTAGACATAAACACATATTAATCATTTGGTAGTTTTTACTTCTTAATATCATAATTTTTTGTTTTGACAAGGGGAATTAAATTTAAATTAATTTCTATAACTTTTGTGTTTTGAATTTGGAAAAATTGGTTGCATATATTGAATCAGGAGGTCTAAATTGTGTAAATAGGTATCATTTATTTTTAGACATTATGAATAACAACTTCAGAAATTATTTATTTACTATGGTAAAAGGGTAAATTTGTTGAATAATGGTAAAAAAATATTATAATAACATTAAATTACCCTAACATGTGTCATAACCCTATTGGATGAAATATTTCAGGCCATGGGAATCCTTGGGTAGATTTTAGGACCCCATGGATCCACTTTTATGTGAAAATGACATTTAATTTTAATTTAAAGTTAAGGAAAATATAATTTAAACACATATCTTTTACTAAAACAATTTTTATGTGGGGTTATATAAGGGATATCTTAGATTATAAATATTCATTATAAATATAAAAAATATTTCTTATATCATGGTATTTTATTTATAATTTTTAAACATCAAATAAATAATTTTATTTATATGACAATGGTGATGTAATGATTAACTTATTAATGAAATATTAAAATAAATGAGATTATAAATATTAAAATAAATTTATTTTGTAACTTTTTATGAAATACACGAAATTTATGAATTATTTTGACTTTTTATATTTATAATTAATTATGTTTTTTTGAATTAATCATTTTTTTATGGATTTTTAAAAGGTCATGATATGAATAGTATAAAATTGTCATAAATGAGTTCTTAAAACAATTAATTTTTTAATAAATGATATAAGACTCCTAAAATCTATGATTTGTCCAAATTACATATATGATTTTAAAAATTTCATTAATTATCCTTTATTGGGTCTCTTGAAATTTTATATTAATTATATTAACCATATAGTATGGATATACAAGAAGACATGGTAAAACTTAAATTAGTTAACTATGGGTTATAGTTAAAAGATAAAGTTGAATATATGACCTATACATGTCTAAAATCCATTGGATGAGAGAATATAGACTAGTAATAATATTATCTTGTAAATATATCCATTTTGTGTTATTATAATTCGAAAAACAATTAATAATAAAATAATACTTTCAAACATTCTTAAAGTTCCCCTCCTCCCTCTTATAAAAGGACACCACCTATAACCCATTAATCTCACCTATAAATCCCCTTGTCTCATCTAAACTATGATCTAATAAGCTCTCAACATTCCAAAATTCATTCTAGAAGCCTTCCCCTTGGAGGAAGGCAATTTAAGAAAGGCCTCTGGCTCAAATCAAAATAAGTAACCTGATTTAGAAGTAACATCTTCTCTCAAGTACTTTTCTTTTATTTTACTTCCTCACCCTCTTTTATATTATTATTATTTCATTAAATTAAAAAACCAGTATAATGAATATAATAAGATTTTTTATGAGATTTATTATAACTACACATACAAAAACCTTAATATAATATATAGGAATATATAGTTTCTGTGTACGGTGAACTACTACCTCACAAAACGATGATGGTTCCATTTCCCCGACTACTTTTCATGGTATACATTATAATAGAACTATAATTATATATGATACATATGATATTTATTTTACGTCTAGAATTCAATAATTATAATTTAGTTATTCTTTATGCTTTTTATGTCATATAAATAAGAAAATTTCTTCTGAGGAAGTGCAGACTATCGCCCTCACAATGTGATATGAACCGTTCATGCTATACATAGAACATATAAATGATGAAATTAATGAACTTATGTAAAATTTATAACACATATATTATAATTTAATTATAATATACCTTTTTATCATTTATTTTTCATTCCATTAAATTTGAAAAAGAAAAGAAAGTAGCATTCAAGTGTATGTACGACTTACCGTCTCCATGAGCAGTGCATTTAATTTCATATATCCAAATGATATTGACTGTTATAAAAACATATTTACTGGATATATAAGATATATATGATATATAAATCATGAATATAATTCTTTTTATAATTTACTTTTGACCACATGGACAATTTTTAATCATAATCAGTTTATTTTCGACTCTAGTACCCAATATCGACAAAACCATCGATATTAACTGAAATAATTATGTAATTTTTATAAAGTGATAAGAAATGATATAAAAATAATAATAAAATTTAAAAAATTTTGTAATCAAGTATTAATTAACTCAACTATTCTATTCATGATATTAAAGAATGAACGAGTCAAGTCAGACACGATGTAAGGGATCCTTTCACTCTTCTCTTTTAGTAAGAGAATTATTTTATGTTATGTCTTTTAATTTCCATTTTATTATATTGGGATAGGTTCTTATATATCCTTATTTCTATAAATTTTATGTCCAAGTGATGAGAGACCCTTTTCTCTCCCATCAACCCATTTTATGATTTTTAACGTGGTGCAGTTTGGCTATCAAATTTTCATAAGGGATCTTCTTAACCCAAATTTAATTCCTTGGGTTGATCTTATACTTCTTGTTTATTTCATGACATGATTATGTGAGAAATTAATTTTGATATATTATCTTTTATTTATTCTTGATTTATGTGTCCTTATAGAGAATACACATAATCGATCTATTTTATTTAAAAAATGATCTTTGTAAGGGACTTCATCTCAATCTCCTTTCATTGAGGCATATTTTGATAATATACACCTACTTATTTTATACGATGTATAATAAACTCCTTTGACTTTTTTCATTCAAAGGGAATCTTTTTTTACAAATATTTTTACTAAACTAAAAAAGGAATGTTTTTAACGTATGTGGCGATAATGACCTTTCGGTCTATACGAGCATTATTTGATATTTGGATCCCTTAACAAGCTGTGATGTTTTTAAAAGGATAATAAATACTGTAATCCCGTTTTTATATTTTGGTATTGAAAATGGCTCATTGAAATGGATTAAGTATTTAAATATCTTGAAATGATTTCTTGTGATTGAAAATTAAGTGTTATTAGTGAAATTTGGATATTTGCAATATTTTATGTGATGTAATTATATAATGGTACATGGAAATTTGATGGGTGGTTACATGATAAACCAAATAACTGGTGGCTGTGTGATAATCCAAGGATGGGTGTTTAAGTTATAATATCTGATGCATTGGGTATGTATGTTTGTCATATGGGTATTCCATTTAGTGATATGTATGGAAGAAGACCGTATGGTTATTCCATTTTACTGTTTTTATGTACAAAGTTACCTTTATATGATATATGTTTCTTTTTATGGGATTTATAGTACTCATTCAGTTACAAAAAGGATAAGCAGTGGGATTATATTCATTGAAGTGTTTTTTTACTTCATAAAGGTGAATGGTATTACATTATGATATAATATTCATGGTTTAGTTTTTATTTTAAAAAACTAACTTTTTTCTTTATTTATGTATCCCTTATTGATCATTTTAAGCTCTCCCATGTTTTGAAATGTTTTTCACAAGAATTGAAAATAAATAGGGTCAAGGTTGGGATAAATAAAAATTCATGTTGTTTAAATAATGGAAATAATCATGTCTCGTTTTAGAGAGTTTTTTTTATGAAAAAAATGGTTAGTGAGTAGAAGTGTCTACTTGTAATTTTAAAGTTGTTATGTATAAGTTATGATCGAATTTTTTAAAGCTCTAAACATGAAAATATACTCAATTTGAATTATTAACTTAATTCAAGATGATGTAATGTATAAGGCTGGGTCTTTATAATAGTAATTATATTAAAACACTAAGTGTAAATATCATGATATCATGGTAATCATTAAAAGAGTAAAATAGGGTTAAAACAAAAATATAGAGATTAAAAAAAATGATAAAAACATGTATAGTTTTTTTGGATGAAATTTATTTTAATAAAACCAATCCTATATTCTAAATAAATCATTTGGGGACCATTTTTATTATCAAATTAATTTATATTAATTATGTAATTTGAACAATTCCAAGAGTTCATCTCCCCTATCCTATAAAAGGGATTCCATTATTCTCATTTCCAAACACATAAAAAACAATATGGTTCGGCCAATATCTACCAAAATAACTTCCCAGAATCCCTTCCCACATTATATGGGAATTATCATAAGTATAACAGCCTCTATAGAGGTGTTATGTTGTTAATAGAAGTATATTATCTGATAAAGATGTATTTTTTAAATTAATTGTTTCTATTTTATTTCGTCTCCAAATTCCTTCAATTCATATTCATCGATGATGATATAATAAATCAATTATCCTTAATATATTGAAATTTTATTTTGTTAATACCATCACTTCACACCATATCCACTCCCATCAAATGGGAAATATATTAATCATTTGTTTTTACACGTAAACTATCACCACCATGAACCGATATAATTCATTTTCAATTACCATCTCTTAAGAATGGATATAAGGATGTATTTAGGTATTTTTTTATTTTCTTAAAGGATGGGTCCAAAGACTCAATTTATTATTCATGAAAAGGCCTCTTTAAACTGGGTAGAGAAAGACCCATTATATAGCCCGAAGGCCCAAGTCCAAGTGGCCTGAATATAAGGCTTGAATGCCAATTTTTTGGCCCACATGACCACTTGGTGAACAATACTGCTACAATACCCACGCTGCTACAGTACATGCTATAGTATCACCCCCGCTACAGTACCTGGTACAGTCCCTCTACCACTACAGTGAAGCCGCTGCAAAAGTTCCGCCACTGCTATAGTACTGCTACAGTACTGCTATAGTACTCGGAAATTCGCCCCTGCCTAGATTTGATCCTAGGTCTTTGGGATGCCATACTAGACCCTGTACCACTAGGGTACATACTCGTTTACATGTTAGTAATTATTATATATGATATTAATTAAATATTTATCATCATAAAATAATAATTTATCATTTAATTTCTTACCTTTTCATGTGCATAAAAAGGATAATGTCCACTGTGCGTACGACTGAACAATAACCACCATGAATCGATGTGATTTTTTTATTCACCATATAACATGGATGATATATAAAAGTATATTTAAATGATTAATATTATATTACAGATATTAATATCAATCTATAATTTTTAAATTATAATTATCTCTTTTCTATAATTATTATTACTCTTTCATACGTACAATCTACCATTTCCATGATTATATAGTTATTCATTTTTCATAACCATACATATCTAGTTTGATTGAAAATTATATATGATGTATAAAGGTTATTATTATTTCATTAATATTATTTTTGATGATTTAATTATGAACACTTTGACTATTAACATCATACCAACTTCATTTTGGACTCATGTATCAAATATCGACCAAACATCTAACATGAACATAAATAATTAATTAATTGTTGTAACATGGTAATATGTGATACAAAATAATGAAATAAAAATAATTGACTTATGTATATTATTCTAGAAGATAAATATTGAATGTGATGAGTGTGACACACGGTAAGGGATTTCATCTCAATCTTCATTCATTGAGAAAGTCCTTAATGATATATACTTTTATTATTTTATAAGGTTTATATAAAGACAATATGACATTATATATCCCCATTTTATCAATAATCTTATTATTTAAGGTTTTGAAAAATTTATTCTTTCATGGATATTATGAATTAAATTATCCAAGTGTTGTGGGTCACTTTGAATGTTTAAAGATTCAATTGATAAATCTTTTCCTCCATTTCAATATCCATGATATAATTGTACACATATATTTATATCGATATAAAATAATTATGAAAAAATATATGTATAATTTCATTCAAAGGTTCTAAAAAAAGATTTTGTTTTTATTTTTTTGATACTAAACGTTTGACTTTCTTTAAAAATTCTTTTTTAAAAGTTACATTTTCCAAAAAAAAAACAAAATCGAAGAGGAATTTTATTACATTATATTACACAAATGGATTTTCCTAGTTTTATGTCACTTTACTATTTTTCATTCCTTTATTTTTTTACAATTTTATTTTCAAATATATTGTAATCATTTTTTAGTGTGGTGATTTTTAAAAATTAAATGTGATATCAAAGTGGAAATGTTATTTTATATACTTCATTTATGTGTTATTTTTATGTTATGGTTCCTGGTACTAGTTGAAGTATATGGATGCTTCCATGATAAAACAAGGGGTGGTGAGCTCGTGATAGCTCTCCAATGCATTTGTTAATGAGATGGAGTAAAATGGTTGGGTTTATCCTAATATATTTGGGGAATATATAATAGTTGGTATTCTAAATGTATCCATAATGGTTAATCCTTATGTAGACATATGAAAGATACAATGTAATAATGATGTGGATGGAACAAGTCACCATTTTTATTTTTCATTACTATGGATTTTTACATGAATATTATGATTTCCTAAGGTAAGCTACATATATTATGTTATATTGTTGAAATATATTATTTTCTTAAAATATTTTCATGGGATTAATGCATACCTAGGATAATGGTTTCTTTCCTTAATTTCACTTAATGATATCTTTTTTATCATCCTTGATTTTAAAATGTGTTTCTTGGGGTATAAATATGGGTAATAGAAATAATGAAGGAAATTTGGATGTTATGAAGAGATGTCATGAAAAATAACCCATGTTTTGTATTAAAAGCATTATATTTTGTAATTATTGGATAATATTTTAATCATATCATATTTTATGATTATGGGATGTTATGTATGAATGATGGTATAATTATATAAAACAATAAAACTAAAAATATCATGAATGTGAAATAAATTAATGTTTTGACTAAAATCAATGATTACGTAACACTTATGGTAGGGTCCTTACAGTTGGTATCAAATAATTGTTATAAAACATTGAATATTAGCATTTTTATTAAGAGTTATGAATATCATCGTGATTTTATAGTTTTCTGTTTTATCATATTTCCAGTACATTTTAAACCCCTTTTATGCTTTATGATATGAAATTTTTTGGTTATTAGTGCTAATTTAGGAAAAATTTATTTTTTAGGGAATTATGGGTTATTAATTATTGGGATAAAAAATTAATGATACGAGACTAAATTTAAGTTTAAAACATGTAATGGATATTTTTTAGGACATTATCATATTGAAAGTGTTATATTAAAAATGTAGTTTTATAAAATGGATAACAGAAATTATGGGTGACACCCATATTGTCCGAAAATTCCATGCGATGAAACCCATAACTGAAGGGCGACAAGGTTGCATTGCCTACGACATTCCTATGTGAAGTCCAAATGGTTATGAATTTTTATTTTAGATAAAAATGTTATTAATTAAGAATAATTTGATTTTGGAAAAACCATTTTATCATATTGGATAAATGATTTGGGGATTATGTGATGAATGTTAATTCGGAATACATTCTCTATTTTGGGAATCCTAAAAGAAAAATGTAAATAGAATACAATTGGATTTTATTTTTGGAATAACATTCATATTATATTTTAGAAGTGTCTATGATTTTATTTTAGACTAATGGTGATTCATTTTATTTATGGAAATGGATAGTATAGTAGAATATTGTTTAGGTAATTACTTTTTTGGTGTGATACCTCAAGAGTGATTTATTTTGTTTGGAAATAATTTTTTAAATATATCATTGAAGTAAATGTGATCAAATTATTTTTGGGTTTTAATCATATACTATAAGATTTTTTTGAATAATTTTAGGGGCATTTTTTTATATAATGGTCTATGTTGAACTTGGTTGTTACTGTTGAGTTTTGGAGATTAAAAGTAGTTTTTCAATATACAATGGAGTATTTTTGTTATGGAATTATATTAACTTATCCTACAAATTTTTTTTTGGTTAATGTTTCACAATAGGATAAATAGATAGTTAATATTTTTGTGATTATGTGATTATTTAGATGTTGATTTGTGAGTGATAATTCATCTTGAATATTCATAATTTAGAGAAAAACCGAGTTTTTCTTGAAATATGATTAACTGATAAAAATATACTTGTCTTTTATGTATATTTTCTTATGTTAATTATCTAAGAAGAAAAATAATTCCCCAACTCAATGAAAAGTATGTTTAAACAAAACATTATCTATTTTTCTTTCTTACATAGAAATCAATCACCTTTTAACCGATAAAAAAGTTTAGGTTTTGTTATGGTTACATTCCTACTGAACATGTTTTCTATCACAGTTCATCAGAACTTGATTGTTCTTTTTCTTTTCTACATAAATTTTTTCGTACATGTAACCCTGGTATGTGTTATCTCAGATGACCTTCTTACTCCCATTTATTTCTATTAAAGTGAAAGTTTTATTAATATTTTTCCGATGTGGGATCTCAATATAGTTATTTTAAAAAACCAAAACCCTAGTTTTTACCCTGAAATCAAGTTTTTATGGTTCAATTTATTATTGGGGTGGGGTAGAATGAAACATCCCACGTTTTAGAAAGAAACACCATGTTTGATAGCGTACATTAGATACAACATCGAGCTTAAACGAACAGTTAAATAATATTATTTAAATGTTACTATAATAACATAGCCATTAAAATAGAGGTAATGAACAATATTAACTGAATTATGAAAATTTGGTTTATACATTTATATATAATTAATTATTTTTTGAATAATTAATTATAAATTATGGTAAAACACTTTTAAAAATAAAATAAAATGTTTTTCTGAAGAAATATTTAAATGTTCACAAGTGTGTTTTATACCAATAAGTTAATAAATAACTAATATTTTATTATATTAATGATATATATATATATATATAATATATTTAATTTTTAAAATTTATCTAATTTATTTCCTAGACATAATATGGGAACAAATCCAATTTTAAGAATAAAACAAGTATTTTTCAAAAAATGAAGTTTTCTGCCTTTTGATGGAGCACCCTTTTTAAATATATCTTTTTTAATTTTTAAAATGTATAATAGAAAAAATAATATTATCATTTTGAATAGTATTTTAAAATTTTACTTTTTTTTATTTATTGTTATCTTTATGATATGTTTCATTTTTAGATGAATAGTGAAAAATACTGACTTTTAATTCAAAACTGCATATTTTTAATATTTATTTATACATTAAAATTATGTTTTAATTATGTTTTAAAGTATAATTATATCAATTTTTTATAATTTAATACAATTTAGGATATTTCAATAACATTCAATCTGAAATGGATATAAAAAATTTGTGAACATTTGATCATTTTTGCTTAAAAACATGTTTTCTTGTTCAGTCTACGAGATTAATTTAAAATTAAATTCTTCAAATTAATTATCTTCAATTTTGAAAAAATGGATTCCATATTTGAAATCATAAGGTCAAATCTATTTAAATACATCCCTTTTATTTTTTGAATTTTTGAATAGTAACTTTAGTAACACTTTTATTACCACGGTTAACGGTAAATGAGGTAATTAATGGTAACGATTATATTACAAATATTATACAATTACCCCAAAACTTGTCCTAGTATAATATGATGAGTCTGTTCTCAATTTTATAACACTTGGGTCTATTTTGGGACCACTTTGATGCATTTGGATGACCTTAATTAATTTATAATACTATATTCAAAGAGAAGAATTTTTTTCACACTCTTTTTTTATCAACTAAAGTATTTTTAATATGAGGTTATATAGGTGAAATGATCAACTATAAATATTTATTTTAAATATTAATGAGTTATATAATCATGGTAACTTATTTTAAAAATATATTAATGAAATATTTAAATAATATGGTGAAACCATAATTATGTAGTAATTGCTTCATTAATCGAAGTATCAAATAAATGAAATTACAAATATTTAAATAAGTGTGATTTTGGTGAATCTTTATCATCCAAGAATTTTTTGGATTACTTTTACATGTTAGGGAGGCATTAAATGAGTTTTTTTAAACTTATAATTCTATTATGATATTTTTCATCTAATGAATAGGTTTAAAATTGACACTTGATATTTTGAAATAAATAATTTTTATTAAATGATAGAAAATTTATAAAAAACAAAAATTTTGTAAACTAATTAATATAAGTGGCAAATAATTTTCAATGAATCATTTTTTGGTCTTTTTTAATTTTATAGAAATAATATTAATCCAAAAAGTGTATATTACATGTTATCATAATAAGAATTAATAAATAAATATAAGGGTTAAAAAATATATGAGGATTAAAGAAATAAAAACAATATGTATAAATTTAATTGGATGAATCTTATTTGACCCCAAATTAACATATCATAGAAATAAATCATTTTTTGAGAATTTGGATATTAAATTAAATTTATATTAATTTAAATATTTGAACAATTAAAAGAGTACCCCTCCCTTATCCTATAAAAGGGAACCCATTATTTTCATTTAAAAAATACTTCAAAACCTATTTAGTTTGCCCATGATCTTACGAAATCCCTTCATAGATTCCCTCACCCATATGTACATATGTCATGTAGTCTCCATGATTAAAATATTATTCATTTTTCATAACCATACGTAAATGGTTTGATTTAAAACTATAATTGATGTATAAATGTGATTACTATGACATGAACATTATTCTAGAGATTATGTACTTATGACCACATTGATTATTGACATCATAATAAATTCATTTTGGACCCATATACTGAATATCAATAAAATGTCTAACATGAAATAAATAAATTATTAAATTTTATAATAAGGTATGATGTCATATAAAAGGAATACAATAATTGAATAAGTTTTTCAAAATATATTAAACAATTAGACTATGTTTATTATTCATTACGATAAATATTTTATGTGATGGGAAGGATTGATGGTAAGGGATATTGTCTCAATCTCATTTCATTGAGACATTTATTGATGATATGAACAATTATTCTTTTATAAGGGGTATATGAAACTACAATGACATTTAATATCCATATTTTATCTATAATCATGTTAATTAATGGTTTTGTAAATTTATTCATTCATAGAGATTATGATTTAAATTTTCAAAGTGGTATAGAACACTTTGAATGTTTAAAGATTTATTTATTAAATCTTTTTCTCCATTTCAATATCCTTGATATTATTTTACAAATTTTTTTATATTGATATAAAATGATAATAAATTTTATATTATTTATAATTTCATTCAAAGGTTATAAAAAATGAATCATTTTATGTTTTTAGTAATGTTTTACTTTCTTTTAGAAACATATTTTAAAGATAGTCTTTAAAATATTTTTACAAAATATGACAGGAATGCTACTTAATTTATACAATATGAATTTATTTTCACAAATTTATTTCATTTTAATGTTTTCATTATTCATTTAAAAGTTTAAACTTTTTTTAAATATAGTGCTTTCATTTTTGAGTGTGCGGATTTTTAAAAATAAAAAATAGATTTTAATGTGGAATAGTTATTTTTGTTTTATGATTGTTTTATGTGTTGTAAATATTTTCTGGCTTTTTGGTATTGTTTATGTATACAAGTAGTTCCATGATAAACTGAGGTCGGGGAGCCCATGATAGGTATATAATTCATAAGCTAATGAGACTATGCTAATCATTTTTGATTCTCCTAAGAGAATTATTGAATATAGTATGGTGGGTATTCCAAATGTAATCATGATGGTTACTCCCAATGTAGCTGTGAAAGCTACAGTTTAATAATGAAATGGATTCCAAAATTTAAATTTATTATTATTTATTCTTATGGAGATTTATAGGAACCGTTGGATTTCATGAGATAAGATAAGAAGTGTATGTTTTATGTGTGTAAACTATAAAATTGTGAAAATGATTTCATTTATTTAATGTATGCATAGACTAATTACAAGTTACTTCTTTATTTAATGTTACTTACTATGCTCTTTGTGATCATATTATATTTTAAAATTCATTCACTTGGTAGAGTATGGGTTAATATAAAGAAGGAAGTCACGTTAGATGTTATGAAGATCAGTTATTAAAAAGAACACATGTTTTTTTTAATTATTTTATATTTTTGGAAATGTGGATAATTTTTAATAGTATCCTCTTGTATGATTATGGGATACTATGTATGAATGATGGTCTAGTTCCCTAAAACTCTAAACCAAAAAAGATCCTCATTTTAAAGATGTTAATTTCTTGACTAAAACTATCGATTTTGTAATGATGAAGTTCGAGCCCTTTTATTTATATCCAAAAATAAAATTTTCATAAGCCTAATTTTACTCATTAACATAATATTTTATTATTTAAATTGGGTTTTAAACATATAGTTCATAATTATAGAATGATAAATCCCAAAAAATTACAAGTTTTTTAAAACTGTATTTTTAAATTCAAATCAAAATTTTAAGAAAATGATTTAAAATACATACTATAAAATTTTTGATATGAGGAACTCAAAACTAAATTTCTTTTATATTATTTTCATATATAAACATATATAAATTTTACTTATAAATAAATCACTAAATATAATGAAAAATGTTTTTCATTTGAAAATGTTCTTTTTAGTGTATTAACTATAATTATTTTTTTCACATCTTTTATAATAAAAATTTGTGCTAAACAAATATTAATATCAAACATAATTTATCAGCATTAATAAAACATTCCTTTAAATAGAAACACATGACACATAAAAAAAATTACATAAAAAATATTTTTTTAAAATAATAAATAATCATATTAGTCATTTTAGAAAAACATATTGTATTTAAATTCATATTAAAAGTTTAATTTATTTTTATTATACAAATATTTTCTAAATATATTAATCTTATTCATTCTTATAAATTTAATGACTACATTTTAATGGTTATAATTAAATATTTATCTTTTATAAAAAAAGTACATTTATTAATGTTCGGTGTTATATGTTGAGAAAGATATTGAACAGATTTACTTGATTATTGGTAATCATATATTTTGATCTTTGGGTTCTACAAGGTAATGACCATCCAATTCTCATTGTCTTGAGAGTACAATGAGTCATTACATGGCCTTAAGAGACATCCCCTAGATGCTAAAGGTTGGAAATAAATGCTCAAAGGTTTCAAATAAAAGAGGGGGACGATTTACCCTTTAATAAATAAACCAACCAACCAACATTCACTATATGATGCATGAACAAAATAAAGACAGCTAAAAAACTTCATTTATGTCAAACCTCATCAGAGTGGACATAAATGGAAGACCAAACCAAATATCAAAGTACACAGTAGATAAACAACTCAAGACTCTCAAAAGACACCAAGACTCTATGCTCTATGATCTCTGAAGTCCACAATCACCGAATAGCCCCAATCATCGCGAGGTAGTACTAAAAACATGGGAAGCATTAACTTTTCCCTTGTACTGGAAAAAAGCATCTACAGAAGCACCAAAGTGCCAAAGTTGGGGTGAGTATAAAACACAACAGGTTTTCCGCAATGACATCCCTAATCACGCCACTAGGATAGAAAAGTTAGCCACATTTATATAAAACAGTATATATAAAACATTTTCTCAAAAACAGTTTATAATAAAATATAAACAAGTTGCCAAACCATTTATACCAAAAGCATACAAGTTAAATTGAAACCAATTTTTCCAACAAGTTATCATTCCAGAAAAACAAATAAATAAGCTTTAGAACCATTTCATAATATCCCCTTTTTGGCATACCCAATCATTTCACAAACCCATGCAACAAACCATGCATGCTACGTTATGACAGTTCAATACTCATGAGCAGTTACTCATCGATCTACCAAGTTGTCACAAGGTCATTGTTCCCCAAGTTTTATAATCCCTTTGGAACCAAGCAGAAGCTCATATTTCAACCAAGCCTCGTACATACAGTTACCATGTTTCATTAAACATTTGGCACTGAGCACAATGTCGTATTTCAACCAATCATCGTACATTCAACTTGAACACACCCCACATTTTTCCAACAATCATGCCAAACCAACCCTTTCAATAAAAACACTATTTTTATTGAAAGCCATTTCCGTGAAAACCATTTTAATTCCAAAACAAATCAATAAAACTACCTTTTTATTGAAAATCCATCTTTCATCAAACCATTTACAATTCCATAAAATATTTCCATTCCAAACCATTTCAATAAAACTGAGATTTTATTGAAAACCAAAGTGCATACAATTTCAAAGCCAAAATAAACTTCAATAAAAAATTCCCCTTTTATTCAAAACATAAAATCCAAAACATGGGTCACAATTCTAGAAAATCCACATTTTAAAATATCCATTTTAAAATTATGAACCTAAGAACACAATCCAAAATCCCAAATTTTCCAGATTTTACAACCATCACTCAGGAAGGTTTCAACAATTTTTTAACAATAAAATCACAATAAATTAAATATCACACATTAAATTTGAATGAATTCCAATTATTTATACTAATTTGAGTATAGAAAGAAGCCTTAAACCTTTAAGGTTTTGATGAAAACCACAAAAAACGAAGAACGCTCAAGAAAACCGGGTTGATTCTTCAAAAACCCACCATAGATCTCTTCTCCTTGAAAGACCAAGACAAAATATCATCATATTTTTCATACATACACTTAGATCTACCCATAATGGGCGTAGATATAAGGAAATGAGAGAAAATGATAAGTAGATCTATGTAGATCTAAAAAATCGATCATGAACGAAAAAGAATGATCACATACCACAAGAATCTGGCTTCGATTCGCCAAGAGAATCCTTCAGATCACCTTCGGAATGATTGGAGAACCTTCTCTAACCTTAGGAGAAGAAAAATACTGAGTTTGGGATGCATAAGAGAAAAAGCAAGCCACTTAGAGGCAAAAACGCATTAGATCGACCTTTATAGGATCTCATTTAAGTGGCCACACGGTTTTGCCGCACGGTTAGACAAACCATGCGCTAACCATGCATTAGACACTACCTCTGTAGATCACCCATGCATGGCTTGTATGGATGGTTAGAAAAATTGTACGCTTCCCATGTGGAAGCTACTTCATCCAAGACCAACTACGCACGGTTTTTTCGAATAGTTTAGAAAACTGTGCGCCATCCGTGTGACTTCCCCTTTTCCTCAAAACTTCATTCAATGTTATCCCGAGTCTCAAATTCATCACCCTTAACATTAAAACCATGAAAAGCATCACGTAAGTGTTATTACTAGAAACCAAGGGTACTACATTCTCCCCACCATTGGTCTTTCCATCCTCAGAAAGTTGAAAACCTTCAACCAACTGAAAGAGTTCTAGACACTACTCTTTCATTTCTTTTTCACGTTCCCAAGTCTCTTCCTAAATCTTACCATGCTTCCATAAAACCCGAACTAGGCTGATGCTTTTTCCATGCAAGACTTTCTCTTTCCCATCCACAATCCATACCAGAATATGTATCAATGAAGCATCTAGATCTAGGTCAATGTGATCCCATCTGATCACATGGTCAGGATCAAGCTGATACTTTTTCAACTGAGATACATGGAACACATTATTCACCGAAATAAACCGTGGTGGTAATTCCAACCAATATGCCACCTCTCCAACCCGTCCATTATCTAAAAAGGGATTATGTATCTAAGATATAACATGCCCTGCTTCCCAAAATGATTATGCCCATACATTTTAGATATCCTCAATAGGACATGATCACCCAAAACCAACAACTACGGTCTTTGACGGTGATCTGCATAAGATTTCTGACAACTCTGAGATGTCTCCATCCTTTTTTCTAATCAACTGGATCTTCTCTGTTGTTTGTTGCACAAGGCTTGGCCCTACTATTGACGTTTCACCCATTTCCACCTAGAATAGTAGAGAATGATAAGGAAGCCCATACAATTCTTCAAACTGATCCATGCGTATCGCGTCTTGATAGCTGTTATTATATGAGAACTCCACTAAGGATATATGCTCCTCCCATGAGCCACTAAAATCCATTAAAGAAGCCCAAAACATGTCCTCCAATGTTTGTAACATCCGTTCAGATTGCCCATCTATCTGAGGATGATACACCGTGCTCATAGTCAATTAAGTTCTAAGGTCTAGTTGTAATGATTTCTAGAAATGAGAGGAAGAGGTTAAGTAGATCTCTATAGATCTAAGAAACCGACCACGAATGGTGAAGAACGATCACATAACTCAAGAATACGGAATAAATTCTACAAGAGAATCCTTGAGATCACCTCTAGAATAATGGGAGAACCTTCTTAGACCTTAAGGGAAGATAAATCCCATGTTAGGACCACTTAGGAGGAAAAACAAGCCACTTAGAGGAAAAAACGAGTGATATCTTCTTTTAGCAGATCTCATTTAAGTGGCCACATGGTTTTCCCACATGGTTAGACAAACTGTGTGTTAACCGTGTGTTAACCACTAACTCTGCAGATCCTCCACGCATGGCTTGGATGCATGGTTAGACAAACTATGCGCCGCCCCTGAAGAAGCTAGGACCTCCAAGACCAACTACGTACAGTTTTGCTGCAAGTTTTAGAGAAACCTTGCGCTGTCCGTGTGACTTCCCCCTTTCCTATAAGCTTCATTCAATGTTCTCTTGACTCTCCCATTCATCACCCTTAGCTTTAAAACCATGAAATGAATCATGTAAGGGTTATATACTAGATACCGGGGGTAATAGATTCAAGGTATATGAAGTCTATATATCAAAAATACAAAATTTTATTGTAAATTTTCTTGTGAATTTCAATGTATTGTATTCCTAATATAATGTCAAAATGTATATATGAAATTGATTGGGTAACCAATTTAATGTATACTAATATATAATGTTCATTATAACTTCAATTTGTTCTTACCATATCATTTTAAAAATTTACATTAGTCATTAATTTACAATAATATTAGTGACCAGTTTTCCAATATATTTATCAAACCATTATTCCTAGGAAAACTCTATATCTCCTAATAACCTCTTAAACCCCAAATAACATTTATTCAAAATTAATATAGAATGATCATCATGTTTGTTTCAACCTAAAAATGTCTCCTTGTAATATTTGTTATTTATTTCAATTATCTAGTGTTAGTTATCCTTTTTAGAGCCACATAGATATCATCCATCATGTTTATATTATGGAATGATATCATGGTAAACTGATTATCTATAAAATAATCATGACTTTGTGAGAATTATATTTTAAAAGAAATTTAAGAATGATGATTCTGTCCAACTGATTAATCTTTATTTGTATGGACTTGTACCATCAATGTAAATCTTCTGATGAATACTATAACTGGATTTACCTCAACCAAACAAATATTGGGGTGATATACTATAAATTAAATACATTTTTGAATTCAAAAAATCATTTCAATCACAGTTTTATGAATCTTATTTATTCATGTACGAATCATTATTTTCCATGAATAATATATCGCCCAGATTGGTGAATATAAAACAATAGTAATGATTTTTTATTTCCAACAGAATATATGTCTGTAAAAAAATTTCCCTCATTGACTATAGTTTAGTATATTATTCCTATGCCTACCCATGTTCATCTGAATCCTAGACTTACCATAAATGTAATTTTCTACAATTATCTCAAAATAGATGTTCTTCCCTTTTTTAAATAAGGTTAATATGATCAGTATCATTATATATGAGGGATTCTAATATCTATGTAGAGGATGGAAAATTAACTAAGACAGAGTTTGTGTATCCTTTGACTTGAATTTGAAGAAAATGATTTATTAAGAAATTATTATCATTAAAACAAAATTTGGTTTTGATCATAATGGATTCACTTCATATTATTTTCTTTATTATATACATTTATGAATTTTTCTTGTATATGATTAGTTAATATTTTCAAACTCTTTTCATTATGAAATTTTATATGATTTATAATTTATATAATATTTCTTATTGATACACCTTCTACCGCCATCATGTATATGGTAATTTAGGTTATGATTACTCATAGTTTTAAATAATTAATAAAAATATGGTTTATGATATGCTATAATCACTTAAGATGTAAAACGTTTGACACTCCTCTTATCCATGAGAGAAAGATATGTTCTAATGAGTCAGCCTGAAAAAAAATTGTTTCTTCTCTTGGTCCTGATAGAATCCTTATATCAATTATCTTTTACAGAGTATATAAATATTCATTAAGAAACCTAAAATGAGTCTCTTTTCGTAAATGAATCCACCTAGATCTCCTTCTTAGAATACTAACATGTATTTTGAAATCATTTAAAATCTTTTGTAGTGTACCTTTAATTTTAATGGTCTCTCTATTTGTTATGTTTTTTAGTATACCAAGCGTTTTAAGATATCATAGATTATTCACATTTCTAGATATACTATTCAACTACACTCGATGAAGAATTGACCTCCCACAAATGTGTTGGAGTCTTATATTTTATATACATAATTGACAACCATGTATATATGTGATTTAAGAGTTTAATGAAAAATAGAATGTTTGAAGTGTCAAAACAATCTTAAATTCATAAATTAAATTATATATCATTATGAATAAATCAAAATCGAGTTAAAGTTTTGGTAACACTCAATAAAAACATTCAAAAATCTAGTCATGTATATTTTATTTTGTGAACATCGCCCTATTTACATATGGAATATACTATATCAACATCCAAAAGATTTCACATTCATTCCTAAAATATTTATTTAGTTATTGTAATTAATATATGCCTATTACCATATTATTTTATTTAGTACCCAGAACATGAAATATATAAAATGATAAATATACATAATATAGTTGTAACATGTTTATTGTTAAATTCACTATTATTCTTCTTGTAATTTCTTTTCTTCCCATATGAAAATTAACTACCATTTTATTCATTTTCTTTATGTTAAAACATTATTTTCCTAGAATATAATTTCAAAGGTTCTTTAGACATCATGTGATCCTTATATCCCTTTTCATTTTTCTTATGTTTATGTAGTCTATGGAATTCATGTTATTATTTCTTCATAGACATATATTTATGGTGGATTAGAATGGTGAGGTCTGATAGATACTTCTCGTTATTTCTCATATTATGATTTGAAATAAAACTATAGATTTTTATGGTAGTGAGGATAGCATGAGATCGAAGCACACCTCATCTAGTACATAATATCCTAATATGTTAATTTTACAATGTTGTATTTCATTTTTACTACATGAAACCATGATGGTCTCATCAATCCAAGCTTACACATGAATACTTCCTTGTATTTCTCATATCTATAATATATATCCTTCCCTTGACTATGATAAGACACCATGATATTTGAATCCATATACCTATGTAACTATATAATATCACTAAAAATGGTAAACAACATCAAGCATTTGACATATAGTGTATCATCAAGGTGTTTTTATAGAGATCATGTTCATTCTCACTAGCCTCTTTGGTAAAATAATTAGGAACTGGGGTTCAAGCTTGTATAATATCAACTCTTTCCATAATACAAATTTCAATAACATGTACTATTCATTGAAAATTATAATTTTGATAATATTATAATCATCTACTATGGTTGACATTGAAAAAAATAATGTCATGTAGATTGACATTTTTTATAACAAAATAAATAAAATATTTCTAAAATTTCTTGATTTAAAACTTGCGATGAAATAATTTTTATTTATTAGTATCCCACTCTATTATATTAGATCAATGTCTATGAAACATCCCAACCCAACCTATTGGAATAGGTTACGAAATAGTTATTAATGACCTTAGGTTGCAGCCCAAATACCCCAAATGTTGGAAATAAATTCCATGGGATTACTTAAAAACATTATGGGATACTGTTCCTTTTTTACAAAATACATACTATTAAAGAAAAATACAAACCACCAACCCAGCTTCATAATGCATGAGTATAATAAAGACTACTGAAATTAATAACCAATTGAAAATAATATTTGAGTATAAGTAGAAAGTAAAGCATGACATGAAAAAATAATTAAAATACACCCCAACATAGCAATACGATGTGCAATGAATCTAACCACTCCAAGAGAGAACTCCATGATCCAAACAATAATCCAAGGAAGTAGCATCATAATATTCCAATAGGGAAATATAATAAATTTCTTTTACCTATGTGATAATGAATAATTTCTTCATATTCACTAACATTCACATTCATAGGCTGATTAGTCATACTGAGTAGGATTTCCTCAAGTTATTTCCCAACACACATCACTAGGACAAGAACATGTTATCACATACTTTAAAACCTAATTTAAAACAAATATAGGCACAAAAAAACCATTAATCCCTTTAAAATAGTTAAAATTCAATATAGAATTCTTTATCAGGTTACACCAGATGGAATTCCCCTATAACATTCATACACTCACACAAATATTCTTACCATGTGAGAGTACCATACTCATGATTAGTTACTCACTAATTCACCAATATATCACTATCTTACAAATATATAGATTCCAATAGTCATTCACCATGCCCCTTATTTAAGGTCGCATCAAATAAAATGAACTCACTCAAAATATGTCTTATATGTTCTCATATCAATTCAATTCCAATAAATAATTTCTTCATTTCGAACTTTCAATTAATCAACTTATTTCATTAAACTGAAACTATTTATTTAAAATCATAAACCTATGGGGTTTTCAAAAATCCATATAAATTCCCACCTTCCTAAATAATAAACCAAAAATGGTTTTATTTATGATATCATCAAATATTTATATTTCAAATCCACTGTAACATTTGAATAAAATAATAATTCATGTTCTAGAAAAACTCAATAAGATATAGAATACACCTACCTCACAATAGGTGATGAAAATGGTTAAGAATAACACTAAACTTCTAGATTTACCTTCAAAAGACAATTAATTCAATATATCCAATAAATATCACACAAAAATGCATTATAGATCTTTTATATATCAATAAAAAAATTGATTAAAATCAATTTATGATAGGATATGAGATCTAAAGTGAAAGAGAGAAAATATAGACTTACTATTATTCTTTGAGTATCAATAAACATAGATCCATAAAAACAATATTTTTGGATAAAAAGGTAAATCCAAGGACATTTAAGAGAATAGTGGAATTCATGCACCTGATAGAAGATGTTAAAAATGAGATTTTAGGGGGTTATAACCGAGTTAAGGTCTAATTTGTGGAGAATTAAAAACACAATTCTTTGTTAGTATGTAATGTTAGGTAAACCACGCACTAACCATGTTCATTATTTTATCTCCAAAACAATCCCTTACATGGTCAGCTTCCATGGTTTGAAAATCCATGAAGTAATCACATTTTCCATCAGTATCCACTTGTATGGTTTTATAAGATCCCAAATTTTTCTATCAAAGACATAAAAATATTTCGTGAATATTTTAAGAGACAAACAGTAAGATGGAGAAATATTCCAATGTTCAGTGATCCTATAATGGATATAATATAAATATTAAATATAATTTATCATTCCCAAACTGTTTTATTAATAATGAAGAAACTTTTGAATGGATTATCAAATTAGAAATATGGGACCACTTTAGATTAAAGAGAACAACATTTACCCCAGGTACGAAATAAGTCATTTTAGGATTGGGAAATGGGGTTGAACAATGTTATAGGTTAAATAAATAAAAAGAATAATTATTTAATTTAATGTCTTCTAAATCGAGAAACCTAATGAAACCTCTACATAAACCCAATTGGGTTTAATTCCATAGGGTTAGCTTCATAACCCTGAAGAAATAAGAATATACAGAACACTATTTGTGAGATAATTAGTATACGATCATCAAATCCTGGACCACAGGTTGAATTACTATGTGAATCATTTTTGAGATCTTGTATCTCACCTATGACAACATTGAAAATGTTTCCTCCACAAATGATTGACCTAATATCTGTGGAGGGAATTTTATTTTTGATGTCTCACCACCATGTATAATTTGTGATTTTTTAATCACTCATCTATTGGATTTTCTTGAATTTGGACCAAAAAACATGAAAATTAATCGAAGATCACATCATGGTATGTGACTATATCCTTCTTTTCTTAAAATTTATCATTGATATCTAGTTTACCTATGATATTATGATACCCAAAGGGACTAATATTTTTTTTCATTTGTTAGAACAATAGATCATGGCCATGAGTTATGCTTTTGTATTTCGTGATGTGAATGATGAATGAAAAAAACAACAAGATCTCAGTGAAAGATCAAGAATTTGAATATTTGAGAGATGTATTGTTCTTATCAAGTCACTTCATGGCCTTATTGGGACATGGAGAATGGGTTAGGCCAAAGAAGACTAGTCATTATAGGGATTGGTGGTGTACCAAAGTAGATAAAAATGATATTGGAGGCAGTGGTGGAATATTGAATGAGTTTTTGAAGGCTATTAGTTTGAAGACTAGGATTAATTACTATTATTATTAATGTTGAAAAAAATAAAAATATTTTTTTGATTCAAATAAATAAGTGGGGTCGGATGCTTGAATAGAGGGAAGAACCACTGCCAAGTTGAGAGAGAGATCGGTACGTGTGACCCAACATGGGAATATAAGAGATATATTACCTTATCCCATTTATCACAATATAATTATAATATTAATAATATAAATAATTTATAATATTTGAGAGAGGGGGGATGATCATGAAGAGAGAAGGAGGGTACCATGTCATGTACGCAACACATAATGGGCATGTGAATGGGGGAATAATCCCCTTCCCCTTTCCCCTATAATGTATATGAATTGTCATATATTTTTTACAATAGTAATAATTATATTATTATTATAAATGAAGAGAGAGAAATTGGAGGCATCGTGAGGATATCCAGGAATGAAAATGGTAGTGATCAAACCTTTTATTATTACGTATAATTGTAATAATAATAACAATAATAATAATAATAAAATTATTATTATTATTAAACCTTTCTTCCAACATAACTCCTTCATACATTGTCAGATTGATGATCTGTGTACAACATAGTAACACAATAATTGATTCTGTCATTTCAAGAGAATTGTTGGGTACCTTATTTGGGCTCATGGATCAGTCCAATGATTTAACCACCACACATTATAAATTTAATTTCATTTTTTCACTATGTTTCTATATTAGACTCATAAAGATCGAATCCAGAGTGTTTATCCAAAAGTATCACAAAAAACTAATCCACATGACCATTCATGTTAATTTATAGTGAACTTATGATTAATTTATATTATATCATGTTAGAATAATGCTAATACTCATGAATTCATTAGTATTTTTAAAGAATAAGAAACAAGTAGTACCTAGGTTAGAACAACACACAATGTACCCCTTTGGGACACGTTGCGTAATACTTGAATGGCTAGTTGGAGTGCTAATTATTCTCATTTCAGCTCTGGTATGATCTTGTGTGGTTACCCTCATACCATTTAAAGACATAGCAGTGTAAATTAATTGTTCTCACTTGGTTTCTTCTTACAAAGATACTTTATGGAATCACATCCTCAGTATATGATTGTGAACCCTGTTGGGGCTTAGTCTCATATAGTGTTTTTGAATCCCCACATAAGGGTCTAGTTAAACTTATCTATAATATATTCTACCATTGGTAGGTTTCATTTAACAATCACGACAAACTTACATGTGAATCAATCCCATAAGTATTGGGTTATTTCAGATTGGGTTTGTGGTGTCCCCCATGAGCCATGGGTGTGACACCATATCTGTGTATGTATAACTATTCTTTTTGATGAGGTGTAGACTAATATATTAATTGTATCAGATGGTTTATTTATATTTCCTTCATAATTATACATGTATATACTAATTGAGAATGATTTATCATATGAGTACATTTAGATCATTATGTCTCGAAGAACATGACCACTTGGATGATTTTTATCCATGAAAATATAGCTCAAGGAGTGGATTCTCCTAGGAAATAATTATATTAAATCCTCTAGAAGAACTCTATGGATATTAGTAGTTGAGATTTATCTAAGACATAGAGTTCTTTATGAGTATATCTATGTTATATTTGACTATCATTTTGTCTTATATCTTGATTGACTTATCGGTGTTTCGATGAACTAACTTCTCTCGATGATTTATGTATGATGATTTTGGTGTGTCCTTATGGGTATTGTTATACTCATAAATTTTATTTGTTCTACATATAGATTTCATGTGATTTTTAGATGAAATCTCATATTAAAGATCCCTTTGAGGACCATGAGTAAGTAGGGAATAATCTCGGCTAGACAAACTAAGGTTCATACATGTGTTTCATTTGACCACATTCCCCACATTATGAGTAGGATTTACATTATTTCTAGTTTTAGTGGGACTCTATTTTGTATTTCTTCCCTTATTATATTTTTTCATTCTATCTTGTGGGATAACGTGAATTCATTCATTTTTCTTATTAGTTGTTTTATTTTAAATTTTATCTTTGTATGTGCTTGGAGTTGTGTTTGTGAATATGTGTTTATGTGTGTGTCTTGGTACTTATTATAAGGCCTTAAATGTGTTTTATATACCTACTTGATGATGATTGTTATCCCCTTGCCTATTAGAAGTAGGATTGGGGGTGTTTCACTTGACATTCCACTGGAATGTGGGCCCTAGAGGGTTGAGTCATGATTGATTTGTATTAGATAATTTTCACTATAGGACTGGTGTTTGTATATTTTTTACATCGAGGAGTTTTGGTTTGAAATATTTTGGAAAAATGTTAAAGTGTTTGAGGTTCTGATTTTAGGATAGGGAATACAGGGTTAGTTAGGTGGTCGACATATCCCTTCACCTAGACACTTACAACCTTCTTGTAGATATGGAATATGTTGTCACTAGTTGTAGGGAAAACATTTGTACGTGCATCATGTGGGAACGAGTTTTGGTTTCCATTTCCTTATTCAGTTTTTTAACAAATATACCATGGTCTGTCCTGGATATATTTGCATTTTACAATATTCACAAACATCTAGGATTATATAGAAGGATCGTGATTATAATCATCTTAGTGAGGAGGATTTAGTGTTTGGACCTCTGTTGGAGGTGGTTCCTTTTCCTGGTAAGAGATTGATGATATAATCCACACAAGATTATTTTGACCCACCATCGATGGTTCAGTTAGAATATACCAATAAATTTGAACAACAGTTAAATCTATAATATCTATAAAATGATTCACCAATGATGATTGTTCTTCTCATGCTCAAGATATAGAGACCTCATAGGCCTCATAGTGATCTAGAACCACTTCTTAAGAGGTAAAGTACTAGAATGAGCCTATGTTGTGGGTTTCACACTATGTTAGGCCCCTAAATATAATATTCCTAGTGGAATGACTTCTCCAGAGTGACACATGGAATTGGTACAACCTTTTGTTTGTGATTCATTATGTGATTTTAGAGATAAAATAAAGAGAGAAACAACACCGAACATGACACATTTTGGTGACAAAATTTAAAACCATGTGGGTGAATCTATTTCACCTAAAGAGGACCACATTGATGTATAATAGATGAGTTTCACTGATTTTTGTGTTTTATGTCTTTTATGTTAGATAAGGTGTCAGAGTGCTCCATGGTTGTGGTGAGCGGGTGGGTAAGAGAAATGATAACTTCATGTTGTAGAAGCTTGAGACAAAAATATTAAAGTACGAATCGTGCTAGGATATGTATCTTCACTTCTCAAACTAATGTTTTAAGATAGATTGATAATTGACATTTCCCGAAACATAACCCCAGGTTGGAGACTTAAAATACCAGTGGACCCTTTTAGCTCGACCATAGTGTTGGAGGATCATGCAAATAGAAACAATGATTACACACATCAAAAAATAGTTTTTCCAGAATTTTTGAGGAGAGAGACCCTCACATTGAATATTTAAATTTTAATAGTTAGACCATATGATGTTTTACCTAGTTTATACTAGTTTCCTCTTGTCCTATCCCAAAAAGACGATTACTCGTGTGGGTTGTAGTGTTTCCAAGTTAGTGGCATGGATTTTTCCTTCATTAACGAGTATTCCCCTGAAGAGAAGAAAAAGAAAATGTGCAGTAGGATACAAATGGTTTATTTGTTGGATGGTATGAACCTAGGAGTAGTAGATACTATGAGATTTTAGTTCCCTATGTTTTTGGATGAGTACTTGGACATCTTGCATGTGAATTTTCTATTCTTAAAACTCTAATTTTTTTCTGAATACACATGCACTGAGGATGACCCAATATTTTTTCCAACATATATGATTACCTCACAGGGCTTTGATTGCTAATTATTTAGTTGGGTTAACAATTGAGGTTGATATTTTGAAGACCCACTGGGTTTTCATAGGTATCCCAATGATGTTTTTCTAGTATGCAGCCAAGAGTTTGAGGTTAGATGTGGATTGACATCACCCGAATATGGTGAATATCTCGGAGGAGTAATCACCCCCATGAATAAATTACAAATTCAACCAGTTGATAGGGGAGAAGTGGTTCTTAGAGTTTGACCTTGGGATGGGTTATCACTAGTACCAATATTGTAAAGAGATTATACCAAAGGATCATTTCCAAAGATAGTAATTTTGATTTGGGTTCATGGTGATACCCTTCGGTGTGTTGAGGACGCTAATATATTATACAAGGTCTTGAATGATGAAATATCCATTGGAAATATTCTTGATGGATTTTATGTAGGTTTTGATCAAGCCATCTTTGTTAGAGGATTTATAGTGACACCAGTCATGTTGTGAGAGGTGGTCCCAAAGAGGTTTCATTCCATATTTAGAACATCCTATTGAGGTGAGTATGTTCCAGGATAGATTTTCATTGGTTAGCAGCCCAAGGTAGTTGAAATATGTTCTAAATTTAAATTCATGATGTTTCACCCATCATCAATTGAAGGCTTATAAATCTTAGTGGAGAGTTTGGGATGCATGTGCATGCATGAGGTTTTACAACTTCTTATAATTCTCTCAATGATAATTTTAGACTATGATGATCACACCACTTCATGATTAGGGAGAAGAGTTATGAGAATTTGGATCTCATTTGTGGTTGATCACAACTTTTCTCCCCCATGTAATTTTCCACGAAAGTTTGACCATTTAGGATTTGGAAAATTCTCTTTAGGATCACAATATAGCTTTTGGACATATTTTTTATGTTCTTATAACATATGCGGTGTTTTCATATCATAACAACTACCAATACACTATTTATGAATTAATATTTCATGCCATATACTAGAGACATTTTAGGTCACAATTGTAGTAGTTGGATCTTATTGGAGATATCCCTTGTGGACCTAGAGATAGAAATAGTAATAATTATAAAATGTGTAGTTAATCTAGAGGAATATGGGGTATACCCAGTAATGTTATGAGTTTCATGTGGAACTATGATAATGACCATTGAGTTTAATGTAGAATTTGTGTTTTTAGAGGGATCTCCCCTCATCATGGATTGTGGGAATTTGGATGGGACAAATAAATATCTTCACAAACTATAGAACCCTTATATGGATACTATTTTGTGTTGGTGAGGTGGTGTACAATTAGAAATTCTGGACATAGTTAGACCTGGTGCTTAGTGTTATACCCATATCATAGATAATGATACATGTGAATAAATAATTCAACAATGTCAACTGATATGATATTGACCTTGAGGTTGGATTTTCATTTTGTAGAAGTTCAAGGGACAGAGTAGTGTTTGAGTACCATCTAGAGAATACCCTTCATGGGAAATAAATTTCCTTGGGTTTATGTGTCTTGAATTCCAAGGAACACTCTATAGATCTTATAGTAGATTAAATCCCAATTGATATCTCTATATGGATATAATGAAATTTCAAATATATTCTATCACACGTGCACCGTTTATATGAAATAGTGTAATATCTCTAGAATGGAGTCTCATATCAGAAATTTATGATGATGGTTGATTTCATAGTATGGATTTTATCGAGTCGTGAAAAATGTCTTTTCAGTGTTGGGAGTTTCTATAGATCGTTTTCATGGATAAATTAAATAAATATAATTAAGGAATTAATTTAGTTTCCATTTATATGAGAAATCTAACGAAACATATATATAAACTCCACATTGGTGAATTCCCTTGGGGTAGCCACATAACTCCAGAGGTAATGAGTGGGTGGATAATTCTAGTGGTTAGAGTGTTGTTAGATAGTTTTGGCATCATGGACTGAGGGTCAGAGAACCATGAGGATCATCATCATGTTCTTGTATCTAGAAATGGTGCCAGTGTCTTGTCTACCAATGATAAAATCCAATATAAAGGTAGGGATTTTTTGTGTTTAATCATAATTTAATATTTCTGACAAACATGATTTAACTACTCATAAATTGATACATTTATCCCTCATCATTTTGTTTTCAAAAATTTATTTTCCCTTTCTAGATCTATGAATATGATATTTATTTATCCTTGTTGATTTTTTAATTTAGTAATCCTCTATTCATTGGATTTTTTCAATGATAAAAAAATAAAGATGACCATAGATCAAGGATTAGTTTTTGTTATCTTTTATTCTTCCTCAGTTGTTGGAATTCATCATCGATTACTGATTGACCAAGGATTTGATGATACCTAAAAGGACCCTTCATTGTGAGTTTTTTCTTTTACAAAATGGATAACATTCATGAGAATGGTTTTGGGTTTTAGAGACATGACGAATAAAATAAAATGAAAACGATGGATGGGGTAATAGATGATTTTCAATCTAGATTGATATGATATCATGAAATATATGGCTTATCACCACTTGTTGAATAGAATGGACTATGCATGGTTGGAGAACCTAAGTATTGGTGTTTCCCGAGAGTAGTATGTTGTTGAGATGGAGGTGATAGTGACCAAATGAGTGAGGAGGTGGAAACTAGGAAAATAATATCCTTAAGATTAGTTTTTTATTTTTAATAATAATAATAATAATAATTTTTTTTTAAATTTAAATAATTAAGTGGGGTTGTGTGCTTAAAGAGAGGGCGGGGATACAACCAGCTTACAAGGGATACTGGTAATTGTAACCCAGTTTGGGAATGGGGAAGATTCATTACCTCTCCCCATTTATAAGTTAATTTTTATAATAATTATAATAAAAATATAAATAATAGATAATATTATAGATAGGGGATGGAATGGAACATTTAATGAGGTTTCCCCCCTCCAATATGCAGCACACCATGGATTTGGTAATATGAGAGAATCCATTTCCCCTTTCCCCCCATTAATGTGTATGAATTATCAAATATATTTCATAATAATAATAATTAAACTCTTATTATTAATGAGGAGAGAGGAATCTGGGGCTCCATGAGGATATCTAGTTTTGATAATGGGACTGAACCCTATTTATAATTATGTAATAAAATAATAATAATACTCTTATTATTATTATTACTTCTTTTTTCAAATGTATCATCTTCAAAAAATGTCATATTGATGATCCATCTATGTCATAGTGACCCTAACATTGAGGTAGTCAATTCATGGAAAATCATGGGTACATAATTTGTGTCTACAGATTAGGTCCTTAGAGGACTCATCCTATGTGATACAACGAATCTAGTTTTTTCACTAAGGGACTATTTTTTGCAGTTGAATAGTATATCCTCGATAAGTTTTCATGATTATCAAAAAAATGTTATCCTTTGTTTCTATTAATTTTTGTTTGGGTTGAAATATTAGTGAATTTTTATTTTATACTATCATAATTATGACTAGCCCCATGTATTCATCATTTTTTTTAAAATCTGACATGTGATGTTCAAGATTAGAAAGAAATTACATGTATTCGTATGAGAAAAACCATGTACTCCTTGTAGGGTAATTTTGAGTGAAAATCCTTGTAAATTCATATATGGTATGATATAGTGTGGTTACTCTCAGACTATATCAATATAGACCACTATTAGTTGAGTGCTCTCCCTTGGTATTTTCATATGAGGGTATTTTACGGAATCATATCCTCATCATAGGACTAGAAATAAATAGGGGAATAGTTTCATATAGTATTTATGAATACCTCCATGAGGCTTTGGGTGGAATCCTATATAATACCATCATTCATAGGAAGGGATCATGGAATAAACACGACAAACTTATGTGGGTGTCAATCAAATACCTAGATGATTATTGCAGACGGGCTTAGCGGTGTCCCCCATTATCGATGCGTGTGATCCCATATCTGTGTATCAATATATGTTCTTTTAGATGAGGTCTATTATGAATGAGTGTGTATCTATGATGAGTCATCTTGATTTATTTCATGATACTCTATCTTTAAACCCAACTAGTACAACCTCTTGGTTCAGGTCAATCAGTATAGTGAAGTTAGATGAGAACGACCTCTTAGATGAGTGTCATCATTGAAAACATAAGCCAATGAGTGGATTTTCTAGGATGAGTTTTCTTTTCAATCCTCAATTAGAATCCTATGGATGGAAATATTTGAGACTATATTAAGACATTAACTCTATTATGAGTATATTTTATTTATCTTTGATTATCATTATTTCTCATATCTCGGTTTACATAAGCGTGTATTGATGACATGAGTAATCTAGAAACTTTTTTATGTGATTTTAGGATGTACTACTAGGTATTGTTATACTCACCCCTTCATGGGGTATTCGAACATATGTTGTGTCTTATGCAGAGAATATGCCTTTTTATGGATTCCATGGAGTACTATGATAAGGTGGACCATAGATTAGTCTTGATAGACTAAGGTTCATATTGATATTTCATTTGATAATTTTCTCCTTCTTCTAAGTAGGCTACACATTATTTCTAGTTTTGGGGGTATTTTATTTTCCCGTTTTTTCTTCCTAGTATTTTTTCATAATCTAATGTGGGATAAATTGTATGAATTAATTATACCTATCATTTTTTTTATTAAATTTCTTTTTTATATAGGCTTAGAGAAGTGTGTGTGCTTGCAGGTACTTTAGATTAGGCCTCCAATGTGTGTGATATGGATTCTTAGTGCTTGTCTCCATATCATGCCCTATTGGAGGTGATATTAGGGTGTAACTTTCGACTTATCTCTTTATAAGTGGGACTCGATGGTTTTGGTCATGATAGGTTTCTCTAGGAACCCCGTACAAATTTTCCTGACTATGTGCTTGCCCAAAATCTCCCATATTCCCTTTCATAGTTTCCAAGAGATGTTTCATTGTTTTCCATAACCATTTTCAAATAGTATACCATTATATCTACTTCATAAACAAACTAAAACCATAAAAAACTCTAGAAACTCACCCCTTGTATCATTTATGTAAAAATTAGATAAAAAAGTTTAAATTACTTGAAATTGGGGGTGTTACATTATCCCAACAATTAGGCATTCCCTCCCTTGAAATATGATGTTATGTTGTTTTTTTAAATTATTCATCCGCCTTCCATAATTTATCTCTCTTGTTCACATGTTTCTTCAATAATATTACCATGATTCAATAATATACAAACCAATGTAATATTCTTTCAATGAAAAAATATGTAATTTTTTATCAAAGATACAAATTGGTTCCTCAAAAGTGTAGTATTTATTTCCAAAAATAGCATGACCCAAGTGAATAAGATTTCTATGATCGGGATTTTAAATCCATTATATAGATACATGGAAATAAATAAGAAAATATATAATCATGAATGTAAATCCAAATGATATGAAAGATCACCAATTCATTTCAAAATCTCAAATGGTCCAATATAACAAGGAGAAAGCATTCCTTACATACTCATTTGTCATTGTCCTAATCTTAGAGATACTTTCAATAACACATGGCCTCCCATGAAAATGAATTAGGGTTAATGATGACTATCAATATACAATTTATGATGACATTATTTTGAAAGAAATATTTTCCTGACCATCTAAATTTTCCCAGTCTTATCTTGAAAAGGTTAGGAGCCAGCAAAGTAGAGTGTTTGGTATTTACCCAATAATCTGGATTTTAATAAAGAAGGCCATGGAATGCAATAAAAAGATCCATCTATATTATTCCCTGATAACTATTGTTCTGTACTAAAGGGAAATGACCACCCAATGAGATAACTAATTCCAAATTCCAAACATGAAGCTTATATTATATTATTTGAATTTTTCATTTGTAGTACCCATCTGTTTAAGGATGATACGACATGACCATGGTCAATTCTGTATGCACAAACTCATGATGTGATCACCAATTTTGAGGGGTAAAATAATGATCTCAATCAGATATAATTAGAATTGGTTTTATATGATCTTTTCCCACTTATTCAATTTTTATTTCGTCCATCTCATCTATAATAGAAATTAATGAATCATAATGCAGTGGGATGAAATTGTTAGTTAGTATGTAATCACCAAATTAAATCATGATTTTTAATAGTTATTAATAAATACGTGAAAAATACTATAGTGATATATTCCCTTTTCTATAGAGGTATAGGTAATGATTATAGCATTCCAACTGGTCTTTGATGCTCACCCTTGACCTGATGACAAGTTACGATTTTCAAAACAAAATTAAACACATCCCATTTCATACCTAACTATAAAAAATGGTTTCCTATATCCTTTTTCTTATATTGGATACATATTCGAAACCCCCAATTTGAATGATAATATGTTTAAAGAAGTTGTTATAGATAAGACAATGGCCTGACTATTCATCCATGCCAGAGAATCACGGATCTCCCATCTTGTTTCTATTAGTAAATGGTCTCTTTGCTATTAATTTTTTATGTAATGGACATACTACCATAATATTTTATTTAATAAGCCTTAATGTTTTCTACCCTATTAGGAATAAAATTCACTAGATATAAAATTTAATCTTCATTTTGATCTATGAAATCCAAATTCATATCTATTATGACAATAATCAGTTTCCACTTATCGTAAGATTATTTGGATAATTTTTTATACCACTTTCTTCTTAAATCATTTGTCATATAATTCCCTTTTATAGGTGTATAATAATTTTAAAATTCAAATATTTATATATATTCCATCCACCATCCATGTCTCACATTCAAATCTATTTATGAATAGAATTTATTTAATGTCATATGGTCTGTGAAGAATGTAAATTTCTCAGTAGATAGATAATGATTCTATGTTTTGAAAACATAAACTACTAGAACAATTTCTAAATCATGGGTATGAAAAAACTTATCAGGAATTATAGATAATTTTGATCCATAAGCAACCAAATGATCTCCTTTCAGGAAAATACATCTATGTCTAGAACCATATGAATCATAATAAAAATAATAACCAGTCACATGTTTGATAAAAACAAGAATTCATATCTAGGTGGGCCTAGATTTAGCATCCAAAATGGATTTTTACCAGTCCTCACCCCAATGTAATTTAGTTATCTTTCTCATGATCACATTCATGAGTGATGTGAGTCTTAAAAAGTCCCAAAAAAATCTATAAAAATAACATGCTAATCCTAGAAAACTATGTGTGTCAGATATTATTCGGTGGTTATAAGGAAATAATTGGTTCCATATTTATAGTAACTACTTATAATCCAATCAATAATATGACATGGAAAATTATGTGATTATTTATTTTCAAAAAATACAATTTAGAAAAAATTTCTTATAAATAGTTATCTCACAAACTTCTTAACACAATCACTAAATATTATTCATGTTCTTTCTAAATGTGAGAATACACCATAGTGTCATCCAAAAATTACACAACGAATGATTCTAGGAACTACTGAATGAAATGATTAACAAATTCTATGAAACTAAAGGTTAATTTATACATCCAATGGGCATGAATTTATTTTCAAATCTATCATAATGAGGCAAAAGGTTATTCTCAGAATATCCACTTTACTAACATGGATTTGGTGATACTAAGATCATAGATCAAATTTTGAGAACGGTTGGGATCCCTTAAATTGACAAAAAAAGTAATAAATATTAGGGAGTGGATATTTATTCTCTTTCATAACCTGAATTGACATATAATAATAAACTCATTTTCCTAACGAGGCATGTTACTTCTGAACAAAAATAATTAGAGCAACCCAAGGTGATGTAATTGGTCTTGTGAACAAATTAATTTGTAATTCATAAAATTGGATTTTCACCACATTCAATTTTATTTTTTACATTTTATATGATGGATGTAAAGTATAATTTTCCATAAATGGAGATCAATTGAAATGTCTACTTCCCTTTATGGTGGTAAACAAGGGAAATTAGTGGGAAAAACGTCGGGATAGAGATCTAGGATGGTTCTAAGATTTCTAGTCTCAATTATATCATTATTCCCCAACATGAAAATTGATAATTTATAAGAAATATTTACCATAATTGGTGAAAAAGTTCATGGTATTCTATCCCTGGCATCCCAATATCCTTAAAAAAAATTACCACATCATTATTAGATGTAAATTTTCATTTTAGATATAACAATCGACATGGTTCTCAAATTCCACTAAATAATAGTTTCCCATTATCATGTAAAATATAACCATATACAAAATAAAAATTTTGAAATAAAAATGAATCTATTTATATTTGTAGAACAATATGAACATTTAAATCCACTGAACTCTCTCTTCCCGAGAGGTTTATAGACACTCATCACATGTGGAATCATCTTGATATTAAATAACATTTGATTAATTAAATATAATTAAATAAAAGAGTGGGATAAACCTATATCAAATCAAACATTCATAAGTGTTAAGTTAGTAGAATTGTACATCATCCATTCTAAGGACCCAATTATTATTCCATGATCATATATGCAACAATAAAAAACTGGATACTTCTTCCCCTTGTTCCATGATTCCCTATTGTGGTTTCATTGCAAGAGGAGTAAGAATGTTCCTAGAATTAGACTAGTTTTTTCAATTCTTAATGGTAATCTCTATCTCGTAGACTTAATTAGGACTATCTAAAATAATGTAACTCTAATGGTCCATCATTGATGCCTAATATCTCATATTATGTACTAAGAAGTCATGAGGAGGGCCCGCACCTCATCACTACTCCACATCCCAAAGGAGTGAAATCACTAATATAATGATAACCCTAACCTATGTATGGGATTAATTTATCCATCTATAATAATGAGTATAGGGGAACTGTGCCTTGGTGAGATAGGGGAGTACCGTCCCCAAAGATAAAGGACCCATTCCCCCATGAAACAGAGTACCACCCCTATGGTTAGAGTACCCACAATAGGAATTTGGGATTACCGTCTCTACCAATAATAATGAGTATGGGGGACCAACATCCTAGTGTGATAGGGGAGTACTATCCTGATGGATACATGACTCAACCACTAGCATCATAGGGAAGTACCTCCTATATTGATAGTGGACCCATGCCCTGAATAGGGGAGTACCATCTATCCATGTAATAACATGTATGTTAGACATGTTACTTAGTTTGACAGGGGAGTATCGTCCCCATAGGTGGAGAACTCATATCCTTTTGCCGAATGGGAGTACCACATCTACAAATAGAGGAACCAGGACCTAAATAGGGTTTGGGGTATCATCTCTATCTAGATTAGGAGTATAGAGGACACATACCTTGGTGTGATAAGGGAGTGGCATCTTCATATGAATGTTCTGATGATCCTACATGATCACTACCATCATCGATCATTACCTAAAGAAGTGTCACATTCAAAATATCTCACATCATATCTCAAAATACACTATAAAGGAAAACATCACGTTCCGTGTGCAAAATAAATCAAGATAAGCTATCAAAATAACAAAATATATGTACAAAAAATGGTAATATGAGATATAGATGTCTGTCAAAATGTGGTATAGATTGTGTAAGGGATCCACACTGTGTGGGGTCCTACATTTATTCTGGGCCATGTTCTCATCTATACATGGATCTATTTCCATGTCACCATACCTGGTGTTTATGGGGCCCAAATGGTGTATATCTACCACCCAGGGCCTACCCATGTGCTCATATCCATGTCCATGTATGTCTCTCCTTATTGTGTACCAAGCTATGAACTGGTACCGACACATGATGGTGAACTCCCCAAATATAAAACATTTCATCCCATATGGTTTCTTTTCCATTTGTAGCTAGAATACAACTCAGCTTCCCATGAAGGGTCCCATGGAGTGTGGGCCCAACCAAACAAACTGTGATTGTTATGTTCCCTAAAACTCTAGTGATGTAAACATGGGGGTTCTTCACATTATTGGTTAATCATAAAACATTAAAGTTAGTTTAATTTTTTATAGAATGATATGTTCCTATAGAAATTTCAACATTTTCACCACCCATCACAAATCACACCCAGTAGGCACCCAAAATTGGTGGGAATATTCTTTTGACAACAATTACACCACTCCTTTGGCTAGTAGTCAAAATATGGTGATCAATACAAATCCAACAACATAGATAGTCTCTCTCTAGTCATCTGGCATCACAACTCAGGATCTGAGATCAATGGAGGTCTAACATATATCCCAAAAATAAATCATGATCCATACACAAAACATTGAACCATTAATAATTTTTCAATCCATCATGAATCTAGGGTTTTGATCATGCTTGAACCCACCCCAAAAATGTTGAACTGTGACCCCATAGTCTAATAGTGAAGAATGTGAATAATGTTCAGGAGAAATTCACAAAAACAAATTAATCCTTCATTGGAAAAATGTTATTGGACAATGATTTAATAATGGTGATATCCCGGGGAGATAACATGGAATATCGAATTTCACATTTTCAAAAAAATTAAATTCCTGACATGGTATCATGAAAAAAAACATATTATAAATCAAAAAATGACAGATAAAAATCCGCACCCAATATTTTAATAAATGGTGGAAATAAATAATGATGATACATACCTAAACTTAGTATCGATCACTGGTGATAACCATTTTTTATAGTGGTGAGGATGATCTGAAGTATCTACAATAATTCAATCCACCTCGATATAGTCACTGATAATTTTATAATATTGATTCAACGATGAAGAAAATTAGTGATCCTTTAAAAAATCTATCACGATTGAAAATATTACCCTGGAAGAATTTTAAAACAACATATTTATAAAGGATTTTATTTTGGTATTTTAAAGTATAATAAATAAATCATTCATTTATTTCTATTAAACAACCCCTACCCCAACAGATGCATCATAAAAATGTCTGATGCCTGCCATATTTTGATAGTTCTTAAGGTATACCTCATGTTCTAGATTCAATTGTGTAATTATATTTTCTCTGTGACACTCCCTTAGGTAGATATTCTATAATTTCTAAAAAATATTTGTGTGTTACATAAATTTATTTAAAACATTAATAAAATTGTTTCTAATATCTAAGGGCCTCAAAATCTCATGTTGTGTGCCCAAATCTAAAAATATTCCTTAACATATTTGAAATCCAATCATGGAAAATAAGGGATTATTCATTAAAATTGATTTATGATTTAATTTAATGAGAATTAAATTCATGACACACAATAATTAAAAATATTTTATAAAATCATGCATAGACCATGTGCATGATAATATCACTAAATGAACACTTATATTATTGGTACATGTTGGTTCACAACCCATCCACCAGCCATGTTTTTCTTATGTCTCCACTTGCACAGTTTCTCTAATAACCCAACACGGTTTGGAAAATACATTAACCAACATTGGTCCTACCCATAAAACCTTAAATTCTCTTTCATATTCCCCTATATATGTTTCATGGCTTCCCCTAATAATTATCAAATAGTACACCATTTAATCCACTTCTAAAATGAACCAATAACATGAAGAAACTCCCATAAATCAACCAAAGTGTTATTGAAATCTAAAATAAATAAAAAAATGGAAATTTACATGAAATAGGGGGTATATTTTAAAAGATATATATTTTCCATATTAAAATCCATAAAAGGCCATTTCAATCAAAATATGGGTTTTAGGTTGGGGATTATTACAACTGATAACTGACATCTTCTTGATCTATTGAGTGGTTTCCCCAATCCCAAAATCCTAGACCTGGATTTCTCAACACCTACCTTTAAATTTTCATTGAACCAACTATGTAAATTAAATTCAATATAAATTAAATTAATTTACCATTTCATATTTATTTATTCTCTTCGATAAATAATGGTTCCTTTAAAAGTCTTTAACTGACACATTAACTATGGTTTCATCTTAACTATGATAATGAATTACCTATTTAACTTAATATTTCTTAGAAGGATTTTTTTACAAGTTTAAATATATTCATTTTATCAATTCATAATACCTTTTATTTTAGTTTTTATTTATCATTACTAACTAATCATTTCTGGATATAACAATTTACACAAAATGCATTAAATTTATTTTTATACTAAATGTAGGTTACTAATTTTTTAGGTATTTTTTCATCTATAAAAAAATAATTAAATAACTATGAAATCTAAAACAAAAAATTAAAGCAGTGCTATAATAATAAGATTTTCAATTACTTAATTTTCTTTGTTTTTGATAAAATAACTCTGAACCTAGTGGGAAAACTCTTTTATTTTTTCATTTTTCGAGTACCATTATTCCACAAGTCCTCTTATGTATCTTCTGGGATTGTTTCATTTCATCATCACACTGAACCTCCTATATATTGGATCCACATTGATTTTCCTCTATATGCCTTAGTTAATCATTGATTTATATATATTTTATAACTCATACATAGGTGATTCAAACCAAAGTATTGGTCAAAGGGAGTCTTACATAAAAATTAAATAGACACACATGCCCTATATAAAAAAGGAAGGATTCATGAAGCCCTTGTCATAATTTATTAATGTAATAATATATAATAAAAACCCATGAAATTAAATTATATTAAAATAGACCATCCATATATAGGTTCTTAATAGCTCAAGATCATCCACAAACATGAAACAAACATATATTTCTATTCTACTTACAATTAATTTCTATTCCTTTTTTTATTAAAATGTATCTCGATCATATTTATTTAATTGGACTAATTATTTAATTAATTATACCAACATAATTGAAAAATTTCATGTATATTTCAATAATTAATAATTTCAAATTAATTATATAATTTAATTTAATTATGATTTAATATAGTACATAATGTGAACTTGCTGGAAACCTTAAAAATTCTATTTTTTTAATTTCTATCATGATCCATATAAACTACTCTATATTTAAACAACATATAATGTACAGTGTAATAATCACAATTTCATGTCATTTACATTCAATAATGACCCTTTGTGTATTTATAAATAAACAATGTATCTCATTTTATGGTTTCTAACTCATACCACATGATGGTTTTGTGGCACTGTTGATACCTGATTGGGTAATTCTCAACAATGATAAAATTTTCAAAATATTTCTATTTATCCTCAAAAAAAAATTCATAGAAACCATGAAATTGGATCATCAAATATAATTTTTAATTAAATAATATCATGATATTTAATTACCTATAATTGAATTGTTTAAAAATTTTCAATTATAGTTCACAACAACTTTTTATACTATCATCGAATCAGAGGAACCAAAGTAGATTACAACTTTCAATGATCCACATGTTATCTATGGACCTCTGATGATAGTCGTAGATTTATATGGGTGAAAGTTCAGTTGTCTATACATCTAGAATCATTCATTCTTGATCAAGTCTTGGCATTATAATGGTATATTTGTATTCTAAAATCCAAATGGGGTTGCTGGATTCTAGAATCCCAATGGGGTTGTTAGAATATATAGTTTCCTATATCTTGAGAAGGTGGATGAGAATCATCATCGCACACCATTCATTTTGTTCTTTGGAATTCCTCTATGGTATGATTGTGTTCTCTAGAGAGAGCCTTTTTATAATGTTAAAAAATCACACTAATGAATAAGATATATTATAATGAAATTAAATAATATGATATTTTTGGATATTGGGAAGACAAATTAATTTCAAAATTTTCCCGAATAGTTCTCCAAATATACGGTGAATCCACTGTCTAAATAATAAAATTAACTTTATTATTTACATGAAATGTGCATGAATTTATTAATGAATATTGTTTTTCTTGAATAAAAAGAATATTTATTTATATAATATTTAATATTTCATTTCTAGCTAGACCAAAACATGGTCCACTAAATCTTCTCAATAATTATCAAACCAGAATAATGTATATTTATTTAAAAAATTGATATCATTATTCACCAATAAATAAATTAAATATTATATCTACAAAACTATGATAGAATTTTTAAAAATATTAAACTAACATATATTATTTGATATAGTTAGTCGTTGAATATTAGAAATCAATAAATAAAACTAATTTAATAATATTTATCATTTATGGGAATAATATTCTAATCTATTTTTTAAATTCATATATAATTTTACTGAGGTTCTATATAAATATAGTGTGTGATGATCGAGCCTCATTTTTTAGTGGAATTAGGAAGAAAATACCTAATGCGCAACACCAATATATAATAATTAGTTTAGGGACACATAGAGATAGAAGTAAAATATTAAATTGATATTATAACAACCTATGAAGACTTACCATGTGATATATTTTCTTTGTATGATATATCTAATATAGTTGGTTTTATAACATGTGTCATCAACCTATGTGGTGGAATCTTTTCAATTGTCTTTTCATAAATGAACCTGCTAATATAAACTACCACAACCAAGGATGTATTAAAGTATGTGAACTTAATCAAAGGATATAACATATTCTCATCTATAAATAAGAAAGGGAAAAATTCCCTCTCACATTAGTCCTTAATGCAATGTCACTCATAATTCACCAATATATCCTTTTTAGCGCAAACATAGAGCATTATAGGTTTCATCAATATATCAAATCATGTGAATCAAAAATTTAATTAATAAAAATATCATGTCAAATTACCATTAAACACATTCATAGATAGAAATATATAATTCCACATAAAACATGTTGAATTTTTTATTTTCCGGTAAAGGTCTCATAATATACTTTTTGGGAAATTACTATGGATGAACTCTAGGAAAATATTTTTCAATGATTTATAATCCTCCTACCCTTGAATAGTGGTAGAATCTATACCCCATCATACACTTTCATCTTTCCATTGAACATACGTTTAAGGCCTAAATTTCATATCATCTTAATTATCTCCCATATCGGGTAACTTCAATAAAATTTTAACATGACTAGTATCCTATAAAATTATCACATACTTTATCACATTAATATATGATCACGATGTGATTAGATTTTAATTAATTTGAAAACCCTAAATAAAATGGTTAAAGAAAGTAAAAACATTGTTTGTTATATCGAACAAACTCTGACATATTTTATATCTGGTGATTTTTAAAAGGGTATAACATCACCACATTAATGATTAGATGTTGAATCGTTAGTGAAATAATATAATTCTATGATGTTACAATCATAAGTTTACATCTCATATCCAGTAGAATCTTGTTCTGAGATACTTCATTAAAGTCTTATTCTCCCCCATCAAGTTGAATTTAATGTAATTTAGGGCATGGATTGTCACTGTCTATATTGAAACCATATTAAGTATCATAGAAGATAACCCACCTTTAATATTTAGAATCAATTATGATTATCAATTGTTGAATGAATGAATATAACTTTCTAATAGAAATTACATCCATTATATGGGTCCTTATACCTACTCATAAGGGGTATCATTCTATAATGGATGGGGAGAAACTAAAAATTGATCCAATTATTATTATGAAGAGTACATCGATGTATTTCTTAATCATACCCCTAGTATTCCTATAAATAATGAATTTGAGGTTATAAAATAACTCATTCTAAGTGATAAGACTATTTCAAATAATTCTTTTTTAATTTCACTTATTGTGATGAAGTATTTAATAAAGAAAATAAAAGACAATATGGATAAGGGATTCATATGAAATTGTTCTAGAACACGTGGTGCACCAATTATTTTTTATTAAGATTAATGATCGTTCAATGCACCTATTAATTCATTATCATGAATGTATCTTGATTATGTTAAAAAAATATTAATTATGATATATTTATGTCCTGTTCACTCAACTATAATGAGATTAATAAATCTACAAGACTGGTATTTGATCCAGAAATCATCAATTAAGTGTTATAAAGGAAGATATACCCATGAAATATTTGTGCACAAGGTATTTCAATTATGAATATATTTTAATTCCATTTATTCATACCAATTCCTCATATGCCACCCTGAATATAATAATAATTCCCATTAATGATTCACTCAATCATATTTTTGGAAGACTTTATAGCTAATATAATCATATATTCAAGGATCAAGGTGGTGTAAGAAGGTCGTTTTCACATTTTTAAAAAGACATTGAGGAAGGAAAAAAATTATTAAAAATATTGGAAGTAGGAATTTTGGTTATATAATATACCATTATTTGGTTATATAATAACAAGTGAGGTAATATATGTGGATCCTTAGAAAAGGTTATTAATAAATTACATGAACTCATTACTATGACATTGTATAGTATTTTTGTTAGATTAAAGGGTAATATATATTTGTTGTGAGAAATTTTTATGGCTTTGAAATCCATTATCAAAGTTGAATCAAAAGGGATAATTGTTGATATATATAGATTAATGTGAAGATATTTTCAAGGAACACAATAAAAAGCTCTTAAAAAATCATATTCTCATAATAACTTTTTGTGGATTTGGGTTTGGTATATTTAGTGATTGTTCAAAGAAGGGTTTTAGGAGAATTATTTTAAAAAGTGACATTTTTTAGCTCATGACACATGAAAATTCATGGTTCATGAGAAAAATTTGCTAACGCTTGATTTTTAACTTGTACTGGTAATTTTTACTTGGAAAATATGGAAGAATTGTATCTATAATGAGATTTTTGATATATATACTAAATATAAGAGATTTATGTATGTATTCATATAGACATATTTGAATATTCACAAGAGGATATGGTTAGAATTGATCGGATATTTGGACTACTCAATACATTACCACCTTTGGAAGGGGATGATGGTTGATGATGCTTTGAGTCAAAAAGATCATGTTACCTTATTTATGTAAATTATTGAATGTAATTAAATATTTATGTATTTAAAATTGATATAAGTTGAAGTTATAAGAGAAGGAGAGAAGAAATATCTTTCTCAAATAATTTTTCAACCATCTATTCATGTGAGGATAAACTAGGTACATTAGGAAGATTTGGAGCTACAAAAGAAGATAATGAATCTTCCAGAGTTCAATATTGATAATGATTTAATGATCAAATCCAGGAACAAAGTATTTGTACCTTTAATAATAGAATTGAAGAAGGATATATCTGATTATTCTAATCTCTCATCATTATCTATCTATTGGGAATCATGAGGATATATTTATATCTCCAATAATATTTGTGGTGGGATAACATAAATAATAACATCACAGAGTATGTATCCTGATTCTTGGTATTCCAGCAAGTTAAGGCTAGACATAAGAAGTCAATGGGGTTGAGGTAACCATTAACTATACCAAAATAAATAAGTGAAAAAATAATAAATGATTTCATTGTACGACTCCCCATGATATCTAATGGTCACAACACCATTTTGGTTGTAGTCGATGTCCTTACCAATTCAGTTCATTTCATTTCTATCAGAGAATTTTTTCCACTCAATCATTTTCCAAGTAATATATTAATAGGTAAGGATGAATAAAGTACCACTATCTATTATTTTTATCATTATTCAAATTTGTAATTAATATTTTTTATGTTTATTCTATAATAATTGAATAAAGAGCTATATTTAAATTTCATATCATCCTCAGATAGATGGTCAGTCTAAGAGGAACTTTCAAAACATGAAGAATATATTGAGAGTATAATCTATGGATTTCAATATAAGTTAGAATCAACACATTAATTTATTAAAATTTTATTAAAAAAAATTTCACCCAGGAATTCAAATGGATACCTATGTAGAACTATGTGGAACTACGTACATATGTAAGACCCTGATTTTTTAGAATACATTCAAATTGTAGGTGTTTGATAACATGCTTGACACACAAAATATAAAATAAAATGAAACATGATATATTAAAACCAAGATGTTAAATGTGATGTCTGAATAAAAATAATCACATTATGAAAAATATTAATAAAGGATTTATATAATTAAAATTAAATGAGTAATTTATAATAAATAAGTATTCTATTTTTAGTTAAATAATTTCTTGCTTCAAATATCTGCTTTCTTCAAAAAAATTGTTAATACATTTTGTTTGAGAATTTTATAATTTATTTATACCACCTTAAAATTATTATTTATAAAAATGAATACAATTATGGATGTAATCATGTAAATATTAGATTAGTTTTCTTATTTTGGGGATTTTTTATAGATTTGTTTTTAGATAATAGTGAAAAACCATTTTTGGAAAATTTTAATTTGTTTTACTTAAATAAAAAATATAAATTCCCCAATATATTTTGGATTATTTTTTAAATTAAAATACAATCTATTTTTTACATATAATCTAAATAATTCTATAGGAATCAATATTATATTATATTTTGGTATATGTTTATTTTTATACTTCTTTTTTTCATAGAACTATTTTTATGTTTATAATGTTTTAACATTCTAAAAAATTAAAATAATCCTTAATTATGAGTAAATTAAATAAAATTTATATATTATATATAAATATTAATTAATTCAGACTCATATAATTATGATTACTAAAAATATATTTTATGTGAGATCACCTAATGTTTGAAAAATGCATTTTTTTTGAAAAAATGGTTCACATAAATTTTTTTGAATTTATATTAATTTTATTATACCACTTATAAGAATTGAATATTGATAAATTACACCCATATTTTTAGTCATTGTTTTTAAATAGGTCCCTCTTTGTTGTTATGTATAGTGAACTCAGAAAATATTTTTCACCAGAGTATAGGTAAAATAGGTAACTCATTTTCAAAACTTTGGGATAAGGATTTAAAATAACTATAACCATTAAATTTAATCTATTTTATGATTTATTTTGGATCATTATCATCTAATATTATTTGTTATGGTCAGTTTTATATTATGATTTTATAATGACTTATATATTCTTTTATGTAATGGAAAATAAAAAATATCACTCTTGGTTTTAAATTTCTTATATATTTTCAGATAAAGATAAAATTAATTTTTAAATGAATATTAAATTTTATTTTGATAAAAATTATATTAATAATATGATGAAAATTTATTTTCAATTATTAGTGATTGTATATTTACCAAAACTTCTAATATAACCCTAACTTGGATCATGTAAAAGAAATGGAAAAAATAAAGATAAATATTTTTAAAAACATTAAAAGCAATTCATTTAGATGATTTCGGGTGTGAAACAAATTTAATGGGTAATTATAATGTATTAGGTATTTATTATAGGTATATATTCTAAATACATTTCGTCTTATAATATTTATATTCCAATTAAATGTATAGTCCCAAAAATAAAATTTATGATATATTATGTCATATAATGTTTTAAAAAATTATTTAGAATCATAAAAATTATGAACTAGGACATGGTGTATGTTATATGTTTTAAAATTTCATACCATTTCCTTTTTTTCCAATTTTTACCTTATGTGTAAATTTATAATCCTTAATTATAGAAAAATGTTATACCATGGTTAAGGATAAAATGGGATAATGAGGGATTAAACTAATGGTTTAAGGGATCAAATGAACAAAAAACATATATAAATCCTATTTGATGCATTTATTTCAATCTTATATCATTTTTAATTCCAAATTAAGGTAATTTGGAATGACATGTACATTCTTTTCACTTAATAATATTTTAATTGTTTGAAGAATTTCATGAGTGACCCTTCCCTCCCTTATAAAAGGACACACCTCTATTAACATATTTACATAGTAATGGTCCATCTAGATAGAGAAAAACCTGAAACTATCTCTTATAAACAAATCTAGATATTAAAAAGTTGTTCTAAATTTATTAAAATACCATTATAAGAGCCATTAATATTATATCTAATAGAGGTATACCGAATAAGAGGTAATCATTTTTCCTAGACTCTTCCAGTTTATTTAATCTTATACCACATTTAATCTATGGAATTAATCAGAAATAAGATTTTCAGTATCAAATTTATACTACATATTATTATAATTATTTATCCACCATTATACACCTTCTTATACATCCAAATAAAAAGGAAAGTATCACTCGTGTATATATGTGGACCACCACCTCCAAATGACAATATAATTAATTTTCCATAATCATCATTAATGTTTTATTATTATGATGGATTTAATATTTATATATGATATTAATGATATAATTATTTTTATATAATTATAAATTATTATTTACCTTTCATTCCATATTTTTGTTGGAAAATGAAAACATTGTTCATGTGTGTGTATGATATTCCATCTCTATGAATGGTGTAAATCAATTTTCTATATCTACCATTAATGGATGATTTTAAATATTTATATAATTAGTATATATTATATTCAAATAATAATTATTATGTAGAATATGGAACAATTATCCAAGTACAAGTATGGAAACATCGAATCTAAAATATTCATGCAAACTGAAACGGTAAAAACATGGAAACGATGATTTTAATATATAATTATTAACAAATGGGTGTTTAAATATTTTAATTTACTTATATAAGGTATTATATGTATAAATATTGTAAGTAAATATATTTTTGGAAAATAAGTATTTATTATATGTGAGTTTTTACAAATATGAAGTAGGACGAGACTAGATGTAAGTGGAAATATCATCTAACATTCATTTCTATGAGGCATTTTCCATATTCGATACTTGTTTCTATTGTGTGGTGTATATAATTTCAATGAATGTATTATATTATTATTATAATTAAAATTATGTTTTAGTTATAAATCAATCTATTATTTCCTCTTTTATGATGTTTTAATTTGTTGTTCCCAAGTGAAGTAATTGCATTTGTTGTCAATAACTTTTCATGGTGTGCCAACCGATGAAGTACATCTTGAAGATTGATGATTACAGAAGCATTAAATCTGACGATTGTTGAGCTGATCTTTAAGTTCATAGAACTTGTATCAACTGGATACAAAGTCACAACATGATTAGAAGACCATGCATTGTAGTGACAATGCACGAGGAGATGGAAGAAGATCCATCCACAAGTACTAAGTGGATGAAGTGGATTAAAGAAGTCCATGTACTAACTCCTAGTGCATGTGAATTGGAAGTGATCCAACTTGGTCTCTGATTAGATCAATGAAGCACATTGGAGAATTCATGTTGATGCAAGAGCTCGGTTGATGAAGAACCTTCGGGAATTCGATATCCTATGTGAAGATCACATGAGAGGAGGATTGATGAATTCCTAAGAAGAAGAGAGAAGACATGGCTTAGAGGAGAAGGCTTGGAGTGGCTCTTGGCATTTCACATTATGTATGTGGTTACTTTGTTTTTATACAAAGTACCCTATATTTACTTTGCCAAAAAATTGGGCCACCAAGGAGGCCAGCCGAGGGTCATCACCCAAGGCACATGTGGGACTCAAGGTCACCACGCCCATGGGGAACCCTCAAGGCCAGGGCAGCATCCTTGAGGCAGGGGCGCACCCCAAGGACACCGCATGGGCGCCTGGGGCACGCCCGGAGGAGCGAAGGGGGCCGTGTGTAAGCCCCCGAGGGCACGCGGTGGTGAAGCCCGCGCACCCAGGATGCATAGTGGGCGCTAGGAGCGCGCCCGCAGGAGCAGAGAGTGGGCGCAGAGCGCGCCCGCAGGGAGAACACGGTGCGGGGCGGCACCGTGGAGGGAGAAGATTCAACTGGCGGGTTGAGGCAGCGCCAGGGTTATAAGCCGCGGCAAAATCCCGCACCGTTTCGATGTGGGACGCGTATTTTTTACCGGGAGCAAATCTCCGCCGTCCGAGCAATCGCGCGCTCGATCTGGACCGCTCATCTAATCCGCCGCGCCCCCGATTTAATTCGGCCGTCCGATATATCTCAAATGCCCGATCCGATGGCTCCCGCCTCGTCCTCTTCCCCGAGCTCGGCAGAGGTCTCCCCGCGCCTTCCCGCGAGCTCCGCTCGAACCAGAGGCAACCTGAAGCCGGTTTTCAAGTTCCCGGCCACCTCTGAAGGATCTAAGACCTCCATTGTGATCGTCTGGCCACACTAAACACAACCATGCATTAAAATATGCATGCATGCGATGAGAGGAAAATTCGAAGCAATGCCGAGGCAAACGAAGTTGCCGAGGCTTCATGGGTTCGTGCCTTTGCATGGATTGGGTTTAAACAGAGGCTTTGCATGCATGGGATAGAAGAGGCGAAGGCCGTGCATGCGTTATAAATCGCATGCACGAGGAGAAGAGAAAATAAAAGATCCCGCGTGAAACAGAGGATAAAAATCAAGATTTGAAAATATCTTTGAAGATCCGAAGATTTCGGGGATTCAAGATTTATCTCACACGGATGGAAGAGGCTCTCATTGCCTATATAAGGAGAGCCCGTGCACTCATTTTTCTTGCTGAAACACTGCTGAAAAACTTGGAAGACGGGCGAGTGCTCTGCCTCGCGAAGTCGAAGCTTTGCACGCCCCCTGCGCGGCAGTGAAGTCCGGAGCAACTCTTGCTTCGTGAGGTTCCTTCCGCACATCTCTTGCGCGAAAGAGGTGAAGGAGGAGGAGGAGTTCCCTGCGTGCCTACTCCCTTGCGCGACAGGAAGAACCCGAGGCCGCATTCTTGCGCGCCCAAGGTTGCATCCCTCTCTGTCCGCAGACTTGCGTGGCAGGAGGTGTTTGCGCGGCAGTGGCCCTTGCACCTTGTGCTTGTGCTTTTGAAGAAGGCAGTGAGGTGTGCTGCCTTGTGCCCCTTGTGCACTTGCGCGGCCAGTGACACCCACACCCAACGTGGTGTTTTAAGTGAGTAGAAGGCCGCACCACTTGCGCGCCTATTTTGAATGTGGAGTTCGGGCAGTGTGTGCAAAGGCAGTGGAAGGCCAAGGCATTGCCTTGTGCTAAACAAGAAGGGGACCCGAGGCTTGCATGCCTTGTGTGTGCATAAGGAGGAAGGCCACCCCATTTGTGTGTGTGCAAAAGAATATAAGGCCGAGGCCTTAGTGCCTTGTGTGCACCAAAGGAAGACCACACTTTGTGTGTTTATAAATTGAAGAAGAAGGACAAGTCAAGTGGGTGCATTAAAAGAATGAGTAGTGTATGTGTGCACATGTGAAGAAGATCAACTTTGAGGAGTACACACTTATGTGTGTGAATACAAAAGAACTGATCATTCTAAGTTATTGGGTTTTTGTGAGCAAGACCAACGAGATCTTTTGAAGACTGTTGAAGCTACTTGAAGTTTTGAACAACACCTTTGAAGAAGTGAAGTGAAGCCATGATGAAGATGATGCTGTGGAGTTGGGGGGGTTAACCAACTTGTAATTGGGGGGGGGGGGGGTAACCAATTACTGTGTAATCATCTTTTGGCATAGTGAAGAATCCGTGTTGGGGGGGTGTAACCAACACGGCAAGGAGTAGGTCTTTGTACCGAACCTTGTAAATCTCTGTGTTCTGTGCTCTCATTATTACTGCACCACTAAAAGAGTAGATCTAGGCTTTAACCAGCTGCAGAGGTTGAATTGATAATCCAAAGGGAACAATTCATAAAAAGAAAAAGTTATCACTGATTCACCCCTCCCCTCTCAGTGATCACAACCGATCCAGGCATTTCATAATTAAATGAAAATCTAAACAATAACTATTTATCATCTCAAATTATATTCTTTGGGATAATTTTTTTGTTTTACACCTATATTCATTTATAAGGCATATATAATATCCATTGGAGATTTTTTAAAATGAAACTATTTATATTTCTGGTATGTGATGTTTTATTTAGATATATTTATTTTAAGTGGGTCATGATTCAAAAGTTACCATATCGATAAAGTGTTTGTGTTACAATCTCATTTTTTTCGGGACTATCTATTAAATATTTAAATTGGGGGAAACTTTATGGATATAATACATTAAAAGCATATATTTTCTTCTAATTTCATTATCCAAATAAATTTTATATACTATTAACGTTTTTTATCTTTGGTAGTTTTAATAAATGGTAAAATGTTTTAATGCAAGGACAACCTTATTTCCTCTTTGGAAGGTGAAATTTTTATTAAAAATTAAATTCTGAATGTACTTACCTATACATGAAATATTTTAAAATTTTCATTTTCACTACCTTTGATTTTATTTTCAATGGTTTAGAATAGAATAATTTTAAATAGATCTTTTCCTTGATAACCCAATTCAAAATTATATATATATGTAAAAGGAATGTTTTCTTCTAACATATATAACATGAATATATTTCCCACTATAATGACCATTATTTTCTTTAAATATTCATTTACATGATTCCCATTATATTTCCAATTAAATTTTTTTAACTATTTTAATAATTTTAATATGAAATTTCATTGAAATAAAATGTTATTTTTCTTATGTTTTCAAATAATTGTTAAAATTAAATATTTATTTTTTTTCTACATTATAATAATATAATGATTTGTACGATTATATAATGATATGATCATATTATTCCATAAATATTTCATGATGAATTATAATGATGGGTGATTATACGAAACTTGAATCTTTTTCATGGGTTAATTATGTTATGAAGATATCTTTATCAAACCCATTTCATTTCCACTATTTGAAATGATGAATGGTTCATGGAAATGTTGAACAATGTTGTATAGTTTTCATTATGTGATGTATGGGTATTTTACATCCCCCTAATTCATTTTTTAATTCCATATATCACATGGGATACTTTTGGGATACTGGTAGATATTCCTGATGGACTATTATATGAGAAATAGTTGGTAATTTATAATCATTTATAATATCAGAGACATGTGTCGATCCCTGGTCTACTATGATATGATGGTCTCAATAGTTAACCTTATAATATGATATAGTTTCTATCCCTATAATAGTGACACAGTATTTTGAAATCTATTTATTATTATGATTATAAATCATGGATTATGAATGATTTATTATGAATCCCCATTGTTATTATTGATTTATTTTGTAATGATATTGTTATGCCATGAATCATCTTTATGATCAATTATAGACTGCATGTGATATTTCATCCTAATCCCATATAATTTTTCTTATCTTATAATTGTAAATAGTGATCTATTGAAGTATCCTAAATTTACCCTTACTCAGTATATGAGCTATCCGTTCTTGAGTTTCTTTTATCTAGATAATGAAGATGGGTTTTAAATGGGGTATTCGAGAGAAGGTTATAATGCGTGAAGAACATTATGGGAGATGATTTAAGTAGATTATGTATCATTTTTTATATATTCTAGTTTCTAATGAATCTAAATGTTTATGGTTATGATTGGATCATAATATTATATAATGTATATTTATCTAAAAAGTTTTTATATTTTTGTACGTATTGTTTGTTTTGGTATTGTTTATATTAGAGTAGGGATTGGTTAATATTTGGCGATTAGATATAGAATTCTTTAGTTAAAACCCTATTGAATCGTATATGAATAGAATGAAATCCATAATAATTATTAATAAATAGATTTTGTGGGTTTCATAGAAAATACATCCATTATTGGATATTGGAACATCGATATTTGATCTTGCATAATTTTACTTATGGAAAATAACATCTAAGAGGGAGTTTTCGGTATGAACTCAGTTATGAACAAGTACATGAAAAAGAGACCAAACTGTAGTCCTAGCAAGAGAAACCTAGTGGATATACTTAGGTTAGTAAAACATTTATTTATAAACCATTATTATGTATTTGAATATGTGATGATCTTGGATGAACTACGTTAAACCAATGGTTACATTGATAGTTAAATATTTTAAAATTTTCAATTATGGGAATTATTCAATTCAATTTCCTAGGGGAAAAAAGATCAAGAATATGATCAATAATGTTTTATGAATATTTATTTTCATGATTATGATATAGATAATATTAATAATATATGAAAGGAATGAGTTATTAATGAAGAAGATGAAGAAGCCTTGTTAATGGATAATGATTGAAGTGGAATGATTGATGTATTTATTTATTAAGATATATAAATTAAATTTTAGTAGATTTTGTCAAAAGGTATTCCATGTATAAGAATCATTAAACATTTATGAATTTTTATGTCATAGTTTTTCTTTTTATATTTTAAATAATATGATAATTGGTATTGACAACCTAGAATAGTGATTTTTTGGTAATGTGATATTTTTTGAAAACACATGATTGAGTGAATGATAGACCTTAATATGTGCCTTCTGTTGAGATAATATTATTTAGTTGGGATAAATAGGTTAATGATATTGATAAATTAAATCAGATGTTATTAGTGATATTGTAATTGGTTAGTGATTATATGATAAATTGTTTTATGTTATCTTTGATTGAGTTTATTTATTTTCAAATTTATAGAATATATCTGATATCAGGTGATTTTTTCAGGAATGAAGATAGAGTTAGTTTCTGAAATAATTTATATTTTCATTGAGTCTTGATGATGATTTAGATTATTCTGTAAAATTATTAACATGTTTTAATAGAATGTTTTGTCATGTTATTCACATGTTTGATATGGATGTTATGAGTTAATTTCATGTTGTATGTTGATAAATGTTAATGTTGATCTAGCAAATAAATAATATGATAAAATATATTAGTTTTTTTGGGTTTGGAATTTGTCTAAAGAAGTTTTGGATAAATCTCAAGGTTCTCTATTTATGGAATCGATTAAGTTGAAGAATTGGTGTTATTTTTGTGGTTTTAGAGAGTTATCTGTATTGGGTATTCTTTGAAAACCAAGTAAAAACCATTATGTCCTATGCATGATTTCATTTATATTTCTTTATTGTTATGAGAGGAAGAGAGAATTGAGTTTTTTAACAACGAAACTATATTCAAAATGGAAAAAGTATTAATCTACCATGATTCACCCCCTCTAAGGGTACTCGACCTAGAGGACCTAAAAATTGGTATCATAGGGAAGGTTGAAAGTTAGTGGTTTTATATTAAGAATAAGAAATGGATATGGTCAATCATAAAGGAATTAAGATATTTGAATGAAATAATATTCAACTATAGAAGAATTAGATATAGCACTACTTCTGATCGGTAGGGATGAATGCCTTCACAGCTACGATTTATGGAATTTCTGCTGACATTAATAGTGGTGCATTATCTGAAGCTAAAAGGACAGAATTGGATGTTGATTCTAAATAGATTAATGATCTATGGGGATTCATATCAAATGAAATTTATATTATGGTGGTGTCCTGTAAAACATTACATGAAATGTGGGAAAACCCATTGAGCATTTATGAGGGTGACACAAAAGTCCGAGAAGCAATGCTGTAGGTTTTATGGAACAAGTATGAGGACCTCATAATGAAAACCAATGGTACTATTGATGTATTATTCTACAGGAATAATAATATTGTGGAAGAAACATTTGGTATTGGATAATTCATTGATGATATAATGATTGTGAAACCTATCTTGAGGAAACTTCCACTGAAGTACAATCTGAAAGTTTTAGTGTTGGAAGAAAAATACAAAAACGAGATAACACTGGATAACCTACATAGTACCCTTGGGGAATATAAAATGGGAAACAATGATAATGATGCAATGGAAAATAAAAAGTCTAAAGAAGTGGAATTCAAGGCCATGAAGAATGTCTCAATTGAAGATATTACTAAGGAGGACATTAGATGATGTCATGTCACTTCTATCCTCAAAACTATAATGGGGAAAGGTGAAGTTCAAAGGTAAATTTTCATTTTCAATCTTTCAATGTAGAAAGATGGGGAATTTTTCATTAATGTGTTCTAATAAGTTTAATGATGAAAATGAATAAAATAATGAAATTCCTCAAAATAAGTATTCATAAAATGAGAAACGGAGGATAATTACTCGGAGGAAGTTCTTCCAAAAGAACAATTTGCTTCAAAAGAGGATAAATGTTCAGAATAATCCGAGGCAGAAGAGTTGTAGGTTTTTTAGGATCATAAAATAAATGCTTTGGTGGAAGCTATTTGAAATTTTTTAACAAGAGAAAAAATTGAAAATGAAAAAAGTGAAATTGAAGGAAGAATTTATATTCAGTCTAAATTAGAATAAACCCTTGAAGAGGTAGATATTTTGACAGCAAAAAAATTATTTTAACAAAGATGGTCGTAATGCCAGACAATTAATGAAGTAGTAGGAAAAAGAGAACTTAGAGCTGAATTTAAAAATTGAAAAGTTGAGGTCTTCAGTGCCAGAAATCTCAGAAAATGTGGCTGAGTAAAAACACAAAATTGAAGAATTGAAAATTGAAAATTATAGTTTGAATGAAACTGGAAAGGATCAAATAAAATGTATTTAACAACAAGAATATGAAGTCATTAGTCTGCAATGGAAAATTGAAGATTACGAAAAACTACTAACTATGGGTTCGACATTATGAAAGAAGACCACACATGCAATAGAGAAGATTAGATTTGATAAGATTGGTCCATCTGAATAGAAATAATAATAAATTATGAATGATAAGGTTGGTATGGAGTTTAATCTGAAACAAAAATCTGTTATGGTTCACATCAGACCACAAGCACCCAATCCATGATTGAATATTGATTTGGGTTTGAACCAGAATCAGAAGATTTAGAGAACCCGTGGCAAAACTAGTGGAGCATCATTTCTATATTAGAATGTAACACACCTAAAATGCTATTTTTGTGGTAAGATGGGACACTCTCAAAATGTATGTTTCATATCAAATAGGAATCAATGGGAACAAGACCAATAGAGGTGGTTATACAGAGCTCAAAATTCTAGGGTGTCATTTGATGGAAATTGTTTTAGGTGTACAGGACTCAGACATATGGAATGACATTACACATTAATATGGTAGAGGAATTTGCTGAGACAAACACAATTTGATCATAAGATGTAGCCAAATGTATCTTCAAGGGATTTGAAAATTAAAAATTGATTTGAGGATTTGCAGGTTGAAGATGGATCTTCATATACTGAGAAAGATCAATATTACAATTCCATGTCAGATATGAAGTCAAATACTTGGGTTAAGAAGACAAGGAAAGTGCAGGGAGTTGTTGTAGAAATGTCGTTCAAGGCATCAGATCACACTGGAATATAGATCTATGATTGTGGATTCACTTCCCACATGATGGAAAATAAGGATCTCATGATTGTATTTTGGTATGATAAAGAAGGTATTGTAAAATTTTGTAATGATGAGGGATTGAAAATTTTTGGATCAGGAGAAGCCATCTTTGGAGGAAAATTCATGAGACTAGTAGATGTATTAGTTGTTGAGGGGCTTATTCATAACATGCTTAGTGTTAGTCAATTGTGTGACTCAGGGCATTCCATAAGTTTTTCCATGAAATTATGTATCATCAAGGAAAATTATGGTTCTTTTTCCTAGCAGGGAAATCATACGAAAGGAAATATCTTTCTCATGAGTGGAGAAGAAGATATGTTCTTTCTGTCCAAGTTCATTGGGAGATCTGGTGAAATCTGATGCATCTCGAAATCTAGATAGATTATGATTTCATCGTACTCATAATTTTGATGGCTTAGAACAGGGGAATATCATTTGAAATATAAATAAAAAATGGGAGAAAAAGTCAACAAGATTGCTTGAGTGGGTGCATATTGATGTTGTGGGCCAATTTCGACAAGGGCTATTGATGGGAGGAGATATTATGTTCAATTCATTGATGACTATAGAATAATGGCATGTGTATCAATTATCACAAGAAAATATATAAAGTGTTCAGTATAATTACATGATATCTATGGGAATGTTAAAAGATGCTAGGTCATAAAATATAGACAATTTGAATAGATAATGGAATAAAATTCACAAATAGCCAAGTGAAGCATTATCTTGAGAAACATGGGAGGAGGAGTCAAGTTTTAGTAGTAAGAAATCCAAAATAGAATGCAGTATTTGAGAGAAGAAATATAATTGTGGAAAACATGGCTAGAATAATGCTAATTGAAAAAGATCTTCAAGAGAAATTTTGGAATGAAGATGTAATAAAATCTATATACACCTCAAACAGAGAATTACATTGTCCAAAATAGGATAAGAATCCATACATGATATGGTATGGAAAGGTTCCTTCATTCAAGTAATTTCTAATATTTGAAATTAAATGTTTCATTTTCAATAAATAGAAACATAGGAAATTTGAATCCTTGGGGGATGAAGGGATATTTATATGCTAATAAATGAAAAAAGACTATAAATGCTTCAATAAGTGTTTGAGAAAGACAGTTGAAATTCATGATGTGACTATAGTATAAAATGAATAAAATATTCAGTAAATACATGATCAGAATCAGGAGGATATCTATGAAGAGATGAGTAGATCAGGAGATGCTACATCACCAGAAGATGATTCAAAAGAAGACTCAGATGATGAGAATAGATTAGTATCTTCCTAGAGACCAACAAGAAGAGATACAATTGATAGGCAGAACATAATTGGTGATGAGATAACACCAATGCAGACAAGAAGAATAAATTATCTAAAAAAGTCATCGTACTTATCACAAGTGGAGCCTAAGATATTTGATGAAGCTGTTGGATATGAGAAATGGGTTCAGGAAATAAATGAAGGGCTTGACCAAATTTGGAAGAATCAGACATGGGAAATAGTTTTGAGTCTAGAATTCAAGAATTTTATTAGAACAAAGTGGGTCTTTCAAAACAAAATGAATGAAGATGGTCTTTTCATTCGAAAAAAAATCATGACCAGTGTGCAAAGGGTACTCCCAGATAGTGGTTATTAATGTTGATGATACATTTCCACCCATTTCATGGCTGGAGACAATCAAATTATTCATGGCCATAGTAGGGCAAAGAAAGTTTATGGTTTTCCAGATGGATGTTAAGTCATAATTTCTGAATGGAGTTCTGGAAGAATAAGTCTACTTTGAAAACCAGATGATTTTATCATTCATGAAGATGAGAACAGAGTTTGTCATCTGAATAAGGATTTTTATGTCTTGAAGCATGCACCAAGAGCATGGTATTGAAGGCTTGATCAGTTTCTAATGAAACCGATATTCAATGTGGTGAAGTTGATTATAATATATAGTTCAACAATGGAAATTGTAAAAGGATGATGGGTCTGGTTTATGTTGATGACATCATCTTTGGTGGATTAGATGAATCACAATGTAGATAGTTTTCTGAATTAATGAAAAGCGAGTTCAAAATGACAAGGATTATTGAGCTAACATTTTTCCTTGGATTACAAGTGATGCAATGAAGGAATGTCACTTTTATTTCTCAATCTAAATATACCAAGGTGGTTTTGAGAATATTTGGAATGGATAATTCCAAAGATATGGAGACTCTAGTTTCTACCCACCTGAAACTATTATGGGATAATGAAGGCAAGGAAGTCAATACCACATAATATAGGAAAATATTTGGATGTCTATTGTACCTAACAGCAACAAGGCCTGATATTGTCTATTCCCCATGCCAAGAATCAAGGTATCAAAGAAATCCTAAAGAGTTCCACATGATTGCAGTAAAAATAATTCTTCAGTATATCAAGGGAATAATGGATTTTGGTCTAATGTATAATGAAAAATATTTGTGGGAATTTTTGGGATATAGAGATGCAGATTGGTCAAGTTCAGTAAATAATAGTAAATCTATTTTAGGTGGTGCCTTTTATCTTATATGGTTGTGTATTTCATGGTAAAGAATGAAATAAGATTACATTTTGTTAATCATCACAGATGTTGAATACATTTTGTCTATTCAAGCTTGCACACAGCTATTGTGGATGAAGCAAAAATAAGAAGATATGGGAATTGAAGTAAAATTTCCAATCAGAATCCATTGTGATAATTCAAGTGCTATAAATATTAACAAAATAAAGTCCATCACTCAATCACAATGAAAATTGAAATCAAATATCATTTTATCAATGAGAAGGTGGAGTGAGGGTTTGTGAAGTTGGAATATGTCCCTACATATCAATATTTTGTAGTCATTCTAACAAAGGACTTACATAATGAAGAATTTTAATGTCATTGACTGGATTTGATTGTTGAATTCCCACACTTGAATATGCGTGGATGTGAATCCCCATCTACTCGAGGTATGGCGTGTATTTACCTAATGTGATTATTTTCATTCTTTACCCTTCTGTAGAAAAAATTGAAGTCCCTTTAGGTTCATTGAAAAAGGGGGTGAAAGTTTGACTATTCTAGGGGGAGAAAAGACATGGGGAGAGGATGCTTAGTGGAGCAGGAAGATAGGGGGATTTAAAGCTGAGCTAATGCTATTAGAGAAGTATTAACTTAGGGAGAGTTTTTATTATGACGATGTTTGAAGTTATCGATAAAATATTAGATATCAAGATATATGAGGTTCGCAATGAAATAATATTATTAATATCAATATGGTATCAGCAATTGATATCAGAAATGATGTGATTCATTGATGAACATGACATATTACTAGTGTTTCTCACATCGAGCATTTCTCATGTGGGCTTAGAGTATGTGGCGATTGAATCATTAGGCTCTATAGATATCACAAGAGGTGAATGGTGGTTTATGTTGGATACAAAAGTAATGATGTATCAAAATGTTCATCATTTTTATGAGAAGATTTGTTAAAAAACTCAGTGGGGGATATTTATTTGCAACAATCCCTCAAAGTTTCCTCTCGTTATGTTTTTGGTGTGGTTGTGTTTGTTTACAAAGCGAGATGACCAAAAATGAGTATGGTTGGTGTTTACTGAATATTAAGAAAATAAATTTCATTAAAAATAAAAATATAAAAATAAAAATTAATATTAAATTTAAATAATGGTATTGATGGTGGGAAAAATTCATTGATTCCATATACATTAAAAGAAAACATTACTTTGACACATTTCTAAATATCCAAATATGAGAATTAAAAAAAACAATTATTTAAAAATATTCCATCTCAAACCTTTGTTAATAAATTAAGATTTAGAGAAAATAAACTTCCCAATAAATTTGATCTATAAGAATAAATATTCATAAAATAACATTAATAGTTATGGACAATGAATAAAATATCATTGACCAAAGAAGAAATAAGTTAAACTTTTCACAAAAAACATCTTCTTGATCATTTTTAGTACCAAAGAGATTAAAATTGAACTAGTACATAAAAATTATATGAAAAACCAGTTGTGAATAAAATATATTCGCATTAAGGATAAGATCAATAATATCTTCCTCAATAAAAATTTGGCATATACAATCATGAAAAAAATGAAATTAAATCATGAATGCTTTTTCACTTTGATATCTTTTCAATCATGTCACCATTGATTTAAATTACGTCAAATAAAACATTAAATACCATGAATATAAATAAATTTGTTTAAAAAATATCAAAGTGTTATTTTATACACCTTATAAAAAACATAGGTGTATAACATAAAGATGATATTATAATAATTGAATGCTAATAAATCATGTAATAATACATTATCATGTACTCTATCTTTAGGGTAAAATAATCCCCAACTTCAAAAAAAGGATCTTGACATAAAAAAATTATTATTTTACAATCATTTTGATAAATTGATGGCCTTTTAACCCCTAATTGATTTATGCATTTTTTGTCATTAGAATTCCCATTAATGTGATCTTTATCACTCTATATTAGTACTTACAAGTTATTTTTCTCCTCCTTGTCTATATTTTAACTTCACACCAATGTCCTTATTATTTGGGAACATGATTATATGTCATTTCAAGTAACCTTTTTTATTCCCACATACAATTTCTAAAGGATGTTTTATAATTACTTTAAGAAATGTGATTTTTCAATAATGGTATTTTATAATTTTGAATATTTGTTTCCAAGAAAAAATTTCAAGGGTGTAATTTATTTTAGAGGGAACGGTGTATCACACTGATATTTTAGAATATATTAAAATTATAAAATTTTAATATTGTTCTTGACAGATAACCTTAAAATTAAAACAAGATATGATATGTTATACCAAGATATTAAATTAATTGTATAAATAATAATAACATCATTATGAAAAATAATTATCATTTTTTATATTTAATATGTATTAATTAATTAATAATAAAATACTTAATTTTTTGTAAATTGTTTTTATCCATCAATAATATATTTTCTTAAAAAATATGTTTTATTTCATTTTGTATGTGACTATTATAATTATTTGATTCCAATTATTTAAATAGTATTTTAGAAAATGAATATAATTTCCTAAATTATAATATAAATATTACTTTTTGGTGATTATTTTTCGTTTTTTGAAAATTAGTTATATTTATGGGAAAAGTGAAAAATTGAATTTTTTTAAAACTATGATTTCTATTGATTAAATAAAGTAATTGAAAATTAAAATTATGTTTTATATTTATTTTTAAATTAAAATCATATAAATGTTAATATATTTAATCTATATAATTACTTATGAATCAAAACAATATTTTATTTTGGTATAATTTTTTTTATTCTTAAAAATAAATTTCTGAGAAAACTTTTTTTAAGTGCATAATGTATTTTCATTTTAGTTGGTTAAAATGATCCCTAATAATAAATGATTTATATTAAATGTATATACATTATATAAATAAATTTTTAAATGGTTCCTCATTTAATTATTAGTAATAGTAAAATACATTATTTAAACTAATTATATACATGAAAATTAATTTTTCTGAAAAGACAATTATCTTTGTGTTTTGAAAATTTATATTAAAATTAAAATTTTACTTTATGATATTAAATAATAAAATATTGAATAAATAATTCCAATAATTATGTTAAAATTTTTCAAAAATCCACCGTCTAGTTTTTTATTTTGAACAATAGCATGGTAAATATTTTTTACATTGCTAATGGTAAAATGGGAAAAGGGATTAAAACTCAGGGATAATTCTTCAAAATGACTATAAGAGATTACATTAATATATTTTATGATTTTAGTTCTTCCATAATCTTCCATGACTCTAATTTATGGAAATATATTCCTATTTTTCCTTTATAATGACGTGAATATTATTTTAATAAAACAATGATACAAAATGTCACTCTCTTAATTTTAAATTTCTCTTATATGTTAGAATGGGGATAAACCTAATTTGTAAATTAATATTAATGTTTTTTGGTAATAATGAAATTAGTTTTGTGAAATTTATTTATTTATAATATTTAGTGATTATATAATTACATAAAACGATTATACAATGTTAACATAGAGATTGTGCAAGTAGTTGAAAAAACAATGTAAATATTTTAAAAAGATTCAAAGTAATGTATTTAGATGAATTTTGGTATGATAAATATTATATGGGTAATTATATTTTAATTGTTATTGTGAAATGGTATATATTATAAATAATTTTTTTTCATCCAAAATATAAGTAAAATTAAATAAATAGTCCCAAAAATGATATTAATGATATTTTATGTTATATAATATTTTATTATGTCTTTTAAAATACATAAAAATAATTAAATTGTACTAAGGTGATGGTATATGGTCTAATACTTCATCACATGACCATTTTTGTTCCACTAATTATCATATAAGTAAATTGACAACCCTTAATGATTGAAAAATGTGTTATAAGGGTTAAGGATAAAAAGGGTTAATGAGGGTTAAACTAAAGAGTCATGGGTAAAAATGACTTAAAAATTAAATAAATCATATTGTATGAGTTTAATTATATCGTATATAATTTCTAATTTTATACTTTTCACTATTTTAACCACATTTCTAGGATACTAACATTATAATGTTTTGAGAAAAAAATAAGAGTTCCCCTTCTACCCTTTACAAAAGAACACCCCTATATTTCCTCTTTGCATCACATTGAGACATATATCACAAATAAAACCTTATAATTTATCTTATAAAGTTACCTTTACACTAATTATTGGTTATTTAATTCTTATAATACCATTCAAATATTCCTTAAGAATAAATTTAAATGAGTTCTACTGAAGAAGAGGAAATTTTATTACCCAACCACTTCAAATTTATTTAATGTTATAACTACTTATAATATTTGGTAGTCATCATAAATTAATATATTAATTACCCTAAAAGACTTTAATTTTTTTATTATTATATATCAACCACTTCACACTTACTTCTCTATCAAATGGGAAGTGAATGTATTGCCCTTGTTTACAAGTGGACAACAACTTCCACATAGAGATAAAATTCATTTTCCAACACCACCATTAATGGTTGATTATTATGATATTTTTATTCTTAATATATTATATTTATGATATATTTATTTTTCTTAAATTATAAAATGTTTTTTTTACTTTTTCTCTGGTTTTCGATAGAATGTTAAAACTATGTCCATACGTAAATACACCCATTTTTCTCTGTCATCAGTGTAAATTATTTAGCTATATCTACCATTTATAGATGATTATACATATATATATAATGATTATATATTATATTTATATCATAACCAACATTCTGGAGTTGAAATTACCATGACCAATTCCTAGGGACCAGAACATCTGAACAATAATATTCATGGCAAATGAAACAGTTAACACTAAAAAATGACGATGTTAATAATGATTTAGTAGTAAATGGGAGAAACATTTTCCTAATTAAATAATATATTATATTATATATGAATATAGTTTTGTAATATATTTATAACAAATCAATATTTATTATATATTAATTTTTAATTCATACAAAGTAGGATGATGCCTGAGTTAAGAGGATTTATAATCTAACTTTTATTATCATGAGACATGTGCCATATTAGACACTTGTTTATTTTTTTGGTGAATATAATTCAAATGATTGAATTTTTTAATAATGAGACAATGGATGATTTATTAATAAAAATAAGGGAAATAGTATGTACCACAAGATTATACAGTTAGATTATTGAATATTGTATTGTGGAAAAGAAGCCATAGAGAGTATTACCTGAGAGGTTTGATAATAAAATATAAACACTTTAAGATAATATTCATATGGTTTTTCCCTTGATGGACTTTATAGAATTATCATTATCAATAAATTCTGATTATCTAAGGATTTCAAAAATAAAAAAAATTGGAAAAATTAAATTTCATTTAAATCAATAAATATTATTATAATTAATTTTATAGAAGAAGTTATTACTACTAAACCTAAACTATAATAAAAAAATTATTAAATAAGTTATATCCCTCTTCACAAAAAATATATTAGGTAATGAAATGTAAAGATGTTAAATTTTTATTTAAACTTTTTGTTTGTGGTATTATACGGATATTATATAAATAATTTCAAAAAATTTCTTTTGAAACTTATGATGATTATCAACAATATTATATATATATATATTTAATTTAACAAAAATTTGAAATTATGATAGGGAAATAAGCTGATCTATGAATAGAAATGATTTTAAAATAAGAAAAGTAAAACATTCGGGGATAAATATTATAATAAAGAGTCTTATAAAATTTTCATAAATTCTAATTTATATGACTATTTTACTTGAATAAATAGAACATTTATAATTCATTCTCATCAATTGAATAATATGAGACAAAATGGTTTCCATAAGCCATGAGAGTGATGTATCATATGCAATTCAAATTCTTAAATAAAAATAGTGGTTTTATTGATCAAAATTACCTATTTTGTAAAGATTTAATGGAACTAAATAATTATATTGATGAATATAAAGGAAATAAATATATTTAATAAGGGAAATAATTTTATCTTTTATAATAAATAAAAAACATAGATATAGACTTTATTAAACAAGAAAAAATAAGTGATAAATTTGATGTTGTTGTTAAAAAGAACAATAAATACATAAAGGGGTAATGAAATAAATTGAAAAATTAAAATAGATTAAATAAATTAAGAATTATTCAGATATTTTTTGATGAAATTAAATATGAATTATTAACTTTTATGGAGAATAAAATTATCGTCTTCACCATTATTAATGAGTGTTTTAGTTATCAAAGACCTCACAATATTGGGAAGAAAACTGTAGTTAATACAGATGATGGATCCTTCTCAAATCAAAATATGTTTGTGGTAAATTTAATTCCATAATTTACTAAAAATTATAAAATTATTTTCACTAACAATACTGGTTTGAGGTTATCTTTTAGAAATATATAAGTTGGAAAAAATAGTGACAAGCATATATCACTATAAAATAATTATAAAAATATTAAAACTAATAATATTTCATTTAATTTGATGAAAATAATAACTCAAAATAAAATATAATATCATTATATTGATGGAAAAAACATATTATAGATTTGAAAATATATATTTAATGACTATTGTTTCTGTTGTGGAGTTCATGGACATAAAAACAACTAACTAGAGTGAATTATTTACTTTTTAAGATAAAATTAGAGGAAATAATTTTCGGCATATATTATAATAAAAAAATATATAATATAATATTAATAAATACAAAATTAAATTAAAAATTAACTATTAAAATCCAAATAAATATTTTATTTACATAAAGAATTATGTAGTGGAAATAGTCAAATTGATCAATATTCTAATGATTTTATCATTACTCACCATGAAAAATTTAACCAGCTAACTGGATAAATGATCAATCAATGAAGGAGATGTTATGAAATATTAAATATGGATAAACATTAAAAAAAATTGAAATAAAAAATCGGGTATTTATGGTTGAAGTTATTAAACACAAATAAAAATAGAAATAAAAATACTAAGGAACAAATAAAATCATAGTAATGATTATATTAATTTTGGAAATGATATTGAATTAAAAATAATTTGAATTTGAACTAGGGGTTTTTAGATGATTGGGTCGATTGGATTTTATGATTAATTCCACTTAAAAAATATTAAGATGGTTAGTTTTTTACCCATATTCAACACCCCAATAATTGGTTTTTAGAGATATTAAAATAGAAGGTTGAGTTGGTTTGAATGTTGTGTATGTTTGGGTTGGAAAAAATTAATAATAATGAATATAATTTTTTAAAATTTACAGTCTAAAAAATACATTGTATATAATGAAATCATTTTTTATATAAAAGGAAGAAAATATATTCATTGTTTTAACAAAATGTACCTAAAAAGTGATATTTAATATAATTAATATCATTCATGTCAAAAATTATTTATTACAAATTAAATATAATAAAATTGATAAAATTGATCTTCTTAATTATTTTAAACCTTTGATAGATGTATTTTACCCCACCACCAAACTGAACATATAACATAGAAAAACAATTAACCTACCTTACATAAGGTGGATTCGTAGTTTTTAATTTTCATGAGTTGGAAAATTGGGTTGGGTAGTTTTTGTAGTTTTGTAGTTTTCTTAAACACCAATAATTTTTATTATTGGAAATAAATAGTATAGCCTAAAACCAAAAGATGTTTTGTTTTTTGATGGTGTGACCTATATACTTTTAGTGATAGGTAAATATGTGATCTTGGAAATGATAATATTTTCATAAAGAATTTCTAAATTCTTAAGAACAAAAAATAGGTATAATGTTTCACTTAATATAAAAGAACACATGCCATTTAATTCAAAATTTTAACACAAATAGTACTTTTTATATCATGGATAAAAAAATAAATAAAAATAGGTTATAATAATATTTATCATAGTTAATGGATTATGAGAAGAAAAACTAGGGAATATATTGTCAGGCACATTCATAAATTGAAAATAGAAATAGATATAATTTTGTGAAACATGATAAAATGTGTATATGGTGTTAGAAATTTGTTATTGATTATAAATTAAATCCAAAAGTGTAATCGAATTAATTAATTCAAATATGTCAGGTACTATTAGGAATTTGTTTTTAATTGGGGAATATAGTTTCATTAAACTAAATAATGAATATAAATTACTAAAAATGTGATTTCTATGAAACAGAAATTATTTATTCTTTAGATGTTAATTGTTTTGGAAGCGTTTTTGAAAAGAAATTGGGTATGCCTCTAAAAAAATTGACATAAGAGAATGGAAGGGAGTACCTATTAATTTATTTTAAAAATAATGTAGAAAAATATGAAATTATATATGATTAAATTTTTCCTCACACTTTTGAAAATAAGGGAGTGTTTGAGAGGAAGAATAGTTGTTTCATTGAAATGACAATATTTGTGTCCATTGAATATAAAATTTTAGAACAATTTTTGTGAGAAGTATTATCTTATACTATGAATATTAATAATAAGTAAATATTGATCCATAATTCTAATATAATTATCAAGGGTATTTTTAGAAAACCAAAAGTGAAGTATTTTAAATTTTTTTAGTTTCCCTATTTAATTAAAATCAATGATCAAAATACGAGAAAATTTAATTAATATGCTACTAAATCAATAATTGGGTGATATTCCAATGAATGATGTCATAAATGTTATTAAAATTTATTGATTTTTTATAATTGTTTTGTTGTATATATTTGATAAAATAATATCTTTGTGGGTGAAAATTATGTGAAATAAAATGAAAATTTAAATAAAATTTATTTGTAGATTTCTACAAATATTTTAAAAAATGATTTTTCTAATTAACTGGGTATTGGATATATTTATACTTTTTATATAATGGGGGAAAATTATGAGAATTAAGTCTCAAATTGAGTGATTCATGTTTGAAGAAACATATTTAATCAAAAAAAATTATAATGGTCAACATACACAATTTTATTAATTAAATTTATTAAAAATCACTAGCCAGTCAACTGTTTTATCAAAATTTAATAAAATATAATTTAATATGGTATTTAACATAAATAATGAAAAATATTCCTTAATTTATGATCTTGATCTTATTTTAAAGTTACATACCTGGGAACTTGTCTCTTGACCAAAAGGAATGAATACCAAATATTTTTTGTCATAATCATGAATAAATTTAATGTTAAAGGAGAATTTGTAATGAATAAGACTAAATTTATATTAAAATACTATTATCATCTTGAATAAGGTAGTGTTAATAAATTATTTTCAAAATATACAATTGGAAAGGCTATAAAAATATTTTATTCAATTATTTCTTAAAGAAGTGAAACTTTTTCTCAAATTGAATCAGATCTTCATTTATTTAATGGTGAGATAGAAGATGAAGTTTACATTTAAAATTATTGGGGCGTAATATTTTTGAAAAATGGGCTAATAGTGTAAAATTCAGACATGTATTTATATGTATTAAAATAGAAACCATGTTACTTATATATTTTGTTATTCATCTATTTGAAAAAATAATTTACAAGAGAGAGAAAATGTTAAAACATATATTTGTGTTATATATGAAAACATGTTATCTCTTTATAATTTTTTATTCATTTTTCATAATTTTTATATAATAGAAGGAGTAAATATGTAAAAATATTATGTGTTACAATGATAAAGAATATACATATAAACACAATATGATAAATATGAGAGAAGAAGATGACGTGATTACGAAAAGATAGGGGAAAAAAATACATATATTTACATGCATTAAGATGAAAACCCACATATATCATCACATTCAATATTTTCAATATTTATAGAAACTAAAATTAAATAAGAATATAATAATAGTTATATACCATGTTGATCAGATCGCATAATGAAATATGAATTTATATAGTGCCCTACATTGGTATGTAACATAGTTTTGCAAAGTGGCATAAGTCTCTATATTACCCCATGTTGGTGTATTTGGTCAAATATTTTTAAATTGGTCAAGCTTGATAAAATTGACTAGGAACCTTATCAATATAAATATATGTGGACCATCCCTAGAAGGCACCATACCAATGTTCAGTATGACTATCTATTAACTGTTGAAACTCAATTTTGCGAACCAGGCTACATAAATATAGTAGTCTCCAACTTGTAGATAGATATAGTAAAAAAATACTTCCATGATCTAAATATTTTGAATATAATTGTTTGTAAACTCAACAGTCATTCATTATTGAATACCAATTTAATGAAACTAGTGTTATAAATTCATAGAAATCACCATATTTACAAATATATCCTTTAGATATTTTATTACTTTGATACTTTTTAATATCTGTAGCTCGAAGTCTATAAAACTACTTATGTAGTAATAAGTAAATATAATATAGATCATCCCTTAGATCAAAATAATGCTAATTATATAAACAATAGGGGTGAATCCGGGTCTACATTGAATTACATTTTTTTCAAATTCACTTATCCATGAAAATATTATTACCTTATTGAATTTAACATGTTTAACATCACAACCACCCAATTTTAGCCTTATAAAATCATTTAATAGATACATTGAAATATAATAAATGAATATGATAAAAGGATTTTACTTTCTATATTAATAAGTTATAATCCATGCATAATACTCACAATGATGTTTTAGTGTAATGGAATCCATTATACTCACTTTCAATTGATTTTTTTTTGATAAATGGTCACTCCATGCTAATGTGAATTTCAATTACAATGGTTTAGGAAATACACACTATAAATCCAAGGGACACTCCTTATTCTTCACTTATATGATCCCTACCTCAAAACATCCAAATTTTTTGCTACATTGAAATCTCTGTTTATTGGAATATTTTTATTAAAATAAAGATAAGAGTAACCTCATAATGTGGTTATTTACTATTTATCTTCCATAAAAATGAACTAGTGATAGACTCTATTAAAATTAGAATAGATCAATTAGTTAATTTCTATAGTTTCTCACCATTATGAATCATATATTATAGTGGTATTTATTCTTCTATTCAATTTTTATTTATAGGAAATAGATATATAATCAAGTCGAATATATATTTCATTTTTAATGAGATATGATCCAACACACACATTTTTGATAGAAAATGTGTAAGAACTATTATAGCTCTACCAAAAATAAGTTACAATTATCCAAGGATTGGGATCAATTATAATCTCTTCAATGGTCTACGATCATTCCATGTGTCCACAAAATTATTTTGGTTAATGACTTACATGTTATTTAATTATATCATTCAAAAGTTAATATAACCATAAACTTTTAAATTAAAAATTGAATCTATTTGATATATTGGAAATTAAAACCTATCAATAATATTTTTTAAATTACAACATCGTATATGACGTGACCCGAGTAAAAAATACGTGAAGAATTCTTCACTTTAAAGAAAATCATAATTTATTTTATAATAACTCAAACAAAACAACCATAACGGTTCTTTTATTTGAGGAATATATATATAAACATCATATTTATGAAATATTCATCAACATCTAAAATAAATATTATTTAAATACATAATACATCTAAACACATCATTCTTAAAACCATTCTTGATAACCTTGTGATGTTGAAATAAAAGAAAGGGTGATATCAGATTCCAAATAATGTTAAACATGGGAAATAATAATTTAAGAAAATAACATATAATACAAAGATCATATAGTTCTAATATCATAATCATGAGACAAGAATATAGAAAACTCAGATCATACCTGATAAGTCCTAGATAATAAAACATGATCTACTAGATAAGGCTTTAGTATAACATAACACTTGATCCGTGAGAGTATAAGATAAGAGTATGGAATAATACAAATGATCTTAGGGTGTGACATAAAAATAATATCTAAAAATAATTCCATTATTCATGTATAAATTCCCAGAGTATCATAATGTATAGGTTCTCAAAGTGAATTTGGTTGACTTCCAATTCCCATAAATACAGTGGACTAAGTCCTATAGTTGATTGAGTTCAGTACACATTCCCATTAATATTATCTAATGAGATATAAAAACATTAACCAATTAATTATATAGATATATATTTCCAGGTCTATACATCACAGAATGAATACAACATATATGTGTGTCGTAGGAACAAAAAAGCACTCATAATTGAATCCTCACATAATTAACTTGTGAAAAGAAATGAGCTTCTAAAAACAATCCTTAATCCACCATCAAAGATAATTATGAAATATAATCATAATAAATTTATTTATAAAATAAAAGGATAGTATCATTAGAATATATCTACATTGAATGCTAATAATTAATAAAGAATGCTTTCATAGATGAAAAATACTTTTAAAAAACAATGGAAAGTTTCTTTATAAACAAATATTAAACACTTCATTTGGATGATAATAAATATGAGGGACAAAAGAAATTTGTTTTATTTGAAAAACCATATAGAACTATAGAGTATTTGATATGAAATTGAACATCATGATGGTTGAAAACGGTGATCAAATACTAATCATTAAAAAAAATTCTTATTACACATTTTTAAGAAAGAAAATATTTTTTTTAAAAAAAAGATAAATGTATTCCATTTTAAAATAGTAAAAAAAATAAAAAAAGTATAAAATGAAATTATTAATAAATATTTATTATAATAAAAATTTCATGAAACAAAATAAAAAATATATATCGAAGAAAAAGGATTCCAACTGAATAGGTGAAATAAGGTCATCAAAAATTTAGAACATTATTTTGGTATATTTCAGGATCATGAAAGAGGGGGAAAATGAAAAGATATATGGAAAAACTATTAGTAACCATATGAAAATAAAATATATGGGAATTATGCATGAAATATCATATGATTTCTATGAAGTATATTTAATCATAAATAATATCAATTTAAAATTAGGTTGGAACAAATCCCTTACCATAATCTCCTCATGGGTCGAGCATGATCTAACATCATATATACTAAATATAGTTTAATTTTTTATATATAATAAAACAAATTAATAAATATAATAAATATATGATTCAATTAACATGTTCAAAATACCTATTTTTTAGTTGTTCCCTATAGAAATCAATACTATTGGTGTTAACAGTTATGTTTCTCATGTATGTATTGGTTTAGAGATCATGGTCCCTGCACCTTTTTGATGGATTTATCATATTAATAAAATTAATAATGGTATAAGTATGAAATTTTTTCATTAAATATAATTTTATAGTCATCCATTAATAGTAGTGATGTATAATGAAATACATTGTTCATGGATATGTTAGTCTGCATGTACACGTGAACGATGGTTTAATTTTACAATAAAAAAAATGAAATAATGGTAGATAGCATTTTATATTTTCACAATAAAATTAAATTCATATATATAATTTATATTCATTAAATCCCACATTATAACTTTATAGGTGAGGTAGTAATGGAAATTTAGGTATGATTCTTCATAGAGGTAATGGTCGACATGTGCACGTGAGAAATGTTTCAATTTGAAAATTGATAGATGTGAAGGAAATTATATTATGGTTTCTCTTTAAATAATCATAATTATATAATATAAAATAACTAAATCCATAAATATAACCTTCCATATGTGGTAGCGGTGAAAAATAAAACATGTCACCTCATGGAGACTGCAGTTCATACATATGTATGAGTGACACATTAATTTTCCAATAGATGGAAAATAGTTAGATAAAGTCCATTCCATTAGCAAAGTAGAATTTCATAGTATATATTATAATGATTTCATTTTTTTAGTATAGATATAATATATTTAAAAAATTTAAAATTAGATAAAAACATGGAAGAAATTTGTTATGATGATTACTTATTCTTTGATTCTATTCCATTAGATTATAAAATAATCCCTATTTGGATTATATTTTCATGGAATATTGAATCTCTGCTATGAGGTGTACTATTTTTAATATATTAGGGTAGTTATTATGAAATCTATATTTCTAAAAACAATTGAGGTGAAAATAGTGGGTTCCCTTTAATATATGAGGTGAGTGGTAGTCTTATGATTATTAAATATTTTTAAAAAATATATTACGATTTTAATTTTAAAGTTGAATCAAAGATATAAAAAATATAATTTTTTGGGTCAAATTAATCTCATAAAAAAAGTATAGAAATGTTTTAGATATATTTGTGACTGTATCTCTTAGTTTTAACCCACTTTTTACCACATTTCCCTTTTACACGATGGAAAATTTAACCACGATAAATATTTGTTTTCTAGAAAAATTTAATTGAACACATCATAAAAATTTAACATAATAATTAAAAATATTAAATAAATATTACAATATTTACTTTCTATATTTTATAAAAATTAAATTCAAAAAAATAATGCATAATGCAATGAGAATAATTTTTAGGAAAAAATCCATTTTAAGCGTTAATACGATTTTGTCCCTAAATCATGTGACATTTTGGATTCCATTAAAAAAATTCATTATGCTCAATAAAAATATTTAGATTTATCTTTAAGAACAAATTAAAAAAATGTGGATACTTGATTAAATTAAAAGAACTGAAGTAAGGTTAATTTGAATAAAAATATTGCATAATATTCCAAAATGTGAAACATAAATTTTTAACTAAACATTAAATTTCTAAATATATTATTTTACATATAAAATCCATATTTTATAAATATAAATGGTTTTAAAAACCATTAATTCATTTTTATATCAAGATAATATCCTAAAATTTTGAATAATTGAGAAATCCTTATTTTTCACTATTCATCAAAAAACCATCATTTGAGAAAAATTAGAAAAAATCACCGTATGTTAATTTTCCATGATAAATTAAAAGATGAATTAAATTTAATCAAATTTCAAATCAAAAATTTGGGTTTTAATTTTTACATAAATGTGTAATTTTAAAATAAACATGTTATATTTTATGATGAATTAATAAATAGGCACTCATTGAAATCATTAATGAAAATTGTAATCTTTTCAAATATAGTAATCCATCATATATTATAGTGTATAAATATCAATTTTATTTGGGTGTATATATCTCACAAACTATAAAATACTGATAATATATTTAAATGGAAAATATATATTAATATCATGTTTGATCATATGTTACCCCCTTAAAATAATTGCACCCTTGAAATTATTTTAATTTGAAAAATTGTATGTTATTATGTCTCATTTACTCATCATGTTCCCACACTTCTTATTCTAATATATTATTCACCTAAATTAATTTAATCAGGTGGGTAGTATTTTTCTTTAGTAATATGCTTCAATAATCCATAACCTCATATGGTTTTTCTTCATAGGTATGATCGTGTTTCAGTCATATGAACTCTGAGGTAAATGATTGGGAAAGATAATGTATGTTATTTCTGAGAATAAATAGATGGAATACACCATGTATTGGTGATAGGGTTGGTCTAACCACTATTTAAAAAGATACAATCCCAATATAATAAAAAATATCATAGTGACCAATATATCTAGGGCTCAACTGCCCCTTCTTTCCAAAAATCATTACTATTTCCCACACAGATATATAATGGGAACCCAGATCACCAACATAAAATTTTAAATCATTGTGACATTTTTCTGCATTACTATTTTGTCAACTATAATATCCTATGATATGCTACTGAATGGATATAACCTTCTCTACCATTTCCTCATCAAGATCTGGTCATGTAACAACTTGGGATATTATGAAATATTTCTCTTACAAATAAAATTAATTTCTTCACAAGTGTGTGTTACATGCAACCCCAAGTTTATACAGATATCGATATACTATTAAAATAAAAAATATAACCATTTTAAACTAGCCATTAAAATTTTATGTATGAATAATACTTACTAGATTTTGAAAATTATATAGTGTATACACATATGTTAAATAAATTCATTAGCAATAAATTTATTATAAATAAAAACAAAATTCACATGTAAATAAATGAAATATTTTTTATGAAAAAAATGTATTAGGAATGAAAACTGTTTTTATCAAAATAAATTTAATTATTTACTATTTTTAAATAATTTTAATTAAATTTATATATTATACATTCAATCAAATGTTTTACCTTTCATCGATTATTTTTTTGATCATTTGATAAAAATAAATCTAGTTTTATTCTTAAAAAATATATTTTTCAAAAAATTGGTTCTCTTGCACTGTTAAAATAAATAATTTTTTTTCTATTTTATAATTTTGTTCAAATTAATATTAATTATTAAAATGAAGAAATAAAAATTATCTTAGAGTAATGTTTTCATAATTTTCAGAAATGGTTAATTTTTTAATGAATAGCGAAAATAATTATTTTTATGGAAAACTACCTTTTGGTTTAAAGATTTTACAATGTTACATGTTTTTAAAAATAAAATAAAAATAAAAATAGTGAAATTATGTTATTATTATTCTAATTTAGGTCAGAAAATTCAATTTCATGATGAATTTTGATATAAAAACAATATATATATATATAAATTATTACATCAGAAAAGTGCTTCTTCGTTGTGTCTACTGGTATTATGTTAAATTAAATACTACAAATTCCGTCAATTGAATTTAGAAAAATAAATTATATATTCATAATCAGAATAAATACAATTATATAATAAGTTATAATTAATTTTTTCTAATAATTAATAGTAAAAATAGAATGACTTAATTGCCATATTTAAGGTTATAATGGGTTTATTAAGGGTAAAACTAAAATGATAAGGTTTAAAATTACATAAACAATTTTCCAACTCATATTTTATATCCATATTTTTTACAATATAACATAAAATGTTAAATAATAATCATTTTTGGATCCTTTTGGCATGTCTAAAATGTAGTTATACCTTTTTCTATTAAAAATTACAAATGTGTCCTCTCCCCCCCATATAAAAGGGAACCCCATCTATTCTCATATTTATAATCACAAATCCCTTTTTTTAGCTAAATAAGTAAAGCATTATTTTATTACTTTCCTTACCACATCCGTGATCACTAATGTAGGTTATATGACCCTCTAGAAAGGTTTTTAGTGCTAACAGAATCAGGTTGTCTGAAAAAGAGGGATTGATCTTAACCGAGCATTTTTATTTTATATATATCTGTAATCCTTCAAATACTTTTCAATTATTATGATATAATAACAAAATTATATACCATATAAATAAATTTTATTTTCATAATTTCATAATCTATGTCATCGTCATATTCTATCTAATGAGAACCAAAATTTTCGATCATGTGTATGTGGATTACCTCCTTGCAAATCAATGCAATTCATTTCCATCATTGCCTGTCAAATCCGGAGATAATGATGTGTTTAAAAAAAATTATAATATTTATTACATAATTATACTTCTTGAATTATAATATCACATTAATATTTTTACCTTTAATATGCTGGAAAACGATAACATCTCTCATGTGTATGTGTGGACTACCACCTCCAAGTAGCAGTGTGAGTCATTTTTCAATTTATTTTTGAAAGGATGGTAAAAAGAAAATATTAATAAAAATATATTATATTTATAAATTAAAAAATATTCAATAAAGGTGATATATAATTTACCTTCTTCTATTCTATTCATCGAGAAAATGGAATCAACGTTAATGTGTCCGTATGACCTATCATTTTATGAACTGTGTAATAAATTCTCTATATATAATATTTATATATTAATATAAATAAATCTATAATTAATATATTTTACCTTTATATGATTTTTTATATTTTTATATGAGGTAACCATGATCAATGTAAAAGTAATGAAAATTCCAAACTAAAACCTACAAGAAAAATGGTGTAGTTATTACCCGAAACATGATTTTAACACAAAATTTTTAATAAAAGGGTAATAAAATGTCATAATTAAATAAAAAATTATATGATATCTATAATTATAGTTATGTATTATATTTATAATAAACTTATAATTATTATATCGGATGTTTAATCATGTATGAATTAAGTTGAGGCTTTATGTAAGGGATTTCTATTATCACTTTCACTTTTTGGGAGTCTTATGCCAAATTTAAAACTCATTTATTTTAGGTGGTATCTATAATATCCCAGTGGAATGTTATATCTTTAATATATACAATTTTATGTTATTTAATTTTTCATTTTATGTTATTATTTATTATGGATTATGATTCAAAATTACCAAATTTTTAATGGATTTTCATATCACTTTTATTTTTGTGAGACACATGCCATATCCACCAGCTATTTATTTTCTATAGAGTATATACTACCCTTGAATTTAATTTTTTATTTTCATTTTAAATTTTTTAGTTACATTTCTATATTTCTTTATTTATTTCATGGTGATTATGAATCAAAAGTTACCCAAGTGGTAAGGTTTTTATGTTACTTGTATTTATCATGATTGTTGATGAATACATTTCAGAAAATAAAATATTATGATATAATTATCAAGAACATCATGAATTTTATTATCATTTATTATTACTATAAAATACATGTTTTACATTTGTTTTAATCAATTTATTATATTAAGAGACAATCATTATTGTTTTAAATAATAAATGAATTTATTTCTCTCTTTGGTCGAAAACCCATTTTTATACATATCCATATTTTCTAAAAACGGAATCAAGAATGTTTTAATATTAATCTTAGACTCATTAAATTCTGTTTTTCCAATGTTTTAATTTTTTAAAAATGGTCTTAAATTAATCTTCTTGTAATTTATTTAACAATAATATTTGTACTTTTACCAAAAATGTGAATAAAATCCTTGTTTTAACATGTATAACATGAATGGTATTTCCCACTATCATGACCTCTCAATGATTTAAATATTCATTTTTAGGATTTGAAAATATTTCAAAAAAATATATTATCTTTAATATTTGTGAAAATTTATTATTATAAAGAAAATATTTCATGGTGAAAATGATATTTTCCTCAAAAAATATTCCAACTGATGTTTCAAAATAATTTTCCATTTAAGATAACATCATTTGATGTTACATAATCTTTTCTAGGGATTCAATCCAATGGATACATGATTATATTTCATTGGATGTCATATGATTATGATAAAATATGATTGATGAACTTTTTTCTTTTCCATGAGTTATACTATGATAAAATGTTTACGAACCCCATATATTTTCATGGGTTCTGATGTGGTGAATGTTTTATAATCTTATGGAACACCTGTATAAGATTTTCACTATGTGATGAGTGTGACCTATATCTGTCTATAACATGTTTTCTAAAAAATGATAACTCAGGAGTTAATTATGTTTTTTAACCAGATTTCATAGTCACAATGCTATTCACGGACCTTCTATTATATCCATAATGTTATGTGTGGACCTACTGTAATGTTTTTATGATTTTTCATAGAACCACATTTCTGTCTATTATGAAATTTGTGGACCTAGTTTCATGTCCATGAAGCAATGTGTAGACCTTAATTAATGACTATGAGGTAATGTGAGTACCTAGTTTAATGTCCATAAGATTAGGTGAGGGAATGATTTCATTTCCATAGCTTAATAACTGAACTAGTTTGTATTTAATCATGTTCACAATGTTATAATGTATTGTTTTATTCCAAAAATCATTTTATTTTTACAATTTTATGTTTTTATAGATCATGTTCGTTGATTAATATATGATTCATGCATATGAACTACAAAAATTTATGTGATAACAAGGGTTTATGATCTATGATATAATGGGTATGGTTATAAAAATCTATTCTCATGTTCTTATACCCAAACACTATTTTTATATTTATATCTCCAATACTAACCCTTACAGATCATATGAGACGACCCTTTATTTTATTTCCTTCCCCCAACTTATAAAGAATGGTTTCAAGTAGGGTATGTCTATGAAGTGTACTATGCTTAATGTTATTTATATGATAGGTTGAATATATTTAATGTAATAAGAATATTGTTAATTTTGTCCCAAAATACACTAAGCATTTATAGTCCTCTAGCAAGTAATTATGAAATGTATTGAATATTTACCTAAAAAGATGTAATATTTATGTAGGAAAATACTAGGTCATTATAGTTGGTATCAGGGGAAATAAATGAATTTCATCCTTGGGTACTCTAATGTGTGATTGTTGCGAAAATCAGTTCCCACTACACAAGGGCTTTATGAGGAAAGGGATATCACTATGGATTGTGGTAAGAGTCCTTCCCTGTGGGTATATTCATCCATAGAGTTCATCGATATGTATCTATTATATTATCCTGGTAAAAATTCCATACTTATATTGTTTGTATAAGTGAAATTTTTAGTTAACATTTTCAAACTAGGATGAGAAAAATTTAGTGAATAACCCTAAGGATATGTCAATGTATATGAAAATGAGTTGGAATATTAGTTAAAGATAGATAAAGTGGTTTATATAAAATTCATCATTATCTGGAAATTAAAAGAAGATTCGGATTTGGCATAGTTTTACCTAGGGGAAATAAAATTGAAATGGGAACATTATGAATTGACTCGATCATAACCCGCTGCATAATAATAGGCCTGTCTAGACACCTTGTTTGACACTCCCAAGGGATATTCTTTGGAAATTTATAAACACTTCATGAACCATAATTATGTATTTGAATAGATTATGACCATGAATGAACTATGTTTATCTTAAGGTGAAATATATTTAAAAGAAGGTATCATGATTTGGATATAATATAAATTATTTTTTGTGATTATGTGGTTTCCTATAATTAATATTTTTGATCAGACTAGTTTTGTTTGTTTTAGTCAATGGTGTTAACAAAAAGAATTCAGATTAACATTGAATGCGATAATAAATGTGTTAATTAGATACCAAATTAGATGATAAATTGAGTGAAGTATATTTTGATTATTTCCAATCATTTATCATGATATTTGATTAAAAAATTTCACTTTACCCTTATCTTGAACTCACCAATGAAAAGAAGGATAGATTTTTCTGAGAGCTCGGGTGGTGGCGACCGTAGAGGAAGGAAGATTAATTTTCTTATATATAATGAAATTGGAAAAATAATCCAAGTAATTTCTCAAATAGATAAGAATATGTTTTATATGTAGTTAATAAGATTTTATATTATGCAAATTCCAAGTAAAAATGAAATGTTCAGTAAACACAATGGATAAGAATAATGCTTTTCCTATGTAATAATCAAGGGTTGAATAATCTAAATTTTGAACATTTGGTAATTATAAAATATTTTCCCTATGGGGAATCTCAAGAAGTATATTAAACAAATTTTAGGATTAAATTATTTTCCATTGATGATAAAGAGACTACAGATGACAGATAAATGTAAAAATTTAGTAAGGAATAAGGAAATGGATCCTAGTAAATCGTTTAAGTATTATGTGGGTAAATTTAAGTGTTTATATATATAATTAATGAATTATTTTTTATAAATTTTGAATTATATATGGATTATTCTATATAATATTTTCTTTTTTTTATTTTAAGTATATTATGAAGAGTAATGATGACTAAGAAAATTGGGTTAATGATAAGGTTGTATTTTAATGGAAACAACTAATTACATGAAGATAACCCTTGATATGTTCATGATTCTGAGATAATGTTTTTTTGTTTGGATAAATATTAATTGATATGGATAAGGAAAATTGGATACAATTTATGACCTTTCATATAATTAATTATATGTTCAAAAATAGATTTATATTATCAATGATGGATTTTACTTCATTTCTAGTTTTAAGGAACATATTAAATAATTTATTGTTTTATATAAGAAATGAAGAAGTAGTTATGTATTCATTTAGTTTTATGGTAATTCTTGTTGTTACCATGTTTTAATGGGATATATGACAAAGGTATTCACATTCATGGTTTATAAAAATTATGAGATACATTAAGATATTTAGGGGAGTAATGTTAAGTTTACTTTGAAAAATTTATGTATGTTATTTGTAAATTATTAGTTTTAGAAGTGTCATATGGTTAACCATTTATTGAATGATTTATATTGAAATTTGGATTAGGTTTTACAGATTAGCTCGTTGTTTCACCATGTGATTATTTGTGCATATTGGATAACCTATGATAAACATTTTTATTTTTATAATAACTAGAGATAGAAGAAATGAATTATAATTCTATTTTGGATCTATGATATTTTAAGAAATTAGTCCCAAAAGGTTCTTCTACATTTCATTGAGAAAAATATGAAGTGGAAAATTATTGTAACACAAAAAAAGCACAATATTTTTCTTATTAAATTGAATAAAATAAAATAAATATATCTTCTAATGAGAAACTCTCACCATTAGGAGAAGTATGTTAAAATAAAAAGTTTATACATTTACCTTCATTTTTTATGATTGAATGGACTTTTAAACCATCATATATTTATGGTTTTGTTGTTATTAACTTTCTCTAGATCATGATAACTATCAAAATATATTAGTATATTGTTTTTAGTTTTCTCTACAGTGTATATATTTTCACTCCCATAAATATTCTACTACTTGGAAACCAAATTACATATTATTTAATATGACCATGATAATTCCTTTTCCCTCATTTCATGATTAATATTGGATACCCTTCTATAATGTGGATTATCCTTAAATTAAATTTCAAATTTAAAACCCATGATTATTGAGATCAATTTAAAATTGAGAGGAAACAATTTATTTAAGGGGGGTATAATGTTACACCCTGGTATATTATTATTTTTTCCAAATAAATATAATTTATTTTATAGCTTTCTTTACACACAAAATCAAGGTTAAATGAAACATGGTAATGTATTAAAATATATAAGTGATACTATTTTAATCGAATATTTAAATTGAAGAGTATAAATAATAATAACTATATTAATAATATTATATGGTGTACACATGTATAAAATAAATTCATTGGATATCAATTGATTATAAATGATAATATAAAAAATTGATTTTAAAAGAATTGTTTTCATGAAATATGAAATACTATATTAGGTGCAAAAAGTGATTTACTCTAAATAAATTAAATTTCATACTATTTTTGAATTATTCTAATTAAAATTATATATTATATATTCAATCAATTTTTTTATGTCTCGTCAAATAAGTTTGATAACTATGGGATAAGAATAAATCCAGTTTTATAATTAAAACTATAATTTTCTAAAAAGTTTTTCCCCCATTCACTTATAATAAAATTAATCACTTAAAATATTTAAAAAGTAAGTTGAGAAAATAATTTTTTTTTTTAAAATAAATTATCAAAATTATCTTAGTGATATTTTTTTATTTTATAAAAGGATTAAATTTTTGATGAATAGTGAAAATGATGCTTTTTATTGAAAATTTCCTTTTGATTTAAAGAATTTTTAAAGATACACATTGGTTTAAATTTTTAAAATGCATCACTAGTAAAATTATATTATTATCAATCCAATTTTGGTAATTGGAATATATTTGAAGCTGAATTTTGATATAAAATATTTTTATACTTTTAAAAACCTTTTCTTTGGTAAACCACTTCTTCATCGTGTATGCCATTTTTAATTTATATGAAATTCCTCCCCATGAATGAATTTAATTTTAAAAAATATATTCCATATTTATAATAACAATAATTAATATTATATAATATTTTAAAATAATATTTTTCTCACAATTAATAATAAAAACAGATAAAATTAATTACAACGGTTAAGGTAAAAACGTATTTATTAGGGGTTAAACTAAAGAGATAAGGGTTAAAATGACCTTAACACTTGTCCAATTATTATTTAATGGACATATATGAACTGTATACCATCTATGTTTCATTAAAGAACCATTTTTTGTTTTTTTTTTGCAAAATGTGGATATACATTTTTATTTTAAAAAAATACAATTGTGTCTTATCCCCCATTTATAAGAGGGAACCCACCCTTCTCACGTATTAACACTCCCAATTATTTTTAGATCATAAAATACCTAACAAAATAATTTAATTACCACACCCACCTTGTACTTGAGCCTTAATTTTATTATTAAACACACCTAAAAAGGCTTTTAGGACTAATTGAGATGCTTGTTTGAAGAAGAAGTATCGTTCTTCACTATGCATTTTTATTTTAATTATTCTACCATATACCTAAAATATTATTCAATTATACTTATATAATAACGTCGATAATACAGATATAATTATATTTTATAATATTAATGAACTAAATTATATCCACATCCTCTTCCATCAAATGGAAATCAAAACTATTGATCGTGTGTACAGTGGATGATTGCCACAAGAACCTATGTAATTTGTTTTCAATAACCACCTCTCATGGCTAATGAAAAGGATTTTTAAAACTATTTATGTATTATTTATAAAAAAATTTATATTTTGGAATTATAATATGGCTTATACCAAATTACATTCCAATACATTTTAAAATGATGATGTTGCTCTTGTTTACATATGGACTACCACCTTCACAAAGCAATGTGAATAATTTTTTATTTTATTTTGGAATGGACAGAAAAATGTATATATATAGTAAATATGTATGATATATTTTAAATAAAAATGATTCTTTTAAGGTTTTATTGTATTTTCCTTTCATTTATTCCGTCCTTTGAGAAAATCGATACAATGTTCATTCATACGTACGACCTATCGTTTCAATAAATAGTGTAATTTATTTTCTATATATATTTTTTATGGGTTACTATAAATACATATATATTTAATTTATTTGATATTTATATCAATTTTAACATTTTGGAGATGATTTAACTATGTTATAGGTAAAAGGATAAAAAATACCAAACCAAAACATACATATAAAATGAAATTGTTATTACCTGATATGTTATTTTAATAGGGAGTTGTTAATAAATAAGTCTTAAAAGTTCATAAATAAATAATTTGTGGTATTATAAATATATTTATGGTTCTATCATATTTTAATAAGAAATATATATTTCTTTTTATAGTTATTTCAAATATTTACGAAGGATATCAAAATTTTAGGTAATGGATTTCAAGTATCACTTTTATTTCTAGTGGACATAAGAAAAATTCCCAAATACATTATTGTTTATAGTGCATATAATGAAACATTGACATGAAAAATCTTCAATATATTTCATTTGATGATATTTAATGTTTCAATGGATTTTTTCCTCACTTTTATTCCCATGGGACACAAGATTTATTCATAAATTGTCTTTATATGTTTTATATAACTCCCATGAATGTATTTTATAATAATTCAAAGGAATTTTATGGGGATTTACATATTCATAAAGGGGATTTTATTTCATTGGTATTATGATTAAAAGGATACTAACGTGGTAAGGGTTTTATGTAACAATAACATTATTTATCGAGATTGTTTATGTATAAGTTTCCAATTATAATATATTATAATATAACTCTCAATAACATCATCAAATTTTCTCTAATTTACTTATTTCAATATATGACATTTTTTCATTTCATTTCATTTTTTATGAACAAAATAAAGCAATTTAATGTTTTTTAGAAAAAAAATTATTTATTTACCTCCTTAGTCGATAAAGATTTTTCTTTTATATCTAATTTTTCTAAATGTATTTTCAAGAGTGTTTTAATTTTAATATGAGATTTTTAAAATACGATTTCCTTATTTTTTTTAACTATAAAAAAATGGTTCAAATGGAATCTTCTTGTTGATTTCTAAATGTGTACTTTCTCGAAGTTACCAAAAATGTGAATTAAATCATTGTTTTAATGTGCACAACAATTATGTTATTTCCATCCATCATGATCACTAAATTATTTAACTATTACTTCATATGTATACATGCTTATTTCAAAATAAAATGTTTTATTATATATTTATAATGTTTTCAGATCTTAAATAAATCATTTCAAAGTGGAAAGGATATTTTCCCCATTAAATGTTCAAAGTGGTCCTTTAAAATCATTTTCCATATATGATAAAATCCATTAATTTTACATCAGATTTACTAAGGATATGATTCAATGACACCTTCATTATTCTTTCCCTGGATGGCATATGATTATGATGACTATATTTTTATTGAACCGATTTTTTCCAATGGTTATGTTATGATGAAAAGTCTATGAAACCCATTAATTTTCATGGTTTCTGATATTATGAATGTTTTATGATATTATGTAACTCATATGTATTACTTTAATTATTTTATATGTGGGACCTATACCTCCATCCAATTCATTAGGTAAATATGGATAACTCATGAGTTAATTATGCTATTCATGAACCTGATTTCATGTTCATAATGTTAAATTTGGACATACATTTATATCCATATTTTTATATGTGGACCTTATTTCATGTCCATAAAGTTATGAATGGCCCTTATTACTTTTACATAAGTTTATTCCTAGACCATATATCATTTCAATAATGTTATGATTGGACAATATTTCATGTGTATAAGGTTATACAACAACCTGGGTTTTAATCCATATGTTTATGTGAGGGCATGATTTCATTTACTTAACTTAATTAGTGAAACTGTTTCTATTTAAACATGTTCAAAATGTTTTATTTTTATTTTTATGCCATAAATATATGTCTTATTCAAATGTTATGTTGTGATTTCTTATGTTATTTTATTCCTCTATGATTCATGAATTATTAAAATATATGTTTTCTTACAAGACTCAAGTTTATGATCTATTATATGAAGTGTATGGGTTTAAAATATTCTTATCATGGTCTCATAACATTACAGTCATGTTATGTTGATATACACCATGCTTATCCTTACTATCAATTTTAGCTCACAAATTGTTACATTTTCTCCCAATGTTATAATGAATGGTTTTATGTAGGTTATCTATATGAATTGTAATATGTGGTAAGATCTATATGGGTTATATTGAATGAAATTAATGAAAAAATAATATTGTGTATCAAGACTACAAATAAACTAAACTTCCATGGTCCTCAAGTGTGTATTTAAAAAATTCATTGAATGTTCTTGTAAAGAGATTTATTATTTATGTATAAAAAATCCAGGGTTACTATAGGTCATAATAGCATTCATTCAGAATTAATTTCCCGAAAATACAACATACAAAAAATTTAAATAATAATTTGAACTTTTACATTTCATTGACTAATATATATTTTTTGACGAGGGCTTTAATTTATTTAAGACTTTTGATTTTTTTTTCTTATAGTTTAGGTTTAGTAGTAAAAGATTCTTCTATCAAATTAATGATAATATTATTTATTGATTTAAAAGAAATATAATTTTCCCCATTGATTTTATTTTTGAAATCCCGAGATATTCCCAATTTATTGAAAATGATAATTCTATAAAGGTCATCAATCGGTAACCCATCCAAATAGGTATCTTCAAGTGTTTAGAGTTTATTATCAAACCTCCTAGGTAATACTCTCAATGGATTATTTTTCATAATAAAATATTTAATAATTTAACTATATAATCTAGGGGTACTTATTATTTCACTTATTCTTATTAATAAGTCATCCACAATCTCATTATCAATATTTCAACTATACTTAAATGTTTCCATCGAATATTAAAACATTTTCTCTATTTCATTTTTTATATTTTTTTATATTTTATAATTTATGTCATATATTCTATGTTTTCATTATACATATTACCCTTGTAAATTTATTATCATGTAAATTACTATTTGGAAACAAAATTCAAGGTGTCCTCTCAGTATGTTTTGGGTGTGGTTTTTTTGTTGACAAAGCCATATAACTTCAAGTGAGTATGGTTGGTGTTTCCTGAAAATAGATTTTTAAGGTGGCACAATTTCCAATGTTTTCCAAATATTTGGGCCACAAAATTAGGATTTTGTTGTTTTCAACGGAAGGATTTCCTCATAGGAGTGAACATTATAAAGAATGTTGAATAAAATTTGCAAAGGATGAGAAAAGCGTACCCAAATTCATGGACCAATTACCATGTTCTGGTAATGATACGTGGAGATGTGGGAACGATGCACCAAAGTGGTTTGTGAAACCAAAAACGCTTCACAGCAGAATGAGGTGCAATACAAGGAAGGATTGATGTGTATGGAGGAGATCGACCACGTAGGATCAAGGATAGTATGTGTACTATATATGAAAAATGGTTTGTGTGTGGATTGTGGTTCGTGACATCAAAAGGATCAGTATGCGGTGGAGGCTAAATTGAAAATGTGATAAATATTGGATTATCAGATTTTTGGAATATCATTTCCTATATATGAATTTTTAATCTCACCAATAATGTTAAGATCTGAATATAATTAGAGAACATATTTTTGGTCTAGGATCTCAACAAAGTTCGAAGGAGGTTTGCGAGGAAGAATTCAGTGAGAGTAAGGTGGTTCGTGCAGAAATAATTTTGTCGAAGGTGTTTGCAGGGATTCATAACCCATAAAGGAACACTGGTATGTAGAGGAGGATGTCTGGTACACGGAATGAGTTGACTCTATATGTGGAGTAGGAATCTCAGGTATGCGAGAGATATAATTCTACAAGAGTTACATGGTGGGGGAGCTCGGGAATGCGGTGGAGAAGAAAATCCACAAACAGAGTTCAGTTCAGAGATAGAGGGTAGTTCACCGAGGTAGAGCCAAGGAAGCGGAACACAGAGGAAATAGTGGTATGAAATGGGGTTGTTATACATACCAAACCTGATACACAGTACACGAGAGAAGCAGGTGGTTCATGATTTTTATAAGTAATCTTTTAGAAGCATCAAATCAGTTTGAAAAAGGATTTTCCAGTACATAGAAATACCTAGGATGGTGGAATTCATCAGAGGGTGAAAAAAACATCAACTAAGCATATACCTATAGTTGAGGATGTATGAATTCATGAAAATGAGGGTACCTACATGTCTATAAACTTTGTTTGACCTTTAATTCTATAAACTGTGAGTGGATTCCTTTCAAAGAGAAGTGAGCAAAAGAAGAGGAAGATGATGACCCTTTCCACTGGTAGTGAGCCAGAGAAAGAGACATAGGGACTGACCCTTGGGAATGCACTGATTAGACCCTAAAACAAAAATCAGTTATGGTTCATGTCAGACCAAAAGCACCCACATCATAATTGAATATTGATTTTGGTACGAACCAGAATGAAAAGATTCAGAGACCCCAAGGCACAACTAGTGGTGCATCATTTCCATATAGGAATTTACCTCACATAAAATACTATTTTATGATATGATGGGATACTCTCAAAATGGATATTCTTTAATAAAGAGGTACCAAAGGGATCAGGACCAACAAAGGTGTTCGTACAAAGATCCAAATTGTAGGTTATCATTTGATGGTCATTCTTTCACGTGTAATGGACTCAGACATATGGAATTATATTTCCCATCAACAATGTAGAGGAATGTACTGAGGCAGACTAAATTTGATCATAAGTAGAAACCAAATGTATATTCAAGAGAGCTGAAAATTCAAAATTGATTTGCAGCTTTGCAGGTTGAAGATGGATCATCATATACCAAGAAATATCCAAACTATAATTCCTTGTTAGATATGAATTCAAATACTTGGTTAAAGAAGGGAACAAAAGGGTTGGGTGTGTTTGTAGAAATTGAATTCAAGGCATCAGATCACACGATGAAATGGATCATTAATAGTGGTTACACTTCCCACATGATGGGAAATAATGATCTAGTTACTAGAGCAAGGTATGATAAAGAAGTTATTTTATGATTTTTAATGATTAGGTATTGAAAATTATTTGTTCAGGAAATTCCAAGTGTGGAGGAAAAGACCTGAGGAGAGCAGATGTCTTAGTTTTTGAGGGGCTTAGTCACAACATGCATAGTATCAGGGAATTGTGTGTTTTAGGGCATGCCATATGTTTTTCCATGAAATTATGTATCATCAATGAAAAGGATGGTGCTATTATCTTGCAAGGAAAGAGTACTAATGGGAATATCTATCTCGTGAGTGGAGAAAAAGATATGTGATTTATGTCCATGGATGATGAAAACAAGATAAGGCATAAGAGTTTTGGCCACATAAGTCAAGGATCCTTAGAAGATCTAGTGAAATATGATGCATCTATAAATCTTCCTAGATTATCAAGTGATCTTACTCATACAAGTGATTCCTTCTAACAGGGTAAGATTATTATAAATACATATAATTTAATAGAGAATAAGTGAACAATATTACTTGAGTTGGTTCATATTGATGTTGTGGGCCAATTTTTCCAAGGGCTACTGATGGGAGGAGATATTATGTTCTCTACATTGATGATTATAGTAGAATGACATGGGTATAAATTATCACCCCAAAATCTGAAGTGTTCATTTGAATTATGAGATATCCAAGGTAATATGAAAAGATGTTTAGTCAGAAAATCTAGATGATTCAAATATAAAATGGAACATAATTCACAAATATCCAAGGGAAGGATTATCTTGAGAAATATGGGATAAGCCATCAAGTTTCAGCAGTAAGAACTCTATTATAGAATAGAGTATTTGGGAGAAGAAATCAAATTTTGGACAACGTGGATAGAAAAATCTAATTAAAAAAGAAATTCTAGAGAAATTTAGGAAAGAATTTGTAATGATAGTCGTATACACTTCAGACCAAGCATTACATTTTCCAAAATAAGAGGAGAATCCAAATGAGTTATGGTATGGAATGATTCCATCATTCAAGTAATTTAGAATATTCAAAACTAAATGTTTAATTCTTAATGAGGAGAAACATAGGAAATTTTAATCCCTTGGGGATAAAGGGATATGTTTTGGCTACTCAAAGAAATGAAAATCATATAAATGTTTCAATAAGTGGATGAGAAAGATATTTGACATTCATAATGTGATTATAGTGTAAAATGAATAGAATCTTCAGAAAATACATGACCAGACTCAGGAGGACAATGATGAAGAGATGAGTAGATCAGGAGATGCTCTAGCTCCAGAGGTTGATTCAGAAGAAGAATAAGATGAAGAGAATTGATCAGTGTCTTCCCAAAGACTAACAAGAAGAGATGAAATTGATAGGAAGAACATAATTGGTGATCAGACAACACCAGTGAAGACAAGAAGAATGATGTCTCTACAAAAATCATTATATTTATCACAAGTGGAGAAAAAAATATTTGATGAAGCATCTGGAGATGAGAATTGGGTTTAGGAAATTAACAAAGAGCCTGAAAAATTTGAAAAGAATCATTCATTGGAAATTGTTTCGATACCATCATACAAGAATGTTATCAATAAAAAGTGTGTCTTTTGTAATAAAATGACTGAAGATGGTGTTTTAATTCAAAACAAAGCATGATAGGTGTAGAAGTGGTACTCACAGATAGAGGGTATTAATGTCGATGAGATATTTTAACCTGTTACAAGGCAAGAGACAATCAGACTATTTCTTTCCATAGCAGTGCAAAGAACGTTTAAGGTTTTCCAGATCGATGTCAAGTCATCATTTCAAAATGGTGTTTAGGAAGAAGTTGTCTAAATTGAGGAATCATATGGATTTCTCATTAATGAAGATGAGAATATAAATTTTCAGCTGAAGAAGGATTTATAATGCTTGATGTAAGCACCAAGAGCATGGTATTAAAGGCTAGATCAGTTTCTAAAGAAACTCATTTTCCAACGTGGTGTAGTTGATTAAAATATGTATTTTAATAATTGAAATTGTAAAAATATGATAGTGATGGTTTATGTTGATGAAATAATATTTGGTGGATCAGATGAAGCACAATATAGATAGTTTTCTCAATTCACGAAGAGCGAGTTCTAAATGTTGATGATTAGCGAGTTACAATTTTTCCTTGGATTAAAGGTGACCCAATGATGGAATGTAACTTTTATTTCCCAGTCTAAATATTCCAAGGAGGTTTTTAGAAGATTTTGGATAGATAATTCCATATATATGAAAACTCTGGTTGATACTCAGCTAAAACTATGATGGGGTGATAAAGGCAAGGTAAGTAATGCCACAGAATATAGGAAAATCATTGGAAGTCTATTGTACGTAACAGCCACATGGCCTGATATTGTGTTTTCCACATGCCAAGAAACACTGTATTAAAGCAGTCCTAAGTATATCCAAATGATTATAGTAAAAATAATTCATCAGTATATCAAGGGAATAATGGATTATGGTCTAATGTATAATGACATATCTCAGCCAAAATTATTGGGATATACAGATGCGGATTTGTATGGTTCAGTAGATGATAGGAAATCTACATCAGTAGGTGCATTTTATCATGGAGGGTTGTGTATTTCTTTTTTAAAAAAGAAAAAATATTTCATTTCATTAAGAAACACATAAGTTGAATACATTTTGACTACTGAAGCTTGTACATAGCTATTATGGATGAAGCAGCAGATTGAAGAAATGGAAATTGAAGATAAATATCTGATCAGATGCTATTGTGATATTTCAAGATCTATAAATCATAGAAAAAATCCAGTACATCAATCAAGAACAAAGAACATTGAAATGGAATATCATTTTATCAAGTAGAAGGCGGAGTAAGGGTTTCTGAATTTGGATTATGTGCCTATAGAACAATAAGTTGTGGAAATTATGACAAAAGGCCTTAACCAAAGATGAATTTGAAAGTCATCAACTAGCTCTAGGATTCTATTTGACTTCCCACACTTGAAAAAGTGTGTATATGAGTCCACTCACCTTGAGGTATGATATGTCTTTCCATAATGTGTTGATATGTATTCATTACCATTTTGTAGAAAACCTTGGAGTGTATTCAGGTTCGTTGACAAAGGGGTAGAAAGTGTGACTATTATAGGGGGAGAAAAGACTTGGGGAGAAGCTTTTAAGTTGAGTAGCGAGATAGTGGAGTTGAAGCTGAGATGATGCTATTAGAGGGGCTATAGCTTAAGTAGAGCATTAACTCTAACGATGATTGAAGTGATCGATCAAAGATTAGATATCACGATAGATGAGGTTTATAAGGAAATAAGTTTATTGGTATCAGTATAGTATAAACAATTGGTATCATAAATGAAGTGATTCATTGATGAACTTTTCATTCTACTCTTGTTTCTAACGCTGAACATTTCTCATGTGGGCTTAGAGTATAAGGTGAGTGAATCTGTAGTCGCTATCTAAATCAAAAGAGCTGAATGGTGGTTGATGATGGAAGGAGTATTAATGAGGTATAAAAATGTTTGACATTGTTATGAGAAGAGTTTTCAACATACCCAATGTGGAATATTTTTTGGAAAAAATACCTCATGGTGTCCTCTTAGTATGTTTTCGGTGTGGTTGTGTTTTTTGACAAAGCTAAATGACCACAAATGAGGATGGTTGGTGTTTACGAAAGATAGGTTTTTATGGTGGCACAATTTCCCAATGCCTGCCATATTTTTTAGGCCTCAAAATTCAGAGTTTGATGTTGGAAAAGGATGTATTTCTTCATAGGAGCAAATAGTATGATGAATTTTGAAGAAAATTGGAAAATGATATGAATCCTGTTCCACAATTCCTGGACCGCATACCATGTTCTAGGAACGGTATGTGGAGCGGCGGGAATAGTACAATAGAGCCGTTCACAAAATTGAAAAAGGTTTCTCATGGAAGGAAATGTGGTACATGGATGGATTGATGTTGGAAGAGGAGATCATCCATGTAGGAACAAGGATAGTACGCGGAACTGATAGGAAAAATGGTTTGTGGGTGGCGTGTGGTTCGTGGTAGAAAAAGGATCAATATGCGGTGGAGGCTGAATCGAAGATTTTTAAAATATTATATTATCATATTTTGGAGATATATTTGAATATATAATAATGTATAATCCCACCAATTACTGTAGATACCGAATTTCAGTAGAGAACATTTTTTTGGTCCAGGATTTCAGAAAATCCTGAATGAGGATTACGGGGGAAATTATAAAAATATAATATTGTTCACGCAGAAGTAATTCTTCCAAATGTGTTTTTGGGGATTCTTAAACCATAAAGGAAGTAAAGTATGTAGAGGAGGATGTCCTATACGTGGAATAATTTTACTCAGTTCATGGAGGAGGAATCTCCAGTATGCGATATAGAATTTTGCAAGCAGTACGTAGTGGGGAATCTCTGGTTTGCGGATGCCAAGGCCATTCGCAAACCGATAACATTTCACAGACAGAGGGTAATTTGCAGAGGCAGAGTGAAGGAAGCGGTATGCAGAGGTGATAGAGGTGCATGGAGGGGTTGTTCCATATACCAAACCCAGAACACAGTACGTATGAGAATATGGTGTTTCTCAATTTGTACAAGGAATATTGAGAATGCTTCAAATCAGTTTTTGAAAGGATTTTTCGGTACCTAGTAGTACTCAGGAAGGTGGAATTCATCTACAACTGGTAAAGGAACTTCAACAGAGCATCTACCTATAATTCAGGATGTAGAAATTTCTGAAAATTAGGGGACCTATATGTCCATAAATTGTGTTTGACCTACAAGTTTATAAATTGTGGGTGGATTCCTTTCGAAGAGCAGTGAGCAGAAAAAGAGAAAGACAGTGACCCCTTCCACCGACAGTCATCCAGAGAAAGAGGCATATGGAGTGGCCCTTGGATATGCAGTGGGAAGACCATAAAAATTGTAATGGTAGTGATATTGGGCATAAAATATTTAGTCTGAACATTGTACTCATTATTAGATGCGATCTTTAGTGAATTTAGTACATCGGCACATCGCCATTGTATACTCCTTGGACGTAGCCCAGTGAGGGTGAACTAATTAAAAATTGATGTGTTTTATGCATGATTTCATATTGGTTAATATATTTCTATGGGAGGAAGAGAGAACTGATTTTTTATTAACAATGAAAAAATATTAATAAAGGAAAGAGTATTAATCTGTCATGCCCTGGGTAACCCCCCCTCAGGGTACTGACCTAGTGGACCTAACAATGATGAAAATAATACATTTATTACAATGATATAATATTATAAATTACATTTACTATATCATGTATTTTAATATCTTTCTAAAAAAGAGTAAACTGGATTATAAAAAAAATAAGTACATTTATTCCTAAAAATATTAAATAATTGTTTCAAAGATGACAATAAATTTTATATAAGGTCATAATACCCAGATTTTTAGAAAGTTAAAAATATCATATATTAATAAAATAGGAATTAAAATGATAAAAAATTATAAAGATAATATTATGATAAAATATGTTTATGATCCAACCATGGGAATGTAAGTTACTATGATAACACTTAATGTGTTCAAGTAGTGAATACTACATAGAGTGATAAATTGTTTTTATTTTCAAAATATTATTTAAAAATATAAGGAGGATATTTTTAGTGATTTGGATAAAATTATAAGGTTGATTTATAATTTGTAAGGATTGAATATTTATTTTATCTATCCTGATATAAATAATAACCTAGGATATAGTCATCACTCTTTGAAATATATAAGCACTGAAAATAATGATAATAAAATTGCGTACTGTGAAAATTAATATCATTATAACATGCCTTTAATAATAGTAAAAGTGCGTAAGTATATGAATAGATGTCTGTGGAAGTGATTTAGGTATAATGTATGAAGAATTATAATATTTCATAATGTAGAACACAATAACACTAAAATTGAAGAGAAGTTATTTTAGGCGTTCTAATGAAATGTACGTGTTGAAAATAACTATTTGATGATAAAAAATATATAATAGGAGGTGACATAATAATATCACTATAGATGATATAAATAAATAGGGGATATTTATTTAATTTAATGAGATATCATCAAAGAAATTTTCGGTACATTTCTAAACATGTTACGACACACTTTTTTCGGTATAGAATGAAAATAGAATAATGTGGTTGATGTCAATATATATTTCAAGAGGAAAAAGTAGTGATGATATGTATAAAGAATGATGAATTATGAAAAAGGTATTCTATGATATGTAAATTATTATGGAGGGAGAAACTTGGAGACAAAATGAAATGATTTTTATGATAAGGGATATGAGAAATTGCTAACCCTGACATGAACTATTTTGGTAGTGACATTGTAAAGATCTGACAAAAAAACATTACATGATCTTGCGTTTTGGGATAATAAATCACTTTCTTGAATCCTAATAACTTTTTAGGTCTAGAGTGTTAGGGATTTATTAAAACAATTACATTACATATGAATCATTGGAAAAAAATATAAGTTTTTCCACAATAAACTAGATTCATAAGTTCATAGTCTAGTATTCACTCACGATAGACTTTTTTAATTTAATAACACTTTATTTTATTCAAATATTGACATCATAATAGTTTAGACTCATCCCTAGGCCTTTTGAAAAATATTTTGAAGCATGGTATACGCACAAAAGAACCTTATAGGATATTAAGGAAAGAAAATCATTTGACCATTGAAAAACATGAAAAACCAAAAACTTATTCCCATTTTCATAGTAAAAAATTGAGAACATAAATAAAGAAGACTATCTATTATAAAACACAATTTACTCAAAGAAAAATTTGAAAAAAAACATAATAAGAAAATATAGACCCTTGTAATCATTATAGTATATTATATTAATAAAATGTGTTAACTAGTGTTACAAATAACCAGAGAGTAGAAAAAAAATACGAGAAACCACCATAGTTAACTTGATCCATACTGCATTTTAATAAAAATGAAATTTCCCAATTCTTTGGAGAGTTATATCGACCACACATATGATATAAGCTATATCGAGTGCACCCATCATAGAAGACATATTTGAACCACCCACAAATATTTATAATTATAAAGTACTTGGACACGAACAAAAAAATGTAATCTTACACATTTTCATCATAAATAATTTGAAAATATATTTTGAACCCATAAGGATATCATATTGAATATTCATATAAAAATAAGGTGAAATATATCATTCTTGAGAAAAATCTTTAAAATGAAAAAAAATCAATAAAAACACTTTGGAAAGGATTTTATTTGAACATAATCAAAGAAACCCGTAATTTATGCTTTAAAAAAAATGAAAATTAATGATGGTGGTAAATTCTTCTCATGTCATATAATTTAAATAATTTTCATCTCTTATACAATAGAAAACAAGACTCAAAATTGAACTATGTGAAAAATTTAAAATAAATCCTTTTTAAAACATTTTAACAAAATTATAATATCTTTTTATTTTAAATTTAACATCCAATTAATCATAAATAATAAATTTATTGAAATATTTTTGAGAACATAGAGATGGGAGAAAATAATAATTATTAAAACATAAAAGAAGGATTTTTTAAACAAGATCTTTAGTGCTTGATAACTTTTGATACAAAGAAACATTGATGGATAGAACATTGAATAAATTTATAAACCCCTTAATTATTTTTAGAATCGTGATAAAATTAAATCTTGTAGCCAATTTATACATCTAATAAAATAAAACATGTGTTGAAAATAGTTTAAGTATCAAATAAAACAAAATTAGAATAAAAATACCTTTCCTTGAGACTCACTCATCAGATACATTCTTTATCATTTTGAATAATAAACATAAATTAATTTTTTTACTTATTATATTTTTTTCATTTTTATGATACATTTTATTCTATTTATTATCATTTTGTATTAAATTTCATAATCAATAAACATCACATCTAATGTTTTCATGATATTCAATTCATATGTCCAGAATGACTTGAGTAGGGCGACTATGGTAAAATAAACCATTATTATATCATTTTAAAGAAATATTAAACATTATATCATTTTTATTTTTAGTATTTATATATATTTTATAACCCACTATATATGTTGGTTATATAAAATTAATTACATTACAATCAGAGAGATGGTGGGTCATACATATTCTTGTGTATCATTTCTATTATTCAACGATCATGAGGGAAAGAATGTATGTATCATTTTATTCTTATAGAAATATTATTTTATCATAAAGATAATATTATTTATATAAATACACTTATAAATTCAACACATGTTTGGAGTTTAAGAAAAATAAAATACATCTATTTATGGAGGTAGTCTGCATGTACACATGTGCATTGTTTTTTATTTTTCGTTAGATAATAATGAAATAAGCAGAATATTTATTTACCACTTTTTAAATGAAATTTGTATATTATATATTAAGTTATTTTGTTTTTTATCCATTATTATTACCATCTATAAGAGTTCACGATGAATAATGAAATACAACATTTTGTGAGTCAATAGTCCATATGTACACGTGAGTGATGTTTTTATTTTTAATTAGATTGTTAAGTAGAGGAAAAAGTGTTGTAACATTGACATAGTAATATTATTATACATTTGATATAATGATGTTATTATATGATTATTTTCAATTGATATTTAAAGGTGGTCAAAAAATTAATAATAAGAAAATTCCCAGTCAATAACAATATATCTTATTTTTGACAACCTCATTAGAATATAAAAAAGAACTTTTACATTGGTATTCAAAATAAACTAGGACTATATGAAATGAGGAGGAAGTATAGGAATATATATGGTAATTTCATGCATAAACTATAGTGCTAATATGTGTGGGTATGAGAGGAAAATATATTCCCTTTTATAATTTATGGAGTGAACAAACATTGAATTTCTCAAAATATTAAAATATTATTAATTGATTTTATTGGAAAAGGGACCCATAAGAAAATAAAATATAAGAATTAGGTGATAATTATTGAAATAAATATATTATATAATAAAATGAGATAAGTTGTCCTTATCATTCAGTTTTAAACCTGGTTACCGTGATTTATCCTATTACAGTGGAAAAATTTTATACCAAAGTTACTATTCAAAAAGCCAAAAATGATATTTACCTGATTAATAAATTAAAAATGATGATCTAAAAATTGTAATAAATTTTATAAAATTAAATTTATCTATGTGGATGAAATTAAATTTATATAATCATAAAAAACACAATTAGAACTTGTATTTATAGAAATGTATTTTAGGCATAAAACTAAATTGGCATTCATTCCATGCATAGTAAATAATACAAAATGAATGTTATAATAATAATTTAAAAACATAATCTATACATTTAATTTTAAAAATTACTCAGCAGACGTTAATATAATTTATTATAATAAAATCACATTTTTTCATTAAAATCATTTTTTAGACAAATGTGTTTTTAATCCCAAAAAAAGAAATAATAACAAAATCAATTATAATATTGAATATTGAATAATTTATAATTAATATTTTTATTTATAGTTAAGGTAGAATTATGTTACATTAATATAAAATATAAAACATTATGTATTATTTTCAATTACTTTATTTAATGAAAATAATTACTAGTTTAAAAAAAATATGTATTTTTATTTCCACATAAAAATTAAATTTTTTAGAAAAATTCTAAAACCTCGCCCTATGATACCATATACATGATTACATCAAAAACATATAATCATTTACTCATAAAAATATTATAAAATGTTAGAAATCAGAAATAATTTTTATTCATAAAAAGAAACCAAAACCATTTTTGAAGAAAATTTATTTTGAAGCATAAAATGACTTTATCCACATTCCAATCCAAAAATCCATTTTTAAACTAATTATCATTCATTAAATTGGGTATATATATATAATATAATTATATCAGTATAGCCATATATAAATATTGATAATTATAATCTGTTATGATAAAAATACATTGTTCACATTTAAATAGTACTATAAAAAATCAATTTTAACTTCATAATATTTTATTTTCATTTACAACCAATTGATAATCAATGAATAAATTTATGTTAATATTTTTGAATTAAATAAAATCAATATATATATTTCGTAATATGGCCATTCCGATACATAACCACAAACCAATGGCTCGATAATAATAATTATAATTAAATAACATGTTATCATATTTTTCCTACTTGATGTTACATGTAAAAAAAGATATGAAATATAGTATTTAATAAAACTAAATACTAAAACCAGTACTTATTACATTATACCCCCTTAAAGAAATTTTTCCCTCAAAATTTTATATAGTTTCAAATAGAAAGTGTTTAAAACATGTTCAGAATCAATTTTAAGAAGTGGCAGAAAAAACATATGATCATAAAGGAAAAACAATTTTTTTAAATATACATTTTTTGAAATATTTCTCATTAAAAGTGTTACTAAAAAGTAATATCAAAAAGTATGAAAATAAAATATTAATGTATTCTAGAATAACACATAACCATGTTTCCCAAAAATGAGATCATTGGAAAGATCTGAAAATGTGGACATACAAATAACATCTTTTATGGGAAAATTTCTAAGATATAAGAAAACATAAATTTATGAAAAATGATCATAAAAAGGGAAAAAATTATTTCAAGTTAATTTTTCTAGAGTGGAGTTATTTCATTACCATCGGGATAAAGAAAAAGATAAAAAAATACATACATGATTTCTTTGCTATTCATAAGGAAAATTATATCCATTAGTTGAACATTAATTAATTCCCACTTCGATCTCATCACTTACTACTTGAAGTAAATATTCAAGAAGTATTTTAATTTCTAAATCAACAAAAACAAATTCTAATGGATAACGTAATCCAAAAAAGGTTAAAAATTTATTCCTCTAATATGTAGACATTAAATAAAACAAACATTTTTAAGGAAAGGACATATAATATCCAATAAAAATAAATACATCATTTGATTTAAAATACTCAATAAAAAATCACATAAAAACATAAAAAATTCAACAAATAACTCTCCAATATAATCATGAACATGTTCAAAGACCAAATTTGAGGGAATTAATCACATTTTATTCCAATATCAATTTAACATTTACCTCAAATAAAAACTAGTCACTGAAAATGCCATATACCCAAATATATAAATGACAAAATCATATAATCTTAAAAATATCATAATATTCTTCCTAAATTATTTCAATTTATATAAAGACAAAATAAAATAATACATTTTTCCAAAATATATTTCAACATTTATTCCTGGAAAAGAATTATCTTAGAAAAAAGTATTTCCATTTATCTTAATCATATAATGTTCCCAAAACTGTGAACTTGTATAAAAATAAAATTAATCACATAGTCACCAGATCATATTTCATTACAATTGATATTTATATAATAGATTATATGTTCCCAACAAAAATGAAGAACATCTTAAAAAATAATCACAATATCAAAATCAAGCTTCATCCATTAAATTTTTACATACAACTTATTTTTTTTAATTATTTAATCTTTTTTGAATATTATTATATTAATTTAAAATAAATATTGACCCAAAGTTTTATTTAACCCTCAATTATATGTTTTTAAATTAATGTCTCTAAAAATATGACATTTCCACTAAATTACCTTTCAAAGGTATTGATTCCTTAAATTTCAAAATATATAAAAAAAGTGTAATAGACAATAATATTTTAGTGTTTCATGACCCCCCATATCCTCTAGAATATACCATAATATTATTTTTAAAATACCACAACTTCATTATTCTAAAAACAGATTAAATAAACACATCTTATAATGAAATTATTTATTAAAACATTAAAAATTCATTGTTATATGATACCTAAATACTACACTTCGACAATATGAAATATTAAGCCTTCCTAGATTCATCAATTTCAATTCAATAATGAATCATAATTAATTTTTATGAATAGATATTAGTAAAAATATACCATTGAAATATTGATCACCATTAATTCATATCCAAATTCAAATGTCTGAGGTCCTATGATATGTACATTGGAGTCCCTAAAGTATCATGATACCTAAAAACCTTTAAGTGTTTATCTATTTATTTTATCCATTTGTAGTTGTTACCTATCAATTGAAAAGGATGTTAAAATAGATTAAAAACTTCTAAGTAATTAGGGGTTTAGAACATCATGTATTGAAATATACAACGAAAATTGTTTTCAATAATTATGTCAGATATAATTTTTCTTGAGTTTTTTAATTATGGAATAGAACCTATGATAATCAAAAAATTATGATAAAAATGAAATATATATTCTTCCCCCATATCACACTCTTTTATATCTATATACATGACTAATATCCCTTTTTTAGGATCAACCATTATAAAACCCCGATAATATCCCATATGATATAAAAAAATGAGAATGTATGAAAATTTCATTTTCCTTAATATATTTATATGTATTCTACGGTTTATTATAATATCAAATAATAGAAGAATATTATTATATATTATAAATTGTTTTTCCTGCTAGTTAAATGTTTAATAAGTTTTTGGCATACTTTATATAACTTTTTTAATTAGCATTACAAGTGAATCCTCTGGTAAATAATAGGGATATTGGTTTAGTTTCCATATGTAATAAAGAATATACTTTTCCCTTATAATTATTTTTGGTCCAACAACTAAAACATTCATTAAGTAAATAAGAGTGAAAATATAAATGTTTCTTGAATGTATTACTCTTTGAAAACCTCAATTTAATCTATAGCACCATATTTTTATATCCTTCATAAGTTTTCATCAAAATATGTGAAATAATATTTCCCACTCATCCTGAGGCCCTTGGATTTTTTTTTGAAAAACATGGATTAACATAAAATATTTGTAAGGGATATAATAAGAAAATAATTATTCTAGTTATAAACTTAAAAATCTATAAAAATATTTCCATTTCCCAATAAATATTTTTGAAAAAAATTAAACATTTACACTTTATAAAATATAAGATTCCTAAAATAAAACCATTAACTCCCTCATTTATTAATTTGAATACATGTAACATTTTACAATTCAATGAAGATCCATATGAGGATAAAATACTATATAATCTATATTAGTCACACCTATTGTATATGTTGTGTTATGGTCACCCAAAATGATCAATAATGATTAACAAACACAAAATAAAAAAATAAATATTACCCATATTCATCATAAATCACATGAAAAAAATATTTTCAACCCAAAAGCAAAAACATTTACATTAATTTAAAAACTTAGGGAGAAATATCCATTCTTTTCAAAACTCATTAAAATGATAAACTCACAAAACAATTTTGAAATGATTTTATTTGAAATCAAACATCAGAGAAAGTAAAGGAATATTAAATCTCGTGAAATTTCTTGATGTTGTGAAATTCCACTCAAGTTGTATATCATAAAGATAAACATTATTTTACACTTTGATTAAAAATAGTCAAAAGTTACCCATGCATAAAATGTTAAAATGATTCCTTTTAAACCATTGTATAGAAATTAAACTTCGGTGGATAGTAATATTTAACAACCATTGATACACAAATAATAATTTTTTGAAACATTTAGGAGAAAATGAGCATGTAATAAAAACATATCAAATAGAAACATTAAATGGGTTTTCAAAAATAATCTTCCATATAGCTACATAACTATTGAATCAATGAAATATAAATGAATATAACTTTGAATGGATTTTTAAATAATTAATTTTTATTGAATAATGATAAAATAAATCCATGAGTGAGATTATAATTTTGTTTCAGCTTGAAAAATTAATATTAAATTAATTTTTTCTATATGGTAAAATTATAATTACTTCACATTAATTTAAAATTAAAACAATAATATTTAAATATTATTTGTATTGTTATATATCATTAAATTTTTTAATTTTATTTATAATAATTTATAATTCTTATTCTTATTTTCAAACATTGTCAAAATTTATTTTTTTTATGTTTTTGAGATTACCCTTATGTGATATTACATTTAACATTACATAAGTTTTCAAAAAATATTATTAAATTTATGTAAGTGTGGTCTTACCTTGATTCCTGTTTTTTAAAATCTCATTGTAACCCTAAAAACTTCTATTTTTCCCTTATAGTGGACTTATAATTTTTTTCTATATTTATATAAGTTCTCTCTGTCCTTTTGGAAGTATTAGATAGTTTTTTCTATAATTACATAAGTTATATCTCCCTTGATTAAAGTTCTATTATACCCTTATATGAAATACATAATTTTGTTCTTAATTTCATATAATCACTTATTAAATAGGATTTACCATTACACATGACCATAATCATCCTTTTTTAACATTTCAAATAGGTTTTTTTATGGTTTTTCTAGATTTCACCACCCATACTTATCATTATATATTCCTTTAAATAGAATATGTAAAGTGATTTAACCCTTATAAATGGTTTCAAAAAATAGATTTTTTTTAATGAAAACCCTTAAACATTAAATACGTACCCTTATACAACTTCTGAAATCTTGTACTTTCCCTTTTAGCGACATCCAAAAATCAAAACAACCATGATTAAATGTGTTAAATGACTATTTTGAATGTCTCTTATTTCTTGGGTCATCATCCAAAAGGTTTTACTTTTCTCTACAGCATGACCCCAGCTTGGCAGTGCAAGATCCTTTCTTTACGGAAGAAGAATTCATCAGCTGGTTCACTTCTTTTATCAGTTTTCATATATGTAGAATCACCAGTATTTCCTCACAGGCTTTGACCTTTCATATTACATGTCCACACTTATTTGATATAGAAGCTCATATTCCACTTGGTTTTAGACATGTAAGCATCGTCCTCTATAAAATGGTCTAGAACTATCAAGATAAGAATGAATCATCAGTCTACCATGAGGATATTTCACATTTCTTCAAAAAAAGCCACATGGATATTTCATGTGACCTCAAAACAAACCTATCATTAGTCTTTTTACTGTCACTGAAAAACCATCCTACCATGGGTATTTTTCATGTGACCATAAATAAACCAACTGAATTAGTTGTTTTTAAGTGACTGTATGAGTCATCTTCAATCTACTTCAAGTATGTGATCATTACTTGAAATATTAACCGATCATAAATATTATGACTTATAGTCACATAACACAGATGTACATTTAAATAATTTTTTTAAAAAAAAGATCCATATTTTACATCAATCTGTATTTTTTATTTTTTTTGGTAAAATGTTCAACTAAAATGTTTGTAAAATTACATTTATCATTAAATTTATTTATATAATAAATATTTTTCAAATAAATTTGTGTAAAATAATTTGAAGAAAAGTTATCATGGTAATATTTGTGGAGTTTCTGATAATTTTTATTATACTGTACTATTAAAATTTTGATTAATCTATGGAATATATGATTTTCATCATGGTTTTTTTAATTATTGCAACAATTTCTATTTATTCTAATAAACATATTGAAATATGTTTTATTATGTTAAATGATGTAACTAAAATATGTAAAATTTATTCATTGAATATATGAGAAATTTATAAAGGTAATAAAATGTATCAATATTTTAAATGTTTCTATCCATTGAATGGTGGTGCTGAGTTTCGAAAACTCTTAGTAAATAAGAATTTGAGGATGTAGTGAGATGACCATTATTGATCTATGAATACATAAATATCAAGGGAGGTATAGTATGAGACGTAGAATTTTCTTGATACATGAATAATAGCTTCTTCAACAATTGTTCCATTAGTGTAATCATACTTGGTGCTCTATGTTTTAATATATATTTTTTATAAGAGAAAATATCATTGAGCTTTATCAAATTCATCATCTTCCTACTCTCTATTAATCATCATTTGAATGGATTTCTTCATGTTTTTATGTTATTATTTGTAATTTTTTGTTGCAATTTATTTTTTCCAAATAAAAGTAAAATCATTCGTGTTTATTATAACAACTAAAATTAAGGTTATTGGGTTTAAAAACCCAAATAATAATCAAGTAAAATTAGGTTGTTAATCCTATAAAATTTTAGGTATTGGGGGAGCCTATAGGTTTATAAAAAAAGGGTTTTAAAATAGGTTATCACACCTTAAAAAATGAGGATTCTTAGTGGGAACTATTATTATCACCGATTAATATTGATTGAGTAGTGGACTAGGATATTGTTGATCTTAACCACAATACAAATAGTATGCTTATATTTTATTTTCTCATGCCTTAATTTCTGGACACAAAAATTGACTTTTGGTTCATACAGTAATAATACCTGATTTCTTATTTATTTTATAAGTTATAAATTACTATTAACCCCTTATAATACATTACTTTCATTTATTATAACCTAAAATTTTATACACCACACATAATAAAACATTTTTTTTTAAATTACTTAAGTTTCAATGATGGAAAATTGAGACATGAAATCCCTTTCATTGAGTCCAGATCATCACATATTTTCTTTATCTTACATAAATTGATATTAATATAATTTATTATCTTAAAAACACATTTCAAGTATAAAAATAATTTTTAAAAAAAATAAGATTCTTTAAGAAAAAATGAACTTACACCAAAATCAAGAAGATAGAATTTATAAATGAAATTAAATAGATTATTTATCATTAATTTAATGTTATTTTACTTTATAATAAAATTTAAAAAATAATTGGATTTTTTCAGTTTTTTAATTTTATGAGAAGGAGTGACAGTGTAACACCCAAAGGTTTTATAAAAATAAATGGAAATGTATGAAACTTTGTTTTATGTAGATATTTAGAACTATCATTTAAACACAATTTTTCTACTTCTATGGTTCGAATTTCGATAAATGGTCATCTAAAATTTTGATCAGTAAGTTATATAGATCCTAACGGAACCAACGTGATTTTTTGGTGAATAGTAAAATAACTTTATGAATAGAAATATAACCCTAATTAATTTTAAGTTTTCTTATTATGATATTGGATTAAGACATTATGATAGTGACATCTTGGTTACTTTTCCAATGTGATATAAAAGCAGTTATAGAATTAAAATTGATAATTTTTTAATAAGGAATTATTTTATATAAAAATTAAATTAATAATATTTAGGAAATTATTTTAAAAAAATGGAGTTAGTTTTTGAATTATACACATAGGGAAATGGTTAGGGTGATTTTTTGAGATTTTTATAAAATACTGAATTTTATTTATAAATAGTGAAATACGGAAAATACTGTATATTCAAATTATCAGCAAATACACTATTTATGACATTATAAGTAATGAAATACCACATGGTTAAAATGAAGATTCCATTATTACTATTTTGGGTAACACTAATTTAGGCTATTCATAGCATTGAGAATTATATTATAATAATGATTAGAATAATTTAAAATACCTCCTCTCCTCCACCATAAATAGCACCCTAATTTCCCTCTTCTACCCACACCTCTCAAGCCTTGAGACTTACCTATGTTCTACACAATACTCCTTCCATGTATCTTCCACAAATCCTAGAGATTCTGGTCTCATCAAAAGGCTAAAACTGAAGGCCTTAAGTAGGATGTCAGGGAGAAGAGATCAAGAAAAAAACAACAACTTTTGTTTTCTTTCTCTTATTTTCAATTTTTTTCTTATTCTTATTATTTCCTTTCCATACCATATCTAAGAAGAACGAAAGATCCAGTACATTATATATTTTTTATTTCATCATGTTAATGGAATATTCACCATTATACCTCTTCTCCTCTCTTACTCATTCAAGAAATTAAAACACCGTCCATGATGATTTGATTTACTGACTTCGTGGACAATGTGATTTCAACTTCCTCTACATCCTTCAAGATAGGTCATGAAACCATTTTTATGGTTGAACCATATTATAATTTATATATTATATATTATATAATGTTCTGGAATCATTTTTACACATATTATAGATTTATGAAACAAAATGAGTTCTTTACGATCGATGAATCACCAAGATGGCCTAAATAATATCAATAATGTTTTAACTTAGGAATCATTATTTCTCTCAGAATTCGAGGATGACCTCCTTGATGGGAGGTTCAAACGTTCCGATCAGTTTCTAATGGGTTTGTTCGTATAACCGGAAACATCCAATGATTCCACATCCATTTGGACATGCTTTCCAAAGGTAGGCGCTCATTAGTTTGTGGACTGATAAGGCTTAGTAATTTGCATTGGTCGAGAGGATGGGAGGTCGGACTCATCACACCTTTTTGAGGGGAATTATTTTCTACTCTGGGACTCTCTTTATAGATTTATGTTATGATCGTGAATCCATATTACATTACCAAGTATAAAATGAGATTTTCCTTTAGATTTGACAATAAATGATCAAATATGTAATAAATTTAGAGAATGTTTTATATATATTCGAGGTTCTTAATCAATAGAGAATCATCTGTATTTATTAAAGATTCTTGGTCAATGGTATCCTTTTGCATATTTATATAAATGTCTCTTGGTCATTATGATGACCATGCTGGTTTCAAAGCCACTCAGTCGGTTACTTGAAAGATATTGTCATTCTGGAGGACATGGATTATTTTAGAGTTGGGATCGAACCCGCAGATGGGCTACATACGTATCCTTTGTTTTGGAAAAGGAATCAGAACCCACGTAGTTCGAGTAAAGGAGTATGATGTTTATGATTGATGGATCAATGAAGGATGTCATAATTACTTTTACCCTCTAAACTCACGTGAGTCATTCTCGTTGTGAGAAACAAGAGGTATTGGTAAAAATTAGACAATTGGGCCATGAAAGATGCAATCATAAGAAATGATGTGGGACTTATGTATGTATGACTTCCCAAAATAGATGAATATTAGGATTAACATCAGAAAAGAAATCCAAAAACATGGTCCATAATGGTATATGTGCTTCATGGAGATTTGAATACTCTACCTTGGGACTTACTCTTGGAAAGGAGGCCCAAAATTAGGAGAGGATTGATGATTGGGTTTTACTCCTGAGAAGGAATCCCAGATCAAGGGTAAATTATGATTGATTAAGAGAAATTAAGACTGGGGCTTACTCTTGAAAAGGAGGCCCAGGTTAAAGGAATTATGACTGGGACTTATTCCTGAAAAAGGAGGACCAGGGTTGGATTCTCTCATCTTAAAGGATGTGGTTGAATGAATGAAATCTCAATCTTTAGTGACATAGAGATATGTAAATACCTATGTTTTGAGGGATATTCCACAAAATTTCTTTCAGATAAAGAAGTAAAATCAATAAATCATTCCATTAATGGCTTTGAAGAGTGTCTTAAACACTAAATCTTTAATAGGAGAGGTGGAATGGCATAAGAGGGGTAAAATGGGCAAGAAGGGCACCCAAAAAGGCAAGGGAGCGCAAGTCCTGGTAGGCGCGCAGGTACTACGTGGGCACGCAAGTCTTGGTCGCACAGGTATACCTTCGCCACATGTAGGGTACTTGCGCGCTGTTCAACTAGAAGGGTAATACATGAGCGACTTTTGGTTAAGGCCTTTATAATCCTCTTGAGGTTCTTCCAGGAGAGGGGCGCACCGATTCTATTGAAGGAGTAAGGCAGCGTGCAAGTGTGGCCATTTCCCTTAAGGGATGGCCACCTAGGCGCGCAAGTGTGGATGAGTTTCAACACTTAGGCCTTCCTCCCCGTCTTTAGATCTTTCGTTCTAGGTATGAAATTACCTTAGAAGTGTTCCAGAAGCTTTGAGAAGAGACTAGGGCACCGGGAGCTCAAATATGAGTTTCTGGAAAAAAAAAATCCTCCGTGAATGGGGGGCCCACAGGGTCTATTTATAGGCTGGAGAAGACCCCGAGCGGTTATCCTTTAGGGCGTGCAAGTATACTTGCGCGGCCATTGTGGCGCGCAAGTGTACTTACGCGACCATTGTAGAACTTGCGCGACCCTTGTAGAATGTTCTTCTTATTCCTTCCTTTGTCAATTTTTGATATTTTCCTAAAGGATGAATCACTTTGAGGTCATGGTATTTCTTTTCAACAGTGGTTAGACTGTGTGACAAAAGGAGCGCCAATAAAAGTCCCCCCTCAGAGTTGGATCTGGAGAGAAAAGATGATTTGATTTCGAGGAAAAAGGAGAAATCATGGATCTTTGTGGTTATTGGCAGTTTAAAGTCATGCATGCCGGACAAAAAAAAGGCCAATGTTTAAGGTTGAAATAGCTTTGACCGAAATGGATTAAAATTGACTCAATTCCTTGACAATTTATCTGAATACATATTACCATACTCAAGTATGAGGGAAAATATGTAAACAATAGCTTAAGAATATTTGAATCTGAGGAATGATATGAAAAAGAGATAAAAGGCATCAGAAGAAGTAGTTTCCAAGAATGAAGTTACTATTATTTAACAAACCCGTTAGGGGGTTGAATTATGCAGGGCCACCTAAGGGCATTGGCTGCATAGTCAAATAAATAGCATCTTTTGGCTAACAAGTCTGTTATATAGACTGTTTATGCAAGGCCGCCTAAGGGAACGTGCTACATAGTCAGGCAAAATAACTCTCAGAAATTTACCTTTCTACTGCTAAAAGCTAGTGGAAGTTTATGGAGATTGAAATTTTCCAAAGTATAGAGTTTGCTGTATGGAAAGAGGTACTTGAATATGGAGAAGATATTTCCGAACAAGATTATCAAAGAACTATATGGATACCACTTCTACGAAAGTCTGACCTAAATGTAGGGAAGGAGAATATAAACCATAGACTTGAATACTTTCAGATCATGAAAAAGGAAATGGGACAAATATGTTAAGGATGACTATTTTTGCGGATCCCTATATACTGTTATTTAAGACCAATAAGAACAAAAGAGGCTTTATTCTCAAGAATGAAGTTACCAATATTTGACAAACCCATTAGGGTGTTGAATTATGCAGGGCCACCTAAGGGAATTAAGTTCATAGTCAGATAATAGTATCTTTTGGATGACGAATTTGTTATGTAGACTGTTTAAACAAGGCCACCTAAGGGCACGTACTACATAGTCAGGTAAAAGAACTCTCAGAAATTTGACATTTTTGTGACTTAAAGTCAAGAAAAGGGGTATGAAGATCTGAAAATATTTAAGGTTAGGATTATGACACATAAAGATGGGTATTGTTCAATGTATACAGAGATACAAAGATCAATGCTAACTATAATCATGTTGTGGCTGGGTCCTAAATGGAAATGTTGGACTTCACTATGTATCCCATAAGGATGGGAATCAATCCATACATAGTTCTTAAACTACAGTTTAATGTCATGTGGGACAAAAGGATTAGAGATATTAGTTTAGGGTTATAGAGCTTGGACCATTGTAAGAAATACACAGTGTGTGTTTTCATGGGGACTTTTCAGCAAAGGGACTGAAAGTGGGATTTTGGGTTAGTCCCAAAGACTTGGGGCTAGATTCGAGGGACACTCGAACGTTCCTACGTATCCCATAAGGATGGGAATCAAGCCCACATAGTTCTAGAAATACCCTTTGTACAAATTTGGTTCGTACATGTGAAGAGTGAAAGGGGACTTTAGTACAATGATGGTTTAACCCAAGATAAAAGGATCAGGCATTTCCATGTCTGCACACATTCTTTTGAAATGAAACATGATTGAAAAATCAATGTAAATAATGGTTCCCTCTCATGTGAGGATATCAAAGAATATTGTAGTTTATTGTCATACTGGACAAAAGTTTTGTATAGTTTAACGTCGTATAAGAAGGACGAAAGTGAACCAATGTAAAGATATTGATTCTAGGGGGGTTTCACGAATTAACATCATATGAGATGGAGGTGAACCGATTTAAAAAGATTGATTTTGGGATTGAAACTTGGGACGTTTCCTACATACCCAGCCTGGAAGGAAAAAATCAAAGTCTGCGTAGTTCAATTAAAAAAATGAATTAATGATCAAGTTGTTCTTGGGGACAACGACCTAAAAAATGATTTTGGGACTTATACATGGTTAGTAGCCCAGAGAGAGTGTTATGGTTGAAGTTTTCTCTAAGATCACGTGAGTCATACTCGGTGTGAGAAACAAGAGTTAGCAACAACCTTAACGATACGTATTTTAACGTCATGTAGGACATATGAATGGACTATGTAGTTTAAAGTCTTGCATTTAGGACTATTGGTGCTGCATAGTTTAATGTCATGTAGTAGGGACAAAGTACAGTTTAATTTCATGTAAGATGTATCAGGGACATTTTGTACAGTTTATTGTCATGTAGTTAGATCGATGGGGACAATACAGTTTAACGTCATGTTGGACAAAAGCAAGAATAGTTTAGGGTCATATGCATGGACCGTTGATGATGCAGTTTAAGGTCATATTGGACCATATTGCAGTTTAAGGTCATACTGGACCATTGTTGTATAGTTTAACATCATATAGCAAGGACAAAAAGCGTGAATAGTTTAGGGTCATATGCATGGACCATTGATGATGCAGTTTAAGGTCATACTGGACCATTGCTGTATAGTTTAACGTCATATATTAAGGACAAAAAGAGCGAATAGTTTAGGGTCATATGCATGGACCATTTATGATGTAGTTTAAGTTCATACTGGACCACTGATGTATAGTTTAACGTCATATAGTAAGGAAAAAAAGCGTGAATAGTTTAGGGTCATATGCATGGACCGTTGATGATGCAGTTTAAGGTCATACCGGACCATTTCCGCATAGTTTAACCTCATGTAGTAAGGGAAAAATGCGCGAATAGTTAAGGGTCATATGCATGGACCGTTGATGATGTAGTTTAAGGTCATACTAGACCATTTTTGTGTAGTTTAACGTCATATAGTAAGGAAAAATTAGGTACTTTTCATTTTATACAAAATACTTCTTAAAAAATCTATCATTGGTTGGAGTAGTGATGAATTCTCCATCAATAGAGATTAATGAATAAGCTCTATTGGAGTAGAACCTATGTATAGAATAAGGTCCTTCCCATTTTGGCACAAGATTGTGAGGTTTCTTTCCTGGTATCATTGGAGTTCTGAGAACTAATACCAATTCTCCCTGAGTGAATCAATGAAGACGAACTTTTTTGTTAAAAGCTCGTGCTATTCGATTCTTATAGAATTCCAAGTGGTGCAAAGTGCACAATCTTTTCTCATCTAACCATTCCAATTCATTCAATTTCTTTTGATATTTCTCATCTGTAGATGACTGATCGCAAATGGCTACTCTAAGCGACAGTAATTGAACTTCAATTGGAAAGACTACTTCCACTCCATATACCAATGAATATGGAGTTGATCGCGTTGCAGTGCGGGTGGTAATATGATAAGCCCATAAAGTGTGAAATAGTTTATCAGGACCTGACTTCTTATCTTTATACACCATCTTTTGCAGTATATTTGAAAGAGTCTTGTTGAAGGCTTCTATCTGGCCATTGGCCGCTGCATGATACCGAGATGAATGGTTGGATTTGATGTTGTATTCTTGATATAATTTTTTCACCTCGGATAAACAGAAGTTGGTGCCATTGTCCGTCAATATGGTATGAGGGACACCAAATCTGGTAATGATGTTAGACTTGATAAAGCTAACAACACATTTAGAACTGACTTCCTTGAGATGTATTGCCTCTGCCCATTTGGAAAAGAAGTCAGTAGCAGTAAGAATGTACTTAAACTTCTTGGCCGTAGCCGAAGGGTAAGGTCCCACCACATCCATCCCCCATGTGGAAAATGGCCACGAGTATTTAGCTGTATAAAGTAACTCTAGAGGTTGATGAATGAAGTTGGAATGTACTTGGCATGAATGACACTTCTTTGTGAAATCAACACAATCTCGTATCATTGAAGGCCAAAAGAATCCAAGTATTCAAATTTGATCAGACAATCTATGTCTAGACTGGTGGGAACCAAGGACACCTGCATGCACTTCTTTCATGACAACCATTGTCTCTTCACCATCAATGCATCTGAAGAGAACTCCATCAAAACCACGTTTGTAGTGAATTTTATCTAGGTGATCTGGGCTATCATAAAGAGTAAAATTGACCACACGTCACCAGATTTGTTCATTCTTGGCTCTATCAGGTGGAAGTGTTCCATTTTAAAGGTATTACCAGATAGGTGAAATCCATCCTGTATTATGACCATACGGTTCATGAATGGGACTAATATCATTAATTTACTCTGTTATGATTCGAAAATAAGGTGAAATTGCATGACGGTGGGCAATACTGATGGTTGTCTCGTCCCGATTTGGATCTGCCAGAGTTGTGGCTATATTAGCCAGCGCATCAGCTTGAGCATTTTTTGATCTTAGGACATAACAAAATGTCAATTCTGAAGGGAATTCCACCATTAACTATCTGATATAATCATACAAAGGGATTAGTTCTTCTTTTCTGATGGCATAATCCCCATTGACTTGTTTGATTACCAGGTCTGAATCAACCTTCACCTTTAAGTGATTCACTTGTGCTTGAAGTGCTAATTCCAAGCCTGCGATAAGAGCTTGGTATTCGGCTTCATTATTGGTACCACCTTCCCACAATAAGAAGGAATAAAGTAACACTTCCTTTTCTGGAGAAATGAGCACAATTCCTAAGCCAACGTTGTTGAATTCAGGATTTTCCATTTTCTTCCCTGTTGGACTTCTAGAAGAACCATCAAAATACATTTCCCATGCTTGAGGACTTTCTTGAATAGAGAAGACTTCCTCATCAAGGAGTTTAATATTTGAAGACGTGTCTTCCACTGAAGGGTGTTCAGCCAGTAAATCAGCTAGAGCATGTCCCTTTATTGCCTTTTGAGACACATACTAAATGTCGAATTGCTGCAAAATAAATGTCCACCTTGCTAGACGTCCTGTAAGCATTGGATGACTAAGGATGAATTTGAGCGGGTTATTGCGAGATACCAATTGGACCTCGTGATGTTGTAGGTAGTGTCTCAACTTCTTAACTACAAAGATTAATGCCATGCAACACTTCTCAATACTTGAATACCGGGTTTCTGCATCAAGCATACTTCGACTGAGATAGTAGAGGCTGTTTTCAGTCCAAGCATCATTCTTTTGAGCAAGAAAGGCACCCAATGATCACTCTAGAGCTGTCACGTAGAGTATAAGTGTTCTTCCTTCAACATGTGGCATGAGTACCGGTGGACTCAATAGGTATTTCTTGAGAATATCGAATGCTTCTTGACATTATTCAGTCCACTGGTAAGTGACTCCCTTCTTCATCAATTTGGTAAAGGGTAAACTTTTTCCTGCCAAATTGGCAATGAAACGTCGAATATAGGCTAAGTGTACTTGAAGCCCTCTTAATTATTTCAAATTTTGGGGAGGTGACATACAAAGGATTGACTTGGTCTTCTTAGTATCGACTTCAATACCACGATGGCATACAACAAAGTAGAGAAAAGTTCCTGAGGTTACCCAAAAAGCACATTTTAAGGGGTTTATCTTCAAATTATGCTGTCGAAGCTTGTGGAATATAACATCCAAATCAGCCAAGTGATTAGAAAGTTGTTTGGATTTAACCACAAAATCGTCTACATAGAATTCAACAAACTTCTCTAAGAAGGGTTTGAATATACGATGCATGGCGCGCTGACATGTTGCACCTGCATTTTTTAAGCCAAGGGGAATTACCCGGTAACAAAACACACCCTGAGGGGCTTTGAAGGCTGTGGATTACTCATCTTCTGGGGAAATTCGGATCTGATTATATCCAGAATATCCATCCATGAAGGAAAGTGCTTCATAGCCATCTGTTGCATCAATTAAAAGATCTGTAATCGGAATTGGGAAATCATCTTTAGGGCAATGCCGATTAAGATCTCTGAAATCGATGCAAACTCTAATTTGTCCGTTATTCTTCTTTACAGGGACAATAATAGCCAACCACATGGGATACTCAACTTCTCTGATGAAGTTATCTTTGATAATCTTATCCACTTCAGCTTCAATTTTAGAAGCATAAGTTGGGTGTGTTCTTCTCGCGGCTTGCTTAAATCCTCAATGTTCTTCTGGTAAACCCAAATGATGAGTAGCAACATCATGATCAAGCTCGGACATTTCTATATAGTTCCAAGAAAAAATATCTCTATTTCTCTTTAGAAAAGAAATATACATCTCTTTCTATTCAAGGATCATGTCCGCACTGATTAAAGTGGGGTGTGGATCATCCTTTGTACCCAGATTTATTTCTTTGAGTTCATCCATAGTGGTAGAGATACCCTCTTCAAATGCTGGAGGAGTATCTCTAAGATCTTCCTCTTTTTCTTTATCATGTGTTGTTTCCTCCATTTCTACTTTCATAGTAGATGACCAAGCATAATTTTCATGATCAGAAGAGATGTCAAAATTTTCACATTTTGAAGAGGAAGCTTTCATTTTTGACCCTATTGATGTTGAAGATTTTTCTTTGGTTAATAAAGAGGAAATGATGGATTGAGAATCGACATCATTGTTCACCTCTAATGTTGCTATAACTCCTTATGGCCTAATTGGAAAAGTATAGACTTGTTGGATTTCAGCAGATGAAATGAAGATGTCACCATTTGTGCTTTCATTACTGCTTTGTGGGTTACCGATTTCTCCCATGTTGTCTGGCTTGATTGCCGTAATTGACATTACGGATCTTTCCATAAGAGTATTTCGATTTGAGTATACCTTGTCAATTTGACTGATAGGCAACACATAATCTGTACTCACATGTGTAAATGGATTTACTGGAATCTTCTCCAAACCTTATGGAGCATTAAATTTGGTAATTTCAATTGTTGTAGATTTCTCCTTTCCCTTCATGTGATAGAATTCCACATCAATGTATTGAGACTCACAAGTCTTGAATGGGGCCTTATCACCATATAATGTTCCAACTTGACCATCGAAACTGTATTTGAGACATTTATGGTATCATGAAGGGATAGTCGCATGCTGATGTAGTCAGGGTCTTCCAAGCAAGACGTTGAAAGCTGAGTCTTGATCAACAATCATGAAATCCGAATTGGATACAAGATCTCCAAACTGAGTTCTGAGTGTAACTTCACCCAGTGGTTCTTGTTCATTTTTATCATATCCTTGCAACATCATAGTATAAGGAGATAAATCAGATTCCGTGAGGCCCAATCGACGAAGTGTATGAATGGTCGTGAGGTTGACTCCTGAACCATTGTCAATGAAAGCTCTTCGAACGTCTACACCATTGACCATGACAGATAAATACAAAGGTCTGATATGCCCATGGACAACATCATCTTCATCTTTATCAGTAAAAGATATTATTACATTGCATTATGCAGGATTATTATCTATGTGATAAACTTCAGCTGCATCAATTTCTGTTTCAAACTCCTAAGGACTTGACAAAGCCTCGATGAGTGCTTCCCGAAGATCTTTTGACAGATTCAAAGAATCCAAAATTGATAACTTGGCTGGTACTTGGGCCAAGTTTTTCAATATATCATACTTTTGATCCAGAGTTCTATGTTTCCCAACATGAATATATGGTTTAGCAGGTACCATGGAAGGAGATGCTTTGGAAGTTGATGCATCTTGTATTGGGATAAGAGTTGGAAACATCCTTGGTTTTGGAAGATTAGACCGATTAGATCCATTTTCTTGATGAGAGGAAGAAGATGGAACCTTCAATCGGTCTTCAAAAATAACTGTGCCAGGAATGACTTTGCTATTAGTAGAAGAACTTTCTTGTTATTGCTGAGCTCGCTGAAGGGTTCTACCACGACTTTCCGTTGTATACATAGTTCTATTAGGGGTAGAATTGGGGTAGTAGATTCTGAAAGATCCACATCTTCTCATATATCCTGAACCTCTGGAACTTCCTCTGATTCCCTTGTTTGATACAGGGAATTTAGGCTCATCAAAATTGAATCTCTGACTGGCATATGGATCTGTTAATTGAATCATATTAACAGAACTGAAGATTAACTCTTCGTCTGATGAAGACTCTGCCTGATTATCCTATTTAGGCTGTGCCGTTTGGTGGGGCGGTGCCCGTGGCTTTGAAGTAGATGTCATGAAGTTCGCCAAAGTCAAAGACAACTTAGGCTTTGACACATACTCATCCTCTTCTGATTCTTTTTCTTTCTTTGAATCATGCCGTTTCTTTGAGGACTTTCCCTCTAATGAAGAGGGTTTTTCCGCAAAATTCATGGCAGAAGACACAATTGGTTTCTTTAATTGTGTTTTCAAAATAGGATGAGTACGATTGATTGTCTTTCTGACCATCCAATCATCATACTTATATGCATTTTTGTTTTTGACTTTTTTCCATTCACCTTCCTCCTCTGGAACTGTAGCAGTAACACTTGCTACCTGAGATGAAGAAACTTTTAATTTGAATTCTCCTGAGTCGACCATATTTTGCAAGAGGTCTTAGAAGAAAAAACACTCCTTGATGGGATGCCCCAACATTTTATGAAAGTGGAAATAATTGGGACGGTCTTCATATCCTTCCTTGTTTGGGCTTTTGGGCCTTGGCAATTGAACCAGATTATTTTCTAGAGCTAAAATGAAGTAACCAGGAACTTGTTCATTTCGGAAAGAGTATGTTTGGATCTTCAAATCCTCAAAGTGTTTTCTCCTTTTATCTCTTTGATCATCTGGATGAAACATCCTTTGTTGTTGGCGCTCAGGAGGTGGAGTCGTTCGAGAAGAAGAAGGTTTTGATGTAGAAACAGGTACATGTGCTTCTTTAAGCATAATTGTAGCTGTTTCTGCTTTACCCATTCTCCTTCCAGGAGCTGATGGAATTACATGAGATTTAGCCTTAGCCTATATAAGGGAATCTTCAATTTGGTGAGAGATTGAAGTAAGGTCTCGAAACCCTCCTGTGTATTCAATAGGAATCAATGGCGTGCATAATTCGCCACACAGATTTGCCACATAGATTGGCAACAGTTCCTCTTGAGGGTGTGCTAAGCTTAGGGAATATGTTAACCCCTTCCAGCGAGCAATGAAATCAGAGACTCTTTCATTCTCCCTTTTCTTACAGTTTGTAAGATCGAAAACTGTCGTCTTTGGAAAAGTTGAGCTGAACTGAAGAAGGAATTTTTTTTCGAAGATCCTCCCATCCGGTAATTGACCGGGATTGCAAGCTTGTATACCAGAAAAGGCTGGTCCTTGCAAGGTCCTACAAAGCATCTGAGTTTTACTGCTTCTTGCTGCTCCGGAGTTCCCATCATAGGATCACAACAAGACACGTAATGTGTTAAATGTTGTTCAGGGTCACCTAATCCATTGAAAGTAGGGAATACAGGGTTTCCAAAACTAGATGGAGGATAGATTGAATCTACCCATTCAGGGAAAACTTTGTTTTTTGGTTGAGTATTCGTACGCTTCCCTTCCATAGCTTCTAACTGAGCTGTTAATGACTCAATGGTAGTTATTATCTATTGAGAAACATCTAGTTGAACTTGGACTTGGGTAGGTGCAATGACTGGAGCTTGGAAAAATGTGGTGGTTGGTTCTGCAACTGATGGTAGCACTATCAACTGTTGTTGTACTTGACCTGTAGGATTAGACCTGTGAGGGTGTACTGATAAAGGAGGATATTCTTGATCCATCTTAGTAGCTACAACAAATTCCTTTGGCTGACTGACTCCAGCATGCTTAAGAAGAAGACTACTCTGAAGTAGTTCTGTATTCAACCTCCTTAATTCCTTAATTTCTTCCTCCTGTTGTGCAAACCTTTTCTCTAGTGAGAGAGATTGGCCTTCTCTAAAGGAAGGATATGTAACCTGATTCTTTCCCCTCCCTTTTTTGGACCCTTTTTGGAGAGGGGGAAGTAGGTTACTCAAAGGATTACCTAGGTTCTAAGTAATCATTTGATTTCGTGTACGCACTCCTTCTTCATTTGTATCGGTGCATACATCTTCTTGAGAAGGAACCCCTTCATCTGAGTCCCCTGAGTGAACCTCATCTGGTGGATCAGCAACAACGGTATTGATGACATTGATCGATGCATAACGCATCACATCCCTTCAATCAGAATTTCTGTGATATTGTCTTCTTCCATTTCTTTGATGAGACATTTCCTTTTGTTGATTCAATCCCTCAGGAATTTCTTGACGAACCATAATTTGGAGGGAATCTTCTAATAATTTGGCTCTTCGTTCCTCTGGAGGATTCATCCCCAATAGAGAAAAGATCGATGTTATCTGAGGAGGGGATTGATGATTTGGAAAAGTCCCCAGTCCGGTGGACTGGGGATGTTCCTGCTGTTCCCGCTCAACTCCTCGGAACCTATTTTTTGATTCTGAGGGTTGGTTTAAAAGAGTCCCTAGTCTGGAAAGCTGGGGTGGATCTTGAAATACTTTGTCTGAGACTTTCTTAAAAGCTCTCTTGATCATGTGAACCTTAGTCTGGAAATTAACTGGATGAATTAACGTGTATCCACTTTTATCACCTAGTTCAAAAGACCATTGGATGATTTCTGACACTTCTGTCACTTGATGATGTGCTTGCTCCATACGAGAGGCCTATTTAATATTCTCGTTTGCTTGATGTAGGATTAATTCAACAACTTGTTCCTTGTATGCATGAATTTGAGAGGAACTAGTTGAAGACTGTTGTTGAGCAGGTTTTTTATTACAAAAAAAGCTCATTGACTGTGGCCGGTCCTGGGAAATAACATTGCATGAGACCATTTTCGGTGGGCTTTGCTGACTGGAGAGCACTGTGAAATGTAGTGCTCCATGAAAACCCCACCCTCTGATATGAATACCATATGGGGGCATTGGCAATTAACTGACACAATCTTCTTAGTGCGCCAAGGCATGAATGTTGAAGGGCTCTCTGCTGCTTTTCAGCCTTTGGATATCGAGAGACTGATAGAGATGCCAAATCAATCTGACGTTGTAAAACTTCTATTAACATAAGATGATTTTCATATTCATCATAAGATAATACATTTTTCATCAATTGACAAAGAGTTTTCCATATGTTGAGACAAATATCATGGATTCCATCTTCCGTCAACATCTTTGTAATGTCATACTGAGAGTCAGCCAGAGGCCAAAACATGATTGGTACTTCAACTTTTTCCAGTTGTTTTCTAATGTTTAGCATTTCCTATTTATCATTAAATGAAGATTATTCTACCTCATTTGACCAGAGTTGGTGTTTCCTTGTTGCTTCATCGGATTCAACAATATTGGTAGAGAAATCATCGATCAAACTAGAAGATGCATGACTTAGGGGTGGTCCGGAGAGTGACCTACACCCTGGGCTATCTTCTGATTGAGAAATTATTTCACCTGATAGTGATGAAGCATCAGGAATGGATGGTTTCTCATTTTTAGGTGCCTCAAGATAAGAGGGCTTTCTCGGCACTACATTGTCCACTAGAGCATTTTCCGAGAAATGTGCATCACTACTGCGGAGAGGACTTTTGCAGTGAAATTCATCATCATGGGGAGGACCACCATAATGGGTTACAACAAAAGATGAGATCTCTTGCTCCTTTGTCTTCTGAACACATAGAGGGTTCCTGTGGCTTTCATCTGAAGATGAAACTTCAAGATTGACCGAATTGTCATGAAGCAAGGATTCATGAGGAAGTGTCTGTTGAAGACCTTCAGAATTAATGTTCCCATTAATGGTAAATGAGTGAGTAGAATCTTGAATTCCAACAGATAACTGTCTGAGGGCTTCAAGAACTCCAGCATCGAGCAAGGCCTTGTTACAAATTGGCCATTGATCTCCTGACTGTGTTGGGCGGGTATTTTTCTTAGACGCCATCTTACTCGCTTTGGAAACCACTTGTTGAAAAAAGTGGCTTCTCTAAGCATATGTATGTGCCTGATCATGAAATATGGCCAGGTTAGACTGACGATCTCCACTCAAATCAGGTGTATGTGCCTGACTTGGTTGTCTGTATGATATGGGGGAGTATGCCTCACAACCCTCTTAGACTGGAGCAGATGTGTGTGTCTGTTCCAGAGTGAATTGTTGACGTGTCACTCCACTTTTAGGGATAGATTTATGTGTCTTTCCCTGAGATGGTGATGAAGCTGTTATAATATCTTGGCAAGCATCCAGAATATGAGCAGGAATTTTCTTATACTCTTTCACTATTTATAAAATATGCTTGGTGACTTCAGATGCCGGAACGAGGATATATGTTCATTCCGTGCTTGGAGTAGGTGTATGTTCCTACTCCTGTCCTCCTTTTCCTATTAGTGAATCCTGACAGTACTCAAGTGTGGGGGCAGAGAGTTGAGTCTACCTCCTGTTTGTTGCCGGAGCTTTCCGACTGACTTCTCTGTGTGCTACCAAGCGAGACTGTTGGTAGGCTTGATTAATACAAGCAGGTGTATGTGCCTATTGATTTCACTTCACCAAACGTGGTTGACGAGATCCATCATATGTAGTCAGACAAGCCTGTTGACTAACTGATGATGTATAAACAGGTGTATGTTCCTACCTATAGTACTCCACCGGAATTGCTTGGCGGGATTGGCGTGATTCTACCAGACGAGTCTACTGGGCAGCTGAATTAAAATGGGCAGGTGTGTGTGCCTGGTCGTTTCTTGCCACAAATTTAGGTTGGTGGCATTCTCCAGAAATGGCAGAGATGAGAACCTGCTCACTGATGACCGGATTCCACCTCTCGTGGTTCGTCTTGCCTCCTCGGGTTCAAGGAACCTAAGCCGAACGCCTAGAGTCGGTACCCTCATCATGTTGAGGGCCCACTGCTGCATGAGTCTGGTAGTGATTGTTGGTGGGAGCCTTCAGTAAGGACTCATGTCTTCTTGAATTAAGGCCCTGAGGGACCTCCTCATTCACTTCCTCAGAATAAGGGAGTGAATGGTAATTGCGTTCTGGGGATAAAGACCTGAAACGGTTGGAGACAGTAGTCAACACCGCCTGTTTCATGATCACTGGTCGTCATTGTTTGGAAGACTGGTGTGATTTGTTCGCTTGGAGGGCTTGTCGGGCAGCCTCCATAGTTGGGATGGTACCGTGTTGACGGTACTCTTTAACCAGCGTGTTTGATACCCAGCGTTGAAGATAGTGTGTAGGGGATATCGTCCTTAGAGCGGATGATGATCCAGTAGGAGTATAAGTAGTGGCATTTTCAGCAGTAGTATTCACAGGTTTGAACATAAGAGCAGCCATTCTAGAAATGCAGAAGATCTTGGAAAAGATTGCATGTTTGATATAACAGACGTAATCAAGATAAATTCAGCTACTACATCTTTTTGATGAGAACATATTTCAATGATTTTTTTGTTGGCCCTCTCATTGAGATTTATATAGGGGCCTGACAAATACGTAAAAAATCATTTTAAATTGGTTAAGGATTCATGTCGGGTTCACTATTTTTTTTTCTCTCGGAATTCGGGGATGGCCTCCTTAATGGGAGGTTCAAATGTTCCGATCGGTTTCTAACGGGTTTGTTCGTATAACTGGAAACATCCAATGATTCCACATCCATTTGGACCTGCTTTCCAAAGGTAGGTTCTCATTAGTTTGTGGACTGATAAGGCTTAGGAATTTTCATTGGTCGAGAGAATGGGAGGTCGGACTCATCACACGTTTTTGAGGGGAATTATTGTCTACACCGGGACTCTGTTTATTGATTTAAGTTACGCTCGTGAATCCTTATTACATTACCAAGTATTAAATGAGATTTTCCTTTATATTTGACAATCAATGATCAAATATGCAGGAAATTTAGAGAATCTTTTATATGTATTCGAGGTTCTTCATCGATAGAGAATCATCTGTATTTATTAATGATTCTTGGTCAATGGTATCCTTTTTCAAATTTATATAAATGTCTCTTGGTCATTATGATGACCATGCTGGTTTCAAAGCCACTCAGTGGGGCACTTTAAGTTTATTGTCAGTTAGAAGTACATGGATTATTTAAGAGTTGGGATCGAACCCGCAGATGGGATACCTACGTATCCTTTGTTTTGGAAAAGGAATCAGAACCCACGTAGTTCGAGTAAGGGAGTATGATGTTTATGATTGATGGCTCAAAGAAGGATGTCATAATTACTTTTACCCTCTAAGATCACATGAGTCATGCTCAGTGTGAGAAACAAGAGGTATTGGTAAACATTAGACAATTGGGCCATGAAATATGCAATCATAACAAATGATGTGGGACTTATGTATGTATGACTACCCAAAATAGATGAAGAATAGGATTAACTTCAGAGAAGAAATCTAGGAACAGGGTCCATAAATGTATATGTGCTTCATGGAGATTTGAATACCCTAACTTGGGACTTACTCCTAGAAAGGAGGCCCAAAATTAGGAGAGGATTGATGATTGGGTTTTACTCCTGATAAGGAATCCCAGATCAAGGGTAAATTAGGATTGATTAAGAGAAATTAAGACTGGGGCTTACAACTGAAAAGGAGGCCCAGGTTGAAGGAATTATGACTGGGATTTATTCTTGAAAAAGGAGGCCCAGGGTCGGATTCTCTCATCTTAAAGGATGTGGTTTAATGGATGAAATCTCAATCTTTAGTGATATAGAGATGTGTAAATACCTATGTTTTGAGGGATATTCCACATAATTACTTTAAGATAAAGAATTCAAATCAAGAAATCATGCCATCCATGGATTTGAAGAGTGTATTGAAGACTAAATCTTGAATAGGAGAGGTGGAATGGATTATGAGGGGTAAAATGGGCAAGAAGGGCACCCAAAAAGGTAGGGGCGCGCAAGTCCTGGCAGGCGCGCAGGTACTACGTGGGCGCACAAGTCTTGGTCGCGCAGGTATACCTACGCGACACATTGGGTACTTGTGCGGTGTTCAAACAGTAGGGTAATACATGAACGACTTTTGGTTAAGGCCTTTATAATCCTCTTGAGGTTATTCCAGGAGAGGGGCACGCAGATTCTATTGAAGGAGTAAGGCGGCGCGCAAGTGGGGCCATTTCCCTTAAGGGATGGCCACCTAGGCGTATAATTGTTGATGAGTTTCAACACTTAGTTCTTCTTCCCCTCTTTAGATCTTCCGTTCTAGGTAAGAAATTACCTTAGAAGTGTTCCGGAAGCTTTGAGAAGAGACTAGGGAACCGGGAGCTCAAATCTGGGTTTTTGAAAAAAAAAATCCTCCCCGAATGGGCGGCCCACAGGATCTATTTATAGGCTAGAGAAGACCCCGGACGGTTATCCTTTACGGCTCGCAAGTGTACTTGCGCGACCATTGTGGCACGAAAGTGTACTTGTGAGACCATTTTAGAACTTGCGCGACCCTTGTAGAATCTTCTTCTTATTCTTTCCTTTGTCAATTTTTGATATTTTTCCAAAGGTTGAATCACATTGAGCTCATGGTATTTCATTTCTTCAGTAGTTAGACCTTTTGACGAAAGGAGCGCCAATAATCATCCTCCTGTAAGAATTTTAAATTATAATTGGTATAATTTATGGTGCTGTAAATATGTAAATACCATTCCATTACAATTGTGAAGTTTCACTTCCAATTGACAAGAACATCCATCCTGAACCAATCATGGAAATCATGTAAAGAATGCACCTGAAATAATGGAAAGAACATAATACTAATAATTAACAGGTTATGTGATGTTGTAAAATGATCATATAAGATGCGATAAACATGAAAATGTTTCTTTAAAATACAAATAATACTTTTTTAACCATAATCCAAGATGTTTAAAAAAAATTATGTAAGAAAAACCAGAGGTATGGGAATTCTAAACCTGATTTCTATTTTTTGGGTTAACCTTATACTTCATTATTCTTGTGGTATTAAAATCTCATTTGTGATGGGTTATTTTATATTATGTTAAATTATTTGTATTTATAGTTTATATATGTATTCCATCCACTTACTTAAGTTTCACTTGATTTATATGATATTTATATTGTACTATCCTTTTAAAACCCACTTATAAAATTATATTTTACAAAATTCAAAAGGAATGTTTTTATGAAATTATTAATCTTGTATAAATATGTTCTTGTTCTTGGGAATTTTTTATGATTAATGGTGGGAACTATATCTCCCTCCAATTCATTGGGTGTGTGTAATTTGGAGGTCAGTCGTATGGTTACCCCATGTGTAACTGTAGTGGTTATAGAAATTGTAAGGTAGTCATGAGGGTTAAAAATTACAAGTTAGCCTAGAGGGTTATAAGGTTATGTATGTAATTCACCATGACAAATTTATGGTTATACTTATATTCTTATGTTTTGTGTGGATCTTTTTAAAAATATCATATTTTAGAATGTAATTATATATGTGTGAAAACTATGACTTTTGAAAATGATTTCATATGTTATAAGTATTCAGGGACGGATGTGTTCTTTACTTCTTTTTATATACCATACTAAGAGTTTTTTTTATCATTTAATGTTTCTAAAATATTTTCACAGGTTATAAGGTTGTATAAGAAAAATAATGAAGCCATGTTAAATGTTTTATGAATTGTCAAAGAATTCATGTTTTATTTGCAATGTTTTATTTTTTGGAAGAAGTGAATACTATTTTCATGGTTTCCAAAATGTATTAATGTGTAATGTTATGACTGTATTATTTCCAATTCATAAATCTCTAAACATTAAATGATCCAAAATGTTAATGGAAGTGATTTATTGACTAAATTCAATATAATGTAATGTATTAAGGTTTGGTCCTTATAGTTGGTATTAGAGGATGGTTTGGATAACTTGAGGGGTTATGATGATGTTGATATGATACCATAAATGTTTTTTTACTCTATGGTTAATTTGAAATGATATAGCAATTAATTATTGACATGTTTCTTCGACTAAGATATTTTTTTTCAGAATGGTTTTCCACAGAAGAAACAAGGAAGATGAATATGAGTGGTACCAAAAAAATGATATCCTTCTGAATCTGTAGACCGAAATTATTGGGATTGGAATTGAGCAGTTTGGGAAAGTAATGGATTTGCTAATGCATGAAATAAATGGTGGTGGAATACAAGTAAGATAACGACCTGAGGTACCAAAATAGAACAGGAAAATAGTGGAACTTTTTATAAGACAACAACCTCAAGCATTCAATGGGTCTTCTAACCCAGTAGCGGCTGAAGGATGGATTAAAGCTCTTGAAAAGATATTCAATGTTATTGGATGTTCATATAATCAAAAGGTATGTATTTCCATGTATCTTTTTGAATGTGAATATGATCTATGGTGGTAAATGATAAATAATATTAGAGACAGAGTGGATATTAATTCCTTAGAGTGGGTTGGATTTAATAGTCTTTTCCTTGGAAAATATTTTCCTAAGGTGGTGCGAATTAGGATGGAGAAGCAATTCCTTGAAATGAAGGAAAAATAGAAATATTCAGTGGATATGTATGATGAGAACTTCACCTGACTAGCAGGGTGTGCTCTAAATAATATTTTGGATATTGATAGCGAAATCAACTGGATTTACTTAGGATTGAAGCCAAGTTATTGAATGGAATTGGGCTCCCATAAATTCATTTTTTTTGAAACATGTCTGATGTGCTGAGAGGGTTGAAATGGAATTTACAGATGATCATAGGGATTTTTGAAATAAAGATAACAAGAGGTACAAATGGAAAGTGATAGGTTATAATCAAATAAATAAATCTGATGGTAAGAAAATCTAGATTCATCTCTGAGAAAAGTGTGGCAAGAAGCACCCTGGGGAATGTCTTACCAAAACAGGGATGTTTTTTCGATGTGGTATGTTTGGACTTATAGCCTGATATTGTAATGAAAATTATCCAAGGACTAATACTGATAATCATACTGTAAAAGTTTTTAAATATGGTGAGATGGGTCATTATGAAAATTCCTACTCAGAGAGATATTTGAATGATGCATATAATCTAGACTATAAAAAAGGTGTAGTGAGAAATTTTACGACTACATTAGTAGATGTATGTCCATCCAATGAAGTGGTATCAGGTAATCTAATTGTTTAACCATATTTTTCTAAATATATTTTGATAAGGGGTCTACAAATTCCTTTATTTCAGAGGTATTTTCATGAAAATTGGAAATATCAGCTCAACAAATGAGACCAGAACATATTTTTAAAACCCCAATGGGAAATATTATATAAAATATGAATTGTAAGAATCTATATATTGTGGTCTATGTAATGAATTAACTTAAAAACATTTCTATTGTTCCATTATTAGTGTTTTATGTCATTATAGTAATTGATTAGATTTCTTTTTATCATGATAAGATTGACTGTAGAGCTTAAGATGTTGTTTTTCTGAATGATTTTCAGTTTGTATATAAGAATGAACCCGTAAAATTGATAACATATCAAGAATATGAGAAGCTATTGAATGATGGAAATGAAAGTTATCATTCTTCTATTGTTGAAAACAAGGGAACTATTCGGATTAATGATGGGCTAGTGGTAAATGAATACCTTTATGTCTTTTCTGATGAGATACCCGGTTTCATACCTGATCAGGAAGTCGAAATCAAAATTGACTTAGTTCCTGATGCTAATCATATTTCCAAACCCCCAGGTATAATGTATGAAATATAACTTAAGGAATCGAAAAATAATTTCCGGATTTTCTTGATAAATTATTAATTCGTCCTAGCACTTCACCGCGGGGATCCTTTTTTTAATTAAAAATAAATATGGTTCAATGAGACTTTTCATTGATTATATGCTTTGAATATCATCACTTTTAAAAACACTAATGATTTTCCACATATCGATGAATGTTTTATTCAGCTCTTAGGAGCTCAATCCGTTACCAAGATAGACATGAGATATGAATACCATTAGCCGAAGACGAAGGAGGATGAAATCTAGGAAAGAACCTTTCAAAAAGATATATGAATTATGAATTTGTTATTATGTCGTTTGGGTTAACTAATGCACCAGATGTATTCATGGATCTTATGAATATAATATTTCATGTGTTCGTAGATTATTTTTTTGTTGTGTATGATGACGACATTCTGGTATTTTCTAAGAGTAAAAAAGAGAATAAAAATCATCTATGGTTTGTTTTAAAGACCTTAAAAGAAAATAAAATTTATATAAAATTCAGTAATTGTGATTTTAGGTTGCAAATTTTTTAATTCTTGGGAACATTGTAAATAATGACGGAATAACAGTTGATCCTGCCAAAACAAGAGTGGTTGATGAATGGACAAGACCCACAAATGTTAAAGAGATTCATTGTTTTATTAGATTAGAAGGTTATTACCAAAATCTTGTTAAAAACATTGCACGATTATCTATCCCTCTAACAAAGTTAACGTGAAAAATGGTTAGATTTATTTGGACATAATAATGTGACGTTTGTTTTTGGGAACTGAAGAAGAGATTGGTGAATGCTCTAGTTTTTCCCCTTCATTCCAGAAATGGTGAGTTTGTCATCTACAGTGATGATTCATTGAAGGGACTTGGTTGTGTTTTGATGCAGAATGATCGGGTAATTTCTTATTCATCAAGAAAAATAAATAATCATGAGTTAAATTATCTCATACATGATTGGGATTCGAAAGTTGTGGTTTTTTCATTTAAAATTTGGAGGCATCATTTATAAAGATCCAAATGTCAAATATATACTAATAATAAAAGTCTTAAGTATACATTATCTCAGAAGGAATTAATCATGAGGAATAGAACATGGCTTGAACTGATAAAAGATTATGATTTCACAATCAATTACCATCCAGGAAAGGAAAACAAAGTGGAAGATGCCTTGAGTCAGAAAAATAATGCATCATTAACCATGTTACATTTGAAACATGATCCCTTGATTAATGATTTGATGAATGTTGTCAAAGAAGTTGTTGGTGAAGGAAATACCACTCTTTTTTAGGTTTCAGTGTAGTCATCCTTAGAAGACATAATTAAGAAAGTGCAGAAGGAAGACCATGTGCTACAAAAAAAGGTATGATTTTTTAAAATAGCTATGTTTCCAGAATTTAACATTTATAAAGATTGTGTTTTATGATTTGTAAAAAGTTTGTGTGTGCCTTCTGATTCCCATTTGAAGAAATATTTATTGTGTCAAGATCATAGTTTTCAATTTTCAGTTCATCCTAGAAGTACTAAGATGTAATGTTCCCTTTTAGAGTATTATTGGTGGGATGGAATGAAAAAGGAATTTTGAATAATTTACTAGGAAAAAATTGATTTGTCAAAAAGTTAAACTAAAGAGGCAGTTACCGAAGGGGATGCTTCAGACTTTTCTAGTTCTGGAGTGAAAATGGAAGAATTTATCAATGGACTTTGTGGTGGGACTACCTAATAATTCTCAAGTTAATAATGTGATTCGGGTTGTTGTTTACTGGATGACTAAATCTACACATTTTCTTCCTTTTTGAGATACAATGTTATTGTATCAGATTTCTTGATTGTACGTCAAAGAGATTGTTAGGTTACATAGTGTTCCCTGTTCCATTGTATCTGACCAAGGTCCCAGGTTCACTTATAGATTTTTGAAGGACCTTCAGAAGTTTTTGGGAACAAAATTAAATTTCAGAATAACTTTTCATCCTCAATCAGATGGGATGTCAGAATGAACTATTCAGATTTTGGAGGATATGCTTTGATCTTGTTCAATGGATGACCAGGGATGTCGGGATCAACATATTTCCTTAGTTTATTTTTCTTATACTATCAGTTTTAATTATATTATAAAGATGGAACCTTTTGAGGAATTATATGTGAAGCGGTGTTAGACTCCATCATTTTGGAATGAATTCAGTGAAAGAATGTTGATGGGGCCGGAATTAGTAGTGGAAGTGGCTGATAAAGTGAATATGATCTTGCAGCACAAGAGGACATATCAGAGCAAGCAGAAAATTTGTGTTGATAATATAAGGAAAGACTTCTCTTTTATGGTAGGTGACTATGTTTTCCTTAAAATATCTCCTTGGAAAAGTGTGATGTGTTTTGGTAAGAAAGTAAAGCTATGTCTATGATTCATTGGTCCTTTTGAAATCCTAGAGAATTTTGGCCCAGTGGAATACTATGTAGCTTTTCGTTTGAGTTTGTCTCAGGTACATACTGTTTTTCATGTTTCGATGTTGATAAATTTTGTGGTAGATTTAACCCATGTTTTGAGCCTAGAAGAAGTTCAATTGGAAGAAAAGTGTTTTTACAAAGGGAAACCAGTTCAGATTCTTGATAGAAGGGAACATTTATTTTAGAATAAGGTAATCCACCAGGTAAAGGTTTTCTAGAGAACCCAAATGGTTGAATAAGCAACATGGAATCTGGAAATTTTATGAGGGAAAGGAACTATCACTTGTTTAATAAAAAAATAAAATTATGAGGAATCAATTTCCAGAAGGTGGGGAAAATGTAACACCCCAAGGTTTTATTAAAAAAAATTGAAATGCATGAAACTTTGTTTTATATAGATATTTATAACTAGTCTTTAAAAATAATTTTTCTACTTCTATGGTTTGAATTTCAAAAAAACGGTTATCTAAAATTGTGATCAGTATGTTATTTGGAGTCAGATGGAACCAACTTGATTTTTTGGTGAATAATAACGTACCATTATGAATACTAATATGAATAGTAATATGGCCCTAATCAATAGTTAATTTTATTATTTTTTATTTTCTCAAGTCTTTAAGATAATGACATCTTTGTTAATTTTTCAATGTGATATAAAAGTAGTTATAGAATTAAAATTGTTAATTTTTGAATAAAGAATGATTTTATTTTTTAAGAAACATAATAATATCTAGAAACTTATTTTCAAAAAAGGGAGTTCATTTTTGTATTATACACATCAAAATATGGTTAGGGTGAAGATTTGGGAATTTTATGAAATACAGTAAAATACTATATATCAAATTATCATAAAATACATTATTTATGAAATAATAATCGATGTTAGACAACATGGTTCGAACTCACATGCCAATATTACAATTTTGGGTCAAATTAATTAAGAATATTCATAGTATCGACCAAAATATTATAATAATGATTAAAATAATGTAAAATACCTCCTCTCATCCACTATAAATACTACCCTCATTTCCCTTTTCCTACCACATCTCTCAAGAGCTGATCCGTAACTATGTTCTACCCAATAATCCTCCCAAGGCTCTTCCCCACGTCCAAAATCTTCTGGTCCCACAAAAAGGCCAAAACCGAAGGCCTAAAGAAGGATTTCAAGGAGAAGAGGTCTAGAGGAAAACACCCTCTTTGGCTTTCTTTCTTTTATTTTCATTTTCTTTCCTATTCATCTTATTTCCTCACATTTCCTTATCCAAGAGGCAAGAATTATCCACTATCTTATATATTATGGATTTCATCATGTTCATGGAAAATTCACCATTATACCGGTTCTCCTCTCCACTCATTCAAGAAATTAAAACAACGTCCGTGATGTCTCAATTTACTGACATCGTGGACAATGTAAATTCGATTTCTTTTACATCATTCAAGACTGGTCATGAAACCATTTTTTATTGTGCAAAAATATTATAATTTATGTATTATATATTATATAAGGTTCTGGAATCATTTTGTGCACATGTTATAAATTTTTGAAACAAAATGAGTTCTTTATGATCGGAGAATTCCCAAAATGACCTCAACAATATCAATAAGGTTTTAACATATGAATCATCCACATTTTGGAATTAAAAATGATAAATGGTATAATTTATAGTACTGGAAATATGTAAATACCATTCCATTTCAATTATGGAGTTTCACTTCCAATCGAAATGAACATCCATCATGAACCAATCATGGAAAACATGTAATGAACGCACATGAAATAATGGAAGGAACAAAGTAATAACAATTAATGGGTGAAATGATGTTATAAAATGATCATATAATATGATATATACATAAAAATGCATTTTTAAAATACAAATAACACTCTTTTAACCATTATACTTGAGGTTTAAACTACTTTGAAGTAAGAAAAACCGTAGGTAAGTGAATTCTTAACATGATTTGCATTTTTTGGTTAATCGTCTACTCCAATATTCATATGGGATTAAAATTGTTTGTGTAATGGGTTTTGTTTATGTAATAATTAATTATTTTTATTTACAGTGTATATACATATTCCATCCACTCTATTAATTCACAGTTCATTTATATGATATTTATAGTGGACTTTCCATTTAAAAACATATGTTAAAATTATATTTTACAAAATTCAAAAGAAACATTTTAATGAAATTATTGATGTTGTATGATTATGTTATTGTTCTTTGGAATTTTTTATGATTGAGGGAGGGAACTATATCTCCCTCCAATTCATTGGGTATGTGTAATTAGGAGGACAGCAATATGGTTACTCCACGTGTAACTGTGATGGTTACAAAAATTGTAAGGTAGTCGTGAGGGTTACAAATTACAAGGTAGCCTAGAGGGTTACACGATTATGTAAGTAATTCCCCAATATAACATTATGGTTATATTTATGTTCTTATGTTTTTATGGATCTTGTCGAAATCTCATGTTTCACAATGTAAGTATATATGGGTGACATGTATGTATTTTGAAAATGATTTCATACATTACAAGTATTCATGGAGTAATGGGTTATTTCTTTCTTTTTATATAACTTAATGATATTTTTGTGTTCATACCATGTTTTTAAATGTTTTTTACTAGTTATAAGGATGTTTAAGACAAATAAGTAATCCATGTTAAATTTTTGAAGAATTATCAATGAATTCTTGTTTTATTTGAAAAGTTTTATATTTTGCAAGAAGTGAATACTATATTTATAGTTTCCACTTTGTATTAAGGTGTAATGTTATGATTTTATTATGTATAATTACTTAATGCTCTAAAATTGAAAAGAACCTAAATGTTAAAGGTAGTGATTTCTTGACTAAATTCAAGATTATGTAATGTATTAAGGTCGGGTCCTTGTAGTTGGTATTAGAGGATGGTTCAGATAACTTTAGGTGTTAGGATGCTGTTAATATTATTCAATAAATATTTTTTTTATTTAATGGTTAATTTTAAATGATATATAATTTAAGTATTACCATGTTTCTCGACTAAGATATGTTTGTTTAGAATGGTTTTCTACATAATAAATAGGGGAGATGAAAATAATATGCACCGAAAGAACGATATCCTTCTAAATATACATCATGAAATGGTAGGGATTGGAACTGAGCAGTTTGTGATAGTAATGGCTTAGCTATCTATTTAATAAATAGTGGTGGCATCCATGAAAGAGAAAACACATTGGTACCACAATGGAACAAGACAATAGTGGAACATTTTATGAGACAATACCCTCCTGTTTTCAAAGGATCTTCTGACCCTGTAGTAGGTGAAGGATTGATTAAATCTCTTGGAAAGATATTCAAGGTTATGGGATGTTTAGATAATAAAAATTTAAGTATTTCCATTTATCATTTTTAATGTTAATCTCATCATTGGCAGTAAATGTTAATGAATATCAACGATATAGAGAATATTAGTGCCTTTGAGTGAGATGAATTTAAACATATTTTCCTTCAAAAATATTTTCCTATGGTTGTGAGACTTAGGATGGAGAAGCAATTACATGAGTTAAAGGAAACATAAGTTGATTCAACGATTGTGTATGAAGCAAGATTCACCAGATTAGGGTGGTATGCTCCAAATATTATCCTGGATAATCAAAGCAAAATCAATCGATTTTACTCAAGATTGAAGCCAAGATATCAAAGGGCACTAGCCTGCTGTGAATTCAAATATTATGAGAAACACATCTGATGTGTTGAGAGGGTAGAGATGGAATTTGATGATAATCACATGAATTTTAGAAATAAGGAGAACAAGAGGTCTATATGGAAAGTGATGGGTAAGAATAAAGCAAATAAATCTAATGGTAAGAAAATCTAGTTTCCAGTTTCTTTAAAGTGGGGCAAAAAGCAGCCTGGTGAATATCTTACCAAAACTGGGAAGTATTTTCAATATTGAATGTTTGGACATATGGACCAAGAATTTAATGAAAATTATTATAAGACTAATCCTAATAAGAAAAATATAAACTATTTTAAATGTTTTGAGATGGGTCATTATTTAAATACCAGCCCAAAGAGAGATTTGAATGACGCAAAGAAGCCAGACTATAAGGAGAAATGTGTAGTGATATCTTTTGTGACTACATCAGCAAATTTTAGTCCACCCATCAAAGTGGTATTAGGTAGTCTATTTGTTTACTTAGATTTGGATAGAGTTTTGTTTGATATGGGGTCTACAAATTCCTTTATTTCTGACGTATTTTTAGGAAAATTGGAAATATCACCTCAACAAATGAGACCAAATCTTATTATCAAAACACCAGGGGAAATATTATAGAAAATATGAATTATATGAATCTTTCTATTGTGGAATTTGGAAATATTTTACAAAAAAAAATTTATGTTTTTCCCTTAGTAGAGGTTGATGTCATTTTGGGAATGGATTATATTTCTATTTATCATGATAAGATTTATTGTAGTGCTAATGAAGTTGTTTTACAAAACAAGTTTAATTTTTTATACAAGAATGAATCCATAAAATTGATAACATATCAGGAAGATGAAAAACTGTTGAAATATGGAAATGAAGGTTATCTTCATCATATTGCTGAAAACAGTGGAACTCTTCAGATTAATGATGTCCCAATGGTAAATGAATTCCCTGATGTTTTTTCGGATGAGTTACCTTGTTTCATACCTGACCAGGAAGTTGAATTCACATTTTTCATAGTTCCTAATGATAAGACAATTTCAAAACCACCATATAGAATGGCTCAAATAGAACATCATGAATCGAAAAATCATTTATAGGATTTTATTGATAAATGATTCATTTTTCCTAGTACATCACCATGGGGAGCTCCTGTTTTGTTCGTTAAAAATAAAGATGGTTCCCTGAGAATTTGAATTGATTATAGATCTTTTAATAACATCACTATTTAAAACAAGTATCTTTTTCCCCATATTGATGACTTGTTTGATCATATCTAGGGAGCTCAATAATTTTCCAGGATTTATATGAGTTCTGGATACCATCTTCTGATGGTGATAGAGGATAACATCCCGAAAACATCTTTCATACTAGATATGGGCATTATGGATATGTTGTTATGCTATTTGGGTTAACTAATTCACCTAATGTATTCATGAATCTTATGAATATAATATTTCATGAGTTCTTGGATAAGTTAGTGGTTGTGTTTATTAATGAAATTACGGTATTTTCTAGGAGTAAAGAAGATCATGAAATACAAATAATGGTTTTTTTTATAAACATTAAAGGAAATGAAACTATATAGAAAATTTAGTAATTGTAATTTTTGGTTTGATAAATTTCTTTTCATGGGAATGTTGTAAATAATTGTGTAATAATATTTGATCCTACCAAAATAAGTGTGGTTAATGAATGGCCAAGACCCAAAAATGTTATAGAGACTCGTAGTTTTATTGGATTATCATGTTATTACAAACGGTTAGTTAAAAATATTGCATGGTTATTTAGTCTGCTAAAAAAGTTAATGTGAAAAGGGGTTAAATTTATTTAAACAAAATAATGTGATGTTTGTTTTTAGTAACTGAAGAAGATATTAGTGAATGATCTAGTTTTGACATTGCCTTCCCAAAATGTTGAGTTTTTCATCTGTAATGATGCTTTATTTAAGGGAATTGGTTGTTTTTTGATGAAGAATGATCTGTTAATTTCATATGATTCAAGAAAACTAAAAATTAAAGAGTCAAATTATCCCATACATGATTTGGAATTAGAAGATTTTGTTTTTTTCATTAAAAATTTGGAGGCATCATTTATAAGAATCCAAATTTCAAATATATACTGACAATAGAATTATGAAGTATATATTCACTCAGAAGAAATTAAACATGAGGCATAGAATATGACTTCAACTAATAAAGGATTATGATGAACGATCAATTACCATTCGAGAAAGGAAAAAAAAGTGGTGTATTCCTTGAGTTGGAAACATCATGCATAATTAATGGTGTTACGTTTGGAACATGATCCCTTGATTTGTGATTTGATGAATTTTTTCATAGAATTTGTTGGTGCAAGAAATACCTCTATTTTGTTTACGGTTTCAGTGTAGCCATCATTTGCAGATAGAATTATGAAAGCTATGAAGAAATACCATGAGCTATATAAAAATGTATAATTCCTTAAAATGGAATGTTTCCAAAATTTAACCTTGATAATGATTGTGTATTATGATTTGAAAAAAGGTGGTGTGTGCCTTGTGATTCCCAGTTGAAGAAATATTTATTGTCTGAAGCACATAGTTCTCCATTTTTGATATATCATATATGTAATAAGATGCACAAAGACCTTCAGGAGTTTCACTCATGGGATGGAATTAAAAGGGATATTTCCAATTTACAGAGAAATGTTGGACTTTTTAACAGGTTAAAGAAGAGCGGCAGTTACTGAAGGGGATGCTTAATCCTTTTCCAGTGCCAAATTAGAAATGAGAAATGTATTCATTGAATTTTTGGTGGGACTAACTAAGACTTCTCAAGGTAACAATATGATTATGGTTGTCATTGATCAACTGACTAAATCCGCACATTTTTTTCTATTAATGACACAATGTCGTTGGATAATATTTCTTGAATGTACCTCAAATAGATTTTCTGGTTACATGAAGTTCTACCTTCCATTGCATCGGACTGGGATCCCAGGTTCACTTATATCTTCTGAAAGGTCCTTTAGAAGTCGTTTGGTATAGAATTAAATTTTAGTACAACTTTTCATCCTCAGTCAGATGGGGAGTCACAATGAATGATTAAGTCTTTGGAGGATATGCTCCGAGCTTTCTCAGTTGACTACTAGGGATGTTGGGATCAAAACTTTTCTTTAGTTGAGTTATCTGATAATAACAGTTTTAATTCAAGTATACAGATGTTACCTTTTGAGTCATTGTATGGGATGTGGTTTTAGTCTCTAGTGTTTTCGGATGAAGTCGGTGAAGGAAAGTTGATGGGGCCATAATTATTAGTGGAAGTGGCTGAGAATGTGAAGATGGTCTAGTAGCACATGAGGACAGCTCAAATTAAGATGAAAAGTGATGCAGATAATAGAAGGAAATACTTCACTTTTTTGGTAGGTGACCATGTTTTCCTTAAAATATATCCTTGGAATATCATGATGTGTTTTCATGAAAGGAAAGCTAAGTCTGTGGGTCATCAATCCTTTTAAAATCGTGGAGAATTTTGGACCAGTGGAATACCGAGTCTCTTTTCCTTTGAGTTTTTCTTAGTTACATAATTTTTTTTCAGGTTTTGGTGTTGAGAAAGTATGTGCCAGATTCAAATCATGTTTTGAGCCTATAAGTAGTTTAGCTGGAAGAGAACTTTTCTAATGAAGAGAAACCAGTTCCAATTCTAGATCGAAGGGAACATATATTGTGAAGTAATTTAATCCATGAGGTAATGGTTTTGTGGATAAACCACATGGTTAAAAACGAATCATGGGATTCAGAAAATGTTATGAGGGAAAGGTACCCTAAATTGATTAATAAGTAAGAAAATATTGCAAGGACGCAATTTCAAGAAGTTGGGGAGAATGTAACACCCCAAGGATTATAAACTAAATTGAAATGAATGAAACCTGTTATATATATATATGTATTACTAGCTTTTAAACACAATTTAGTTGCTTCTATGTTTGGACTTTCAAAAAATGGTTATCTATAATTGTGATCAGTATGTTATTTAGAGTCTAATGGAACTAACTTGATATTTTGGTGAATAGAAACATACCCTTATGAATAGTAATTTGAATAGTAATATGACCATCATAAATAGTAAATTGTATTATTATTTTATTTTCTTAAGTCATTAAGATAATGAAAAGTTGGATAAATTTTCAATCTTCTATAAATATAGCCATAGAATAAAAATCGTTAATTTTTTAATAAAGAATGATTTTATTTAAAAAATAAATAAATAATATTTAGAAAATTATTTTAAAAAATGGAGTTCATTTTTGAATTATAAATTTATAAAAATGGTTGGGGTAAAGATTTTTAATTTTTCTAAAATTCTGGAATTTTTGATGAATAGTGAAATATAGTAAAATACCACATATTCAAATTATCAGTAAATTTACTATTTATGACATCATAATTGATTTACGGCCACTTTTTTCTAACTCACATGCCATTATTACTATTTTGTGTCACATTAATTAAGACTATTCATAATCTTGAGAAAAAGTATTATAATAATGATTAAAATAATGTAAAATACCTCCTCTCATCCACTATAAATACGACCCTCATTTCCCTCTTCCTCCCACACCTCTAAAGCCTTGTGCCTTAACTACATTTAGCCCAATAGTCCTCCCAAGTATCTTCCCCATTACCTAGAACTATTAGTCTCTCCAGAAGGCTAAAACCAAAGACCTTAAGAAGGATGTCAAGGAGTAGAGATCAAGAGGGAAAACCCCCTCTTTTGTTTTCTTTTTTTTTCATTTTCCTTCATATTCTTCTTATTTCCACACCATACCATATCAAATAGGAATGAATGATATGATATCTTATATATTCTAGATTTCATCATTTTCAGGGATGATTAAAAACTATACCTCTTCTCCTCTCCCACTCATTCAAGAAATTAAAACATTGTCTGTGATTTTTGGATTTATAAACATCATTGATGATATGATTTAAATTTCATTTACATGCTTAGATACAGGTCATGTATCTATTTTTATGTTTGAACCAGATTATAATTTAATTATTATATATTATATAAGGTTCTGGAATCATGTTTTACACATGCTATAAAATTATGAATCAAAACGAGTTCTTTACGATTGAAGAATCCCCAAAATGACCTAAACAATATTAGTAATGTTTTAACTTATGAATCATCCTCATGTATGAATTAAAAGTGATAAATTGTATAATTTATGGAAATGTAAATATGTAAATACCATTCCATTCCTATTCTGGAGTTTCACTTCCCATCGACAAGAACATCCATCATGAACCAATCATGGATATCATGCAATGAACGCACCCTAAATAATGGAAGGAACAAAACACTAACAATTAACGGGTAAAATGATGTTATAAAATTATCATATACAATGTTATAAACATTAAAAAATTCATTAAAATACTAATAACACATTTTAAACCACTATACAAGAGTTTAAATCAATTATTAAGTAAGATAAACCCGAGGTAAGTGAATTCTTAACACGATTTCCATTTTTTGGGTTAACCTTCTACCTCGTTATTCATGTGGTATAAAAATTGTTTGTGTGATGGGTTTTATTTATATAATGTTGAATTATGATTATTCACAATTTATATTCATATTCCACCTACTATATTCAATCTTAGTTCATTTATATGTTATTTATAAAGGAATTCCCATTTAAAAAATGTCTTAAATTTCAAATTTTAAAAATTCAAAAGTAATGTTTTTATGAAATTATTCTTGTTATATTATAATGTTATGGATCTCAGGAATTGTTTATGTTGAATGGTGGGAACTATATCTCTCTAAAATTCATTGGGTATGTGTAGTTTTTAGGTTGGTCATATGGTCACTCCAATTGTATCTGTGATGGTTACACAATTTTTAATGTAGTCCTGAGGGATACAAATTATATGGTAGCCTAGAGGGTTAAAAAATTATGCAAGTCATTATACAATATAACTTCATGTTTATATTTATGTTATTATTTTTTTGTGTGTATCTTGTGGATATATCATGTTTCATAAAGTATATATGGGTGAATAGTATGTCTTTTGAAAATGATTTCATACTTTACATGTATTCATTGACAAATGTGTTCTTTCCTTCTTTTTATATCGCTTACTGAGTAGTTTTTTCTCATCCAAAGTTTTTCAATGATTTTCACTGGGTATAAGTATGTGTAATACAATAAAGGAAGTATTTTTATATGTTTTAATAATTTTCAATGAATTCATGTATTATTTGAAAAGTTTTATATTTTGGAAGAAGTTAATACGGTTTTCATGGTTTCCACTCTGTATAAATGTGTAATGTTATGATTGTATCTTGTCTGATTCTCTAAATATATAATCATTAAAAGATACTCAATGTTAAATGAAGTTTTTTCTTGAATAAATTAAACATTATGTAATGTATTGAGGTCATTTCATTGTAGACAGTTTTAAAAAAATATTATTTTTGATTCTTCACTAAACTTTTCGACATTTCAGAAAAATCATCAAAATTAAAACTAAGATAATATTGGAATTATTATTAAAAAAATTATATTAATTTAACAAAATAAAATTTATAAAAATTGTAGAAATAAAAAACATTTCCCTCCAAAAAATAAAAAATACCATTTTTGATGAAAATATATTTTTGAATCATGAAATGAATATATTATCATTACTTTCTTAATAACCATAATTAAATGAATGTTAATTATTTAAGTTGAATATATATAATATACATATATAATTATAAAAAAATTTCAATGTGATAAATTTAATATATTAATATGAAAATACATTGCACACATAAAAGCAGTTTTATGAATAACATATATCTTACCTTTAAAATATTTTATCGTCATTTCAAACCAATTGATAACCAATGCATAATTGATTATTAAATTTATTTAAGGAAACCCATTATATATATATATATAACATAATATATTTTTTCCTATTCATATACATCAAACAAATGACTGTAATATAACGGTTTTATTTAAATAATAGTATATCATAATTTCTTTATGATTTATTCTGCATATACAACAAGATTTTAAATATATTTGTTAAATTAAATACAATATAAAATACAGGGGTTATATATATATAAGGAATGTATTAATAAGGATTAAAAATTATATGGATGGATAAAAATTATAGTTCCACTATAGATTCACATATCTGAACTGGATATATATGTGTATCTCATTAAAGAACTAAATAATTTGAAAACATAAAAACACTAAAAATTTATTCTAAAACATTATTTGTGATTATGATTCATAATTTATATATTATGTATAACATGGGAACATTTACCATGCATATATAGTGATTAAAAGGTAAAGGCCACATGTAAATTAAATTTTTTGATTGTGTTATAGATAATTTTTATATTGTAACCCATATATTCATGGTGTGTCTCCAAAAATTTCAAAGTCTGTTATAGTAAATGAAAATAAACACAAATTGATATATAAATATATGGAGAAAAATAATAAAGGAAAAAATCATGAAAGAATAAAGGTGAATATTTTTATTCAGGGGAAACACAATCAACCTTGTGGAAGTGATGGTTGTATCGGAGGATCAAAGAGAAATGAGCTATTTGTTTATGAAATGAGGTTAAAAAAATAAAATAATCTAGGAACATAAACAATCCATAATTCATAGTAATGAAATAATGATTAATTTAGAGATTTATTTAATCGATCATTCATGTTAAATCCATTTATGAGTATGGTAGACATGTTTAAAGACACTAATATAGTGGGTATTGGTTAAGATCATGAATAAGAAGGTGATAATAAAGAATAATAATTATGTTAATGATAAAAAACAATGTAAATATTATAAAATATGTTGAGGGAAGGAAAATATATTAGTTACATTGCATATATGAATACCTGTATATTGAAGGGATAATATTTAAGATATAACAAAGGCTCATAGACTCTTGAATATAGTTGATGGATGATGGTTTTTTATCAGTTACACAAAAGTATAGATTCACATTAACTGGACGAATAGAAGAATAAGAACATCTAATCCATGTCTATTTGTTTCTATTTAATTTTATGAACATTATATTATATTGAGACTTATTATTTTTTAATACTGATTCATTTAATTATAAGTGTAACTTCCCCAAGGTTGTGAGGAACTACATAGTGTGAAATGGTAGTGATCCCAGATGAACGTTTAATAAGAAATAGGAAAAAAATCTAATCGTAAATATTATAAGTGTTTAGTGTGATTAATTATTACTAGTTTGTGATGAATTTCTCTCCACAAATTTGATGTATTAACTCCATATTTTGGTGAACTAAATAAAAAAATTCCATACATATAATATAATTCATATATAAATTTGTATATAAATAATCATAGATGCATGACATGACCACCTCACATTTAAATTTAATCAATTGACCAAAATATATGTTCTTATAAAACCTCCATCAAATTTATTTTATTTTACCCTTTAAATACATCATATATGTTTGATAGCTTGTGATACTCACAACATCGATATAAAATAAAATATTATTTATTTTGTAGAATATAATAAATAAAAAAGTGAAATATAGTAAAATATAGCTACCTGATAATTAAAAAACTAAATTTTATTTTAAGTATAATTAAATTCTATCGATTCACTTGAAAATTTTTTATTGATTTCAAAGAAACAATTTTTATGAATTATATATTTTTGATAAATTTATTACTTTTAATGAATGGTATCAATAAAATGAATTGATAAAATTCATGGAATTATTATTAACATTAATTAATAACATCCAAAAAATAATTATTTAACTATATGAAATGTTAATTTAATTTTTCATGGAAAAAATAATTTTTAATAATATTTTTATTATCACATATTATATGTTCTTATTTAGTGGATAAATTTATCATATTTTATCATTGAAATTTAATGAAATGTATTTTTTACAAAAATAAACAAATGAATTTATATTCAAGAATTGATTAATAATGTGTTAATAACAATGATAATATAATCTAATGTTTTAAAATAATATTATTCATAGAATTATTATTTCTAGATGGTTTTTATTTTCATTTTTATAAATTTAAATTATCTATGTTAAAGAATTATTTAAATTAAATTAATTTTTTATATTTATATTAAATTAATTTGACAATCATATAGTGATTATTACATGGTAAGGAATAAGAATAAGGTCATTTTATGCAAAACTTATTTATATAAAAATTATTTTTGTAACACCCCACGTTTCCACGGTACTCTTCCCTTTGAATAATGCAAAAACTTGCCTTATACACAACTTCAAGATTCTTACACATCGTGACCATCCAACTAGCTGTTATGAATAGTAATACCCACTTTTTGAAATTTTATTAATTTTATATTTCAAAATGGACTTCATTTTTGGATTCGGAATATCAAAATTAGCTTAGGGTGAATTTTGGGTATTTTTCTGACAACTTTCAATTTTTGATGAATAGTGAAAAACACCAAGTTATAGTTTAAAACCGAATTTTTATTTAAATAATTATTTATTTTATTTAAATTTATTTTATGTCAAAATAGATACATAATACCTATATAAGTTCAATTTAATTCATTGGAGTAAATTTATAAAAATTTTAGATATATAAAACATTTTATTGAACTCTTTACCGTCTTTTACCCACCTCCTAGGAGCATTTGCAAATTCACATAAAACATAATTTTACATATTCTGTGAGTTGAATTTCCGAAATCCGAGAGACACGGTTGATATCAGTAAGTAAAATTTGGTTCAATAAGATGAAAATAATTTTTTTTGAATCGTAACTTTTTTACTTTTATTTACCACAGTTAAAAGTAAATAGGTTAATTAAGGGTAAAAATGATATTATTATTACCCTAACACATGTCCTAAATCTATTGGACAACTGTAATTCGACCAAAATCAACCTTAGGAAAAACATATGATCCTTTATGTCCACTTGGATTAGATTAGGGAATTTATTATTATTTAATTCGAGGAAGATTTAAAAGTGATAAATTCAATGTTTAATAACCAAACAATTTTTAATGTAGTTTTTCACATAAGATAAATTTGACTATAAATATTCATTATAAATCTTAAACGATTTTCTCCATGATGGTATTTTATTTATATTTTTTAGACGTTAAATAATTTAATTTATTTATTACACAATGATGATGCGGTAATTACCTAATTAATGAAATATTAAAATAATTGATATTATAAATATCAAAATGAATTTAATTTGAGACTTTTTATGAATTAAACTAATTTTTTAGGTTAATATGACATGTTAGGGTTTGTTATATGAATTTATTTCGAAGTAACAATGTTGTTATAAATTTAGAAAAAAAAAACAAAATACCAAATAGTGTCAAAATTGACATAAAAGAGTTTTTAAAATAAATTTTATATTATTAATTTATATAATATTCATAAAAATATAAGGGTTAGCCAAGTGACTTATATAATGATAGGAGTATAATTAATGAACCACTTGGTATTCTATTTGATGTATATATTATGTTTATTAACCATATAATATACAAATACAAAGAGACATGGTATTTGTCAAACTATTTAACTAAGAGTTAAATCTAAATGATAAAGTTAATATGGTAACCCAAACCTATCTAAAACCTATTGGTTGAGTGGTTTTATACCTATCCCCACCTTAGACTTTAAATAATACATTTTGGAGCCAGTAGAAATGAAAATGAAATTATTATAAAATATTATTTTAAGTTTTTCCTAAGGTGCCCCTCACCCCTCTTATAAAAGGGAACTCCCCCTTCCCTCAAATTCATATAGTAGAAGACTTTTTTCTCGGCTATCCCCAGCCCAAATACCATCTAAACTATCCTACCTTCATCCAAGAGGCCTTAATTTAGTCATAAATCTAGCATATGGAGCCCTTTTATCAAATCACTAGGAAGAATCCGAAGAGGAGGTAAATATTTCACCACCTCTTTCAAGTTCCTTTCTACTTCCACTTCCTCTTTCATTACTGTTTCCATTATAAAATAATAACTCCAGTATCCTCTATATACTATGATGTTATCATAAAAATGGTACAACAATGTTCATTATTCTATCCATCCATTGAATGGGATGTCACCATACGTGCGTACGTACGACTTACCGTCTCCACGTCGTGGTGTATTTGTTATTCAATACATTATTATTTTGATGGGTATCATAATGATGTGAAATTGATGTAAATAAAAAATATAAAATTATAATGATTATGTATATATTATATACCATCCATTTATATATTATTTTAATATCAAAATAATTATATTATCGCTCGTGCGTACGTACGGATTACCGTCTCCATGAACGCGATGAAATTCATTCCCCATCATATCCATTCAAGACTGATTTTCATTAGATGATTAAAAATTATGTTGGAAGACTTAATATCATTCTGAATATGAATAAGATACATCATATCCATAAAAAACATTACTTATGTAACAAAACACATAAAGGAAAATGAATCAGTTAACAACCGAAATGACGATTATACTAATATATTACTAACAAATCAATATTAAAAGATCATATATGCTATCATATTATTTTATATGATTCTTGTATAATTTAATAAAAATTATTTCACCATTATATAGGTGGTCAACCTAACCTCGACAAAGGAAAAGTACATGGTAAGGGTTAATTTCACAATCTCATTATTATCCAAGGTTGTTTTTATGTAAGTTTCTAGATGGACCTCTTTATCATCAACATCCGTGTTTCTTAAAAATGTATTCCAATTTTTTTTTCAATTTACTAGACTATGGTTTGAAGTCATCTATACCATTATTTGACTTTTTATAAAATGGTTTGAAGGAATCTTTCTGTCGTTTTCCAAACAAGGTACTTTTGTCCATTTCGACAAATTTAAGTTAAGAATGTTCTTTTAAATTATACGGCAGGTGTGGCTATTTTACACTGTTATAACAACATCGAAGCCTCCCTTACAATCTTATAAGAAAATTTTCAAATATAAATGTTTTCTGTTATAATTACGTGACTTTTAAATGATTTAAAAATAGAAATAGATATTTCTCAAAAAAGTTTTTTATTTCTTCTATGTCAACATCCATTGATGGATTTTAAGTATATTTGATGTTGATTTATTATGATAAAATACATCCATATTGTATTGAAGGTTTTGTGATATGATTGACTATGGATGTGTTATTTCATACCATTAAAGGTTTATAGATAAAGTATTGACATTTCATATACTAGTTTTAATACAAATATTTATGTTATGTTTAAATCTTTTCATATGAGGAATTCATTGGAATTAGTAAGAGATAGGTGGAGCCCACTATAACTCCTCGATGTATTGATTGGTCACCTGAGACAAACTACTTTCTTGGCACAAGGCCTTGACAAAATCTTATTTGTAGACTTGGAACAAGGACTTTACTACGTGGTTATGAAATCTGGAATTATACATTCCATCATTATGAAATTGGCTATTGATATTGCATATGATTATTTGTCTTGTAGAATATCTGTGTGAGTAAGTAACCGACATTATTTTGATTTACATTTTCCATTTTATGATGAAGTTTATGTTGAAAATGATTTTTTTTAGTTTTAAACATTGCCTTAAATGTTTATGCATATTTATCAATGTCTCCACTATATTGTTATACATACTGGGTATCTGAGCTCACCGGTTTCTATGTTTTAATTTTTCCTAGGATTCGAAGAAGTATATTATGACTGACCTTCAGGGACGGTCTATGGGATCTCAGTGTTTTCTATGGAAACAATGTTGTTGTTGTTTTCTATTTTATGATGTAATGTAAACCTTATGAATGTTTCCAGTACTTCCAAGGCAACTAATCTAATCAGTCTTTCGAGACATGATCTTTTGTGATCATGACAATGTTATGTAATAATGCACTGACTCCGGGCTTCTGGGGTTGGGGGTTTACAATTTTTATTTTCTAAGCATGATTTTTTTAATGTTATTTGTTGTCTCCAATAGAAATTGAATAAAATTAAATTTTATTAATATTTGAAATTAGTATATCCAAATTGGTGTTTATGGTTAATTTTATTTTAATGGGAAAAAGTAAGATAACATGGAAAATGTTAGTCACGAAGGTAAAGGTCGAAATATGGTAAAATTGTTAGATAAAGGTTTAAACTCATGAAATAACACAAAAAATTTACTATAAATGTGACAATGAGGTAAACATAAAACTAACCATATATTACCATAAAAATTTGGCTACATTTTATCCAATTTATTTTGAAATTATATCCTTATACATTAAGGAATGGATATTAGAATAAATGTCACTCAAGATGACCTCTAAATAGACCCCTCCAATTTTCAGATCAATGAAAAAAATTAATTAGATTTATTATTTAATAACTTCACAAATTATCTCCCAAAAATAATCTCATTTGTTTGGGGACCCCTATTAAAAAATATAAGGTCTATAACTCTAATTTCTAGAGGCTCAATAAGATGAGATTTCTGTCTTGAATGTGTAATTCTATAAATTTTTTATAAAATTAATAACTTTTTTATAAATCATCATTCTTATATAAATAAAATTATATTACTAAACAAAAACATTTCTTAATCCTTCATTTTTTGTAACATGATCTTCTTTGAGCCAGTGATACCATATTCATGAATAATGTTATATCATTAACATCTTACATATATATGGAAACTATGATAATTTTAATATGATTTAGTAGTGATTACATTAATATTTTTTATAATTATATATTGAAAATATATCAAATTATATTCACCAATTAATTGAACTCTTTTATTTATGAAATAATTAGAAAAAACAATATTTCTCATAATTATATAGGAACTATCACAATAACTTCCTTGAAATGAAAATTAGACTCCAAAATTATACCAAAAACATATACTGAATAATTTGTATAATTATTTATGTAATGAACACATGATAATGTAGTGAGGAATTGAACTATAAAACCAAAGAATGGATGGATAATAGAACAATTAACACTGAGAATTTTTTTTAACAATAACTAATTAATATGTGAGTAATAAGGAATTATAAATGAATGTTATGATGAAAATGTAATATGAATAATGTTATTATAAATATTAATTAGAAATCTAACATTATTATAAATATATTTTTAATGAATTCAATAAAGAGAAAATATGAGGTAAATTTTTATCTTTCAATCTCACCTTAAAATTTATATTATCTCTATTAATGTTTTTTTAGAGAAAATCGTATGTTATTTTTCATGACCCTATCCCTCAAAAGGTACCCCATAAATAATGATAATTATGGGATATGGATAATGAACCCTGATCCCCTCATTCTTAACGGCCTCGGGTTAGTGATTAACATTGAGGGTAAGATAATATCATTTATGGAAGGAATTATCATCAATAGAAAAGTATGATCATGAGATAGAGTGAATAATCACCTTTAAAATTCACTATATAAAATAAAAATAGAAACCATACAATCCAAAAATGCATGAATAATATCAAAAAATAAAAAAAAATTCTCTTTGTTTTAACTAAAAAATGACAAGTTCCTACGATAACGACTCAAAATCAACTCCAACGTCTAAGATATTAATATCTGACATGGTCCCTAAATTCCAAGTGGGAACTCAAAAAATATATTAAATATATTTTGTGTGATCATAACATATTTACTCAGTATGATCATACCCGATGAATCGCATTCACATGTGAAGAGAGCAGACTAATACATTAGTGAAAAAACATCAAAACAAAGAGATAACTAAACATCTCTTCTTTAAAATCCCAACCTCACCATGAATGTAACACCAAATAATGAACCAAGTATAATAACAAATATTTTTGAAAAAATACTATAAAAGAAACCAAAAATCCACTTCGCACTGATTTTCCATAATCACAACCAAACATCAAAAATATTGTTCTCCAAACCCTTTTATTCCATCATGTCACATATCAATATATCATGGATATGGGTTTGGAAGTATTCATACCTACCCTGTCATGTTGCAGGTCCCAACATCTCATTCTAAAATTAGTTAACATCAATATTCAAACCCCATCACAATCTGGGTTTGTAAGGTGTCATTAATTTGACATACATAAACCTCATTCCATCCTCTAACCACAAATAAAACCACCACATATTACAACATAATAATCATTGGTTTGTATCCAACACCATCCTATGATCATTTGGTGATCCCCAACACCAACCTCTCATCACTATAAAATATGCAACACTAACTTGTCATCACTGGGCGATCTCTTACACCAATCCTTCATAACTGGGTGATCTCCAACACTAACCCATCATCGCTATATGTTCTCCAAAAACAACCCATAATAATCAATTCTAATAAAGGAATAGTGGGAAAGATTTGGAATTCATAAATATAATTCATCACTATCTTAGATATTTTGGAAAATAACCATAACCCAAAATAGTTGGATGTTGGTAAGGTTATCCAACTCTGGTGGGGTCAGTAAATAAAACAAATATGAAAACATGTGATATAGAGATAGAAAATAGTATGGAACATTGTGTTTCACATCCAACTCTACTAGTATTTCCAAAACACAAGTGTAACATCTCAACACCTTTTCCATCAACCGTTGGAACTATTAATTCATCACAGCACATAAATGCCACAAAAAATCCATACAAAAAATCTTTCAAAACTTCAGGTTACCACATTTAGAAAATTATTAACCATCCAATAACTCCAATTAACTATGTTATTATAATAAAAATTAACAATACAGTTTAGTTATATTTCCATTCATTTTATCTATCCATCACTCATCAACTTTCAGCACATCACTACTAGAAATTTAGGTTATAGGCACGGTTTTGAACCATGGCTATATGCCCAAAAACCATGGCTATATATTATATCAGATAATTTGGAAGATTTCATTATGATTTGTGATTAATTTAGGAAGGAACCAAAGTATCATCATCATCTCACATGGTCTGAAAATAAATATGGATCCTATGCATGTGGTCTCAGAAAACATTCAAATGTTATTGTATGATTGGTGTATGGTAATCTAAACCATGTGACCAAGTCATGCACAAATTTTCATCAATTTTGTATTTATTTTGTAAACATATTTTTTATTTCCAATGTATCCTAATGAAATTTACACCCTAGGAGATGGATCAAAGGAGGTTTTAGTGTTTTTTTTGGTGTTATTGTAATGGATTTTTTATGTTGTGCCACATTATGGTTTGGTTATGTTTGGTGCTACAATTTTTTTTACAGAAGTACATTTATTGAAATATTTTTATTCCAAAACTAGTTTTGGGGGCTTATTTTTAACGTATATTGAATAAGATGTATATTGTTTTCATCAGTAGTAAGATTTAAAAAGAAATTAGGAAATGATTTAAAATGAAAATACATTTTATGAAGTGTTTTAATTTAAAAACTTTTCTATGATTAACATGAAAATGGGACTCATGAATGATTTGGATTAAAATAATATGTTTTATGATTTTTTTTTGACTTTCACATGATCCTTTGAAATTGTTTGATAATATTATATAATTTGGGAAATGATTTAAAATGAAATGGGAATTCAGGAATTTTTTGGGTCTTATGTTGAAATTCATGAGCTATTTTGAAAATAGAGAATAATTTTATGAATATTGAGTGAGATTTTATTTTAAATACGATCATTATTACCAATTCAGGTGTTGATTTGTTTTAAAACTATATACCTGGTAAGTTGTAATTTTACCCTAAGAAATGGATTTTGAATTTTTTTAAGTAGGTGAGATTATCTTCAATGTTCTTTTTCTTATTGAAATGACTTTTCATACTGCTTTTTAAAATGTGGGGATTTTTATGAGAGATATTTTTACAGGGGGTGTGAAGGGGAGGTGGGAGGGAATGCATTGGGGAGGGGGCAGTGGGGGGCTCAATGGATAGGCGGAGTGATCAAAGGTGGTGTGGGGGTGTGTTAGGGGCATGTGGGGGTGATATGTGGGGGGGAGGGGGTGCTGGTTCATGGGAGTGGTTCTAGGGTAGGGGGAAGGGGTGTGTGTAAGGGAGGGGTGATGGGGTGTGCAGGGGGGTGGCACTGGGGAAGGGAGTGCAAGGTGGTGTGCAGGGGGGTGTAGAAGGGGGTGTGTCATGGGGAGGGGGTAGGGGGATCAAGGGGAGGGGGAGGGGTGAAAAGTGGGGGGGGGGGGTGAACGGGTCAGCGGGAGCGTGCAGGTGGGGTGAAAGGGGTGGGAGGTGGTTGTGGCTAGAGGGAGGGGGTCCAGGAGGAGGGTGTCTAGAAGGGGAGGGGTGTCCAGATGGGGAGGGGGTTATATAGGGTTGAATCCTTTTGATGAACTCAAAATATCTTAATACAACACATTATAATAGTGGGCACAAATGGAATACACGGATACATTTGATCAAACTAACATCATTTTATATATCTAATTATTATAGAGGAACAATAACCAGGGGTCTGCGATCCCTGTTCAATTATCAGGATGTTGTTACCATGCATTATAAGCCACTCCAGGTAAACTATTCATTGATATGTGGGTGGGATCTAACAACCACAATATTTCAACCATGACCTCACATTCAATGCAACACCATTGCATGGAACACATAGGAACCACATGCATGCACAATTCATTCCCATAATGGATTCTATAATTTACCACACCTACTACTTGTCTTTCTGACTATAATGGGTACCTAACACAATTCATCAATATTTTTAACTATTCCTGGAAAACTTATAGCCATGGATTGAAACCGTGGGTATTTGTATATAGCCACAGTTTAAAACTGTGGTTATATCCATTCCCATTTCTTAAAAAACACCCCGGAAAGACCCCTCTCTCTAGACATTCCCCCCAGATAGACCCCCTACCCATCTCCCCTGCAGACCCCCCTTGAGCCCCCCTGTCCAACTGTAAATCCCTCTTGGAATCTCCCCTAGATAGCACCCCCTCCCTCTTGGGCAACACCCCTGGACAACACCCTTGGACACCCCCTGCAAATCATACCACACAACCCCTGGACAACACCCCCTCTTGGAAACCCCCTGGACAACACCATTCCTCATGAACAACCCCCTCCCCCCTTGTAGACCACCCTTTCACCCCCTTGGACATCCACCTCCCTCTAGGACACACCCCAAGACAACCCCCAGCAACCCCTCCCTCCTGTACAACCACTTCTCCCTCCTACACATCCCCCTCTACAGACCCCCCTTGCACCCCCTGGACAACCCCCTCCCTCTTAGACACCCCCTGGACAACCCCCCCCCCCCCCATAGGCCCTATTGCACCCCTGTACATCCCCCTCTACCCGAGAAAGACCTCCTCTCTCTAGCATAGCCCCCTCCACCTATAGAACCCACTAGAACCCCTTGAAGACCCCCTACACCCCATGGAGAACCCCCTCCATCCTGGACACCCCTGGAAAGCCCCCATCCCCCCTTGCACCCCCTGGACAGCCCCCTTCCTCTTGTATATCCACCTTCCTTAGGGATAGCCACATCCCTTCTGATAGCCCCCCTCTTAGATAGCTTCCCCTCCACCTAGAAAGCACCCCCTCATGGGAATCCCCCCATCCCTCTTGGAAACACCCGAGATAGAACACACCCCCTCCTAGAAACCCCTTCCCTCCTCGACACCCCCTCCTGGACATAATCACCCCCTACAGACCCACATGGACCTCCCCCTCTCGGATATCCCCTGCTGCAGACCCCCATGGACTCACCCCCGGCAGTCGGCATGTTTTACCATAAGCAATATTATTTTCAAAAACCATCATAAACAGATTCAGTTCAATAACATCAACATGAAAAGTGTTGAATAGTTTAAGCACAAACACAAAAAAATCATAACATCCCAAAATCAAGAATCTCATGTGTTCCAATAAGTGTAACCATGAATAAATTGTTCTAAACAAGTAAAATCCAAATTATGTACTCCCCTGTAATTATATGATGCGTTTTTATTCTTTTTAATGAGCCAACCATCCTCATCTATTTTTCACTCGAGCTGGATACTGTCATTGAAGTACCAAAAAAGAACCAAAATCAACATCAAATTCCCATAACTCTATTCCTCATTAGATAACATTAAATAATCAGAAACAACATTGTAAATTACTGAGTTTCAAATGACATATTCAAGAAGACACCCCCCACTCCACCCCCCTTCCTTCTTTGACAGACCCCTACCCACCCACCCACCCCCTCCATAGACAGAACCCCCTATAAACACCCCCGGACATACCCCACCCCCTGGATAGACCCCCCTCCCTAAGAGACCCCATGTAACAGCCCGAGATTTTATGAAAAATATTCCTTTTTATTTTACTAATGTCTTGTGTTATACGCTACACCAAAAGGAGCTTGCACAACACGCATCCTTGACTTGCCTTGCATTACACGCAATCACAACCTTCCTCGATAGCGTGTGTGGTACGTAATCCTGAGTTTCACTAAACAACGATATGTTATAAAAATATTATTAAAACTAGCCGTTATGAATAGTAATAACCACTTTTTGAAATCCAGTAAATCTTATTTTTCAAAATGAACTTTATTTTTGGATTCGGAGTATCGAATTTAGCCTAAGGTGAAATTTTGGTACTTTTCGGATAACTTTCATATTCTGATGAATAGTGAAAATTACTAAATTATAATTAAAAACAACTTTTTAATCAAAATCATTAATTTGAGTGGTTTTAAAGTATATTTAGAATATATTTTTACAATTTAATACAATGTTGGTCATTGGATGTAATTTCACATTTAATCTAGACATAAACAAGTGTCAATCTTTTGATAGATATTGTTTCTTAAAAACACGCTATTTGTTTTAACAGCGGGATTTAATTATAAAATTAATGCAACTTTTATGTTATGAATTTGGTAAAATAGACTTCATTTTTGAATTCGGAATATGAAATATAGCTTGGGATGAAATTTTGTCATTGTTCTGAAAAACATTAATTTTTGATGAATAGTGAAACTACTAAGTGGTAGGTTAAAAACTGAATTTTGCATAAAACTTAATTTTACCGCTTCTGTGAATGGAATTTCGAAAATCCGAGAGACACGGTTAATATCAAGGACTAAAATGTGGTTCAATGAGATGAAAATAATTTTTTGGTGAATAGTAACTTTTTACTTTTTTTACCACGGTTAATAGTAAATAGGGTAACTAAGGGTAAATATGATATTAATATTACCCTAACACATGTCCTAATTCTATTGGACAAGTGTAATTCGACCAAAAACAAACTTAGGAATAAAATATGACCATTTAGGCCCACTTCGATTAGATTAGGACATTTATTATTAATTTATTTAAAGAAAGGTTAAAATAGTTAAAATCAAAGTTTAATAAGTAAATCATTTTTAATATGGGGTTATACATACGATAAATTCGATTGTAAATATTCATTAGAAAGATAAAAATATTTCCTACATGATGGTATTTTATTTGTAATTTTTAGACATCAAATAATTTAATTTATTTATGACACAACGATGATGCAGTAATTGTCTTATTAATGAAATATTGACATAATTGATGTTATAAACACCAAAATAAATGTAATTTGAAAATTTTTAGGAATTCCACTAATTTTCTAGGTTACTATGATATATTAATGTTGATTTAATCAACTTGGTTCGAACATTTAATTCTGTTATGACTTTCACAAAAATCATATATCAAATAGTGTCAAAATTGACACAAAATAGTTTTTAAATCAAATATTATATTATTAATTGTTATTTTATTCCTAAAAATCTAAGGTTCGGCCAAATGACTTAGATAAGGATATATATATATATAATAAACAATTTGGGGTTCTTTTGGCATTTTATAGTAAGTGTATTAACCATATAGTGAAAGAAAACAAAAAGACACGGTAAATGTTAAATTATTTAACTTAGAGTTAAATCTAATTGATAAGGTTAAAATAATATCCTAAACTTGTCTAAATTCTATTGGTTGATAGGATTTCGACCCATCCCCACTTTTGCTTCGAAATAAGACCCTTTGGAACCATTATAAACCGATTTTGACTTTAATATAAAATAATATTTTGAGATATTCCTAAGGTGCCCCTCTCCTCCCTTATAAAAGGACACCTCCTCCCCCTCCTCCTCACACCAATTTGAGCACTCAAGCTCGGCCAACCCCTGCCAAAATCTCTTCTCCACTTCCCTAGAAACATCCTAGAGGTTCTGGTCTTACTCAAAGACCAATTTTAGTTCCCTAAGAGGAGGTCTCCAAAAGGCGCTTCAAAGAAGAGGTAATTACCGTTACCAATTCTTTCATCTTTATTTCTTCTTCCACTTCTTCTTCTTAGGTTGTTTCATTATGAAGTAATAACATCAGTATCACTCATATACTGATATGTTATTATAAGTATGAAACAACCCTAATTCACCTTCTCTCCATCCTACGGAAAAATGAAATCACCGCGCGTGCGTACGTACGGAATACCGTCTCCACGCCGTGGTGTAATCTATTTTCCACTACCACCTTACATGGATGGGTATACTGGTGTAAAGAATAACTATACGTAGTTATTACAACATCATATTGATTCTGATATATTGTATAATCCACTCCAATTCAATTCAATATTTATAGAAATGATATCATCGCTCGTGCGTACGTACGGACTACCGTCTCCACGATGCGATGAGATTCATTCTCCATGTTAACCATTTAAGAATGATTATAATGTATATATAAGAAATAATAATGAAATATATGACATTATAAATCTACTGGATTTATTTATATATATACATATGTATGTCATCTACTTACTTCCATTTCAAGACAATAAGGAAAGGAAAATAGCGTTCATGCGTACGTACGGACTACCGTCTCCATGAACGGTGTTTTTCATTTTATTTATCTACCTATTATATATATATATATACTGAATATATATGATATATAAATCATATTTTATATTCTGGAAGTAAGTAAATCATGATATAAGTAATAATGATGTCAAGAACAACAAGTCAAAACACCTACGATAAATGAAACGATTTTACCCAAAACGCTTCTTTAACATGGAATTTACAAAAGAACGGGTAATATAAAGTCATAAGTGGACCATATATGATATAATAACAATGAATATGATTCTTTAATAAGTCAATAACATGATTTAAATCATTATACAGGAGGTTCGGACACTTACAAAGCAAGTCGGACCTAAGGTAAGGGAAATATCACAATCTCATTTTTATCCGAGGTTGTTTATTCGTAAGTATTTACTAGGGTGTATTTAATCATCCACATCCATGTTTCAACAATATGTAATATTATTTCCATCCACCTACAATTGTTTAAATCAATTTTTACCCTTCGGTGAGTTTTTAGTAAAAGAAATGAAAGGAATCTTTTGATGTTTTTCGTACGAGGTACTTTTGCCTTTTCCGACCAAAGTACGAAGAATGTTTTTTTTAACTTATACGGCACGAACGGATTTATACTGTTTTATAAAGCCTTATTTTCATGAAGATTCCTCTAAAATATTTCATGACTATTTTCAATAAAATCTCTTTCTTTTAAAATTGCATGATGTTTTGTGAAAAGAAATTGATTTTGAAGAAGAAAGGATATTTTCCTCAAGAATTCAATTCAAGTGTTTTATCAAAATTATTTTCCATATAAGATAATAAAGGGTTCTGTTTCTCTCCATATTTTTACATTTATTTGACTATGTTGTGATGGAATTATGTTTATGAATTCCTTTATCTTATATGAATGGTTTTATGATGTCATGTTGTTTAAGAATCCCATTTTTATTACATGGGTTATGCAATGATGTGTGATTTATGATTTTGTGGCACACATAAGAAAGGATTCATTAAGAGATGGGTGGGACCTATATCTCCCTCCAATGCATTGGGTAAAGATTTCATATCTCATGAGATAGACATGGCTGGAATGGTAGGTTATACCGGTTCAGTGAAACAGGACTGAAACGAGGATTACTCGATTCAGAAAGGGACTTTGTCCACTAAGATAGTCTTGGCAATGAGTCTTGACTAACAAGAAATGATTCTCTATGATTATGTGTGTATGCCACAATGAGTAATGTTTTAAGTAAGGGTTTCATTTTCACTCCTATGATTAATCCCATGTTATGAAATTATGCTCTCTTTTGCAGGTTAAGATTTCCAAAAATGTTATGTTCTTATGAAAATTATATGATTGATATTTCTTTTGTTTACCCTTACTGAGCATTTGAGCTCACCCTTTTTATGTTTTCTTTTCCCCAGGATATAAAGAAAGGTTTTAGGTAAAAAAAAGGAAGATATTTGTGGGAGATTTTGAAGATCTTTCACCAGGATTAGAAGATTACGTTCCGAGTTTCCAAAGACACTAAACTATTACGATCCTTGTGTGTGTATTTTTGTTATGTATTAATTATTCCGCAAAAGTAATGTAAAGTCCATGTACGATAAGCTTCGGGTCTCTACAGTTGGTATCAGAGGCAAAGGAGGTAGGAATGTATCCGATCCTTGGGAACTCTCACATGTGAGCGTTGGACGAAGCATGGCTCTCCGCCCAAGGGCTTCATGAGGAAATGGCTGCCACTGGGGATGGTGGTGTGTCCCGCCCAGGGGGTGCAGCTGCCCATGGAGTGCCCTGATAGGTATCAATTATAGTCCACTGGAAGTAATTCCAGACCGCTACAGTTGGTATCAGAGGAAAGGTTTAGTCAACCTTTGGAAACTAGGATGCGAAAACGCTAGTGAGATCCCTAGAGATATTTCTAAGGTATGTCTAGGGATGCCCCTAAGGATAAGTATACGTATAGGATATAGTTCTAGAACTATGGTAACGATATTAGATTAAACCAAAGATGATAGATATTTAAGTTACTCCCCCTTTATTATGATTTTTGCCTCTCACACTATTCTTTTTTGGGTTTTAGAATATGGCTGGAAACAAGATGATTCACGATAATGGAGGATATGATGGACAATGGAATGATATTCTTCATGAGCAACCAAATGAAATGGGATTTGGAAGTCCAAACATAATTATTATGCCGAATCAGCAATCTCATAATATGATCAATAAAGTAAAATTTGGTAAGTTTCCTGACTCGATTAATAAGAGAAAGATGGAGTTCCATGATGATCATAGAGGAAAGAAAGTTCAATTTCCCCTATGTAAATTAAGTGGGAAGAGGCATCAAGGAGAATGTTTCAAGGGAACTGGAAGATGCTTTGGGTGTGGAAAAGAAGGACACAAAGCAAGTAAGTGCAAAGGAAAAGGGTCGGTTAACACCATGGATGAGGATAATGGTATTGCTATGACATCAAAAATGGTTAAGTGTTTTAAATGTGGAATGTATGGGCATTATGCAAACAAATGCCCTAAGGGAAAGACTCATGAAGAGAATCAGTATGGTCATATGGGTAGTATTTATGTGGATGATGATGAAGAGACTACAAATGATATGTGAGATGAAAGAATTTTTGAAGCTCGGTCAATGGTTTGAGAATGTAGTGGAATGATTACATGTTTATCATGTGTAATTTTGGAATAAAGAGACATCTATGGATTGTTACACTGTTTTCTTTCCTTGTGTTTTGAAAGTATATGATTAATGTTACCAGTATCCATGATAGGTTATTCAGATATTTTTGGAATGTAGATGATATGCGCATAATGAAGGGATAAGGAGAAAATTAAATGTTTGATAGTATTCATGAGCTCATGATTGATATAAGGACTAAGTGATATCATGGTTTGAGTATATGGAATTTTGAGGATTTCGGTATGTGAAAAGTGTTAACTTTTAACTGCATTCAAGTTTTCACTAAGGTTCAATGGGTATTCAAGAGAGTACAACATTAAGGCCTTTGAATGTTTGGAATGTGACCAACAAGATATATCTTATGATATATGGGGATCAACGATGATATTAAATCTCTGGTAATCGTTTTCACCATGTTATGAGAGTGGACTGCAGTATTATGTATAAGCCTAAAGATTAGACTGGATTATGTTGGACATAAGTTAGTATTGTTTAAGGATAGAAGATGGGATGTTATAGTAACGTAGTTTTAGAAAAAGGGACAACCTGCAGGACGGGCGACATCCCATCGCTTCGGACAAGGCTGTAGGAATCGAACCCACAACCGAAGTGCGACTGGCCTTTATCGCCTACCACTGACCTACAGGAAGTCCCTGTTTAGTAGAAACTAGTTTTATCATATTAAGTAGTATGATATATGAAGTATAAGTCCATTTTAGAAACCATATGTGATGAATCTCACTATAGATCGACTTATGTATATAATTTTGCTAACCTTTTGTTTGAAACAGATGGAATGACCCGTCATTCTATCACATGATCTGATAACACTTCACAAATAACAAATTCAACTTCGTTTATTTAAGAGATGAAGTGGAAATTGTTAAAGGCACGAACAACAGTGAGATTGTACCAAAATAAAGTAAGTATTTATTCTAAGCAAATTTTCAACTTTAGGGAAATGATCTTGAAAACCAAAAATGTTGTCCTAGTTCTCTTATACCTGATGAATCAGATGGTACCTTAGATCGTCACAAATTTATGGATTTGTGATTACTGGCTTTTCCATAGCCATGTTCTCTACCACTCTCCATCAGAACATGATGGTTAGATTTCTCTTCCATATCCATATTTTCACCTATGTGGAAACCCAGTGATTAGTTTATTTGGGTAATCGTTACATTTAATACTTTAGTTTTTAAAGCCAAGTTTTGTTATTCCCTTTTACGATGTGGGTTTCTATTAAAGAAACTTTCGAATAGTAAACCATTTATAACCCCGACGAATTTCGAGGGCGAAATTCATTTTAAGGGGGGTAGAATGTAACAGCCCGAGATTTTATGAAAAATATTCCTTTTTATTTTACTAATGCCTTGTGTTATACGCTACACCAAAAGGAGCTTGCACAACACGCATCCTTGACTTGCCTTGCATTACACGCAATCACAACCTTCCTCGATAGCGTGTGTGGTACGTAATCCTGAGTTTCACTAAACAACGATATGTTATAAAAATATTATTAAAACTAGCCGTTATGAATAGTAATAACCACTTTTTGAAATCCAGTAAATCTTATTTTTCAAAATGAACTTTATTTTTGGATTCGGAGTATCGAATTTAGCCTAAGGTGAAATTTTGGTACTTTTCGGATAACTTTCATATTCTGATGAATAGTGAAAATTACTAAATTATAATTAAAAACAACTTTTTAATCAAAATAATTAATAGTGATAAATCATTAATTTGTGTGGTTTTAAAGTATATTTAGAATATATTTTTACAATTTAATACAATGTTGGTCATTGGATGTAATTTCACATTTAATCTAGACATAAACAAGTGTCAATCTTTTGATAGATATTGTTTCTTAAAAACACGCTATTTGTTTTAACAGCGGGATTTAATTATAAAATTAATGCAACTTTTATGTTATGAATTTGGTAAAATAGACTTCATTTTTGAATTCGGAATATGAAATATAGCTTGGGATGAAATTTTGGCATTGTTCTGAAAAACATTAATTTTTGATGAATAGTGAAACTACTAAGTGGTAGGTTAAAAACTGAATTTTGCATAAAACTTAATTTTACCGCTTCTGTGAATGGAATTTCGAAAATCCGAGAGACACGGTTAATATCAAGGACTAAAATGTGGTTCAATGAGATGAAAATAATTTTTTGGTGAATAGTAACTTTTTACTTTTTTTACCACGGTTAATAGTAAATAGGGTAACTAAGGGTAAATATGATATTAATATTACCCTAACACATGTCCTAATTCTATTGGACAAGTGTAATTCGACCAAAAACAAACTTAGGAATAAAATATGACCATTTAGGCCCACTTGGATTAGATTAGGACATTTATTATTAATTTATTTAAAGAAAGGTTAAAATAGTTAAAATCAAAGTTTAATAAGTAAATCATTTTTAATATGGGGTTATACATAAGATAAATTCGATTTTAAATATTCATTAAAAAGCTAAAAAGATTTCCTACATGATGGTATTTTATTTGTAATTTTTAGACATCAAATAATTTAATTTATTTATGACACAACGATGATGCAGTAATTGTCTTATTAATGAAATATTGACATAATTGATGTTATAAACACCAAAATAAATGTAATTTGAAAATTTTTAGGAATTCCACTAATTTTCTAGGTTACTATGATATATTAATGTTGATTTAATCAACTTGGTTCGAACATTTAATTCTGTTATGACTTTCACAAAAATCATATATCAAATAGTGTCAAAATTGACACAAAATAGTTTTTAAATCAAATATTATATTATTAATTGTTATTTTATTCCTAAAAATCTAAGGTTCGGCCAAATGACTTAGATAAGGATATATATATATATAATAAACAATTTGGGGTTCGTTTGGCATGTTATAGTAAGTGTATTAACCATATAGTGAAAGAAAACAAAAAGACACGGTAAATGTTAAATTATTTAACTTAGAGTTAAATCTAATTGATAAGGTTAAAATAATATCCTAAACTTGTCTAAATTATATTGGTTGATAGGATTTCGACCCATCCCCACTTTAGCTTCGAAATAAGACCCTTTGGAACCATTATAAACCGATTTTGACTTTAATATAAAATAATATTTTGAGATATTCCTAAGGTGCCCCTCTCCTCCCTTATAAAAGGACACCTCCTCCCCCTCCTCCTCACACCAATTTGAGCACTCAAGCTCGGCCCACCCCTGCCAAAATCTCTTCTCCACTTCCCTAGAAACATCCTAGAGGTTCTGGTCTTACTCAAAGACCAATTTTAGTTCCCTAAGAGGAGGTCTCCAAAAGGCGCTTCAAAGAAGAGGTAATTACCGTTACCAATTCTTTCATCTTTATTTCTTCTTCCACTTCTTCTTCTTAGGTTGTTTCATTATGAAGTAATAACATCAGTATCACTCATATACTGATATGTTATTATAAGTATGAAACAACCCTAATTCACCTTCTCTCCATCCTACGGAAAAATGAAATCACCGCGCGTGCGTACGTACGGAATACCGTCTCCACACCGTGGTGTAATCTATTTTCCACTACCACCTTACATGGATGGGTATAATGGTGTAAAGAATAACTATACGTAGTTATTACAACATCATATTTATTCTGATATATTGTATAATCCACTCCAATTCAATTCAATATTTATAGAAATGATATCATCGCTCGTGCGTACGTACGGACTACCGTCTCCACGATGCGATGAGATTCATTCTCCATGTTAACCATTTAAGAATGATTATAGTGTATATATAAGAAATAATAATGAAATATATGACATTATAAAGCTACTGGATTTATGTATATATATACATATGTATGTCATCTACTTACTTCCATTTCAAGACAATAAGGAAAGGAAAACAGCGTTCATGCGTACGTACGGACTACCGTCTCCATGAACGGTGTTTTTCATTTTATTTATCTACCTATTATATATATATATATATACTGAATATATATGATATATAAATCATATTTTATATTCTGGAAGTAAGTAAATCATGATATAAGTAATAATGATGTCAAGAACAACAAGTCAAAACACCTACGATAAATGAAACGATTTTACCCAAAACGCTTCTTTAACATGGAATTTACAAAAGAACGGGTAATATAAAGTCATAAGTGGACCATATATGATATAATAACAATGAATATGATTCTGTAATAAGTCAATAACATGATTTAAATCATTATACAGGAGGTTCGGACACTTACAAAGCAAGTCGGACCTAAGGTAAGGGAAATATCACAATCTCATTTTTATCCGAGGTTGTTTATTCGTAAGTATTTACTAGGGTGTATTTTATCATCCACATCCATGTTTCAACAATATGTAATATTATTTCCATCCACCTACAATTGTTTAAATCCATTTTTACCCTTCGGTGAGTTTTTAGTAAAAGAAATGAAAGGAATCTTTTGATGTTTTTCGTACGAGGTACTTTTGACTTTTCCGACCAAAGTACGAAGAATGTTTTTTTAACTTATACGGCACGAACGGATTTATACTGTTTTATAAAGCCTTATTTTCATGAAGATTCCTCTAAAATATTTCATGACTATTTTCAATAAAATCTCTTTCATTTAAAATTGCATGATGTTTTGTGAAAAGAAATTGATTTTGAAGAAGAAAGGATATTTTCCTCAAGAATTAAATTCAAGTGTTTTATCAAAATTATTTTCCATATAAGATAATAAAGGGTTCTGTTTCTCTCCATATTTTTACATTGATTTGACTATGTTGTGATGGAATTATGTTTATGAATTCCTTTATCTTATATGAATGGTTTTATGATGTCATGTTGTTTAAGAATCCCATTTTTATTACATGGGTTATGCAATGATGTATGATTTATGATTTTGTGGCACACATAAGAAAGGATTCATTAAGAGATGGGTGGGACCTATATCTCCCTCCAATGCATTGGGTAAAGATTTCATATCTCATGAGATAGACATGGCTGGAATGGTAGGTTATACCGGTTCAGTGAAACAGGACTGAAACGAGGATTACTCGATTCAGAAAGGGACTTTATCCACTAAGATAGTCTTGGAAATGAGTCTTGACTAACAAGAAATGATTCTCTATGATTATGTGTGTATGCCACAATGAGTAATGTTTTAAGTAAGGGTTTCATTTTCACTACTATGATTAATCCCATGTTATGAAATTATGCTCTCTTTTGCAGGTTAAGATTTCCAAAAATGTTATGTTCTTATGAAAATTATATGATTGATATTTCTTTTTTTTACCCTTACTGAGCATTTGAGCTCACCCTTTTTATGTTTTCTTTTCCCCAGGATATAAAGAAAGGTTTTAGGTAAAAAAAAAGGAAGATATTTGTGGGAGATTTTGAAGATCTTTCACCAGGATTAGAAGATTACGTTCCGAGTTTCCAAAGACACTAAACTATTACGATCCTTGTGTGTGTATTTTTGTTATGTATTAAGTATTCCGCAAAAGTAATGTAAAGTCCATGTACGATAAGCTTCGGGTCTCTACACCCCATGCCCCTCTACCTTGGATAAAACCCTATCCCCCCTAGACACCCCACCCCCCAGGACACCCCCCTCCTGGACAGCCCCCCTAGACAGCCCTCCATCCCTCCTTGATACCCACCTGGACAGCTCCCCTCAGACAGCCCCCCATCCCTCCTAAACTCCCATGGATATCCCCCCTTCCGGATAGCCCCCCTTGTAGAAATCAGCACCCCCTCCCAGCTGGACAGCAGCACCCCCCAGACAACCCCCCCTAAGGACATCCCCCTCCCCCTCCCTCATGGACAGCACCCCCCCTCATTGACATCCCCCTCTCCCCTCCCTATTTGACATCACTCCCCCCTCCTGGATAGCCACACACCCCTCCCTCCTGGATACCCCCCTCCCCCTCCATCCTTGATAGCAGCACCTCCCGTAAATCCCCCATACCCCTCCATCCTGGATAGTTGCACCCCCTCATAGAAAGCCCCTGCCCCTGAAGACCCCCATGGACAACCCCCCCACCCCCACAGAACCCCATGGATAGCCCCCCCCCCCAAACACTAAACATTTTTACCATAAGAACGAATATTTTCAATAACCATCATAAACATATTTGGTTCAATAAAATCAGAATGAAAAGTATTCAATAGTTAAATCACAAACAATAAACAAGCATAACATCCTAAAATCAAGAATTTCAAAAGTGTTCCAATAAGTGGCAGCATGAATGGATTATTCTAAACAAGTAAAAACCAAATTTAGTACTCCCCTGTAATGATATGATGAAGATTTCTTCTTTCTAATGAGCCAACAATCCTCTTATATCTTTCACTCAAGCTGGATATTCTCAATGAAGTACCTTAAAAGAAACAAAATCAATGCTAGATTCCCATTACTCTATTCCTGATTAGAAAACATTAACTAATCAGAAACGACATTGTAAATTACTGAGTTTCAAAGGTCATATTCAAGAAGACACACCTATTTCCTAAACAGTCCCCCACCCACCCACCCACCCACCCCCCCTAGACAGACCCCCCTACACACACCCCTGGATAGACCCCCCCATCCCTAAAAGACCCCCTGCCCCTCCCCCTCTGGACAACCCCCATCCCTCCTGGACACCCCCACCAACTAGACACCCCTAGACACCCCCACCTTCCTGGAAACCCCCCCTCCCTAACAGCCCCCATCCCTCCTGGACTCCCTCCCTGGACAGCCCCCCATCCCCCCTAGACAGTCACCCCTCCTGGACACCCCACTCCCCCCAGACACCCCCCACCAACACTTAACATGTTTTACCATAAGAAAGAATATTTTTAACAACCATCATAAACAGATTCTGTTCAATAACATCATCATGAAAAGTATTCAATAGCTTAAGAACAAACACACAACAAGCATAACATCCTAATGTCAAGAGTTTAAAAAGTGTTATATTAAGTGGCATCATGAATGAATTTCTATAAATAAGAAAAAAACAAATTAAGTACTCCCATGTAATTATATGATGTAGTTTTCTTCTTTTTAATGATCCAACCATCCTCTCATATTTTTCACTCAAGCTGGATATTCTCATTGAAGTACCTAAAAAGGATCAAAATCGACATAAAATTCACATAACACTATTTCTCATTAGATAACATTAAATAATCAGAAACAACATTGTAAATTACTGAGTTTCGAAGGAAATATTCATGAATACACCTCCCCTCCACACCCCCTCCTTCCCAGACAAATTCCCACCCACCCACCCACCCACCCCCTCACTGGAAAGACCCCCAGCACACACCCTCGGACATACCACACCCACTGGAAAACCCCCCTCCCTAATAGACCCCCTTCCCCACCCCCTATGGATATCCCCCCATCCCTCCTAGATACCCCCCCCCCCCTTGACAGGCCCCCATCCCCCCCGAACAATCCTCCCCATCCCCACCACCCCTTCTTGACAGCCCCATCCCTCCTGGACACCCCCACCCCCCCAAGATAGTCCCCGCACACTCACCTGGACATCCCCCACCCTACACCCCCCTCATTTCTAAAATAATATATTCCCATTTTTAAATTCAAGGATTGTTGACATATTACTAAGACCTACATCATTATAGAAACCTTTTAAATAGAGGGGCCAGGGTATACATGGTTTGTTTGTCCTATCATGAATTTTAGTTGGATATATGGTGTGTTGGGATCTGTGATCCAACATGGTGATCAAAATTCCTCATCTATAGTAATCAGGACTTCATTCCAGAGATGTTCATAAATTGAACACCAAGGACCAACAAATTTCTCCTACATCATTGGGAGGTCATCAATTGTATATGGGACCTCTACCACTTCACGAGAATCTATATCTAGGGTAATATGTATGATGAGATCCAACCAGATAAGGACGTCTGTGATGACGAGGATATGCCAACGATCACTTGGGTGTCACAATGCTTGTCCTAGGGGATAGTGACAAAAAAATACGGATGATGGACATCCATTTCACGAAATGTTTTGTGTATTTTCAAAATGCAACAATGGACATACATACAGGGAAGCTATTTCATTATACAAAGTATATTTAACAAGGAATAGAGAAATCATTTTATAAAATACTACAGGAGAACAAATGGTAGTTGTGGGGATAAAACATAAAGCTCAAGGATCTCATGGACATGTTATCTGTATCTATTAGTATTATGATTTGTAGGTGGACGATATTGATTTGGGATGCACACATGCGGGTGTGGACTGGTGAACTTATCATGGAAGAGATGATAGATATGAGTTTGGAAAAAAACCTAGTAGTCCCAATGCATGCGAAGCTATACAATTCATTACCTCTATCAGCCCGTAGAATACTCTCTTCTATGTGTGCTACCCATTCCACTTCCTTTATAGTTTGATTTCCATACACATGGGGTTATATCGATATAAAAACCAAATCTCCCATCCCATAAGTGACTTAAAGTCATCAATCATAAACACCACTAAGAGTCACCCTCTCAACCTGGTCTTAGATCTAATCGGGTGTTTGATATGACCTTGGTGACTTACAAGAGAATCTTTTTATTAGTTATGATACCAGTAAAGGGAAGAATTCCATTGGAATTATGAATGTTTCTTCACCTATTCAAACTCCCTCAATTACAGATGATAAGAGGGATAAATATGTGAAGTCTAACTTTATTTCAATATCGGAGGATGTTAAAAATAACCACTCTATTATGGGAAAATCCAAGGTTATCTATAGAGATAATTCCTTTTTAAAAATTAATGTTTATTGATTTAATGAGGATGATACAAGGAATGAGGATGATCAATGTATGGAATTGTATAATGGTACTTTTATTAGTGATACTAACATCTTAGTTGAATCTAGGAAGGCTAGGAAGGATGATTTAATAGTGTTTAATGTAGGTGAATATGGTCAAAAGAATGGGGACTCTTCTTTATATGTTCAATCTTTGAAGGCTAAGGAGAGGCTAATTGTGGGAATAGTTGGTCCAAAATCATTAGGTATGATTTTAGATCCTACTATCAACACTTTTTTCCAGATCACTAATACACATAAGGCTAAGTGAAAATCCACAGGCAAGCCTGATATTACTAGGGGATGAAATTCTAGCCTCCTTCAATCAGCCTATAAAGTTTCTTCTAATGAGTTTGGTACTATTATTAAGGATGGGGAAAGAATATTCAATCCTAATGTTGAGTACACCAACACCAGTGGACAGCCTCCCCCCTCGACAAGACCCCCACCCATGTAGAACCCCTTCCCCCATGAAACTCCCCCCTCCATTCCCCCCGGGCAGCCTTCCCCCTGGACATACCCTAGAAAAACCACTCCCTACAGACCCCCCAGACAGACCCCCCATGCACAGGATCCCCCCTCCCCCCACAGCACCCCTTCCCCCATACATTGCCCACCTCTATTCCTCCCTAGATAGACCCCCTACACCCCCTGCAATGGTTCTCGCACATGCATTCAAACGATGATAATCCAATACTCTAATAAATGACCCACTGCTCAATACAAAAACATGACTACTCAAAAAATGTTCTAATGGTCTAGAAAACCATCCACTTCTCAAACTAAAAAAAATCATCCACTTATCAACAAGAGTGATGCAGTCTAAAAAATGAAGCACAACTCATATTTAATACTACTAAAAGAAAATTTTAACTGAAACAAAATAAAATGACCCACTACTTGAAAATATACCATTTCTCCTATCTATCATGACGGAATATGTCTCCAAATTTTAATGTCAGTCCACTATATCACATTGTATTCAAGATCAAAACCCTGCATGGATATTTATTATACTTAATATATTGAAATAAATACATTTTCTATACATCCTATTGCAATAAAAGTGGATTAAACATTAATAAGAAGAATATGTTACAAAAAAAATATATTTGAATTCATGGAAAAAAATATCAGCAAATGTAAGACACAATTTAAGACAAAGTGTATGTTTACTAGTTACACCATTTGGATAAGCATTAATTGTAACATAGGGGTTATGTCATGTATTTTTACATGGCTAGACAATCTATGTACATAGAGTGCAAAAGAATATGCGATAATACACAATCATAGATTGGAGTGCAAAAACATACCCCTGGGAAGATTAGATACTTAGTGATCCACATGAAAATGTAATATAATTTGATAAGGATTACCATGATAGTTCTAGATGAGGACATTACCAGGTGTCCAGGCATGGTCACACATCATGTCAAATTATGTAAACATCATTTAAATTTCTATGATACATACAACCTATGAATCAATTTATTTGAGACTCAGATTTAGGCCTTTGATAACCTTATACTAAGTAGTTTACAACGCATAACATAATGGAGGAACTCATTTTTATAGGTGATATATGGTTAAATGTGATGCTAATGGGGCATGCCTCTTAGTTATTGTTATCTAATAGCATCAATCTGATGTGCGACAAAACATTGAAGCAATTGAACATCATTTTGTTATGTAATAAAGTTAACAACTCAAATGTTTTCCTTGAACAATAAAAAATAATGATCAATTTTGTTAGGCAGCCATCATAGTCAGCAAGCCATGTGGTAGGTGTGGGAAATTATAGCATCCATTTAGGGAATAAATTGTGTGTGCACATGCATCCTATGTGTTCTACTCAATGGTGTTGCATGGAAGGTGTGATCATGGTTGAAATATTGTGGCTTTTAGAAACCACCAACATCTCAATGAATAGTTTACATGGTGTTGTTTATATTTCATGGTAACTACATCCTGATAATTGAACTAGGATCGCCAAAATATGGTTATTGTTGCTCTATAATAATTATATAGATAAAATGATGTTAGTTTGATCAGATGGATACGTGTATTCTGTTTTTTCCCACTATTATAAACTGATGTATTAATCTAGTTTGAGTTAATCAAATGGTTTCAACCCTATATAACACCCCCCACCAAGACACCCCCTCCTGGAAACCCCCCCTCCTGCCTCGAACCCATCCCACCCCTTTCACCCCACCTGCACCCTCCCCCTACCCCTTTTACCCCCACATTGCACCCTTCCCCCTACCCCTTTCAACCCTTTCCCCTCCCCAACACACCCCCTTCCACACCCCTATAAACCCCCTTGCACCCCTTCCCCCTTCCCTTGTTCTACATCCACCCCCACCCCCCCGCACACCCCTAGCCTTCTCCCCTACACACACCCCTGCTCCCTTCCCTACCAGCACCCCCTGCACCAGCACCCCCTGCCCCACCCCCGACCCCATTTCACCCCCACGTACCCCTAACACACCCCTCCACACCATGAACCCCTCCACCATCCCACTAAACCCCCCAATGCCACCTCCCTATTGCAAACACTCCCCCTCCCCTGCACACCCCTTGTAATAATATCTTTCTTAAAAATCCCCACATTTTGAAAATAAGTATGACATCTCATTTCAAAAATTCAATAAAATTGAATAGAATCTCAATTCCTTAAAAAAATACTAAATCCATTTCATAGGGAAAAATTTGAAATTCCCAAGAATATAGTTTTAAAAAATATTAACACCAGATTTGATAATCATTAAATTATTTAAAATAAAATCTCACTCAAACTTCATAATGTTATCCTCTATTTTCAAAACACCTCATGAATTTCATCATAAGTCCAAAAAATTTCCTGAAATCCCATTTCAGTTTAAATGATTTCACAAATTATATAATTTAATCAAACACTTTAAAAGCATCATGTGAAAGTCAAAACAAATCATAAAAGCTATTTTTTTAATCCAAAACATCCTTGTGTCACATCTTCAAATTAATCATGGAAACATTTTTTAAATTAAAACACTTCATGAAATGTATTTTCATTTTAAATCATTTCCCAATTTCTTTTTAAACCGTTCTAATTTTGAAAACATTATACATGATATTCAAAATAATTTACAACTAATCCCCCAAAACTGGTTTTGGAATCAAAAAATTTCAATAAATGTACTTATGTGCAAAAAAATGAATCTCCAAACATAAGAAAACCATAATGTGGAAAAACATACAAAATCCATTATAATAACACCAAAAAATCACTAGATCCTCCTTTTATCTATATCCCAAGGTGTAAATTTCTATAGGATCCATTGGAAATCAAAATAGGTTTACAAAATAAATCCAAAATTGATGCCAAGTTGTGCATGACTTGGTCACATGTTTAGGTGACCATACACCCATCATACAATAGCATCTAAAAAATTTCTGAGACCACGTGCATAGGCTCCATATATTTTTTCAGAACATGTGAGATGATGATGATACTTTGGTTCCTTCCTACTTTCATCCCAAATATTAATGAAATCCCCCAAATTATCTGATATAACTCAAGGGTTATCTAATCATCATTATCAAAATAACTAAAACGTGAATCCAAATCAAATATTGAAATAACAACTACCCATGGAAACCAATGTTTTTTATGAAAGGTTGTGATCAATAAAATACTTTTTACCTACCTATTGAGTCCTAATGATGATAATATCATATTTATACTAATACGCAATCCAAATAATAAGAGGATACTCTAATACCATTTTGTAATGAACTGGACCAGATCGACCTGACATGTCACCCATCCTAGATCTACACAAGGCCCAAGGAATGTATATGATTGCTGTTGGATGGTGAAAAGTGTCAGGGTATCATTCTATGACCATTGGTAATGGTTTCATCCTCTGAATATGTATAACCTCGTCAAAGAATCCACCCATAAATCCAGCTTGACTCATCTATACATCAGTCACTCGTGAAAAAAATAAATAGTTTCAATATAATTGAAACGATCAAACATAGTATAATATTTTGGATATAATAAAAGGTCATAAATAACATCATCACATAATAAGTAATAAGTGGAATCCCATGTATATAATAAACTAAATGAAACATTTTGGCCAACAAAATTATATATAAACATACAAAAATATGACCAAACATGGATCAATACTAACTACCTCCATAAGACCTACAATCTCCCATGCCATCCTATACCATTTATCATCAGACCAACTCAAACATTAAACAAGGAAAAAGAACATAACCCGGGCTCTTGAATGTAAACATGAAATTTTCATACACCCATTGGTGTATGCACGGTGTGAACCAAATTTTGCCTAGTAGGATTTCACTGTGGAGTTTGTATAATTCCTTTGAAAAGAAATTTTATTAATGATAGCTTAAAATATAAGTAGTGAATAGGTTTTTCACAAGAGGGTGTAGAGAAAAAGTATAACAGGACATAACTTCTTTTATAAAACACCTTCCATTTTAATTTTAAAAGGAAATGCTTTCAAACTATGGAAAAAGGGAATTTCAAATCCATTAAAAGGGAACTAATCCTTTTTTACCTTTTTTCCGTATTCCATATCTAGAAACCACACCTTTAAATTAAACATCATTTTTTTCTTTAATAATATACTTTCAAAACTATTTTTTTATTTTGTTTAAATATACGTCAAAACCATAACTGAAATGGAATATAGAAACATAACATGCACCAAGATATCAATGGGAAATTGATAATAAGAAATAACTAAAGTAATAGTGGGGATACAAATAAGGCTTGGGATGAGATCCTCTAATCAATATTAAATAAATTATAGACATCGTGGGAAACTCATTTGGCTCAATAATGGGTGATACTATACCTAGTTCATCATATTACACATTGGGACCTTATGTGAAATCAGATCATCCCATTAGACTTCCCCTTTCAGGTCTCTCCATGTATAAAATAGACCCTGGAAGGGTGCTAATCTCATAGGGCACTATCCAGCTAACATAAACTAATCTAGAATCACATGCCTCTAGACCTTCATTTATTTACAAAAGTTCTCATGATAAATCAATCTAGTGGAGTTGAAAAATCAAAAGAATCACCTGAATTGATAAAAAAATTATTTTAAATAAATCTCATCTCACCTCAATCTCCAACTCCCACACAAGAAATAACCCCTTTCACTTCATCTATATTAAAAATATAATACAACACACCTCCTCTATGGCCACAATTCAAATAGTTCATAATCAAAACAAGGGGAATAATTGATGGTCTGATACTCAATATAAAAAATCTTATATAAAGTGAATATATGCCTTTTTAGAAACCAACTAAGAATTTTTAGTCATTTTAACCATTTAAAAATTGACTTTATCACCTTCTTTATAACTATTATATGAGAAACCACACTTAAAATCATTTGTAAAACCAAATACCTTTTCATTCAAGTAATTTTAAAATCCATTAAGCCAGTTTTATTTCAAAAAATCGTTGAAAATCATACCATTACCCAAATGGGTTGAAATATATTTTGTTGTTTATATGATTTTAAAACAAGCCATATAGGCATTCCCACAAATGCTTTTCTTTTAAAGAAATTAATTAAAATTTATAAAACTATTATAAAACATTTATTCCAAGAGAGAAAATCATTTATAACACTTTTTAAACTCAATATATATATATATATTTAATATTTATTTAATTTTATAAAAAAGTTTTCTAAATCACCAAGAAAAAAATGACATGATAATTAAATTAAATTATATTACTAAGATTAAAATTTTTATTTCCAAAGAAAATCATTTGTGGAAAAGAGGGTAACCATACATGTCAAGGCCGAAAGCTTTAGGCACAGTAAGAAATCATAATGTCATTAACAGTGAGACTAAAAAGATTGGAATTGCTTACCCAATATAGCACCCATTGAAGGGCTTGGGACTTTGCTTTCGGGTAATCTTTGACAAGGTCTTCCAAGAAATTGACAAGTTTGTCCCATGATTGGATGTACTCCTCCACATTTGTTTCCCTTCATTGAATTAAATACATAAAAATACCTACCTCAATCCAAGAATAACTTGTTGTAAAAGATATTTTAAAGGTGGAATTTAATAAAATGTCAAAAAATCATATATATTTGATACAACATAGCTATGAATAACTGATAAAAAACAATGAACACATAATTGTTCATAAAAAGTAGGAGGAGGATCACCAGGAGGGGGTTGGTTGAGTCAGAGGAGTTGGGGAGGCCACCTAGGAGCAGCGTCTGTTGGGGGGGAGTTGAGGTGTCCCACATTTGGTGGCATCGTTGGGGGAGGAGGATCCAAGATGATAGATGGCGGTGGGGTTGCCTAATTCAGTGTAAGGGAGGGGCACCATCACAAGAGTCACCGTCGCGAGGGGTACCATTAGTGGAGGACGATCAAGATGAGGAGAGGTCACGATGGGCACCGTTGGGGAAGGAGGAGGGCACCACCATTAAGGTCGAGGGATCGGAGGGTTTCGCGCAGAGGGTATCTAGGAGGACATAACCACCCTAAAGGTTACAGGGTATTGGGGAGGAGGGTTCCACTGTGAAGGTCAGAAGTTCAGACGGTTCCACGTAAAGTGTATTGAGGAGGATGGAGGAGAAGCCTGACGTGTTTGGGAACAAAAAAAAGATCGTGCGAAGATAGTATCTCTGTATCTTGGAGGAGAAGCCCGATGAGTTTTGGAAAAAAAAGAGAGTGCATGTTTTAGCCACACATGTATAATTCAACCATGGCTATAAACAATCTATAACCACAGACCTATAAAACCATGGCTATAGGTTCGTGGCTATAGCTTAAATTTCTAGTAGTGCATGCTATTTCAATTTCTGTATTCTAGATTAATTCCACAAAAAACTATGAAACTAACCAAACTACACCAAATTAACAAACACAAAATATTAATATATTCTATGAAATTACATAAAACCACCCATCTCACCACAACAACCAGATGAAAATAAACTCACAAAACAATTACATCACATCATCCATCACCGCTTCCCAAGACAAAAAACATATCCATTGACCACGTCATTTTCCCTTAAACCCGATCATCGATATCTTGGATAAAAAAACCGCACATGGTTCTCATTGATCAGTAGAGAATGTACCAATAACATAAAAACATAACAACACATTCCATATTAAATAATAATTAGATTTTTACATTCATTTAAAACGGATTTAAAAAAATCAAATCTTATTTTACTAGGTTATTATAGAAAAAATCCATATTTTCATGCGAAACTGATTCATAATACACATATATATTTTTAACCTTTTATGCATAGCGCTCTCACAAAATCAACAAATAAAGGTCTTAAAAATTCACACTATGTAAAAAAATAATACCTATAATAAATATTTTTAGAATTTAAAAAACATGAATAATACTTAAAATAATATTAATGAACATATAAAATCATGTAATTACACCCTAATCTAATCGATTTATTTAAAACTATTTGATTTTAATTACTAAGATGCCAACGATACTGTAACGAAGTGGTAAAGGCTCCTATTTGGCATCCAAAAGACCATGGATCACATCCTGGAAAGGAGAATGTTTTTGGTACTGTAGCAGGCCACTGTAGGAGTACTGTAACAGTGGTAACACTGTAGCGGTGGAGGCACTATAGCGGTAACTGTAGTGGTGGTGGTACTGTATCAGGTACTGTAGCAGCCCGAGTATTATAGTAGTACTATTCACTAAAGGGCTTTTTGGGACAAAAAGGGGCTTTTAGGCCTTGTATTCATACCACTTGGTTTTGGGATTTTGGGCTATGTAATGGGTCCCCCTCTACCTTGTTTGAAAGAGGTATTTGCTATAAATAATAAATGAGGCTCCAACTCCAACCTTTAAAAACAATTACTAAGATGACCCATAATATACAACCATTAGATGTAAATACCATGAAATACTACCAAATATAAATGAAACGGAGATAACAATGATCCCATACCTCAATCATATCTTTTTTGAATCATCATACAAGACTACCAGGAGTGAAGATACTCACCTGTTCAAATCTACAAAATGGAACTCTAGACTAAACTTTATCACACCATAATCCCATCAATTTTTATTCCCAATAATACCCCAATCAAAGATTTTCACTAAAAAGTGGTTCAATAAGAATAATGGAAGAAAAATAAGGGGAATTTTATGAGAACTCACCATGAATTTCAAAAATCCAACTATTGATATGGGCGATCAAATCAATGAAGGAAGGTCCATAAAGACTCAAAAAATTGTTATGGTGCACCCAATTACTGAGAGAATGAATTTGTAGGGACTCCAAAATTTATAAGCAAGATGGGATTTGACACATTCTAGGCATGATAAACAGATTGAAACCATGAATATTCATGATAGACAACAATTATTGATGTGAAACCCATTGAGGCTATGAATATCTCCAAGCCAAAATCCATTGAACATCTATAAAATTTCACAGAACCATATGCAGAATTCATTCATTTCATGTATATTAATTTTATGTTGAGAATATCCCAAACAATTCATTACCGAATGAGCCCATAAATTCCACCTATGAAACTCAACTCAATGAATGACCTTCATTCCATGAATCAAAACTCTTTCATACTATGAACTTCCATTCACCAAGTGAATGGAACCTCTATCTTGAATTTCATCTATAAACACCATATAATCATTTTTGATCCTCCTTTGATCAACTTCATATCCTAAACCAAAACATTAATGAGTCAATAAGTCATCAAAAATTACATTAGATACCTTTTAAATGATTTTCATCATTGATAGTCAAATCCAATCATGAGGAATGAAAAAAGGAAATGTCTAAATAATCACCCCACACGACAAATCTCATGGATCTTTCTACACTATATAAACTTTCATGATCCAAGAACATCATGAAAATGGGTCAAATTTACATCTCAAAATTAAATAACATTCACGATTTCCATCATAGTAGAATGAAAAATAAATATACAATCAAAACAATTACAAGAAATATCAGGGTTCTAGGCAAACATCTATGTCTCACGCTCCTCAGTACTCTCTTCCATGTCACCATGTCTCCACAACACATGATCCAAGGGAATCGTTCATCCACAAAACACCTTATATAGATAGTATTGGATCCCAAATGGCCTCTTTATAATGTCAAATCATCCTTGATATCCATATCACTATAGTTGATGACCTGGGATTCATCATGAAAACACAGATAGAGCAGGGAAATATAGAAGACATCATGGATCCAATCAAGGCGGGGGGCATTAATAGATACACCTCTCCCCAAAACACTAACTTCGTATAAAACTATAAAATGAAACAAACCTACTACCAATAACCCATTTATGAGACAATCCATGACCCTAAATTAATACATCACTAATAAAATCTCATGGCTACTAGATATATATCCCAAATAGAGCATCAAAACATGATGAAGACCATTTGGTACAAACCCCCTCACTCATTTCATACATTACGCAACACATATTTCAAGCATAACAAGGTTTTGAGGATCACCACATCTTGGTTACAAATTTATTCATCAAAAATAAAAAATCCATTTAATATGAGAAGATACATTTAATACATTTCACTAAAAAATAACTAATTAAATTTACACACCGTTTCATATAATTTCAAAAAATATCAATAGACACAATAAGGTTTTAGTTAAAGGATCATTACTCAAGAAATATATTACCTCTCTACTAATTATCCACTAATAACTGGGAAACATTCTATATATTAGGATATTCCATGTGACGTTGCACCACAACAACACTCTAGAAATATATCAACTCACCAAAAAAATACACCTTGTGTGACCAAACTCTTGAGTGGAATGTTGTGCCCTAAAATTTGAAAAATTCTTCACTTTAATCCTCGAGAGAGGTCTAGAAGCACAACCTATAGTATTTGATTTCTCCATTCCAACCCCTATGGAGGGATATTCATTTAAATTCCCATTTAATGATCAAAAATCTACACATTTTAATGGAAAAATTTAAAGAATAATTCGAAAAATATTCCCTAATACATCCCATCTAGATATACACACTTCATCTACCACCGCATTTGAGTATTATTATGAAACAAGATAGCTTCCAAAGAAACTCAGAATTTATATAGGGTCCTCACCTACCTAAGATAAACCTCAATCCCTTCCAATAAATCCTTTTTATCTAGGATGGAGGGATTACTTAAGAACATTAACAATTCAATTATATTAAATTTAAATAGTGTTATATCCCAATATATATCATTTATCTTCTTAGTCCCCAAAAACTGATGGCATTTTGACCTCAAAGGTTCATACCAATAAAATAAAGGTTATCATAAACTACACAAACTATACAATCATCAAAAAAGAGACATCATTATATCAGATGAATCAGAACATGTTAGATAAACTCTCCCACCAAACCCCCCACACATGTACATTACCAACCATTATTAGGAACAATACAACACAATGTCATATCATCCAAAAGTCACATAACTTCCATATAATTGATCAAAAAACCACCCCATAATATATAGATACCATGTCGACATCCATAAATAAAAACATAGAAAACATCCTCATCCCATTTAAATGGAAAATTATCACTATTTCAGGCGCAAAAATTAAGAGGATCCACTTTCAATAACAGAATATTATCTACTTCTGGTGGACCTATCTTGCACTTATGATATTAGAACATATGATTAATATATATTTTCTTGGTTGGGATAGATATTACCAATTTCCATATGATTCAATACATAACATACACCATTAATACAAAATAAATATAAAATACCAATAAAAAAGATATAGAAACCAATAGATTCTTTATTAAAATTTTGGCTGGCAATAAATTCATCATTAGCAATTTTATGATTTTCAAACATCCTTTTAATTAATTAATTTAATTATTCAACTATTTTGTGGGATTTTGTATATTACATCAATAAAACCATAATAAAACACATAATCACATTAAGGCTACGTGTTTACCATAATAGAAACAACATCTCAATGATCACACAATTTCAAAAAAAAAAGAAATATAAAGGGTTATTGGATCAAGATTTAATAAAGAATGTATTATCCATAAATATATTTTAAAAACAATCATCTTATAATTCAATAATTTATTATAGAATGGAAGTAATACCATGACATGAACCAATAATGAGTTCCATCTTACCCGAAACCCATCTAGATCTGTGGAATAACACAAAAGGCATTCCTGATCCATGAAGCCTGGAAACTAGTGCTCAGGTATTAATAAAATAATTTGTGAATTATTTAACCTATCTTTATAATAAAAACAATTGAAAATTATTAACATCACGAGACTAAATACACTTATGTAAACATGGTATAAAATAATTCAGATTCAATTTTACAACATTTAAATAAAAAATGGAGCTATAATAAAAAAGGAAAAAAGTCTATATCCCAAAGAACCATTCAAAAAGAGGAGAATCATCATCAGGACACCACCACAACACCTTCAAGGGGAAAATTCTAGCATCTCATATAACCATCACTAAACTCTATTCCCTTACCTTTGTCAAACATAATCAAGTATACTTACATTCAGAGGTGTCTATAGGGTGTGAGCCAAAACCTAGTTCGATTACACCCAATAAAGAGATTACATGATATAAACATTATAATGAAAAATAAAATTCAGGATTTTATAAAAAATATACAAATAGTTTTTAAAGAAAATATTTGAAAATTAAAATAATTATTTCTTTTTAAAATAACACACAAAGTACACTGAATGCCGATAGTGTGTGTGATATCACAAGAGGGTACTAAGTAATAGGTTATCCCTAAAGGCACTAGCTGATAGTGGGAGCCGGAAGACATTGTATCTTAGTGAAACATGGAATAGTAACAACATTGAAAATCATATTCAGGAATTATCTATAGGGGAGAAGAAATATCCCAAATTCTAGTGGTCTCCAATCATCACAAGTTTTTTTAGTGATGCCATAGTCAATTCTACAAGGTGAATCCGAGATGAAGCAACATATGAATCCCTAGTATAATATTCAATGTCCACCCACCAAGTCACTTAGGATTTACATTTTGATCAATTAAAATTTCACATAATACTTAGATCATTACTTTGACAAACACATGACAAAAAAATATAAAAATTATTTTTAAATCAATGTTTTCTACAAACAAAATTACATTTAAATCCATACATTAAAAAATAACATTTCTAAACATGGAACACATCACTTACACATTTTAACAAATACCCTTAAGGAAAAAACAGGGGAGCACATATGAAACATACATGGAACAAAACTCGTTTCCTTTAAATCCCATTTTTCAACAGCAAATCACCATAAATCATTTCAAAAAACAATTTTCAACTAAAAAAATCTACATAAAACATATTAAAACACTGATGACTGCCAATTAAAATATTTAAATAATGTCTATACTAAGAAACACCTACCTCAATTGTATGACATTTCTAAAATTTGTGTTAAAACACAACCGCATCCCAAACGAACCTTATAAAGGAAATATCAAACATAAAACATCAATATTGAACTCCAATAATCTAGATCCAACCATAACAAACACCATATATATTGGCGGAATGATTCCCCAATGAAAGAAGATTAAACACTTAGAAAATAAGGGTGATAAGAAAGAGGTAACTTACGTGAATATTCAAGGAGAAATCATACAATCATTTCCACCAAAATGGAGTCAAATGGAGAGGAGAGGATGGGGAGATTTTACTAGGGTATAAATCCATTATGGTGGAATGTTTTGGTATTTATTTGTTCAAATCATGGAGAGAGAAAAATAAAAAACCTTAATTTTTATGACCAAGATAGCCATCATGGTTTTCCAAACTGTGTGGAAACTGGGAACCCCCTTTCTATCCCAAAAGGACATGACACACAATTATCTTTCACAATCTACAAAACATGTGAAAACAATGTGATAGTAATCTATCTAAAAACACAATTTGGATTCACTGTTATCTAGGAAATGACGCACGGTTTGAAAAACTTTGTTCTAATCACATGCCGTCTTATTTTTAACCAAATATTATTATTATTATTATTATTATTATTATTATTCCCCCTAAAACACAAGGAAACCCCAAAGGGAAAATCTAAACTGAAAATTAATAGAAAATACCTCAAAAGGATATAATGGGTGTGAAAACTCTCCCCACCATGAGAACATTGCATCCCTAGAAAGTCAACTCAAATTCTAATCAATGTATAAAAATGGATACTCTTGATCAACCCACGACATGAGCTCCTAAGTCTCATGATCATCATTTCCATTCTAAAAAAATAACATAGAAAAAAATATAGACTTCCCTCAAAGAACCTTCTTTTGGGAATCATCAATATGTACTCTTCTCTCGAATATAGATATATTGGTCTCTATTTACAACTCTCCCTAATTAGACACATGAGATAGATCAATGTTATAATTATTTGATAGAGAAACATGGAACATTTCATTAATTTATGTCAACTATTATGGAAAACCAAACCTATATACCACCATTCCCACTTTCTTGGTGATCTTTAAAGGTCTTATATACCTTGGAGTTATCTTCCCTTAGTTTCAGAAATAATGGTGTCCTAAGATAGTTTCCAATTCAAGGAACACTCGGCCACCCACAAAAAACAAACGAACTCGATATATCTTATTAGTATATGAAATGTGAAAACATTGAACTATAAATAACTACTTCATGAATAGATTGACCTTCTCAGAAGTATCATTTACTAATCATTATCCCAAAATTATGGTCTCACCCACCTCATCTGAACATAAGGGAGACCGACTTGAAAACCATAGAGTTCCTCAAAAGAAGCCATTCTTATCAAGTATTGGTACCGATTGTTATATGAATGCATTTCAAATTCCATGAGCCTATAAAATCCAATACACATGCTTAGACTTTGTTATATAATTTTTTTGTCCATTCAATTTTACTATATTGATGATGATGATGATATGACATACTCAATAAGACCTATAGCCCCATTTCCTTTTTATGTCCTTCCCATACCCCAGAGGTGAAATGAGGGCCCATGTTAGATAAAATTTCCAATGGTATACCAAGGCACCTCACTACCTCTTGAACATATAATCGTCCCATATAATACACCATAGATGAAAATATGATAGGAATCAAGTGGGATGATTTGGTCGGTTGTTCGATCACTACCTAGATGTAAATCCTCCCATGGGTCATATGAGGCATGCTGATGATGATGTCCATGGCGATCAAATCCCACTTCCAGGTAGGAATGGGGATGGGAAAAAAACCAAAGATCCTTTGGTTCTCCACATTTACATGAAGACATGTATAGAACATAGAAATTATGTCATTTATATCCCACCTCATTCTTGGCCATCATAACTACTGAAGAACATCATAGTACATATTTTTAGAACCAAGATGAAAAATCCACTATGATTTTTGACTATGATGCACCGCCACCATTCTCAATGACAACGACACTATGTAGAGACCCTTGAAGAACAAGAATACCCTCAGAGACAAAAACCAATCTCAAGGTGTCTCCCCATCATGAAAAGACTGCATAATCTACTAAAACATATCATCACCAGGATTCTCCAACTAAATCAGCTCCAAAAGAGAATCATATAGCTAAACACTATCCAAGAATGCAACTCAACTATTCTCCATGGGCTTCTGATGCATCTGATCATAAATCGCCATCAAAATCCACTCATTACTAGACATACTCAAATATTGCACCAAATCATTCATTCTCAACCTGTCTACTACAACATTACCTTTTCTAAGGGAATAAACTATTTCACTATAAAACACCCTAAGGTACTCCACCCAATGACACTACCAAATGGTGAATTATTTTTTGGATAATAATTAGGATAACCTCTTATAATAATAATAAGCTTAAACTTTCTCTCCAAATATATAGTGATTCCAAATCATTAGTGAAAGAATCATTGTAGTCAAATCCATTACATGGATTAGTTAGCTTTTTCATCTGGTCAGAGAAGCTGAGAACCTTATGCCACCACATGGTCATAATTCATGAGTACACACCCTGAGAATCATACATATGAAATCACAATTACCCACATAGGCCTTACTATATTATTGAAAGATCAACATAGGATCAGTAGTCAACCACTTATTTAGCTCCTCAAAGGACACCTGACACTCTTGGATCCATTCAAACATCTCCCATTTCCAGCTAAGCACCATCATGGATGAAGATAGCAATGATAAATCCTAAAAAATACAATAGAATTCCCTACCAGGCCTAGAAAGATTCATATCTCAAAAACATACTTCAATTTCTCTAATTAAATCACTTCACTGATATTATTAGAGTCTACAGAAACCACATGTTCTGAGATAACATATCCTAGGAAAATTACCTATTTAATTCAAAAAACAAATTTCTAAAACATGGCATAAAAGAAATAGTCCTCATGTTTTCCCAACATTATACTAAAATTCTTCTCATGATCCCATTCCGATTCAAAATAAACCCGGATGTAATCCATGAATGCCAAAAAAATAGAATCGAGATACTGGTGTAACACACTATTCATAAGTCCTATGAAGAACGTCATATAATTCATTACCCTAAAAGGCATGACCAAGTACTCAAAATGGTCATACTTTCTTTGGAAAGTTGTTTTTGGGACATTCTCTTCTCCCAGACATTGTGATATCCCGAACACAAGTCTATCTTATAAAAACACATTTCCCCTTAATATAATAAAAATTATCATCATTATGATCAAAGGGGTACTTATTCTTGATTTCCACCTTATTCAACATCCGTGAATCAATACAAATCTGGAGAGATCCATCGTTCTTTTTCAAAAATATTACTGGGGGCCCATGGTGAGATTCTCTAGTGAATCAATACTTTGGATTCCAAATATTCCAATTGTACCTTTAATTTATTAAACATGGTGGGTCCATACAGTATATGGGAAGAGACACTCGTTGCGTTCTTGGTTCCAAGTCTAGAGAGAACACCAAAACATCTCGAGAGGAAAGGCTGGAAATTTATCAAGAAATACCTTGAGGAACTCATCCAAAAAAGGAGGTAATCCACAGTCAGTTTCACTACTAGTGTCTTCCAATGTGAGTAAAGATAAGTGAAAAATGAGGATGTCCAATTCATGAAGTGCAGGTCTAGCACAACCCTTCTGAGGATCCCATTTACCAGAAAAACATGGGAACTACAATCATGTGCCAGAAAACTGAATCATTGCACATAAATTCAATTTATTCTTGGAAGTGAACTATCCAATCCATACTAAGGATTACATCAAATTGGTCCATCTTAATGAGTAGAAATTCTCATTCCTACTAGACCCCTAACACGTTGAGTGCCCATTACAGACACATGATACCCATCACATTCCTCTTTCTTAGTGGCATTACCAACTATATCACATACGAAATAAGCTTAGTTATAAGTTTTAACACATAAACAAGATGGGAATAAATAAATGAAATATAAGTGCTATAATTAAATAGAAAAACATCCAAGGATGAGGAACTAAGAATGGTACCTTGAACAATATTAGGCCCCACATATAATCCAACTGGTTCATGATCCACTGCATGAAGTTTTTTCTTTAGTATGAGATGTAGAACGACAACTACCTTTTCGTTATTCTGTAAAATAGCTCTAACTAGAAGATGATCCAACATTTCCCCCTTAAACACAAAAACAAAAACTCACTAAGTGGGGTGGATCTGACTGGGATAAAATACACCTAGAATCCAAATATTATGATCAAATCTAATAAAAATGTGTGGTTCTATAGAATTGATGCATGTGCCCCATTACTCCACATCGATGATAATATTTGGGAGTGTGGAGCCCTCTCGAAAATTTTTGAATTCTTCCTATGATTGCTGTTTTAGTAATAACAAATCATCGTTACTTAATCCGGTTGGATTTCTCATATACATAATCACAATCTTTTAGTGAATCTGTTTATATCGGTTGGATCATGTTTTTATCTGTGCTTGTTGTTGATTTACAAGTATTCTGGAAGTCTTCTGGATCAAACAGACACTTTGTGTTCTGCTAAGTGAATGGTTGCACCGATCCATATCAAAAGACAATGGTCGCACCGATCGAGATCAAAAGAGAACGGTCACACCGATTCGTAACAAAAGTGAATGGTCGCACCGATCCACATCAAAAGTGAACGGTCGCACCGATCCATATCAAAAGTGAATGGTCACACCAATCCATATCAAAAGTGAATAGTTGCACCGATCCATATCAAAAGACAACAGTCGCACCGATCCATATCAAAAGTGAATGGTCGCACCGATCCATATCAAAAGACAACGGTCTCACCGATGCTGATAAAATGAGTCACCGATCATGACACACCGATGCTGATCAAATGAGTCACCAAAGATGTCTCACCGATGCTGATCAAATGAGTCACCGATCATAACACATCGATGCTGATCAAATGAGTCACCGATGATGTCTCACCGATGCTGATCAAACGAGTCACCGAAGATGTCTCACCGATGCTGATCAAATGAGTCACCGAAGATGTCTCACCGATGCTGATCAAATGATTCACCGATCATAACACACCGATGATGATAAAATGAGTCACCGACCACGACACACCGATGCTGATCATCTAAGTCACCGATCAGGACACACCGATGTCTAGCCACCGATACTAATGCTGATGACCTACCGATCACTTGACTACCGATAGTCATAAACATCTGTTTGAATTTCTTTATCATTATTTAATCTAACCAATGGTCATATCAGTTATATTTTAATGCTCTATCATTTATTTAATGAAGGTTGTTGGATATCAAGGAACCACACCTCATACCTGTAAAAAGAAATCATTCCTTTTGCTGGAGCTCGTGCCATAAATACAAGATGTCCATGTTGGTGATAAAAGATGATGAGACACTTATAAGTGCAAAGAGTTGTGGATGAGATAGTTGTGGAAGACACGAGAAGAGCTCATACAGATATACATGCATGAACAAGAAGTCACAGAAGCTCATACACACTCAAGTTTACTCAAGAAGAGTTCTGTACATTCACGATGACATTGAAGAACTTCATCGACTACATTTTTCACTATCTCTGAATATGGATGCCAAGCAGACGACACTCTGTTTTTCAGAAAAAAACCTGAAGAGGACTCAGAACCATTTCTGATCAAACTCAAGGAGTCCAAATCTTCACTGCAATCACTAGAGCAAATTCTAAACTCTACATCTCTACTCTGTGATTCATTATTTTACATTTTGAGCAGTGTGTGTTATCTGCTGTATTTAACACACACATTGTCTCCTGTACTTTAACTGGAGGATCTGTAAATCCTCAAAAAACTCTTTACATCTTTCATTTACCACATTAATAGTGGTAGAGGTCATGTGTGACCTGGACAGCTGGTTGCTGTTGTTTTGTTTCCTACGAATAACAGTGGTAGAGGTCTTGGACCTGGACAGTTTTAAACTGTTGTGAACCCCAATCCAGGGTGTGGATCACTTTTATATAATGTTTTTAGAGGACTAAGTCTCGGCTTGAGATTGAACCTCTTGGTTATATCTGCTGTTCCATTTCTTTCAATGTTATTTTTTTATTCCGCTGCTAATTAATTTAAAACCAAAACTGTTTTAAAGTAACTTTGATAATTAAACTCGCAAGTGTTTATATTAATTGTAAATCAGTAAGTTAGTTTCAAAATTTAATCTACTCTTCTGTTTTCATTAACTAGGAAATAATCAATACATTGAGAACCCAACAGAACCTTTACTTTGATATAAATTCACTACAGTTTAATTCAGTATTTAATTTGGGGGTTTTTAAGACAATGTTTTTAAACAGAATTTTTAATTGGAAGTCAATTCACCATTTATTGAGTATCCACTCTGACCAACATTTGGTATCAGAGGATTTAAAATATTTTCTAATGTACTATATTTTTTAACTGTGATTTTAGTTGTATTTAAAAGTTCTTAAAATTTCTATTATTTCTAAATTTTTATCTCTTTAAAATCTTCCCTTTAAGTAAGCTATCATGGATAATAGACTTGAAGGTTTTGATACCAATAGACCACCATTTTTCAATGGCACTAACTATGCTCAGTGGAAAATCAAGATGAAAATTCATTTAGAGAGCATGGGTTTTGATATTTGGACTGTTATAGAATCAGAATATAAAATTCCTACTATTGTTAGATCTACTTGGAATGAAGCTACTAAGACAACCTACAATAATAATTGTAAATCCATGAGTGCTCTGTACTGTTCTTCAGGAGATGAAGAATTTAATAGAATATCTTCTTGTAAAACTGCTTATGAAATTTGGGATACCTTAGTTGTTTCTCATGACGGAACAACTAATGTTAAGGAAATGAGACTTAACACTTATACTATTAAGTATGATAATTTTAAGATGAAGCCTGATGAACCCATTTCTAACATGTATCTCAGGTTCAATGAAATTTTCAACACAATGATCTCTCTGGGAAAGGATGTTCCATCAAAGGAACAAATTATGAGAATTCTGAGATGTCTACCTGAAAGATGGAGAGGAACTTTTGTCTCAATTAGAGAATCGTGTGATATAGGTGAACTGCTAGTCAAGGAACTAATTGGCAATTTGATGATGTATGAAGAAGAACATAAGGTGAACAAAGAAGAAAAAGATAAACCTAGAAGGAAGTCTGTTTCTTTCCAAACTTCAACTTCAAATAACAAGGATAAGGATAAGCTCTAAGCTATAAATGAAAGTTCAAGGTGTGAAGACAGTGAAACTGCTTCTGATAGTGATGCAGAGAAGGCTCACAATGCCAGAATGTTTAATAAGTTTTATAGGAAGAAGACGTTTTTCAGAAAATCAAATTATAAAGGTAAGTATGACAACAAGGGACATTTGAAAAAGGATTGGAAGAAATCTGACAAATCAGATGAAGTTGTCTGCTATGAGTGCAAAAGAAAGGGACACATAAAAGCAGACTGTCCAAAATTGAAATACAAGAAGAAGTATTAATACGAGGACAATAATTTTAGGAAATACTTGAAGGCTACTTGGAGTGCTTCTGAGGATAGCTCCACTGAATCTGAAGATTCTGAAACTGAACAGATAAATAAGGCAAACATGTGTTTTATGACAAACACTTCTGAGGTAACAGCTGAAACTCAGGCTTTAAATTCTTATTATTCTAGAGATGGTACTGACTCTAATAACATGTAAAAATCTGAACTATTTAAATATTGTGATATGCTAAAAGAAACCTGTAATGAGCTGAAAGACAAATACAAAGGTTTAAAGAAACAGTATGCTTTAACTATTAAACATAAATCTGATCTTGATATTGAAATAGAAAAGAATGCTCAGTTGATTAAAGAGAATTATGAACTAAAATTATCTAATGAGCAACATAAGAAAGGCTTAGAAAAATTTACCAATGGAAAAGATACTCTTACTCAGATTCTAGGTAAGAAAATAGAACCTAGATACACTACTGGTATAGGATACCAACCTGGACAAAGGAAAATTGCCAAAACTAGATTCATTCCTAAATCTGGACATAATGTAGCTAGTTCTGGAACCTCATATGCTTCAGCTAGTTATATTCATAGTTATGGATCTAATAAGGTTTATCATTCAAAATCTGCTGACTCTAGAAATCTTATGAGACCCATTAGACAAATATGGGTACCTAAAGTTTTATTGGCTAACCTGTCTGGACCCAAGAAGATCTGGGTACCAAAATCATTTCCTATCTAAATCTATTTTGTAGGAATCCTGCTTAAAGAGAACCTGTAGAAAGACTTGGTATTTGGACAGTGGATATTCAAGACATATGTCAGGAGACTTCTCATGCTTCAAGAGTTTAGTAAAAGTTGATGGAGGCTTTGTCACTATTGGTCATAAATCAAAAGGAAAAATCATCGGCTTAGGCCAGATTAGTAACACTGACTCAGTATTAATTTATAAAGTTTAATTTGTTTATGGATTTGATAAGTATTTCTCAGTTATGTGATGATGGTTTTTATGATAAGTTTGAAAATGATTCTTGAAATTTTTTTAATTATAAAAATGTTTTAGTGTTTTCTTCTTTATGAAATGAAAATGTTTATGCTGTTGATTTTAATTCTTTAGCTAAGCAGAATATTACTTTTTTAAATGCTTTTCATAAAGAGTCTTGGCTTTGGCACAAAAGATTAGGACACTACAATGTACATTCACTTAGAAAACTTTCTAGGAAGAACTTAGTTAGAGACCTTCCCAAACATGAATTTCTAGTAGACAAAGTTTGTAATCCCTGTCAAAATGGAAAGCAACATAAAGTTTCTTTTAAATCAAAAAAAGAAGTTTGAACTTCTCAACCTCTCGAGTTGGTTCACATGGATTTATTTGGACCTTCTAGAGTTTATAGTTTAAATGGGAAGCACTATGTATGTGTTCTTGTAGATGACTTTTCTAGATATACATGGGTATATTTTCTAGCTCACAAAACTGAAGCTTGTTCTTGCTTTAAAATATTCCAAGTCTGTAGAAAACCTTACTGGACTTAAAATTAAAACCATGAGAAGTGATCATGGTCGTGAGTTTGAAAATCATGGGTTTGAATCTTACTGCTCACACAGTGGCTATAGTCACAATTTCTCTGCCCCTACGACACCCCAACAGAATGGTGTAGTAGAAAGAAGGAATAGAACCCTACAAGAAATTTCTAGGAATATTCTTAATGAGTATGACCTACCTGTTTATTTTTGGGCTGAAGCTGTAAATACAGCTTGTTATGTTATTAATAGAGTCTTGATCAGGCCTGTTCTTAAGAGGACCCCTTATGAGTTGTGTAACCATAGGAAACCTAAGGTTAACTACTTCGTAGTTTTTGGCTGCAAAGTCTTTATTCTTAATATTTAAGACAATATTGAAAAATTTTCATCCAAGTGTGATGAAGTAATTTTCCTAGGTTACTCTATTTCTAGTAAAGCCTATAGAGTTTTCAATAAGATAACCAAATGTGTGGAAGAATCTGTTCACATCAAATTTGATGAAACTGATCCACATGAACCTAAGACCTCTCTTGAATATATTGAAGATGATCTCTCTGTTTTGAACCTTAATGATAAGGACAGTGGACCTGTAGTTAAAACATCCAGTTCTGGAAATTTTCCAGAACCTTCTTCTGTTGAACCTCAACCTGTAGATGAATCTGAAATCTCTAGCCCTACCTTTTCTAGTCCAACTAGAATCCTAAAGAACCACCCTTTAGATGCTATTGTAGGTAATTTACATAGAGGAACACAGACTAGAGCTTCTCTAAGAAATCAGGTTGAACATCAAGTTTTTCTTTCACAGTTAGAACCTAAAAATATCAATGATGCTATCAATGATGAATTTTGGGTAATGGCTTTGCAAGAAAAACTAAATCAATTTGAAAGAAACAAATTCTAGAAATTAGTAGAAAGACCTAAGGACACTATAACCATAGGCACAAAATGGGTGTTTAGAAACAAAGTTGATGAATCTGGAAACATCATTAGAAACAAAGCTAGGATAGTTGCACAAGGTTACAATCAAGAATAAGGAATTGACTATGAGGAATCCTTTGCACCTGTAGCTAGATTAGAGGCTATTAGGATCTTACATTCCTATGCATCACATCTGAATTTAAAGTTATATCAAATGGATGTGAAAAGTTCTTTTTTAAATGGTTTTATTGTTGAAGATGTTTTTGTAGAACAACCACCTGGTTTCTCAAATCCTCATTTTCAAAATCATGATTTTAAACTTTCTAAAGCTTTATATGGTTTAAAACAAGCTCTAAGAGCTTGGTATGAAAGACTTTCAAACTTTATTATTTCAAAAGGATTTACAAATGGAATAGCTGATCCAGATATTTTTATAAAATGGATTTCAAAAGATGTTTTATTAGTACAAATCTATTTTGATGATATTATCTTTGGATCTTCGAAAAATTCCTTATGTACTGATTTTTCAAAGGTTATGCAAGATGAGATTGAAATGAGCTTAATGGGAGAACTTAAGTATTTTCTTGAATTTAAAATCTTTTAAACTAAATATGGTATTATTCTAAATCAAAGTAAATATACTAAGGATTTATTAAAAAGTTTTGGTTCGGATAGTATTAAGGGATGTGATACACCTATGAGTACCACCTGTAAATTGGATATTGATGAAACTGGGAAACCAGTGGATCAAACTAACTATATAGGAATGATTGGGAGTTTACTTTATCTTACTACTAGTCGACCTGATATTATGTTTAGTGTATGTATGTGTGCTAGATTTCAAGCTATCCCTAAAGAGTCACACTTACTTGTTGTTAAAAATATTTTCAAATATCTTAAAAGTTCTGCTAATATGGGATTGTTTTACCCAAAAGGACAATCATTTTACCTAACTAGTTATTCAGATGCTGAATTTGCTGGATGTAAGTTAGATAAGAAGAGAACATCTAGAACATGCCATTTACTTGGAAAGTCCCTAGTATCATGGTGTAGTAAGAAAAATAACTCAGTTGCATTGTCTACTGCTAAAGCAGAATATATAACTACTGGTAGTTGCTGTGCACAGATTCTATGGATAAAACACACTTTATTGGACTATGGATTTGATTTTAAACATGTTTCAATTAACTGTGACAACACTAGTGTGATCAACATATCTAGGAACCCTCTGTCTCACTCTATGACTAAGCACATTGATGTCAGACATCACATTCTAAGAGATCATTATCAGAAAGGTAATATTTCCCTAGAATTTATTAGTTCTGAACATTAATTAGCTGATATTTTTACAAAGCCTTTATGCTCTGAAAGAATAAATTTTATTAAAAAAGAGTTGTTCATGATCGATCTGTGAAACCGATCTCTGAAACCGATCTGTGAAACCGATATGTGAAACCGATCTCTGAAATCGATCTGTGAAACCAATATGTGAAACCGATCTATGAAACCGATCTGTGAAACTGATCTGTGAAACCGATCAGTCAAACCGATCTATCATTCAATTAATTTTATTTTTATTATGGGAACCCTAAATGATGAAATAAATGATACGCGACTATTTCTATTTCCCCAAACCGTCGACCTTTCATTTTCCACCAAGCCTTATATCCTCTCATCTCCTCTACTTCGAACCTTTGAACTCCTGCATTCCCCAGAATCTTTAAATGGTTAAGAAAAAGAGACCAAGCAAATTATCAGACAGCCTTGTACCTTCAAATAGTGCTTGAGGCAAGTCGAGTAGTACCACTCAAAGATCAGTAAATCCGAACCTGGAAACTCGGATCGTTGCTGTAGAAAAGGAAGTCAATTCTGCCTGGCTTTTGATAAGTAAGTCGCAGTTGTTACAAGTGTTAGAATCGCAAGGATGGAAAGCCTGGTTCTTTAGATAACACTCATGTATACTACCCAAATCCAGTGCATGAGTTTTATATAAATCTGAAGGTTACTTTAGATGGTGTAGAGGCTGCCAGAATGTCTTCTGTAGTGAAAGGAAATAAAATATCCTTTTCATATAAACAATGGGATGAGTGTTTAAATGTACCCCATGAGGGTCGGTATAAGGATTATGCTGGAAACATTCCTCCAACCACTAAATACATCTCCTAAGAGTTATTTTTAGAGCTTTTGACTGGAAACAGATAGTCAAGGAGAATCATATCCTCAGAGTTGGATGGTGAATGTAGACTTCTCTTTAAGTTTATTCAGCACCAAATTTTCCCTAGGAAAGGATATTTTTCTGCTGTAAAATTCCAGGATGTTTTTCTATTGTTTTTACTAAAGACCCATGAGAAGATCAAATTGTGTAGATATCTAATGGTGCACATAGCTAGAATTGGGAAACCTTCTAAGAATGCCACTGCCGTGTTCTATTCCAAAATGATCTCTGTTATGTTAAAGAATCTGGAATATGTTGATGAAGCTGATGATATAGATGAATATGAGAGTGCTTTGTGTGTTAACAAAGAAATTTGTAAAAGGATGAAAATAAATTGGAACCCATGGAAAAAATGTTGGGTTGCTGATGAGGACAGGTTGTATGAAACCTACAATCCCACTGATCAAGGAAAGAGGCTGAAGGGTTTGAGAGACCCTGGTTTGAAATCATTTGAGGAGGCAATTTATTCTAATGATGAGGAAGAAGTAGATGTTGAAAGGAATAAGGACACTGAAGAGTCTGGTAAACAAGTGATGAATGAAGCTGAAACAGAAGAAGGAAGTATGTCACCTCCTGATGATATGAGTGATCCTGATACTGTGATCCCTAAGAGAAGAATGGACTTTGGACCTTCCAGACCACCTATAGCCTTACCTGAATCAGAACCAGTTCTTGGTGATTAAGAAGCTATTGACACTGAAGTATCTGACAGTGAAGATTCTGTGAAGAATGGAAATGAGAATGGAGATGATGATAATGATGATGATGATGGTGATAACCGACCAGTGGATGGTCTTGCTGTACCTCCAATAGAACCACATCAAAATTTGCAAGAAACAAATACCAATGGCAAGAGAGATTCTCTAGAAATCAGTGGAAAAACAAGTTATGATAAACTGAAATATACTCTGTGTGCTACTGTCTGGGATGATTACCCTAGTTTTTCTATTTTGGGTTTAGAGTATTCTAAAGAAGAAGAGGAAGAATCAGAATCTACTACGGTTGTGAAGGAATGACAACCAGTTGAGGCATGGTCTGCTCATGTTGTTGATGTTGTAGATGTTCATCTACCTAGTTTTACTGTATCTCAGTCTGATTTTGATAAGTTCCAAATTGAGTTGCATGCTGCTGTGAGAGATAAAGTCAGAGAAGAAATTTCAAATTCTCTTACTAAAGCTTCTCTACATGTGTTTGAAGATTATTTGGAAGCCTTTTCAACAAGAGTATGAAATGTTATTAGACCAGACCTGGCCAATATTGGTGAGTTTATTGGAAGGCACATAGCCTCTCTAAATCAGACTCTGAAGGATCTACCATCTGACTTAGTTTCTTTGTCAATAAAATTTAGATCAACCGTCTATGGTATGATGGAAGTGTTGAGGAATCTGATTGAACATCTTAAGAAGTCTGATCTGAGGAAGTTGAAAGCTGAGATAACTCAGATAGTTACTCAGGCCAGTGCAGCCAAAGTAACCAAGATCACTACTCATGAGCTAGAGGCTCTAAGGCAGATTGTGCATGATGAATTGGCCACCATTGGACAAGTTCTTGATTTGGACTCGTTGAGGAAGATGAAGGAGCACAGTGATCACATTCATAAGATGGTAAAGGTATATTCAGAAGATTCCAATAATGATCAGAAAGAGATCAAGGAAAAGGGTGATCATTACTTTTCAAAGATTTATACCAAGAATGAGATGACCGCAAATTTCAAGTTGTTGGAAGATAATCTGAAACAACCTTCAGTCACTCAAGCTTTCAAGACTCAAGTTTGTCAGTTGCAAGATTTTACTCCTACCTTGGAATGGTTCATGGAGAATAAGGATGATTTTGAGAAGGCTATGCAGTATGGTGCAGAAGTTATTCATGATTTCATAAATCATTTGAAGCCTTATCCGAATGAACAAGCCACCGTCATTGTGCTTCCTACTGCTGAACCTCTCAGTGCCTCTGATGTTGCTCCAAATCAGATCTCCGTTGCTGAAGCTCTATCTCAACTTCGTCCAGTTCTTCAGTAATCTTCTCAACCAGCTACTACTGCTCAACTGCAAAACTCCGTGGAATCATCTCCTCCACCTTCCAGAGTCATCTTACCACCTTTTCAAATTCGTCCAGTTCACCCTGCCTCCAAGCCTTCCAACTTACCAACCATTGATCCTTCTGACAAAGGAAAAGCCCAATTACATCCCAAGAAATAGTTGTGTCTTGTTGTTGATAGGGTGAACAATGTTCTGTTTGTAGTCTGATGTACTTTACAAACCTTTTTTTTCTTCTCTCTCTATTCTCTATGATATCTTCTTTTAATCTCTTATTTATATGTTTTCCCTCCTTTTTGATTATCCCAATGGGGGAGATTTATATCTATGGGGGATAAACATACTATGGCAGGGGGAGCAATGTTTACATAAATATGCAAAGTCATAAATTCAGGGGGAGATTTATATCTCATTGTGTTTCTATTCCTATATGGATTGTCACTATTATTGATGATATATTATTTTTATTTATGACTAAGATTTGTGATTATCAAAAAGGGGGAGATTGTTGAGCCCTCTGAAAGATTGTTGAATTCTTCCTATGATTGCTGTTTTAATAATCACAAATCATTGTTACTTAATCTGGTTGGATTTCTCATATACATAATCACAATCTTTTAGTGAATCTGTTTATATCGGTTGGATCATGTTTTTATCTGTGCTTGTTATTGATTTACAAGTATTCTGGAAGTCTTCTGGGTCAATCAGACACTTTGTGTTCTATTAAGTGAACGGTCGCACCAATCCATATCAAAATACAACGGTCACACCGATCCATATCAAAAGTGAACGGTCGCACCGATCGATATCAAAAGTGAACGGTCGCACCGATCCATATCAAAATTGAATGGTTGCACCGATCCATATCAAAAGTGAACGGTCACACTGATCCATATCAAAAGTGAACAGTCGAACCGATCCATATCAAAAGACAATGGTCGCATCGATCCATATCAAAAGTGAACGGTCGCACAGATCCATATCAAAAGGCAACGGTCTCACCGATGCTGATCAAATTAGTCACCGATCGTGACACACTGATGCTGATCAAATGAGTCACCGAAGATGTCTCACCGATGCTGATCAAATGAGTCACCGATCATCACCCACCGATGCTGATCAAATGAGTCACCGAAGATGTCTCACCGATGCTAATCAAATTAGTCACCGAAGATGTCTCACCGATGTTGATCAAATGAGTCCCCGATCATCACACACCAATGCTGATCAAATGAGTCACTGATCATAAAACACTGATGCTGATCAAATGAGTCACTGATCATGACACACTGATGCTGATCACCTGAGTCACCGATCAGGACACACCAATGTCTAGCCACCGATGCTGTGTTGATGACCTACCAATCACTTGACTCACCGATAGTCTTAAACAGCTGTTTGAATTTCTTTATCTTTATTAAATCCAACCAAGGGTCATATTATGTATATTTTAATGATCTATCATTTATTTAATTAAGGTTGTTGGATGTCAGGGAACCATACCTCATACCTACAAAAATAAATCATTTCTTTTGCTGGAGCTCGTGCCATAAATACAGGAAGTCCCTATTGGTGCTAAAAGATGATGAGACACATATGAGTGAAAAGAGTGGTGGATGAGATAGTTTTGGAAGACACGAGAAGAGCTCATACGGATATACAAGCATGAAGAAGAAGACACAAAAGCTCATACACACTCAAGCTTACTCAAGAAGAGTTCTGTATATTCACGAGGACATTGAAGAACTTCATCGACTACATTTTTCACTATCTCTAAACCTGAATGCCAAGCAGACGACACTCTGTTTTATCGGACAAAAACTAGAAGAGGAATTAGAACCATTTCTGATCAAACTCAAGGAGTCCAAATCTTCACTGCAATCACTAGATCCATTTATAAACTCTACATCTCTTCTCTGTGATTCATTATTTTAAATTTCGAGCAGTGTGTGTTATCTGCTGTATTTAACAAACACACTATCTCCTATACTTTAACTGGAGGATCTGTAAATCATCAAGAAACTCTTTACATAATTCATTTCCCACTGTAATAGTGGTTGAGGTCGTGTGTGACCTGGACAGCTGGTTGATGTTGTATTGTTTCCCATGAATAACAGTGGTAGAGGTCTTGGACATGGATAGTTGTAAACTGTTTTGAACACCGATCCAGGGTGTGGATCACTTTTATATAATGTTTTGAGAGGACTAAGTCTCGGCTTCAGACTGAACCTCTTGGTTATATCTGCTGTGCTATTTCTTTCAAAGTTATTTTTTTATTCCGCTGCTAATTACTTTAAAACCAAAACTATTTTAATGTCACTTTGATAATTAAACTCGCAAGTGATTATATTAATAATAAATTAGTAAGTTAGTTTAAAATGTTAATAAACTCTTCTATTTTGATTAACTGGGAAGTAATCAATCCCTTGAGAACCCAACAGAACCTTTACTTTGATATAAATTCACTACAGTTTAATTCAGTATTTTATTTGGGGGTTTTTAAGACAAATTTTTTAAACAGAAATTTTAATTGGAACTCATTTCACCCCCCTCTTTAGTATCCACTCCGACCAAAAGGGAGGATATGTGAGATTAGGTTTTATGGGCCCTACCTTCTAAAAATGATGGAACATAACTAATCGAACATCAAAATGAAAGGATGAAGAATTCCTAGATGGATGGACTTTACTACCACCTAAATTCTTTCCATGCTCATCCCACATCCTCTTTTTCTCAAATTAATTGCCACTTCCCATAGTCAATACCTATCATTAGAATCCAGACATTCCTCTTTGATCAATCCAAATAATGAAAGAATGATAATATAATTCAATGTATGTATTCGAATTAAATATAAATACCTAAGAATAAATCTCTAGCCATAGCCCCATCTCAAAACTCTGAGCCTTCACATACTCATTGGAAATGATATTCGATACTTACCAGACTAGTTCCCCAAAACGGTTATCATATTCCATCATTGTCTGGTCTCCCAGGATATGATCCATGAACTCCTTGGATCTTCTAAAATAAAAGACCTCAGGAAAATAACTCTCATTTATTATGATCTTGATATCTCTCCAACTCATGTGTTCGGACTTCCCATCCTGTGCCACTGAGTACCACAACTTCTGATTGGGACATTCCAAAAAAAACAGAGTGAATTTCAACTGAACCACTTAAGGTTTATCATGGAACTCAAACATCCACTCTATCATCTCAACCCATTTATCTTCTTCCCAAGGTTCATCATTTCCCCAGAATGAAGGAGGATTGTTCTTTAAAAACTCATAAGATATGTCCTTTATAAGACTTATTTTCTCTTATCCAACTGGAGAAGGACTAGAACCAGCTCCATTTCACAAATATTGGACACCCAGAACCACATATTTGACTATTCTATGACAGATTTGTGAGGGATAACTCTCTTGACCTCTTCATGTGTGTACACATAAAGTCTTGGGGTAGGAATTCTTCTAAAAGAAGCATCAATCACAAAATTAAACCATAAACAAAACAATTATGGATTTTTTTAGCGAAATAAATAAATAAAAATATTACATAAATACGAAAAACCCCATTACAATAACATGAAAAAAACTAATCCACCTCTGACCAGTGTCTATATATAGCCTTCATCTTTCATTTCTCAACAGGAGGATAAGTCAAACCAAAATCCCATCATCGCATGGCAACTCAAGTCTTATCATGAGGTGTGTTGTTCAGGTACCCTACTAGAAAAAAGAACCTCAAGACTAGATAACCCTTTACTCGGTCTATCTGGATTCATCCCAAATGACATGAACCAAAAAGAGTGTTTCTTATCTGATACAATTTTATGAAGAACAAATCTAGAGTGCCATCCAGAACAACACCCAACCCAATCCGTGGCATGGACTAAAGGGAATTATAGATCCCCAATAGCTAAAAACTATATCAAGATTATTAATAAAATACTTTTTGAATTATTTACCTTGACTTTATTATCATAAAAAAAAGAAAATAATATATATAAATATTCCAAATACATATATGAAAACATGAAATAAAAAATTTCATATTAATTTTTAAAACATTTAAACTAAAACAAAAGGATCTACAACAAAAATAAAAAATGACACTATCTAAAAAGCACCATGAAATAAAAGTAGCATCATTCTCAACCCAAAACCACCACATTGGAAAGGGTAATCTACTGTAACCAAGACCACCATCATCCGACAACTTTCCTTTACCACTTCCAAATATAACCAAGTCTACTAACACCCAATTCTGTAAGAAGGCTGTGAGACAATGTCCAATAGGATGCCAATTAATAAAGAAATTATTTTCTATAAACATTATATAACAAAATGAAATTAAGGGTTTTATAAGAAGGATAGAATTAGTTTTTATGGAAACCTTTTGAAATGGAAAAAATGATTTCTTTTTAAACAGTAATCAAATAGTACCGTTTTATGATGGTGTGTATGATATCAACAGAGATCACTTGGTTATGTGAGATCCTTATAGGCACTACATGCGAGTGGGACCCTAGAGAGATTGTATCTCAGTGAAATTTGCTTTAATAATCACTCTAATAATCATTATAAGGATCAAGGAACTACAGTGGAGAAACATCCAAAATTCTTGTGGCCTCCAATCATCACATGTATTTAGTCAGTGTTTTCATCATCAATAAAACATGGTGAATATGGGCCGAAGCCACTTAGGAATCACTAGCATACTAGTCCTATTACAACCACCTAGTAACCTAAGATTTCCTTTGTGGTAAATTATCCTTTCACATTATAAATAGTTCACCACTTGCACATAAAATCAAAAAAATATAAATATGATTATTAAATCACAATTTCCCACAACCAAAATCACTTTTAAATTCAAATGAAAACTAAAACCATTTAAAAACATGGTTCACATCACTTTAAAATTTTATCAAACACCATTAAGGAAAAAACATGGAAGAAGATATAAAATATAAATGGAATATAACATATTTCCTTTAAAGCCCCATTTATCAACAGTAAATCAAAATGAATCAATTCAAAAACACATTTCACACCTCATACACAATGAAAAGAACATATTTAAACACACAAAAAAGTTTTTTAAAATTATAAAATAATTCTTAAGCATGTAAGCACCTACCTCAAGTGTATAAATTTCTTGAAATTGGCACTAAACCACAACCACACCTCAAATGTACCCTATAAAGTCATGATCATACTTAAAAAATGAAGATCAACCCCCAAAAATATATTTCAAACACTAAAAATTTCACCCTACCATTAAGAGAAATGAAACCCCAAATAATGGTGAATAAAACCCTAGAACATAAGGGGAATTAAGAAATATGGAACTTACATGAAGATTCAAGGATGAATCGCACCAAAATTGTGACCATAACGGAGCCCAAAGAAGAGGAGAGGAAGGGGAGGGATGCCTAGGGTAGGAATACCAAGCGTAGGGTGAGTTTTGGTGTTTTGGGGCCAAAATAAGGGAGAGATGGAATGGAAACACAAATTTTAATGACCGAGATAAGCCACACAGTATCTTCACATGGTTTTCCAAACAGTGTCCCAACTGTGGTCCCCATACTATCCAAGGTCGACATGCTACATGGTTAGCCCAAACGGGTTACAGACCATGAATTAATCATGAAATATTTCTATATATAAATACATCATTTGGATGCATGATTATTGGAGAAAAATGCACGTCTTGCAAAATTGTGTCCAACCATGCCCCACCTATTGTTTATGCAAATTTAATTATTATTATTTTCACCTAAAAATCAAGGAATTTGCAAAGGGGAAATCTAAAATAAAAAATAATAGAAATATACCTCAAAATTAAATCACTACTATGAAGTACCGTGGGTTTTTATGATGATTTTTTTCAAATAAATTTAATTTATTTATTAGTTTGCGTTATACACAACATCTAGTTTTAACAAACTGAGATATACTATTAATATTATTTTCTAATGTGACAGTTATAAGCTTTCCATTACAATTTATAGTATGAATATTAATAAAACATATTAAAAATTAATTATAATTTTTTTTTCATAAATAAAAAATATTTATAAAAAATTACATAATATTTATTAAAGTCATTATATGTTTCAAAAATACTATTTAATCAAATAATGATTTTATTGTTTTCATGAAAAAATAAAAAAAATTATTTTTCATCGTTTATAAAATTTAATTAATGAAATAAATTTTTTTTTGAAATCTTCATTTCAAAATTATCTTTGAGCTAATTTTTTAAAATTTTTTGCAATTGAATTTTTTTGATCAATAGTACAAAATACTGAATTTTATTTAAACTATTTTTTTAAGTGTTTTCAAGAACCATTTTATTTTAATATGGGTTATAATGTAAAATCAGTTCAATAATATATTTAATATTGCTAATTTAGTTTATTGTAATAAATTTCATACATAATATTTATACAATAGCTTTCTATGCTTATGAATATTTTCACTTTGGAAAAATGATTTTTCTTCTTGTACACATGTTTATTTTTAAATTAAATCTTTAAAATTAATGAAATGTAATAAATAAAAACGTATTCCATATTTATAAGAATAATAATTAATATTATATAATATGGTTGACTTAATTTTTCATCATATGGAATAGTAACAAAATAAATACAACTGTTGAAGTTGAAATAGATTTACTGGAGGTTAAACTAATATGCTACGAGGTAAAATGACATAAAACTATCCAAATACAATTATATATAAATATTTAGATATTATATCAGATAATGTTCTATAATTATCCAATTTGGAATATTTTTTCATGTTTTAAAAGGGGGTACATTGTTTTCATTTCTTAAATTATAAGTTTGTGATTTCCCCCAATTATAAAATAACAACCCTTCTAATATCCAATTCACACTTCAAAATATAATTTGTTTCCCCCAATGACTTGAAAAAAATTCCTTACTTCCCTACTCACATCATAGGTTCCTTATTTGGATTAAAAAACCTTCCTATGAAGACTTTAGGTGTAATGCTAAAGGTGTTTTCCAAAGAAGATGTATAGTCCATAAATGTGAATTTTCATTTTATTTCATCCTCTATATTTGTAAAATTTTCATAAACCAAGATGAAATAATAAAATCATTATATACCATAAATTATATTTTATTACATTAGTGTAATTAACATAAACCTGTATGCTCTTCCATAATGTCTGAACTGAAACTGTTGATCATGTGTATGGTGGACTATCTCATCATGAACTGATGTAATTCATTTTCCACCAACACCTCTCACATATGGATATAATGAGATATTTTACATATTTATATCCTATTTACGACTTAATTAAATTATATATTTATAATATCACATATAAAATTTAAATTCTATTTCATGTGTAAATGATAATGCTGCTCATGTTTACGACGGACTACTGCCTCATAAAGAGATATGACTCTTTCTTCACATACCCATTACATAGAAATTAATATGGATAGTTTCATTGAAAATTAGTGATACATATGGAATAAAAACAATTCTTCAAAAATAATATATTATTTACCTTTCTTTCTTTTCATCCATTTTGAAAATAGAGAGAACATTTATGCATAAGTATGACATACTGTTTCCATGAACAGCGTTTTTCATTTTCATTCTTAAACATTGGTGGATTAAAATAAATACATATATAACTATTATATATGATATTAATATCATGGATAAAATTATTGATATTATTTAAAAATGATCAATGTAATTGACAAAAAGAAACATACATGAAAAACCAAGTAGTTATTAATTAAAACACGATTCTTGCATGGAATTATTAAAAATACGTCAAAAAAGATCATATGTTAATATTATATGGTATCAAATATATATATATATATGTATGGTTATATAATATAATTATAATAAACATGTATTTATTATATATGATTTTTTAATTTGTATGAAGGAATTTGATATTTAATGTAAGAGATTTTATCTCACATTTATATCTATGGAACACATACCATATAAAAAATTTATTTCTTTTTTTGGTATATATACGACTCATGATTGTATTTTATGAGTATTCTACTGAAAATAATTCTATATAAATATCAATATAATAGGATTTACTTTATGGGTATTTTGATTCAAATATTTTCCAATGTGGTAAAAGATTTATGATATAATCACATTTTTTATTGTGATTTTTTATGGTTATACTTCTGATTATGAAATATCAAGATCTATATATCAATAATAAATGAATTTTATTATCATATTTTTTTTGTAAAAATAAATCGTTTCCTATTATTTTCATCTCTTTATGTTCTTAATATATTAGTAGAATATTTGTATGGAAAACCATTTTTTATTTCTCTCTTCAATCAGAAATCATTTTTCTACCCTGTACATAATATCTAAATATGTTTTTCAAAAAACATTTCAATACTATCTAAGGATTTTTAATTTAAGTTTAACCTGATATTAAATTTTCACAATATTTTATAAAAGAAACCTTTATTTCTTTTTCCAAAGAAGTCCATTTTAAATTTTAATGAAAATATAAAATTAATATTTTTTTACCACGTAGGATAATAATGATATTTCTCACCATCATTAATACACTTTGTTTTAATAATTAATTTTAATGTTTAAAATTTTAATTTTAAAATAAAATTATTTTCACAATGTATGTGAACTTTTCATTTTGAAAAGATAATTTTAAAAGTGAAAAGTTTATTTTCCACAAGAATGTTCCGAGAGATCCTTCAAATTCCTTTTCTATCTAATATGGAATCATTTGATGTTACTTAAGGCTTTACTTGGATATGATCAAATGATACCATACTTATTATCTTTCTTAATGATTAATGAATATGAAGAAAATATTTTCACAAAAATCATTACTTTTACATCGATTATGATTTAATTAAATGATATTTTTTTTATCCCATTTAATTTCCAAAAGTTATGATATGAGAAAATATTGAATATACCCATTTATTTCAATAGGCTCTAATATGATGAATGCTATTGATCATGTAACACAGAAATTTATTGTTTTTATTTTTTGAGGGTTATTACCTTATAACCATGTATGTTGGTCATGTTTTTTCCAGGTATGGTTTTTTACATTGCAACCAGGGATGGTGATAAAATTATAACCAAGGAAGAGTGAGACCAATATATCTCTATAAGTAACTAGGTAATATATATTGTACTATGATCTTAAAGGGCACATTTGAGGTTATCCCATTCCTTAACAAATATTGTACATCACAGGTTATCTTATTCATTAAAAAGGATGGTAAATGGGAGGTTATCCCGAGATCGAAAAAGGAGGGCACATGGGAGGTTATCTCAATACCAAATCTGGTACCCTTGTAGTTATCCTAAGACCAAAGATAGTACATGGTTATTAAACCCAATAATATCATATTTATAATGTCATGGTATATATCCTTGACATAATATTTTTTATGGTTTTCTGCATTCCATAAATCCTTTTCTAATTATAATGTTGTATTCTCATGGATCATGTTCTTTTATTCTTTTATAATTCAGGTATTTTGAACTAACAAGATTTATACCACGACACATGTTTATGATATTAGATAACTACGGTATGGTTTTACAATTTTATTCCTGTGTTCTGATACCATAAATCCCATTTTATATTGATATATCCAATGATTACCCTTAATGATAATTTTATCTCACAATTTATTATTTTTCATATAACAATTTTAGGAAGAAAGGTTTTGGGTAGGTATTTTCTTTGAATGTTTTTATATAGCAAGATATTTGTGTGAGAAATTAATGATATTTCAAGAAATATGAATGTTTTGTGTGTTATATCTAATGAAATTTCACCATTATGGAACTCGAGCACATATTTGTGAAATATATTGCACATTCATCTAAAAAGATATGGAATTTAGGTATGAAAATCTTGGGTCATTATAATTGGTATAATAAGAAAGATTTAGATAGCCTTTAGAATCTAGGATGTGAAAACACTATCTAGGACACTAGTGATATGTATAAGGAGAAGCCTAATAATAAGTCAATGTATAGGAAAATGTTGTGAAATTATTTTTATAGGTAGAGTGAGTGGTTTCCAAGAAATTAAATCACTATCTTGATACTACAAGTGGAGCTGTATCTAGAAACGGTGTACCTAGGGGAAATAACACTAAAAAGGGTGATTTGAGGTGGATTCCATTATCACCTAGTTCATGATAGTGGACCTTTATGTACACCATGATTGACAGTACCAAGGGATATGGTTTGAATATTCGAAAACACTTCAAAAAAAATCATGAATGATTTGAAAAATGACCTTGAATGATCTTTGTTATCCATATGGTGTCATAGATTGACAATAAGACATCATGATTTAAATATAATATAAGTTATTTCTCATGATAATGTGGTTCCTTATTATGAATATTGTTTCTTAGACCATATTTTTGTTTGTTTTATCCATTGGATAGAACCCAAAGGAACCATATTAATAGTGAGTTAAATATAAAAAGCAGTGACAGTCCACATGATAAACCAAATGATAGGGTAGAAGGAATGAAAAATAAAATTTCTATGTTGACATAATTTCATCATGATATGAATCATGATGAAATTTCAAACAATTAATGTTCCATTGATTCATCCTTGAAGAAATATAAAACTTCCTTTAATGATTAACTTGATCCACTAATTGTTGAGAAATAGATCAGTGCCTCTAAAAATAAATTTTACATCTCCAATGTTTAGCGAATGAATATTTTGTTTTGGATTTTTGTTTTTTGGAAGGAAAAAATGATCAATAGTCCACTATTATCAATAATACAAGGCTAGAAGAATAAATAAAATATCTAAAGTATGATTATATTATGAAATAATATATCAATAATTACATTCCATATATTCTTTATATGAAAATAAAGAATGAATTAATTAAGATTAAATAGAATGAGGATGATTATTTTGGTACTTATTAGGAAACATTCACAAGGCTAGTGAGGTATACATTTAGTGTTTTCATACAACATGAATGTGAGGAGTGTTGATTACTTTTTTATTTAAAAACCAAGTCTATGAAGGGAGTTATACAGAAAGGACTTTTGAAGATATGAATATAACATTTATTGGGATATCAAGGTGGAAGTGTCGATTTTAGTCAACCATAAATTACATGGTTTTGATAAGGAGAGAAATATTGAATTAAATAGAAACTCTAAAAACCATGGGGAAAATAAGTTGGTATTTCCCCTATTCTCAACATGTGGATCGAATCATGGGGAAAATTTACTTATGGGGTTATTAAATGTTGTATGTGTGGAATTAATTTTATAATTTGGATAATTATAAATGTGGTGGGAATAAGTTAGAAAATTATTCAAATATAAAGAAAGATCTATATAATTCACCTCCCCTACTTTAGTGTTTGAAATGAAAGGAGTATAGGAATTATGATAACAAGTGAACAAATTATAAGATTAATGATTATGATCAACATCATCAACCTCATAATCCATGTGACAAATAGAAATATCATGTGATAAATATTTTTGATGATTGGTTTGATAATAACATGGTAAAATGTACACTTATCATCCACTATATAACTTATAATTCCTTATTTGATTTTGGATCATCCAATTCTTTTATATTTGAATAATTTTAGAATGGTATCATGATTTTACCCAAAAAATTAGATATTGAATTTGAATTTCATTCCTATAATGGTGTGATAATTTAATATCATGTCTATGATTCTTCTTCAGTCAAATTTTTTGGGGATATGATTTCATTATATCTCATCATTATACATCAAGTTGAATTTGAATTTATATTAAGCATGGATTGGTTTTCTGTAAATTAATCCCCCATAAATTATTGAGGAATGGAAGTCACATTATAAATTCCAAACATACCTATGACAGTTTATTAGTATGATGATAAGTATGAAATTCTGATAGAGATCACATCCTCAGTATGAGTCTTTTTTCCCATTAAAAAGGGGTGTTTAACTTATATGGTTAGGGTAAAACTGAACATCTATGATATAACTATTTTCCTAGATTTTTTTGATGTAATTTAAATTTACTTTCCTAGTATACCACAAAATCATGTAGGAAAATTCCCAATATAACTCATACCTTCAGTTACAACTATTTTAAAGGCTCTTAATAGAATGGACCCAATCAATCTATATAAATTAATGATGTAAATTCAGGAGAACCTTAATAAGGGATTCATTCACCCAAGTGTGTCACCATGGGCTGAAGAAGTTCTTTCTATGAAGAAGAAATATGGATTGGTGTGACTCTGCATTGATTGTTCGGAATAGAACAAGATCAAAATCAAGAATAGGTATAATTTACCATATAATGATGAATTTTTTGATCAACTACATAGATCTAAATACATTTTCCAGATTGATATTCAATTTGGATATAATCAACTATAGGGGTTAGACAATGATACACCTAGGATGAAATTCCATATAATATGTAAACTCATTGAAGATATATAGTGTTCCCATTTGGTCTTACTAATTCCCTCTAAATCTACATATACTTAATATATAGAGACATTAAAGATTTCCTTGGTCAGTTTGTGGTAGTATCTATAGAAAATATTATTATATATTTAATGTTTAAATAATATCATGAAGATCACTTTAGAATTGTGATTAAGACCCTTAGTAAGGAGAATCTATATGAAAAATTTACCAGGTGGAAATTTTGGCAATAAAAGGTTTCATTTATGGGTTATATAATATCAATTGAGGGTGTATAAATGGATCCATCAATGATGGAGGCTATTGAATGTTGACGCAGACCAAAAAAATTGACTGTGATATGTAGTTTTCTTTTTTTATGGATATATTTGATCATTAGTGGATAATTTCTTAGGACTATTTATTCCACTCATCAAGTTAACTCGAAAGGGGATCTGTTTATTTAGATAGATTAATGTGAGGGAAATTTCAAGTAACTAAATAGAAAATTATTCTGTCAGCCTTTTTATACATTTCACCATTGTATTTAAGTGTTTGTAATCTATATTGATGCATCAAAGAAGGGACTGGGATGCGTTATCATATATAATGACATAGTGAGACCTTATGCCTCTTAACAATTTAATGTTCTGTAGAAAACTAATCAAACTCTGGATTTGGAGTAATTTGTGGGCTTGTTTTCATTAATGATATGGGGATATTATATTTATGAAGTTATTTGTGATATATAAACCAATTAAAAATATTTAAATTATATAATCACACAAAAAGAGTTATACATATTCTAGATAAGATTGTTGAATTTTATTAAATATCATGACTACTCAATACATTACCTCCTTAGGAATGTATAAAATGTGGTTGATGCATTGTGTTTAAAGGAAGAGAATAGCTTATATATTATGAGGATCAGAAAATATAAAATATTTATATATTTTCGAAGGATTCATTGTGAGAAAATAAAGGAATTTGATAAAACATTTAATTCACAAATGATTATTCAACCATCTATCCATGTGATGATTAAAGAGGTGAAAAATAAATATTTATACCTTCATAAAAAGATGAGAAATTTTCGCAAAATTAACCTAGATATAAAGGTAATAATAAGGTTCATGGACCATTAATGTGTGATTTAGATTCCATATTTTGGGAAAGATATGTTTGAGGAATCTCATAATTCTCTATTCTATATTCATAATGGAAGTACAAAAGATGTATAGTGGTCAAGAAAAATATTTCTTATTGGATGGAATATATACATATATTTTAGAGTTTGAATCTATATTCTTATTATATCTTCAAGTTAAGTCTATGAGACCAAATTCTAATGGGATTTTATAACCATTACCCATACCCAAATATAAATGTAAAAAAACTCAATGGATTTTGTCATCATAATCCCAAAAACATATGCTGGGAATGATGTTATATGGGTAGTAGACGATCTCCTTAAAAATTCATCACATGTAATAACTTTTAGTCATTATTTCTATTCGGATCATCTAGCTAGGATATAAATTAATGAAGTTTAAATGTTTTATGGATTACCACATTATATTATGTCTTATTGCGATATAAGGATTACCTTGATGTTCTGGAAAAGTCATCCTTAGGCATGGGATACGGTGTGAAATTTTAGCTCTATGTATAATCCACAGAAAAATGGTTAGCCTTGGAGAAAAAATCAATCCTTAGTGGATATTATTAGATATTGTTTTATGATTTTTGAATTTTATTAGGATCAACACCTTCCTCTATTCATGTTTTATTACAACAATAGATTTCACTCATGAATGTAGATGGATTATTATGAATAACTATAAAAAAAGAATAGTAGAAACCTAATTTTTTTGGATGAGTACATAGAAATAAAGATATTTGAGATTTATCTAGTTTAGTAAATGGTAGATAAAGTTATATTCATTAAAAAACACATCAATGCATCTCTGTGTTGATTGAAAATTTATATTTCTAATCATCGACATCATCTGAAATTTGATGTTGCTGAGAAGGTGTATCTTTGAATTTCATCATGGAAGAATGTTATGTAATTTGGGAAGATAGTAAAGTTAAAACCTAGGTATATTTTCAATTTCAATATTATTGATTTATTGGGGGTGGTTTCTTTTTTTCGGGCACTACCACGAAACCTCTTTGAAGTTCTATATGTATTCAATATATCTCTTTAAGGAAAGTTAATACATAAAATTTCACATGTACTGAACTCAATGTTCAAATAAATATATCAATATATTTTTTATGAGGAACAAATGGTTATGATTATGGATAATATTGAGAAAATTCTATGAAATAAGACTACTCGCCTAGTTAAAGTTTTGTGGAAAAACCACCAATTTGAAGAAGCTATATGGAAACCTAATGATGTAATGAGGAAAAATTATCCTTAGTTTTTTATATCAATGTGATGGGTTTTCTTTAAAAAAATCATTTTATGATGGTAGAATATAACACCCCTAGTTTTTATGAAATATGTTTTTTCAAATAAATTGAATTATTTCAATATATTGTGATACATGCAACATTGAGATTAAACGAGCCTAATATACATTTAATATTATTATTTAAAAGTGTTTGTAATAACCTACCTATCAAAAATTATTGTATGAGTAGTCATAGACACAATTTAAGAAATAATTACAATGGAGTTACATAAACCAATCATATTTACAAAATAATACTTAATTTTTAGTAAAATATTTATATGTTATGAAAATATTATTGCCTCAACGAATGTTTTTATTTCTTTTTATAAAAAATAAAAAATTTAAATATATCAAATTTTTGAAAAAATAATTGTATAAAATAAAGTACATTATGGAAATCTACATGTCAAAATTATCTTTCAGTTAAATATTGGGAATTTTTTGCAAAGATGTTTTTTTGATGAATAGTAAAAAAAATAATGCTTTTCATTCAGAAGAGTCTTTTTGTTTTTAAACATTTTACAAGGTACATTTAATTTTAATATGATTTCCAATTTTAAAATAGTTAAATTGTATATTTATTAATACAATTTTTCAATTTTAATTAATTTTATATTTAATTGTTTTATTAAAACATTCTATAATTATGAAAATTTTCCCTTTGTAAAATAGCATTTTCATCATGTATGCAGGTTTATATTAAATTAAAATTTCCAATTAGGTCAATTTAATATTTAAAAATTGATTCAATATTTTTCACTATATTAATTAATTTTATTTAATAAGTCCAACTTATTTTTTTATCAAAATGAATAGTAACAATAGTAACAATTAATTACACCGGTTAATGTTAGAATGGGTTTATTAGGGGTTAAACTAAAACATTAATGTTTAAAATAACCTATAAAATTTTCCAAATACTATTTTATCGATATATTGAAACCTTATAACATATGAGATTTTCAAATGATCCATTTTTGAGCCCTGTGTAATGTTTAAAATGTGGGTACACAATTTTATTTTCTAAAATTTAAAGTGTATCATTTCCCTCGCTTATCAAAGGGAACACACACTAATATACTCTTCACACATCCAAATGCATTATGTTCAGAAAATACCTATCCAAATATATTACTTAATTTCCTTTTTGTATCCAATAGTCCTTATTTTGATTATTGAACCCTACTAAGAATCCATTAAATATAAACCTAAATGGGTTCTAAGAAGAAGTGGAATAGTCCTTAAACATGCATTTTTATTTCATTTAGTCCTATAAATAATTTTAATATTATCAAAAAAATGATAATATAAAAAAATATGTACCTACCATATACGTATATTATATTATGTTAATGTAATGACCTATATATATCTTCTCTTCCATCAAGTGTGAAACCAAACCGTTGATTGTGTGTCCAACAGACTACAACCTCGTAAACTGATGTAATAAATTTTTTATCACCACCTAAAATGACATGATATATTGATGATTTTAACATTTTTATATGATAATTATTAAATAATTATAATTAAATAGTTATAATATCACATATAACTCATTACTTTACATTCCATGGGAATATGTTGACTTCACTCGTGTATAAAAAAGACTACCTTCTCATGAAGTGATGTGATTTGTTCTTTTTATATGCTTTAAAGGGAAGGTAATAAAGATATGTATAATGTAAATATGAGATATATATAAAATAAAAATGTTTATGTGAAGGAAATAAATAATATAACTTTATTTCATTTCATTTACTGAGAAAATTTAAATAACGTTTATGCATACATATGGCCCATCATCTCCATGTATGATGTAATTAGTCTTCTATATCTAACATTAATGGATTAATATATATATATATATATTAATTATATATGATATTAGTATCATTGTTAAAATTCTGGAGATTATGGATCCATGATCAATGTAAAACTTTAAAAAACCAACCAAAACATACCTGAAAAATGAAGAAGTTATAACCCGCAACCATATTTTAAAAAGGATTCGATAATAAAGGGGTAAAAAGGTAATAATTAAATCAAATATGGTGTGATATATATATATATATATTTGTAATTAATTTATAAAAAACCTATATTTATTATACAGGAGCTTCTAACAAGGATAAAGGATGTTGATAATTAAATTACGAATTTTCATCATACTTTTATTTATCTAGGACACACACTTTATTCAACAATTATTTATTTTGTGAGGTATATATACTGATAATGAATTTATTTTATGATTCTTATCATGAAAATTATGGTATTAAAAATCTATATATTTTCTTTTATTTAATGGGGCTGATGATTCAAAAGTTTCCAGAGTGCTAAATGTTTTATGATGGAATCTTAATGTTTATGGAGATTGTTTATTCTTATGCATCTTATGATGAAATATAATTATCTATATCTCAAAGACACAAGAATTTTTTTATACTCTATTTATTTGTTGAAATCGCATGTTTTACTTTCATTCCCTAACCTTTATGTACTCAATATTTAAAACGAATGTTTTTATGCAAAACTAACTTTATGTCCCTCTTTGATAAAAAAATCATTTTCTAACCATGTACATATTTTCTAAAAATGTATTAATGATATTTTTTAATATTAGGAAATTATTACCTAAAATTTTTTACCTATGTTTTAATTATTAAAAAATTGATTAAAAGGAATATTCATGATATTTTCCAAACAAATCACATTGGGATTTTTCCAAAAACATGAAACGAATATTCGTTTAAGAATGTATGACATTGTATTTTTCATCATCATTACCAATCAATGTTGTCAATATTCATTTATAATTTTAAAAGGTTATGCATCAAATAAATTTATATTAAAATATTTTTTGACATTTTAGTTATGAAGATGTAATTTTCAATTTGAAAAGTATATATTATGCAAGAAATGTTCCAAGTGATCTTTCAAAATAAATTTTCATTTAAGAAGATATACATTTTTTTTACTTATGATTTATTGGGAATATGATCTTATAATACAACCGATTTTATTTGTATGGATTTTTTATGACCATGATAAAAATATTTTCAGGAAACCCATTCCATTTTCGATGGGGTTTCTATGATGAATTGATGGAATGTTTAACAAAACCATTTATCTTCCATGGGTAAGGAAATGATAAAATGTTTAGGAAACCCATTTAATTTCATGGGTTAGGATATGAGAAAGATTTTATGATCTTGTGGAACTCATATGTATTGTTTTCATTATGGGATGGTGTTTATTTTATAACCAATGACTTTTGTAATTTCATAACTAAGAATGTGGGTTGTATTATAACCATGGATGGTGGTCAAATTATAACCCCAGAAATATGGGAGCTACATCTCCCTCCAATTAATTCGGTATTGGTTATTGTTTTATGATTAAAAAGGGTACTCATGAGGTTATCCCAAAGCTGGGGAGAGCGAGTGCGGATGGTCGGGAGTCGGCTGGTGGTGGCGAGTTCATCCAAAGCTAGGGAGGCAGGGGTGCGGAGGGCCGGAACGGCGAGGTCGGGTGTCGAGGGTGAGCTGGATGCAAGTGGAGGAGCTGGGAGAGCTTGATTCATGTGGGGAGATACTGACCATGACTAGGTGTGCAAGTCAGGAGAAAAAATCAATGTTTTGTGAATCCTGCCAAATTATTGGACACTCTAAAGCTAATTGTAGGGGAAATTTTATCTTCTCTAATTGTAAAACGAAGGGCCATGACATACTACATTGTGAGAGGCTTGACAAAAAGGAGAACCCCAGGGGAAATTTTTATGGACAGCCCCCCGATGGTGCTGTCCAGAGGAACGTAGTGTTAGTCAATGATACTTCAAACAATGAGTCAGATCATACAGCTAGTGGATGCTGTAAAAATGGCTTGGTACATGATTTGAAGGTGATTGATGAATCCAAGAAATCATGGGTAGATTCACCTGATAAAATGACTTTGGATATCATTGTATTTTCTTTCAGGGATGCTTTAACCAGGTATTTAAAACTGATCAACATGATGCTATCTTAGAAGAAAGCCATGATGAAAGGGAGGCTTCTGCACAGGCCGTTGTGGACTCAAACTTATGGCATGAGTAGAAAATGGTCTCGTCCAATCATAAGGAGAAGTCCAAAAGTGATGTTGTCTATCCCAATGCCCAAAGAGATTGACCACAGCCTAAAGTGACTCAAAGGCTCAACTGAGGCATGTTTCCCCCATTGATCCTTTTGTTGGCTGAGAAAAATTAGGTTCTCCTGCTGTTACCGCACTTTCCTTAAGGCTGGAAGCTATGGTAGGGGTGTCTGGATCAGCTGCTAGACTCTCGACATACCCTGTTGATCAATAAAATAGTCTGTCAAAAGCCAGAGACAAGAGGGATATACTGCCTCAAAGCATTATCCCTCTTTCCAAGCAAGGTGCGGCTGCAGATAAGTATGCTGCCTCTATTTCTGGTGGTGTTTTTGATACACCCTCAGCCTCTTCTTTAGAGCAGCCATGGGACATTGGTTCAACAACACCTGTGGACTATAACCCTTCTATGAAGGGTGCTGGAGGTTCTTCAAGAAAACAAATCTTGGTTCAACCTATGAACTACCAATAAATAAACGTAAAAACTCATAATTCCTTTGATGTTCTTGACTCTGGTAGCAGCGAGGAAGAGGGGAATCCAGATGATCGCATGACTGAGGTAAAAGAGTTGACGGCTCTCAGGGATGATGAAACCTATGGAGAAGATTCATGGGTACAAGTAAAAACATGGAGACGAGGCCAACATCCTTGTGGTCGAGGAGGACATTCCCCTCACCATGGAATGAGTACCAGATCTCATGTTTCTTAATGTCTGTTGTATTCTATTTTTGTGCTTTGGTTTTTTTTTAGCCTTCGAGCTTTTGTTCCTCCTCCTTTTGTCTTGTATCTAATAAAGGGGTCTCTATGCTCGCACCTTTTAAAAAAATAATTATTATTATACAATAAAAACAACCAAAACAACAACAGAAATAATAATAATAATGAGAACAATAAAAATTAAAATAATAATAATAATAATGAGAAATTGCGCCACACTAGGGCCAGTTGCGCGGCTACTTCCAACCATGTGGTGACTGCACATAGGTTTGAAACCCAGTATAAATATAAAACGACAAATATTTTAATCTGGGACCCAACTCGGACCTTGGCCTGAGACCCTGGGGAAAATAATTAGTAAAACAATTAATTTAAAAAGGAGAGGGTGAAAATTCTCCCCACCACAGACACATTTTTCCCATAGAATGTCACGAATCAGTAAGTTGATCAATAATTGAGTTCATGCCCAAACTGAACCATAAGAACCGAAGAAAACTGATAATATCGGGTTGACCCTACTCCACACAGGTCACACCTAACCGATATAAGAGAAAATTGAAGTTTGAGTTTGAGGGGAGAACACGAAGGGGTTCTCCCCAACACAATAACTCAACCAGGGTAGAAATATAACAACCAAACATACAACCTCAAAAAGGGGGATACGTGGGAACTCTCAACTAATCCAAACCGACTTCTATAGCATGAGCGAACAACACCTTTACTAAAACATGGAACTCTTGACCCAGGAAAGAAACCCCAAACACTAGAGAAAATCCTCTAAGAAGAACATGATCCCAGTGTAAAATTCGAGCATAAATACCAGGCTTGACTTCTTCTCGTGCACTTACATATCTAAGAAAAAACCGCCAAACTAAGATCAACCCATACCTGGGTAAAACACCCTCTTAAGAAAAGAACACGATTCAAATATCTCTAATCAGACAAACAAAAATATTTAGATTACAATAAAACATGAAAAGGGTACCCACCCATTTCTAATTTTTGGAGTTTTAAGTGACTCTCATTTACATAATAATTCCATTTCAAATTAATAAAACCCATTCATTTATCATTCTATTAATATAATCCAAATACTACAACTCAATTTCATTATTTGATATTTTAGTTTAATATTTTCAAATCACTCTATGGATAACCAAATAACTGACATATAAATCCCCCATCAACCAACTCCATGTAGAAATATATTAAAATTCATCACGAAAACCCAACAATCACAATGTAAAAAATGTATGGTAGAAACATCATTTAATTGTTGTTCTAAATTATCCCTCACCACTTCCCATTACAAAAAATCATATCCATGATGCCACAACATTCTATATCATTCTTGGGAACCTCCATCATTGGTAAAAAAATCCCACAAGGTTCCCACAAATCACAATACAACACTACAAGAACATGAACACATACAAGCACATTCTATGTTCCACAATAATTATGGTTTTATATTCATATAAAATGGATTTTGTAATATCACGTTATATTTTTCATGGGAGTTATCACAAAAACCCATATTTCTAAGAGAAACTGGTTTAATATAATTATATTAGTTCTTATCATTTTAGGCATTGTGAGTTCTAGAAATCGACACAACAAGGGATCCTAAAATCAAAAAAATAGAAAAAAAACAAGGATCCCAATAGTCCCAACTTTTATAATGGTAAAATCATAGATTAATCATTATTTAATTTCACAAAACAAGTTAAATTAGGTGAATTCCACCTATTGGAAATCAAAATAATTAAATCCCCACACAAACACATAAATGAGAGAAAATAAGGATCCCCAATATTAGGATTATTTTTATTCTCTATGAAATACGATCGTGAGATTAGACACAGACATCATCAAACCCATATAAGGGATCCCAATATCAACCTAGTAACACCAAATCCCAATCAATATCACAGCATAAACATACCTTGATTAAAAAAATCACAACTAATGGTTCCTAAAAAATAATGGAAGGAAAAAACATTGAAAAAGAGGATAACTCACCCCAGATTTCAAAAAACTGATATCCAAAAAACAGGGATCAATGATTTCAATGAAGGGTTTGGAGGACATCAAAAAAAATCCATGTTTATCCCATTTACCCATTGTAATGAATGAATCTTTAAGGACTCTAAAGTTTATAAAATCTTTGGAATTTGATGTATTCACAGGTCATGATACCGGTAATTCCATTAATATTTGTGATGTAATAAAATTAAGTTGGGAAATCCATTAAGGCCATGAATGTCTCGAAGATGAAATCTATCGAACAAAAAAAATTTATGGTAGCCCAATATTAATTAATTCTCATTGTGAATACAACATTAATTTCATGAATCTCATTGTCCTGGTCACCACTGAATCATTGAATAAAATTTTCCCTCAAAACGCCAAGATATGATGAAGCATACGTACAATAATCAAACCTACTTTATTTCCAGACCATCTGTTCATGTCATGAAACTCCATTGTAGCTATAATTTTAACTACAAAATCCATTTAATCTTCCCTAATCTACCATCGAACACCTCCAGATCCTAAACAAACAATGTAATAAACTATGAAAGAATAAACAATTACATTATTTGTCAATAAAACAGCATATATTTTCTTATACTCACATTATTTATGGTTTTTTCATTTCTTCTCACCATTTCACATCATTTTAGTTCTAAATTCAACTGAATGGTATCCTTTAAATAGTTTCAAAATTATCTTATATTTTCAATTGAAAAAATTTCTCCTACACATTCATATTCATTAGTTTTTTATAAATATCTTTTAATATAATTCTATGGTTCTGTAGTATTATTTTATTTTAGCATTGATTTTATATTAAAAATAATAAAAAAACACTTTTTAACGTTTTCCTCATAAGTAATTTTCTATTTTCAAAGACATTATATAAAAAATGCTCAAAGGTGTGTATTTTTTTACCATTTATTGTTGATCAAATTATCCAAAAATTTTAATAGATTTTATCTGAAAATCCTAATTTACAATATTTCATGATTTTCCAAAGTAATTATTATAATAATTCCTTTATAAAATATTTCTAATTAAATAAATGTTATTTAATGTTCAAAGAGTATTTCATTTTATTTTTCGTAGTTTTTTTCTATTACCCAAACATAGTGTTTTCAACTATTGTAATTTCCATTAACATATCTTATGATTCACTTAGAATATTCTATAATGATATTATACACATTTATTATCCAGATATCTTGTTATCATGTTTTTGGATTTTATCATAAAACTCCTTTCAATCAAGTACGAATGATTACAGAAACATATAATTTTCATTCAGAAAATCCAATATATATGTTTTGTCTTAGTTGTGATAATTGAAAACTCCATTCATCTCTATCGATTGGGTATAGGGGACCACATTCAGCTTATACTTGTCTCTCCCTATGTTCTTCACCCTTTTAGATCTGCTAAATCTCTTCTTGTATTCCACCATATTTTTCTTGTTTGCAAGATCCATTCTATTTTGGAAAAGATTTTAACACTTTTTATCACCCTACTAGAGTAATTTTGAACTTCATTTCCCCTCTACCATTTTTTGGAGTCCAATGATGGGTGGGTTAAACCATGGATGTATTCATTCAATTTGTTTATAAATTTTTTCGGGAGTTTAAAGAATCATGATAATATAGGTTGGTTTTACCCTTATCCCTTTTGACCATGATTTGTGGATTAAAAAAACTTCACACTCACTTGGTCCCAAGATAAATGTCTTGTTGACTATTGTTTTCTCCCTTTTTAAATGATCCTTTGATTTCCACCTATATCAAGGTCCCTCGATCACAACCATATATGTAATTTTATTATATTTTCAATATATCTTCAAAAAAATTGTTATTTTATATGTGACTAAAAATATTATTTGATTCATTACATGTTTGGATAGTCAATAAAAATCCATGAGTGACCTAGTATCTCTATAAATTTATGATGAAATAAATGTTTGAAAGGCATCAATTTAATCTATAATCATAGAGTTTGAGGAACAACTTGCTTTCATCATGAGGTTATTTTTGAGATTAGTATTTATTAATATTCTTGTGTCCATTTATTGATTCATCGTCATATGGTATGTCACCATTTCCATATAAGGAAGGATCCTATGATTTTTTCTTTGTAAATATTGAAGTGTGAATTGGAATCCAAACTCACACATCCATAGAATTTATTAAAATATGAGGGACATCAATGAATAAACTTGGTGAAATGATATTTTACCAACATAATATAAACAAAAATAGACAAACTAACAAATAAAACGTACCCATAGAGGATCCAACATAGAAATTTTAAGTAGAAAAACTAATATCAACACCAGAAAGCTTTATAGTGTTCATCATATCATCATTGAATCTATCGTTTATGGTGTTTCTAACATATATAGTTTCACCTATATTTTGAAGCACCCACCAATTATTATTTTCATGGCCTCTTTAAATGTTTTGGTTTGTAAGTGTAGTCCCGTCAAGAGAAAAACACCAGACTATAAAAAATAAACTGAAAGACAACTAATCCACCATATTAGCTACATTCAAAATAAATATAAAGAAAGAGTTTTATGAACTAATCCCTAGAGGTTATTTATTAAACCATGAAAATAGATGAGGGAAAAAAAGAAAAAATTCTATGAACATTAAGGTCTTTCCATCATAGTATCTAGTGCTAGAATAATGAAAAAGTATCCAACATCCCGAAATTGATAAGTAGCTAGTCCTAATAAACCAACACCTCAAAGAATATCTTTAATCACATGATGATCACTATTAATCATAAAAAGACCATCTTTTGGCAGTCAAAAATCCAAAATCTTCCAATATTCATTTAAAGATCATCGCAGCATGAAAGAACCACTATATCTTCTTTAAGAAAATTTATAAAATCATCATTAGGTGACTATAATAAATGTTAGCATCTTTCAAAAAAATAAAAAAGAATAAGTCTATACATTCAAAAGGATATTCCAAATTAAAAAGTTAGAACCAATGAAATATCAAAAAAAATTGAAAGTGGGAAGCTAGTCCAACAACAACTCGAGGTTCATCCATAAAGAAAAAGAATGTCGGCTCCCAACAACCAAACAAGAATAGCCAAGAAGGACTATTTTCATAGAAAACATAGTAGGTGAATGCTGAAAAATAGATCATAAAAAAGAATTGAAATAAACTAAATTAGTTCATAAAACAATCCTAACATTATAGAAGGACAAATTATTATAGATGCAGTCAAATTTGTGGTGATCCAAAGAGGGGGAGACATATCCAATATCCCTACTAGTACTAATGCATAAATAATGCAATTAGTCATGAAGAAAACCCATTCTCTAAAAAATATTTACACATGTAGATATTATATATAAAAAATAGATTAAAATAAATTAAACTGTCACATTTATATAATATAAATCAAGGAAAAGTCATTTTTATGTGATTGTGTTGAAATTGACATCCATATTTTTCTTAAATTCCTTCACTACTTTGCTGAAAATTATTTTCATGAGTTGAAGGTAGGTATCAACTAACTTGTCGCCATTTTTTATATGAGTGGATACTCAAAGTATCCCCTTCCTCCATCAAAGTGTCCATTTATTTTGAGATGTCCAATTTCTTTTCAGTTTTATAAGAATACCTCACCACAGGGTCATCCTTATCATCACTACTACTATATTCCTTACAATCAGATTCATCAATGGATATAGAAATATTTCTAGAAACCATCGATTGATGGGGTGTGATGATTTTATCATTCATAGAGGATTAAAAATATCCCATTTCAATAATTCTCTAATATTAGAGTACTCTCTAAAATTTTACAACTTTTTTATTTTGAGTGATGAAACAATCTACATCAACCATTTTTTGTTTACCTTTTTTCCCACAATTTCATGAATGTGTTCCCAATATGACATGATTAATAATAATCTACAAGTGGAGACTCACAATATCCTGAGTGATCTCTCTTCTCCTCTTCATGAAAGGTGTGAGACCTTTTTTTGGTCTCAATAACTGGATGATCAAATTTATTATGAAGCCAATTTTCCCCAGTTTTGGGATGGAAATTGTGAACAAAATCTATGAAACTTGAGATATTAGAATAATGGAGTTGATTAGTAGAACAAAAGGCATTCTTTTTATTAGTCTTATAAGGACGAACCCCCTATTGACCTATGTAAGTAACTACCATATTTTTTCTTTCTTCTTTTTGGGCCCAAATTGAGATAAAACATAAAAGGGGGCGTGTACCATGATTCTTACATTCACATTCCTATTTTTCATACCCAGTTGAACAATATTCATTGTAATAAGAAAGAAAATTTTGAAATAAATCTTCTTGAACATAACCATACTCACCATTTTGAATCAAAAAATGGGATTGTAATCATAGTGAAATATCTAGATTGGCACAAATTATAGTAATTAAAGGGAATGAAAGGTTCTTAGTCATTGAATCTAATTTAAGACTCTACCAAATAAACATGCAATTGAAAAAAAAACATCCTGATTGAAGAAATAATGAGGTAAACAAGGAAATATAAGCCAGTTAATGATTATAGGGGGTTTAGAATCAGTGTATAAATTTGTGGACCACTTCAAAACCATTATTAAACTACCACTGAAAGACCTTATTACTCTCATCTAGAATATATAGAATTCATTTTAAACCGTAAATTAAAAAATGACATGCGATGAGTTCATTATACCTTCATGAATGTTCACAAATACGAAATATTATAGGTTCTTTATGAGAAGTATAAGTGATGGTCTCCATTTGATGAACATTCCAACCAGAACAAAACAAATATCAGAAGATGAATTATATACCTCTTCCTTTGAAAATTACATCACTGAGGGAACATTGTACTAAAAGATGTTTGGATTGATTACTAAGGAATTGGGAGCCTCTTTAGCCAATGGATTTCACCCCACAATGACGTGTGTGAAGGATTAGATCTCATGAAGTATCCTTTGATGTATGATTCTTTTCTCAGGTAATTTGGAATTAATATTTAAAACATTCAGAACTATGTGGACACCAATAATTGTTCTTTGACATATAATCAACTGGCCAATAAGACATCATTTTTAATGGTAGGAAAATTTATGATCAATAGTATAATCATACTATGTTTAAATATAGACGTTTTAGTTTCCTTAGAAATATATACAGATAATTTTTTTTGGATCGACTAATTAGGATCTGAGGGTTGGTGTTGACCCCCTTTCCTAAGAGGAAATATACAAAATAGGCTTGTTACTTTTAAATCTAAACAATAAGACACATATATGATGCTTCTAGAAAAAATTTAATTAAGTAATGTTGATTCATTATATTTTTTTTACACATCTATATGGGTAGAAAATGTCAAATATGAGAATGAATCATATTTCAATATATAAAACAGATTCAACATTTTAGGGAATGAATTCATTGGTATTAATGATAAAAAGGGATGGAATGTTTTCTTATATTAGTGGAAGAAGAAATGGTCCTATGGAAAGAACCATAAGCCTGGGATAGAAGAGTAGTGTTATGGAGTTGGAAGTAATGAAACTATTAATCAAGGGGTACATGATCATTTCAAAAGCTCATTGACTATGAAGGGGACACACATTCTAGTTTTTATTTCTATGTATTAAAAACGAATGTGAAGAAGAGTGGTTTTGATTTGGGGAATAAATTATTATTAATATATTGATGTCCAAAACATGAAAGTATTATTTTATCCTATTTAAGTAAATGATGAAATGGTTGATGGGTTTTGTCATTGTTTCTATGGGGAATGTCAATTATACTACATAATGGATGTATATTTTCAAGGGGATGAAAATTTAAAAATATCCTAAAATTGATGTTGGATTAGAAAAGATGGAGTAAAAAACTAAATTATATAATTTGATATATGTTGATGAAACTCAACCTTCTATGAGTTAGGTTAAAAAGAAAGGGGTTGAAGGATCAGATAAAGGGTATAATGTTGAATATTTCGTGTACATGTTTATTAACTACAAGGATGATATGGTGGAATATTATTTTATCATCAATGCTGCACTGGAGGATGATAATAGATTTTATTAAAATATGATTCATTTACATATGAATGAGGTACAAGACTCAAGATTACAAAATGATTCATAGTTCTAATTATTTGAAGATGTGTTTGGTGAATATATGAAGTCCCTTGAAAAGATGTATTCCTTAATTGAGGATCTCATCTAAAAAGAACTATATCTGAGGAAGTTTGACATTGAATAGATCTTATAAAAGGTACCAGGTTATAATATTATAATTCTTTTTGGTAATCTCTAGGGACATCTTTATTTTTATAATATTTTTCACTCATCCTTTCATTTTTTGGATACACATTCAAACCTTAAAAATAGTTTTTCCTTGAAAATATAAAATTGGAATTCGATGGAATATAGTTTTTTTAATATATTAATTAATATATGATAAAATTATAAATACTTTTATACACATATAGAAAATATATGTATAGTTTATCATTAAGGGGTCGGTATACCTAGATTTATATATATATATAATGTTTTTTAAAATACTTTATATCTCATGAGATGAGTATTAAGAGACATGTGGGTGAAATCAATGGATTGGGGAACTCTTTACTTTAAGTTTATAGGATTGGAGAGTGAACCAAATCCACTATGGGATTGTTTCAACTATGTTTATAGGAATGGGGGTGAACCCAAAGTACATTTTGAATCAAAATATTTTATAATTATGGCCTTGGTCGTGATCTATGATATATGTAATGATGTTCTATACTTATATATATATATATATATTAATTATTAATATACCACATCTCTATTTCATTCCTCATATATGTATTATGTGTTCGTGTATCATACTTATTAGTTAATGTTTCCACAATCCAATAACTCATGTTTTATATTATTCTAATGTGTTGTGTTGTAACTCGAGTTTTTTGTTATTTGTTTTATTGGGTATGATTTATTTTATGTTCAGGAACCTATATTATGATCCCATATCCACATACTCTAATAATGATTATTGGTGATCATGAATTTATATCTCTTATGTTTATCCTTTACGATTATTAAAGATCAAACTTTTCTTATGTTTCTATTCTATATAAAATGAATATGAATATGTTGTGTATTATTTATAGAGGGGCATCATATATCCATATTATTTATAGATTATGTTATATACTATTTTTTTGGTTTTTTATGTATCTAATGTATAATGAAATAAATTTATTTAGGGTGTTATTTATTGTGAGTTGAAATGAATATTATTATAAATTATATTAAATAGATGTGTAGTTTGGATAGCTCATTTCAGTTTGTATTATAATGGGGTTTAGTTAATTTTTTGAATTTTTTAAAGGGTAAAAGGATTGAACAAAAAAACTACCCGGTTAAACCAATAATGATGTAGGATGAACCTAAAATGTAATTTAATGAAATGATAAAATAATAATTTTGGGTATACTAGGATTAATTTTATTTAACATTTTATTTCTTAAAATAGTTTTTATTGCTTTATTTTCTCACTATCCATTTTAGTTTTAGTAAATGGATAGAATGAGAAAAAATGTTTAAAGAAATATTTTAATAGATAATGAAATTATTATTTCATCAAGGAACCTAATACTGTTATAAATATAGTGAAAAATATTTTGGATATTCTCACCCAACATTCTCAAGATATGAACATAATATGAAAAAATTTTAGACTCTTAAATTAACAATGGATGAAAAAACTCTCATTTTTTTCTTTTATAATAAAATGATTACCCTCTTTTAGTGGGTCTTATAATCCACTAGTTTTTGTGTTGTGGGTTAACATAAAAGAAATGATATTTTTGTTTCTCCTATACCAGATCATGAAAGGGTAGTTTTAATGAGTTATTAGATAGATGGTGAGGTGCATAAATATGAGACCCAAATAAAAAACATGAGTCAAGAAGATGAAATTGAATCTTTGAATTGAGAAAATTTTTATTAGATATTTTTCAATGAATATTTTTGCAAAATTCATCATACTAAAATAAGGACATATGTCCCGAAGGTGAGATAAAAGGAGTATGAATCTACTATTATATATGAATCAAAAATCTCATGTCATGAAATTGATAGTTTTGGTTTTCTTGTTTAAATTTAAATAAAATATGATCATTTCATTAGTTCCATAAAAAAGTCTCAAAAAAATTTAGTATTTAAGACATTGATATCTATGATGAATTTTTGAAATGATCTCTCTCGGTGGAAATAAAAATTTTAGAGTCCTATTATTGTATCAGTTTTGAGAAAAATAATTTTGAAATGTAGTTTTATGGAAACTCATATGATAAACCCCGTAGAGGAATGAAAACACATCTAATTTATAGAAATTTTGGATGAATCGTGGTTGAAACTATGACAAGTTAATTGGTAAATAATTAAATTAAGGTCTAGATGATCATAAAGAGCCTAAAAGTAAATGTGAAATAAATATTCCAACCAATGAATTTGCGGAAATTAGTAATTATCCTAATGAAACACCCATACTCAATTTTTGTACATATAATGAGAATAGATAATATAAAACTAATTGAAGTTGTTCATGGGTTAATGATGATAATTTATGTCAATAACCTATGAATCCAATGGATAAAGGGAAATCATATAAAGTCACAACTTTAAATTTGGTTATAAAAAATAAGAGGTGAAAGGAATTCTCATAATCCACTCAGGATCTGTCGATTTATTATTTGATTATGGTTCTACCAACTTAATTATATCAAGATATTTTTCTAATTTTATCAAATCACTAACCCAATAGATGTATATTATCAATGAAAACTACTCGTGTTATGTGTATTTTAGCCCATGTATATAGCCTTTCTCTGATATAAATTTATTGGAATGTTCTTCTTTCAAATCATATTATTCTTACATGGGTAAAATTTAATGTGATTTGGATCATGGATTTCCTCTCTCTATGTAGATCATTTATGATTTTTGAGGATATGAAACCAAATTTAAGATATCCTTTTATCCCATTATCATATATGGGTGCACATATTACTATGAAATCCCAAGGAAAGTTAAAATATTTATATATGTAATATTTCCTAACAATGATGGAAGTCAAGATCAAATGGCTCGGGAGAAAGGCAATATTGATTATATTTAACTTGAGGGGGAATATGATGATGTATTTCTAGTCGATTTTCCTAGTGTACCCCTAGATCATGGGGTTGATTTTTCAATAGAATTCATACCTCATGTTATACATATATAAAAGAATAAATATAAAATATCCATGGCGGAATTAAAATAATTAAATAAGAAACACTAGGTGAGTCTAGACACTGGTTTTATATTCTACAGTAAGAGAAGGATTTATAATGATAATCATAAAAGACTACTCCAAGCTACAACTAAATATTATCCATAGTAAAATATTCTTCACTATACATATAAGTAATAATATAATTTAGACATCCCATTTAAAATATATCATCCACCAGCTAGTTGGAAACCCTAATTCCTGGCTTCCTCTTCCATAACGATCCATATATAGAAATATATTAATTTAAAAGTTGTTTTCTTCAATAAGAATGTTGGATTCCCATTACATGTGAACTCATTAAAGATGTTTGTAGAAACTAATAAAGATAAGTTCCACTGGTCTTTAAACTCACTTTTCAGATCTGAAGTGATCTGGATTATCATTAATTTTATTTAAAACATTATCAAATGAAACCACCCTATTTTAATATTTATAAAAATTGATCAATTATATCATTGATAAATATATGTATTAGGATTATTGATTAGCCACTAAATGAGGCTAATATTAATTGGTAATATATATAATATTCATGTTCTTTATTATTCATAAACACCATTTTAGTGCATTTTACACTTTGAACATCATTTCACATTATGATTGTAATACCTTCTTAAAATGCACTATCATGTGGTACATTTTTGAACATCATTTAAAGTACCAAATGATTCATCTTATTATACATATTTTAATTTGATAATTTATCTACACTCCAATATGAACATGTTTCATTCAGGGATCAATGGAGAATTCATGGAGGATGATGGAGATATTTGGCAATGAAAGGAAGCAATTCTGGAGAAGGCAGATTGGACACCAGCCCAATGATGAGCCTGTGGGGCCCAACATACAGGCCCAATTAATCCCAAATGTCGTGGGATGCTAGAGGACATGTATAGGAACAAATACCTCTGCAGGAGTTAATGCTAAGTCGGCCTCCATGGTGGTCATTTAGGCGGACCAAGTTAGAAATACAATTCTGGGCCAGATTCTGTGGCCCAGAAAAACAGCCCACTAATGTGATCATATCTCGGAATCCACAACTCCAAATTGGCCCAAATGTTACAGTCGGTTAGAAGACATCCGGAGCTCCATGTTCGTCTTCTATGGCCCACCCAGATTCGGTCGTCTAGAAGGACTTCCAGACGCGTCTGTTCGGTGAAGGAAAGCTGGCTGCCACCTCGGGTCAAACGTGGAAAAGTCCAAATTCCACAAGCTTTCCACCACCTATAGCCTAGGAAAATTAATTAAGATTCTTTGTACTGTTGGTGGTTCGACCCAAGGCTCCCAAAATGCCTATTTAAGGCAGTGGTGGTGAAGGAGTTTAGGATCTTGGATGCTTTGTTCAATTGTAATGTTATGCTGCATTTTTGTTGCCTCAATTTTGTCTTTCACATGTAAGTGGTTCAATTCACTTTAGTTTCTTAATAAAAGTTCTTATTCTACTCTTATTATGTTGTTCTTAATATCAATTTGATACCGTTGGATCAAGGTGTGAATTTATTCACACCAACCCTTGTGAAATTATTCACACAACGGTGGAGTGATCATTTTATTTTTGTTGTTTTCTTTACATCTCCATTTCCTCCCTCATGAGTCTACTTTCCACTTCAATGGAAACCATGGGATCAATGGAGGGCTAACCCACTTATGGTTTGATCCAAGGGAGTAGCAAGGGTCTGGAATGGATGTTATTTATCACCTAATTAATGTATAACCACTTCTTTAATTGGGATTTTTATTTGATGATTTTTAAACTCCATCGTCCTTGATGAATTTAAGGCCACACACTTCAAGTACTAATACAATCCTTTACCTTGAAGTGCTTGAAACATTGAACCTTCAAGTGTATAGGTGATTAGTATTAAAGGGTGTAGGAATTAAACCAGTAAGTGATGATGTTGTTTTATCTCCTTAAATGAACCCATCTCAAATTGAAGAATTTGAAATCATTAAAAAGAAAATACGTCCAATCCACCCCGAGTGATAACATAGGATCAACTCATTATTTTAATTTGAATTCACTTAATTATCTTAGAGTTCAATTAAACCCATCTAAAATCAACCCAAATTTGGACACTTCATTGCCAAAAATCCATCCCTTAGGTTGTGTATCTTAGGTATCTTCTTAGGTCTCTATGGAATCGAAAACCCAAGCTACACTACAAGGACCGTTCTACCCTTCTTCTCTTGGGTAAATTTGGGCGTGAACCAAATTTTTGCGCCGTTTCCAGGGACCAAGTAAGTACCTTAGATCCAAAAAAAACCTTCTTTCCTCACCTCCATTCTTCTACTCTCACCCAAGATCTCTTATCTTGTCCCTTTCTCGCTTTTTTTTTGGCGCATGTCCGCCTACACCAGCGATTTCTCAAACAGACTAGTTAGGGTGGAAAGTCCTAGGATAGGGGAGTCAAGTGCATATAAGGGATTGTTTAAATCAGATTCAAATATTCTTGAAACCCCAAAGTCAGAACTTGAAACAAGTCCAATAGAGGGTCATCCACAAAATCAAATTGTAAACCCTGGGGGGAATCAAATGGGAAACCAAAACCAAGAAGCTCCAAACTTAAGGAATGTAGTTGATCAAACCATGAACGACTACCTCACTCCAGCTTGGACCACTGCCCCCTCATGCATTAGACACAATTCCATAGGAGACACCAACTACATATTCAAACCCCATGTCCTAAACCACCTTCCAACCTTTCATGGGATGGAGTCAGAAATGCCATACCTTCATGTCAAAGAGTTCAACGACATTGTTGAAACCATGTGTCCCCCACATCAACTAGAATCTGCTAAGATGAGGCTATTTCCTTTTTCATTAAAGGATCGAGCTAAAAATTGGCTAAAGAAATTGAGACCTGCATAAATCCACTCTTGGGACCAACTGCAAAGAGAATTCTACAAAAAATAATTCCCTCATCACAAAACAATTGCACTTAAAAAGATCATCCAAAACATTTTTGAAAAAGAGGGAGAGTCATTCTATGAAACATGGGAGAGGTTCAAAGACACCCTAAACATGGTTCCACACCATGGGTTTTCCATACCTGAACAAGTGAGAATTTTCTATGAAGGGTTGGGTCCGGGTAATAAACAATTCATTGACATGATGTGTAATGGAACTTTTAAAAACAATGCCCCAAATGATGCTTACGAGTATCTGGAAAGTCTGGCTGAACAAAACCAAACTTGGGGAACTTCACCTTATTCTGAAAATCCACAAAGAACCACTAGAATTCATACACTTAGAGAAGAGGAAATCCTTAGGGCTAAACTCGCAGCACTCTCTGGGAAGGTTGAAGAGATAGACCTTAAGAAAGTCCATGAAATCCAAAATGTAGACCTTGTTTGCACAATTTGTGACAAACATGACCATAAAACAGACAACTGCCCAACCATTCCATCCATCAAGGATGTTCTTCTAGGAGGACCCCTAGCGGAAGTCAATGCCCTAAACTTTCAAAAGCCCCAATACCAAAATACCTTCAATCCAAGGTACAATGACCACCCAGGCTTCCGATGGAAGGATAACCAAAAACATAGCCAACCACAAGGACAAAATCCTTACCCCCATCAGAACTACCAAACCCAAAACCAGTTCCAAACCCAACCTATCCAATACCAACAGCCACCGGTCCATTTTCAACAAACCATCCCACCTCCAAAATATCCCCCTGGGATAAACCAACCTACTCAAGCACCAACCCAAACTGTTCCACAAAGCCTACTAGAACAACTATGCAAAAAAATGGAGAGGATGAACTCAGAAGTATCTTCCCTAAAACAAGAACTTCAAACAATCAAAACTGGAAAGGCACCCATGCCTACTCAGGCGGTGCCATCCTCAACTTCAAGGGGAGAGTCAAGTTGTGATCAAACAACTCATGAATAACTAAAGGCTGTGACTATTTTAAGAAGTGGGAAATCAATTGAGAAACCTGAACAACTAATTCAGAACCCACATGAATATTCAAACTGGGATGAAAATTTAAATGAACCACAAGATCAAACTGAGGAAACTGATAACATTGTCAAAGAAACAACTCTTCAACAAACAACCCCACAACCTTCACCATTTCCCCAATGCATGAGGGGGAAATCCAAGCCTGAACTGAGTGAAACGTTGAGGGAAATATTTTCACAAGCCAATTTGAACATACCCCTTCTCGATGCCATCCAAACTATACCTGCCTACTCAAAGTACCTTAAGGACTTGTGCACTTTTAAAAGAAAATTTTCACATAAAAACCAAGTCCTTTTGGCTGCTAATGTGAGTACCACCATTCAAGGGACCATTCCTCCTAAGTTGAAAGACCCAGGTTTCCCTTATATCAATGTTGAACTAGGAGAAAGCAAAGTTGTCAAGGCCTTGTGTGACCTAGGTGCTAGTGTCAATCTCATCCCATATGCTGTGTACTGCCAGTTAGGCCTAGAAGAACTCCAACCCACATCTGTCACACTTCATCTTGCTGATCGTAGAATTAGGGTTCCAAAGGGGATTTTAAAGGACGTTCTGGTAAAGGTTGAAAACTTCATCTACCCTGTAGATTTCATTGTCCTTGACAACCGTCCAAATTTATGAAATAAGGAACAAACCCCAATCATCCTTGGTCGTCCTTTCCTTGCAACAATCAACTCTGTTATCCGAGTCCGAAATGGGAACATGACCATCACCTTTGGGAACATGAGCCTAGACTTGAACATCTATAATGCAAGCTCACAAATAGGGGATGACGAGGACATTCATGAAGTAAACATGATAGGAAGCATTGATAATGAATCCATGGCACATCAAGGAATATTTGATGAATGTTTAAGTCAGAATGAGATTGATTTCCTTTGTTCATATGAAGGAAGTTTATCTCCTTGGATTGAATCATTTTCAAATTGCTCTTATGATGAAGTCTTAGGTCCAACAATCAGTGAAACCTTTCAAGAAACCAATTTCATAGAGACCCATCTAAATTCCTTCCCTAAATCTGATCAAGCCAATCTAGTAGCTGAAACTTCTACATGTGAGGAATCAATCCTATCTGAACCTCTAAAAAAAGAAATTGATCATGATCCAATGTCCCAAACATCTGCTGAAATTCTGAACCAACCTGATCTTGAATTGAAGGAACTTCCTACTGCACTAAAGTATGCATTCCTAGGGGAAAATCAAACACATCCTATTGTCATTTCTTCTTCTCTTGAAGCTAATCATGAGAGGATGCTTCTAGATGTCCTTAGGAAGCATAAGAAAGCCATTGGTTGGACCCTTTCTGATATTCCTGGGATTATCCCACTTATCAGGGCTCATAGGATTGTTCTAGAATCTGATTCAAAGCCATGTCGTCAACCTCAATGGCGACTCAATCCTAATCTCATAGTGGTAGTAAGGAAAGAACTTCTGAAATTGTTGAAAGTTGGTATCATATATCCCATAGCTGAGAGTGAATGGGTGAGCCCAATCCAAGTGGTTCCAAAAAAGGTTGGAATCATAGTGATAACCAATGAGGATGGAGAGATTCTTTCAACAAGGGTGAGTAGTGGATGGAGGGACTGTATTGACTATAGGAAACTAAACTCATTCACCAAGAAGGACCATTTCCCCTTACCATTCATTGACCAAGTCCTTGAGAGAGTGGCAGGTCATGCCTTCTACTGTTTCTTAGATGGGTACTCGGGGTACAATCAAATTGAGGTCTCCCTAGAGGATTAAGGGAAGACTACATTCACATGTCCTTTCGGTACATTTGCCTTCAAACGCATGCCCTTTGGGTTATGCAATGCCCCTGGAACCTTCCAGCGGTGCATGATGGGAATCTTCTCAGACATGGTAGGGGATTTTCTTGAGGTCTTCATGGATGACTTCTCTGTGTTTGGAGATACTTTTGAGGGATGTTTGCAGAATGTGGAGAGAGTCTTGTCAAGATGTGAAGAAAAAAATCTGGTCCTAAACTAGGAAAAATGCCATTTCATAGTTAAAGATGGACTTGTTCTAGGCCATCTGGTCTCGAGTAGGGGGATTGAAGTTGATAAAGCAAAGGTTGACACCATTCGTCACCTTCCATCACCCAAAACTGTCAAGGAATTGAGGTCTTTCTTAGGACATGCTGGTTTCTATAGAAGATTCATCAAGGACTTTAGTTCAATATCTCATCCCCTTTGGGCTCTCTTAGTAAAGGATGCTCCATTTGTTTTGACAGAAAGCTGTTACGGTTCATTCTCAACCCTCAAATCCTCTCTCACCTCTCCTCCCATTATGAAATCTCCAAATTGGAACCTTCCTTTTGAACTTATGTGTGATGCCAGTGACTTTTCTATTCGAGATGTGTTAGGACAACGTTGTGATAAAACTCTTTATGTCATTGCTTATGCAAGAAAATACTTAAATGATTCCCAAATCAACTACACCACCACTGAAAAGGAGTTACTTGCTATTGTGTTTGCCTTAGAGAAGTTTAGGTCCTACCTCTTAGGATCACACATCACTGTGTTCACTGACCATTCTGCACTAAAATACCTCTTCCAAAAACAAGATGCTAAGGCTAGACTGATTAGGTGGGTCCTTATCTTACAAGAATTTGACCTCACAATCAAGGATAAAAAGGGAGTTGAAAATGTTGTAGCTGATCACCTCTCTAGGATGGAATTCACAGACAACTCTAATCACCTTTCTGTGTCTGATTCGTTTCCTGATGAACACTTATACTCTGTGAGTGACTGCCCTTGGTATGCGGACATAACAAATTTCTTAGTGACAGGAGTCATTCCAAAATTCTTAGGGACTCAAGCTCGAAGGAAATTCCTTTCTGATGTTAGACACTATGTGTTTGATGATCCATACCTCTATAAGTTCTGCCCTGACCAAGTCATTAGGAGGTGTGTTCCAGAATCTGAACAAGAGTCCATCCCTAAATTCTGTCATAGTGAGGCATGTGGAGGTCAATTTTCCTCTAAGAAAACATCTTCTAAGATTCTTCAATGTGGTCTTTTCTAGCCCACCCTCTCAAGGGACTCCTACACATTTTGTCAAAGCTGTCCTAGGTGTCAACAAGTAGGGTCCATCACAAAAAGGAATCAAATGACACTCACTCCCATCTTAGTGGTTGAAATATTTGACTGTTGGGGAACTGATTTCATGAGTCCCTTCCCAAACTCTCGGGGATACCTCTACATACTCTTAGCTGTTGATTATGTCTCAAAATTGGTTGAGGACATTCCCACAAAATCCAATGATCATCATACTGTGATTAGATTCCTAAAAGAAAACATATTCTCTAGATTTGGAATTCCTAGGACTATCATAAGTGAGGGTGGAACTCATTTTTTCAATCGTCCATTCTCATCACTCATGAAAAAATATGGAATTTCTCACAAAGTGTCCACTGCTTACCACCCACAGACCAATGGTCAAGCTGAGTAAGCCAATCGTGAAATTAAGCAAATTCTTGAAAAAACTATCAACCCCTCTAGGAATGATTGGTCTGAGAAACTCTTAGATGCTCTTTGGGCCTATAGAACCGCATATAAATCCATTTTAGGAATGTCCCCATATAGGTTGGTTTATGGTAAAGCATGCCATTTGCCACTGGAGATTGAACATAAGGCCTTTTGGGCAATTAAGAAAATGGATTATGATCTCTCATTAGCCGGAACAAAAAGGAAATTAGATCTCAATGAACTGGAGGAACTAAGGATGGAGGCTTATGAAAATTCAAGGATCAATAAAGATAGAGTTCAAGCCTACCAATCTAGGAATATCAAGGTCAAACATTTTGAACCGGGAAAACTTGTGCTCTTGTATAGTTCAAAACTTCATTTACATCCGGGAAAGTTAAGGTCTAGATGGTCAGGACCTTTCATAGTGCATCATGTCTTCCCCCATGGGGCAGTAGAGATTCAAGATCCCACAAGTGGTCACATTTTCAAGGTCAATGGTCAAAGGTTAAAAACATTCGTTGAATCAATCAATAAACATGAAATAGATGTTGAGTTAATTGATCCAATCTATGAACCAGGAAAAAATTGATAAATTTGGGATCTATGTCGGGCTAACGACGTTAAACAAAGCGCTGCACGGGAGGCAACCCGTGGTTTTTATGTTTCTAATCTTTCTGAATCATCTTTATTTTTCAAATAAGATTACTTAATCATTTTTATATTTAAAAATAAAAAAATAGACTTCTGACCTGTTCTTCTACTATGAGTATGGATGGGTACGAAAGAGGAGCACCATATTCATCTGTGTCACGTGGTGTGATCCTTGAGTAACACCTTACCCAGAAATTTAAAAAGAAGACAATGTATCATCAGTTTATTTTGTTTTTATTATTCAATAGGTTAAGAAAAAACATATAATAATACAAAAAAGAAAGTCCACGCCATAGGCCGTGGGGCAAACCCCTTCACAACCGGCGAAGCCGCGGGGACTCGAACCCGGGACCGAAGGGAGATAGGGGCGCGCGCTTACCATTGACCTGCGGCTTCTTGTGCTACCTTATTCTATAATTTTTATATATATTCTTATATTTTACTTCCTTTAATATTTATATATATATATTGTTTGTTTTTGTTTGTTTTGTTTGTTTTGTTTGTTTTGTTTTTTCCTTTTTCCACTAGGGAACTTTGCAAGCGACATGGATATCAAAGGAATAAATTCGAGCGGCAAGAACTTCAAACTTCAACCACCAGGTGACTTCATTCCATAATCCTCATTTTCAATTTCCTTTTTAAATTTTTATTCCCTGCCTCTACTCCTAATTTTTCATTTCTTCAAACACTGGGGACAGTGTTGTTTTAAGTTGGGGGGAGATAAAATAAAAAAAATGCTTTTGTGTCAAAAACAAAAATTGAATGATTTGAAAAAAAAGTAAATGGAATGAAAAATTCCTTTATCTTTGAACATGGTAATACACATTGCACACTTTGAAACTGAATATAAAATAATTTATCATGCCCTGATTCTGATTTTAATCCTTGTATAACTTCATGAGCATATATTTTGGAAAGTGTGGCTGTCCAATGTGATATTTCATCATTTATATTTTCATCCAAATAAAAAAAATGCCACAATGCACGTCCTCTAGACTGTAGGGTACTAATTTGAATTTTTGGGGTCCCATAATAAAGAGAATATGATGGTTTTATTTTTATGAATAATATGAGTATTCAAAAAAAATTTAAAAAAAATTATTGAAAAATAAAAAATAAAAAATAAAATTAAAAATTTGCGTGTAGAGCAATGGATTGATAAAATGAGAGGCTTTCGGCACTTAGGGATCGTGACTCCAGATTTTTCTAGCCCTGAGTTTTTCAATCCATCTCTATTTATGGTAATATGACTTTGTTTTTTATTAAGTTAACTCGAGACGATGCCCGAGTATCTGGGCTTCACTTGGTGCCCTAAGGCCTTTGAGTCTGGGAGTCATCGGCAAAGTCTTGCTACATGGGTTAATTTGATTAATTGCAATCTCAATTACTATATCAATATTGCAAAAAAAATCAAAAAAAAGATGGATGAAGAATACTCATATTAGGATTAAATGTGATTCCACCTAGCGCTTCCATGATTTCCCCCTTGAATGAAAATGAACCCCCATATCTATTGTGATTCACAACACATCATTACCCCTAATTGAGTTGGATGAAGTATGATGATGGATTTGATCGAAGGAATGGGCTTGGGATTTGGATCTTCTTATGAAAATATCTTGTATTAAAATATTTTGATGGGTTTCATGATTTTTTGGTATAAGGTTTTTTGGTGATCATTGTGTATTAAAATGTTTTTAGAAAAGGGAATTCGAATTTCATTTTTGATAAGATATATTTTTCTCAGGACTAGCAAAACTCAAGTTGGGGGGTGTGATTAGCCACTAAATGAGGCTAATATTCATTGGTAATATATATAATATTCATGCTCTTTATTATTCATAAACACCATTTTAGTGCATTTTACACTTTGAACATCATTTCACATTATGATTGTAATACCTTCTTAAAATACACTATTATGTGGTACATTTTTGAACATAATTTAAAGTACCAAATGATTCATCTTATTATACATATTTTAATTTGATAATTTATCTACACTCCAATATGAACATGTTTCATTCAGGGATCAATGGATAATTCATGGAGGATGATGGAGATATTTGGAAATGAAAGGAAGCAATTCTGGAGAAGGCAGATTGGACACCAGCACACTGATGAGACTGTGGGGCCCCACATACAGGCCCAATTAATCCCATATTTCGTGTCATTCTAGAAGACATGTATAGGAACAAATCCCTCTTCAGGAGTTAATGCTAATTCGGCCTCCATGGTGGTCATTTAGGCGGCCCAAGTTAGAGATACAATTCTGGGCTAGATTCTGCGGCCCAGAAAAACAGCCCACTAATTTGATCATATCTCGGAATCCACAACTCCAAATGGGCCCCAATTTTACAGGCGGTTAGACGCCATCCGGAGATCCATTTTCCTCTTCTATGGCCCACCCTGATTCGGCCGTCTAGAAGGTCTTCCAGACGCGTCGGTTCGGTGAAGGAAAGCTGGATGCCACCTCGGGTCAAACGTGGAAAAGTCCAAATTTCACAAGCTTTCCACCACCTATAGCCTAGAAAAAATAATTAAGATGCTTTGTACTGTTGGTGGTTCGACCCAAGGCTCCCAAAATGACTATTTAAGGCAGTGGTGGTGAAGGAGTTTAGGATCTTGGATGCTTTGTTCAATTGTAATGTTATGCTGCATTTTTGTTGCCTCAATTTTGTCTTTCATATGTAAGTTGTTCAATTCACTTTAGTTTCTTAATAAAAGTTCTTCTTCTACTCTTATTCTGTTGTTATTAATATCAATTTGATACCGTTGGATCAAGGTGTGAATTTATTCACACCAACCCTTGTGAAATTATTCACACAACGGTGGAGTGATCATTTTATTTTGGTTGTTATCTTTACTTCTCCATTTCCTCACTCATGAGTCTACTTTCCGCTTCCATTGAAACCATGGGATCAATGGAGAGCTAACCCACTTATGGGTTGATCCAAGGGAGTAGCAAGGGGCTATATTGGATGTTATTTATCACCTAATTAATGTATAATCACTTCTTTAATTGGGATTTTTATTTGATGATTTTTAAACACCATCGTCCTTGTTGAATTTAAGGCCACACACTTCAAGTACTAATACGATCCTTTACCTTGAAGTGCTGGAAACATTGAACCTTCAAGTGTATAGGTGATTAGTATTAAAGGGTGTATACATTAAACCAGTAAGTGATGATGTTGTTTTATCTCCTTAAATGAACCCATCTCAAATTGAAGAATTTGAAATCATTAAAAAGAAAATACGTCCAATCCACCCCGAGTGATAACCTAGGATCAACTCATTCTTTTAATTTGAATTCACTTAAGTATCTTAGAGTTCAATTAAACCCATCTAAAATCAACCCAAAGTTGGCCACTTCATAGCCAAAAATCCATCCCTTAGGTTGTGTATCTTAGGTATCTTCTTAGGTCTCTGTGGAATCGACAACCCAAGCTACACTACAAGGACCATTCTACCCTTCTTCTTTTGGGTAAATTTGGGCGTGAACCAATTATAATATAATTATTTTACAACAGATGAAATATATCTCCAATTTTTTCAACATCTAATAAAATTTTTGATAAAATAAGATATCTTATTGATATTCTTGACGAGGTCAACAAAAATAACAGCATTTAATGACCTAAAATATATATTTATATGATAACGATAATGATAGTAACTGTATAATCGATTTTTTATTTGCACATTTTCCCTTCATAACTACACTGTTTAAATATGATAAATACCTTGGTATTCATCTAAATTTTTCAATAGCCTTTTCCTTAATTGAATACACATATCATCATGATAAAAATTACAATGTAAATCATGCTTTATGACATTAATTCCTTTTCCTTAATAATAATCAAATTATTAATGTATTCTCTCTTTTATTTAGGGGATATTTAAATTTCCATGATTAATGAAAAATAAATAAGGTTTTAATTATAAGTACACATCCTTAAACATTTCTTAGTATTGAATTAATTGAATAATTCACATTGAGGATCTTTTCAGGTTTAGAGTTTTAGAGAGTTAGGCCATAACTATTACATTTCAAAATATTACAAAGTAGACACTTCTACTCAGTTTCCATTTTTTTGCAAAAAATGAACTCTTAAAAAAAGAGTCATGTATAGTTCCATCTTTTAGATGACATGACTTTTCCTTGATCCCATCCCTGACCATATTTTACATTATGTCCTGTGAAAAACATTTCAAAAACTTGGGATGAGCATAAAAAACGCAGTAAGGGTTACACAAAGAAGGAAAAATGTTAGATTTTCAAAACAAAAAATAAACCATGAATACTTTATCATAAGTAATACTATTTACCTTTTTTGAAGAAGTAAATACTCTTTACTATATAAAATATCATTACTTACCCTTTTGTAACCAAAAGATTACCATAAAACCCATTATAAGAACACATAACATATAAAGGTAACTTGGGACATAAACATACTTAAATGGAATAACCATACGGTCGACTTCCACAGATTTTACTAAATGGAATAGCCATACGGCCAAATTCCATGCCCAATGCATTGGAGGTTATAATGTAACCACCCGTTCTTGTATTCACGACACCACCCATCATTTGGTTTATCACATAAGCACCCGTCAAATATCAAAGTACCAACAAAAATCATAACACATACAACAAATATAAAGGAAAGAAAACATTTCCACATTTAAATCACAATATATCACTTAAATATATTGACATAACAAATCCATTTTGAAAACAATTTTCAATACCAAAATACATAAAAGTGTATATGGTATTTAATTTCTTTTAAAAACATTACAGCTTGTTGAGGAATCCAAAGATCAAATAATACTCACGGTGGTGGAAATGGTCATTGTCACCGCGTACGTTAAATGAAACATTCCTTTTTTTCGTTTAGTAAAAAATTTGTAGAAAATGTTTCCCATTTAAAATTCAAGGGTATTTATTCATCGTATAAAAGAAAGTCGTGTATTAAAACAAAATATGCCTCAATGAAAGAAGATTGAGACGAAGTTCCTTACCTCATGTCCTACTTGACTAGATCGTTCTTTAATATCCCGAATAATAAACTAAAGTTAATTTCTACTTGCTTAAGAACCCTTTTCAAGTTAATTATTCCTTTTATATCACTTATTACCATGTTATAAACAATATATAATCATTTAAGTTAATAATGTTCTTTTTGTCGATATTTAGTACTTGAGTAAAAAATGAACACCTTATATTGAAAAGTTGTCCATGTGGTAAGTAGTTCATTATATCCAGAATTAAATTCATCATTTAGATATCATATATATCATATATATCCAGTATATACATGTATATATAATAGTAGGTAACATTCGGAGGTAAGAAATGAAATGCACCGTTCATGGAGACGGTAATCCGTACGTACACATGAACGCTACTTTAATTTCTATTTCATATTTTAAATGAAATAAAACATAATGATACATAGGTATATTATAATTCCAGTATAATATAATATATAATATCATTAAATACATCCTTTATACATCCCACATAAGGAATTAACGAATCACATCACTTTGAGTGGGTGGTAGTCCGGACTTCCTCATATGAGATTATCGTATTTACCCACTATGGATACGATAAAGGTTTTAAATAAATGGGAAGTACAGAAGAATAAGGAAATCATAAACATAATATATATGTTATATAAATACATTTCCATCATAACGGCCACCATGAGAGGTGGTTAGATATAATTGAACAATCATCGTTTTGTGAGGTGTTAGTTTTCCATCCACGGAAACATTATGTTCTTCATCCATTAGATGGAGGTGTGTGTAAGTGTAGTTCGAATCCTTATCATAAAAAATCCTTTTATATTGAGGATACTGGTGTTGTAACAAATGAATGGAAATAATAATATTTTAGAGGTTGGAGAAGTAAAATAAAAGAAAACAATTTAACAGAAATCGTTACCTTTAATTTAGGTAACTTCCTTTGGTTTGAACCAAAAAGACTTCTTGAAGTGCCTTCTGCCTATGTTATGGCTTCTAGGATGAGGGGAGGGATGTATTGAGACAAATGGGGCAGGGTTTGGACAAGCCAAATGGATTTATTGGTGTGATTAATTGCATAAAAGTGGTCTCCTTTTATAAGGGAGAGGAGGGGCTCTTTAGGAATGTGTGAAACTATTATTTTTTTATATAATGATATTGGGTTTTTAATGGTCCAAAAATAATTATAGTCGAATATAAGATGATTCATGGTCGAAATAAAATAATCCAATCAGAATTTGACATGTTTTGGATAATATTTTAATCATTATAATCTTATTTATTTTAATCGTTTATTAATGAGGTTAAAACTGCAACATTATTATGTCATATATAATTTAATTTATTCGATGTCCAAAAATTATAAAAAAACTAATATAATGTTGTAAATCATTTTAGCTTAACAATTAATATTTATAGTAAAAAATATTCTTTATATAACACCATATATAAATTAATTACTAAAGGATTTTTGTTTATGTCTATGTTGCCTTTACATTAAATTAATTAGTCTAAATTGCCATTATCACTAACAAGTGGATCAATGGGGTCCCAAACTCGACCCAATGATGTCCATGGTCGTTAATGACTCAAACAATAACGTTTGGACAAGTGTTAAGGTAATTCTGAATTATTATAATACTCTTTTTACCTTGAATTACCCTTTTTACCATTAACCGCAATGATTAAAATTCAAAAGTTACTATTCCTCAAAAATTATTTTCATCTTAATGAAAAAAAATTTAATTCTTAATAAAAACCATGTAAGTCAGATTTTTTGAAATTCAATTCACAAAAAGGGTAAAATTTCATTTAAATGAAAATGTTAGTTTTTTAACTACCTCTAAGTGGTTTCACTATTCATAAAAAATTTAAGTTTTTCAGAAAAATACTGAAAATTAACCCTAAGAATTATTTGATATTCCGAATTCAAAACTGATGTCTATTTTTCCAATTTCAAAAAATATAATTGGCATTAATGAATTTAAAAATTAATTACCGCTCTTAAAACAAATAGCGTGTTTTTATGAAACAATAACTATCAAAAGATGGATACTTGTTTATGTCCAATTTCAATGTAAAATTAATTACAATGAACAATATTGGATTAAATGGTAAAAATATATTTTATATTCACTTTAAAACCAATTAAAAAAATAATCTATCCATATTAATCAATTATATTAAAAGGAACTTTTGAATTAAAATACAATATTCTTCACTATTCATTAAAAAATGAACTTTATTGGAAAATTTCCAAAAAAATTGCACAAAGTAAATTTTAATGTCCCCATTATAATGAAAGATTTTATTTGGTCATATAAAATGTATTAAAGTGACCAAAACTATATTTAAAAAGGGTTCTCCATTAAAAGGCGATAAATCAGCATTTTAATGAAAATTATGCTTAAAATTATATTCATTCATTTTTTAAGCCTCTAACTTTTATTTGATAAATGTAAATATATTTAACCATCATGTATAATCATATTGTAGTTATTATTGTTCATTATGGACAATAAAACGGCTAGGAGTTAACTACCGTTTAAAATAATAATATTATATTATTAGTGTGCAACGTAAGATTCCAAAGAAACACGTTGTTGCGTCTCGGGTACACTATCGAACATAGAAACCCCTTTAGAGTAAAATTAATATTTAATTAAAAAATATTAATAAGTACGAAAATATCTTATTCTTCACTTACATGGGATGTTACATCCTTCCCCCCCTTTTGGGAATTGCGTCCTCGCAATTTTTAATCACTTATCAAAATAAGTGGGGGTATTTATCCCTCATAGCATTTTCAGATTCCTACGTTTCCTCTCCAACCATATGGTTTTTTCACAAAACCTTTACCTGGTGAATAAAATTATTCCGCAACACTTTCTCTCTACGGTCAAGAATCTGGACTGGTTGTTCTTCATAAGATAGATTCTCTTCCAACTGAACTACCATTGGGCTCAAAACATGAGATGGATCTGGCATATACTTTCTCAACATCAAAACATGAAAAAAATTGTGTACCTGAGATAAACTTGGATGTAAGGCCACTCTATATGCAACTGATCCAAATTTCTCCAGAATTTCATAAGGTCCAATGAACCTCGAACTCAACATTCCCTTCTTACCAAAACACATCACAATTTTCCATGGAGAAACTTTGAGAAATACATGGTCACCTACCTCAAAAGAAATATCCTTCCTCCGTTTATCTGCATAACTTTTCTGTCTGCTCTGAGCTGTTCTCATGTGTTTCTGAATCAACTGAACTTTCTCTGCCATCTCTTCTACCAATTACGGTCCCATCAACTTCCTTTCACCTACTTCATCCCAAAAAGCTGGAGTTTGACAATGCTTTCCATATAATGCTTCAAATGGAGCCATCTGTATACTAGAATGAAAACTTTTATTATATGAAAATTCAACCAATGAAAGGTGTTGGACCCAAATTCCCTGATAATCCAGTGAACAAGCATGTAGCATATCCTCCAAGGTCTAAATTGTTCATTCTGACTTCCCATCTGATTGAGGATGTAGAGCTGTACTAAAATTTAATTCAGTACCCAATGACATCTTAAGGCCTTTCCAAAAGTTATAAGTAAACCTAGGATCACGATCAGTTATAATAGAGAGGGGAACTCCATGCAACCTGACTATCTCGTTAACATACAATCGAGCAAGTTGATCTAGAGACAAAGTATCTCTAATAGGAAGGAAATGAGCAGATTTAGTCTATCGGTAATCTATATCCCAGATTGAATTATTTCCTCGAGATGTATTTGGTAATCCAATAACAAAGTCCATGGATATATTTTCCCATTTCCACTCTCGCACCGGAAGAGGGGGAAGCATTCCTTTCGGTAACTTTCACTCTGCTTTCACCTATTGACCAGTCAAAAACTTTAGAGTAAAATCAGAAATATCGATTTTTATTCCATCCCACCAGTAATACCGTCGAAGATCTCTGTACATCATAGTACTGCAAGGATGAACTGAAAATAGAGAACTATGAGCTTCACATAACAACCTATTCTTCAACTGTGAATCACAAGGCACACATAATCTCTTTCCAAATCTCAAAACAGAATCATTATCAATGTTATAATCTGGAAACTTACCCTTCTGAACCAAATCTACCTTTTTATGCAACTCACTGTCTTCTTTATATGATTTCTTTATTCTTTCTGATAGAGATGATCTCACTGACACCTGAAACAAAACAGAAGAATTTCCTACACCAACAACTTCTATGACATAATTCATCAAATCAAAAACCAAAGGATCTCATTCCAAATGTAACATGGATAACATGACATTACTTTTTCGACTCAAATCATCATCCACTTTATTTGCTTTTCTCGGATGTAATTGATCGTGCAATCATAATACTTGATGAATTCCAACCATCGCCTCTGTCTCATGTTCAATACTTTATGAGTGAATATATATTTCAAACTTTTATGATCAGTATATATTTCACACTTCACTCCATACAAATTATTCCTCCAAATTTATAATGAAAAAACAACAACAACTAATTCCAAATCATGTGTAGGGTAATTTAACTCAGGTGGTTTCAACTAACGTGAAGCATAAGCAATTACCTGATAATTTTTCATTAGGACACAACCCGGTCCTTTCAACGAAGCATCACTATAGATAAAAAACACACCATTTCTGGAAGGAAGTTCCAAAACTGGATCATTCACCAATCTTCTTTTCAATTCCTGAAAACAATCATCACATTCTTTTGTCCAGATGAACTTAAAACCTTTTCGAGTTAACATAGTCATTGGACTAGATAACCATGAAAATATTTCAACAAACCTCTAGTAATAACCTTCCAACCCAAGAAAACTTCGAATCTCGGTTATATTTGTGGGTCTTTCCCATTCTTCAACAACATTTGTTTTAGCAGGATCATCAATTATGGAATTTTTTTTGAAAAAATGTGACCAAGGAAAGAAATTTGTTGTAACAAAAACTAACACTTGCTGAATTTTCCATAAATATTCTTTTCTTTTATGGTTTGTAAGACAACCCCTAAATGAATTTCATGTTCCTCCTTAATTTTTTAATAAACCAAAATATTATCAATGAACACAACCACAAACTTATCCAAGAACTCACGGAAAATTCTATTCATAAGATCCATGAATACAACAGGTTCATTGGTTAACCCAAAAGGTATAACTACAAATTCATAATGGCCATATCTAGTATGAAACATGGTCTTCAAAACGTCTGTTTCCTTTACTTTCAACTGATGGTTCCCCGATCTCAAGTCAATATTTGAAATATACTGAGCTCCCTGGAGCTGATCAAACAAATCATCGATATGAGGCAAATGATACTTGTTCTTAAAAGTGATGTTATTCAATGCTCTATAATAAATAAAAAGCCTCATTGAACCATCTTTCACTTTATCAAACAAGATAGGATCACCCCATGGTGATGTGCTAGGTCGAATGAAACCTTTATCTAATAAATCCTGTTATTGCTACTTTAAATCTAAAAGTTCAATTTGAGCCATTCGATATGGGGGTTTCAAAATTGGCTTAGCATCAGGAACTAAGTCAACAGTAAATTCTACTTCCCGATCAGGTATAATACCTGGCAACTCATTAGGAAAAACATCAAGGTACTCATTTACCACTGGCACATCCTTAATCAAAACAAGTCCTTTGTTTTAAAAAATATGTGTAAGGTAACATTCATTTCAATCTTTTACTAGTTTCTCAGCTTCTTGATATGTTATAAAAACATGGGTTCATTTTTGTACACAAACTGAAAATCATTCTGAAAACAAACCTCTTTAGGTCTACAGTCCATCTTAGCATGATAAATAGAAAGACAATCGATGGCCAATATAACATCAAACTCTAATACAGGAAAAAAATAAGGTCTGCAGGTATATTCTTTCCACACACAAGGACAAGAATGATATTATGTTTTATTTTTATTTCTAAATTTTCTCCAGGTGTTTTTACCATAAGTTCAATATTCATATCATGAGATGGAATTACCAATTTACTAGAAAACTTCTCAGAAATGAAAGAGTGTGTAGACCCTGAATCAAACAACACATTTTCATAATCTGAATAGAAAAACAGTTTACCTGATACTACTTCAGTTGATGGACCAACTTCTGCTAAAGTAGTTGCAAAGGATTTCACCACCCCTTTCTCCTTGTAGTCTGGTTGCTTTCCTTAGTTCAGTTCTTCTCTGGACACTCGTTTGCATAATGACCCATTTCATTACACTTAAAACATATTACCAATGTCTTTTCATTGCATACTTGTTCATCTTCCATACAGTTATGAGCAATATGACCAGACTTACCACACCGGAAGCACTTTCCAGTATTTGATAAACATTCTTCAGGATTCTTTTTACCACACTTCTCACAAGATGGATATTTATTTTTCTTACCTCCAGGCTTCTTTGATGAATTATTCCCCTTTTCCTGCCAACTGGACCCCTTATTTTGTTGTTTTTCAAAGAACACTTGTTCATCAGCAAACTCCATTTCCACCTTCTCCTCACATCGAACAAGTTTTTCATAACTTTTTAACTCACGAGAGGCTAAACTCTTCGATATCATGGCTTCAGTGCTGAGTAAAATCGATTTATTTTACTATCAAGATATCAGATGAAATTTGTTGCATACCTTTCCAGTCGAGTGAACTTTGATTCATTAGGGGCCACTGAGTCATCCTCCTGCCTCAATTCCAGGAATTGTTTTTCCATTATAAGACGAACCACCTTAGGAAATTATTTCTCAAGAAACATACCTTTGAATTCATCCCAATCAATAGAATAAATCTCCTCACTATCCCTGATATTTTTCACCATCGACCACCACTGATCAACATCATTTTCAAAACAGTAAACAACAAGACTAACCATTTGATGTTCTGAACAACCCATGACATCGAAAATGTTTTCCAGTGCTTTGATCCATCCTTCAGCTAGCACAGGGTCAGATGATCCTTTGAATTATGGGGGATGTTGCCTTATGAAATGATCAACTACTGAAATATTCCTATGTGGTTGATCTGGCTGATCTCATGCGTGAATACCACCACCATTTATAGCCTAAATCAACTGTGCCATCACTACAACAAACTATTCTGTTCCGATTCCGACCATCTCAGGTTGCTGATTTGGAAGGTTGTCTTCCTCTAGATGTCGTCCCAACATAGCTTCCCTGTTTCCTCTACGGAAAACCATTCTAAACATAGAAATATCTTAGGTGAAGAAACATGGTAATCTGGAAATGCTATATCATTTCAATATTAATATAAATTAATTTATGGATATTACTTCAACAATACCCTAACACCTAAAGTTATCTAAACCGACCTCTGATACCAACTATAAGGACCCAGCCATAAACATTTCTTAGTATTGAATTAATTGAATAATTCACATTGAGGATCCTTTTAGGTTTAGAGTTTTAGAGATTTAGGCCATAACTATTACACTTCAAAATATTACGAAGTAGACACTTTTACTTAGTTTCCATTTTTTTTTACAAAACATGAACTCATAAAAAAAGAGTCATGTCTAGTTCCATGTTTTAGATGACATGGCTTTTCCTTGATCCCATCCTTGACCCTATTCCACATTATGTCTTGTGAAAAACATTTCAAAAACATGGGATGAGAATAAAAATCTCAGTAAGGGATACACAAAGAAGGAAAACTGTTAGATCTTCAAAACAATAAATAAACCATGAAATCATTATCATAAGTAATAATTTTCAACATTTTTTAAGAAGTAAATACTCTTTACTATATAAAAGATCATTAATTACCATTTTGTAACCAAAAGATTACCATAAAACCCATATAAAGAACACATAACATATAAATGTAACTTGGCACATAAACATATTTAATGGAATAACCATACAATTGACTTGCACACATATCACTAAATAGAATATCCATACAGCCGACTTCCATACCCAATGCATTGGAGTTATAATGTAACCACCCGTCCTGGTGTTCACAGAACCACCCGTCATTTGGTTTATCACGTAACCACCCATCAAATGTCCACGTACCAACAAAACTCATAACACATACAACAGATATAAAGGAAATAAAACATTTACACAAATCAATCACAATATATCACTTAAATATATTGATATAAAAAATCCATTTTCAAAACCATTTTCAATAACAAAATACGTAAAAGAGTATATGGTATTTAATTTATTTTAAAAACATTATGGCTTGTTGAGGAATCCAAAGATCAAATAATACTCGCGGCAGTGGAAAAGGTCGTTGTCACCGCATACTTTAAAAAAACATTCCTTTTTTTAGTTTAGTAAAATGCTTTGTAGAAAAAGATTCCCTTTAAAAATTCAAGCGTATTTATACATCGTATAAAAGAAAGTCATGTATTAAAACAAAATATGTCTCAATGAAAGGACACTGAGATGAAGTCCCTTACCTCGTGTCCGACCTGAATTGATTGTTCTTTAATATCCTGAATAATCAAATAAAGTTAATTTCTACTTTCTTAAGAACCTTTTTACGTTAATTATTCCTTTTATATCACTTATTACCATGTTATAAACATTATGTAATCATTTAAGTTAATAATTCTCTTTTTGTCGATATTTGGTACTTGAGTAAAAAATGAACACCTTATATTTACAAGTTGTCCATGTGGTAAATAGTTCATTATATCCAGAATTAATTTCATCATTTAGATATCATATATATCATATATATCCAGTATATACATGTATATATAATAGTATATAAAATTCAGAGGTAAGAAATTAAATGCACCGTTCATGGAGATGGTAAGTCGTATGTACGCATGAACTCTACTTTCATTTCTATTTCTTATTTTAATAGAAATAAAACATAATGATACATAGTTATATTATAATTCTAGTATAATATCATATATAATATCATTAACTTTATACTTTATACATCCTACATAAGGCATTAACGAATCACATCACTTTGAGGGGGCGGTATTCCGCGCTTCTTCAAATGAGATTATCGTATTTACCCACTATAGAAAACATAAATGTGTAAAATAAATGGGAATTACAGAAGAGTAAAGAAATAATTGACATAATATATATCATATATAAATACAGTTCCATCATAATGGCCGCCATGAGAGGCGGTAATATGTAATTGAACAATCATCGTTTCGTGAGGCGTTAGTTTTCCATTCACCGAAACATTATGTTCTTCATCCATTAGATGGAGGTGTGTGTAAGTGTAGTTCGGATACTTCTCATAACAACATCCTAGTATATTGAGGATACTGGTGTTATTAAAAAATAAATTAAATAAATAGATTTTAGAGGTTGGAGAAGTAAAATAAAAGAAAACAATTTAAGATAAATCGTTACCTTTAATTTTGGTAACTTCATTTGGTTTGAACCAAAAGGATTTCTTGAAGTGCCTTATGCCAAAGGTAAGGCTTCTAGGAGGAGTAGAGGGATGTAGGGAGCTTAATTGTTTAGATTTTGGACGATCCAAATGGCTTGAGAGGTGTGAGGAATTGCATAGAAGTGGTATTCTTTTATAAGGGAGAGGAGGGGCTCTTTAGGAAAGTGTGAACCTATTATTTTATTATATAATGATATTCGGTTTCTAATGGTCCAAAATTAATTATAGTAAAAGGTAAGATGATTCATGGTAGAATTAAAATCATCCAATCAGAATTGGACATGTTTTGGATACTATTGTAATCATTATAATCTTATTTATTTTAATCATTTATTAATGAGGTAAATACTGCATCATTATTGTGTCATATATAATTTAATTAATTAGATGTCTAAAAATTATAAAAAAAATATCATGTAGGAAATAGTTTTATATTTCCCATTAATATTTATAGTCAAAAATATTCTTTATATAACACTATATAAAAATTAATTACTAAAACATTGTTGTTTTTGTCTATTTTGCCTTTACATTAAATTAAATAGTCTAAATTGTCATTATCACTTCCATGGGGATCAATGGGGTCCCCAAATCGACCCAAATATGCCCATTGACGTTAATGACTCAACCAATAAGGTTTGGACAAGTGTTAAGGTTATTTTGAATTATTATAATTTACTTTTTACCTTGAATTACCCTATTTACCTTTAACCGCGGTAATTAAAAGTCAAAAGTTATTATTCACCAAAAATTATTTAATTTTAATGAACCAAATTTTAATTCTTTATACCAATAATGTATGTGGGATTTTTAAAATTCAATTCACAGAATTGGTAAAATTTCATTTAAATGAAAATGTCAGTTTTTTAATTACCTCTAAGTTGTTTCACTATTCATCAAAAATTGAATTTTTTCAGAAAAATACAAAAAAATTAGCCTAAGAATTATTTGATATTCTGAATTCGAAATTGATGTCTAATTTTCCAAATTCAAAACATAGAAGTGGCATTATTTAATTTAAAAATTAATTCCTGCTGTTAAAACAAATAGCGTGTTTTTAAGAAACAATAACTATCAAAAGATTGATACGAGTTTATGTCCAATTTCAAAGTGAAATTAATTTCAATGACCAAAATTGGATTAAATGGTAAAAATATATTTTAATTTCACTTTAAAACCAATTAAAAAGATAATATAACCATATAAATATATTATATTAAAAGGCACTTTTGAATTAAAATACAATATTCTTCACTATTCATTAAAACATGAACTTTATCAGAAAAATTCCAAAAAATTGCACAAATTAAATATTGATGTCCCCATTCTAATGAAGGATTTTATTTGGTCATATATAATGTATTAAAGTGACAAAAAGTATATTTAAAAAGGGTTCTCCATTAAAAGATGATAAATCGGCCTTTTAATGAAAATTATCCTTAAAATTAGATTCATTCACTTTTTAAGCCTATAACTTTTATTTGATAAATGTAAATATATTTAACCATCATGTATAATCATATTGTAGTTAGTATTGTTCATTCCCGACAATACAACGGCTAGGAGTTAACTACTGTTTAAAATAATAATATTATATTATTAGTGTGCAACGTGAGATTCCAAAGAAACTCGTTGTTGTGTATCGTGTACGCTATCGAACATAGAAACCCCTTTAGAGTAAAATTAATATTTAATTCCAAAATATTAATAAGTTTGAAAATATCTTATTCTTCATTTACATGGGATGTTACATTAATGGTCATTATAATCAAATATTCATGATATATGGAATATTATATATCTTGATTCATGAACTATGACTTTCGAAACATCACAAAAACGACTGCATAGATTTTATCAAAACAAAAGCTATATAAAACACGATCCATGCGAAAAAATTGTATATATAAAGATGTAATCTTCTCATACATAAATATTAAATCTTAAGAGATGAATGTTCATTAAATAATATAATGATCCACACTAGAATCGTTAATAATTAGTACATTTGGTAATAATATAACTTAAACATCTTGTCAATAAATGAGCTACATAATGACCCACTATATTATTCATGACTAAAACCATTCATGGACATATCATACACAATATATTTCATCATATCATGGTGAAAGGAAACCTATGGGTTAGATTAGAAGCTTAGAAATGGAAAATAAAGGAGATATTAACATATCATGAATGTAAGGGTATGATAAAAAGATAATAACATTCTAAAACCATACCATATATTTGATAGATCATAAACATGAGTCATGGAATAAATCATGGATGTTAATAAGAAATGAATCAAAATTGGATCAATGAAAATGAAACATGAGAATATAAAATTATCATAAGGAATATGTTTTTCCTACACATAATCTTATAAAATTGTTAATTTTTGAAAATAGAAAGAAGTTCACTCCTTAATTTAAGGACATGAAATTAAGCCCATATATAAAGTTATTTACATGAAACAAGGTCCATACATAACCTTATGTAAATGATATCAAGGGTCATGAATAACACTATGAACATATAATTAGCTTCACACAAATCATTTTGAACATGTCCTCAGGTTCACACATAAAATTGTGAACTTGTAATTAACATGATACTTACTATATTTAATCATTATTAATCCATATTTAAATAATTATTAGAGGTAGATATATGTCTCACCCATCACAAAATCCATAAATTGTTGGTCCATAAGTTCAAAAAACATTCATCATGTCATAACATGTCAAAATGAATGGGTATCATAAGATATACACCATAGGAAAAACCTTTGAAAAGAAATGCGATTCATATAATTTTCATTACTTTATCATAGAATAAACCATTGAAAATGAAACTATTTCATACACATTATATAATGGTATAACCTATAGAAAATAAATATTTATTCATAAATTCAATTTCATTACAAACACAAACCATTCATAGAATAAATAATAATGGTATCCTTGGATAATATCCCTAGTAAATTATAATTATCATAAAAATATGTCATCTTAGATGGAAAATTATTTTTAAAATGCACTAGGAAGATTTACTGTGGAATATAACATTTCATTGAAGAGAACTTTTTAAAACATTAAATTTATAAAATATTTTAAAAATAATTTTTTTCAAATAAACATTAAAACTTATAAGTAATCTTTAAATTTAATATAAAACATTTATTGTGGAAAATATAATTTCTAATTTGTATAAAAAATTTTAAAAAATAAAACATTTCAAATTACTTTTACATGAAAATAACCATTGAAACTAATAATATAAGATTTAAAAATTACTGGTAATGAAAAAGGGAAATTTTTCAAATTTTAAAACAATGACTCCTTCAACATTTTCAAAACAAATATAAGAGAGCACTATTTTGTAAAAAATATAAGAAGATTAATTTTTAAAAACTATATATTAATTAAAACATGGGTAAAATTATATAATAAATCCTTTAGGTAATGATAATTTTTTTTACTACAATATATAGATATGGAAGAAAAAAAGTTTTCAAGCAATGAAAAAAATAAAGATAAATTTTCCATAAAAACATTAGTTTACACTCTTGTGGATGTACGGATAGAAAACTGAAAGGTAAATTTTTTTATCTTGAAGAACCCATATTGGAATAAAATTCATGAATTTATTGATAATTACTTCTTAAGGTCTTATCACCCAATCCAAATCATAAACAATCCTAATAAACAATGATATTGTAACATCCAACATTTAACACATTGGTTTTTTTGAATCCTAGGCCTTATCAAATTATAACATCTAGTTAAACATTAAATATAATGAGAAGAATTAGATTCATTATATAACAAGTTAAATGGGAATTATATAAACCTCTTAAAAAATATGGGTTCATATCATAACATATTTCTCAAGGAAGACCAATTGAAATAATAATCTATTGCTGCATTTATAACTTTTGAATTACAAACCCCATGAAAGAGAGATCCAAAAATGGTTATGTAAATATCAATAAATATCTATATAATAATCCTAAAAGAAATATATGGTCATTATATACACCACATAAAATATACATGTGGTGAATATTTTAGGTGTCTCATAGAAAATAGAAGTGATATGAAAATACCTTACCATAAGTCTTGAATTCCAATGTACATTTTAGAACCACATGTATAATAAATAAATTATTGTTAAAAATTTATTTAAGAACAAAATATATATATATCATACCATATATAATTTACTTATGAACTTTTTTTACATGTTTATTAACAATTCTTTGTTAAAATCATATCTTGGGTAATAACTTCTTAGTTTTTTATGTATATTTTGATTTCATGTTTTTAGTTATATTATATTGATCATAGTTAAAAAATATATATAATTTTACAAATTTTATAAAGATCATATACATTCCTTATATATATATTTATATTAACCCATTAAAATTGGAGAGAGAATATGAAATACACCAGTCAGTGAGATTGTTGTCGTATAAACACATGAACATTGTTTCCATTTCCATAAAGGATGAAATGAATGAAAGGTAAATAATAAATAAACATTAAAAATAAATTATTATATCACATATATAACAAATATTCATTAAATTTATCTATATTAACTACCATGAAATGTGTTAGTGACAAAAGAATCACATTGCTTCGCGGGGCTGTAGTTATCCATACACATGAACGACATTATCGTATTCCCTATAGAATGTAATGTAATAAAGTATATGGGATATCATAATTAAAGGGGTATAATAATGTAAAAAATATCATATATATTTATTTAATATATCCTTATTACCATCCATGTAAAACAAAAATTAAAAATACATCACATCGGTTCATGAGGTAGTCGTGTGCCGTACAAACGAGTGACATTATTGTTTTCCAACTGGGATGGAGTAAAGAATGTTTATGTGGTATTATCATTAACATGGTATAATAATATCATATTTATATAATATAAAAATTTTTAATACATCATTATATTCAGTCCTAAGAGGTGGTTATGGAAACAGAATAACATTAGTTTTTGAAGTGTTAGTTGCTTGTATGCACGAATGATGATTTCGTATCCCATTTGATGGAAGTGGAGAAGGATAAAGGTTTTGAACAGAACCAACTAAAAAATAATTATATTTAATATATTGAGGTTATTATATAATTGTTTTTTATAATAATTGAATGAATTTGAAGAATAAAAAAATAAAATGGTTAGTTAGGGAAGTTACCTCGTCTTCGAACAACTTCTTTTTGTTTGCACCAAATGCCTTCCTATGATGGATTTATGAAAAAAATATGGATTATATGGTGAGATTAGTGAAGTGAGAAAGTAAAATGGGATGGTTTTTTTTAAAAAAAATTTTGTGTGAAGTATAGAGGATAGTCGGTGGCCTTATATAAGTGAGGTGAGTGGAACACGTGTAATATTTGAAATGAGAAACGTCTGACCACATATTTTACATTCCAAAAGGGTGCACAATGGACCATTATCAATCTATAGAGGTAATATGGTGTAAATATGTATATAAATTAGTTTTTATAAATTTACATTGGTTATTTTTGTACTTATATTTTTAGTTTATTCCCTCATAAAATCCTTATGAACCTTAAATGCGGTAAATAAGTTTTCTTACTTTTACAATAAATAATGGAAAAAAAATTAATTTGGAATTATTATAAAAAATATATAATGATGATAAAAATTATGGAAACAAAATTTTCAAATTCCAATCACAGAATTGGAAAATTATATTTAATATTAATCACAGAGATGATATTATAATGAAATTTTCTAAAGCTAGAATAGTCAAATGATTAAAAAACCTTTATATAAAAATTCAATATGATATTTATTCCAATGAATTAAATTATATTAGTATATAAAAAATAAACTAATTTAATATTTATAAACATATTTAAATAATTTTTTTGTTTATCAATTCTTTAAAATAAATGATAATTATTTATAAACCAATATTATTTACAATTGATTGAAAAATTTATCCCATCTGAAAACACTAATAAATTCACCATAAGAAATTTTTGTCAAAAATATTTAAAAAAGTAGTTTTATGTTTAAAAAATAAATTTTATAAAAGATTAAAAAATTAATTATAAAATATGTGAGAAAAATGTGAGAAAACACATATTTAGAAAAATTCAATTTTTAACTGTAGAATTTGATTTATTCATATCTCATATCTAGAAAACACATATGATGAATGTTAAAAATTTGATTAAATAAATAATATATAAATTTAAATTAAATAATTAAATAATATTTATTTATTTAATTTAATGAGATAAAATATGTTTGGGCACTTAAAAATATTTTTTCAAAAAAATGTTTCTTTTTTTTAAAGGATTTTATTTTCATTACTAATTAATTTTTCACTAAGGAATTCATTTCATATAAATTTGTATTAAAAAATATTTTTATTTATTTATTTATATTTATAGGTGATATCTATCATATTAAATAATAATATTTTAATATTATGCCATGTATCGTTATAACTCGATGTTGTCCATAACGAAAGATATCAAAATAATTAAATTTAATTGAAAACTATATTTCATAAAATCAAGAGGTGTTACATTCTACAACACATAAAAATAATTTATCCATCAAAATTTATCACTCAAATAAAACAAAAAATATATACTTAATCCCCATTACATACATAGGTTCCCAATATAGCTTTCTCATTAGGTGGCTTCACCACAAAACTTTAACCATGTGAGCGGTCTTGTTTTTTAGCACTTTCTATGTATGATCCATAATCTCAATAGACTATTCCTCTTAAAAATTACTATGCTCCAGTAGTCTGATATTTGAGTTTTTTAATTAATAAGGATCTAGAATTTAGTTCCTCATGATAGGTACCTTCCACATATCATGGACTTGAGATAAGTTTAGGGGAACAACCAATTGTGGGATACCATCTTGATATGATCATGAATTTTAAAGGGATTGATATACCCAGGTATTATATTTAATTTATCTCATATTCAAAATTTCATCTTTTTTTATGCCTCTATCAATTTCACAATTTTCTCCCACTCGAATAAATAAAGATTGTTTTTATACCTTGTATACTAATAGGCCACAAGATGCATAATATAATAATAATTCATTCCTTCTATCTCTAGTAATCACTATTACAAAATTATTATCACTAGTCATCCAATATGGATAAATATTCATATGGTGAAGTACTACATTAATATCTAAAACCTCATCCAAAGTTCATCATAAAACATTCTGTAAATGGGTAATCTTATGAAACATCTAATACTAAATCTTTATAAATAATGTCACTAAATTTAGAAAAACAAACTAAACGTGAATCCCCCAATTATCAATAAGTACCTCTTATTAATCATATGAAAACAACATAATACCTTGGAAATATATTATCCTAAAGCATGGTAACAACCATAATTATTATAAAAATTTAATGAAAACATAAAACCACCCCCATTCGATAAATAAAACAATATATAATTGAATATATTACATAAATCTGAAAAATATTGTAACTCCATCAAAGATAACACATCCAATTTATCAAAAAATCATCAATCAGTTATGGGTCAATCAATACTTTCTAGTTTACTTTATCCATATCAATTATATCTTTATCAAAAATAAACCCTATTTTATCAATATTTGGAACATATTAAGGGTAAAAAAACCTTAATAATGTGTTCTATATAAAATTTTACCTTTTCGTTTAATAACATTTCTAGGTCATCCATACCGTTCAATATTTTCTTGAATATATAAAATACAAAACCTCTATAGAAAATTACGTATATATTTCATGATTCAAATAAAATAAATTGGGATTTCCCATAAAAGAATAGTCCAACCTTGACACTTCATTCTTAAATCATTAACAAGGATTCATCATCTTATTCCTTAATACCTATTTCCTTTCATACTCTTTTCATGGTTTCTTCGTCATCAACTGTATAACGATTAATCATACCACCTTGTTGGTTCTATTCCGAAAAATTACCCCTAACATATATATTTTCATATTTCATATACATTTACCCATTAAAACATTCTTCCATTAATAATATGTTAGGGAGACCAAATTCCCACCCATTTTTTACTGATGTTTTTATTTTTTTCCTTTAATATTTATTACTATTTTTCCTTCTTCTACATAAACAAAACATCTTCTCTGCCACTCTAACTCTCAATGAACACTATAATTCATTTATTTGGGGTGTTATTTAGTATTATGTGGTGTATGTTTACAATTATATATTCTTATTAATGATTAGGCCTAATCACAATATATTTCATTTTATTCATTATTCCATTTGGTTTGTCATCAACATATTTTCTATCACAATTAATGTTAATCTTATTCATTTTGGTTCATTCCATTGGATAAAGACAATTCACCGTGTGATTAACAATATTCATAGTTAGAAATCAAAATGTCACAAGAAATAAAATCAAGGATGACTAAATCATGAAACCATTTTTTTAATTTATGATACATTAGTATTGACCTTGAGCGTTCATGGTCACTATTCAAATATTTAATGATAGATCATAAAGAGTTTCTTAGTTTAAAAAACACATCCTCTTATTGTGTGAAACCATGCGTGTAGTGAGGACAATTGTCATGCACCATGTGATGATCAATTGTATCCCAATACACCCTTTTCAATTTTATTACCCTTAGTTACCTCTATGCCAATTCTATATATACTTTTTATAAGGCCCCAGCCTTAAACCTTACTTAATCTTGAGTTATTACAAGATTACACATTGAGGATCTTTTCAGGTTTAGAGTTTTAGAGAATTAGATCATGAAACTTTCATTACATTCCACATTTAAACAAAGTGGTTACATAAAAGATTGTATTCATTCTTCCCATCAACGGAAACATATTTAAAATAAAACATGGATTCTTTCTTGACACATCCTTCGCACTATCATCACATCATGTACCCTTCCCTTGACCTGTGAAAAACATTTCAAAAACTTGGGATGAGCATAAAAAGCTCATTAAGGGATATAAAAATATGGAAAGGAAACATGAGAACATGTATACATAAGAATGAAATCATACTTTACCCATAAAACATAGGCACATCAAATCATGAATAAATCATAGAAATCATAAGGCATAAAAGGTAACTTGAGGCATTCATAACATTCTTACGTAGGGAGTAATCCTCTTGGTTGCGTTTTGGAATACCCATCACAGTATATTCCCTAAATCTCTTCGAAAAAACCTTAATGTTTCACTCCATCGCGTTACCCAATGCATTGGAGAGCTATATCGGGCTCACCCACCCTTAGTTTATCACGGAACCACCCGTTTTCATAACAATGCCGAAGAACCATAACATAAATGTATCACGTATAACATTCATAAAAGAAACATAACATTTCCGCATTTCAATCACAATATAACATTTTAGTATATTGAAATAATGAATCCATTCAAAAAGAAACCATTTCCAAAACCATTTAAAATATTTAATAAAGAGATTTTTGAATCAAAGTGTCCCATACCACCTTGAGGCTTAAATTTTTAAACCATTAATATCCATATAAATAAATCCTTAAAACCATTTTGAAAACATGGGTACTAATAAGAATAAATAATTAAAACATTTAAAATGATATTTTGTTTAAAGCGGTTTTACCAAAATTAGAAACACTTGAATACAATAATTGAGGAATAACATTTAGTAAGAACTGTATAATATCATGATAATAAATGGATTCATGATATAATACTCCAAAGGACAGTATATACACCATATAAGAGTGAATTGGTGCATAACAACAATGAACCCTCAATTGAAATGTCAAATGTGATGAAATCCCTTATAAAGAAGGTATCCTTAAATTATGGACAAATAAATCTCAAAAATATGTCTGACAAATATAAATACACCCAATATAAGTGGATATTATGTGTAAAACAATAAAAGTTCATTCTCACATACTCAATGGATGACATATTCAATGACTACATGTTGAACCCAAAGAAATCGAAATTGGGTTAAAAAGTTCCCTTGACAGCCTAACGGCATCCCATCAAAATGAGTTGATAAGAGATAAAAAGTGTATCTCATCACTTGGATGTAAAATTTATATCAATAAGGATATATGAGAACATATCCCAACATAACAATATGTAAATTAAAATACCCAACAAAAGAAGTCTTTTAAAAAAGAGGAGGGTGAAAGGTTCCCTTACCGACTTGGGTATCTTTCAAAACATACACCCCATGAAAGAAGGATAATAGATCATTGATGTAAATACTCATAAACGAAAGTATATTAAAAAAAGAGTATAATAATGGGTAGTACATACACCACTCAATGGAATTTGTGGCAAATGTGGCATAAATATCATTGGAATAAAAGTGAGATGAAAAATCCCTTACGAAAACTCGGTAGCCTAACGACGCCACATAAAACTTCCAAATATGGATTGATGAGATCAAATAAGGTATCTCATCACATTACAATAAAATGTACAGAAAGATGAATATAAAAGAACATCCCCCAACATTACAAAGAGGATCTTAAAATAAGTGACATAAAGGAGAGTACTTAAAAAGAAAGAGAGAGGTTAGATCTCATACGAAAGTTCGGCAGCCTAACGGCGCCACTCAAAACTTCCAAAATGGATTTATGAGAGAGAATACAGTCTCTCATCACATGAACATAAAAATTAAATTAATTGTAATATAAAATATCATCCCAATAATAAGAAGGATGATCTTTAAAAGGAATGACATAAAAGTGTGTACTTAAAAAGAAAGAGAGGAGTATGATCCCTTACCTCGGGTCCGACTTGACTCGATCGTTCTTTAATCTCCTGAATAATTAACTTGAGTTAATTTCTACTTCCTAAAAAACCTTTTTAAAGTTCATTATTCCTTTTATATCACTTATTACCATGTCATAAACATTATGTAATCATTTAAGTTAATAATATTTGTTTTGCCGATATTTGGTTCTTAAGTCGAAAATGGACTTCTTACAATTACATGTTGTTCGAGTGGTCAAAGGTTCTTTATATCCAGAATTAAATTCCTGATTTGGATATCATATATATCATATATATCTAGAATATACATGTATTTATAATATCACATAATCATTTAGAGGTAAGAAATGAAATGCACCATTCATGGAGACGGTAAGCCGTACGTACGCATGAACGCTACTTTCATTTCTTTGTCATATTAATGGAATTAAAACTAAATGAGAGGTATGTATATTTTAATTCCAGAATTATATTCATAATTTAGATATATCATTCATCATATATATTCATTATGTACATGTAATTATAATAGTACATTACATTTGTGGATAAGAAATGAAATGCACCGTTCATGGAGACGGTAAGCCGTACGTACGCATGAACGCTACTTTCATTTATATCTCATACTTTAATGGAAAGAAATAATAATAATATAGAGGTATATAATAATTCCAGTATAACATCATATATAATAACATTAAATCCATCCTTTATACGTCCCACGTATGGCATCAACGAATCACATCACTTTGAGGGGGCGGTAGTCCGCACTTCCTTAAATGAAGATATCGCGTTTACTCATAATGGAAACCATAAATGTATGCCCAAAATGAAAAAAAACAGAAGCTTAAGGAAAAAATAAACATATTATATATCATATATAAAAATAGTGACATCATAATGGCCACCTTTGAAGGTGTTAAATGAGTATTGAACAATCATCGTTTCGGGAGGCAGAATTTCGTCATCCACAAAAACCGTATGTTCTTTAACCATTAGATGTAGTTATATGAGAGTTTAGGTCGAATAAATCTTATAACAACATCCTAGTATATTGAAGATACTGGTGTTGTTACAGAAGAAGTAAATAAAAAGAGTTTAGGGGGTTGGAGAAGAAAAAATAAAACAAATGAACATGAGAGAATGAATTACCTTTAAAAGTGTAACTCCTTTTGATTTGAGCCTAAAGGCTTCCTTTGAACGGATTCTGCCCAAAGGGAATCCTCTAGGATGAGGATAGGGATGTGGAGAGAGTAAATGGGCAGGGTTTGGTCGATCCAAAGGCTTGAGGAGTGTGTGAAATGAGGTAGAGGTGGGGGCCTTTTATAAGAGGAGAAGAGGGGCAGTTTTGGAAAGTAAGAAATATTACTTTATTTGAACCTTTTTTCGGTTTTAAAAGGTCCCACATTCATATACTTCGTGTATAAAGTGATAAGGGTTCGAAATACACCCATCCAATATGTTTTGGACATGTTTAGTTCATATATTTTACATTATCTTTCCATTTTAGTTAAATCGTCAAATAATGATGTCATCGCTGCATCATTATGATGTCATACATAATTTAATTTATATAATGTCTAAAAATTATAAAAAAATTACTATGATGTAGGATATCGTTTTATATTTCCAATGACTATTTATAATAAAAAATCTGACTTGTATAACCCCACTTAAAAATTGTTTTAGTAAAACATATCATGTTTGTGTCATTTTTACTTTTACATTAAATAAAATGTTATTTATGTCATTTCCCAACCAAAGTGGCTCCATGGGGTCCCCAAGTTGACCCATGGCTTGTCTTGGTCGGCCGTTACACATCCAATGAGGTTAGGACATGTGTCAAGTTCATTACATATTATTAAAACATTATTTTTTCCTTAAACTACACTAATTACCTCTAATCGCGATTAAAAACATAATAAGTTACTATTCACCAAAAAATTATTTTAATCCCATTGAACCACATTTTACTTCTTAATGACAACCATGTATGTCAGAATTTTTAAATTAAAAACACAAAGGTGGAAAAATTTCATTTAAGTGGAAAATCAGTTTTTATAAGTACCACTTAGTGGTTTCACTATTCATCAAAAAATTTAGTTTTTCAGAAAATTACCAAAAATTCACCCTAAGCTACATTTGATATTCCGAATTCCAAAATGAAGTATATTTTACAAAATTCCAAACATATAAGTCACATTAATTAATTTAATAATTAATTCCCGCTGTCATGACAAATAGCGTGTTTTTATGAAACAATAAGTATCAGAAGATTGACACTAGTTTAAGTCTGATTTCAAAGTGAAATTAATTTCAACGACCACTATTGGATTTAATGGTAAAAATATATTCTAATTTAACTTTAAAATCAATTCAAAAGATAATATAATTATATAAATAAATTAGATTTAAAAGAGGTTTTGAATTAAAATTCAACATTTTACACTATTCATTAAAAAAATGAACTTTATCAGAAAGATTCCAAAAATTTACACAAAGTAAATTTTGATGTCCCGATTCTTAATAAGAGTTTTATTTGGTCCAAAAGAATGTTTAAGAGTGAACAGAACTATATTTAATGATGGTTCAACATCAAAAGGTGATAAGTGATCCTTTAGTGAAAACTAGGGCATATACGCCTAAAATTGAATTCTTTCCGTATTTTAAGCCTCTATCCTTTATTGGATAAATGTAAAAACATTTAAAAAAAATATAACCATATTTTAGTTATTTCTATCCATTCCCGCAAATAAAACGGCTACATGTTAACTGCCATTTAAAACAATATTATTTTATTATTAGAGTGCAACGTATGATTCCCAAGAAACTCGTTGTTGCGTGTTGGGTACACCATCAAGCATAGCATCCCCTTTAAAGTCATATAAATATTTTATTAAAAAATATGGATAAATATGAAAATGTCATATTCTTTATTTACCTGGGGTGTTACATCCTTCCCCCCTTTTGGGAATTGCGTCCTCGCAATTTTAAAATTGGGCTTGGAAACATCCTTGAAATTCCCACATTGGAACAAGAGTCGGTAAAACAATCACTTTAAAATAAAGAAAGATATGCACAGAGGTCACCCATGTTAACCCATACTAGGATTCCAAGTATGAAATTATGGACATGGAGGAAAAAACAAAGGGTCATGTTCTGATGGAGAGTGAAAGAAAACATGTTTAGGAGAAAGTTAACCATGAGAAAATCACAAACTTGTGATGGGTTAAACGGTATTCGATTCCCCAGTAGGAAAAGTTAATATACAACATTTTTGTTTTAAGTTACTTTTTATTGAGGAATTTATTCATAAGGAAACATAATCACTTATCATGTTGACTTTCAACTTTTACTCGATTCCTTAATCAAACTCATATTTTTTTCCAAAAGACGAGTATTTAGGGAGAATTGTTCGCATTATGATTACTATAATCAACGTATAGAGCATCACCTAACCAAAAAAAAGAGAAATATATATTTCCCATGTCTTTAGACTTTAACCAAAACCAAAACCCAAAAGGTTAGTACAAGATCAGATAATCTAGAAAAGGATAACACTTTATAAAAAGAAAATCTATTCTTAATCTCCAAAATTTGTCCAACAAAACCCAAAGTTCAACGAGGACCATCCGATAGACAATTTGTCCATAAAATTATTCAAAGTAGACCAAACTAAGATTGAAACCCAAATATTTTAAGGATTTAGTCACATATTCTTCCAAGTTAAATCGTAACATTTATCTCCAAACAACATCAGTCGCTCCTAAAGTCTCGCATTGAAAAGTAATTATCTTAATCACATATCCTCCATGATAGGTTAATAATTTTCATAAATAACCCAAAATAAACTTACTCTTAATTCATAAAATCATATATCTAAAAATAATCATTAAAACTAACTAGGGACTTCACGTAGTCCAGTGGTAGGCGATAAATACCAGTCGCACTTTGGTTGTGGGTTCGATTCCCGCAGCTTTGTCCGACGCGACGGGTTGTCACACGGTCTGCGTGTTGTCCTTTTTCCAAAACTATATAATTCTTAAAACATTCCCCAAAATGAGATAAAATCTTCAAAAATAATCATAACATATTTTAACCTCAAGTTTATCTCATGCCTTACATTTTCCATCATATCATATAATAACCCATAATTACCTCAAAAGTAAGGATCGTATAAACTCTAATGGTTACCTTTATAATTATTACCTGAACTTCCACATCGATTGGTCATCTCATACATGATGCATCACAGATCATACCAAGGTTCAAGTGGTTGATCATGACTCTTTAATAGTTGGTTTAGAACAACCACGAGTTTCCTCATTGAATCCCCCATTTTATCTAGTATCATAATTATAGAACCACCACAGTTTCCTTCAAACCTCTTGTCTCTTTGGTGCCTGCTAGATCCATCCATTCACTAAGAACAGAAATGTCAGTGTGAGTATATCAACAAAACCATCATGTACTAATGAGGAAGTCAAAAACTAAGATACACTTACTCATTCACTTTATCTAAAACTAGAACTCTTTCTGAAATCCTAACCATTATGGTAATGTCAGTTATGCTTTAAAGAATACCCTAACCTCTAAAGTTATCTAAACCGACCTTTGATACCAACTATAAGGCCCCAGCCTTAAACCTTACTTAATCTTGAGTTATTACAAGATTACACATTTAGGATCTTTTCAGGTTTACAGTTTTAGAGAATTAGATCATGAAACTTGCATTACATTCCACATTTAAACAAAGTGGTTACATAAAAGACAGTATTCATTCTTCCCATCAACAGAAACATATTTAAAATAAAACATGGATTCTTTCTTGACACATCCTTGAAACTATCATCACATCATGTACCCTTCCTTTGACCTGTGAAAAACATTTCAAAAAATTGGGATGAGCATAAAAAGCTCAGTAAGGGATATAAAAATATGGAAAGGAAACATGAGAACATGTATACATAAGAATGAAATCATACTTTACCCATAAAACATAGGCATATCAAATCATGAATAAATCATAGAAATCATAAGGCATAAAAGGTAACTTGAGGCATTTATAACATTATTACGTAGGGAGTAACCCTCTTGGTTACGTTTTGGAATACCCATCACAGTATATTCCTTAAATCTCTTCGGAGAAACCTCAATGTTTCACTCCCTCGCGTTACCCAATGCATTGGAGAGCTATATCGGGCTCACCCACCCTTAGTTTATCACGGAACCACCCGTTTTCATAACAATGCTCAAGAACCATAACATAAATGTATCACATAAAACATTCATAAAGGAAGCATAACATTTCCGCATTTCAATCACAATATAACATTTTAGTATATTGAAATAATGAATCCATTCTAAAAGAAACCATTTCCAAAACCATTTAAAATATTTAATAAAGAGATTTTTGAATCAAAGTGTCCCATACCACCTTGAAGCTTAAAATTTTAAACCATTAATATCCATATAAATAAATCCTTAAAACCATTTTGAAAACATGGATATTAATAAGAAAAAATAATTAAAACATTTAAAACGATATTTTGGATAAAGGGGTTTTACCAAAATTAGAGACACTTGAATAAAATAATTGAGGAATAACATTTAGTAAGAACTGTATAATATCATGAGAATAAATGGATTCATGATATAATACTCCAAAGGACAGTATATACACCGTATAAGAGTGAATTGGTGCATAACAACAATGAACCCTCAATAGAAATGTCAAATGTGATTAAATCCCTTATAAAGAAGGTATCCTTAAATTAAGGACAAATCAATCTCAAAAATATGTGTGACAAATATAAATACACCCAATATAAGTAGATATTATGTGTAAAATAATAAAATTTCATTCACACATACTAAATGGATGACATATTCAATGACTACATGTTGAACCCAAAGAAATCGAAATTGGGTTAAAAAGTTCCCTTGACAGCCTAACGACATCCCATAAAAATGAGTTGATAAGAGATAAAAGGTGTATCTCATCACTTGGATGTAAAATTTACATCAATAAGGATATATGAGAACATATCCCAAAATAACAATATGTAAATTAAAATACCCAACAAAAGAAGTCTTTTAAAAAAAAGGAGGGTGAAAGGTTCCCTTACCGACTTGGGTATCTTTCAAAACATACACCCCATGAAAGAAGGACAATAGATCATTGATGTAAATACTCATAAACGAAATTATATTACAAAAACAGTATAATAATGGGCAGTACATACACCACTCAATGGAATTTGTGGCAAATGTGGCATAAATCTCACGGGAATAAAAGTGAGATGAAAAATCCCTTACGAAAACTCGGCAGCCTAACGACGCAACATAAAACTTCCGAATATGGATTGATGAGATCAAATAGGGTATCTCATCACATTACAATAAAATGTACAGAAAGAGGAATATAAAAGAACATCCCCCAACATTACAAAGAGGATCTTAAAATAAGTGACATAAAGGAGAGTACTTAAAAAGAAAGAGAGAGGTTAGATCTCTTACGAAAGTTCGGCAGCCTAACGGCGCCACTCAAAACATCTGAAATGGATTGATGAGAGAGAATAGGGTCTCTCATCACATGAACATAAAAATTAAATTAATTTTAATATAAAATATCATCCCAATAACAAGAAAGATTATCTTTAAAAGGAATGACATAAAAGTGTGTACTTAAAAAGAAAGAGAGGAGTATGATCCCTTACCTCGGGTCCGACTTGACTCGATCGTTCTTTAATATCCTGAATAATAAACTTGAGTTAATTTCTACTTCATTAAGAACCTTTTTAAAGTTCATTATTCCTTTTATATCACTTATTACCATGTCATAAACATTATGTAATCATTTAAGTTAATAATATTTGTTTTGCCGATATTTGGTTCTTAAGTCGAAAGTGGACTTCTTACAATTACATGTTGTTCGAGTGGTCAAAGTTTATTTATATCCAGAATGACATTCCTGATTTGAATATCATATATATCATATATATCTAGAATATACATGTATTTATAATATCACATAATCATTTAGAGTTAAGAAATGAAATGCACTGTTCATGGAGACGGTAAGCCGTACGTACGCATGAACGCTACTTTCATTTCTTTGTCATATTAATGGAATTAAAACTAAATGAGAGGTATGTATATTTTAATTCCAGAATTATATTCATCATTTAGAGGTATCATTCATCATATATATTCATTATGTACATGTAATTATAATAGTACATTACATTTGGGGATAAGAAATGAAATGCACCGTTCATGGAGACGTTAAGCCGTACGTACGCATGAACGCTACTTTCATTTATATCTCATACTTTAATGGAAAGAAATAATAATAATATAGAGGTATATAATAATTCCAGTATAAAATCATATATAATGACATTAAATCCATCCTTTATACGTCCCACGTATGGCATTAACGAATCACATCACTTTGAGGGGGCGGTAGTCCGCACTTCCTTAAATGAAGATATCGCGTTTACTCATAATGGAAACCATAAATGTATGCCCAAAATGAAAAAAAAACAGAATCTTAAGGAAAAAATAAACATATTATATATCATATATAAAAATAGTGACATCATAATGGCCACCTTTGAAGGTGTTAAATGAGTATTGAACAATCATCATTTCGGGAGGCAGAATTTCGCCATCCACGAAAACCGTATGTTCTTTAACCATTAGATGTAGTTGTGTGAGAGTTTAGGTCGAATAAATCATATTACAACATCCTAGTATATTGAAGATACTGGTGTTGTTACAGAATAAGTAAATAAAAAGAGTTTAGGGGGTTGGAGAAGCAAAAATAAAACAAATGAACATGAGAGAATGAATTACCTTTAAAAGTGTAACTCCTTTTGATTTGAGCCTAAAGGATTCCTTTGAAAGGATTCTTCCCAAAGGAAATCCTCTAGGATTAGGAGAGGGAGGTGGATAGAGTAAATGGGCAGGGGTTGGTCGAGCCAAAGGCATGAGGAGTGTGTGAAATGAGGTAGAGGTGGGGGCCTTTTATAAGAGGAGAGGAGGGGCACTTTTGGAAAGTAAGAAATATTACTTTATTTGAAACTTTGTTTCGGTTTTAAAAGGTCCCACATTGGAATACTTCGTGGATAAGGTGATAAGGGTTCAAAATCCACCCATCAAATAAGTTTTTGACATGTGTAGTTCATATATTTTACATTATCTTTACATTTTAGTTAAATCGTCAAATAATGATGTCATCGCTGCATCATTATGATGTCATAAATAATTTAATTTATATAATATCTAAAAATTATAAAAAAATTACTATGATGTAGGAAATAGTTTTAGCTTTCCAATTACTATTTATAATAAAAAATCTGACTTGTATAACCCCACTTAAAAAGTGTTTTAGTAAAACATATCATGTTTGTGTCATTTTTACTTTTACATTAAATAAAAAGTTATTTATGTCATTTCCCAACCAAAGTGGCTCCATGGGGTCCCCAAGTTGACCCATGGAATTTCTTGGTAGGCCATTACACATCCAATGAGGTTAGGACATGTGTCAAGTTCATTTCATATTATTAAAACATTATTTTTACCTTAAACTACACTAATTACCTCTAATCGCGATTAAAAACTTAATAAGTTACTATTCACCAAAAAATTATTTAAATCCCATTGAACCACATTTTACTTCTTAATGACAACCATGTATGTCAGAATTTTGAAATTCAAAACACAAAGGTGGAAAAATTTCATTTAAACGGAAAATCAGTTTTTATAAGTACCACTAAGTGGTTTCACTATTCATCAAAAATTGTAGTTTTTCAGAAAATTACCAAAAATTCACCCTAAGCTATATTTTATATTCCGAATTCAAAAATGAAGTCTATTTTACAAAATTCAAAACATATAAGTCACATTAATTAATTTAATAATTAATTCCCGCTGTCATGACAAATAGCGTGTTTTTATGAAATAATAAGTATCAAAAGATTGACACTAGTTTAAGTCTGATTTCAAAGTGAAATTAATTCCAACGACCACTATTGGATTTAATGGTAAAAATATATTCTAATTTAAATTTAAAATAAATTCAAAAGATAATATAATTATATAAATAAATTAGATTTAAAAGAGGTTTTAAATTAAAATACAACATTTTACACTATTCATTAAAAAAAATGAACTTTATCGGAAAGATACCAAAAATTTACACAAAGTAAATTTTGATGTCCTGATTCTTAATAAGAGTTTTATTTGGTCCAAAAGAATGTTTAATAGTGAACAGAACTATATTTAATGATGGTTCAACATCAAAAGGTGATAAGTGAACCTTTAGTGAAAACTAGGGCATATACGCCTAAAATTGAATTCTTTCCGTATTTTAAGCCTCTATCCTTTATTGGATAAATGTAAAAACATTTAAAAAAATATATAACAATATTTTAGTTATTTATATCCATTCCCGCCAATACAACGGCTACATGTTAACTTCCATTTAAAATAATATTATTTTATTATTAGAGTGCAACGTAAGATTCCAAAGAAACTCGTTGTTGCGTGTTGGGTACGCCATCGAGCATATCGTCCCCTTTAAAGTCATATCAATATTTTATTAATAAATATGGATAAATATGAAAATGTCATATTCTTTATTTACCTGGGGTGTTACACTTTTAGTATCCATTAATGGATATAATATCCTTGAAAATCAATCTCTATATAATTTAATAAAATTAGATAAAATATTAGTTTAATTTGACTCATCCTTAGAGTTATCCTTAGATGTATCCCTAGACATATCATCAAAAATATCCCTAGGTATCTCACTGATGTTTTATCAAATAAGTTGTCAATGTCTAATTAGACATTTATCTGATACCAACTATAAAAACCCAAACTTCCAATATATCAATATTACACATTAAATGATTAATATTAAATGCATGACATAATGATCCATTCAATAATTACTTAGGTCTAGGTCCATTGAAAGTTGGACTCATAAACAACTAAACCATATGTGAGATACATCATCTCCCACTATGTTCTTAATAACTAGCACCCTTCTTATACATATCAAACATAATACCTTTGATCATAATTGGGGAAGATAAAACATAAGAAATGGTGATCTCAAATTTTCAGTAAAGGTAATCATAGTAGATAACCATATATCATTAGAAGAAGGGTATGAGAACATGATAATATCATTTGATAACCATACCCTGAATACCATATATCATAAACTTAGGTGATGTAATAAATCATGATTGTTAAGAAGACTAAATCATAATGTAATTAAGTAACACAAGGAATGAGAATATATCATTATCGAAAGGAATTTATTTTTGGCCTTAATATAAGAACATAACATTGTGAACATGTATATATAAATAAGGGTTAACTCATTAAGTTATGAATTTTAAATTCAGACCACAAAAAAATGTATGGTTGTGAAACCATGCCCACATGTAACCTTATAGACATGAAATCAATGTCCATGAATAATACAATGAACATGTAATCGGGTTCACATAAAAAATTGTAAACATGTAATTAAGTTAAAGTATGTGTCTCGGTCTTTGACCAAAAAAGGTTGAAGTATAACATTATCAATATGTAATCAGATCCGTATTTAAATATTTACACATTAGTTATCCATCATTACCAAATTAATTTTATCAAGATAACACACCCATCACATAATATATACATCTCTACACAACAATATCCTAAAAAATTCATCATATCATAATCCATTAAAATGAAATTTCTTTATAGGAATTACATCATAGAATTACCCATATAATTGAAATGGGTTTCATATACATTTTAGCATATCATAACCCATGAAAAAATAGGTGGGTTTCATAAGAATTTTATCATGGAATAACATATGGAAGGAAAATGGGTTTTATAAATAAATTTTCAAAAAAACCAAAATCTATTCATTAAAATAAGAAAAATGTTATACTTGGATAAGATCCCCAATAAAGAAATAGTAACTTCAAAGGATGTTATCTTAAATGGAAAATGTTTTTTAAAATTACAAGAGAAACATTCCATGAGGAAAATAAAATTTCATGGAAAATCACTTTTAAAAACGAAACTGTCAAAAAAAATTTAGAAACTCTTCTTTGAAAATAATCATTGAAACATATGCATTTAAAATCACTAAAAAAATACATGAAGAAAAAACACTTTATACATTTGTAAAATATTTTAAAACATTATTTTTTTAAAATTACTTTTATTGAAAATAACATTTGAATGATATAAAATAATCTTTAAGACATTGTGTGAACATGATGGCAGAAAATTTCGTACATGATTAAACAAAGATTCCTTTTGAATTTTCAGAAAAATATAAATGGGGATTATTTTAAAAGTCAGAGGAAGATTAATTTTAAAAAAATATAGAAAAAATAGAACATATTTAAAATGTATTTAATAATTCTTTTGGAGAATGTTAAAAAAATTAAAACACTTTTACAAAACACTAATGTAGAAGAAATATATTTTTCAATCAAACAGATAAATAAAGACTATTTTCCTTAAACAAATTGTTTTAGAATCATGAGTAAATAGAGAGAGGAAAATGAATCAAAAAACGTGTATATAAATTAAATAACCATGGGAAAATAAATTTCATAATGTTGTTTACAAATATATTATAATAATTCATAAAAATTCGTAGACAAAAACAATCTCAATAAACAATGAGATTATATTTTAAAACATTTACTACTTCAATATATTTTGATTCAATTTCCCATAAAAGTGTAAAATTGAATGAAATATTGAATATCATGATAAGAATAATATTCAATATATATCATATCAATGGGAAAATATATACACCTCATATGATAATATTGGTGCATATCATAACCAATTTCTAAAAGAAGTCCAATTGAATCAAAATATCTTACCTGTTTGGTAAGATTTAACTCATAAACCCCAAGAAAAAGATGTCATGAAATAGATTTGAAAATTAAAAAATTATTTAGGATAATAATCAGAAAATAAATTAATGGTTTGTATATGAACCCCATAAAAAAGTTCTTTAATATGGAATATCTATCAAGGAAAATAAAAGTGAGATGAAAATCCCTTACCTTATGTTTCATCTTCCTTAGTACACATTCTAACCTCTAGTATTATAAATTCACATTTATCATTAGTCTATTTCATAACACATACTTATACATATCATATAATATATTATTTAAATATGATCTTTTAATACCCATCCATTAAAAATTCCTTGTCAAAATCACGTTTCAGGTATTAACTGCTTTGGGTTTCTTGTCTGTTTTGATTCGGTATTTTTATCCCTTTTACGTTGATATTCATTAAATGATTTCTATAATTTTAAACATGATATAAATATAATATATATTCATTATATATATATTTATATTAAAAAATAAATGTTTGAGAAAGGAAATTAAATACACTGTTCATGGAGATAGTGGCCGTAAATATGCATGAACGATGTTTCCATTTTCTCGATGGAATAAATGAAAAAAATGTAAATAATAAATCAAAATTAAATATTAATTATGATTTAATATATATCACATTAATTATTAAAATTTACCTTTATTAATTTCCATGAAAATCTATAGTGACAAACGTATCGCATCGCTTCGCGAGGAGTTAGTCCGTCATACACACAAACAACGTTATTGTATCCCCTACATAATGGAGAGTAATAAGTTTTATATTATATAATAAATAAATAAGTATAATTATATTAAATATATAAAAAATATACATTTTAACTATTCTTATTACCATATTTGTATAATAGTAATGAAAATCACATCACATTTGTTTTTGAGGGGGTATTTCTCCATACACACAAGCAACGTTATTTTTTCCAATGCGTTTTGAGGAAACAAGGAAGATTTAGTATTATAATTGTACAGGTATAAACAAATAATAAATAAAATATATAACCATTAAATCCATCATTCTATCTTACAATGATTTTGGGTGATGGAAAATGAATAACATTGGTTTCTAATTCGGTGTTCTGATGTACACACGTACAACGATTTCATATCCCATTTGATGGAAGTGTAGATGGTTGTAGTTCATCAAAATAACAAAAAAAATCATAACAGATGTATTATATTGAGGATATTATATTATTATGTTTTAACAATAATTAAATTATTTGGCTTAATAAATTTTCTAAAATACTCGGCTATGGATGTTACCTCTTCTTAAACCCACTTCTTTTCATTTGCACCAAAATCATTTGATGGGTGTAATTGTGACCAAAATATGTCTTTTAAGTTGATATAAGGGAGTAACTGAATAAATTTGGGTTATTAAAGGTGGAAAAAATTTGGGAAGTGTTAATAGAAGAGGAGAGTGGGTTTCCTTTTATAAGTGTGGCGAGTGGAACACATGTAATTTTTGAAAAGAAAAATGTGTAACCACATTTTTAACATTAAACATGTATGATACTATAAATCATGGTGGTATTTAATTATTAGTTACGGTTTAAGTATCCTCATTTGTTTTAAATGATTTTTTCTTGAGTTCCCGAGGTTTCTTGGGGGTGTTTCAGGGGTTTGGGGTACAATTGAAAAGGAAAAATGAAACGTCTATCCTTGTTGCATAGTTGGGGTATGATCAACGTAAAATGTTTTCCCAAACCATTATTTCCTGGATGTGGTATCCAAGATTAAGTAAAATCATGCTAGGGGGTGGGTAAAAATATACATATTTTGGACAGTGGCTTTCTAAACAATTGGTGCATGATTTTTTAAACCTTGCAGACCTCCCAAGGAAATAGTGTGACTCAACTCCTCTGGGATAGTGGATGGTGCACGGTTTGTGAAAGGCTTGGAAAAGTGTGTATCCAAACCATAAACCCCATTAAAAATTATAAAATTAAAAAAATTCCCCTTTGGAATTTTATGTTTCATACTTCATTTCTTCCCAATTTCATATCCTCTCAACCCTATTAATAATCCAGACTCCCCCAATCATCCCAAGGATCAGTCATCATTAATTATAGGTAGATTTTATTGTAATTGGTTGTTAATTGAATCCTTGGGTAATCCTAATATCAATATTTCTTCTCTTTCATTGATTTTGTATTATGGATCCATTCATCTACATCTAAATCCCAAAAACACCTCTTCTCAGTGGATCTTAGCTTGGGACATCAAAGGGTGATCAAATCTAGATCAAAAACTAAGGTTAAGCATGTGATAATCTTCATATTTAAGGTGGGTGGTCTACAAGTTATATCTCATACTCTTCTTTTTGATTTTTTTGTATGTTACTTCATTTTCCTTTCCCTTTTTACAGGGTCTATTCTCAGTTTTATTAGGTAAAATGGTGGTTTAATGAAGATTTAAAACCCTCACAGTCCCAATGGGATGCGTTGAGGATGACGTGGATGATTTTTGGGCCACCCATGGGGTGAACCAACATTCCCAAACATGGATCTTGAATTGTTAATCATAGATTTTACATTAAATAAAGGAGTGTACTTCATGAATAGGTTGATATATTCTTCTATGTTAAAATGGAAATATTGATAGTGTATCAAGAAAATGGGAATGGAATAAGTGTTTTCTTTCATAATGTAAAAAATGTATAAATGGATTATTATCTATATGTGAAATGAGTATTAAATTTGTAATGTAAATGTGTTAATTGAATGGGGTTTATGGATTTTTGAATATGGTAAATGGGTTATTGTGTAGAAATATTTGACAATGTGTAAATGGGTAATGGAATAATATTGATTTATGGGTCAAATGAAATATTAAATGTGAATTTTATGTTGTTTTATTAGGTATGGTTTGTTATATGTTATGTGTGGTAAATGGATAAATAAGTGTGTTCACATGGCTTGGTGGTGGGATAAAGGACTGAGGCTCTTACCATGGGCTGTGTTGGAATGATGATCTAAACCCAACCAATAATTCATGGGTTATGGAGTTGAACTGATGCTTTATGCACATAATGGTCACGTTTAGATGAGATTGCCAGTACTAAGGCTCTGAAGTATGCGGGATTCAATGATTATTAAATGTTCATCCCTAGTGATATATGGAATTTTATTGACACCCTTATTCATTATAGTTTCCTAGCTTAGTCTATTATGTAGATGATGTAAATGCCTAACCCATGGAATAAGTTATGAAATTAGATTAAGTGATTAAAATTCCTAAAGTGAATATTGTTAACCAATTGAAGATATATTGTCTATTTTTTACATTGTAATTTATTTGTACTTTCATGCACTATTTTTTAGACTATATATTTTTTAGACACTCTTGGTGGTTACCTATGGAGTTGTACTCACACCCAGCTCAGGCCCCATTGGGTCCCCGAGCTGATTTCATGGTTGTAGGTCAGGACAAGGGAAAAGACCCTCTACTATAGAGTTGAGTTAGGCTGGAATGTGTATAGATTAGGTTCTAGACTTAGAGATAGAAAAAATTTGGGGATCCTTCCATTAGTCCATATTTTAGTGTTTTCTTCACTATTGACACTATTATCTTAACATGGAATATTTATTATTTAGTTGTGGTGTGTACCCAGTTTTAGGAAATGGTTGGTTATTCTTGTTTCATGGTTATTTTTTATTATTGCCATTATTTATAGTTGTTATATACTATGGCATACTCTTATTAAGAGGGTATATCTCTTTAGGTGTTCATTTAGACCCTCACTACTAGTTAGAATCCTCGGATGTACCATGATGTATGCTTGCCGTCATGTTGCAACCTAGCTCGAGGAACCAGTCTAGTGGCCTCTAGGTTTGGGATGTTACATAGTGGTATCAAATCATGCATTTTTATTGTGTAATTACAATTTTGGATGGTAGAATTTATATTAGGATGTGTTGGGTCTTGGAAATGAGATCATCCATGGGATTATCTAACCTATGTACAAGGGAAAACCCATGCTCCCCGGGTCTGAATTGTTGTTCTTGAGGTGTGTTGTTACAATTGGAAAACTTTTCACCATTGGGTGGTGAACTTAATTTGTGATGTTATTTTTTAGGTTATCTTTCTCATGTTCATAATGGAATGAGGGTTTTCATTGATGCATCATGTTAGGAACCTAGGGATATAGGTGGTATGCATCATGATGCTAATGCATGAGATGTTTGTGTGGGGGCACAAATAGTAGGATGCATTTCACTATCTTTAGAATTTGATGAAAATAGTGTCTAATATAGATGATTCACATAGATAAATAAAAATAATGTTAAATAATTGTGTTTAAAAAAAGGTAAATGAGATAATATTTTTGTTGTAAAGAGTTGGAAAACAAGGAGATTGGTTAAAGAGGTGTCTAACAAAATAATTATGATGAAGTAATTTTTTTATTACATGGTTAATCAAGATCCATGGTATTTATGTTCGATAATAGTGTTCTAGATGTGACGATATGTGTTGGGATAGTGTATGTTAATTTGAAGTTTATGGATAATGGAGAGCCTTCTTTTGTGAAAGTGTTGATGTTTTATGCTACGTGTTTGAGAGGTTCGTTTGTAATTGTAAAAAAATCTGCCAATATGACATGTTATTGATGATATACAAGAGGATTTCATCAATAATGTGCCTACAGAAGTGGAGTAAGAATACCTTGCTGTAACAACCTGAAATATTGAATAAATCTTGTTTCCTAATTTTGTGTGTTATTTTATTTTTACACTCAACAAAACTGTTTCATTTGATAACATGAGTGTAATTAAAATGAGACCATTGGGTTTTGACTATTATATGACCATTGGTCAATATGAACGCTGGAAACTAAAAGTTTTGATTATTGTCTCTAAATACAAGTAATCTTGGTTAATTATTATATAAAGAAGATTTGATGGACTCACCCAGTAGTCTTGGACCGATAGAAGCCCATCTCACAGAACTTGGGAAGGAGGTAGAACCACTGGGCTTTGCTATGGACCAAACCCATGCCAAACATCATCGTGTGAAGATAGAACGGAATCGCCTTTGCGTGAAGTTCAAACTGATAGAAATTACTACACGTGTGATGTTGGCCGAGCATCCCTCAGATTCTCTTACCTTAGCACACCTTACACTTAGGTCCTATGCTGGTGTGATAAGGGGCTATGTAAGGAGACCGTAACTGTCTTGTGTAATCCTTTATTTTAAATAAAAATTTGGATTTCTTCCTATGAAGATGTTTATGACTTTTCAAATGTCCGGTTAAATATAGTATGCATATTTTTGGTGAATTTTACAGAAGGGATATTTTAAAAAATGTTTATATAAACCTTAAATAATTAAAAATGTGTAATGATTTTCAAAAAAATGGTCTTCTACAATTATGTTCAGAATGAAATTTAGAGTCTAATAAGATCAACTTGATTTTTGATGAAAACTAAATTATGAATAGTGATTTTATGCTTAGGATTAGTAATGTGACCAAATAGATTAGTAATCTCACTTAAAGAAAGTATTAAAATAATCTAGGTACCTTGATTAAGTAATGTGATTCAATAAAATGGTTAAATAACAGTTTCATAAATTATTATTCAAGTAGTAGTTTTTTTCTGGTGAATAATGTTTTTTAATTAAAAATTAAATTAAAAATACTTAGAAAATTATTTTTATCAAATGGATTTCATTTTTGAACTCAGAGCATCGATATTATGTGAAGGTAATTTTTGGGGTTTTTTTCTAAAAAAATGAATTTTCGATGAATAGTGTATTTATTTAAAAATAAAATTAAAAATATTTAGAAAATTATTTTTTTAAAATGAAGTTCATTTTTGAAATCAGAGAATTGATATTTTGTTAACGTGAAATTTTGGGATTTTTCTGAGAAAATTGAATTTTCAGTGAATAGTAAAAATACAGTTTTAGGGTTTCAATATGTTTAATGACATCATAACTGTGTCATGATGATGTCATGAGATATTTTAAGGTATGGTCGACTAAAGGGGATGAATTATTGTGTGAGGTGTCCCAATTGGCCAATGCCATGGTCAAATACCATGGGCAAGCCCATGGTTTTGCCAAAACCACTAATGAGGTGTCCCCTGGCCATTAGTGCCTTGTCCCCTCACTTTCCCTATAAATACCAAGACCTCCTCTCATCCATTCGACTCCAAAACCATCCTCAGCTATGTTGTGGTCTCCGTACCTCCCATGGAGTCCTCCCAAGGTGCCCCTATGCCCTCAAGGTCCAAACCGTTGAGTTTTAAGCATTTCGTTTTAAAGTAAGGGATCCGACCTCTCTCTTTCTTTTCAAGTTATCTCTTTTATATCATTTCTTTTATGCTCCATGTTTTTATGTTTAAGGATGTTATTTTATATTCCTTTTACTTCCCTTTTGTTGTTCATATAATTAGATATCCCCTCTTACTCTCATTATTTTGTTTTATGAAGTTTTAAGTGGCGCCGTTAGGCTGATGAAATTTTTGTAACGGATTCTTTCTCCCTTCTCATTTATAAAGATCTATTTTCATGTAAAGTCTTTGATGTTACTTTTTATTATGTTGGGGTATGATCTCTATATCTATCATACTGATTTTTTATGATCATATGATTATAGACCCCGTTTTATCATTTCAATTCAGTATTTTGAAGTTTTATGTGGCCCCGTTAGGATGCCGAATTTTTTGGTTCTTTCACCTTTCTCGTTTTCAAGATCTATTTTCACGCCAATTCATTCAAGTCCCTTTTTATTATGTTGGGGTATGATCTCTATATCTATCATACTGAACTCTTATGTTCATTTTATGAGAGACCCTATTTGATATTTTCAATTCATTTTTGTTGAAGTTTAAGTGACGCCATTAGGCTGCCGAATTTTCATAAGAGAAATATAATTTTTGTCTTCCATCAATGTTTTTCATTTCAAATGGTATGTCCTTGAAATTTAATTACCATTTTAATATATCCTTCTTATTCTGTCCCTATACTATTTTATGGGTCATTTATGATTGTTTTACCCATGTCCCCTCTCTTTTCAATGTGTTCAAAAACCCCGAAACATAGCCATTATGCTGCAGAATTTTCATCTCAAAAATGACTCTCTCTTTTCTCAAAACTATTTTATGTTATAAAGTGAATAATCAAAGATATTATTTCTACAGGGGTATTCACATATATACCAAAATGTTCTATTTTAAATTCTGGGATTTATATACATGAAATCCGCTCTTCCCTTCCGTGGGTTTAAAGTGACGTAAAGATCATGTTTTTAAAGCAGTTTTTAAAACGTTATGATTATGAAATGAAACCCATTTACTTTATGATATATGGGTTATTTGTGAAATATTTGATGATGATATATGTATCTCACATGATAATAAAGGCAAATTTAAGGGTGCGCCCTGATTGTCCTCTAATGCATTAGGTAATGATGTGACCACTAGAGATTACAATTTTCACGATATCTTGGTGAATAACCTTGGTAATTTTCAAATGACACCTTAGGGATGGAACTTGGTGATATGTTCATGATTGTCTATGTTAAATGATGTAGCAACATCATAAGGTTATGAAAAATGTTATTTTTATTATGATAAGCCACATGATTTCTTTCTCATGCCTTAAAGTTCTTTTTCATGACATAGTTGATGTATCTCAAGTTCACATGCTAAATGTTTCCCTTGTTTCCCTTACTGGGCCTTCTTCTCACCCTTTCTTTCGATGTTTGTCCCCAGGTTATGAGATTCAGTAATGAACCAAGGATGAACTTAAGGATAAGCCTTTCAAGTGTTTAAGAAGAATGTTTTATGTTGTTTTCATGTATTATGTTCCTGGTTTCCAAGTCACTAAACCATAAAGTTCCTCAGTTTTGTTTAATGTAATGAAATTTTATGTTATAAAAAGGAGGGATGATATAGTGGGTTTCAGAGGATGGGTTAGTTATTTGTGGAAATTAGGATATGAAAACTTTTGGAATAACCCTATAGAAAAGTTTAAATATAGTAAATCTTCCTGGTATTTTGGTGAGTATTGAGTAAGGGGTGCCAATAAAATACATCCTTGTCTGGATACGAGTAGGTAGAGGTGGCTCTGGCATAGATGTACATATGGGTAAAACCCGAAAACACCACTTTGAGCTAGACTCGAACGGGAACTGGTACACGACAACTGGACTTACTGTACTCTTGGTTACGACACTCCCGGGGGATATGCTTTGGTAAATTACTAAGCTTAGTATGAAACATTATTAAAGGAACAAAGATAAAATAAAATAAATATTCACAAAAGAATATATGATCATGGATATCCTAGATTGGAACCTAGGGGACCACAAGTTAGGATATACTTTTATTATACAAGTTTATCCTTTTATGCTTAAAGTTTCCTTTTCATGATTATTGGCTAAGTATTTAAGCCCATAATTATAGTTTCTCTTCTTAGTTAATGGCTGGAAATGGAAGAACATGTCCCAACAACTAATGTGATAGGAAATGCGATGATTTCCATATTAATATGACAGATATGATTAGAGGATTAAAAGATAATTATTATTTTGGAAGACATTAACTATTTTGGGGACCCTATATGATTGAGGTTAATAGATTACTACGTTATTTTCATTGAGTAAGGTTGACTTATATTTTGAAGAATCAATGAATTTAAGGTGGAATTATAGTAATTTAGGTTACTTATGGGAATGATTAACCTATCTTGGGTAAAATATGTTTAGGTTAGCTACTTTTGTTATAAGATGTTAGGTGTGGTTGATGTTGTTTGGAGATGAACAATGAAGTTTATTTTGGAAGACTATGTTATCAAATCCTTCTTGTATTTGGGTTTCAATCTTAGTTTGGTTTATTTTGAGGAATTTTAAGGATCGTTATTTATGGAATGGTCTGTGATGATCTTTGGGTGGTACCTTGGAACTTTGAAGATTTAAAATTAGTTTCCATTCTTATGGGATTCATTCTTTTTGAAGAGTTGTTTTACCTTAACCTTTCTGTTTTTGGGATAATGTTTAAATATAGAAGAAATATATAGTTAATCCCTTATGGATTATGTGACTCTCTAAAAGATGATTCTTGTGCTTTTGATGAGACCAAGTGTTTTTGAATTCTCATCATTTGGAGAAAAGATTCATTTTGGTAGAGACTTATTAAAGGATGAAACTCTACTTGAAGGTAGGTATATTTCCTTATGTTTTTGTTCTATGTTGTAAATGAATTCCTCAAAATTATGAAAAAGAACGTAAAACAAAAACATTTTTGGTTTACGTTTCCTACTAGGTAATCATAGACCATTTACACACATCATAATTTTGGGATTTTCTCATGGTTAACTTTCTCCTAATCATGTTTTCTATCACTCTCCCTCAGGACTTGACCCTTTGTTTTCTCCTCCATATCCATGTTTTCCAACATGGAATCATAGTGTGGGTTTACTCGGGTGACCTTTGTACATCCCTTTCTTTCTCATAAACTAATAGTTTTACTAACTCCTTTTCTGATGTGGGACTTTCAATGAAATTTCAAAACCCAATATTAAAAATTGCGAGGATGCAATTTCTTATGGGGGGAATATTGTAACAACCTGAAATTTTGACTAAATATTTTTTCCTAATTTCGTGTGTTATTTTATTTTTATACTCAACAAAACTGTTTCATTTGATAACATGACTATAAATAAAATGAGACCGTTGGATTTGGACTGTTATATGACCATTGGTCAATATGACCACTAGAAACTAAATGTTTTGATTATTGTCTCTAAATAAAAATAATCTTGGTTAATTATTATAGAAAGAAAATTTTATGGCCTCACCTGGTAGTCTTGGACTGATCGAAGCCCATCTAATAGAACTTGGGAAGGAGGTAGCACCATTGGGCTTTGCTCTAGACCAAACCCAAGCCGAACTTCATCATGTGAAGCTAGAACAGAATTGCCTTCGTGGGAAGTTCAAAATAATAGAAATTACTACTCGTGAGATGTTGTCCGAGCCTCCCTCAGATTCTCTCACATTAGCACACCTTACACTTAGGTCCTATGCTGGTGTGATAAGGGGCTATGTAAGGAGACCATAACTGCCTTTTGTAATCCTTTGTTTTAAATAAAAATTGGGATTTCTTCCTATGATGATGTTTATGACTTTTCAAATGTCCGGATAAATATAGTATGTATATTTTTGGTTAATTTTAGAGAAATGTTATTTTAAAAAATGTTTATGTAAACCGTAAATAATTAGAAACATGTAATGATTTTCAAAAAATGGTCTTCTACAATTATGTTCAGTACGAAATTTAGAGTCTAATAAGATCAACATGATTTTTGATGAATAGTAAATTATGAATAGTGATTTTATTCTTAGGATTAGTAATGTGACCAAATATATTAGTAATCTCACTTAAAGAAAGTATTAAAACAATCTAGGCACCTTGAATAAGTAATGTGATTCAATAAAATGGTTAAATAACGGTTTCATAAATTATTATTCAAGTAGTAGTTTTTTTAGGTGAATAGTGTTTTTTAATTAAAAATTAAATTAAAAATACTTAGAAAATTATTTTTATAAAATGGATTTGATTTTTGAACTCAGAGCATCGATATTATGTTAAGGTAATTTTTGGGGTTTTTTCTGAAAAAAATGAATTTTCGGTGATTAGTGTATTTATTTAAAAATAAAATTAAAAGTATTTAGAAAATTATTTTAATAAAATGGAGTTCATTTTTGAAATCAGAGCATTGATATTTGGTTAATGTGAAATTTTGGGATTTTTCTGAGAAAGTTGAATTTTCAGTGAATAGTAAAAAGTACAGTTTTAGTGTTTCAGTATGTTTAATGACATCATAACTGTGTCATGATTATGTCATGAGATATTTTAAGGGATGGTCGACTAAAGGCGATGAATTATTGTGTGAGGTGTCCCACGTGTCCAATACCATGGGCAAATACCATGGGCAAGCCCATGGTTTTTCCAAAACCACTAATGAGGTGTCCCTTGGCCATTAATGCCTTGTCCCCTCACTTTCCCTATAATTACCAAGCCCTAATCTCATCCATTAGACTCCAAAACCATCCTCAACTAATTTCGGGTCTCCTTACCTCCCATGAAGTCCTCCCAAGGTGCCCCTATGCCCTCAAGGTCCAAACCTTTGAGTTTTAAGAGTTACGTTTTAAGGTAATGGATCTGACCTCCCTCTTTCTTTTCAAGTAATCTCTTTTATGTCATTTCTTATATGCTCCATGTTTTTTTGTTAAAGGATGTTCTTTTATATTCCTTTTACTTCCTTTTTCATGTTCATATAATTAGATATCCCCTATTACTCTCATTATTTCGTTTTATTAAGTTTTAAGTGGCACCGTTAGGCTGCCAAATTTTTTGTAACGGATTCTTTCTCCCTTCTCATTTTTCAAGATCTATTTTCATGTAAAGTCTTTCAATATCCTTTTTATTATGTTGGGGTATGATCTATATATCTATCATACTGATCTTTTATGATAATATGATTTGAGACCCCATTTTATCTCTTCAATTCAGTATTTTGATGTTTTAAGTGGCGCCGTTAGGCTGCCGAATTTTTTGGTTCTTTCACCCATCTCGTTTTCAAGATCTATTTTCATTTCAAGTCTTTCAATTCCATTTTTATTATGTTGGGGTATGATCTCTATATATATATCATAATTAAATCATATGTTCATATGATGAGAGACCTTATTTGATCTTTTCAATTAATTCTTGTTGAAGTTTAGTGACGACGTTAGGCTGCCGAATTTTCATAAGAGAAATCTAATTTTTTTCTTCCTTCCATGATTTTCATTTCAAATGCTATGTCCTTGAAATTTCATTAACATTTTTATATATCCTTCTTATTCTTTCCCTCTACTGTTTTATGGGTCATTTATGATTTTTTGACCCATGTCCCCTCTCTTTTCAATGTGTTCTAAAACCCCGAAACATAGCCATTATGCTGCAGAATTTTCATCTCAAAAATGACTCTCTCTTTTCTCAAAATTATTTTATGTTATAAAGTGAATAATCAAAGATATTATTTCTACAGGGGTATTCACATATATTCCAAAATTATCTATTTTAAATTCTGGGATTTACATACATGAAACCCGCTCTCCCCTTATGTGGGTTTAAAGTGACGTAAAGATCATGTTTTTAAAGAAGTTTTTAAAATGTTATGATTATGAAATGAAACCCATTTACTTTATGCTATATGGGTTATTTATGAAATGTTTGATGATGATATATGTGTAACACATGATAATAATGGAAAATTTAAGGGTGCGCCTTGATAGCGCTCCAATGCATTAGGTAATGATGTAACCACTAGAGATTACAATTTTCACGATATCTTGGTGAATAACCTTGGTAATTTTCAAATGACACCCTGGGGATGGACCTTGGTGATATGTTCATGACTGTCTATGTTAAATGATTTAGCCAAATATTAATGTTATGGAAAATGTTATTTTTATTATGATAAGCCACATGATTTCTTTCTCATGCCTTAAAGTTATTTTTCATGACATAGTTGATGTATCTCAAGTTCACATGTTAAATGTTTCCCTTGTTTCCCTTACTGGGCCTTCTGTTCACCCTTTCTTTTTATTTCTATCCCAGTGGTTATGAGATGCAGTAATGGACCTAGGATGAACTTATGGAGAAGCCTTTCAAGTGTTTAATAATAATTCTTTATGTTTTTTTCATGTATTATGTTCCTGGTTTCCTAGACACTAAACCTTAAAGATCCTCAGTTTTGTGTAATGTAATGAACGTTTATATTATAAAAATGCGGGATTCTATACTTGTGATCTGGGGTAATAGTGGAGAATAGTAATTCCACAATAACATTATCCATTTGATGAAGTTAATGGAAAGGTAAGAAGTGAGGATTCTGTCGAGTATATTTGAGGGGACTAGAAAATTTCGGTTGCATCACCCTTTGATGTATTCTAGATATAGTTGACCTGAAGCTTCCAAATTCTAGATAGACTATATACAGAAAATTTTGAATCACTTTGAGACACCTCATTAGAATAGATTCATCTTGGTATCCAACATGTTTCAGGGTTAGGAAGAGAACTGGTGGGATGTTATGGTTAAGACTCACTAATCTAAAAGAATGATTTGAAAAAAAAACCAGGATATGTGTTTGGCATAATTCTATCTTGAAACCTTGATAATACAAAAGGATATTGAATATTTTGGTATGACACAGGGGTTTATTATGGTAATGGAATATTCAATCCATTTCCAAAACATCCAACATTTTTTTCCAGATTTGGTGGTGTAAGAGATTTCCAAAGAGAGACAATTTCATGATGGGATCTCGTACGAGATCAAATCATAGGTTAATATCTTTGGCAAGAATATAATCATATCTGTGGTGGATAAAAACATTATATCATAAGGAAAACTAATGGAGGATTTTTGTAGTGGACATGCGGTTCCCCTTCACAAAACTTTTGGTATGGTTTCTAATATAAGAAAGCAATTATTCAAGAATTTTAACTAGGGTGGTGGTGGAAAGGGAATCCAAAAAAGGGAACCAGTATCCCTGATTAGTGATCCAGTTTGCTACAATAAGTGTGGTAGGTCAAGAAACATTCATAGTTAATGTTATTGAACACCAAATGAGTACTGAGTGTGCAGAAGATGGGTTCATATGTTGATGTTTTGTTGAAGCCTTTGGCAGTTCAAAAATTATGGAGTACCATGAGCAATGCAAAGAACATGAAGGGTGTTAGTTACCCTATACCAGGAAGGTATTTGAAGCTCAAATAGTTGTACTGGCAGTAGTTGTGGATGTGTTACTATTGGGAATTAGTGATAATATCAACAGGGTAGTGCAACACCAACAAATCAAATCAGGGACTAGGGTAGAGGGAAGGTCAATTTCTTGTAGTTTAGGCTACACATAGAGTTGGCAGTGTTGGGCCATCGACTATTTGAGTTATGATCCTTGTAGATTCCACATATTCAAGTTATTATTTGATATAGATAGTTCACATTATATTATACCAGTTATTTTTTATTTGGGTTCTTCCTAGTGGTGGAATGTATTTGTGGGGTTATGTTAATTGATACATTTTTATGAGTAAGAGATGTGGATATCAAGAAATGTAGGGGGTGTGGTCTTGAATTTGGTGGGTGCCATTTTCTTTGGTATTTGTTTGTTCTTCAAAATTTGGGTGTTGATATGATATTTGGGATAAATTAAATAGTTTTATACTATGACCATATTGACTGTTACCAGCATAGAGTACCATTCATGTCTCTAGGGGGAGACATGTATGTCTATTGTGGTTAATGGGATGTCTGAGAAGGCCCTACATGGCCTATTTTTTAATAGTGGATGAACTCGGAACCCAAGTACCATGTATTATTCTTGATGATATAGGGGGAGAGTATCTTATTTTCCCTCCTGTGGTGGATCAATTTCAATATGTTTTTCTTGAGGAATTCTAAGGACTTCCTCCAGAGAGGTTTTTCAAATTTATGATAGAGTTTCATGCGGGGAGCAGAACTAGTTTCCCTTATTCTATATCTAATGGCACCTAAATAATTCTAGGAGCTCAAAAATATGTCGGAGGAATTATAAATTAAAGGGTTAATTTTTTCAACAACATCACCATGGGGATCACCATTTTTTTCCCAAGAAGGTTGATGTGTACCTGAAGTTGTGTATTGATTATAGCAAGATAAATGAGATGAAATTCAAAAATAAATACCCTCATCCTAGAAATGGTAATCTAATTAACCTGTTGAGAGATTCTCTATTGTTATTTTAGATCAAGATATCATTCGTTAAGGGTGAGAACTTCTAATCCGTCAAGGACAACTTTTAGGAGAAGGTATAAGTTTTATGTGTTTTTTGTGATGTCGTTTGGGTTGACCAATTCACTTACAATTTTTATGGATCTAGTGAATAAAATATTTCATACATACATATATCAGTTTGTAGTTTTATTTGTTGATGAAATATTTGTGTACTATATGAATCAGGATTATCATTCCCATAATCTTGAAATAATTCATAGTATACTATGGGAGTAGTGTCTCTAGGCTAAGCTATCCAAATTTCTATTTTGGATCGATATGGTGAATTTATTCAGTCACATCATATCTATGGAAGGAGATTCAGTTGATCCATAGAAATAGAATATCATTTTATTGTGGAGGAATCCCAAGAATGTTTTTGATTTTTGATGATTCCAAGGGTTGGAAGGTTATTGTTGAAGGTTTATCAATGAATTCTACAATTTTGAAGCACCAATTTCAGTTTTTCCTAGAAATTGTATCATGTTTGAATGGTTTTTGACATCTATGAAATCCTTTTAAGAGTTAAATAAGCGATTAAGTACCACACTAATTCTAATTTTACCTAATCCTGGTATGGTTTATAACTTCTTTTTTAGGTTTATTATGTTGGGATTGGGGTAGGGTTGATTCAAGATAATCATGTTGTTGCATATAGTTCATGATAATTGAGGCCTCATGAATGAAATAACCCATAGAATGACCTTGAGTTGGTTGTAGTGGTTTATTACTTAAATTATTGGTGGAAAATCTTGTTGGGAGAATGGTTTATGGCATGCACCAAACAAAAAAAATTCTTAAGTACATTTTATTGCAGCGTCAAATAAATATTCTACAGTGAATATTGGCTGAATACATGGCATATTTTTATTTTTACTATTTTTACACACTGCGGAAGTGTAAAATTGTTGTAGATGCTTTGAGATGGAAGAATCACTATAAGGTAGTTCATGAATCCATATCTGACTGGAGGAGGACAGAATGTTTTGCTGAGATTCATATTGATGTTCATGATGATTGAGGGAAGTATACACTTACCTACATAGTAGTCCAGTTTGTGCTTCTGAGGTAGAACAAGGAGAATCAACATGAGGATTATGAATTTCTGCCTATGAGGGAATGTATTAAAGGTTAGGAGTCACTTTCTAGTTGGATGTTATATATAATGGGATAGTTTATCCTCATAGTCATGTTTTTGTGGTAATAGGTATGCATGAAGAGTTAATGTGTGAGTTCCATGCATCAAAGTGGAAGGTGCATCCAGGCTTGATGAAAATGTATCACGATATTCATAGATAGTACATGTGAACATGAATAAAGAATGATTTTTCATTTTATGTGGGGAAATTTATAACATGTCTGAAGTTTAAATCTAAGAATCAGTGACTTGGGGGATTGTTACAATACTTACCCATCCATGAGTGAAAATGGGATAACAAGAAGATAGTTTATTGGGTGGGTATCTTGAGGACAGCTTCGAAAAATTACACGATCTGTGTTTTTCAGATTGATTGATAATGTTGGATCATTTCTATCCAATTTTAGAAACCATCACTATGGTTCTATTGGGTGAGTTGTATATTCAGGGGAAAGTGTGATTGAATGGGGTACCATATAACACTTTATTGGATGATGATCTATGGTTTATGTCACACTTGATGTAGTGACTACAGAAGGTACTTAGTACCCAAGTGGTTATAAGTACATCCTTCCAACGGTACGTGGATGAGAAGTCCTAGCATACTATTCATGTCCAAGAGGAAATGTCGAGGTATTGAGAACTAAATTTCGATGCATCATTGGAAAGAAAATTTTCTCCTGTTGAGTTTTCAAACAATAATAGATTCCAGGATACGATTCCTATGGAACCATATAAGGAACTTTATTGTAATTCGTGTCGATATTTGTTGTGATGGATGGAATATGGGGAACCAAATTTGTTGGGATTGAGTCTCATTCAAAATACATCATGGAATAATCATTTTATTCAAGAAATAATAGTTGTGACTCAAGGAAGGAAGAAGTTGTATACAGACAGGCATCATTGACCTCTTTAGTTTGGGATGGGTTGTAGTGCGTTTCTTATGGTGTCACCATGGTTGGGTCACTACTGTGTTCCGAAACATGGTAAATTGGTGCCCAAGTATGTTGGAGCATTTCATATTATTAAAAGGATTAGACCAGTGGAATCCCGATTGGATCTTACATAGTGATATAGTAGTATGAACAATGTTTTTCTTGTGTCATGACTTTAGTATTATCACCCTAATCCATCTATTGTGATTTAGGTTGAGGATGTGGAACTTGAGAAGGATTTTTCCTTTGAGGATAATCAAGTTCAATTTTTTGGATTGTAGTTAGCAAGTATTATGGGGAAGTATTATCCTCATGTTTCGGGTGGTATGGAAGTATGTCAATATTTAATATGAAACAAGGGGAAATTATTTGACTATATAGGATCAATGGACCAATATCTTTTCTCTAGAAGCACTTTGATTCTATTGAAGAGCTGCTTTAGGATGAGTCAATATAAGGTGGGGATGTTGTAAGAACTTGGACTTCATATAGGCATTTCCTTGATTAAATTTGGTTAAAGTCTTGTGTTTTGGGTTAAAAGATTATTTAATGAGTATATGAAGATTATAGAGGGTGTTCTAGGGGTATAGGGTGTGAAAAAAAGGAAAAGGACCATTTTTTCTTGTTACATTATTATCTTATGGGTAATGTACATTGTGCTACCAAACTATGCTAGCCAGGAGGAGGGGTGAACTGTTATGTGAAGTCATGCTAGGGGTATTTCAAACCATTTGACTTTGGATAGTGGCATTTCACATGGTGGGAACATGGTTTGTCATACTGTCCAGAACTCCCAAGGAAACTATGCAATTTAACTCCACTTAGACAGTGGTTGGTGCATTATTTTTACATGGTTTAGAAACCTGTGCAACCAAAACATTTTCCACATGAAAAGGTGAAAAATTGCCAAATATATCCTTTAGGATTTTAGGATTCTTACCTTATTTCTTCCCCTATTTCTTTTCTACTCAAGCATTATGAATAGAAAACACCACCAAGCTTCCCAAGGATCATTCTCCTTAGACTCTAGGCCATTTTGATCACATTTGGTTATTAATCAATGCTCTGGGTACATATAATTTTCTTCCTGGTTCTATTTTATGAGTTAGGCATGTGATTTTATTATTATCCATATGAATCCCTAAGAACACTTGTTCTTTATAGGATCTTATATTAGAGATTCAAAGGGTTCATGAATCTAAATCGAACACTAAGGTTAAGTGTGCATTCATCTTTGTATTTGAGGTAGGTAGTCTATATATTATATCATGTATTCTTGATGTCGATTAATTGTTTTATATTGGTTTTTTATACTTCCACTTGTTGTGAATTTAGAAAAATTAACATTATCTAGTAATTTTAAATGTGTAAATGAAGATTTGAACCCCTCACAAACCTTGCCGGGTGTGTCAATCCGGATGTGACCAATTTACGGACACCAATGGGGTGTAGAAACATTCACAAACATGTAACTTAAAATTTTAAGCATATATTTGACATAAAATAATGTATAAACCCTGATGTACATGTTTATATAGAATTGTTTTTTTAAATATGGAATATTAATTGTATGTCTTGACTTTTTAAATGGCATATGGTATTGTTCAGCTTAATATGAAATGAGTCAAATTGATTATTGTGAATGTGTCAAATAATGTAATATTTTTTAATGGAAATGTGTTAATTGAATAAGATTTATGTATTTTTTAATATTTTTAATTGAATATTGTATGGAAATAATTAAATCTATGTAAATGGGTTAAGGCATAAAGATAATTTATGGTTTAAATGAAATGTAAAATTTGAATGTTATGTTTATTGATTGTGTATGGTCTGTAATATGGTATATATGGAAAATGGATAAATAAGAATGTCAACATGGCTTGGTTTTACAATAAATAATCGAGGCTCATCCTATTGGTCGGGTTCGACTAATCATATAACCCAACCTAGTAATGCACATGTTCGGATGTTGTACTGATTCTCTATGCCCCTAATGGTTTCATTTGAATGATATTACCTAGACTGAGGATAATATTTATGTTTGATACATTGAATATGAAATATTCATCCCTAGTAAGATATGGAATTTGATTAATACCATTTTTCAAAATAGTTTTCTGTCTTTTTCCATTGTTTATATTTTGTAAATTCTTAACCCATGGAATAAGTAATGAAAATGGATTTAGTCATTAAAATACTTAATGTTAATATTGTTATCCAATAGAACCTGTATAGTCTCTTATTTAAATTTTCATTTATTTATAATTTCATGCACTATATTTTTAGACTGCACATTTTTTAGACATTTTTTATGGTGGCCTGCAAAGTTGTACCCACACAATGGTCAGGATGCTATTGGATTCCCGTGCGTATTTCATGGCTGTAATTCAGGACAAGGGAAAAGGAGCCCTATTAGGCACTTGGTTTTTCATGAACGTGCATAGATGATGTTCCATTAATGGATTCATAAACCTTTTTGGTATCCTTCTGTACATAATTATTTTGGTTTTTTCTTCACTCTAGAGTCAATTATATTGACAGTGTATATTTACTATTTAGTTGTGGTATGTAATATGTTTTGTGAAATGATTGGTTATTCATATTTCCTTGTGATTGGTTGTTTTTTACATTATTTTCACTTGTTTTATATTGTGTAATACTTTAATTAAGAGGATATAGTCTCCCTACATGGTCATTTAGACCCTTGTTTTGAGATGAAAACCTTTAGTGTACGATGAGGTGCGCTTGAGGTCATGTGGCGACTTGGCTCAGGATACCTATCTGGTGGCCTCCAGGATGGGTATGTTACACCACAAGGCTTAAAAAAGGAAAATTATCAATCCATAGAAGGAATGGGGTTATGATTGGTCCATAAAATGAGCTTTGGATAGGTTTCTAGGCCATTTCTACTAATATTTTTCATTTTAACCCTCATAAACCCTATTTAACCATTTCAATAATAATTTATTTTTTCTATTATTAGAAATCATTAAGCTCCACAATTAATTTGAAATTATTTTATTAAATTAAGTGCGATGATTTAAAATATGAAATCTATTTTGTTAGATTTAATTCACATAATTTGTTAAAATTAATTTAAAATATGTCCTGCTAATGCGATGAAAAGGTTTTTTCCAAAGGGAAATGCTTGAAATGTTTTTAAAAAAATTGCACCATTTTTTAATAAAAAATAGATTACAATGAATTAAATTGGATTAAATGATATAAATTGTTTTCTAATTTTACTTTTATAACCATATGTATAGAATTTTGATGTTTTAAAATGAATTAAAATAAATTAAAATGTTTAATAGTACTAGTTTTTTCACTATTAATCAAAAAATTTATATTCTTATAATTTTATCAAAACATTCACCATAATATAATTTTGGAAAGAAGATTTGAAAAATGAAAATCATTTTTTTCAAAAACATTCTATAAAATTATCAACAAATAATTTTAACATTATTGTGAATAATGTGACAAAACTATTTTAAAAAAATATATAGTTTTTAAGAACAGAACAAGATTATTATTATATATTTTCAATAAAACACAAAATTGGAATGTTTTAAATTTGATTTAATATATAATATATACAATTATATTTTTTTACTAAAAGTGATTTATTTAACTCATTGAGACAAAACATGTTTATGCACATTAAAATAGTTTTTCAAAAAAATACCATTTTTCTATGGTTTTTATTTTCATTTCTATTTAATTTGACATAGAGGAATTAATTTTAAAAAAATATTTAAATAATATATTTTTATAATTTATTTATTCCTATTTAAACACTCCATTTCGATAACTATGTGATAACTATCATATAATATAATAATATTTTATTAGTATGTCATGTTACATTAAAAATTGGGGTTACACATAATGAAAGATTTTGAAAAAATAAATATTAATTTGAAAAACATATTTCATAAAATCATATGGTTCTATAAGAAATATTATTCTATACAAATTGAATACATAGAAACCAGTTATGAGAATTTTATCTCTAAACAACTATCTCAAACATTATCTTCATTAAACTATTATATTTGTAATTCTTCCCTAATAAAATATATATAAATAAGAGATATAAATATCCTCTCTAAAATCCATTGATTGAATATAACACAATTATTCATCATTTTTAGAACCTCAAACTCAAGCATGTATCTTTGTATCATACACAATGGAATCAAATTCCTAGAAAAAACTTCATGTTCTTTGAATAATGGTATGCATGCATACTGAAGATTACATGCATGAAGGTTCTTCATCTCATCACACCAAAAAAATAATCCCTAGAAAAATCATGGTGAAATCATTGTCAATCATCAGAGATTTTATATGAACTACGATGAAGAGTAAACCTTGTATGAAGTAGGAGAAATGAGATGATGTGTCAGCTTGATCAAACGAATGTAGTGTATCTGATCTAAAGACATGTATTTTATATATTGAATTTAAAGATAAAATTAATATTGATCCCTTTTACATTTTCCTACATAAATATTCCAATCATTTGAGTGCTTCCTTTTACATTTCAGCAGTCCTTCTAATGTTTGAGCTGACACCAGATTTCGTACCCAGAAACACAGTATGCACACCACATGGGGGGACCCGCACACCACCTTGAGCACCACCACACACACTCTACAGACATTATTCAACCTCTCTACACTTATTCACACACATGTATACTCATATAGGTTCTCACATCCCCCTAAAACCATTCATGTCCTTCAGGCTGACTCTCCCCCATGATTGAACCTTGCTCCCACATTGCGCTTGATGTGCTGGACCTTGTGGATTAATTTTGTTTTTATATTATTTTGTTAAAAGTCCGTAAAAATAATAATACAAATAATAAATTTATATACATAATATAATATTAGGATATTCTCAAATATTATTCTTAATATCATATTACTCTTTAAATATTATTCCTGTAAATTAACTATACATTTTCCGTGGAATTTTTAATTTTTAATTTATCTAAAAAATTATTGTAAACAATGTTTCATATTTAATAACAATTTACACATGAATTTTGAACATAATAACAATTCCAAATTCATCCCAATTAAAAAAAGGGTAATTTTTAAATAATGAATTTCAATTCGATCAAATGAAGAAATTTTTATTCTCTTATCATCATCACATTAAATATTGACCCCTTGAAACCAAATGTACCACTTGATCTAAACAATCACAAAATTTATATTTTGTTATAAATATTCCTTGAAATAATAAAAGATAATATGTGGTTCTGAAAAAATCTATAAAGACAATACAATGTAAATGGTATGTGCTGATCTTCTCATCTCATATTTCTTCATGAAAACATATTCCTTTATTGTTTTAATTAATGAGATTATATTACCTGATACATAGAAAAGAGCATTTATTTATTCAATTATATTTCTATATATGATATAACAGTGTAGAATACTAGATAATTATTGACATTTTTTCTATTTTTCAATAAAAAACACACAAGTGATACCATTTTCAAAAACTCGTATTTTTGAAATTGGGGTTGAATGAATTATGTAACCTATAGTAATATCAACAAACAATAAAAACAGTTCACGTATACCAAAATAAATAACTATTTTTTTATATGTTCATCAACCATAAATACCCTTAAATAAGTGAAATAAATACAATCATTTAAAAGGGGTGAATTTTTTATTTCCTTACCTTATAATCAATTATTACCAGGCAATCCAAAAATTATAGATTTTTTAGAAATACTTTGGCAGACTCCATTCTAAATTTCCCCTCCATAAGGAAAACACTTATTAACATATTTATAAATGTTAATATCTTCAATAATGAATTTATATACATTAAAAAATGTGTAATACAAAAAAATGAATCTACAACATTTGGTTCTATAGAGTATAAACATCCAAAACATCATCAAGAATGACTTTTGCAATGATTTTCATCAAAATACCAAATAAAAATATAAATAAAATATGGTTTATTCAACAAAATGGTTGTTAAGAATATAAAAAATTCAATGAATATTAGTCTCTTCCACTATGACCATTGCTCTCCTTCAATTCAATATGATGAAATCAATGATACAATGAAAACAAAAATATATTGGAATAAAGTGGATCTTCTTATTCGTTTGGGTGATCAAAAAGGTTGAGATAGTTTTCTCAATCAAGTTTATCTAAATTCTCAATTATTTACGCTCCAAAATATAATCTTTAAATTATAATATTCAATTTTTAACATGGATATCATCACACCTTACATTACATTATGTAAGATACATCTTTGCTAATCATATGAATATCCTAATGAAATCCTAATTTTTTAAGGATTATTTTTGTATTAGAAATGTCATTATACATCAAATTTCATTATCTATAGATTTATTTCACATATCACACAGATATTAATCAAAACATGAGTTCTCATACGTTTAAAATGTATGATGAACTTCATCTTCATCATGTGAATTTTTCATTTTCCCTTCAAAAAATGATTTTTGTTATAATTCTTCAAAATTTCGTTCTCTCTCTAAATTAATTGAAAAAATCAAAACAATATCATTCGGGAAATTGATATCATTTCTTTATTTTAAAAATGGATTCACAAGAGTTCCTTTATTCACGTATTTCTTCTAAAATTTTGAACTACTGCTTAACTTCCTGATAATTCTTTGTCTCTGGTATTTCATAATAATTTTGTATAAAGATAAGATATTATAAAACCTCTTGGGAGTAGTAAAATTTGAAAACTTATTCATATTTTATGAAATTAATGTTATTTATCTTTTGGTCATCTATTGCCATTATTTATTGAAATATGTTTTGGGTACATGAATCCCTTTTATCAAAACCATTATTAGAAACATTGTTCGTATAATGATGAACATAAAATATATCTGAACATGGAATATATTTATTAGTATAATATTTTTCATCTTCTTATATGGATTTATCTAACTTGATATTGGATTTCATTATAATTCTTCATTTAAAATATGACAATAAAAAACCAATGTGCAATGACAAAATCTATTGCATCACCAAAATTTACACAAAAACCTTGATCTTCTTTTATTTTATATATTCTTTCATGAGTTTCTAGAATAATGTTTTTAGATATTTTTAAACACCTATTGACATCCATATAAGAAAATCAGACTTATGAATATTCTTCTATACATCCTGAATAGGGTGTTTATATCTTTACTATTTTCCTCATCCATATTTGTATAGAAGTTTTATTTAAAATAGAATTTTTTGTTGAAATAGATTTATAATAACTATTACATAGAGATATTCATGGTACCTATTTATTTAAAACTACTTTAGAGTGATAATTATATTATGTAATTTTATATTTGTTTTCATATTACTATGGTGCATTACCTATATAATCATTCAACAAGAACTGTGTAGAAGAACAAAAAAAATTCATGGATTGTGAAGTCTCAACATGAGTCTTCACCAGATAGGACAATTTGATTTCTAATTCAAGATATATCAAATTGAAGGAGGTCTTTTTATACTTAGTAAATTAAAAGCTTTCTTCATATCCCTTATTCATCTTCTCAATATCCAAATTATGTAATGAATCCTTTTATTATAAAAATGATCTAACACCCTTGATAATATTTGACATGATTTTCAATTGAGTATTTTTTACAGCAATAAATTTTTTCAAATTTTAATTCAATTCATATAATGCTTCTCTAAAAACAGTCTCAAATAAATATATCTTATAAATCTTAATTTTCAATTAATTAATAGTATTTGTATAAATTTCATTGCATTGATATAATATTCCATCCTTTTTCATTCAAATGTTATTAGAGTGTTTCATATTCCAACCATTGTGGACCATTCCTCTTTCATTTCAATAGCTACTGCATCAAGATAAAATTTTTCATTTACTTTTGGATTTGTCTTTAACATATATTCCACTCACTCCATTTGATTTTTTAGAGATCAAGAAAAACTCTCTATATTATTATCCTGGGTAATTAATTCATTTTTCTCTTTGTGAATAATCCTAAAAACATCCTAAAATATTAACTTCGAAAAAATTATTAGAAAAATACAAAAAATTGATCTTTATATGGAACCTCCTATGATACCACTTGTAATTCCCTATGAAAAATGAACCATTGAGAGGAGGGTGAATCATTTTTCTCCTTTTATTAGTTATATTGTCTTTTAAATGTACCCACTTGAACATTTTATGGTTCTCAACCCAATAAATTTATATTAAAATCACACATTGAGTGTAGTGGTGATAATAAAGAGTGAAAAATATATATATTTAAAAGGATATACATAAAATCCCACTTTTTTCTACAATCTATTATTCCCCATGTTACAAATTCTTCATTATACACATATATTAATAAAACAAGTTAGACACCCTAGTTACAATATCAAAGATAAAATATAGCTAAGAACACTAACTACATTATTCTTATTTAATGTTGATACAAATATAGAAATATAATAATTTATTGTTCGTCATCCAGTAAAAGAAATATGGATTCCCTTTACTTTTGTACTCATTAAATATATTCACTAATAACTAGTAATGGTCAGTTCCAAAAGACTCAAAAATCACTATTCAGATCTAGTGAGATTGAGATTCTCCCCAGATTCACTAAATATTTGAGAACTTATAGACACCCACTTGTAGGCTTTCATATATTTGATACTTTATCTCATTGATACACCTATATATTAGGATCCTCAATATATTCATCCAAAACTGATGCAAGATCACTCATTTATTCTAAACTTCTCATCACACCTTTGATACCAGTAGGTACCTTCTTGAAATGTTGTACTAGATCAAAAATAAAACATTTGAAGGCTTAAAATATAAATTTAAATGATAATGATTATAATAATAAATAAAACATTAACTTTTTCTTCCCATGGTCTTTTATTCATAACTGCATCATTGAAATGCCTTAGTGAATTAGGTATTATTATAGATTTTTGGCCACTATGACCTCATTCAAATACAAACATCATCATATTTAAAATTCTTTCATGAATAAAGATTTTTGAGTTTAACAACATTCCTTTATAATACTCACATTCTTTGATAATTCCTCCTTTTATTCATGTAAAATTTAAATATTTGTAATTTTTTAAGATATATGAGGTTTTAATGTTCATGTTACTCAAATATATCTATTATCTATAATTTATATAATCACACATCATCAAAATTGATCTTCAATACTTACAAACTAAAATTATATATCTTTTATATTAAAGAAATGTGAAACCCCATCTACTTGATATAGTCAGATATTTCATTCTGACTAAATCACATTCATAGAAATCAGCTACGTGAATCTCACCAAAAAAAATCCAAATAAAACATCATCTATGAGAAATAACCAGCTAGATTGTTCTTCCAAAATATCATACATAATAATACACTTTGTTAATATCAAATCCTCAATTATATGAATTAAAATAACATTATTCTCCATCATTTTTGGAATCTCAAAATCATGCATGTATCTTCATATCACATTTAGAAATACCAACTTCTTAGAACCAATACATGTTATTTGAATGATCACATACTTTCAATATGTAGATTTTATGCATGTAGGTTATTCATCTCATTGCCTCAATATCTCTAAAAATAAACCATATAGGCCATGCATTATACCATCATATGTTCAATCATGAACTCTAATAAAAAATAACCCTTAGGTAATGTTGGAAGATGGAGAAAATGTGTCATCGTGATCGAACAACTCTCATGTATTAGATCGAATGAACTATGTTATTTATGTGACATTTACTGATGGATGAACAATAAATGATGTGTCATTTTAGAATGTCTAAGATCTACATAGTTGATTGATTCGTTTTATACCTCTTCATTCCTTTAGTTTTCAAGCTAATACTGAGGTTGGAACCTATGCACACTAAGAACACACCACAAGGGGTGGACCAACCTGCTCTCCTCCTTGCGTGACACCAAAAACACTATGTGGGAATTGTAAACCTTATATACATCTGTGAAGACACCTATCATACAATGCTAGTGATTTTTCATAGGTTATTCCAATTGAGTCCATCAGAATAGGTCTCACTCATAAATGATCATTTCTCCCATAGTGAAGTTGATGAGTTTCCCCATGTTCGTTTTTATGGTTGTTCAATTGTTTTTAGAGATTTTTACCATAAAAAATTAATTATAAAAATTCTACGAATATAGTAGAATCTCAATACATTGTTAAATATTATTGTAAATATCATATTACTGCTCAAATATTTTTCTTGTAAAATTTGGTTACATTTTCCAAAGCCTAATAACTATTTATATTTTTACGCATTCATTGTTGTAAAAAATGTTAATTCATTAATTACAATTGATAAATATATTTTGAACCTATGAGTAGTTTCACAGTCATCAGAATTAAATAATGGAGAATTTTCAAACCATGACACCCATATACATAAAATGAATCCATCACAATTATCTATGAATCATCACTTCACATAAAAACCATATGATAACTAATGACAAACATGGGCTTGATAGGGTTCACCAGTCCTCTTTGTTAAGATGAAATAATGATCAATGAATCTATATATTAATAATCATGAACTAAATATGTCGCACCTAGAATTCACGTACGGTATGTTTTTAATTTTAATTTTAAATTTATAAGTTCATTTTCCTTTTTATAATTATTTAGTTGGAAAGCACGTCAAGCCTGACGTGTGGTGCGCTTCTTGCACTGGTCAATGAACCTTTGTTTGGCAATGCTCGACGTACGGGCAGGGCATGGGAAAAGCCGTGCAGCCCACCCGATGCGCAAGCGAACCTATTTAGTATTACTGTTTAACGCCAGTTTTTATTTATTTATTTAAATTTAGTTATTTTATTTTATTTAAGAATGTTTTGTTATTTTAAATTCTTCATTTCTTCCCCCATTCCTCTCTATTTTTTTATTCAATTTTATTTTATTTTATTTTCTTTCATTCATTTCTATTCTATTTTTATTTTATTTTTCTTTTCTTTTCATTTTATCTCTTTTCCATTTTTTTCTATCACCCTCCTAAACCCAACCCTAGCCGCCAGCCCCCTTTCATAATATTTTATTTTTCCCCCTCTCTTCTCTTCTGCAGCCTCCCTTTTCCCCTCCTCTCCTTATTCTTCATCTCCTTCTCTCCCTCCCCTCTCTTCCTCTCTCCCTTCTCTTCCTCTCTTCTCTTCCTCCTACGCGCCTCCCATTCTCCTCCTCTTTTCCCCACTCGTCTGCCCCTCCCTCCTCCCCCCTCCCTACTCTTCCTACCACAACCTCCCCCTTCCCCTCCTCTCTTCTCCCCTCGGCTGCCTCCCATATCCCCCTCTCCTTTCTCCCGCTCACCCAAGATGCGCCCCCACTGCCTGCTACTCCTCCCGTTCAGCCGCCCTTCTTGCTCCCTCCAAAAGGCCACCGGCCTCACCTCCCCTCCACTCTTCAAGCCAGACAGACCAGTACCTCCCCTACTTCCTCTCGCCAGACAACAGCCTCTCTAACCCCCTCTGCTCATCGGAGAGCCACTGCAACCCCCTCTGATCGCCGTACAGCCACTGCAACCCTCTCCGCTCGCCGGACAACACCTCCACAACCCCCTCTATTCACCGAATAGCCGCCGCAACCCCTCCGCTCGCCGGACATCAGCTCCTCAACCCCCTCCGCTCACCGGACAACCGTCGCGCTGCTCCTCAGTTGTCATTCTGACAATTTCCGTGGTCAGGGGTTTGTTTATAATTTATTTAATTATTTTGATTTGATTAATCATTAATTAATTGAGTAAATCTGTTTGAGTTGTTAATAAATTTATTTAATTTATTTTTTAAGTGTTAATTAATTAATTTATTTATTATTGAATTTATTTATATATTAATTAATTAATTAAATTTGTTCAGTTGTCAATAAAATTATTTAATTTATTTTGTTTAATTGTTAATTAATTTATTTAATTATTATTGAATTTGTTTATTTAATTGCTGATGTTAATTTTTATGGACCGCTGATGTTTTACTGGGTTGTCATTGAGGTTATATGGTCTATTGTTTTAGGACCTTTTTGACGGATCTGTATGATGAAACTGTTGCGCAGCGGGAGTGTTGCGTTGTATCGTTGTTTCGTACGTACTTTGAGTTAGGTGGTTTCACATGCTTAGGTTATCCGATCAATTAGTCATCTGTTTTAAGTAAATTGATATGTCTTTTATTTACCTGATGCTATGAGTTGTTGGTTTTTGTTGGTAGGATTTAGTGTTTTATTTTAACTAGTAGCATGATTAGGTTGTCTGGTTTTTTATATATTGTGACATTGGTCTTTGTACAAATGTTGCAGTTGAAATTTGATTCCTGTTACAGCCCTAGTGTGCGTTCAAGTGAGTTTTGGAACTAATGATTTTGTTGTTTTATTTTCTTTAAAACTATTTGACCTCAAGTTTTCAAATTCCCATTAAATTTTAGTTTGGTTCTTTGAATTGTGATGTTTATTTGACTGTGTAGTTCTTGCACATTGTGTTTTGGTTTCTAAGTATCTCTGTCGTGTGTAATACCTTTAATGGTTGTTTTTTTATCCATTTATATTGAATGTGTAAGTGTGATGGTTGACTTAGTTTACATCCTAGTTTTATGGTGTTTGACCTAGTTGAAATCTAGGTGTGTTGTTTCTTGACCTTGATGAGTAAGATGAACATTGAACGTTGAGCACAAAAGGGGAAACATGGTTACTAGGTGGGAGGACTAGACTAGCATGCTAGTGATACGAGAGTGGATCCGGCCCAGTTTCACTTAGCTGGATTGATGTTTACAACACTAACTAAACCTTGGATGATGACTGGAGACCACTAGGTTATGGAGGTATTTCCCTACTAGTGGATCATGCACGAGAATGTATGATTTGGATTCATTGGTACACCGAGACGTGTGGTTCTAAGGCCCCACACAGCTTCAGTCCTTTAGGGCCTCTCCCACTTTTGTTGCTTCTGTGTGATTATATACTCATCACGGGTTGTTTGTGGGATTTATGTGGTGTAAAAAGGTAATAATGTTTTCATTTTCATTTAGTACCAAAAACCTCGTTCCCTATTTAAAACTGTCTTTTTTTAAAAACTATTTTCATTAAAGTTGTTAGTGCATTTGTTTTTTTTCTATAATTCAACTGTGCAAACTATTTTCGTCACCTAACCTTTACATGTGGAATCTTTTACCTAGTTCCAACCTATTGAGCAATTTCTCACACCCTACTTACACCTTTGGGTGTAAGTAGATCTGATTATGTCTGATGCATGGAAAGGCAATGGTTTTGAGAGCAGTGGTCCGAGTTGTTAGCTTCTTCTTCGGACTCGGTGTTGGTGGTAAAGGCTGGTCGGTGGTATCCCTCCATTAGGTGATGGTTGCTGACTTCGTTTTTGGTCACACCCTTTTGGAGTTAGTTGTGGTTGGGTTGTAGTTGTTTTTGAGACTCACTTTTTATGTTTAAAGACTTGTGGTTGCAACGCTATTTTTGAGTTCAGTTTACTTGTTGTTATTCCGGGTTTTTTATACAGGTAAATCATTCCCAAATTTTCAATTTGATACCTGGGAACTTGTGCCAGCCTGTGGGGATCGGGAATGCCCTTCGGGCCTTGCTGTGGGTAGGTTCAGGTGTCGGGTTTATGGAGACCCGACTTGGTTCATGACAAAATTATTCTTTGTTAAACAAATATCATTTTACAACATATTGAGGACTATTTCGATCAAATTTGAGGGGATTAATATATATTCAAATTGATCATTGATCTAGATGCAATAAATTATGAGTTAAAAGGGTGGATATATCCATGAAAAGATCATATAACATATATGAAATCTTTGAATTCATATTTATTTCATTTGAACTTCTAAATTATATTGTTATCGTCATAGATTATTTTAATATTGTTTCTAGTGATTTTCTTGACAAATTTTTAGTAGTATTTAAAGCTGAAATTATAATATATGTTTTTAGTAAGGAATACTATTAATATCATTTGACGATTGTAATAAAGACCTTGAGAATAATGAAATTGTATGATGAATTTAGTATGTGTGAAATATAGATATTGTTTTTTCCAATATCAGATCATGTAATCACGAGTGGGGGAATATATATGCATGCATAAAAGACATATGTAATTTAATATTGTCCCAAACCTTCTACTGTAAAAAAGATCTGTAGTTTTTTGTATTTTCTATATATTGTTGATGGTTTATAAAATATTTTACACAACTTTTTATTCCACTAACTATGTCAACTATGAAAGGAGTCATGTTCCTTTATATAGACGAATGCGAATAAACATTTAATCATCATAATAGAATGGTTTGTCACAATACCTATTCTCATAGAACCCTATAATGGAAAATTATTTTTTTATAATGTGATACATCAAAAAGGTACTATGATGTTTCCTCGTATAAAATGATATATTAGTTGTGTATTCCAAACATCAATTACTGATTGATTAGAAATATTAGCCAAATCACGAAAAAGAGTTAGTAGAAAAAATTCATTAAATATTGGTGGCATTAAGTTTTTATGAAACATGTGATATAAATAATAATCAAAATAGATAAAATATTATATTTACATAAAAGTATTTAAACATGTTTTAACGGAGTTATACATAAAGTATGTAATAAGACTACATAGAGTACCTTTTTCTATTATAGTTGATCATGTTCTGAGGTTTATTTTAATATTCTAAAGAAGTATCCCAAAATAATTGAATATGAAGGTGAGAATTAACAATACTTAACATCTTCATTATGATGTTCAATGATAATGGACTATTAAAACTTTAGAATATATATTGATATGATGTTCAATTGATTTTATATTAGGTTAGGATCAATACGATCCTTAGATAATGTTCTTATATAACAATAGTTTTCCGTATAGTTTTCAAATGGAACCATATGAGGAGTTATATGATACTATTTATAGAACTCCAACATGTTGGGATGAATTCCTATGCGGTAAAACTATCTGAATAGATCGTTAAAATTAAATTTTAGGGAAATTTAAAACCATTTATTTACATTTTAAAACATCCCAAGGATAAAAAAAGCTACATTGATAATCATAACAAATACTTGGAGTTATATGTTAGACACAATTCATTCCATCAATTATAACCATGGAACATGGTTTTGATGTTTGTGACTAAGGGAAAGAAAAACCCTAGAAATGATGGCACTTTTTAAATCCCCAATCATGTGGATATGGTTTCTTATAATTTATCACTTCCATAGAACCTTTCATAAGTACATGATGTCTTCCATGTATCATATTTGATGAAGAAAATAAAAAAATAGAGCATATAATAATCTTAGTTAATTTTCATTTTGATCTTGATCTATATTATAAGGAACAACCATTTTAACTCTTGTATCATTGATATAATTTACCATGAAACAAAACTAGTCACCTAGACAAGTTTTATGAAAGAATCATATTTCTAAGAAAAAAACGAAGAACCTAAAGAAATGATGTGACAAAATTTAATTCATACGTTATTCATGGAGTAAAAAAATTCAAAAGAAAAATTCATTAATTGATGGTAGATTGTAACACCCTATTACATTAGCATGAATTTCCTGTTAAATAAATCTTAAGCATTTGATGGCATGGGATACATGAAATACCAAACTAAAATGAAAAATATTATATGATAATAAATTATTATAATGAAAAATAAAATATATCTAAATATATCTAAATGAAACATAAATATAAAAGAAATTATTTCTTAAGAGAATTATAATTCACTAATTCCCTTGAAAAAAACATTTATTCTAAAGAATTTTTTTTTATGAACTATGTGTTATTGTTAAATTTAAAACTTTTGAAGAATAATTTAAATTATATGTTTTGATAAAATTATAGAAATTATTAGAAAAATAAATTAATTAAAACCATCAAACAGTTAATAACTATAATAAACACTAATTTAAATAATATTATTAATAAAAATATTTTCATAAAATTATTGGTTTAATTTTATATTATATGTTTTTATTTATAATTTTAGTTTCTAATGTTTAATATTAGATATTTAATGAAATTTAATACTATTAAATACATAAAATTAAATAAAAATTCATTTATTGATTATTAATTAGTAATAAATATTAAATCATTTAATATTATAAGTATAATTTATTTAGATTGTTTATTAATTGTTTTTATTTTCATTTTAGTAAATTAAAATTATATTTATAATATAATGATTTCATTAAATATACTATTTCATATTTTTATTCAAATTGTGTACTTGTCATCTAATAATTATTAATTTTAAATGAATAGGAATAAATTAATTTTATTCTTAAAAATATTTCTTTCTATAAAAATATTTTGATAATTTTTTTATACTTATATTTAGATAATTTTTATCACCTTTAAAATTTATATCCAATAGTTTCTTTTTAATATTTTAAATAAGAGTATAAAAAATTTACATTACAAAAAATCATTTTAATCATGAAAATAAGGTATGGAGGTAAAATTTATGCACCACGCTGATGTATAAAATAATGTAAAAGTGTTAAATGAAGGGATAAATCCATAAGATATCAAAAAATATATAATTTTTTTACTGAGAAAATTACCAACACCACTTATCTTTTATTCCATATTTGAATAGTTTTTATCTAATATAATTTAAAAATGGAAACCTTATACATTGTAGAACTTTTATTTTTGGACATTTCACTCATCCTCGCCTATAAAATTTCCCCTACTCATCTAATATCATAGGACACTTTTAATTCGGTTTACTAATGAATACATACCCTAATTATCTCCCTAAAAACTTTCTACTTTTTTCTGAACTCCTTGTCTTAATAAGGAATCTCAAACCCCTCAATTACCTGAATCCCTATAAGATAATCATCAAGTCATCAACAAAAGTGTTATTCTAATCATTATAATTATTCTTTTTATTCTTGATATAAATATTATTAAATCTTATTTACCAAGATAATAAAAAATTAAATCATTAATATTTTTTAAATGTTATATTATTACTATAAGAAACATGTTTTTTCACATTTGGTTATTATTACAATTTCTTATTTGGTTCAGTTTTATAACTTATATTGAATAATTAATAGAGTTTTTGACATTGATGATTAAGGAAAATGAAATTATTGGAATATAATTTAATAATGAATGAATTATGATGTTTTTAAAATAATTGAATGGTTATATGTCATTTTATTTTCATAAAATAAGCCAACTCTTTTATTAATTCAATAATTACTAAAAAATATATTTTAATGTGTAATATGAAAACTATCAAGATAAGTTTCATGAAATAACCCTGGGACCCTAGATATATATATATATATATTTTCAATATTAAATTATATTATGGAAATTAAACAATGATTAATCATTGTAAACTAGAACTATTAAACCAAAGCATGTGTTAAAAAACCATACAATTAATACCCAAATACTAAATTTAACAATAATCCATTAATTTATGTGTAATAATAAATTATAAATTAATGGTATAAATTAGGATAAATATTATTATGTATTATATATATATGTTAATAATAATCCCAAATTTAGTATACAGGTTTGTATAATATGCCCGACCAATCATAAGTGTGGGTAATGGTTTCACATACAATATAACATGGAAATTCATAATATCAATGTATATGTTTTTTAGGGTAAATAGTATATTATGATTCTATAATAAACGATCTATTTTCTTATCATCGAGATATTTCTAGGTTTTAGATGTATTGTTACCATTTCACTTCCTTTTTTCACGTAATTCCTTCAAATTTTTTCCAATAAGTCGAATGATCCTTATCTCATCTATTTAGTCTAGAATATATTTCCTTCATGCTCATATTCATCATTTTTTAATAATTTTCCTTATCTATACATTTATTATTTTATAAGATAAATCTATTTTATTCTTGAATTTATTTACAAAATAATTAGAGGATCACATTTTATAATTTTCTTCATGGGTCATTCTCAATTGAAATTGATTTTATTTAGAAAAGTAAGCAAAGAATATACGTGTTTACCATTTTTTTCTTGAATTTTTTATATCTACTCTTAATATGAACCTTTATATTATTTTATAATTTTAAAATTTAACTTTTATTTCTGGTGTTTAATAAAATAATACTTTTAAATTAAATATTATTAAACATGTTAATGTTATTTCATCTTTTTTCAATGAAACTTTTTATAATCATATATATTTATTTTACATATTAGTCGGAAAATTTTAATATTTTATACACATCAATTGGTATAGTAACGAATGATACTATCCAAATTAATTTTCTAGATTGATTATCTTCATGTTTTTTATAATTTTTCATTGAATTCAATTTATTTAATATATTTAATTATGATAGGATAGAATTTTGAATTCTTTCCTTATTAATGTAGTATATATGTGTTCATCTTTCCAATAGGTGATGGGTGGTCCTAAATTTATATATGCCACTAAATCATTTTTCTATGAATTATATCTCATTTTATGATATTTAAGGGATGATTGAGTGAACCTAATCCTGTATTGGACTTTGTCTACAGGTGTTAATGTTATTGGGATTTGAATCCAATCCGTTTTGGGAAACATCCTACTATGTTTTATGGAAATGAGGAGTGAACCCAGTCCACTATGATAATCAATATGAAATGTAGAAATTGTATTGTTAGTGATAATTGACATGTGACATGATTTTCTATTCTTATTCATGTGTCACATTCTTATTCCATATCTCTATAGTGTAGAAAAACAAGTCTTATGATTTCATAGCTTAAGTTTATTGGATCTTGTTTACACACATCAAAACTAATTTTTTATGTTTCTGAATACATATGAAAAAAAATCATGATTTAGGATATATATTTAATTTTTTATGTTTTATATGATGTCTATACACCTAGATTACATTACCATATCTTCATGTTTATCTTTTTTCACTTGTTATCTTCCATTATTATCTCTATTATTTACACTTACAATGTATCTAAGTTCAACCTTATCTTATGTTTCTATTACCAAGGAAATTAAAATGAGTATTATGTGTAATTTTAAAAATGAGTATCATATATATGGATTACTTGTGGGATATGTATAAGACTATGTTTAAACTAATTTTGATTATGTATAAAATATATAAATAAAATAACCCAATTGATTCTAGATTGTTATATAATTTGACGTAATGTATATTCATGTAAAATGGTGTTATATATATGTATGTTTTTCATAGGTCATAATAGGTCCAACTCGTAGGGGTAATACATCATTGTCTAGGGATAATCTAGTTCCTAGAAAGTAGTTCTTTTAGCACTGAATATATACTAGGAGGACTGTAGTGTTTTTATAATTGTTCTATGTATAAAAATAAGATCATGGAATAATGTAATGGGTAACAAGGGTGGTAGAAAAATTATATAGAGAAATATTTTCATTATCCAACCATAGAGCTATCATTGTTGAGTCCCTAAAAGAACTACCATAAATAATTATTAGCATAACATAAGTTTATCTTGCAATTTATCTTGTTGTTATCCAATTTTTTATATTTGAATTTTTTTAATTCAAAATAAATTATGAAATGAAATATATAAAACATTAAAATAAAATTTTTTTATAGATATTTTAGTATTTCATGGAATTATTATTTTTTGTCTTATTTCAATCTATGTGATATAATTTTACATTAGATTATTTTTAATGGATTTGTGAAAAGGGAAAAGTAATTTATATTTAGGGTTGATAGCGTTCTATATGCATTGTAATTTCATTCCATGGGAGATAAATCATTAATGAAAACTCTAATAAATAAGTTGTATAAAGGATTTACATTCTTCAATACCTATAAGGAGACATGGTAGAAGAATAAAGTGGGTTATTAAGGATAAATTATATCAAAATAGAATGAAATTTATATGCCAAAAAAGAGGACCTAGATATATGGCTTAATAATATTGGAATAAATAGAGAGAAAAGGCTTGATATTTTAATGATAATTTACCACAATTATGAATTCAAAACATAAAGTCTCAATATAGAATACTAATATTATATATAAAGAAGATATGAGACAAATTCCTCCACCAGCTTTGTTGGAAAATATTGTATGTTCTAATCGTGAAGCAATATCATGACTTATATGATAATCATAAATTAGCAAAGGATAAAAGGTTAAAAACATCAACATTTATAATAGAGAGAAAACTAATAATTAAATAGAAATAGGATCCCATGAATGTAATTTTCAAGTAAATAGAAAATGTATTTTCAAAATAATATACTAGAAATTTTGAACCATGTGATAAAATGAATTTTCATGTCCACCATCATTGTAAATAACAATCAATTTTAAATATTGTTATGAATAATAATGGAACATGAATATAGTCTTAAATATGATATTTTAGAATCTATCTAAAGGTATCAGGAATCTCTTCGAAATGTTTTTAGATGAGAATAGTATATTTTATATGAAACTATCAGTACCCAAGCTGAGATTGATTTTTCTTAATTTAAGTCACTGAAATTAAAAAATCTATCTCTAGACATATATTTCAAATATATAATGACAAAATAATAATGTATATTATTTCAAAAACTTACATTAGAAATATAAGTATTGGTAATTTTGAAACTTTTTCAAAAGTAGATTTCAAAGAGAAAAATCATGGGAAATATGATTTTTGAAATGAAATTCAAAGGGTATCATAAAGAAATATCTTTCTATTGTATATAATAAATAGCATAGAAAAATATTTGTATTTATATATTATTATTATTCATATTAATATCATTTTATATATTTTTGTATATATTTCATTGATTTTGGGAAATCATGAGAAAATAAATGATATGTTATATAATATTATAAATAAACCCCTTTGGAAAAATGTATCAATTTCAATGTGAATATTTTATATGTAATAATAATTTTCATATGTATAAGATTTTTATTAAATTACATTTTAGAAAAACACCATTGTATATTCCAAACTATTTAAATAAAATTAATCATTTGGATAATGTTTTAAAACCAAAGAATGTGATAAAAAAGACTTAATCATTTAGTGAATGTGAAATTACAAATGGAAATAGTTTAATATACTTATTGAATTCTAACACTTTAGGAGAATTTGTATAAAAATAAATGAAGTGAGATTAAATTAATAAATGAAGTGAGTTTTCTGTTATAACTTCATTAAAAATTTTAAGAGTCCAATGAAATAAGAACCTGACTGTTATGAGATAAAGGGAGGGATGAAATTAATGACTAATGGTTTAATTGATAATGTAATTATAAATATGTTATAGAAAATTTTATGAAATAAAATGGAATATATCATGAACCAACAAAGGTTATCATCCATGGAACACCCAAAATGGCATGTGGTAAGGCTCGATACGTGTTACCAATCCCCAAGAGCTAGTGAAAATAATCAGGGAATCAATGTATGCACATATGGGAATTATTTCACCAAATAATATAATATAATAAGTAAAATATAAGCCTATTTAATCTTGAATGGACCTCGTATAAATTTTAACTTCATTCCAAATAGTAAATAGAAACAATATCTATGTAAAGACAAAGAGAGAGAAATGAAATTAAACATCCAAATCAACCTAGAAGGAATATAAAATACTAAAAAATATGACTACTATAATAAAAACTAAATTAGATTATACAAGATAAAAACCAAAAGAAATTTATCTATTATCTTATCTTGACCTCATAGTAACCACCCACCATCAATAATTTAACCTCTCTGTGAGCAAACGATCAAAAATTTGATCCTATAAAATAGACATAGTTCTACCGACATTGAAGGGAAAAAATAGGGTGCAATATTAAAATATAAAAGTACAATTTCAATAATGTGTCTATGAATTTAATTTTTGAAATAAACCCACACATTTTCGTTTTAAAATGGACTAATGAAAATAGAGATTTTATAATTTTGATAAAATAATCATTTCCTTTTTAAAAGCCAAATTTCAAAACCCATTTCAACCAATATTTTAAAACTCCCAATTAGAAATAAACCGTGAAACCTATATATGAAAATAATAACATTGAATAACTAAAGAATATGTTAATTATATAAATAAGTAATTAAATTAAATTTAGAACAAATAATGTAATGAGAAATTTCATAAAAACAAAGAACTAAATAAGAAATAAAGAAGAAATGAAGAAAAAAATGTAATAAGAGATAACTAATATGTAATTATGGGAAATTATTAAACATCCAATGGGACAAACATAGATGTATTAGGGTTAGAACTATCTGTAGGACTATCAATTCATTCCAAATATTACAACTAATCTTCAAACCCTCAACTAGCCTCACTAGTGGAACACCCTAATGGAATAGAATCATGATGTTCCCAAATGATCTAATCTAGATAATTGGTACATTGATTGTAAATGTCTTACATCCCTATCTTTGTTTCTAGGGATCCCCATGATGATAGTGACATTGGAATGTGATTTATCTGTATAATGTATTATATATATCATGTATCAACATAACCCAAGAACATATGATCATCCAACCTCCATAAAACATCCATGCGAAATATCTCCTCAAAAGCAACAACAATATCTTGACATAATTAGAAATGGGAAGGCTTCCAAATAGGCACACACATTATGAAAAAACATTCTATGGTACCAATAGAGACATTAAATTTTAAATGAGTGATTATTTTCAAATAAAAACACATTTAATCAAATAATAAATAAAATTAAATAAAAATGTAAAACTCTTTTTCCAAATTACCATGTGGGAATCTAGACTATGTTTTATAAATACAGTTTTATAACACCATGGAAAATAATTTTTAAAATCAAGAAAGAATCAAAGAACACAATATTTAAATAGGAGATCCTATAAAAATATAATATATATATACACACACACTTATATATGTATGACACAAATATATATATATATATATATATATATATATTTATCCATTCCTTTACACATATATAAACAATCATTGGATTCACCAAGGAAAGAAGTAGAGAATAATAATTCAAATCCCCTAACTGAATGTGAGAAATCACTATATAAGTGAACTAAAACCTAAAAATGGAATAATCTCAATAAATTCATTATCCAACTATAAAAAGAAAATTAAATAAAATCATTAAGGATATTTCACCCATAAAATCTCTCACATTCTAGGATAACACTTCTTTTGAGTTTTATTAATCACATTATATATATACACACTTTTAGCGAAAATATATAATCCATGAAAAGTACTTTTTAATCCAACCATTTTCCCCCAAATATTTCAAAATTTAATTATAATTTAATATTTTTTGGAATTAAATTAATTAGAAACTAAGAAAACCCAAACATCTCATGGTGTCCTATTGAATGAGAAGGAATAGAAACCCCAACATCAATTGATGTGTATAAGGGATGAAACACACGAATATGGAAGCAAAAATTAATGGAGAATAATTCATGAACTCTATCATTAACAGAGATAGGGAATAATGTTAAATCCTCACCCAATTGTATGACAAACATTATATAAAGTAAAGAGGTTGTGATGAAATAAACGAAGAACAAATAATAGTGGAGTTGTAAGGTTTACCCAGAAGGAAATAATGATAAATATTTTTTATAAATCTAAAAAATACAATGGAGATGAACATAGGTGAGACTAGGGTTCCCCTTTAAAATGATAGGGTGAAGGTAAGATAAAGAACCCCAACGTGTTTTAAAAATTAAATCTCCAAAATCCATAATTTTTATGAAGAACAAAAGGTCGTATAGTATGGCCACATGTTGGGACAAACTGTCCAATTGCTACTGGGCATATAGGGAGAGTTTTAAACGGAGTCTATGTAGTTAGAGTAGATATGTTCTAATCATAAAAATTTCCCTATCAATAATATATAGACTTTTTATAGTAAGTCTCACTATTAGTACTTATTTTTTCAACTATCTAGTAATAAATTTGACTCCAATATTTACAATTTCATGGAAACTATAATTGAAACACAAGGAAAAGTATATGGTCCACCAAATTAAAAAAATAATAAAGAAACAAAAGGACATGATGTGACAATTCCCATTACCACAACTCTTTTTACCACCATAAAATCAATATTCTGAAATGGAATTTCAATAAGGTCTCTCAATACAAAAATAAGTAATATCCAAAAAATAACTTTTAAAAAATAAAATCTACTATAAAAGGAATGACCCATAGCTCACAAGTAACAGACGAACACTACCAAATGGTTCAAATAAAGGATACCCAGTGTGGGTGTCCCTACTGTCTAAGGATTTCACTAACATGGTTGTTCAACAAAAAAAGGTACTCAATATATTTCAATAGAACAGTGAACAAAATCCAAACCAAAATAATCTAAATATATCTTCTAGTCGGGAGAAAAAAATCATAATTTCTACAACACATTTTTCTGTTTTAATGGGAACATGATATGAATCCACCCAAAATACAACCCATAGATCAATGAAAAAAATATCAGAAATAAAAATATATAAAAAATATACTAAAAATTATCTCATGAAGAATTATGAACTACTATTAGGATTCAAAAGATGATAATGTATTCTTATTCATCTTCTACCAAGATATCAACCCAAATAATTCCTAAACGTATCTCCTTTGACCACAATTAGGATAGATCTCCAGGGTACTTGTGTAAGAGTGATTTTAATTCTTTAATCCCTAAATAAGGTCATCCCAAATAAATGGATTCTCAAACTATGTTTAAGATGATGATTTATCATGAATAAATTATCCCCTTCTGCGTTAGTAAATACAACCATTATTGAAAAATGATTAAACTCATTGAAATTTTCAACATATTTTTTTCATTATAAATTGAACCTTCTAAAAACCCATGAGCTCTACTATTATCTTCTCTATCACTTCCTTGAGAAAAACCATCTGAATAAATGATGTCTTGGAGAATTATCATGTCTTCCCACCAAGACATGAGGTTGAAACGATAAACTTCCATTAATATTAACACAATCTATTAAGGAATACCATAGTATATTTAACTATCAAATAATTTATAGATACTAGAGAATTGAAAATTAATTTAGAAATGATCATCCAATCCATATATTATAGAGGAAAAAAACAACATGAATGATTAAAAATAGATAGAAAGGGTCTAGCTCAACCACTTTTACTATGTGTCTGAGAAAATTTGACTACTATAAGAGCATCAACTGAACCCTTATAGAAATCTAACCTAGAAACACTCCAAGACATAGTTTCCTCAATTGAATATGTGAACTCTCTAGTAGGTATACTAAAAATAACATGAAATAAAAAACCTAATAAATAACAATACAAACATAAAATCACAATCTTCAATGAATAAAACTCAGATCAATGAAACAATCCAATGAGACAAATCAAAATATTAATTCAAAAAATCACCACATGAAAACAATAATAAGAAACTATTCAAATAATTACTTCCAAATCACTCACCCAAGTTGTTAAAAAAAATATTCATTTAAAAAAAATTTAAAATATATAAATCTTTTTAGCAACATCAAAATGTTTTATTTAAATTAAAATTTTCATTATAATTCTCATTATCAATTTTCAAATCCCAATCCATTTTATCTATAAATAATATTTTTATTACATTAATCACACATAAACCTGACTGATATCATTAAATAACACCCAATATCATCCCAAGAGGGATGATGGTTTATGATTTAATTTCCCTCATGGTTATGTTGTGCCCGCTCCATTCATGAAACCCAAACTAGAATTTATTCTGAACAATTCCCTTGGGATCCACATAGTTTTATAGGTTGTGTGTTCTTAATAGGTGATATTAATTAAAATTCACATTTTTTCAGAAAAATAATAAGAATATATTGAAATAAAATCTTTACAATCATCAACATAATCCAAAATACACTACAATCCACATTCCAATATTTAAACCCAACATCCTATGGAAGCTCAGGGTTTAAGATGAGTTAAATTTTTCTAGATTATTCCTTCACCTATATATTGATACCTGAGACCCCAATATCCATCTACCAAAAACATGAAAACAACAAAGGGCTATTTACTTTTATTTTTTCAAAAACAAACTTGGGTTATCCACCCACCAGAAATCTGAGTTGGCCTATAGAAAGGCTTGAGGGTCAATCTTCATCCCACAGGACTGGTGAAAACATACACGGTTTTAAAGTATTATCAAATGGAAATTATTTCACCCTAGTAATAAAATATAATATGAACATAACAAACCACAGAAATATTTCATAACCCATTTATACATTGGAACTACATACCAAATAATAAACAAAAAAAATCCAAGGCATGCCAAACAATTCTTAATCAGATTAAATATCTAGATCATATAAGAATAAATTTTAAAAATCTAATTATGACATCTAATAAAAATAAATGCAAAATTGTTGATAGAAATATAAAATAAAATAAAAATGAACATAGATCCATGTGATCCCTCATAGTCAACACAAACTATTAATAATATGACCTCTCTATAAGCTTCCCATAATAATACAAATCTTACTAAACAAAATTATATCTATTATAATTAAGCAGCACAAGTAGGTTATGCACATAAAAAATCATAGAATAATTTATCCAGTAATTCTAATAATTTGGTTTCCCAAAGAAACTCACGCATTCATGATTGGAAATATTGTATTGAAATATAGTATTGATCATTTTATAGAGAAAACAAATTTCCATCTCAAAAATATGTTTCAAAAGAAATTTAAAATACTCATTAAAAATATAATTTATAAATCCAGCCTTAAACCCATAAGAAAAAATAAGACCAGTGAATAACCAATGGAAATGTTAAAAAGATAAACAAAAATCCTAGGAAGCTGAAAAAAGAATGTAAGAAAAGGGGCATGTCCTAACAAATCACCACTAAACAATAATAAAACTAGAACTAATGTATAGTACACAATAAAAAATAAATATTATAGAATAATCAGTAATCCCTAAATATCCATGGAGGATAAACTAGATATACATGGGATAGAACTATCTTCTATCCGATCGATGAAATCCTAAGTATATAACCTACCAACTTATACTAAACTACCCTCATTGATGTCACACTCCAATGTAATATGATCTTGTTATACCAATATAATATAATCTATAAAATATTAAAAGATTTTGTAACCATCTCCCCTCCCTCTCAAAGACACATAAGTGTCCCATGATGATAGTAATTCTATGAAGCATGGTAGTGTTCATATATAACAGATGAACCTTGAATCAAAATAATCCTAGAAAATATGCTCAACTAACATCCAACTATTTATCTTGTTAAATCCCTCCTCACTATAAAGAAAAACATTTTCACATAACTGGAAAAGATATGGATTCCATAGAGGTGAACACATAATAAAAAAGACATCCCATTGTACCATCCTGGCTATCACATTTAAAACTAGCAATAATTTTCTTTTAACATCTCCTTTCATTCAATACCAATCAAAATTATAATACAAAAATAAAAATCCATTCCCAAAATTCCCAAAAGGATTCTAGACAATGTTTTATAAATATTCTATTAAAATGTAATTGCGAATAATTTTAGAAACTAATAAAGAAGAACCCAAACATTAAATATGAGATCATATTAAACTCTTATGTATATATAATGACACAAACATGTATTTGAAATAATCATATACATATATACATATAACCATTTTCATACACATATATTTACTTTTATTGGATTAACCCGGTTTAAAATCAAGGAAACATATTTCATGGAACCCAACTAAAAGTGATAATTCCAAATATAAGTAAACTATAACCAAAGAAATGTTATAATCTGAATCAATGAATCATCAAACCTCAAGAACCATATCACATAAAATAATTGTGTATAATGCATCATTTAAAATCAACCAAAATTGTTCAAAATACCCCCTAGGAATTTTAATAGCCACACGGTATACATATACTTTTACCAAAGAGGCATAATCCATTGAAACTTAATTTCAATTCAACCCACATCACCTAAACATTTAAATATAAATTTATACTTTCAACATCATGAAGAATTTATTTAAAAGGATACTATGAACAAAAAATGCTCTTGTGGTGTTCTATGGAATGAAAATGAATGAAAATTTATACCTAAAACATGAAAAAATGTGATGAAATTTTTTTAATATTGAATGAAAAAATACCAATGAATAATCTACACAACATAACATCATAACACATAAAGAATAGGGTCACACCATCACCCTAGGGTTTGAAAAAATTGATACCTTATCAATTGGAATAGATAAAACCATGGATGATATAGTGACCCTACTTTTTATTATGTGACTACTATATCATTGCGTATATAAACAATATTATAGATATAAATTCAATGATTTAATGTTTTTGTGTATGTGTAAAAAAAATATGGTCCATTAATTATACATAATAATACACAAAAATTTATTAAAATATATCTTCTTTAACCTAATAAAATATTTCATTGTCCTTAGTACAAGTAATCACCTGAGGATATACATCTCAAATGTTTTGTGAAAATCTTATTAAGAAGAGGAATAAGTGAAAAGAATCAATAAAACATGTTTTAGTATAATCATCATCATCATTTCTTAATCATTTGATCATCATCATAATCATGATGAAATTATTTGATAAAGGGACGGAATGTTCCGTATACCAAAAAAGGAAACATTGTGTCATAGTTTCCAAATATCACTCATAGGTGTGAAGAAATCTAGCATCATGTCCATGAATAAAATATGTGCATAAATCAAAACATCCTAATTTTGAAAAAATATTGCATCATGTTCATTCATAATACACATAATCCCATGAGATACATCATAATAACCAATTAATTTTAGAGATATATAATCCAAATCCCACCCATTACATCATAATATTTACATATTCATTCAGCCCACATAGATTGTATAACTATCATAGTCATGAAATAACCCACGGAATGGAAGGGGTTTAATAATTAGTATTTCATAAAGAATAATTTAATAAATAATTTTCTCGTTCCCAAATGAATAATGAAAAACATATTTTTGATAAACAACATCATTCTTGTATTAGGTTGATATAATTCAACATGAGTAAATGATGTGTTTCGGAATGAGATTTAATTTTGGAGGCATTTTTATTTGTCTTGTAATTCAATGTTATAGCATGTATATTCCTGAAAAAAGTTAATAATATTGAATGTATATTTAAGAAACAATATTGTAATATACATACTAAAAAACAGTGTAAAAGAGGGATAATCTACAGAAAGGGAGTTCGGTTCCAGAATTCTATTACATTAAACCCAAATTTATTTTGTCTATTTTCCCCCTAATGAATAAAAAATGTATATTTATTAAATATTAATTCAGAAAATAATTTGTACATTTTTACCACTATTTATCAATAATTATCATTTTATTATTTTTTTGTAATTTACAAGATTAAAGGGAAGTTATTTTGATATCGTGTTTTCATTGAAAATTTCTAGTTTCTATTTGATTTAAATATTTTTGTGAAGGAAATTTATACAAAATTATAATAAATTATTGAATACTAAATTAAAAATATTTATACATTTTTATATAGTAAATAATTTATTTTAACATTGGTTTCATGATAATGAATGGATTGGAAACATTTTCATTGGTGATCAAAAAACTATAGATGGGACATTATGAAAAGAGTGGAAAGGGAAAGTTTGAAATTTATATATGTGATAAATATGATAATTACATAAGTTTAACATCATTAATATAATGTTAAGGGTCATGAGTTGTAGGATTTTGGAGTTTGTTTACTCTATAAATTCTATAGGTATAAGGGGCTTGAGTTGGAGGATTTCAAAAACTAATTTTCTTTTGAAAGTATGGGAGGATTGGTTTTTATAAAAACCCAATCCTTTTAAAATTTAATTAAATGATTTAAAGTATAAATTAACTTAAAATTACAAGGCAAGGATCATACAGTCTAGTGTCTTAGAGGACTATCTATGTAAAACTGAAAATAGGGGAAAAAATAAAAAATTTATTTATATAATATTTATAAATATATCTTTACTTCAATTTTTCTCATACATCCACATAGGAGAACCTTTTGATAACATGAACAAAGGGATGAGATAAAAATCCAAATATGGTAATAAACATAAGAAAAAGCTTAGCACACAGGATAAAAGTCATAACATAATGATATAAAAATGTATGGAATAAAAGGAATAATATCATATAGAAAATGGGATAAAATGATAATTGAATCATAGAAATGTGGTCACAGAATAAAACATGAATTTAGCAAGAATTGTGGATCGTTTCCCATAGAGGAGCATGAGTCAAGGTTATCCACCAAGACCATTGCACATGGCATCACGAGTCAAGGATGACCACCAAGATTGTTTCATATGATGTGTAACGAGACTAAACCATACACAATGAATTTTTGACATATCAGGGAATAACCATCATACAATTTTCCATATTACAATTTCCTTATAAAGAATCATATGTAATGAATGACATAAAAATTATGGTTAACCATAGAAAGTGACGAGTATCATAATCATGTCATAATGAATGATAAATGGTTGTAGCATAAAAGTGTCCATGAAATAAAGGAATTAAATCACACATGGTCAATAATAAGAGAGGCTAGGAAGTAATCAGGATAATTTATGTCAAACTAAAGTGATAACATGTAAAGATAGTATTTAAGAAACATTACAATTAAAACATTTTAGTGCGGTTTAAAGAAAATAAAAAAAAGAGAATGTAAAGCTGATAAGTGAATAATCTTTAATATAAAACAAGAAGTGAAAAAAGACTATTTTAAAAAAAAAATTTATTTCAGAATAATAAATTTGGCTCAATATATTTTATAGAGTACTCTTTAAAATGGGTAAGAATTTCAGAAGTTCCCTTAAATCGGGCTGGCTTATCAGGAAACGTTGAGTAGGGAACCTTTTAAAAACATGAATATCCACGAAAAATTAGGAATATTGGATCTTCATACAATATTTTGGAACATATATTAAAAATTTATTGGATTTAAATAAGAATAAGAGATAATTACGTTTCGGTAAAAGGGGAAAAATAATTACCCATAAAATAATGGAGTTTCACATATAATCCCTTAACATAATTATGAAGGTGTTCTTAACATGATCTTAATTTCCAGTATATCATAATTAAATTAAATAATTAATACTTAAATAACCTATTATAAAATTAATTTATTTATTATAAGTTTATTAATTACATTTATGGCCTTTTTGATGAGTTGTAGTGTTCAATTTTATCGTTCGGGAGTACTCGTTTTCTTAGTTTTCATGATCAATATGCTTGTATAAGAGTATAGCAATTCATCTAAAATGGAAATATTTTCAAAGAAGTGTAACTATATTATATTAATGAACTAAAATAATATAAAATGGTTATATAATTTATTTCATTATATTGGATGATGAAAATTCATTAGATACAATTTTAATGATAATCACTTGGATTAATTTCACAATTTCTTTACCAAAATGAACTCATTTTGATTTATAAATTAATATCACGTATCCAAAATGATTCAATAATATTAAAAAATATATTATACATATATTATAATTTTGTTCAATCATATATATGGATTCATGACCAGCCTTGGATATGGTATAAAAAATTGAAAACCTGTCATCCTTGAATGCGATAAATTAACACATCTCGAACGGAATTTTCATTTTAGTATAAGAGGTTGGGGACATATAGATGATAATTAAATATTCCATTATCATTTTAAAATTACATTAATCTTATGTAAATTTATTTATTATATCATTTTGATGACGGTAGGTTTTTATAGAGAATGAAACCAAAGGAACTTGTAAAGGAAATTGAAATAAAATCGAAGAGGATTTGACATGTTGATTCCTTCCTTAGGAGAACCAACAGAGTTGATTGGTTAGACAATTTTATTAATAAAGAAAGATATTGGAAGTTGGATAGGGGATTGGAATGAAATATGATTATAATATTTACACGGTAAAATTTTTTGAGAACTTTCAAGAGTAGACGTGGTGAGGGGTGGTATTTATAGTGGCGGAGATGGGTGTTTTCTCATTATTTAATTCATTAGTTTATTATTGTTCTCAAGATAAGAAGTAGTTTTGATTTGAGAGCATGAAAACAGTAATTAGATCATGTGAGTTTGAACCAATTTTTCTTACATATGTAGAACATCATCCCTAACTCAATAAATCATGTATTTGGATAATATTGTAAATTATCGTATTCCATTATTCAAAAAAAATCATCTATTTCAGGAAAAATTTAAAATAAAATCACCCCAATTTTTTTGACATGCATAATTAAAAAATGAACTCCGTTTTATTAAAATAATTTTATAAATATGAGAAAATCAATATTTATTTAAAACTATACTTTACATGAAAAATACAGATTTTAAATTTATAACTAAATTTACAACAGCTATGAAAATTAACCAAGGTCATATAAAATAATATTATAATCATAATAAATTAAAAAATTAATTTATAAATAAATTTTATAAAATAAATTTTATTTTAAATTATTAAATTTATTATAAAATTATAATTAATTATTTTTGACTTATAAAAATACATATACTTAACTAATACTTTTTAAAACATTTATTTACTTATATTATGATATAATTACATAATATATTCACTTATAAGATAGAAAAAATTTACTAATAATTAAATAAGTGAGGTTACTATTCCATTGCCCAGTATACTATTTATAAATTTCACATCACTGTTCTAAAGGGCAAGTTACTATTCCTTTAATATAGGTTCCTTAACTTCTAGAAATATTTTTTACTTAACTTATTATTCATTTATATGGTATATATTTTGTTATATAAGTAATATTGTGTGATTATAGTATAAGAAAGAACTATTAGAAGGGAATTACAGTGATAAAACATTGGTTCATTACATTCTCCCCTCCCCCCTATGAAATTTCTCCCTCAAAATTTCATTTAACATACTAATATTAAAATTGGTGTGGGTACTTTTCCTTCATTAATTCCTCCAGTTACCATGCTTCTTCTTTGTACATAGGGTTCGACCATAGTACATTGACCAGGTGAGTAGTCTTTTTATGGAGAACATTGTCTCTATGATCCAAGATCTTCACCGAATACTCCTTTTAAGAAAGATCATTGTCCAACTATACCACCAATAGAGATAGTACATGTGACAGATCCAGGGTGTACTTCCATAATAGGGATACAATGAATACATCATGTAGTTTATAAAAGGTTGGTGTAATTTCTAGTAGATATTCCTTTACTCTGACATGATCAAGAATCTCAAAGGGGACGATGTACCTGGGGCCTAAATTTTCTTTCTTCTTAAATTTCATGAACTTCATTCTCAGAGATATGTGGATGAATAACATGTCTCCGACTTTAAACACAAGCTCTCTTCGATGATGATCTTCAAAAATATTTTTTCAAATTTTGGATTCTGTTATGTGTTGCAGAATGGTTTTCACCTTTTCCACCATTTCTTCAACCATTTCAGGTCCTAGAATCATACGCTCACCGACAACATCTATGCCATTGTTCTTCACATTTTCCCATAAAGGGATTCATGTGGTGCATTCAGGAAGCTTGAGTTGAAACTATTTTTATATGAGAACTCAACTAGAGGTAGATGTTGGTCCCATCATCCTTTGAAATCCATAGAACATGCTCTCATATTTTCTTCTAGTTTCTAACTATTCTGTTTAGATTGGACATTAGTTTGGGAATGCTAGACCATACAAAAGTTTAGTTATGTTCTTAGAGAATGTTGGATACTTTTAAAGAACATCGATGTAAATATTAGTTCTCGATCAGATACAATTGAAAGTGGTACTCCATGCAACCATAAAAACTCATTGATATATATACATGCATGATGATCCAATGAGAATTCAACTCAAATTTGGATAAAGTGATATATCTTTGTAAGATGATCCACAATTACCCATATAGTATTGTTTCCTCTAGATTTCATTGGAAGTCTAGTGAAAAAGTTCATGGTAATGTTCTCTGACTTTCATGTTGATATGGGTAGTGTTTGCATCATCCATATATAATTTATTCTTTCAACCTTCACTTTTGGACATACCATGAAATTTTCAGTATATCCAAAAAATATCCTTCTTCTTAATGACCCACCAATAGTTCTCTCAATGATCATGATACATCTTCCTTCTCCCTGGGTGAATAGATATAGTTGAGCTATGTGTGTCATTTAGAAGCTCTGTATTTATCTATGGATCAGATGGTATGCATAATCCCGACCCAAATCATAAAACATCATCCTCCTTGATCTTGAACTCAAAGGATTTCCAATTTTTGATAGCCTCCACCGTTTCCTAAATTTACACATCATTTCGTTGAGCATCATGTATTTTCTCAAAGAGGGGTGGTTGAGTAATCATTTATCAAAGGATTGATGATTTTACCTCCTTAAAAATTTCAATTACCATTCATTAAAATATTAAGAATATTAGATCCTTTAAAATTCTCATAATTGATAAAGATGCATGATCATTTATTCATAGACTATCATATACCTTATATGTTTTACCATTTTGGTCCTGGATTGAGTAGTAATAATCATTAATGAGATCCAACCATCTGTGTTGGAACATATTAAGATCCTTTGATGGGAATATATATTTGAGACTCTTGTGATCAGTATATATCTCACACTTATCCCCATAGAGATAATGTTTCTTGATTCTCAATGAAAAGATCACATCTGTCAACTCTAGATCATGTGTGTGATAGTTTTTCTCATATATTTTCAAATTCCTTCAGGAATAGCATATCAGTTTATTATTTTTCATTAGTACACAGTCTCATACCTTTTTTAAATCATTTATGTACACCACAAAGGGTTCACTACTTGTCAGGTGTGTGAGTACTGGCATAGTGATAATCACCTTTTGAGCTCCTTGGTTCTTTCGGTACATTCTTGAGTATAGAAAAATGTTACCCCCTTCCATGTCATATTGGTTATTGGGTATGATAATCGTGAAAATTTCTTCACAAATCCTTGGTAATAACCATATAGACCATGGAAGCTATGGATCTTCATTATTGATGTTTTCTTGGTCCACTCTTCAATTACTTAGTCTTGGAAGGGTCCACAAATATCCCTTTACTGGTGATAACATGCCTCAAGAATGATAATTCCTCTAAATCGAACTAACATTTACTATACTTTTCTTATAGATTCTCCCTTCAGAAAGCCTTTGGTATAGTATTCAATTGATCCTAGTGTTCCTCATACTTGGAGTAAATCAAAATATCATCAATAACAAATACCCCAAATTTGTGTAGGTGATCCTTAAAGAATTTATTCATTAAATCCTTGAAAGTTTTTGGAGCCTCAGAGACTCCAAAGCGCATCACTATGAAATCATAGTGTCTATAACTCCTTCGAAATTCAGTCTTAGGAATATCTTACTTCCACGCCATTAATTAGTGATATATCGAATGAATCTGTTCCTTAGAGAAATAATTCTCATCACATGGCTGATCAAACAAGTAATGTATTTGTGGATATGGATACTTGTTATTTATCATGATTTTTTATGTTCATGATAATCGATGTAGAGGTGAATTGATCCATACTTATTCCTGACAAGAAGGACTGGTGCACCCCATGGTGAACCACTTTGGTGTATAAAATCCTTGTCTAGATTCTCCAATAACGGTATTTTTAGGTCCTCCAACTCAACTATGGTCATTCTATATGGTGTCTTTGATATAGGTAGAGATAAAGTAATAATTTCAATTGATAAATAAACTCCTAAATCAGGTGGAAGACCAGAAAACTCTTGGGGGAATACATTAGTGTATTTCTTCATGATGGGAATGTCTTTGAACATGAATTTCTCCTTTGTCTCAGTCATTTGAGCTAGATATGATTTATCATAAAAAAATATATACAATTGTTAAAATGATTCTAAAGGAAATTCATCATCCTCCATACACATATATAGAATTGGAGGATGATTTAGGTTTTGAAGAGTGATCTCCCTTTACTAACCATTGATTTTGGATTTATTTAATGAAAACCAATCCATTCGCAAAATAGTGTGTAAGTCCACTAATGTATGACAAGATTTTTTAGGGGTTCAGTCCACATACATTAACTAGGGAGGAGTTATATACATTAGATGCAATAATTTTCCCATTATATGTTCTCATAGATAACTGAAACATTGTATTTTAATGTTGTTTTTTAATAGTTATACTAAACATGAATAATGTGAAAGAATTAAGAGATCTAAAATCAAATAGTACATTCACTATTATTGGATGAATAAATAGAATACCTTTACCCACATAATATTTCGGCTCCACCTCGAGAGTAGGGATAGAATAGTCCCTTCCTTTTTTTACTTATAGGTTGTTTTTTTTAAACTCTTCTCTTTGAGTAATTATTATCACAATTCAAAAGTTCCCTTCAGTTGAAACACTTCACTATAGACTGAGAGTTTATCTAAACCTTTATTTATTCTTCCAAATTAGTGGAATTCATCATATCTATTTAGTAATTCTTATCTAGATGTTCTATTCTTCCTTATTTGTTGAAATTCTTGGTTCCCTATAGATATTTCACAAGACTCTTCTTCAGACAATTTTGACATGTGGGATGTTCGATCATACATCCATCATGGGATCTCTTTTCTAAACCAATCATATTAGAATTTATTTTCTTATTTTTTTCACCTATCCCACAATACAATTGAGAGTATTTGATATCCATTTCAACCTTGAGGGAATATTGTACAATTTCTTTATAACTATCGATGTCTCAAATCACTAATGTTTTTCACAGACATAGATTTAGTCTAATAAAAAATCAATCCACCTTGTTGTTGGTTTTCATGAAAAATAGATAGGCGTATCTTACAAGCTTTGTAAATATTGATTCATATGCCCTGATAAACTCATCTTCCTTATCCATAAGTCCACGAAACTCCCTTTCCATCTTGATATGGGGGGTTTATGGGAACTATTTATTGAAAAAAATTTCTTCAATTACTCATAATCCATGGAATCAATTTTTTCATCAGAATTCATATTTTTTTTATTAGTTTCCACCACCGATCAGCTTCCCCATCAAAACGAATGACTTCCAACACAACTTTATCTTTTTCTAAGAACTTAAGGATAGAGAATATTATTTCAATGGAGTTAAACCACTATTCTCTGAGGAGGGGATCATATTATACATTATACATTAGAGGCATTTTCCATATGAAGGATTTTACGGCAACATTATTTATCCAAGAATGAGGAGGTCATTCCACATGATTAAAGTTATTATTCATAACATGAGCCAGCTGAGAAAGTACTTCCATAATTTTTTAAGAACATGTTCCCATCATATTTGGCATATCCTTAGGGAAATCAGCACATTTCCTATAATTTTTATTGTTATAACATGTTCATATATTTCATTCCATTAGCTATGAAAAATATATTACTATTAATGGGATTGAATTCATATCTAATAAGTGAAAAACAAAACTTTAAATATAAAATCACAAACTCTTAAAGGAAAAGTACATCCTAAATTGTGATTCTGTGGGATTCAATATAGGTTATCGATGATATTTTTCCTAAAATATATTCTTATGTGGGTTTTCCCTTAATAATGGTTCATAATTAGAATAGTAATGTACCAAATCTTATCCTCTAGGAGTGTCAAACTTGGAGTACAGTACCGCTTATTATGATAAAACAGGTTACCTCGAGTAAGGCCCAGAACACCTTGTTGGTGTTGATACTCCTATGTATATCTGTTCTAGAACCATTTTCACTTGAATTATCCATAAATGGATTTATTTTAATTATAAACCAGTCAATATATACATACTAAAATTTAGGGATGTTTTCTTATAATTAGTATAATCCATGTGGTTCATACTAAAGTTTTCTATTCTTAATCTCTAAAAATAACTATACATTCCTATGATACCAATTATATTGAGACATGACATTTACACATATCAATAAATGATTTCATTCATAAATAAACTTCAAATTACAAACCAAGGATCATAAATTCTAGTGTCTTGGAACACTAGGTATATATAACTGAATACATGGGACGAAATAAAAAAATTCATTAATTAATCTTCTAAATGAGATCAAGACATCCTTTTTCTCATACATTCCCATAGTATGACCTAGGTATAACATAAAAAATGGGATGAGTTAACAATACCACTAAGAGAATAATCATAAGAATAAATCTTAGCACATTGGTTAGAAGGCACAACATTTTTATATAAAAATCATGGAACATAATGAATCATAAAATATAAAACATGGGATCATATAATCATGGAATAGTAGTAATTTTAAAGCATTATAAAACATAAATTTATTAGGATTTGAGGATAATTTCATATATAGGATCATGAGTCAAGGTTAACCACGAAGACTGTTGGAAATGGAAGGACGAGTCATGGCTAACCACCAAGACCGCTGCACACGATGTTTTATGAGACTAATCTTTACCAAATGAAATAGATATATTTTTGAGTGACCCCGTCATAAAAATTTCATGAATATGTTTTCCACATAATTAATTATATGTAAGTAATCAAACATAAATATAAAAGTTACCCATAGAAAAATACAGCTATCGTAATCATTTCATACAACAAAATATTTGTTTTTATTAAGATAACACTTTTAAGGAAAAGTGTGAAACTAGAAAAGTATTCAAAGTTAGTGAAGCAACATAATACATCATAACTGAATCTATGATTTGCAATTTAATCCTTTTAGAGACCTTACCTCTAAGGATACTCTATTTATGGATGATAACCTGCTCATCCGGATCATCTTTGAGTTGGTTTTCAAAATTATAGACCATCTTGTCCCAGGTATGGATGAGCTCTTCTAAATTGATCGTTTTCCTGTTGAAACCATGTGCCAGTGTTCCAAGTTGTTCTTGAGTCCATTCGCGCTGCTCCTTGGAAATGTTTCCCTTAATGTGCCTCTCATTCAGCCTATCACACTCCTCTTGTCTAGTGATGACCTATAGACCCTTGTCCGTGAATTCATCGTTACCATCCATAATGACTTCCCACTCATCACATTCCATCAATTGCTTCACTCTATGGAGGATATTGGATTTTGAAAGTTCCATATCAGCATTCGTCAGGTAGATGACATATGATTCCCCTGTAGGGGGTTCTAGTTCCTTAGTAGAATTTGCCTCCACCTTCTTGGGAACCCTCGGAGGGAGCTTGGATTTGATTAAGGATATAGGAATGGGAGGGCTTGGAACGAAATAATAATCTTTTCTTCTTATCGGCCTCCGAGATTACTGAATCTGCCCCTCTGCATCGATGAGGGTGTTCTTCCCCTTCCTAAAACAGGATCTTACAAATTTATCCACAACTTCCTCTTCTTTGGACTCAACGAGGGAGTTTGAATTAGTATCTCTATCCTCTTGAGAAGCCTCCATCTCGTCCCCTTCCTCAACTGCATGATAATCATCATTCACCAACACAACAAATTGATTCTGTGATTGTAAAACTGTTTCTCTAGATTTCACCATATCAGCATAGGATGTCTTAGCCAGCAAGTTCTACTCAGGAAAATCTGAGCCTCTGGTCTGTAAAAAACAGTTCCCCATAAATTGGTTCTGATTATTAGTGTCCTCCCAAAGTGGACATTGAGGATGTCCACACATACTCGGGGTCATACAAGCATCAATTCACTCATCAATTTTATTGTTAGAAGCATAAGAGACCAGCTGGTTGGCCGAACAAGATTCCATGGGAGGGAACATCACCTCAACATATGTATAAGGAGAGTTAGTCAACTCATGAACCTCACTATCCAGCAAAACCTCCCCTAATCTTCTTGGAAAAATGTTGGCACCATAATCATGCCTTAAACGGGAAAATAATCAATGACCCTTGGCTCTGATACCTTAGTATTAGAACCCTTCCCAGCGGTTGAAGATAACCCCAGCTCCGAAACCAATTGAGCCTCCACAGGTAGACCTAACTCCAACAAACCAACCCTGCACACTTCCTCAACCCTACCTAAATCGACCACAACATGGGAAGTGTGTTCTTCATTAGGCTCTGTCCCAAATTGTTGTCTAGGTATAGAAACAATCCATTGTCGTTTCCTATAACCATGACGACAAGCTGAAATCATATGGCCTAACCGTTGAAAATTCATGCCAGATGCAAGAGAGGATTCAAAAATCACCAGCTGCTTCCATATGGATTCCTCTTTAACCAAAATCCAAATCCAATCCACTAGAGGCTTTGAAACATCTACTTCAATAAAAATTTTATGGGATATCGGGTGGAAAACAGCATCAGTTCTACTGTCAGAACACAAATACCGGGTTACCATATTCCTTAGCATATAAAGAATCGACGGATTTTGGAACGAAAAAGGAAAATCAGGAAAGCTTACCCATATGGCCATAGTAGGCACATCACGGTTCATGTTGAACTCGAAAGACCACCGAAGGATTTAGAAGAAGTATCTATTGAGGGTTTGTAGAGCACTGATCCACGTAGAGACTAGGTCATCCTCTAAAGAAAAACGGATAATCAAGTGCCTCCTATCAGGAATCCCACCAACCGCCCATTCTTGAAGACACTAAGACTCAGACATGAAATGATCAAAAGCGTCAATTGTAGGTTGAAAGTTCCTGAAGCGTGCGACGAGCATCAGCCTATGAATATCTAAATCTTTGGTGAATTCATTCGTCGAAATCGCCAGTTGCAGCGAGCCATTGAAGAGGTCAGGAACTTTAGGTCCAAGGGAAATCGCTGGAAAAGGAGGGAGGGCATCAGGGTTAGTGAATGGGGAAAATGGTTAGGTCCATGAAGAATAAGGACAAAGATGATCAGCATCCCCTCCCTCCACCATGGAGGGAGGGTCCGGAGCTGCAGTCATCCCTGATTAGGGCATCACCGCCGGAGTCGCTTCTTCGAGTTCCCCTCAATCATGTCATAATGAATCATAAATGGGCATCATATAAATGTGTCCATGTAATAAATGAATTAAATAACACATGGAAAATCATAAATTATAGTATGAATATATCATGATACTTTATTTCAAATTAAAGTTATAACATGTAAAAATATTATTTAAGAAACTTTAGAATTATCAAAAATTTGGGAGGTTTAATGAAACTTTTAAAGAGCATTTAAAGAAGAAAAGAGAATAAAATTTCTTATTAAACCAAGAGTTAACCAGGAATGTTTTCAAAAAAAGATATTTTAGCATTATTATTGTGTGTAAAAAAATATTATATAGTAAACATTAAAATGGGTAAGAATTTGGGAAGTTCCCTTAATTCATGCTTGGTTATTGTGAAGAATTGATTAAGGAACCTTTTAAAAACATGTATATCCCTATATAAAGAGGATGATTAGATATTAAATAATTATTTTTGAACTTATAGAAAATATTTAGAAGATGTAAATAAGAATATAAAAAAATTCTTTTATGTAAAAAAGGAGAAATAATAACCCGAAGGAATAATGGTGGTTCGGGTAGAATCTGTTACCTTAAGTCTGATGGTGTTCTTCAATTGATCTTAATGTCCTATATTACAAAATAAATAAATAATTAATATTTATATAAAATATTATAAAAATAATTGATTTATTATAACCTTATTAATTTCATTTATGGCATTTTTTGAGTTATATTGTTCAATTTTATCATTTTGGTTTGCTCGTCTTCATAGTTTTCATGATCAGTACGCTTGTATAAGAGTAGGGAATTCATATAAATGTGAATGCTTTTCTAGAAGTATAATCATATTATATTAATTAACATAAATAATATAAAATGTCTACATAAATAATTTTATTATATAGGATTAGGACAAATCATTATATAAAATATTATTGATAATCACTTGGATTAATTTGGTTTTTCTTCGATCACAATGAACACATTTTATTTTATAAATTAATATCATGTATAAAAAAATGAATTTAGAACATTACATAATATATGATAAATATATTTTAATATAGTTCAACCATAATAATTGTTTTATAACTAGACATTAGTATTTTAATAGAAATTGAAACCCCATTGTCCTTGAATGCAATAAATTAACACATATCAAATGACATTTTCATTTTAGTATAAGAGGAGGGGGGAAAGGGAGATGATGACAGAATATTCTATTAGTATAGGAAAATTATAGTAAATTTTGGTTAATGGAGTTATCATATAATTTTTATGAGGGGAGTTTAGTTTATATAAATAAAATAAAAGAACATATAAAAGAAATTAATAGAAAATTGAAGAAGGGTTTACCCATTGATTCCTTCCTCTTAAGAATGGACTTAGAGGATTGGTTTTTTCCTTTTATTAACAAAAAATCACACAGATGTGGTAGAGGGTATTGAATAAATATTTTATCATAATTTTTTAAGGAACAATGATTTATAGGTATGAGGAGAATAATTGGCGGGAGGTGGTATTTATAGTGGAGACGAAGGGTGTTTTTTCATTATTTATTCATTAGTTTTTTATTATTATCAATATAAGAAATATTTTTGATTATTTCGACGAAAAATAGTTATTAGTTAATGTGTGTTCTGAAAATTAACTCTTACATCAGCAGAACATTATCCATGAATCAATAAATCAATTATTTGGATAATATTGTAAATTATCATATTTCACTATTCACAAATAATTCATGTATTTTAGAAAAAAAATTCACCATATCCATTTTTGGATGTTTAGAATATAAACATTAACTACATTTTATTAAGATAATTTTCAAAATATTCAAAATTTAATTCTTAATAAAAATCATAATTTACTTGAAAAAATAGATTTTATTATTATAACTGATTTTACAACACATTAAAAATTTAACTAAGGTCTCATTAAGCTATATTATAATAATAATAAATCAAAATTTTAATTTTTATATACATTTTATTAAAATAATTTTTATTTTAAATTATTTTATTAATCATAAATTTGTAATTAAATATTTATGAATTACAAAAATATAAACAGTTGACTAGTAATTTTTGAAAATATTTATTTCCTTATACCATGAAAACATTATATCATAATTCCACATATAAGATTTTAAAATTTAACTTACACGTTCATATGTGAGTTTACTATTTCATTGGTTGGTTTACAATTCATAACATTCAAATTACTATTCTTAAGGTTAAGTAACTATTCCTTTCTTATAAATTCCTTTACTTATAGAAATACCTTTTTAATCGCTTATTTAGAATTTATAAAGATTATATTATGTTATATAAGTAATATTATGTGATTAAACCACAATAAATAACTATAATAAGGTAATTTCAATGTTAAAACATTGGGTTGTCACAGTTTTTTAGTAGGAGAGGGATGGGTTATTAATACATGAGCAGACAGGTATTTTTAGAAAAAAAAATATTAAATGAAATATAATATCAAAGGTAAAACATCTAATAGTGAATTTTTATTTACATAAAAATAATATATTAATATATTATAATGTTTTTAAAAATCTAAACCAATGTAAAATTAAAATTAATTATGTTTTTAAAAAATATAGTCGAAAAAATTTCATTTATATTTTTAAGGAATCACTTTTGAACTTAGGTTTTGGAAAATTATTTTTAGGTTTGAAAATTAATTTTTATTGTATTTTATTGAATAGTTTATGAGATTTTATATTTTTCCTGAATCCTCATGTTCTATAAATCAATATTTCGTTATTACTTCATGAATGAGGTAATTTATGATGCACTGGTTATAAAAAACTATATTTTTACTATTCGTATAAAAATTAATGTATTTCTGAAAATTATAAAAATATAAACCTTTCATAATTTTGATTGTATGATATCAAAATTAGAATTAATTTCATAAAAATAATTTTATTACATATGTAATTTGTATTTTTAAAATAAAAATTATTATTTTTATAAAATGCTTTAAATTATATTTTATTAAAAATGTTCTAAAATGTTCATCGTGTTATTAAATCGTGATGTTAATTTTAATAAGTTATAATATTTATAATTAATTAAATTACTGATATAAATTATTTTTTTATATCACAATTTATTATTTTTAGGTTGAATTACTATCCCAAAGGTTATGTTACTATTTTTAATGGTTATGTTTTTATTCTCAATAATCATGTTATTATTACAATGGTCACATTTATATTCCAATGGTCACATTACCCAATATTAATACCTATTCATTCTTTCAATGAATATTAACTACAATTACACCTAATTTTATATATTTTTATTTTCTAAGATCTACATTGGTTTACAAATATTATGTTTCTTTTCTATAATTCTAGATGTAGGGGAGATAATTCTAACAGATTGGGGTGATCTAGTATTCCTATTTAATCTTTTTAATTATATAATTTTTTTTCCAAATATATTGAGTGATTTTTTCCTTAGTTTCATATCAATCTAATGTAATTATATTTACTAATTTGATATGTTTTTGTTATTATATTAATATTTTGTATATGTTTTATATTATATAATATTATACAAGACACATTAATTTTGGAAACAAATTTTACTAATAATGTTAGGGTCATTATAGAGGAAATAATAATGAATTATGAGGAGAGATTACCTTGATTGAAATAGTAATAAATGATTGAAGAATCCATAATATTCAAGAGAGAATAGGGGATGAATTTATAGGGATCCCTTTCAATTAGTTTGATAAAATGGTAGAGAAAATACCCATTTGGGGTTTTATTTTCATAAGGTAACAATTGAAATCCCAAATTTGTTTAAATAATAACAAGTTTAATGGTTCAGACACAAAATTGTCCAATATATTTACCTTATTCTAGACAAACCATGATTTATCTCCCTTACACCATTAATATTGGAGTAAGTTCCTACTACCATTTTATTGGAATAATATACAAGTAAACCACACCCCAAAAGACAGAATAGTTTAGTGGTCTTGGTATACTATATATAAACATGATTCTTGTTTTACAAATGAATAATCAAATTACAACATTGTCTTTTCTAGGACAATAAAAATATTCAAAATATTGCATCATTTAATATCATTTATAGTACACATTAGGGATTCCATTTCAAAGGAAATAAAACAAGGATGAGCTCCAATGATCAGTATGGTTGAAGTATAGAGGGGATAAAAAATGAATCAATGATAATAATCATTATGTAAAAGTAAATAACTGAACACTCATTCCATGAAATTAATAAACTGATATAAAGTGCATAAAAAATATGCCAAGATATATAGATAAACACACATACCATCTAAATTAACTTGATAAGGTGTAATAAATATAGAAAGGTATACAACTGAATACGATTCCATTTAATCAATAAACTGAGAATGAAATGCATCTATATATTTGTTATGTTGAAAATATTATGGATTATAATAACTGATTGAAATTAAAGGAAATGATTAATTAGTCAACACTGTGTTTTCTACAGACATGGTACCTTTATCTTCAACGTCCTTCAAAATATAGATGATGACAAACTTGTTGACGATCCCACAAAGTCAATCCAATAGAATCCTCCCATGAGACTATCGATTCCTCAAGGGACTATCTATAACCAGGCCCCACCCGTGTCATACATGCCCAAATAATTCCTCAAGTATTTAATAATCGATTTAATTCATGAACAATTTGACTTATAAAATATCCATATTGAGTAAAAGATATGGATTTATCAATATTTCCCCATTTAAACAAATGAATTTAAAGTACACACTTCATTTATCAATTGAATAAATTTTAGAAAATAAAAATATACATGATAAATGATAATGATATTTTTGGGACATTTAATGTTAAATAATTAATGTAAATTAAATATTTCAAGGAAAATAGTAAATAAATAAAGGTAATGAATGTAAATACTATCCTTGGTTAAAGGAATAATAAACCATCTAGAGGAAGAAAAAATATGGTATCAATAGAAAATTTCCCAAGGGGAGTAAAACAAAGGGTTGTAGTAGTTGATAAATGAAAATACAATAAAAATATCATTTAAAAACATTCTTGAGGAAAATATCCTTTTCACTTTAAAAAACAATTAGAAAATAATTTTAATTTAAAATATATTTTAAAAACATTTTCTTTAAAAATTAATGTTTTAATCATACAAAGGATTCTTCAAGGAAATGAGGACTCGTAATTATGTACACTTCATACAAGGTAAAAAATAAAATTCCTTTTGTAAAGTAAAATGTTAAGAAGGTGTCTTTTTTGATAAAATACAAGATGATTCATTTATAAAAATCTTATAAAAAGGAAATGGTTCTTTAGAAAATAATTTTTTTAATGTTGAGAAACAATTTTTTCAAACCTTTTTATAAAATAGGGGTTTTAGAAGAAAAACGTTTCTCTGACTAAAGAGATAAATGAAGTTAGGTTTTCCTGAAACCATTTTCTATAACCTTTTAGATCCAAAGAGTTAAAATAATGGTACTATTACCTCAACACAGTCATGAGTAACCAAATGAGAATGAAATTAAAATGTTTATTAAAAATATACCAAATGATTACCTTCAATGGATATTCAAGTATAAATACTCCCAAATAAGATAAGATTACAAAGAAAACACTTGGAATGGCCATAACGTTGATATGAGAATTAATAAATGAATATATTTTGTGTAAACAAATAAATCAACATAAAATAATTTTAAATACAAAATTACATATTCAAAATTGATTACACACATGAACTTTGAATTTTATCGACATAAGTGATGTAATATTACCCAATGAAAAGGTAATAGGTTGTCAATTTATTTCCACTTAGTAACCTTTAACTGAAATCCCATTAAATTAAATAGTTCAGATTGAAAATTAAAATAAAAATAATATAACACAATTGATGGGATAATATATCAAAAGGGAATTTGATACACCACATAAAATGAAATGTTGTGATTATGATGTATGCCTCATGAAAGTAAAAGTGAGACAACAATCCCCTGATTTTCATTGTATTTCAGATAAACATCCATTCCCCTCATGTATAATGGTTTTAAACATATCACTAACTTATTACAAAACAATGATCATATTAATAATATAAAATATGATCTTCTTATAGTATCTTATTACCAATTTGTTAATAATCTTTCATTATTTTCACTATTTTTAAAGTAAATTGTCTAGTTTTTCATGTATGTTTGGACATGTTATTCTTTTCATCCTACATTGATAATGATTTCATAATATTATTTTAATATCATATATATTTAATATTAATGTAATTATTATAATCCATAATTTTTTTAGTGAGGATATGAAATACACTATTCATTGAGATCATAGGTCATATGTACACATGAAGGCTACTTCCATTTCATTGCCATAATAAAAAAATGAAATATAAATGATATTTATGTATCTGTATATTATATTTTTAGTATAATATCTAGGTAATATATTTCATGTAGGTTTATTGAAACTAACCATTATATATTCCTTGTATAGTGTGAATGATTCGCCTCACTTTGAGAAGGTGGTAGTCCAAATATCCACAAATGATATTACAATATTCATAGAAAATGGGGTGAATAAATGTATATGTTATATAAAGACTCAAATAAGAATAATAAAATTATATTATATATATATATGATATATAAACTATAAATCCATTGTTATTCCAACCTTGAAAGGCGTTAAATTTGAATAATGAGTGACATCAGTTCCTGAGGCGGTAGTCCACCGTATGACGGATTGATGATTTTGTAACCCATTTGATGGATTTGTGTGAAACTGTAGGTTGAAATATTAGTACAAAATAATCTTAGAGTTTTTAATATATCTAGGTTATTATATAATCATTATATACAAATTATTTAATGTTTCGAGAATGAAATAAGACAAAAGTGATTGTTGAAGAATGTTACCACCTATTTGGGTAAATCCTTTTAGTTTATTCCAAAATCCTTAATTGGATTGATATCTAGAAAAATTGAGGCTTCTAAGATGAGTTGATTGACTTTGTGAGAGTATTTTAATTGAGTTTTTGTGGGATAAATTTCTTGAGGGATGTGAATAAGTTGGAGGGGTGAGCGCTTATTTAAAGTGGAGGAGTGGCATTCTTGGGAAATTTTTGAAAAGTGAATTCCACCAACATTTTCCCCAAGTAATGTGGATAAAATAATTAAAAAAATTAAGTAATACATTAAATATTATCCAAATATGTCCATACAATGACTTTATTAGAATTTTATATGTTAATTGTGGCCATAAGTTAATGATTTAGTCCCTTGTTATGCAAATTTCCTCTTAATGGGTGTAATTAATTTTACTTACTTCTACTAATTGTTTTGGTAAAAAACTAATATTACCTTATTATATATTATAAATTATTCTTATTATAAATATTGATTCAATTTTTTCAAATTCCACTAAGATAAGAAACATAAAATAATTTAAAATTTATCTCGTAGAAGGAATGAGAAATCATGTTTTTAATGTAATAATTATGAAAAGATTGTTTTGTTTTTTTAGAAAATATCACATTGAAATTTACTAAAATTACCTAAATTGGATTAATTTATGTAAAATTTATATAATGAATCACTAATAAAAATAAAAAATATAATTTACCCTTATAAACAAATTAGATGAAGAAGAAATTTCGAATTAAAATGAAGTATTTTTCTCTATTCATCAAAAATTGAAACATCTCATAAAAATACCAAAAAATCAGCCTAACCTAATTTTGATTTTTATATTTCAAAAATAATGTTTTTTCTTTTAAATTTCTAATATTTTCAGAATTTATATTTAAATCTGGTGTTCCATTAAAAGGTGTTAATAATTCCATTATAAGAATATACCGTTTTATACGTAAAATTGGTTTTTTTCACTTCTTATGTTGATAATATATATTAGATGAATTTAAAAAATTATTTATTCCATAAATAATATTTAAATTTCACTATCATAATTCTATAATAGAAATAAATTTAATTTATTTTATATAGAACAAATATTTGAGCATAAAAATAAAAACAAATCATTTATATTCAATCATTTTATATTTTCATCTCATATTAATTTTTAAACAATGACCTTTGTTTTATAGATCATATTTTTTAATAATTTATTTAATAATATTCATGAACATTAATTTAATATCTAATATTGGTCTTATTAATTAAAAATATTTTAATAAATTACTTTTGTTCAGTAAAACTCGATCTTGTGTGTAATGAAAACTATCGAAGAAACTTGTTGTTGTATACGATTTATGCTAACTAAATGTTGTGTGCATTGAACCATATAGAATATATTAATTTTTTAAGATAATAAATATATCAGAATATATGGATAGGTTATATTTAATACTACATTTTATGTTGTGTGTCATTCATGCTATCAAATAAAAGTTAATCTTTTCGAATTTTATGGGTGTTATATTCTCCACACATTAAATAAATTGTGTCCTTACAATTTAAACTCAATCATAGTAATATAGGGTTTTATATTTGAAATTTATCTTGTCCAAAAACACACATCATAAAATATTTTATAAAATAACCTCTTAATATGATAGAATGTGAAGTAAAAACATCACATGAAAAAAATATAAAACTATGTTTCAACATAAGATAAAAGTAGTCCAAAGTAAAAAATATGGACTTGGAGGAAAAGTGTAAATATTTTTTAGGGGTTATTGAGGTCATTGATCAAAAACAAACTAATGATCAATGGAAAGGTGAGGGAATAAAATCCATAAATAAAATGATAAATTAAAAGGTCATAGGTTAGAAAAAAATTAAGGTATTATGATATCATTTTATTCTAAAATAAATTTCAAAATGTTGAAGAATTAATTTATTACCCAATAAATTAAAAAATCTATTTACGTCATAGGTTTAAATTTCATAGGAATTATTCAATCCATAATTTATTACTTTTATCAATTTATAACTCATCCCTTAATCGATGAAATGGATATCCTATAATGAACCCCCACCCCTTTTAGGAACTAAAATTTTCTTTTAACAGATCATAAGTCCCATAAAATTATGATATGTCATTCCATTTCTCTCTAACTATTAATGAAAGACAATATGGTTAATACATTTTTCTCTAGACCTATAATGTAACACAATTTATTAATCATTGATATTTATTCATCAAATTTTTTAACTATAAATAATGACATATTATCCAATACCTTTAGTAGGTCAGTGATTGGTTTTAAACCCTTATCATCATTTGACCATGGTTTTATTGTCTAATGGACTTAACAGACATGATGGTTTTTCACCCATCGTACATTTTTTCTTTTCTAAAACCATATGAAAATAATTTCAAAAATAAATATTATGGACATCTTTGAAATTTAATCATGAAATATCATGTTCACTTTGGTTTTCAATACAACCCCAATTCACAAATAAATCATCCATTTATTTCCATATATGTATTCCCTTGGTCTAGATTTAATTCTTTAGAAGAGGGAATTTACTTCAGCAATTCCTAGTTTCCCCAAATTTAAGGAAATGATCCATAAATTGATCCTTTGTATAAGATTGATTTCGTTCCATCATATCCATCATTTCTCCTCAGAAATTATTTTTTATATGTCCTTATTTTCCACACATAAATAATTTCCCCATTCCATTAGGACAGATTCCTTGGGTTATCCATCAAAATTTCTTTTAAAATGGAAATTGAGACTTGTTTGGTCTATAGTATCTACCACTCAAACTCTTTTCAACCATTATCATTCTATTATTTGGAGTGTTCGAGAGTTGATTAAGGTAAATGTTGTTAATCATATATCAATAAAACTGATTAGTCATAGAGATGATATCATTGAATCCAATCAACACCTCATTTAGTTCCTTATTGTGACCACCTTGTACTTCATGTTAAATTTTGACATGATTCCATCAGGTTCCAGCTATTGCATAAAACTAGAAATCATATTGTGTGTAAAAATATTCATAATGAGAAAAGTGTGTGATTAATTATAGGATATCTTAATTATGACACCTTATTTTCAATATAATACACCGTAGGTTTAACCTAGATCATTAGTAGTCATTATCTATTGATATTATTTATAACAGTTTGTAAATAAAATGTGAATTATTCTAAGTGTATCATCAGAGACTGTCAAACTAGCTATTTAGTATGCCCATTATCATGTACTATGATATACTCAAGTTGTGCCCAATGGCCATTTTCAGAGTTGCTACCCCTAGGTACATCTATTCCAGAACCATGTCCACTTTTAGTATCTTGATAGATATGCATCTCTAGTAATACCACTTAATATCTCTCTAATATATGATTTAAGATGTTCTTCTATACTTATCTTCAAATTATACATTAGGGTTATGTTCTCAAATCAATGTTTTTCTATATCTAGTTCCCAAGGATTCTATTAATCCTTTTCTAATACCAAAAATAGAACCTCAACCCTAGTATGGCTAGAGTCTATGCCTACTAGCATTATATTGGAATTCAATACAATTAAACTTCATCCCAAATGACCAAATTGTTTAGTGGTCTTGGTAAACTAGATACATACATGAGTCTTATAATATAGATGAATATATAGATTTCAACATAATTTTTTTTAGGAAAATAACATTCTTCCATTTAGTGTACCCATACATATATTTATTAGTCAGCTTCAGGGAATCTTGGGGAAAGTAATTAAATTTATAGTGATCTCAAATAGTTTGTAAGGGTAAAACCTATGGGGAAAATAATGAAATAATGAGAATAATCATTATAGAATGGTAAATACTGAACACACATGCCACAAAATTAATAAACTAATAGAGAGTGCATAAATAGTATTGTATTGTAAATAGCTAAAAAACATGAAATCAAATATAACTAGAAAGGAATAATAAATATAGATTGAAAAATAACTAAAAACTATGACATTTAATCAATAAACTAAGAACAAAATCCATCCATAGATTTTTTTTCATAGTGAATATCTCATGGGTAATAACAATTGAATCAAAATGACTGAAATGCTTAATTATTTGATTCCATGTTTCCTAGGTACATGGTACCTTTACCATTAAGACCATTCATATGTTAGTTTATAACATATTGGTTGAAAACCCCACTAAGTCTAGCAAACTTATTCATCCCATGAGTCGACTAATGCATTAAGGGGCAATTGATAATCATTGCCAATCTCTATCATACATGTTAAATAATTCCTCATATATTGACTAATCTATTTAAATTCATGAACAATGTACCTTATGAAATATTTTTATTGAGTAATGTTTATAGATTTATCAATATTTCCCATGATTATAAAATATTTTTCATATACACACCATATCTAAAAATGTTCTACTGTTTTGGAAATGATCATATCTAAGTAAAATGATTTCGATATTTATGGTAAGTTTAATGTTCAATGATCAATGGAAATTTAATATTTCAATGGTAATAATAATGAATTAAACATATTGAATGTAAATACTATATTTGTTAAAAGGAATCACAAATCGTCTATAGAAATAATAAAAAAATTTAATACAACATATACATAGTAGATTAAAATGAATGGTTGATGTCATTGATGAATGATAATTCTATAAAAAGAACTTTTAATAAAATTATTTAGTAAAACATCCTTTTATTTTTTATAAACATTTTCAGAATCATTTTCTATGAAAATTAATTTTAGAAATATTTAATTTAAAATTTAACCTTTTAAATTTATGAAGTTATCATCAAGGAAATGAGGGTGTTCAATTCTGTACATACTGTACAAGGTAAAAAGAATATTCATTTTGTCAGGAAAAAGGTTAGAAAAGTTCCTTATTTGAAAGGTGATAGGAATATTCCTTAGAATAAATTTGTAAAAGATAAAATGGGTAGAAATTTATTTAATAAATACTCTTTTAATGGGTAAAAACATTTTTAAAACCATTACGAATATATGATTTTTTGATGAAAATATGTTCTCCAACTAAAGAGATAAATGATGTCGGGTTTTTTCGTGAAAACATGTTGTATACCAATGAGTTAAAAACTAATACTATAACATGATAAATGACATGAATAACCATATTATAATAATATGAAAGGGTATGTTCCAAAATTTTCAAATAATATTTTTCAACGGAAATTCATGTGTCAACAATCCCGAATAAGACAAGATGGAAAAGAAAACACTTGAAAAGACTATAACGTTGAAGTTGGAATCAACAAATGAAAACATTATGTGTATAAACAATAAAAACACTTAAAATAAGTGTAAATAGGGAAATATATAGTCAAAATTTAATAGAAATATGATCTTATAATATTTAATACAGCATAGAAATTAAAATTAGCCAATGAAATGTTATAAGGTTATGAAATTCTTTACAACATGGTAATTTTTATCTCAAATCCCATCAAATGAAATAATTCAGATTGAAACAAAAAATATCATTAATATAAAATAATTCCAGATATTATATATCAATAGGGATGTAGATACACCACATGATTATATAATTGGTGATTATGATGTACGTTTCACGGATGTAAAAGTGTGATAAAATACCTTACCTTACGTTTCAATTCATGTGACCATACATTAACCTCCTTTATAATGGTTTAAAACATGTCAATACATTATAATAGAACCATAAACACATTTATAATATAATATGTGATCTTTTAATAATATTGTTTTACCCATTTGATAGTGACCTTTAATTATTTTCACTATTTCGGGTCTTAATAACCTTGTTTTTTGAGAATGTTTTGACTTGTTATTTTTGTTTTTTAAAAATAGATCATTATTTCATCATTTAATGGATGTAAAAAAATTATTTTTATATAATATTATTAAATATATATGTATTTATAATTATCCATTAAATTTGGAGATAGGAAATGTAAAGCACCGTTCATGGAGACAGTAGGTTGTATGTACGCAGGAACGTTACTTCCATTTGATTTTCATGTTAAAATAATGAAATGTAAATCATTTTTATTTATATTAATATCATATTTATATATTAATATTCATGTAATATATTTCTCACAGTTTTATTAAAAAAATACTTTATACATTCCACGTATAGCATGAAGAAGTGACATCGCTTTTAGGAGGCGGTAGTCCACACGTCCACAGAAGATATTAACATATTCCCATACAAAAATAGAGTGTATAAAGGAATGTGTTATATAAAGAAAAATAGAAAAAAAATCAATTTTCAATACTATATATATCATATATAAACTATAAATAAATCATTATTATAACCTTTAAATGTGGTAAATGGATGAACAATAGACATCAGTTAGTGAGGTAGTAATCCACTGTATATGTGAATGATTCTTGTGTATCCCATTTTATGTATGTGTGTTAAAGTTAATATTGAATAAATAGCATAAAAACATATCATAATATTAAATATAATGTTTCAATTATATAATCATGATATAAAAATAATCAAATGAGTGGAGATTGAAATAAAATGAAAGTTGTTGTAGAAGAATGTTACCTCTTATTTGGGTAACTGCTTTTGTTTATACCAAAATAGTTCATTAGATTTCTATATTAATTGAGTTATTATTATAGGATTAAGTTATAGATATTTTTATATTATTTTTATAGATTTTTTGAGAGCCAAAGGTCTTTAGAGTTGTAAATAAGTCGGAGGGGTGAGTACCTTTTTATTGTAGAGGAGGAGTGGCATTCTTGTAACATTTTTTAAAAAGGAAAATCCACACACATTTATACAATGTAATGTTGATCCAATAATGATAATAATTATATAAAAAGTATTATAATATATAAATATGTCCATAAAATTTCCTTTGAAAAATTATCTAGTTCATTGTGTCCCTTAAATTTAGGGTTTAATCCCTTGTTAAGCTAATTTTCTTCTTAATCGCTGTAATTAATTTTAAATATTTTAATAATTTGTTTATGTAGAATCTTGATTTTACCTTATTATAAATTTTTAATTATTATGTTACAAAATATGGAATTCATTTTTCAAAATTCAAATCATATTGGTGGAAAAAATTATATTGAAATTAATCCCGCAAACAGAATGAGAAAGGGGTTTTTAAAGAAAAATGATCAAATGTTTCCATTTTTTATATCCAATTTCAATGTGAAATTATATATAATGACAAATATTGGATAATTGATATATATTTTATAAAATTATTCTATAAAAAATCATTTATATAATTTAAACTTATAAATAAATTAGACAAAAAATAAATTTTAAATTCTGATTGAGTATTTCTCACAATTCATCAAAAAAATGAAGCTTCTTAGAAAAATTCAAAAAATTAAGCCGAACCTAATTTTATTGTTTCAATTAATAAAATGAATTTTAATTTGTCTAATTAAATTTATAAAAGTCTGAAAATTCAAATTTAAAATAGTTGGTTCATTAAATGGCGGTTGATATGCCTTATTAAAATACATATTTTTTCTGTAAAATTGGGTTTGTTCTTAACATATGCCTATAAAATATATTGGATGAATATAAAAAATTTAAATTTAATATATATTATATAAATTTCATTATTATATTTCAATAATTGTAATTACTTTAATTTATATTTATAAAACACCTTTGTGAACCTAAAAAAAGATTTTCTTCTTATTCAATTGGTCTATATTTTTGTTTCTAATTAATTTTCAACCAATTAAATCATATTATGTTTTTATAAACAATATATTTTTATATGTTAGTCAATAATATTAATAACCTCTAATTTACCAGATATGTTAAGTCTTATTAAACCATGATATTATAATAATATATTGTAATTTGGTAAAACTCAGTCTTTCATGTAACGCAGTCTATTGAAGAATCTAAATGTTGTGTGCGAAGAGAGATAACATAGTGTTTCCTGTATTGAATGATATAATTTAATGAATCATCCCATAGGGACGGTTTTGTGACTACCCCCTAGCCCGCCTTTTAAAGGCCAGGGGATGACGACTAGCGTTGAAGGCATCAACCTGCAAGTGGGAGGAATTTTCCTAAGTACATATACACTCAACACATGCCCAACCACTTCCCAACACACTCAAATGGGAGAAAAAGTATACAAAAAGACTACTAAGTACAAAATAAAATTGAAAACAAGTGGTCCACAATACAAACCCAAGAAAAAGAACTTCAGCAGCAAAGTACAAAAAAGACCACAGATGGCCATCCATGAAAAACCCCACCTGATGTAAGAGTTGTGAAGCTAATAGAAACCGAAGTAGTATGTCATGTATGCCTGGTCTTACTAGGCCCCACATAGTACTAGGCCACTAATTCCACCATCAAAGCATCAATCTATCCTATCTCTCTAGGCTCCACTGGGTCCCGGTCCACCACGGTCTCTATCGAAGCGTCGATTTTCTGCACTGGACACGACACTTAGAGGAGTGGCCCATGAAGGGGTGAGTAACATGAAACTCTTTAGGGACCCCCCCCCCAAGGAAATACCACAAAAAAATCCTCAAACTGAAGCATGAATTACAAGACAACTCACACCAGGTATACTCTATGGTTGTGATAGTAGCATCATTAGTCATATCATCCAACTACTCGGTCATTGGGGAACCCCTATTCTATCTAGTGTAGTCGGCATTATGAGTCACATATAATGATTCCCTCTAACCTTGGACTGCTATGATACTCATCCTCGATGTGTTTCATGGTTATGTTGGGTCACATAGAGCCTCTCCCCACCATGGGTCTATTGGGTCATACAGAACCTCTTCTCACCATGGACGAACTAAGGTACTCCTCAAGTTGAGTATCATGGGCTTACCAGGCCCCAAAGAGCTACTCCCCATCATGGATCTACCAGGTCATACAAAGCTGCTTCCCACTAGGCTATCATTGAGCAGTCATTAGGTCTCAGCCAACTGTAGGGTTTCATATGTAAAACGCATGGGATAACCGCTCATCAAGCCATTCATCCCATCTCAATGTCTGTGGATGTCACCACAAAGCATTCCAAACGATCTGCCTCATAAAGATGGTCCCATTTTTGCAAATTATTCATCAATCAGATGCACGGTATTACAAATATGGGGTTTTTAGTAAATAGGGGTTTGGTTGCGATGGAGCCCGGTTTGACTCAGTCAGACCGACCCGACCACCCACTGAGGTCCCCACATACCCTAGTTTAATTTGACATACATGACATGACCTTTTTCGGGTTGGGGTTGGTCTGGTCTGGCCTCACCAATGGGCTAGGCCCAATAAGGCTCGCTGGACCTTGCCCGGTTTGGCCGAGGGTCAAGGCCCCCAGGTCGCCCGACAACCCGGTCTAATCGAGCCTGGCCTGAAGGGTGTAAATTCAGACAGTAGGCATTGGTTTGGCCTAATGGGTTCAGGTCCCGCCCATCTGCGTGGGACCGACCAGCCAGTCATAGCTCCATCACCCTGGGGGTGAACCGGTGGTACGCGGCCCGACCAGGACGCGGTAGCCGAGCTGCGTCCAAGTCCAGCAAGCCCCGCAGATGCATGGCCCCTCCAGCCATTTTGACTGACCATGGAACACACCACAAGGGTGGACTAGTCGTGGGGAACCTCACCTCCATATAGCGCCCACCTGGCACCACGACCCCAACCGCCCCGACCAGTTGGCCACAGCCACTTGCCTCCGCGACAAGGTGATGGGCATTCCATTGCCATTCAATGTGGCTGCCGAGGGACGACTACCTCTATGGTTGCCACTGTTTCGGTTGGTGTCTCCCCCATTATGTGGGTGGAGTAATCCATCCACTTCCACACCCGGGGTTCCGCACTGATGGCACCGTAAGCGGGCTACTGGAGTTACTACGATGGTCTATTTTCCGATCCATCTGTGCCTACAGGTCTCTCAGCTCTCTGCCATCTCTACCCATGCCCAAGAATCTAATTTTCTCAAATTTGAGAATGTGGACACCAAGAATGCATAAGATGAGGTGCTCGGGCCTTGTTTATGTCGGTACAGGCCCTCCGCATTAGAGGTTTAAATCAAAGGGGAGGGTCATGGATTATAGTTCAACCATTTTGTGTAGGGTTTAAATCTCAAATTATAATTCCCCAATAAAATTCACCGTCCTTCATAAAAACATGAATCATAGATCTATTTTTCATGGGTTAATCTGTTTACGTCGTTTCTAAAAAAATGAAGAGAAGGTAAGAACATTGAAATAAAAATCAAACCCCTACCTCTTTAACATTCTATACAGAAGCATTCATCCTCAAGAGTTCAAGGCATTGATGTCATCACTTCTAGATCTGTTCTTCAAGCATCATCAAAGTCGGTTAAGTCTCACTGGCATTCATCCTCATTCTTCATTGTAGAGTAATTTCCACTGGAGATTCGTGAGGGAGTCACCATGATTTAATTCTAAAGTCTCATATATGCCAAATAATTAAAGGAAATAGGTCGCAACGTTTTATTTGCGCTACGACATCACATCCTCACATTGTTTCACTTATGAAGCAACATCACTTTTATGCTCCAATTTTTTCATTTTTATGTTTCATGATACGATCCATTAATGATCATTATTAATACACCCAGTTTACGCTTCATCGTCGCACTATAGTGTCTCCATCCTCCGCTCAATGGATGAGAATGAATATAAAATTAATTTTTTTGTTATTTTTTTATTTTTCCTGAAAATTAAGAAGATAAAAAGTTTTATTCAGACCTTGCTGGCTGAAGTTAAGTCTGTTCAAAGATAATATTGGAGTTCTGGGATCAACGGTGTCCTCCGATTTTTTATCCGAGAACCGGTTCAAAAGATAGAAAAACCATCTCATTCTTTTACTGAACGTACTTTAAAAAATTTCAAAATTACATTTGTTGTTCTCTAAGGCTCAAAATCACATGCCTTCAGAGTGCATGGTCTCAAAAAAATATCATTAAACAAAAAAACATTATACGGAAATTCTAAGTCATTAAATTCTCCCATCCTTAAGGCTTTACATCCCCAAAATCCAAAAAAAACTAGACAAACAGATGGGGGTACTGAGCAAGAATTTCATCGTCTGGATCCTATGTGCTCTCATAAAGGCTCACATGCTACCACCAAACATGAACCATAGGAATTGACCATATTCATAGGAGTTTCTCCTATTGGTCCTCTATCTCCATGAGGAACTCTTAAACATCGCCCCATCGTCAATTTCTAGCTCGCCCCAGTCGATGACTTGTGATGGGTCATGCATTTACCTCCTCAACTACGACATGTGGAAAACATCATGCTCCCGGTGCATCTGTGGGGGAAGGTCTAGGCGGTATGACACCTCATCAAATCTTCTCAGGATCTGAAAGGTTCTAATTAACCTTGTAGATAGCTTGTTATCCTGGAAAATTCTTGGTAACCCTCGTCGGGGTGAGACCCGAAGGAAAACATGCTCTACCTCATCAAACTCCAAGGGTCTTCATCTCCTATTGGCATAAGACTTCTTTATGCTCTGTGTAGTCCTCATTTGCTCCTAAATGATATGAACCTTCTCAATGGTAGCCCATACCTACTCCAAACCCATGAGTGTCTACTCCCCAGGGTCTTTTCAGCATATGGGAGATCTGTAAGACCACTTGTACAAGGCCACAAAATATTTCATGCAAATAGTGTAGTGATAGTTGTTGTTGTACAAAAACTCCACTAGTGGCAGGTGGTACTACATTTATGACAAAAGTCCGGGATGTAATCATGTAGCATGTCTTCTAGGGTCTATATGGTCCCCTCTGTCTGACCATTCTTCTGAGCATGAAAAGCTATGCTCAAGCATAGTTGATTCCCAAATGACTCTTTTAATCCCTTCCATAATTGGGATGTATAGCATGACTCATACTCTAAGACGGTCATCAAATGAACCCTGTGGAGCTTCACTATCTCCTGAATCTAGAGGGTTCCCAGTACTTATACCATTCGCTGGTCCTAGATGGGTAGGGAGTGAGACGACTTGGGGGATCGGTCAACGATCACCCAAATAGAATATTGGCCTATGGACATACGTGTAAATACCCTCAGGAAGTCCATTGAGATACCATACCATTCGCACTCCAGTGCCTCGAGTGGATGGGCCAAGCCTTGTTGAACCTGATGCTCAGCCTTCACTTGCTGACAAGTGAGGCATCAAGAAACAAACTCGACCACTGCTTTCTTCATCCCTGAGCACCAGAATTGATGTCGCAGGTCCCCGTACATCTTCTCCACTATAGGATGTACCTCTAGAGGGGATGTATGAAACTCCCTCAACACCTCCTCCCAAATCATCACTTGTACTATGGTGTGTCCTTTGAAAAGAATGATGTACTCCACACCTATCGAAAATCCATTAGGAGCATGTTCTAAGGATATCTGAGCTCACCGGGACTCCCTGTCAACATCTACAAGTTATGCCTCACTAAATCACTATAAGATGGGGGAGTGATAGTCATAGAATAGAGGTAAGGTTCTACATCACTATCCACTATGGATACCTTCATCGTAGCTAGTTTCAATGTCACCTCACACAGCAGCTCTAAACCAGACCTCCTCCTCAGTGCATCTTCCACCACATTCCCTTTCACAGAAGTCTAGACTATCTCATTGGCATATTCCTAGGAGAACACCAACCATATATGATGTCTCAAGTTCATGATCATCTATGGGAAGATATACCTGAGACTCTTATGGTTATATTATATATAAACTGTTCACCTACAAAGTAGTGTCGCCACATATTCAGGGAAAATACCACTACTGCTTACTCTAGATCGTGGGTTATATAGTTCTTCTCATGTTGTATCAACTGTCATGAACCGTAGGTGATCACCACCCTCTCTTGAATCAACACACAACCCAGCCAGGTCCCTAATTCTTTATGGTAAACTACATACCCAACTCCCTCCTCTAGTAGTTTTAGGATTGCGGAACTTGTAAGTCTCTGCCTCATCTCCTGGAAAATAAGCTGGTATTTTTTCATCCACACTAAGGGTTTTCTCTTCTATGCCATGTCTGATAAGGGTTCTTCTACTCTGGATAAGTTGAGTATAAACCTCTGATGGTAACAATTCAACCCCAAGAAGCAATGCACCTCGGTGGCGCTCCTTAGTGGCTCCCAAGAAAGAGCTCCCTCTATCTTCTCTAGATCTACCGCAACTTCAGCCTCTGAGATGATATGTCCCAAAAAGTGGACTCCCAGATCTAGTACTAGCACATTTGATATTACCATAATGTTGATTCTCTAGGACTGTATCCACGACTATCCAAAGGTGTTTAGCGTGCTCCTTCTCTAATGTTGAGTACACCAAGATGTCATCAATGAAGACCATGATGAACTGGTCAAGGTAAGTCTAGAAGATCATATTAACGGGGCCCACGAACACTATTCGGGTGTTGTTCATGACTAATGGCATCAAAAGGAACTCATAGTGGTCGTATTAGAACCTGAAGATGTCTTAGGTATATCTATATCCCACAAAATAAGCAGGTGAAAGCCTGATCTGAGGTCTATCTTTGAGAACCACTCCACTCCCTTCAGCTGGTCGAAGAGATTGTTAAATCTCGGCAGTGGATACATGTTCTTCATAGTCACCAGGTTTTGGTGTAGAATGTAAACACACAACCTAAAGATCCTATCTTCTTTATTGGCAAAAAGAATTGGGTCTACCCTAGGGTGAAACACTAGGCCTTACGAACCCCTTCGTCTACAAGTCCTCTAGTTGTACCCTCAGCTTGAAATTCACCTTGGGAGCCATCCAATATGGAGTTGTGGATATCAGTGTTGTTGCAAGGTACCGGTCGATGAAAATTTCTACCTCCCTGTGAGGTGGTTGTCCCAGAACATAATTAGGAAAACATCCTCATACACATTCACTACTGTAGGGAAGCGTGGACTCCTCTCATCCACTGCACCGAGGGTGAGGCTAGACAACTAGTGGGTGATCAAATGCACCCTAATCTAAGATAGTTTGTCATGTACTCTAAGGGTTTCCTTCTATCCAATGAAATAAAACATTGTCCCATCTCCATAGACACACCGCAATGTACCCCTAAAAATTTTTATCTGAGCATGGACTATGGAGAGCCATTCCATACCCAAGATGATGTCGTAAGTCCTCGACACGACACTAGGATATCCAAGACAAATGTATCTCATCCTAGAGTAATCTCACATTTTCAGTACTAGTGTGTAGTCATTGAATCCCCTCCTGTTGGAGTATCTCTCTATAAGGATCAATGCAACGGATCCACCAAAATCTTCGAGCATGGAACGAGAGCCAGGGAAAAGAAGTAGTGACTAGAACCTATGTTTATAAAAACTCTAACTACTGTAGAGAAGACAATTATCATACCTCAGATCATCTCTTAAGTGTCGTGGTCATAAGCCTCTAATATATAGATCTGATCTCACCCCTATCTACCGACTCCCTGAGATTGGGGTGGAAAACTTGGGGTGGTGGTAGTAACAACTTAAATCATCACCCACCCCCTGCTCCTCATCCAGCTCCCCTTCCATGTCTACCGCCCTACGAACCTCCTCAATTGAACCGTTGTCGCTTCCTCGATGGCCTGTCGACCTTCTTCAGTTCATCTATATGGTGGTCCAGGATGTCCTGTGCCATTTTTCCCTAACCGCAGCACAGAAATCACAACATTGATCCCAAATGACTCCCCTATACTAGGAGCCACGCACTACCAACCCGGACTCCTCAGGCCATCCACTAAAAGACTTGGCCCGCTTGGGCCCCCGTGTCTGCTGTCTGTTTCTTGCCAAAGACTCTACCGCCTAGGGTCTGCTGGAGGCTCTAGAGGTCGGTACCTGATCTGCAAAGAATCTCTAAATAAGAAGGGCTCACTCTATCACACCAGACTAGGTAGGGATGTTGATAGACATCACCGATGCCCTAATATCCCACATGAGTCCCTATTCAAAGGCTCGAGCCATGAAGAAAGGATCTTACACCAGGTTTTTGGATAAGATAGATAGATCAGGGAACTTCATTGCATACTCAAACACCATCACGCTAACCTACTGTAGATTAATAATCTCCTGAATTTTCATAGAGCGCAATGTTGCGGGGAAAAACTATTCCTAGAAAAGATAGTTGAAGTCTGCCTAGGTAATGGTTGCATCATCATGCGTCTAGGTGGTCAAGATCTGTGATCTCCCTACCAAGACCTATATAATTCTAACTGTCGTGATCAACATCTGGTCAAGCGGTGTCCTCACTAAGAAAAAGTCGCATGTCACATCCTATAGTCAATCCTTAGTGACCTGAGGATTCGTCTCTCCCCTGAACCTGGGAGGTCTCTGTCTCTGAAACTCAAATAGGTCACTTAGCCTATACACATCCTCTTACGGAACCAACGATATTATATATTGACCATTGGGTGGTGGTAGCACTGGTGTGTCACCTGGTGGGGCCATCTCAAGAATCGGTCCCTGAACGGATGCTTCTTCACTATCAGGCTATCCTCACAACCTCATATTAGGATCCTGACTGGTCGTCTATGAGGAGGCATCCTAAAATTGACCAAGATGTACCAAAATTAAAACGATATACATGGTGGGATGAATTGTATTCAAAAGAGCATAAGTATACACTTATGAAATAAATTATTACATGTATTGAGCTGAAAATTATAATTCACGGTCCGGTACTGTGGAAACATCGACCGCCACACTAACACAAGACTCCCCGAATCTGAACGTCAGACTCACAAAACATAACATTGATTCCCCAAAACAAAACAAAGACTCTAGGTCTTTTGTTAGGATCAAATGCCTTTTGATACCACATTTTCATGACCCATCCCCTAGGGCATGTTCCATGACTACCCCAAACCTGCTTCCCGAAGGCCAGGGGCTAGCGACTATCTCCGAAGGTGTCAGCCTACAAGTGGGAGGCATTTTCATGAGTACCTGTATGCATAAAACATTCCCACCCACGTACCAACACACTAAAAGGGGAGAACATGTATACTAAAACAATACTGAGTACAAAATACCATTGAAAGAAATTGGGCCATAATGCCAACCCAATAAAAATAACTGAAACTACAATTACAAAAAATGACATCAGATTACCATTCGTGGGAAACCCAACTTGATCTTAAGTGTAGAGAAACTACTAGAAGCTGAAGTAGTATTTAATTTATTCTTAGTTCTACAGGGCCCCACCTGGTCATAGGACACCAAGTCAACCCTTGAGGCATTGATCAATCTGGTCTCATTAGGCTCCACCGAGTCCTGGTCCACCAAGGTCTTTATCGAAGCGTCAATCATCTGTATGGGACACGACACGCAGGTGTTTGGCATGTGAAAGGGTGAGTAACATGAAACTCAATAGGGACACCAAAAAAATTGAAAGACCACAAAACAATCCTCAAAGTGAATCACGAAGTACAAGAGAGCTCAAACCAGGTATATTCTAGGGTCGTGATAGTATCATCATCAGTCATACCATGGAACTCCTCGGCTAATGGGGAACTCCTCCTCTATTGAGTAAAGTGGGACTTTTGGGTCACATAGATCCACTTACCACTAATCATGGACTGCTATGGTACTTATCATTGATGAGTACCGTGGGTATGATGGGTCACAAAGAGTCGCTCCCCACCGTGGGTCTGCCGGGTCACATAGAGCCGCTTCCCAACATGGCCAAACTGAGGTACTCATCCTGTCAAGTACCGTGGGTCTCTAGGGTCAAACAAATCCACTCCCCATAATTGGACTTCTAGGTCACATAGAGCCAGTTACCACTAGGCCATCATCGAGGAGTCTTCAGGTATCAGCCAACTGCAGGGTTCCATACATAGTGTGCTTGGTAGAAACACTCCTGAAGCCATTAGTTACATCTATATGTCCATGAAAGTCACCAAAAATCATTCCAAAAGATCCTCCTCATCAAGAAGATCCCAAATCTGCAAATGAATTGTTGATCGGGTGCACAATTTGCAAGATACGGGGTGGTTTAGTAAATATGGGGCTGGTTGTGACGGGGTCTTGTCTGACCCGGTCGGACCGAACCGACCAACCCAGCTCGAGGGCCCCACATACCCCATTTTAATTAGACAAAAATGACATTAACGGGTTATGGTTGGGGTTGGTCTGGTCCAGCCTGACTAATGGACTAGGCCCAATAAGCCTCACTGGACCCATCCTAGTTTGTCCAAGGGTCCAGCCCGCCGGGTCGCCCGATGAACTAGTTTAGTCCGGCCAGGATCCAACCCGCTGGGTGTGGGTCTGGCCTGTTGGCGTGAGATCAGACCAATGGGATGTGGGTCTGGACCATCGGTGCTGGTTCGACATATCGGTGGGGATTCAACCCACTTGGCGGGGACCGTCTTGGCCAGCTGGGTTGGGGGAAGGCTTGATGGGCTTGGGGAATAGCTCACCAGCCTTGGCCTGGTCTACCAAGGACGGATTGGTGGGGTGTTGACAGGCCGGGATGCGGCAGCTGAGCTGTGTCCAACTCTAGCTGGCCCCACAGACGTGGGGCCCAACCAACCACAGTCGACTTACCACAACCCGCACTGCCCTGGTGGCATGGATGTGGGCTAACCCACCTCCACGTGATGCCTACCTAGCATTGGGATTCCTGCTATGTGGCACGCTGACGGGCGTGCCGTCATCCTCCAACACGGGTAGTGAGGATCAGTTGCCTCCAATACTGCAAAAAAGACGCCCTCTTCAGGCAGTTGGTGTGGGCCGGCAGCCACCATGCTGGTGGTGTCGCGCCGGCGGAAGCTTCCGTGGGACATCAAAGCTGCTATGATTGTCTGTTTTTCTGATCTATCTATGCCTACTGGCCTCTCTAGTTGCCCTAATCCCTGCTCAGGTCCCAAAATAGAATTGTTGCCACTTCGATAATGAATCCACCAAGAACACACTAGTAGAGGTGCTCCGTCCATATTTGTATTCACCCAGGGTAGCTTCCTTAGAGGTTTAAATCATTGGGGTGGTTCGGGGACTTTAGTTCAACCATTTCATGCAAATTTTGAATCATAGATAATAAATCCCCATGAAAAGTCATCATCTTGTATAAATTCACAAATCGTAGATCATGTTGTTCTTGGGTTGATCTGTGTTAATCGTTAATAAAAAAAGAAGGGCGGGTAAGAACATTGAATGGAAAATAAAACCCCTACCTCTTTAACGTTCGATGCCAAAGCATCTGTCCTCAATAGTTCTAGGTGTCGATGTCGTCACATATGACTCTGTTCTTCAAGGTTCGTCGAATTTTGTGAAGTATCACCGGTTTTCTTAGTCATTATTTTCTGGAGTGGAATTTCATTTGGAGATTCATCAAGGTGTTTCCAATGTTTAATGTCGTCATCTCTAATGTGCCAAATAATTATATGAAAAATGTCGCAGCGTTTTAGTTACGTTGTGACGTCATGTCATAACACTGTTTCATTTATGAAACAACACCACTATTATGATCCTTTTATTGAATTTTTACACAGTGTAATATGTTCCATTAATGAGCCTCATTAATATTCCCCATATCCACTTTGTCACTGTATTGCTACGTCGTCGTCTTTCACTTTTTCGATGCACCGCATGGTCATCATCTGCCGCTCAACAGATGAGAATTAATATAAAATAACTTTTTAAGTTATTTTTTTATTTTTCTTGAAAATTACAAAAATAAAAGTTTCCGTTCAGACCTTGGGGGCCAATGTTATATCCATTTTACATTAATCCCAGCATTCAGAGTTCAACGGTGTCCTCATATTTTTTATCTGAGCACCGGTCAAAAAGTTAAAAGAACCCCTCATGAATTTACTGAACATACCTTCAAAAAAGGCCCAAATTCCATTTTATGCTCTCTAGGACTTAGAAGCATGTGCTGTCAGAGAACGTGGTCTCAGAATTATTCCATTTAATAAAAATATTATACATAAAATTTGAGTCTTTACATATGAAATACATGAAATTTAATTAATATATTACATATACCATAAATTCTTGAGATGTTATATTCTTTTCTACATTCGGTGTTGTGTTTCATGCATTTTATTGAATTAAATATCCTCTTTTAGAATTTTTGATGTGTTACAAATGATATATGCGTGGGTATAATAACCAAGTTAGAACTATGAAAGATATCCATATGAATAAGATACAAGATTTTCATGTTTACAATGATGATTATTACTAACTATTATTGAAATACTACAACTATTTTTTTTAAATTTCATATAAATTTTACCAAAAACTCAAGGAAAAGGACAAGGAAGAAAAAATAAATAAAATAATAATAAAAATAATGGGAAGGGTGACATAAAAAAATACCATATAGTAGTACTATGTGAATAGAAAAAACAATTATGTGAAATACATATTAGAATAATTTTTTATTTGTGATTTTTATTATAGATGAACTATGGTAGCAGATACCCTTATGGAAAAAATGAAATATAAAGATTAATTTTAAAGGTATGGTTTGTGTCTGAGGAATCAACAACCTCCCTCCTATTGATGGGTTTCAATATGAAAAATCAAAATCACCCTTTTAGTAATAATTATAATCATGGTAGATCATGAAAGATATAAAATATCTAAAAAATTAGTATTCTTTGAGGTAAAATAAATATAAGAGGGAATATTTGGTATACCATTGTACCTTAAGTGTTAATTATTTATTTAATAATGGTTTTTATTTTAAATTTAAATTGTATCATGGGGGTGTTATATGAATTTTTTAAAGAAGACATTAAAGGAAAATTTAGTGAGAAAATGATTGTAGTGAAAAACAGAAGAGAGACTAAAAGGGAAAAATAGTTTTTTTATCTAAACCTATTATTAATTATAAAATTAATGACTAATATAGAATTAGTGGGATGATTATATAATTAATATATTTGTTTATAAACCCTATTTAAAATTATTGTGATTAAAAATCTATGACAAATATTATTGGTGAATAAAAATGAAAATTTTAATTCTTTTTATTTATTTCTCGAATGTATATAAATGTATTGGTCAATTTTAAAACTAAATCCCAAGTACACATTTTTAATCTCAATATATTTAGATATGGTTTAATTTTTTACTGACTGGTGGAGCTGTACAATCTTTATTTACAATGGAAATATGATAGTGATTTGTGGATACACATTAAAGATGATATATCCCCTCAATGTGTGATTAATTGAAAATATAAGTGTTGGGGTTATTTGGATGATAATCTATGACTTGCAATAAAAATAATTATGAATACACATTAAAATCATTGAGTGTGAATAAAGGGGTGTCACATTGAGACCCCTATCATTGTTTTCCAGAAAAATGGGATTGATATCACTGAGGTTTATAGTCTGAATCATAGATAAAGTAGAAATTTTTTGAGGGGGATGTATTATATAGTAATATAGAAATTATATGATATACTCAAATATGAATGAAAAATATAAAGAACACTAGGTTAGTAAATTCCATAAATCCCTTTGTACATTTTCCCACTTTTTTACTAAAATATGACCTACAGAATAAACAAAATGATTGGAGAATGTGTCTCACTCTTCTGGGGATATAAAATTTACAGATAGTAAAATATTATGGATCAAATTTAAAATATTATTATGAAGATATATCATTATTTAGAATAATTTTTGAAAATGATTTAGGTTTCTAAAAAAATTAGATTCTTTTAAGATAATTTGAGGAGAATTATGGCTTCATATAAAAGGAAACAACATATCCTTATTGGAGGAATCATAATATATTGATCTAAATGGACAAATATTGAAACATTAATTTAGAAAATATATATGAATGATTAGTATGGTTATTTTTAAAATTGATCTATAAAATTTTCTTGAATAAAATTAATCTTTAACATAATGAAAAACATATTAGGCAACATTAAATGAGACTAAACCTAATAATAACAGAAGTAATTACAAATGAAATTTACATTTTATAAATAGAAATCATTTACCTCATTTCTAATTAAGAGTGGATAGTTCCATCTCACATATTAACCTAAAAGTATGGTCCTTCCATTATAAAGATTGAATAAAAGGATCTAATCCTAGTGATAATTAAAACAAGTTATAGAGTTTTCATTGACTACAATAAATCCCATCATGTCTTAAGATATACGAATTCTCAAAAAAAATTCATACAAAATTATTTATAATGTTAGGGGAACCCCCATTTCTTATTTTTGGATTGTTCCTCACAATTCATCTATGATCTCATTAAACTCATAGACCATAAAAAGATAAAATTCACCAATACTTATAGAATATTTCCAAAAATAATTTTGTTTTGTTTTTCAATTTCCTAAGTACATTTCATAGAAAACATGAGTCTATTTTATTTTATTTTATTAAAATATTTGGATTTATTGGGAGTATTTCATAATTTTTATAGATTAGTTTAATCAATTTATGTTTACTATGGGAAATGTATTCATAATTTGTAATGAAAAGAATATTTTATAGAACATGTAAATATGAGATTTTATGGTAGAAACATTAGTTTTTATTGGAAATGGAATTTAAAGTAATGTATTTGAAGATTATAGATAAACATTTTAAATCATTATTGTTTCACATCGAATAACTTATATAAAGATTGTTTTATTTTTATTGAACATTCAGGTTTTTATATTGGAATAATCAAGGACATTAATAGTATTTATTTATCACATTATAAATTTCTTTTAAAATATTTTTAATTCATTTCTGATAATTATTATGGGGAATATTATTATGTTCTATGTTCGAAAATGACCAAACCTCAGGTTTTATAAGGACTTAACTATGAACTATATTTCATGATGTTGTTTGATGCTTTAAACTATTCTATATTTGATATTTTTCTATAAACATTTTTGATGAGACAATTCTATTTCAAAAAATATCTATATCATTTTATTATGATAATAACTACTACATCATCACTAAAAACGAGTTCTTAGTAATTGTTTATGATTTTGAAAAAATTAGTTATTATAAACATAAGAATAGATTGATTATTTCTCTAATCATGAAGATATTAGGCACCTACAAAAATGAAAGAGTCACATATGAAAATATAATTTTTTATATTAGTTTAATATGAATATAAAGAATAATAGAGAGTGTAAAATCATTTCAAATATCACATGAGAAAGATGCCTCACATAGTAGAGGTGGAAAATCAAAAAAAGTAGCCACACAAGTGTTATATTGTACATGTAAATATTTATTTTATTTGAAGATAGGTTTCATGGTATTCGAATATAGTAATTTTTATGTAATATAAAATGTTCAATAAGATTTAGATTAATAATATGTTTTTTTACTCAAATATGAATAAAATTTTTATTTTTCTACACTATATGTATATATGGAAAATATACACCCATCAAATGATTTGGTGATATCTACAGAAATGTGAAGAGTAAACTATAATAAACTTTTGTATCACCTTTTAATGAGTAAAAACCCACAAACCACAATTAATGATTATAAATGTCATTTAATTTGTTATTTACTAGAAACTATTGTATAAATATGCATTTGTATATTGTAAAAAAATTTATCATTGAACATTTTCATGAAATCTATCAAAAAGAAAAGAAATAAACTAAATACCAATGAATTATTAGGAAATATTTTAACTATGGGGAAAACATTTTATATGAGAATTTCACATTCCATTTGAATATTCTTTTATTTTTTATTTATTTATTATATTTCCAAATTTCTGAAAGGAAAGGCCACAAAAACATTTGTTTCATATTATATTTGTTCTTTTTTTGGACTAAAATCTTTTAATGACTCGAAATACCATATGAAATTTTTAGTGACCAATGAAATAAAAATTTCAATAGAATCTTAAAATATGTATTAAATAAAAATATATTAAACATCAAAACAGAAACACCCAACCATATAAGGAATAATTGATAAACTAACATTTCAAACTTTTACATTAAAAGAATTTAAGTGAATATTTTCAAGATAAATAAGAAAAACTAAATCCAACGGTTTGTTGAATTTCTTTTAGTATATATAGTTTCTTATAAAACACAATTTGGAATGAGCCCCTACTTGTTGATTTATGGTAAAATTTTCCATCTAATTGTGGATCTGGAACTCAAAGCCTTATTTTATATCAAAGAGATGAATTTTGATTTATAAAATCCAAGATATTAAATGAGTTTTGTGATCCAAGAGCTGGATGAATTATGGAGAGAGTTACATATATAGTTTTTATTTATAATGATAGAATAAGAGTAGAAAATGATAAATTAATTTATCAAAGTGAATATCACTAAGGATAACAATTGATTTTCTATAATGCTAGAATTAATTTTATGTTTGTTAAACATCATTAAAAATCTGAAGTCCAATTAAAAATAACTATGTTTTATCCTTTTGGTCTTGTGTAGATAAAAAATGATTTAAAAAACCTATCACTATTAATGTAAAATTATTGAACAAGTTTTTTAGGAGGATACCATCCACTATCAATTCTATCAATAAGACCATCATATTGAAACATTACTTAATGATTTTATCATTTCATAAATTTAAAAAACTATCGATCTATTAATACATATTATAATCCAATGAGGATATTCAAGGATTAGTTTTTAGGGGATGGAAACTGTGTAACATTTTCAAAATTTATTCATTTATTAAATTTAAATTTTTTGGTTTTTGTTTTTTTAAATATTTTTAGCTAAAACTAAATGACTTTATAAGATCGAAACCTATTATAATTGTGAGGGGTTGATTTATCCCAAAGAATCTAACCATATATAAATTTTGAAATTAACTTAATTCTGAAATCAATGTTCAGAAATTCATAAAATGGGCACTGATTTGTTCAATCTCATGCCCTCACATACTGTATATTTTTAAAAGAACCCACCAAAATGGATTCTAAAACATTTTTGATATCTTATTTAAAATATCCTCACATATTGAGAGAACGAAATCCATTCCTAAATAAATAAAACATGATGTTAATTATATTTTAAATCATGTAGAATTGATGAAATTGTGTTGAAAATAATAGAATTAATTTTTTTAATACTATTTATAATGATCTTATTTTTAAATATAAATTGAATAATAACACTTGAATTATCACATAATACCACATAAAACCTTTTTAAGAAACTATATTGAATTTATTAAATCCAAACCCACCTAGATTTAGGATTAAATTCATGATCATAGTAAATCTATATAGTTGGTAATAGTTATTTTTTGATCATATATTCATAGAAAAATTCATTTTCGGAAAGTTTTAAGTGATAATAGCATTAAAAATTTTGTAAGTCATTTAAGATAGTTGTTTTATGTTCAATTATTCCACTATATATTTATTATTCAATGTTGTATAGAAATGACATTTATAAAAAAATTAAATATGAATTGAGTATAAATATTATTTATTATTGATGTTTTTTATATACAAATATATCATGGGAATCCAATGATGTAATGAGGATAAAAATTAAAAATTTTAGTCATGGAGGATATTATTCCTATGTATTAATTATAAACGTATATTTTACTTCACATATAGAAAACCTATAGAGACCCAAAGCATGAAGTACATGGACATTACATTAATTTTGTGTAATACTTAATACATAATGAAAATAGACACACAAAGACCGTAATAGTTTAGTGTCTTTGGAAACTAGGAAAATAAATCTTCTAATCATGGTGAAAGATCTTCAACATATCCCATAAAGATATTCCCCTTTTTGTTTCATTACCTAAATTCTTTCTTTTATTCTTGGCGAAAAAGAAGAAATATAAAGGGTGAGCTCAAATGCTCAGTAAGGGTAAGCATGGTGAAAATAAAACAAACCATGTACATTTGAACATAAAAACATGAACATAATGATTAATCATCGAAATCTTGAGCAATTACATAAAACATGGCAGTACGTAAGGCATAGATCATAATAGAACATCAATCATGATAAAATTGCTTGGGAATAAAACTTTTATTGTGGAAAAACATTAGGCTGATGATATGATTTAAATGGTAGCCAAGACATTGCTTCCAAGACCATCTTAGTGGACCATGTCCCTTTATGAATCGATTTCACTCCTCGTTTCAGTCCTATAACACTGAACCGGATTAACTTACCATTCCAGCCATGTCTATATCATGAGATATAAATCTTTACCCAATGAATTGGAGGGATATATAGGTCCCACCCATATCATAATGAAATCATTATAACTTGTGCCACAAAATAAACATAAAACATTCATTATAACCCAAAGAATAAAATGGGTTTCATAAACATCGTCCTATCATCTCATAATCCATATAAAACAAATGGATATTTCATCATAAGAAAATTGAAACCATTTAAATCATAGAGACATTAAACTTGAAACATACACATATGAAATAATGTCATCTTAGATGGAACATAGTTTTGATAAAACACATGAAATGAATTCTTGAGGAAAATATCATTTCTTCTTCAAAATCATTTTTTTTCACAAAATTCCATGAACGTTTAAAAAAATTATTTTGATGACAATATTCATAAAATATTGCAGAGTAAGATTCATAAAAATGAGGCGTTATGAAACCGTAAAAATCCATTCACGCCGTATAAGTTAAAAATAACATTCTTCTCGTACTTTTGTTGGAAAAGCCAAAAAGTACCTCATTTGGTTAAAAAAGATTCCTTAAATACCATGTAGTAAAATTAAAAATGGGTAAAATGACTTTAAACATACATGAAACAAATTTTAGGAAACATGGACCTGGATGATAACAATAACCCCAGTAAATACTTACGAATAAACTATCTCAGATAAGAACGATATTGGAATAGTTATCCCTTAACTTAAGTCCGATATGCTTCGTATGTATCCAAACCTCCGGTATAATGATTTAAATAATATCATTGAATTATTACAGAATCATATTCATTGTTATGATATCATATATGGTTCACTTATGACTTTATATTACCCGTTCTTTTGTAAGTTCCATGTTAAAGCAGTGTTTTGGGTAAAATCGGTTTATTTATCCTACATGTTTGGACTTTTTGTTCTTGATATTATTACTTATATCATGATGTACTTAATTAAAAATTGTAAAACATGATTTATATGTAATATATATTCATCATATACATATATATATGATAGATCAGCAAATGGAATGCAATACACCGTTTATGGAGACGGTAGGACGTACGTACGCATGAACTATGTTTTTGTTTCCTTATTGAATTGAATGGAATTAAGTAGATGATATACATATACACATACATAAATATAGTATCATTATTATGTCATATATTTCATGATTACTTATTATATATACTTTATAATCATTCATTAATGGTTAACATAGAGAATGAATCTCATCGCGTCGTGGAGACGGTAGTCCGTACGTACGCATGAGCGATGATATCATTCCCATGATTGTGGAATTGTATTTAAGTGTATGTATAATATTTCAGAATAAATATCAACTTAAAATAATCATATATAGTTATTTCTTTACACCATTATACCCATCCAAGTAGGGTGGTGGTGGAAACTAGATTACACCACAACGTGGAGAAGGTATTCCGTACGTACGCACGTAGGGTGATTTCGTTTTCCGTAAGATGGATAGATAGTGAAATAGGGTTGTTTTATACTTATAATAACATATCAGTATATGATTGATACAAATGTTATTACTTCATAATGAAACAACTAAAGAAGAAGAAGTAGAACAAGAATTAAAGTTGAAAGAATCGGTAATGGACATTACCTCTTCTTTGAAGCGGCTCTTCTTATCCTCCTATTAGGGCACTAATTATAGTCTTTGAAGAAGACAAAGACCTCTAGGATGCTTCTAGGGATGTTTATAAGAGAAGTTGGCAGGGTTTTGCAGAGCATCAAGACTCAAAATGGGGTGAAGGGAAGAGGGAAGGGGTGCCCTTTTATAAGGGGGAGAGGGGCACCTTTGAAAAAACTAAAAATATTATTTAATTATAAAGTAATATTAGGTTTTTAATAGCTCCAAATTGATTTATTTAAAAGCTAATATGGGTATGGGACTAAATAATTTCATCCAATAGAATTTAGACATGTTTAGATTTCTATTTTAACCTTATCATTTAGATTTAACTTTAAGTTAAATAATTTTACTTTTATCATGTCTTCTTGTTTTCATACATTATATGGTTAATAAACATAATATAACAAGACAAAAGAACCCCAAGTTATTTATTATTAATATATATAACCTTATCTAAGTCATTTTTCTGAACCATAGATTTTTAGGAATAAAATAACAATTAATAATATAATATTTGTTTTAAAGATTATTTTATGTCAATTTTGACACTATTTGGTAATTTATTTTTATGAAAATCATAACTGATATATTAGTTCTAAAAAAGATAATTAAATCAATACTAACATGTCATATTAACCTAGAAAATTATATGAATTCATAAAAAGTCTCAAATTACATTTATTTGGGTATTTATAATATCAATTATTTAATATTTCATTATTTAGGTAATTACTACATCACCATTTTGTCATAAATAACATAAATTATTTGATGTCTAAAATTATAAATAAACTACCATTAGGTAGGAAAACTTTTTAGCTTTCTAATTAATTTTTATAGTCGAATTTATCTTATGTATAAGACTATATTAAAAATGATTTAGTTATTAAACTTTGATTTTAACAATTTTAACACTCCTTTAAATAAATTAATAATAAATGTCATAATCTAATCCATGTGGACCTAAATGGTCATTTTTTTATTTATAAGTATTTTTTTGTCGAATTAAACTTATCCAATGGAATTAAGACATGTGTTAGGGTAATAAAAATATTATTTTTACCCTTAATTATCCTATTTACTTTTAACCGTTGTAAATAAAAGAAAAAAGTTATTATTCACCAAAAAATATTTTCATCTCAATGAACCAAATTTTAGTCCTTGATATTAACCATGTCTCTAGGATTTTTGAAATTCAATTCAAATAAGTGGTAAAATTTAATTTAAATGAAAAATTCAGTTTTTTATCTATCACTAACTGGTTTCACTATTCATCAAAAATTGAAGTTTTTCAGAAAAATACCAAACATTAACCCAAATCATTATTTGATATTCCAGATTCAAAATTTATGTCTATTTTACCAAATTCAAAACAAATAAGTGGCATTAATTAATTTTAAAATTAATTCCCGTTATCAAAACAAATAGCGTGTTTTTAAGAAACAATAACTATCAAAAGATTGATACTTGTTTATATCCAATTTCAATTTGAAATTAATTCCAATGACCAAAATTGGATTAAATGGTAAAAATATATTATAATTACACTTTCATCCCAATTAATAAGATAATCTAACCATATAAATTATTGCGGTAAAAAAGTTGTTTTTAATTAAAATTTAGCGTGTTTTTACTATTCATTAAAATATGAAAGTTATCAGAATAATATGAAAAATTTATCCAAAGTAAATTTTTATATCCTGATTCCAAAGGAGAATTTTATTTTCAAAAATTGAACTTATAGACATGTCAAAACAAGATTTAATGTGGGTGAACCATTAAAAGGCGGCAAAACTGCATTTTTTGAAAAATATTTATTTTATCGGAAAAATTTATTTTGTTCTCATACCATGTTATAAAAAATATGTAAGATGAATAATAATTTTTTAAAATTAAAAATGTAGTTAATACTACTCATAACGGCTTGTCAATAATATTATAACAATATATCGTTGTTTAGTGAAACCTGATATTGCGTACAACACACGCTATCGAGGAAGGTCACGATTGCGTGTAATGCATGCCAAGTCCGGGATGCGTGTTGTAAAAAACTCCTTTATTGTTTCATATAACAGAATCCAACCATATTTCATTTATACATTGAATATATATATATACTCTCAATTTTGCGTAGAGTGACTACTATCAAATGAACATGAAATTGTGTGTAACACAATCCAAGAATAGTGTTGTGTATACTGAAAGCTAATACAATGTTGCGTATAGCACAAGATAATCTTGGTGTTGCATAAAACACATGAAATCTAACAAATTAAAATGAATACTTATCATAAAATCACTGGTTGTTACATTATACCCCCATTAAAATGAATTTCTCCCTCGAAATTCATCGGGGTTATACATGGTTTTCTACATTAATGTTTCTTTAATTGAAACCCACATCGTAAAATGAAATACCAAAACTTAACTTTGAAAACTAAAGTATGAAACGTAATGGTTACCCAAATTAACTAATCACTTGGTTTCCACATAGGAGAACATAGGTGAAAATATGGATATGGTAGAGAAACCTAACCATCAAGTTCTGATGGAGAGTGGTAGAGATCATGGCTATGAAAAAGCCAACAATCACAAAGCCATAAATTTGTGATGATATAAGGTACCATCAGATTCATCAGATATAAGGGCACTAGGACAACATTTTTGGTTTTCAGGATCATTTCCCTAATATTGAAGAATTTTCAAATCAAAAGAAATATTTACTTGATTTTGGTTCAATCTCACCGTTGTTCATGCCTTGATCAATTTCCACATCATCTCTTGAAGAAATGAAGTTTAATTTTTCATTCATGAAGTGTTAGCAGATCATGTGATAGAATGATGAGTCATTCCATCTGTTTCAAACAAAAGGTTAGAAACAGTTATCAAATATAGATAAGTCCATCTACGGTGTGGTTAATCATATATGATTCCAAAAATGGACTTATACTTCATCTATCATATCGCTTAATAAAATAAAACTAGTTTCTACTAACCAGGGACTTCTTGTAGGCCAGTGGTATGCGATAAAGTCCAGTCTCACTTCAGTTTTTGGTTCGATTCCCACAACTTTGTCTGACGTGACGGGTTGTCTCCCATCCTGCAGGTTGTCCTTTTTCTAAAATTACATTTTAATAACATTCCATCAATAATATCAAAAAAGTTCTAGCCATAAACAATACTAACTTGTGTCCAACATAATCCATTCTAATCTTTAGTCTTATCCAAAATACATATGTCCAATCTCATAGTAATAAGAAAACAATTACTAGAAATTTCATCTACCGAGCATGTGAATACCATCATTTATCCTTGATATATCTTGTTGATCACATTCCAATCATGTGAATACATTAATCATGTATTCTCTTGAAAAATTAATACACATTGAACCTTAGTGAAAACATGAATGCTATCAAAAGTTAACTCTTTCCACATACTAAAATCAGAAAAATTCTATATACTCAAACCATGATATCACTTTGTCCTTATATAATTCATGAGCTCATTAATACTATCAAACATTTCATTATCTCCTTAGCACTTCTTTAAGTGCATAATAGTTTCTTTCCCAAAATATCTGAATAACATTTCATGGTTACCGGTACCATTCATCATACACTTTAAAAACTTAAGGAAAGACAAGAGTGTAACAATCCTTATATGTCTCTTTATTCCATAGTACCATGAGATTACTTATACAACATTACTCTTGATAAACATGTAATCATTCCACTACCTTCTTAAACCATTGACCAAGCTTCAACAATTCTATTATCTCACATATCATTTGTAGTCTCTTCATCATCATCCACATAAATACTACCCATATGACCATGCTGATTCTCTTTATGAAATTATTCCTTACGGCATTGGTTTGCATAATGCCCGTACATTCCACATTTAAAACACTTAACCATTGTTGATGTCTTAGAAATACCATTATCCTTGTCCATGGTGTTAACTGAACCTTTTCCTTTTCACTTACTAGATTTATATCCTTCTTTTCTGCACCCAAAGCATCTTCCAGTTCCTTTGAAACATTCCCCTTGATGCCTCTTCCCACATGACTTACATGAGGGAAATTGATCTTTCATTCCTCTATTATCATCATAAAACTCCATCTTTCTCTGATTAGCTGAGTCAGGAAACTTACCAAAGCTGAGATTATTGATCATATTATGAGATTGCTGATTAGGAATAATAATGATGTTTTTCCTTTCAAATCCCATTTCATTTTCCTGATCATGAAGAATATCATTCCATTGTCAATCATAGTCTCCATTATTGTGAATCTTCCTGTTTTCAGCCGTTTTCTAAAACCCCAAAAAATAGTGTGAGAGGCAAAAATCCTGATAGGTAAAACAACATAATAAAGGGGAAGTAACTTCAATATCTAACATCTTTGATTTAATTATAATATATCTACAGTAATTCTTGTACTATAACCTATACTTATACTTAACCTTAGGGACATCCCTAGACATACCATAGAAATATCTCTAGGGATCTCACTAAAGTTTTGGAATACTAGTTTCCAAAGGTTAACTAAACCTTTCTTCTGATACCAAATGTAGAGACCCAATGCTTGACGTACATGGACATTACATTAAATTTGCAGAATACTTAATATATAACGAAAACAGACACACAAGGACCGTAATAGTTTAGTGTATTTGGAAACTCGAAAAAATAATCTTCTAATAGTGGTGAATGATCTTTAACATATCCCATAAAGATCTTCCCATTTTTGTTTCTTTACCTAAATTATTTCTTTTAATCCTAGTGGAAAAGAAAACATATAATGGGTGAGCTCAAATTCTTAATAAGGGTAAGCATGTAGAAAATAAAACAAACCATATACATTTGAACATAAAAACATGAACATAATGTTTAAACATCGAATTCCTGAGCAATGACTTAAGACATGGCAGTACATAAGGCATAGATCATAATAGAACATCAATCATGATAAAATAGCTCGGGAATAAAACTTTTAATTGTGGAAAAACATTAAGCACATGATATGGTTTCCATGGTAGCCAAGGCATTACTGCCAAGACCATCTTACTGGACAAAGTCCCTTTTTCAATCGAGTTCACTCCTCATTTCAGTCTTGTAACACTGAACCAGATTAAATTACCGTTCCAACCATGTCTATATCGTGAGATATAAATCTTTACCCAATTCATTGGAAGTTGATATAGGTCCCATCCATCTCATAATGAAATCATTATTACTTGTGCCATAAAATAAACTTAAAACATTCATCATAACCGAAAGAATAAAATGGGTTTCATAAACATTATCCCATCATCTCATAATCCATATAAAACAAATGGAAATTTCATCATAAGAAAAGTGAAACCATGTAAATGATATATACATTAAACATGAAACATACACATATGAAATAATGTCATCTCATATGGAAAATGGTTTTCATAAAACATTCAAAATGAATTCTTGAGGAAAATATCATTTCTTCTTCAAAATCATTTTATTTTCACAAAATTCCAAGAACATTTAAAAGAAAATTATTTTGTTGAAAATAGTCATAAAATATTGTAGAGTAAGCTTCATAAAAATGAGGCGTTATGAAACCGTAAAAATCCGTTCACACCGTATATGTTAAAAATAACATTCATCTCGTACTTTTTTCGGAAAATCCAAAAAGTACCTCGTTTGGTAAAAAAATAATGATTCCTTACATACCATGTAGTAAAATTAAAAAATGGTTAAAAATGACTTTAAACATACATGAAACCATTTTTATGAAACATGCAAATGGATAATAATAATAACCCCAGTAAATACTTACGAATAAACAATCTTGGATAAGAACAAGATTGGAATAGTTTTCCCTTCACTTTGGTACGATATGATTTGTATGTATCCGAACCTCCTGTATAATGATTTAAATAATGTCATTGACTTATTATAGAACCATATTCATTGTTATGATATCATATATGGTTCATTTATGACTTTATATTACCCGTTCTTTTGTAAGTTCCATGTTAAAATAGCGTTTTGGGTAAAATTGTTTTATTTATCGTACATGTTTAGACTTTTTGTTCTCTATATTATAACCTATATCAAGATTTAGTTAATTGAAAAGTTTAAAACATGACTTATATTTAATATATTTTCATCATATACATATATATATGATAGATCGATAAATGGAATGAAATACATCGTTCCTGGAGACGGTAGGCTGTACGTACGCATGAATGCTGTTTTCGTTTCCTTATTGAATTGAATGGAATTAAGTAGATGACATACATATATATATAAATAAATCTAGTATCATTATTATGTAATATATTTCATTATTACTTATTATATATACTTTATAATCATTCATCAATGGTTAACATGGAGAATGAATCCCTTCGCGTCGTGGAGATGGTAGTCCGTACGTACGCACGAGCGATGATATCATTACCATGATCATGGAATTGTATTGAAGTGTATGTATAATATTTCAGAATCAATATAAATTTACAATAATCATATATATTTATTTATTTACACCATTATACCCATCCACGTAAGGTGGTGGTGGAAAATAGATTACACCACAGCATGGAGATGGTATTCTGTACGTACGCACGTGCGGTGATTTCATTTTACGTAGGACTGATAGATGGTGAAAAAGGGTTGTTTCATACATATAATAACATATCATTATATTATTGATACTGATGTTATTACTTCATAATGAAACAACTAAAGAAGAAGAAGTAGAAGAAGAAATAAAGTTGAATGAATCGGTAATGGTCATTACCTCTTCTTTGAAGCACCTCTTCTTAACCTCCACTTAGGGCACTAAAGATAGTATTTGAAGAAGACCAGAACCTCTAGGATGTTTCTAGGGAAGTGGAGAAGAGAAAGTGTCAGGGTTTGGCCGAGCATCAAGGCTCAAAATGGTGTGAAGAGAAGAGGTAAGGGGTTCCCTTTTATAAGGGAGGAGAGGGGCACCATTGGAAGAACAAAAAATATTATTTTATTATAAAGTAATTTTTGGTTTTTAATAGCTCCAAATTGATTTATTTAGAAGCTAAGGTGGGTATGTGTCTAAATCCTATCATCCAATATAATTTAGACATGTTTAGGTTTCTATTTTAACCTTATCATTTAGATTTAACTTTAAGTTAAATAATTTTACTTTTACCGTGTCTTCTTGTTTTCTTACATTATATGGTTATTAAACATAATATAAAAGCCAAAAGAACCCCAAGTTGCTTATTATTAATATATATAACCTTATCTAAGTCATTTTGGCGAACCATATATTTTTAGGAATAAAATAACAGTTGATAATATAATATATGTTTTATAATCTATTTTATGTCAATTTTGACACTATTTGTTAATTGATTTTTTTGAAACTCATAACAGAATGATTAGTTTGAAAAAAGTTCATTAAATCACTAATAAAATGTCATATTAACCTAGAAAATTAGTGGAATTCATCAAAAGTGTCATATTACATTTATTTGGGTATTTATAATATCAATTATTTTAATATTTCATTATTTAGGTAATTACTGCATCACCATTGTGTCATAAATAACTTAAATTATTTAATGTCTAAAAATTATAAATAAAATACCATTAGTTAGGAAAACTTTTTATATATCTAATTAATATTTATAGTAGAATATATCTTATGAATAACCCTATATTAAAAATGATTTTGTTATTAAACTTTGATTTTAACTATTTTAACACATCTTTAAATAAATTAATAATAAATGTCATAATCTAATCCATGTCGACCTGAATGCTCATATTTTATTTCTACGTTTTTTTTGGTCGAGTTACACTTATCCAGTAGAATTAGGACATCTGTTAGTGTAATAATAATATCATTTTTACCCATAATTATCCTATTTACTTTTAACCGTGGTAAATAAAAGTAAAAAGTTACTATTCACAAAAAAATATTTTCATCTCATTTAACCACATTTTAGTCCTTGATATTAACCATGTCTCTTATATTTTCAAAATTCAATTCACAGATGTGGTAAAATTTCATTAAAATGAAAATGTCAGTTTTTTATCTACAACTAAGTGGTTTCACTATTCATAGAAAATTGATGCTTTTCAGAAAAATACCAAATATTCGGCCTAAGAATTATTTGATATTCCGAATTCAAAATTGATTCCTATTTTTAAAAATTCAAAACATATATGTGGAATTAATTAATTTTAAATTTTTTTTCCGTTATCAAAACAAATAGAGTGTTTTTAAGAAACAATAACTATCAAAAGATTGATACTTGTTTATATCCAATTTAAAAGTGAAATTAATTCCAATGACCAACATTGGATTAAATGGTAAAAATATATTCTAAATAAACTTTAAAACAAAATAAAATTATAATCTAACCATATAAATTATTGCGATGAAAAATGTTGTTTTTAATTAAAATATAGCGTGTTTTTTCTATTCATTAAAATATGAAAGTTATCAGAATAATATGGAAAATTTATCCAAAATAAATTTTTATATCATGATTCCAAAGAAGAATTTTATTTTATCAAATAGAACTTATAGACATGTCAAAACAAGATTTAAAGTGGATGCGCCATCAAAAGGCCGCAAAACTGCATTTTTTGAAAAATAATTATTTTATCCGAAAAATTTATTTCGTTCTCATACCATGTTCTAGAAAATATGTAAGATGAATAATAATTTTATAAAATTCAAAATGTAGTTAATACTATTCATAATGGATTGTCCATAATATTATAACAATATATCATTGTTTAGTGAAACCTGATATTGAGTACAACACTCGCTATCGAGGAGGTTCACGATTACGTGTAATGCAAGCCAAGTCTTGGTTGCATGTTGTTCAAGTCTCCTTTATTTTTTTGTATAACATAATCCAACCATATTTCATTTATACGTTGAATATATATATATATATATATATACTCCCAATATTGCGTAGAATGACTACTATCAAACGAACTTGAAATTGTGTGTAACACAATCCAAGAATAGTGTTGTGTATACTGCAAGCTAATATGGTTTTGCGTATAGCACAAGATAATATTTGTGTAGCATATAACACATGGCATCAAATAAATTAAAAATAATACTTATCATAAAATCTCAGGTTGTTACAAAACCATCCTCATTTTTCCTCTAATGTTTACAATATAAGCTCCTACCAAAACAATAACCCTATAATATCCCTAAATAAAAAATTGATAATAATTGGAACATGGCATATTATGTGGATATTAAAAATCATATAAATCCTATTATTACTCCCTTATTGATTAGGATTTAGAAAAAAATTACTTCAAATTTAATAATTAGTCATTAGAGATATATATTTTTTAGAAAGTAGAAAAAAATAATCCTAGGACAATTGTTAAAATTTTTATGTATTGAATATATTTTATGGAATAAAATTAATAACTATCATATAATAGGAATGATGTGGTTGATTGATATATTTTTTGGAAGTGTAACTCACTTTTGATTTTTTTTTCAATTTTACATGGGACACATATTTGATGTTCAATTTTCTAGGAGAATATCATTTAAATGTGAGGGAATTTAAATAGGTAATTAATTCATCATATTATATTGACATTAAATTACATTAATTTCAGTATATTTAATTATATTAATTATATAATTTGTGATTTTTATTTTATATTTTTGTATTTTAATTAATTGGAATTTTATAGCGTATGTTGGATTAACTTTTAACAAAAACAAGATTTTATAGTTATAGTTGATGGAACCAAAGTATAGAATTTCTAAAAAATTTATAAAATAGTATATACTGCGAAAATATAGAAAAATAGTTAAGAACATATTCCCATATTCTAGCTGACATGTCGTGGCATTCTTGGTCACGTCATAGTGGTGGTTTGAAGGGATGAAATATTTGAAAATGCATGAAGAATCCTCTGATACATAGTTTGATTTAGTGTTTTGTATTATATATTATGGAGATTAACATAATTGGAAAATATAAGGAATTATAAAATTAATCTAGGGAATATAAGTAGACTATACTATAGAAGAGTGAACCACGACATAATGGTTGAAAAATAGGGATAAATAATACAAAATTCCATAGAGCATGGAGTTTTAAGATTATACATACCTGTAAGAAATGGGGAGGCATAACTAAAGCATTATATAGTCTATAGAAAAAGGAATTATATGATAAATAACCAAGTGAAAAATTATCCTTGTTTTTATAAGATTTCTAGTGGATAGTGTAAGTGTATAAAAGTTCTCAATGAAATGTTTTAATTTGAGGAGGATCATTAAATTGGGATGATAGTGGAACCATTCCCCAGGGGAAATTATAGTTTTTTTTCTAGAATCCCATTGGTAAATTTAAAGTATCATTATTGTAATTTTTATCATTGGGGGGTAGCGGGTCATGCCAGTCATGATATAATAGGTTTATGGGGAGATTCTACACTATTCCATAAGGTATATTGAGTATTGAGCTTCTAAAGATGAAGTGGAAATGGAAAAGGTGATCATGGTTCCCTAAATTTCAAAGGGATCCATCCTTATAGAAAAACTATATCATAGTTATCATTTTAACATGTCTTTGGGTATAAGTTAGATGGAATTTTTTAGGTGTTATCCATAAAAAGAATTTATTATGAGTTATCCACATTATACAATATAATTTCACCAAAACTTGATTGAATAATGTTTGTAAATTGGAGGATTTTTTCACCATATTTGGATAAATAAAAAATATTATATTTTTATATTATTTATGTTATATGATATAGTTATAAAACATATAGTTGAATTTAATAATTAAAATATTTTAAACTTGACAAGACAATGATTGTTTTGGAGTAATATAAGGGAAGAAATATATTTATTAAAATATGGGGAATTATAAAAATAGAGATAAGAGAGTGATTTTTAATGTCCCAATAATTTAATGTAAAAAAATATGTGTGTAATTTTTTATCCAAGATATATAAATCTAGAGATGAAGTAGAGTGGTGACGGTCATTAACATATCTAAATTATAGAAGATAAGAGAAGTGGTAATTCCAAATCAATGATAAAAATAAGTCAAGATAGAATTGGAACTCCTTAAAGAACATTACAAAGATGAATCACTAATTTCCAGGGTCAGTCCTATAATATAGATATTTATATTCATGGTGATGTTCATTGAAATCCTATGAATAAGGATCATATAGATTTTTAAGTGCACCAACGTATAATTGGTGTAACAAAAATAGTAGAGATACGTTTTGTATTGGATTTCATGTTAAATGATATTTCCTTTCTAGAGTACAGAGAAAAGGAGAAGAGTGAAGGGAGTGACCCTTGAGAGGTAGTGAGCTATCCCTAAACATTATAATTTGAGTTATTATTGGGAACTAGTGATATATCCCTAAACATTTTAAGGGGTGTCACCTATAGAGTTCGAGTGGCCAATCATAAACCCACCACAATACACTACGTTTAGAGTATTCTAGTTCATCAACACATTATCAATTTAATTCTCCTTGTATTATCCCAATGTTGATGAACCACGTAAAATCATTATATAATATTTGTATTCATTACTATATTCTATTAGACTTGGTGTCCTAAAACCAACCAGTTTATAATTTAGATTACATATTATATTCTATAAGGTGAATATTAAATAAATTTTATACATTATTAATATTTTATAAATAATTCATAGATGTGATAATTCCATAGGGTAATTTCCATATCAAAATAGGTTATTGATGTTCCCTAATCTTATGAGAACCTTGAGATGATATGATGATGTCTCTTAAATACTGGTCCTACAATCATGATGAAAAACTATGACAGGTAGATATTATGTTGACTGTATGGTGTGATTGCTTTTAATAGGACAAGACTTCTTCTCATGATGTTCGCATTTGATAATCTCCAAGATGGGATATTATGAGGGAAGACAATCAAAGAAGAGTTCCACCTGTTACATGTCATTGGAATAATTATATATGAGTCTATATAATGATCCCTAAAATTCAATATTATTATTAATATATATTGTTACTTATGTAAAAATATGTTTTGATGAACCTTGTGATTCTATACTTTCCCACAAAGTAGTATACAATTTCTATGTCATGGATATTATATTATTGATGAATTTTTTGAGTAAATATTGTTCCCTTCTATTTATAAATTATGATATCTCAACATATTGATTGGAATGAAACCATGGAAATAAATTACATGGGAATGGTGTTACAAGAAAATTTATTTCTGATAGTCAAATAAATAAATATCAATAATAATGGTTTATGACATGAGTATAAAACCTAGTTGATCTAATATCAAGAAAAATTGATTACATTACATGGCAATAATTCATATGTGGTTATTTCCATCATGACATTAACCTATTAATCATCCACGTATTGATCCATTTATATTCAATAATCACATAATTTAGGTAATCAAACCAAATTCCAATGAGTAATAATCCTAGAGGTTCACATACTAAGGGTTTTGTTTTTTCTTAATTATATTAAATTGGAATTTATTTAGTAGAATAAATATTATTATCTAGACTAAGGAATAGTTGTATTCATTATTTATTGATCACAAATAAAATTTAATATATTTCATTAAATGTTAATTTTTTAATTGCACACATATATTATATGTTTTATTGAAATATTAAGTTTGTAATTAAATATGTACATGGGTATGCCCTAAATATCACGTATGTTGTACAGATGGAGTTGTGGTCTAAAAAACATTACTTTTTAATATGGTGAAATAATATTGTCATAACACGAGTTAAATAATTCCATTAGAAAGTAATATTATTATTATTACATGGTTTGTGAAATTATTAGGGTTTAATATAACATTTAGGGATTTTGAAAAATTAAAATACATTTTAACTCCAACCCAAAATCTATAAATATAATGTTATTTCTATTATATTTCTGTTAATTAGAGAATAGTTGTGCATAAAAAACTAGTAATATATTGTTTCTTCTCTATACTAAAGAACACTATAGTATTTTAACTCTCAATCCTAATAAATTCTACACCCTCGTCAATCCTCCGGAGGATACGAGAGAATGAAATATTATTCAATTCCAAAGGGATCATTTCAATTATCAAATTCAAAGACTTCAAGATGGTAGATTCATCATGTTATTATCCAACCATTAATCTAAATTGTTTAGATATAAAACAAGAATGTGTGGATCAGTAATAGAGGGACTATACATATGGATATTCCATGAACAATGGTAATTTAGTGAACTATGATTCAAATGATCAATATCACCCTTGAAGAAAGATCTTAAGAACAAGGTAGTATTTATCTTTGTATATTTAAATTAATTTTAAATTTATTATCAATATCCTTCTAGTTTTGGAGTTTATGTAATGTTTCATAGGAAACAAATTCATTTTTCATGGCTTCCACAATCTATACATTGAGAGTTATCTTTTGAATTTTACAGTGTTAGAGACACATCATGGCTCAGTATGTGCTTCTAATACTTATAGATACTTCATGTTGTATCAAAGTGGTCATATTAAAATTTATAATTAGATATAGATTACTTATCATTGATTTAATGAAAATTTATTCTATACTTTGTGTGGAATTATTTATATTAACTAATCATTTAGATCAACAATTTTCTATATTTATTTCTCAATAAACAAGATCGGTTAATAATCAATGAATAACACATTTAAAGAACCCATCTAATGATTCCAAGTATTATAGTTAGGTAACACTGGCATACATGGTGTTCACTTCTAAGTCACATGTCATGTATCCATGTTAAATATTCCAGGATACAGATGTAGACCCTGGGATGTCATGTAATAACTATAAATTGAGTGCACGAAATTCTCTCTATGTGTAGAACAACTTTTCATGACCCGTCCTCAGGGCTCGTGCCGTGACTACCCCATGCCCGCCTTCCAAAGGCCAGGGGCTGGCGACTAGCACCAAATGTGTAAAATCCCAAAAAGAAGGGAAGGCACTACCTTTATGAAGTAACAAACACCACAGAGTACGCATGTGAAGTAAGAACTAAGTAAAACTGGGTACAAGATAAGTGTTGAAAAGTAAATGGGCCAGTATACAAACCCAACTAAAAGTACAGTACAACTGAAAGGAAAGTACAACAGTAGTATGTAAAACAACAACATTGATACATCCTCGGGAAGTCCCACCTGAATGGTGGGTACATATAGTCTCCTCAACTCCTCATGTACGGCCGTCTGCTCCGTGTACGTCCCGCCAAGTTTTCCACCTCCGGGTACCGTTCAGCTCCACATGCCTCCACCTCGATCCGTGTTTTCCGTCGTCTGCATCCATCACAACATAGTGTGGGTATATTTCGTGCAGGTGTCAGTATACGATACTCAGTAGGGACCCAGAGACCCCCGAAGTTCTCTCAGAATCCAAGAAGGATAAACCACTAAGGAAAGATACGATCACAAAGTATCAAACAACTCCACTTTGGTATATGCCCATACATATACCTAAGTCATTTTTATTGTTCGTCTCCAACTCTCAAACCCAAGCACAACCCAGTCCACACAAGAAAAAAAAACCTAGTCCACACAGGAAAACACAATCCAGTCCACACAGGAAAACACAACCCAGTCCACATAGGAAAGCAAGTCAATCACATCAATGATAATGATTGAAAATCAAGACTTAGCTCACACAGGTATACACTTCGTAAGGTGATCGAGATGATCAAATGTATCCACTAATTAATCTAAGCTATTAGACCCACATAAGATACTAGACCAGCTAAGCTGTCAGACCCACAAAGGATACAAGACCAGCTACTCTGATGGACCCACACAAGATACAAGTACAGAGGTCATATACTACCAGACCCACATAGGATACAGGAATAGTAGTAATCAATGTAGAACACATAGAGGATCCCAGTATGGTCATATTCACTGCTGAACCCACGGAGGATCCATATACTGTCATCCTCACTGCCGAGCCCATGGAAGATCCAAGTGCAGTCATCATCTTCGTAGTCGCAGCAAGCTCTAGGGTTCCCGCACACAGCATGCTCGATCCCGGGAGGGTCCGCTCCTCGAGCAAGATAGTTGATACATCAACTATCACGATGTACAGATTTTATGTATCCCAAGGCTCTGTCTCATCAAAATAAACCTAACGCGACAGACGGTGCATCAATCGGACGCCTGGTCTGAGAGTTATTGGTTTTTCCGTCCCAGGGGTCGAGTTGGTTTTCAGCTAAATCCAACCCGACCATACTCCAACTGCATCCAAACCTCAAGTGTAGTAAGCCAAAATAACTGTCTCATCAGGATGAATTCAACGCAGTTGACGGCACATCAAACGGTCGTCTGGTCCTTAGGATATAAGCATTTCCGCTCCAACGGCCCGGTTGGTTTTGAGTTCAAACCAACCCGACCGTACATAAACTTTTACAAAACCTTGAGTGTAATATACCGAAACGACCATCTCGATCCAAGGATTTCTACGAAACTAAAGGTGCGTCAATCAGAGTTCTGTAGCTCATGTTATTGGGAAAAGACAAAAAATGGTCTGAAGTGGGGGGGGTCTGGGTCCGGTCAGACCCGACCCAACCCCCCTAGGTCCGCCCAAATCGGGACGACCCTAATGGGTCCGGGTCCGGCCTAGTAGGGTGTGGCCCGACCTGGCCGGGCACGGACCAGCCCGACTGGTGAGGCTCGGTCCGCGTGACCCGACCTGGCCTGGTCGGGGGCACGTTGGCTCGGCCAGCGAGTCGATCATGGGGGTCGCGGCCCCCCTTCTATTTCGCAGATGCGGCGACAGGCTGGCACTGTGGTTCCCCTTGGATCCTACATGGCCGCGGGATCCAATTCCTTACTACCGAGGCAGGATTTTTCCGGCGGCTCGCCGACAATGTCTTCTGCAGACCACTGGATGCGCTCCGGTGGTTCGATTTTCCCACCGTCTACGCCCATGGCTCTCCCAGGACCCCCTCTTCACTGTGACGGCTCCAAAACGCAGTAGCAGTACCGTTTCATCGTCTCCCATCCATACACGCACAAAAGAACAATCTACCGAGGTTCGTCGGGCCATGTTTGTTTGGCACGCGCCCTCCGCGTTAGCTGATAACAATTTTCCAACGATAAACTAGGATTCACGTTGTACGAAAAACAAATTAACCCAAATAACAATGAAACAGTCCATCCAGCATTTTTCCCGCGTACAACTATTCCAGACCCGCAAAAAAATTCATTCACAGATCAACATGATAATTAGTTGACCCGCATTCCTTGTTTTAGAAGGGATGAATCATGTGAATATAACATACTAAAAAATAAACCCCTACCTTGATAATACGTCGCACGTCATCGAACTGTGGAATACGAATGTCGCGGTGATCAAACATCGTGGAAGATTGGCATCGTTCCGTCGACGTTGGAAAGGAAGGAGCCGAGGGTGGTTTTAGCGTTCTTCATTTTTCGCTGGAGGTAGAGGAAAACTCTCCATGTGTTGGGTGTCGTGCTGTGCTCCGAGTGTTCCGCCACTTGAAGACGTTGTCCAGAACTCCTTCCCCTAGCCTCCTTTATATAGGAGTGGGAGGGCTCGTCATTGGCACGCAATTCAAAAATGGAGGATTTATGACAAAGGGCTCCACCCAATTAATCCACTATGGTGGCGCATTAAATTGTGAAGAAATTCAAAAGGGGGTTATTGTCTTGTGTGGTCACCACATAATAATATCCTCCAAAGGAAGGATATTTCTTGGAAGACCCCACCATTAAATAACCACAAAAAAATGGGGTGGTTGTTGCATGGGTGGTCCCCTCATTTAAAAAAACGTGGTTTCATCCTCCTCAATTAAGAGGGGGATTTAAACATAGAGTCTCTCCCTCATAAATGAGGGGGAGTCAATGAGTTACGATTCCCCTCCCATTTATGAGATGCCTCGTGTGGTTTCCACCAAGATCCAACCTCTAAGTGAATCTTCTAACCACTTTATCTTCACGACATGTGTTTAACAGAATAAAATAAATTGTTCACTTATTTTATTTTATTAAACCACGTAAAACCCAAAAACTATCTGTTATTCCCGATCACATGCCACCGAGCTAAAAGTATTCTTAAGAGAAAACCCACACTGCGAGTTCAATGGTGCCCTCATATATCAATTCCGAGCACCGTTTCAAAAGATAGGAAAACCCGCTCATTTGTTCACAGAACATACCTGAGCTAAACATCGAAAAATGATTCCGGGCACACCGAGCCTCAGAATCAGGTGTCGTCAGAAACTGCGCACTTGAAAATATTCAAACAATTTAACAAATACAATTTCCTTGAAATTTCTGGGTTTTATAGTACTCCCACATTAGGGATTTACATCCCCATAAAGCTATATCATAAACTAGGGAAACAATAGAGGGTACTGAGCACGCATCTGAGCCTCCCGCTCCCATCTCTTCTCCTGGAAGATCTCATGCTGCCAACGAATGCGCACTAGAGGAATTGACCATCCATGTAGGACCCACTCATGTCGATCCTCGATCTCCACTAGGACCTCTGCAAAACTTGCCCCATCATTGATGTCCAGCTCCCCGTGGTAGATGATATGTGTCGGGTCGTGCATGTATCTCCTCAGATGAGATATGTGGAAGACATCTTGCACCCGGTGCAACCGAGGTGGAAGGGCCAGGCGGTAACCCACCTCACCTACCCTGCTGAGGACCTGGAATGGTTTGATGAAGCGCAGAGATAACTTGCCTCCCCAACCAAATATCTGTTGACCTTGTCAAGGTGAGACTCCTAAGAAGACGTGTTCATCCCCCTCGAACTCCAGTGGTCTTGTCTCCTATCAGCATAGGACTTCTCTCTACTCTGTGAAGTCTTCATCCGCTCCTGGATGATCTGCACCTTCTTCGTCGTAGCCTGAACCATTTCCGGTTCTACACGTGCTGACTCCATTACTATCCACAAGGGATATCTGAAACACATCCAGCTGCTGTCTCACCACTCCTAACAGCTGCATGCCCAGACTCATGCTAAGAGCATTTCCAAAAACGTCCCCCTCTCCAAGAGTATAAACTATCATGAAGTCATGGTTCTTGAGGAAAACAAGGCATCATAGATGTCTCTAGTTCAGGTCCGTCTGAGAGGAGATACACCTGAGACTATTGAGTTGGAGAGAACCGCAAACCGTTTGCTCAACGAACAATGGGTGAGAATAGCCAATTTGAAGAACTCATCTTCACCCTTCTTCATCTACGTTCCACCAAAGAGCTGCAGAGATTTATCCTTTGCTGAAAAGAGAAATGTGGTCTCGTCCTCTAGATGAACCACATTATTTTCCTAATATAGTCAATCTTGACCTGAATGGTACTATTTCATGCCATGGACGATGTCGTAAGGCCTCAAATATACTATCAAGAGATCCAACCATTACTCTCACCTCCACGGTCGAGTCACACTATCGGCAGCAGTGTGTCGTCACTGGGTCTCCTCCAATAGGTATCTCAAAAGTGTGGATCAGGTCAACGGTTTTCAACCAGAACCTCTTAGTATCAACCATACAGAGAGGGCGGGAATGTAAAGGTTACAATGAAAGGTTCCTTTTATTACTGCAGCTCAAAGTACAAAGACACATACAACAACAACAACAAAAGTAAGCTAGAAGCACCAAAAACAAAGGCTTCAATGCCTAAAACATGCCTTGCTCTTGTCTACCAGCTTCTGAAGCTCCATTGTCGTAGGCCTCAGCTGCCCGCAACTGAGCTCTCCCCTGTCCAACCACTCCCTGTGGTCGAGTTGGTCTTCCTGGTGGTGGTAGTGGTAGGGACTTCAAAGTTCATCCACCATCTACTGCTTGGCCAGCCCCTACGCCACGTCCGCCATCTCCCAGCGGACAACCACAATCGAACCTCTGCCTAGGAGGTCCCTCCTCCACCTACTGCTCATCTGTAGGGCGGTTCGGGCAGTCTCGATCCATGTGACACTACCCTCCACATGCATAGCACTGCATTATCCTCGCATGGTTGGATCTACGCCATGTACCCCACACAACCAAACCTGTATCATGAGGTTCCCACCTGACGGCCTGGTCTGATTGGACCCCTACATCTACTTTCTACTGTCGGCCGTAGAAGACTCCGTTATGTGTCGTCCTGTGGAGGGACTCTATGCTAATGACTACTCAGCGAGAAAACTCTCCACTATAAGGGCTCTCTCTAGCACCCCTGATTGCGTCAGGATGTTGAGGAGATCATCGAAGACCTGATCTCATGTCTGAGTCCCTGATCAAAGGTCGGGTCCTGGAAGAATGGGTCACATGACATTTCCATGGAATAGTGCAAGAGGTTGGTAAACCTCGCTGAGTACTGAGATACAGACATGCTGCCCTACCGCAGCTATAATAACTCTTGGATGCGCATCGCACAGAGGGTGGATGGAACCAACTCTGAGTGGATGATGCTCTCGAAGTCCATCCAAAGTAGACATGCCTCATCGTACACATGTAGCATCAGGCTCCACCATCTACCTACTTCTACGTGCAGGGGACTCTCGACAAAGATCGCTATAAGATCTGGTAGTGTCCCTACCAGTCTGAAGATTCTGATGATAGCCTCCAGCCAATGCTCAAGATCCTGAGGATCCATCTCTCTATGGAACCTGGGCAGCCTCTTTCTCTGAAACTCATGCAACACTCTCAAGCGGTGAGCACTCTCCGCCACTGGGGCAGGTAGCAACGGTGGATCAAAGGGTAGCGGTACCGCTGGGGCCTCCGCTGTAATGGGGCCCTATACCGAGGCCTCATCATTTGGTGGGCTGTCATCCCACATGTAACAAGGAACCCTTGGTAGCTGCCTTCATGGGGCCACCATGAAAAGAAACAGGTGTGCCATGGTTAGTACAGTATACCTGGTGAGCAGACACAAATTAATCACAAGAAAACTTTTGAAAGTAAACACACATGCAATCATTGTTTTCGTGCACTGACTCTGAAATCAGAAGTCGGGGACCTGGTGTATGGATACGTCGACCGCCGCACCAACACTGGACTCCCTGGACTGAAAAACACACTCAATAATCTTAACGATATTTCCCCACATATAAGAGAGATCAGAGTCCTGAGTTATGCGGTAGAACCGGCTCCTCTAATACCAATTTGTCACGACCCGTCCTCGGTGCCCGTTCCATGAATACCCCAAGCACGCCTTCCATAGCCCAGGGGTGGCGACTAGCACCAAAGGAGTAAAATTCCAAAAGAAGGGTTGGCATTGCCTTTATGAAGTAACAAACACCATAGAGTACGCAAGTGAAGTAAGCACTATGTAAAACTGGGTACATGATAAGTGCTGAAAAGTAAATGGGCCAGTATACAAACCCAAATGAAAGTAAAATACAACTGAAAGGAATGTACAAAAAACAGTATGTAAAACAGCAATATCGAGTCATCCTCTGGAAGTCCCACTTGAAGGGTGGGTACAGATAGTCTCCTCAGCTCCTCAGGTTCGGTCGTCCGCTCCATGTACGTCCCGCCATGTGGTCCACCTGCGGGTACTATTCAGCTCCACAAGCCTCCACATCGATCAGTGTTGTCCGTCTTCAACATCCAACACAACGTAGTGCGGGCATAGCCCATGTAGGGGGTGAGTTTAAGACACTCAATAGGGACCCCGAGACCCTAGAAGTTCTCTCAGAATCCACAAAGGATAAACCACAAAGGAAAGATACAATCACGAAGTATCAAACAACGCCACTTAGGTATATCACCATACATATACCTAAGTCATCTGTTACAGTTCTTCTCCAACTCTCAAACCCAAGCACAACCTAGTCTACATAGGAAAACACATCTCAGTCCACACAGAAATACAAAATCCAGTCCAAACAGGATAACACAACCCAGTCCATACAGGAAAGCAAGTCAATCACATCAATGATAGTGATTGATAATCAAGACTCAGCTCACACATGTATACACTTCGTAAGGCTATGGAGATGATCAGATTAATCCACTGATTCATCTAAGCTGTCAGACCCACATACGATACAAGACCAGCTAAGGTGTCAGACCCACAAATATACAAGACCAGCTACTCTGTCGGACCCACACAGGATACAAGTACATTGGTCATATACTGGAGGACACACATAGGATACAAAACCATAGTCATCACTGTCAAACCGACAGTGGATCCCAGTACAGTCGCTGTCGCTGCCAAACCCATGGAGTATCCAAGTACAATCGTCCTCGCTACCGAACACACGGAGGATCCAAGTGAAGTCGTCATCGTCGCAGCCGCAGCCAGCTCTAGGGTTCCCGCGCACATCATTCTTGATTCTGGGAGGGTCTTCCCCTCAAGCAAGAGATTAGATACATCAACTGTCACGAATTCAGAGTTTATGTATCCCAAATCTCCATCTCATCATAAGAAACCCAACACGACAGACGGTGCGTCAATCAGACGCCCGGTCTGAGAGTTATTGGCTTTTCTGTCCTAGGGGCCCAGTTGGTTTTACAGCTAAAACCAACCTGAACATATTCCAACCACATCTAAACCTCATGTGGAGTAATCCAAAATGTCCATCTCATCAAGAGGAATTCAACGGAGATGACGGCACATCAAACGGACGTTCGGTCCTTAATATATAATTGTTTCTGCTCCAACGGCCCGGTTGGTTTCGAGTTCGAACCATCCTAGACATACACAAACATTGTTGAAACCTCAAGTGTAATATACTGAAATGACCATCTTGATCCAAGGATTCCTATTCAACTGACGGTGCATCGATCGAAGGTCTGTAGCTCATGTTATGGGAAAAAGACCGAAAATAGTATGAAGTGCGGGGTTTGGGCCCAGTCTGACCTGACCCAACCCCCCCATGGGTCCGCCCGAACCGGGTAGACCCTGACCCGGGTCCGTGTCCGGCCCGGCTGCGCATGACCCAGCTCAACCGGCGCGGCCTGGTCTGCGTGACCTGACCCCACCCAGCCGGGGGCACGCTGGCTCAGCCAGCGAGCCGAGCAAGGGGGGCGCGACCCCCCTTTCTATTCCGCAGACGTGGCGCCAGGCTGGCGTAGTGGTTCCCCCTAGATCCCACGCAGCTGCAAAGTCTAATTCCTCAACATTGTGGCTTCAGCCACGGCATGCTTCTGCAGGCGGCGCGCCGGGGCGCCGCTGACAGTGTCTTCCGTAGACCACCTGACATGCTCCGGTGGTCAGATTTGCCCGCCATCTGCGCCTATGGATCTCTCGTGACCGACTCTTCACTGCGACGGCTCCAAAACTCCGTTGTGGTCCCTTTTCATCATCACCCATCCATACGCGCACAAAAAAACAATCTGCAGAGGGACGTCGGGCCGTGTTTGTTCGGCCCGCACCCTCCGCGTTAGCCGATAACAATTTTCCGAGGATAAACAAGGTTTCACGTTGTACAAAAAACAAATTAACCTGAATAACAATGAAATAGTCCATCCATCATTTCTCTCACAAATAACTATTCCCAACCCGCAAAATAATTCATTCAAGAATCAACTTGATAATGAGTTGACCTGCATTCTTTGTTTTAGAACGGATGAATCATGGGAATATAACATAATCAAAAATAAACCCCTAACTCGATAAGACATCGCACGTCGTCGAACCGAGGAAGATGAACATCGCAGTGATCGGACGTTGCGTAATATCAGCGTCATTCCATTGACTTTAGAGCGGAAGGAGCGGAGGGTGGCGTCAGCGTTCTTCATTCTTCACTGGAGGAAGAGGAAAACTCTCCAAGTGTTGGGAGTCATTCTTCCCTGCCAGCATTCCTCCGCTTGAAGAAGTTATCCAGAACTCCTTCCCCTAGCCTCTTTTATATAGAAGTGGGAGGGGTCATCGTTGTCACACAAGTCATAAATGGAGGATTTATGACAGAGTGCTCCACCCTATTAATCTTCTGCGGTGGAGCAATAAATTGGGGAGAAAGTCAGAAGGGGGTTATTGGACCGGGTGGTCCCCATAGAATAATATCCTCCAAAGGAAGGATATTTCTTGGCAGGCCCCACCATTAAATAACCATAAAAGGGGTGGTTATTGCTTTGGTGGTCCCCTCATTTTAAAAAAGGAGGTTTCATACTACTCAATTAAGAGGGGGATTTAAACCTAGAGGCTCTCCCAAATAAATGAGGGGGAGTCAAAGAGTAATGATTCCCCTCCCATTTACGCGAGGCATCGCGTGGTTTCCACAGAGATCAAACCTCCAAGTGAAGCTTCTAACCACTTTATCAGCACGACATGTGTTTAACGAAATAAAATAAATTGTTCACTCATTTTATTTTATTAACCCACGTAAAGCCAAAAACTAACTTTTATACCCGATCACCTACCACCGAGCTGAAAGTATTCTCAAGAAAAAACTCATGTTGCGAGTTCAACGGTGCCCTCAGATTTCAATTCCGAGCACCGGTTCAAAAGATAGGAAAACCCTCTCGTTCGTTCACTGAACGTACCAGAGCTAATCTTCAGAAAATGATTCTGGGCACACCGGGCCTCAGATTCAGGTGCCTTCAGAAACTGTGCACTTGAAAAATTCCATATAAATTAAGAATACAAATTTCCTTGAAATTTCTGGTTCTTTAATGTAGAGACCCAAAGCCTGATGTACATGGACATTACATTACTTTTTCGGAATACTTAGTACATAACAAAAACTCACACACAAGGATGGTAATAGTTTAGTGTCTTTGGAAGCTCGGAATATAATCTTCTACTCGTGGTGAAAGATCTTCAACATCTCCCATAAAGATCTTCTTTTTTTTCTAAACATAAATCCATTCTTTATGTCCTGGGGAAAATAAAACATAAAAGGGTGAGCTCAAATTCTTAGTAAGGGTAAACAAAAGAAATATCAATCACGTCATATTCATAAGAACATATCTTTTGGAAATCTTAACCTGCAAAAGAGATCATAATTTCATAACATGGGATAAATCATAGTAGTGAAATGTAATCCCAATAATCATAACTTAAAACATGAAACTTTGTGGCATACACACATAATCATAGAGAATCATTTCTTGTTAGTCAAGACTCATTGCGAAGACTATCTTCGTGGACAAAGTCCCTTTCTGAACTGAGTTCATTCTTCGTTTCAGTCCTGTTTCACTGAACCGGTATAACCTACCCTTCTAGCCATGTCTATCTCATGAGATATAAAATATTTACCCAATGAATTGGAGGGAGATATAGGTCCCACCCATCTCATAATGATACCATTCTTATGTGTCCCACAAAATCATAAATCATACATCATTGCATAACCCATGTAATAAAAATGGGATTCTTAAACAACATGACATCATAAAACAATTCATATAAGATACAGGAATTCATAAAAATAATTCCATCACAACATAATCAAATCAATGTAATAATAGGGATATAAACAGGACCCTATATTATCTTATATGGAAAACAATTTTGATAAAACACTTGAACTCTATTCCTGAGGAAAATATCATTTCTACTTCAAAAACACTTTTCCTTTCTTAACATGTCATTCAATTGTAAACTAAAATAAGTTGATTAAAAACTTGAAAACATGTAAAAGAAGTTTTTGGAAATAATGTTTTAAAAATCCATCCATGCCGTATAAGTTAAAAAACATTCTTCGTACTTTTGTCGGAAAAGTCAAAAAGTACCTCATACGAAAAACGACAAAAGATTCCTTTCATATCCATTATTAAAAACTCACCGAAGGGTAAAATTAGATTTAAACCATTTTAGGTGGATGGAAATAATATTACATATTGATTAAACATGGATGTGGATGATAAAATACACCCCAGTAAATTTCAAAGTATAAACAATCTCAGATAAAAATGAGATTGTGATATTTTCCTTTACCTTAGGTCCGATTTGCTTCATAAGTGTCCGAACCTCCTGTATAATGATTTAAATAATGTCATTGACTTATTATAGAATCATATTAATTGTTATGATATCATATATGGTTTACTTATGACTTTATATTACCTGTTCTTTTGTAAATTCTATGTTAAATAGCGTTTTGGGTAAAATTGTTTCATTTGTCGTCCGTGTTTTGAATTGTAATTATTCATTTGATTACATAGATCATGATTACATATTTCCAGAATATAAAAAATGGTTTATATATAATACATATACAGAATATACATATATATAATAAATCATTAAATGGAAAGAAATACACCGTTCATGGAGACGGTAGGCCGTACGTACGCATGAATGCTGTTTTCGTTTCCTTATTCAATTGAATGGAATTAAGTAGATGACATACATATATATACACAGAAATCCAGTATCATTATTATTTCATATATTTAATGATTACTTATTATATGTACTTTATAATCATTCATGAATGGTTAAAGTGGAGAATGAATCTCATCGCGTCGTGGAGACGGTAGTCTATACGTACGCACGAGCGATGATATCGTTCTCATGATTGTGGGACTGTATTGGAGTGTTTCTATACTATTTCAGAATCAATATAACTTTAAAATAATCATATATAGTTATTATTTACACCATTATACCCATCCAAGTAAGGTGGTGGTGGAAAATAGATTTCACCACGGCGTGGAGACGGTATTCCGTACGTACGCACGCGCGGTGATTTCATTTTCCGTAGGATGGATAGATGGTGAAATAGGGTTGTTTCATACTTATAATAAAATATCAGTATATTAGTTATACTGTTTTTTTACATAATAATGAAACAACCTAATAAGAAGAAGTGGAAGAAGAAATAAAGTTGAAAGAATCGGTAACGGACATTACCTCTTCTTTGAGGCGCCTCTTTGATACCTCCTCTTAGGGCACTACAATTGGTCTTTGAAGAAGACCAGGACCTCTACGATGTCTATAGGGAAGTGGAGAGAAGAAATTTGCAGGTTTTGGCCGAGCATGAAGGCTCAATGTGGTGTGAGGAAGAGAGGGAGGAAGTGCCCTTTTATAAGGGAGGAGAGGGGTACCTTTTGAATAACTAAAAATATTATTTCATTATAAAGTCATATTCGGTTTTAAATAGTTCCAAATTGATTTATTTAGAAGATAAGGTGAGGATGGATCTAAATCCTCTCATACAATAGAATTTATATATGTTTAGGTATCAATGTTAACCTTATCATTTAGATTTAACTTTAAGTTAGATAATTTAACTTTTACCGTGTCTTCTTGTTTTCTTACACTATAATGTTAATAAACATAATATATCAAGACAAAAGAACCCCAAGTTGTTTATTATTAATACATATATCCTTATATATTCCATGTGGCCGAACCTTAGATTTTTAGGAATTAAATAACAATTAATAATATAATATTTGTTTTAAAAACTAATTTATGTCCATTTTGACACTTTTTGGTACATGATTTTTATGAAATTTATAACAGAATGATAAGTTCTAACCAAGTTACGTATATCAACAATAACATGTCATAGTGACCTAGAAAATTAATTTATGTCATAAAAAGTCTCATATTACATTTATTTGGGCATTTATAACATCAATTATGTCAATATTTCATTAATAAGACAATTACTGCTTCATCTTTGTGTCATAATAAATGATAATTAGTTAATCCCTAAAAATTCTAAATAAATTCCTATGATGTAGATAATTATATTATCTTTCTGGATACTATTCATGTTCGAAGTTTCATGAAGTTTATCACTAAATTAAAATTATTATACTTATAAGATTTAAGAAAGTGACATGTTGTACATTCTTTGGTTTTAATAATAATTAAATTATTTTCATGGAAAAAAGTCCATAAAATGAATCTAATCCGACCCTTAGGTTATTTGGGTCTACGTTTAGACATCCAATAGTATTTTTACAAGTGTTAGGGTAATTTTATAATCTTATATTTACCCTTAATTACCCGATTTACCTTTTTACTGTAGTTACTATTCACAATGCCCAAAAATAAAAATTAGCTTATTAACATAATTTGGACCCACTTATTCCAAATATGGAATCCATTTTTCCAAATTTAATACACAAAAGATGCAGAAATTAAATTAAAATTAATCCTGTTGTCGAAAGAAAACGGGTTTTTCTTTAAAACATTGCAAAATATTGAATTGATTTGACCTACGAATTCAATGTAAAATCAATGCTAATGACATACATTATATTAAATGGTAAAAATATATTCTATTTATACTTTAAAACCATTCAATATTATAATTTAACCACATAAGATATTACGATGAGAAAAGTTGTTTTTAAATAAAATATAGCGTGTTTTTACTATTCATTAAAATATGAATGTTATCGGAAAAATATCAAAACTTTTTATAATGTAAATTTTTATATCCTGATTCAAAAGAAGAATTTTATTTTGTCAAATTCAACATATAAACATGTCAAAAACTAGATTTAAAGTGGGTGTGCCATCAAAAGGCGGCAAAACTGCATTTTTTTAAAAATACTTATTTTACCTGAAATATTTATTTTGTTCTTATACCATGTTCTAGAAAATGTGTAAGATGAATAATAATGTTATAAAATTCAAAATTTAGTTAATACTATTCATAATGGATAGTTCATGACAATATTATAATAATATATCATTGTTTATTAAAATCCGGTATTGCGTACAACACACGCTATCGAGGAAGGTCACGATTGCGTGTAATGCAATCCAAGTCAGGGTTGCGTGTTGTGAAAGAATCCTTCGTCGTTTCGTATAACAGAATCCAACCATATTTCATTTATACATTGAATATATATATATATATATATATACTCAATGTGGCGTAGAATAACTATTATCAAAATTGTGTGCAACACGTTCCATGAATAGTGTTGCGTATACTGCAAGCTAATAAGATGTTGCGTATAGCGCAAGGTAATCTTGGTGTAGAATACAACACAAGACATTAGTGAAATTAAAAGAATATTTTTCATAAAATCTCGAGGTGGTACATTCTACCCCCCTTAAAATGAATTTCTCCCTCGAAATTCGTCGGGGTTATAAATGGTTTACTAATCGAAAGTTTTTTTAATAGAAACCCACATCGTAAAAAGGAATACCAAAAAATGGCTTTAAAAACTAAATAATAAAATGTAACGGTTACCCAAATTAACTCATCACTGGGTTTCCATGTAGGAGAACATAGGTGAAAATATGGATATGGAAGAAAATTCCAACCATCAAGTTCTGATGGAGAGTGGTAGAGAACATGGCTATAAAAAAGCCAACAATCGCAAAGCCATAAATTTGTGACGATCTAAGGTACCATATGATTCATCAGATATAAGAGCACTAGGAAAATATTTTTGGTTTTCAAGATCGTTTCCCAAAGTTGATGAAATTGGAATTAGAAGAAATACTTTCGTGATTTCGGAATAGTCTCACCGTTGGTCATTCTTTGGAAAATTTACACTTTATCTCTTAAATAAATGAAGTTGAATTTGTCATTCGTGATGTGATAGCAGATCATGTGATAGAATGATGGGTCATTCCATCTGTCTCAAACAAAAGGTTAGAAAAGTTATAAAAAATACATAAGACCATCTATGGTGAGGTTAATCATATACAATTCCAAAAATGAACTTATACTTCATATATCATACCGCGTAATAAAATAAAACTAGTTTCTACTAACCAGGCACTTCCTGTAGTCCAGTGGTAGGCGATAAAGGCTAGTCGCACTTCGGTTGTGGGTTCTATTCCCACGACCTTGTCTGACGTGATGGGCTATCGCCCGTCTTGCACGTTTTCCTTTTTCTAAAACTATATTACTATAACATTCCATCAATAATATCGAAAAAAAATTTATCCTTAAACAATACTAAATTATGTCCATCATAGTCCATTCCAATCTTTAGGCTTATCCATAATACTGCATTCCACTCTCATAATATAGTGAAAACAATTACCAGAGATTTAATACCATCGTTGATCCCCATATATCATAAGATATGTCTTGTTAGTCACATTACAAACATTCAAAGGCCTTAATCATGTGTTCTCTTGAATACCCATTGAACCTTAGTGAAAACATGAATGTAGTTAAAATTAACACTTTCCACATACCAAAATCTTCAAAATTCTATATACTCTAACCATGATATCACATAGTCCTTATATCAATCATGAGCTCATGAATACTATCAAATATGTCATTTTCTCATTTTCCCTTCATTATGCGCATATCAGCTTTTTTCCAAAAATATCTCAATCAAATTCCATGGTTACCGGTACCATAAAATTATTGAATACCACAATAGACCAATACATAAATATTCCAATACTCAACATTATTTTGGAATCCCATTACATAAACACTTAATCATTCCACCACATCGTTTTCATATTCAACATCTCCAATGGTGATCGCAGGTGACTTCCCTTTGTCCTTTGACTTAAGTGGTTTCTCATGTCGATCATCACTAACCCTTGGATTAGGGCATTTATTGGCATAATTTCCCATCTCCTTGCACTTGAAACATTGATGTTTAGTAGGTTCATTCTCTGTATCCCTTCCTTTTTTTGCATCATTAGACATCTTCTTCCCATCATTGCGGCATTCAAATGCCCGATGAACTTCCTTTCTACATTTGAAACATTTACTTGTCCCTTTAAGACAATCTCTACCATGCTTCTTTCCACACTTTGAGCATAAGGAAACATTCATCTTTTTTTCACCTATATTATGAGATTTCTCCTTGAACTCCATTTTTCGTTTCTTGTCAAGACTATGAGATGGATAAGTAACACCAACTTCCATTTCTACCTTGATAGCACAATGCACAATTTCTTCATTGATACTGAAGTCTCTTATAGCTAATTCCCTTCGAAGACTTGGTTTTACGCCACTGAAGAATCGATCAACTTTACTTTCAGGTTGGATGATAAATCCAGATGCATACCTTGCAAGCCTTGTAAAATTCTATTCGTATATACCAAAAGATTCATCATCCTTTTTCTTTAGTTCAAGAAACTCCTTCTCCATCTTTGTTCGAAGAATACGAGGGAATTACTTATTGAAAAATAAGTTCTTGAACTTGTCCCATTCCATGGACTCAATTTCATCTCTTGGCCTCGTATTCTTGATAAGATTCCACCATTGATCAGCTTCACCTTCCAAACGATATATTGCTAAGATGACTTTATCATGTTCTGAACATTGAAGAACTGAAAATATCTTTTCAGTGGTACTGATCCATTGTTCAGCAAAAAGTGGATCAGAAGGACCACTGAAAGAAGGTGGACGTTGCCTCATGAAGGACTCAATAGAATATTGTTCCCTTCTCTGCTCATTTGGAAGTCCAGAATGATTCATAACTTGTGTATGTATAGCGATAAGATTTTTCACTCCATCTCCCATAACATTCGTTTGTTCAGGGGGAAAATCATTTCATTGTCCATTGCATTGTTCAACACGGTTCTTTCAGGTTCCAGCCATCGTCTAAAACACAAAAAGAATAGTGTGAGAGGAAAAAATTATGCTAGGGAAAACAACATAATAAAGGGGGAGTACCTTCAATATCTAACATCTTAGGTTTAATTATATGATCGTTATCATAATTCTAGTACTATAACCTATACGTATACTTAACCTTAGGGACATCCCTAGACATACTTTAGAAATATCTCTAGGGATCTCACTAAATTTCTCGCATCCTAGTTTCCAAAGGTTGACTAATCCTTTCCTTTTATACCAACTTTAGAGACCCGAAGCCTGACGTACATGGACATTACATTAATTTTTCGAAATACTTAGTATATAACAAAAACATACACACAAGGACCGTAACAGTTTAGTGTCTTTGGAAACTCGGAATATAATCTTATAATCGTGGTGAAAGATCTTCAACATCTCCCATAAAGATCTTCTTTTTTTTCTAAACCTAAATCCTTTCTTTTTGTCCTGGGGAAAAGAAAACATAAAAGGGTGAGCTCAAATGATCAGTAAGGGTAAACAAAAGAAATATCAATCACGTCATATTCATAAGAACATATCTTTTGCAAATCTTAACCTGCAAAAGAGATCATAATTTCATAACATGGGATAAATCATAGTAGTGAAATGTAATCCCAATAATCATAACATAAAACATGAAACTTTGTGTCATATACAAATAATCATAGAGAATCATTTCTTGTTATTCAATACTCATTGCCAAGACTATCTTAGTGGACAAAGTCCCTTTCTGAACCGAGTTCATTCCTCGTTTCTGTCCTATTTCACTGAACCGGTATAACCTACTGTTCCAGCCATGTCTATCTCATGATATATAAAATCATTATCCAATGCATTGGAGGGAGATATATGTCCCACCCATCTCATAATGATACCATTCTTATGTGTGCCAAAAAATCATAAATCATACATCATTGCATAACCAATGTAATAAAAATGGGATTCTTAAACAACATGGCATCATAAAACAATTAATATAAGATAAAGGAATTCATAAAAATAATTCCATCACAACATTATCAAATCAATGTAATAATAGGGATATAAATAGAACCCTATATTATCATAGATGGAAAACAATTTTGATAAAACACATGAACTCTATTCTTGAGGAAAATGTGCTTTCTACTTCAAAAAAACAGTTCCTTTCTTAACATGTCATTCAATTCTAAAATAAAATAAGTTGATTAAAAATAAACTTGAAAACTTCTAAAGGAAGATTCTTGGAAATAAGGTTTTAAAAATCCATCCATGTCGTATAAGTTAAAAAAACATTCTTCGTACTTTTGTCGGAAAAGTCAAAAAGTACCTCGTACGAAAAATGACAAAAGATTCCTTTCATATCCTTTACTAAAAACTCACCGAAGGGTAAAATTGGATTTAACCAATTGTAGGTGTATGTAAATAATATTACATATTGAGAAAACATGTATGGGGATGATAAAATAAACCCCAATAAATTTCAAAGTATAAACTATATCGGATAAAAATGAGATTGTGATATTTTCCCTTACCTTAGGTCTGATTTGCTTCATAAGTGTCTGAACCTCCTATATAATGATTTAAATAATGTCATTGACTTATTAAAGAATCATATAAATTGTTATGATATCATATATGGTTCACTTATGACTTTATATTACCCGTTCTTTTGTAAATTCCATGTTAAAGAGCGTTTTGGGTAAAATTGTTTCCTTTGTCATCCGTGTTTTGACTTGTAATTATTCAAATGAATACTTAGATCATGATTACTTATTACCAGAATATAAAACATGGTTTATATATAATACATATTTAGAATATACCTATATATAATAAATCATTAAATGGAATGAAATACACCGTTCATGGAGACAGTAGGTCGTACGTACGCATGAAGGCTGTTTTCGTTTCCATATTGAGTTGAATGGAATTAAGTAGATGACATACATATATATACACATAAATCCAGTATCATTATTATGTCATATATTTCATGATTACTTTTTATATGTACTTTATAATCATTCATGAATGGTTAAAGTGGAGAATGTATCTCATCGCGTCGTGGAGACGGTAGTCCGTACGTACGCACGAGCGATGATATCATTCTCATGATTGTGGGACTGTATTGGAGTGTATGTATACTATTTAAGAATCCATATCACATTAAAATAATCATATATAGTTATTATTTACACCATTATACTCATCAAAGTAAGGTGGTGGTGGAAAATAGATTTCACCACGGCATGGAGACGGTATTCCGTACGTACGCACGCGCGGTGATTTCATTTTCCGTAGGATGGATAGATGGTGAAATATGGTTGTTTCATACTTATAATAACATATCAGTATATGAGTGATACTGATGTTATTACTTCATAATGAAACAACCTTATAAGAAGAAGTGGAAGAAGAAATAAAGTTGAAAGAATCGGTAACGGACATTATCTCTTCTTTGATGCGCCTCTTTGATACCTCCTATTAGGGCACTAAAATTTGTCTTTGAAGAAGACCAGGATCTCTAGGATGTCTCTAGGGAAGTGGAGAGAAGAAATTGGCAGGGGTTGGCCGAGCTTGAAGGCCTAATGTGGTGTGAGGAAGTGAGGGAGGAAGTGCCCTTTTATAAGGGAGGAGAGGGGCACCTTTGGAATAACTAACAATATTATTTTATTATAAAGTCATATTCGGTATTAAATAGATCCAAATTGATTTATTTCGAAGATAAGGTGGGGATGGATCGAAATCCTCTAATCTAATAGAATTTAGAAAAGTTTAGGTATCAATTTTAAACTTATCATTTAGATTTAACTTTAAGATAGATAATTTAACTTTTACCGTGTCTTCTTGTTTTCTTACACTATAAGGTTAATAAACTTACTATATCAAGCCAAAAGAACCCCAAGTTGTTTATTATTAATATATATATCCTTATCTAAGTCATTTGTCCGAACCTTATATTTTTAGGAATTAAATAACAATTAATAATATAATATTTGTTTTAAAAACTAATTTATGTCAATTTTTACACTATTTGGTACATGATTTTTATGAAATTCATAACAGAATGATAAGTTCAAACCAAGTTACCTATATCCAAAATAACATGTAATATTAACCTAAAAATTTAATTTATGTCAAAAAAAGTCTCAAATTACATTTATTTGGGCATTTATAACATCAATTATGTCAATATTTCATTAATAAGACAATTACCACATCATCTTTGTGTCATAATAAATGATAATTATTTAATCCCTAAAAATTCTAAATAAATTACTATGATGTAGATAATTATATTATCGTTCTGGAGACTATTCATGTTCTATGTTTCATGAAGTTTATCACTAAATTAAAATTATTATACTTTTAAGATTTATGAAAGTGACATGTTGTCACATACTTTGGTTTTAATAATAATTAAATTCTTTTCATGGAAAAAAGTCCATAAAATGAATCTAAGCAAACCCTTAGGTTATATGGGTCTACTTTTATCCATCAAATAGGATTTTTCCAAGTTTTAGGGTAATTTTATAATCTTATATTTACCCTTAATTACCCGATTTACCTTTTTACCGTAGTTAATATTCACAATGCCCAAAAATAAAAAGTTGCTTATTAACATAATTTGGACCCACTGATTCTAAATATGGAATCCATTTTTACAAATTAAATACACAAAAGATGCAGAAATTAAATTAAAATTAATCCCGTTGTCGAAAGAAAATGGGTTTTTCTTTAAAACATTGCAAAAGATTGAATTGATTTAACCTACGAATTCAAGGTAAAATCAATGATAATGACATAAATTATATTAAATGGTAAAAATATCTTCTATTTATACTTTAAAACCATTAAATATTATAATTTAACCACATAATATATTACGATGAAAAAGTTGTTTTTAATTAAAATATAGCGTGTTTTTACTATTCATTAAAATATGAAAGTTTTCAGAAAAATATCAAAACTTTATCTAATGTAAATTTTTATATCCAGATTCAAAATAAGAATTTTATTTTGTCAAATTGAACATATAAACATGTCAAAAACTATATTTAATGTGGGTGCGCCATCAAAAGGCGGAAAAACTGCATTTTTTGAAAAATACTTATTTTACCCGAAAAATTTATTTTGTTCTTATACCATGTTCTAGAAAATGTGTAAGATGAATAATTTTCTAAAATTCAAAATTTATTTAATACTATTCATAACGGCTAGTTCATGACAATATTATAATAATATATCATTGTTTATTAAAACCCGGTATTGCGTACAACACACGCTATCGAGGAAGGTCGCGATTGCGTGTAATGCAAGCCAAGTCAGGGTTGCGTGTTGTGAAAGAATCCTTCGTTGTTTCGTATAATAGAATCCAACCATATTTCATTTATACATTGAATATATATATATATATATATACTCAATGTTGCGTAGAATAACTATTATCAAAATTGTGTGTAACACGATCCAAGTATAGTGTTGCGTATACTGCAAGCTAATACGGTGTTGCGTATAGCGCAAGGTAATCTTGGTATAGAAAACAACACAAGACATTAATTAAATTAAAAGAATATTTTTCATAAAATCTCGGGGTGGTACATTTACAGAACTTGGGTGAAATGATGTTTTTTATAAAAAAAATAACTTTTTTCTTGCCAACACAACATGTAGTCCTCATCATAATTACTGTAGAAAAAACATACTAACGATATATCATGTGTATTTTGAATAAAATATGTATGAAAAAAAACCATGGAAGATTTATTTGACACCCAATGTGGCCTCTCTATATGTAAATTTTCTCATAAATTTTTATGGAATGTACATGTGTAAGGGACCTGATCAATATAGTAAGATATTTTTCATGTTTCCTATTCTTATGGTGCTCGGAGGAACATTGGATTGTGTTTTGAGGAGTTTTAATACAAAAATATTGAATCAAGGGAATTTAATTCCATTTAAATACTACATGACATGAATGGATTTTTTATAGGTAGTGTGATTCTAGTTCAGGATGTGCAAATTTTCAGGAATAAATCCTTCAATGCAACATGTTTTTAGTGAGTTATAAATCCTAACATTTACACAATGTGAAAAGGGGTTTCACTCTTTGTAAATCCCATGTGTAGTTCATTTATAAAAGATACATGACCATTGGGTTTTCCCCAAACCATATGGAATCTACCAATTCCTGGAAATCCAAACAGTTGAGGAAAAGCTGAGAGTAAGCTAAATTTACTTCATATGAGGATTGTACAAACATTATCTACAGGTGAGGTTCTCTTACAATAATATATTCCAATCATGCATTCAAATTTTTCCTTATGAAGCCCTTTATGATTACGGGTTAAAATAACCTTCATGCTGGGATGAAGTAAGAGAAAAAAAAACAGTTAGGTTGTGAAATGGTCAAGGAAATGGTGGAAAAGGTCAAGACCATTCATGGGAACATCATGTCTACTCAGAGTTGATAGAGGTCCCATCTTGAGAGTTGTCAATGAGACCAAGATTTTGATGTTATAGATAAGGTATTCCTATATATATATATCTATGAAATAAATTCTTGATATTTGGAATGAAGTGAAAGCTTAGTTTAAGATACACTGGTCCCTTTGAGATCCTTGATTGCGTCAGAGCAGTTTCCTTTAGATGAGCACTCCCAACAAAACTATCTCATGAAGATGATGTGTTATATGTAAATATCGTGATAAAGAACCCACTAAACGAGTCACATGTTCTGATTTCAGAGGTTCTACAATTGGATAATGATATTTCATATGAGGATAAACTAATGATTTTCGTAGATCATAGAGACAGTTTTCTACAAAATAAAACAATACAGCTAGTCAAAGTGAAATGGATAAACAAAAGGTTTTAATAAGAAATGGGGAACCACATGAGGTGATGAAACATAATTACCCTCATCTATTTTATTGCGTAAAATTAAAAAATTTTGGTTGATATTTATAATGGTGTAAATATTTTAATGACTCGAACGGTATAAGTAATATTCCCCTTTGTGTTTGAATTAAATTCCTTATAATGTTTTATGGTTATAGAAAACAAAATGAATTCTTCTTTTATATTATATAATATCAGATTTAAATTATTTTTAATCCTAATAATCGTTGATAAAATAGTTATTGAATAATACTCTTATGATTATTACAAATATTGGGTTTTGATAAATCTAATCGAGACCGACAAAAGAAGCCATGAACTCAACAAGTAGGATCATTCCCTATTAAGACCATTTTTTGGAGCATCCAAGGGAGATTAAATCAGTGGTATTTTCCTTTGACCAATCCCAGGCTGAGATCCAACAACTAATGCATAATCAAAACCCTTTACTGGATAATTTCATGATCATTGAGGTAACAACCCAAACCATGTATGTCTAATCAGCCCATGAAAGTCATTACATCGTCCACCTTACCATTAGAGAGTTTGAAGGTGAATTAAAGGGATATTTATCAAGACTATAATAATACAAATATTTATATATTTTATTTTATACTGTATGATGTTTATATTTACTTCACATTTTTTACATTATAAATGATCCTAGATTTTATATGATAATTTTTTTTTTGATTTTTTGGGTAATAATTTTTTTTGAATAAGACAATACTTTTTATGAATGAATAGCTTTTCTAAATAATTTATTTTTATAAAATATTATTTTTAAATAATTTATATTAAATAAAAATGTTAATATATTATTTATGAGGTCAAATATAATTTTTATATGTGTTTGAAACTTATTATTTTCAAAAAACACAACATAATTCAGTAAATGTCGATTCCATCATAAAGGAAAAAATTAAAATATTTATAAAATTATTTGGATAAGATTATGATTATTTTCAGAATCATAACATTTTAATTATCTAATGTTAAATGTTTCATAATATTCTGAGAGATAAATTTTTGGGAAAAAAATAAATACGGTATTAATATATGGTGTGTATTATGAAATCATAATAACCCAAAAGTGATATGATAAATAATAGTTAGGGTATACATGACCAAATATATTCTTCATAATTTATAAAATTAGACTTTAAGAATATTTTTTTTAGTTTTATAAATCCTTTATGAATCCTAAAAACAATTTTATTAATTCATGTTTTAATATCATTTCGTTAAGAAGATGACTCACCTCAAGAACATCAAGGATAATATTTTATGTATTTCATCCCTTTAACATATAAAATCATAAAAAACAATCCCCTTTTTTAGAAACCATTCTCAAAAACCATGGGATGTTTTTTTTGGGGTTTTATTAATTTAATGTATATAATCCAAACCCCATTTTTGAGAAATAATAACGAATTCCATATCCTTTCCTATATAAATCAATCCAATTTAGCATTCCTCATCAATAAAAATCTTATTATGACTTCCTTACACTTCAAATACACCTATAGAATAATCCTAATATTCCATAAGTCTCTCATGAAGCCACACCCATGCTTTTGTAATCCCACTCTCAAGTTAAAGTTTTCTCTCCTTGTCCTCTTTATTATAGATTCTTCATTATTTTATGTCTTATAATTACAATTCATAATTTTGGGATATGATTTTATATATCCCTATTAGTTTTCATTTAATTTATAAATTATGAGATACTACATTCACTCCCATTAATCCATCCAATAAATTTTTATGTACCCTTGTTATGTTGCTGAAATTTCACAACAATTTTCCAGGACAAACAATTATAGAGTGAGCACCCATGCCCATTTCATATCAAGGGTGTTCACCTTTATGAAAATATTATAATTTTATTAGGTACATATATGTATTTGTTCCAAAATATTTAATTATGTTATAAAATGTGATGATAAATGATTTCATATTTTATTATTTATGTAGAACACTTCGGATGTGAATGAAATGGAATTGATGGGTGTACACAAAATTATATAGTAATCCAATGTATTGGGAAATGTTTTATTGTCATAAGACATCATGAGATAAATTGTGGAGTGAAGCTAATCAATAACAGTACTTTTTCATCATTTTGTCTTTGATGATATCCTTCACATGTGTTTATGATGTAGTGTTTTATGTTGTTGCCACATTTATCATATTACCTTTTTTTATCATGATATAACATTAATCTCTATTAATGTTCATGATTATAAACAATTTAATTTATCATTACTATTCTTATTGTATATAATGTAATAATTTCTTCATTTTATGTTGATTTTATACCCTTACTGGGCTTTATAGCACAATCATTTCTTATGTATGTCCCCAGGTTAACCCATTCTGTTGTATGTATGAAAAAATACGTTGATCATGTTAAGGATGTTTTCAATAATTATGATGTATTATCTATTCATTTTGTTAGTTAATTTACCAGATTACCCAAATACACAATACTTATTGATCTTATGGGTTATATTATGTAAACTCTGTTGTAATAAACAATGAATTAATGTGTAATAAAGAGAAGTATTGTTATACTACTTGGGTGAGGTGGACTTGTCGGTTCCACCTACGGGGCCTTAACAAGGTTTCCTCAGAGATGATTCCTTAGTGAGGCTACCCTAGTAAGGGTTCCTTAGTAAGGTTTCAGGTTAAATGAGACATTTTTGGTTTCACCATTTCCAGGGGGTCTTACAGAAGTTACATGGGTGAGGATTCCTTAAAGGGTCACCCTATTGAGGGGTCATAGTGGGGATACAAGGTCAATGATTTTGAATTTGTAGAGTTTTTCTTTTTTACAAACATTTTATCTTTTCCTCATTTTGGGGTAACATATTTTTCTTTCCCCATTTACTATATATATATATTGGTTGAAATATTTTCCAGATTATAAATTGGTAAACTATTCAAATTTGTTATGGATGCCAAAGTTATCACCCTTATAAGTGAAACAATCATCGAGGTTGAAACCAATTCATTAAAAATGATCACCTTGCATCATCAATATCATGAATATATTATAAAATAAAATTTTCTATAAAATCCATTGTAGAATATATTTCCCTTTTATGGGTTCATCCTACCAATTGATACCTCAATTTATAAACATGATCATTCCAAAATTCACATTTAATTAACTCAAGACATTTCTTGAGTTAATATTTCTTTTAGAATATATGTTAACCATGAACATCATAGTGAAGTATTGTATAATTTGGTCTATGATTCATCATTAATGGAAAACGAATTCAAACCCTGTTTAATTATTTAACAATCCTCTATATTGATTTTGGGAAAAGGGTGGACTCTTCAATGGGGCCTTCGTCGTGGAAACAATTATCTATGGAATGGAAATAATATTATGTTTTGAAACAATACTCTATTTTAATATATGATCGTATATGAGTTGTTATGCATTACAAGGAAATTTTATCTTCATTGATCTCTTTATATCATCATTTGTATCTCATCCCCAAGTTGTTCAGATGATGGTTGTCTATGAATAATATATTACATCTTTCATATAATTAGGATGGAATTATCCTCTAGGATGTTCATAAAATCAAGGGAAACCTCATCCTAGGGAATATGTATGTTACATTTAATCCACCTAAAATTGCTTTTGGATATGTCAAGAAAACTCCTATACTGGTAAAGGACTTACTTGAATTGTTTGAAATGGGGATTGATAAAGAAATATTTTCTTCCATTAATGACCCTTTTAATATATGGATAATATTTTTCATACTCTATCATAGATCAAGGCATGGAGAGATGATTCCATGGACATAACCTACCCATAAAGTTTATGGTTCTCCAAATAATAATAGTTCTTTCCTTGATAATAGTCAATATATAACTTGGGTCTATCAAAATGGGTCAAATATGAACTCATATCTCCCATTGGTGGGAATTATAACTGTGTTTTATATTGGATATCAATTTCAAGAGATGTAGGTACCGAAATGTGGGAAACTACTTTAATAATGGAAAATCAATAAGAATATCAAATATCAGTGATCATTAATTTTTTATATTTAGGATGGATCTATCAAATGTTATGTTTGGTTCCACATGGTGAATCTCCAAAAAGAACATGTATCCTGCTCTAGCTCTTACATGGATAGATACTAGTATATCACGGAGGTTATGACCCAAGAAATACAATCTTGGCTACTCAAATTTCTCATTTGTACATCGTATTAGTTTGAACCATAATAAATTATTTGAAATATCTTAATCATATCTAGAGAGACTATTCCTTATTTCCCAACACTCATTCTAGGACAACCGTTGGCACATAAGTGTCTAACATTAATGAAATTTTTTTAAGTAGATCATAAATGATATCACTACAGGACACTGTTCCTATAAAAAGAATTGATGGTGACACAATTTATGAAACCTCAATGGAATCCATGTTTAGGAACTAATTTTTTTATTTTAGGATATGCGAAGAATTTTATTTAAATAAATATCATGAGTATCATAACTGAATTATCCAACATCAATTATAGTTATTAGTATTTTGGATTTATTAAAGAATCTAGATTAAACTTCCAGTAATTTTTCGTTAAATTAGACGATCTCTATAGTTTTCTCTGGTATGTATGGAATGTCATTGGAGAATAGATCTATTTAATGCAACTCTAAGAATATTTATACCACCATTTTTATTAGATGGGAAGGCCAAGTTGAAACATCATAGTATGAAGATATCATTGAGATGGGTTCTTTAAATAATTAAAAAAATATTCATAACATTTTAAATTTCTTTGTATTTTCTAGTAATGTGTATCAAATATTAATCATAACATCTCTAACGATACACACAACTACTGGGATTTCTGACATTTGTGTTATTCGAGCTTTTGTGGGTTATGTACCTCTTGAATAATAATCCTCAACTCCAATTTGGAACAGTTAATTATTGATGACATAGGGAGACTTAGTGAGTGACTAAATTACAGAATATATTCTAGTTCATAATTATTATGTAATTCCCAATTTAGTGGTTACATTTGTGATATTTTCTTCTATTGAAAGAGAATTAAAAAACATGTTTTCTTGGATCACTCGGACCCCAATTGCTGAAATGAAGAAAAAAATTCATTGTTTTTATTAATTATTCATTGATCACAAAAAATTAGTCTTTTCCTATCAAGGGTTATATTTGATCACCCATAATATGATAAATTTTTTTTATAAACTAGAATCTCTAAATCAATGTCATATGAAATTTCAATGTTTGAATGACTATGTCAAAATTGAAGAGATAATTACCCAAGAGTTAACTTAACCAACCATTGTGGAATCAATACTCTAGAAGATTATATCTTACATTAGTGGGTAATTAAATAAACATGAGGCCCTAAAATTGGATGAAAGGTCCCCACATTGAGATGAAATTTATAATATTTAGTTCACTAGAATAAATAGAAATGATTTGTTGGTTTGAGTGGGATAAATGCATTCATTTCCCCATGATATAGCCACACCACACAGACTCCTTCAACAATCAATTAATAATACCCACTGGGCGTACTATAACTAGTGACATAATGTAAATTATTTCATGAAATATCTATTTTCAATGGATTCTTTTTTCTATACAAGAGATACCCCAATTTTTTTGGTTCTCCTCTTATTCTTATTTTGATGAATTCAATGAAGTCATTGTTTAGTTTCTATTACAAATCACATGATCCATCTTAATTTTTAGTTCTTAATAACATTAAATAATATTACAAATAATATCAAAACATCCATGATCGTTTGATTACTAATGTAAGAATAATTATAATAGTTATAATCCATGAATACTCAAGTCAAAAGAATCCTTTTTTGTGGCCTACAAGTAGGTGTATGTATACTTATTCATCACCATAACACTGGAGTGAGTTAATTTTAATGTGTGGTATTATATCACACTTTTTAAGTATTTATAAAGGTATTTAAAAAAACATTTTAGGGAATAAGGATACTATAACGTTTTATTAGGTCAAGGTACCTAGTAAGAATAAATTGATTGTTTTGGGGCCATATAGTGGGCCTATAAGATATTTTTCTATTTTCTATTATTTCATTAAAATTTTTAATAATAATGATACAAAGGATAATTATAGGGATATAAATTTATTTTCTTTAGACCATAATTTATTAGTTTTCAACCAAAATTTTTTTTGTCCTTTTTAATTTCAAGTGTTTTAATTTTCCTAGACCATGTAAAATGTGCGTGTAATGAGATGATATAATTTTTTTCCAAGCATTGCCTTTGTGGAATTTCAATCTCGTGAGTTTTATGTATATTTCTTTATTAATTTTAATTCCTTTCAAGTCAGACCAATATAGATGTAGTTTAATTTATTATTTCTTTGACAATGTTTACTTCAATTTAATTTCACCTAGATTTGACCAATGAGTTTTTAGATTAAATTCATCTATATTTTAAAAATGATTGTTTTAGTGTATATTCGAGTATATTTGACCATTTAATATTATAGTTTAAGGATTCAAATTTTTGACCAATGATTATTTCCTTGAAATGTGTATGGTAAACATATGTGCTAACGTTAAGGATATTAAATCGTCTTGAATAATTAGATTATGGATTGTGTAAGTCATATCTAATGAATTTATGAATGATATGCAATAGATAAATGGGAACTATAGGGAGTACAATGGCCATTAATAATTGAAAAAAACTAATTATACATTTACACAATGGAGACTAGTGGGAGTAGTTTTGTTTTTACAACTCCCATTCCAAGGATAACATTTGGAATTTAGGAGAAGACTGAAAGAAGTAGGTTGGTGGTTACCAAGCTTAGATAAATTATTTTACCAATTTTTCTATAAAATAGAAAACAAAGGGCACTAATCGATTAATGAAACTTGTTGGTGTTGAATCAAAAATAATAGATATAAAGTTGGTTTATAGAGGATGTGAATATTCAAGAGAAAATCATGCTTTGTAATAATTCTATCACTATTTATGAAACATGTATTCAGAATGGGAAGATTTCATTTGGAACTTATCCCATTGAATTATGAACATATTTTAAGGTTATTTTCCTTGGACTAATTAGACGAGTATAATGAAGAAAATTAAAGATCATAGGCCCAGAATGATCTAAAACTTTATTAAACACAATGATAGGTATTGTAAATCATAGTTTGATGATCTAGAATTTGGAAACGTTTTATGGGATATATATGAAAGGATTAATTATAGACCATGTTCAAATGGAGGATTTAATTGCTAGTCTATCAGTACATATTTAGAAAACATGTATTTCTTCTCAGGATGTAGATACCTCTAGCTGACATGCCATCTTGGGGGACATATTCATATCCATGATAAGTGGTTTGAGAGGACCATTTTGGTATATACCTAACACTGAGAGGGGTTGAATCAATATTGGGGAATTTTTATACCAATTACAACTTTTTATTCCTATACCTTTTGACCTATTATGGTCTTGATTTTCGTATTCTCTTTTACATGTCGGATTAATTAATTAGAAATCAGTAAAAATATGCACATGATATTTTTGAAAGGTTCACAACTCAATAAGAGTAGCTACATCCATTCCATTTATGGGTATGACCATTACATTGATTCTCTACTAAAATGTAGTAATTTTTTATAGTGGATTGACTCAATAAACAGTCCTTAAGACAGTGTGAGTCCCTAAACATAGAGGGGCGAATGAAATAATCCTACAACCCTGAACTGGTGATGAACAAGTCCAACTTGCAGCTCCTTTAATGTTCCATATACTGCCTATAAAGATAGTTTTCATCTTTATTCGATAAGGTAGGTTCTACTGTTGATCTTCTCAGTTCTATTCACTAGGTTACTTGTAAAGTAGTAGGCATGAAACTCACGTCTTCTCTTCTTCTTATTCTTCAGTGAAAAACTGAATTCACAATTCTTCTTCTTCTTTCTTCTTCTTAAGTGCAATAAAATAATGCACTAAATTTATTCTATCTTCTGGGAAAGAATCAAAAATACTTTTGTGATTATTCAAACACTAAATATGATCTTAAATGGAATCATTAAAATCAGATAATCCTTGAATAATAATTAATCATCTGCTGAAAAAACTCTATTTCTTCTTCTTCTTCACTTCTCCTATTCTGGATGAAATTAATATTCGTTCAACTGGACTGCACACTTTTCACGTATTAATGAAGGCATGAATATCCTCTTCTCCTCTTCCATTTTCTATTCTCTTCTCTTACACTTGATTTGGGTGTTTTTAATTCTTTCACATGGCTGCATGCCTAATCTGTCCACTCCTTCTCTTCTTGTGCACAATCCCTAATGTGTATAAGCATTTGCATATATACACTACGTCTTTACTCTTCCATTATATTATTTACATGAAAATTAACCTGAATGGGTGAAATCATTTGGAACACACACACTACATCATATTTCATTAAACAATGTACATGAGTTCATGCATACACGTATGAACCATCTTCATTTAATCAATTTCATCATAAAAAAACAAACCCTTGCAAAACATAATAGATTTATCGTGTATCCAGAGGGTGTTGTTACATTTTTATTGATACTATGGTGTTCATGGGTCTTCTTATTCATGAAATAGGAGGAAAAGTGTTTCCTCGTAGTTCATGGGTGTTCCATTCACAGGATGTGAGGTTCTTGGAATGGTGCAGTGGGAGTTTGAGACTCAATAACTTCCTCATATATCAATGAAGATCTTAACGAACCTGAATGGCTTATTAGATCTTAGTTCATCAAAATGGAAAGGGAGATGTGGGGAACTATCCATTTTTTTCAAGAATGTTTATTGACAACGCACAATTGATAGTTATAATGACATATCGAATGCCAATTGAATCCTCTCTTTGTGAAGCCTTTAAGGTTTGCCGTTCCCTTGATCACCCTTCACAAAGAGAATGCACAAAGTTGCTATGTTTTTCAAGAAAAAACATGAGCTCTCATAATAAGGTAGTAGCCTCCTACTTTAGGCTTAGGTACTATACTTTTATAGGCGAGGGTATCTTATTTTATGTGTTCAAATATCTACACAAGATGATCTTCCAATCATGCCTTGAATCACTGAGATCTTCAGTTCATTAAAATATTCAAACCCATGTACAAGATGCATTGATATTCTCGGTGTGTTTCCTTTTTGAGCATGTGGGCTTCTCCCTGAACACATCCATGAATTCAATATTTTCATGTAATGTCATTTTAAATATTTACTTGAATCCATTTGGCTTTGGAAACTCTATTTTCCTTGTCCGAACATTCTTTATCGAGATATTGCATGTATACAAAATGAATATTTCATGCATGGTCTCGATATGAACAAATAGCCTTTACATTTCTGAAATAATCATCCATGGTGGTCCAATTGTGGTTATTCATCATCTAAAATAGGTGTAAATGGTGTCAGTGGAAGTGAGAGGTTGAAGATGATAACGCCATCTAGTTTAAACCGCGAAGAAATCAGATTTCTTAAATTTAAACTCGTGTGACGCAGATGGATGAACAACCATGATTAGATCGTGAGCACAGATGTGATTTTTTGAAGAGATCACTTTTACATCTTCTAAATAATGAACAGTAACCACATCTTCTTGTCCCAAATTTAACTGGAGACTTGTCATTTCCTTAGTTTATTAATCAACCTGCTCTATCCTCATTTCAAATTTCTCTTTCCCCCTCCCTGGTACTGCCCCATACCAAATTCGCTATGGGTGGGATCTAGGATAACCTCTATGGAATTAGGCCCAAAACACTAAATGGGAGTTTCCCCATGTGGTCTTATAGTCCTATACATGTCCTCACCCAACCAATTGTAGGTTGGCTTGGCTGGTTTCCCCATGGGCATGGTCATGTCTGTCGGGCATGATCCTCCGGTTGAGGTTGGCTGGAGGGATGTCCCATTTGTTTATGTTAGACCATAAAAAACTGTTAAACATAAAATGTATGGATGGAGACCCTTTATTTAAAAACATATGGCCTCCCAAGAAATATAATCCTCTTTTACACCATCTTCTTCTCCTTTTATTTTACTCCTTTTAGAATAAGAATTCAAATGTACACTTCCACCATCCTTTATTGTTGTAGAAAATGTATCACCCCTAATACATGACTTAAAACATAGGATATGTGCATCAATCATATGAATTATCATTCACCATCCACTTATAAGATATCCTTATTCATATTAATCATCATTGACATCTTTGACAACCAATACAACTCAATATGCTAAAGTGGTACCAAAAATCTACACCTTTGTATTTGATGGAAATACCCAATGTTCTCTTTCAAAAGAATGTGTTAATGTTAGTGTGAATCTTCTCTCTCCCCTTCACTTTTATTTCCCTCCCCCAAAATTTCATTTCAATTTTATAACGCTTATTGACAATATATACAATGTTCACGAGGAGAGGGTATCAGTCCACACATAGGAAATGTGTGATCCATCATTTCACTTTATGTCTACTTGAGAAATTCTCGGTGTAGAAAATAAGAGGATTTGATTTAGATGAAAAATATGTCTATTATCCACTAATCATAATACCTCATGAGATGAGGAATAATATACTTGTATTCTAGGGTTTCACCCTTTAATTCTAGGATGAGGGTAATAAATATGATATGAAATATTCAACGTTGAACTCCTACACTCACTTTAACAAATGGATAAAAAACATTCAAGTGTAATGGGAAGGATAGTGACCTTGAGGTAATTCCATTCTTCTTCTATCACTGATTAATTCAATTTATCCCCCTTTATAGGATGAACATTATTTTGAGTAACCAAGGATGAGATATTGAGAAATGACATAACTTTTCCAATAACATTTTTTTCAAGAACATTTTAGAGTAATTTAATTTGATACCGATTGAAGTTGATACTGATTGATGTAATAACTCTAGTAGCTTATTCATTTGTATCCCCCTTAATAGATACACTCCTAATCATCATTCACTACTTCTCAGGTTCTCCCCCTAAGAGATTTATTCATCTTTAATTCCTTGTAATTTAAGAACAAGTACAATACCCAAATGGTTAAGTAAATAAGGTGAATCCTCCATGCTCCATCCAAGTGAACAACAAGGTTGAGATGGTTATCTTAACCAGGGTACTAAATTATTCACACATGAACATTTGATCTTCAATTTTGATTGTGGGTTTGTGGACCTTATTACTTCTTCCATTTCATTAAATGTGAGCCTTCTTTCCTCAAAAGATTTCAAATCACTAGAATATCCAGTGTGAAACTTTCTTCTTCTTAAGAAATTAATCTTCAGATGGAATAAATTCAAGTCAATTTCAAATACTGTGAGAACCCTTGTTTAAACTCACACATAGAGCTTCATTGTCTTCATGGGAAATATTCTTTTTTTTCTTTTTCATTATCCTTAGCCTGTTCATCTTCAATTGTCCTCATTCTTTCCAAACCTTCTGGCTAGATAACTAACATTTTATTAGGTATTGTGGTAGTAACATTGGATCTTCCACATGGATTCTTTAGAGTATAATATTTTCTAGAAGTTTTTTTGGATGCACAACCCTTTAACTTCTTCTATTTATAATCCAAGGTCTTCTCTACATTACTTCTTGGAAACTTCTTGGGAGAATTTGTTCTTACAACATTCTTCTGAAGATATCACAAAGAAACATATTCATTATTAGATAGATTTTTTGATCTAATTTTAATGTTAAATTTGGATTCATGATATGAATAACCTGTACATACCTTTTATCCACATCCATTTCATAAATAACATATGTTATCTAGCATTCAAAATTTGTTTGTAGTGTATAGACGCACCTAGACCTGTGGATGTTGCTTCTTCATTTCTGGATTTCTCCCCCTTGAAATGGGATTGCATTGTGATTTTACAATTTTAGGAATGTACCAAAAATCTAATGAAAAATTCCCAAACCTGTTGCATCACTATAATTGGCCCCAAATCATGAATTCTTGATATATTCTGTATATATTTCCTGGGCCTTCATCTTGATATGTTTTTTTCTCTATGGGGAACTATCTTCCGACTTCTTTTTCCTATCCACCTTAGACGTGGTGGTTGGTATCTCATCACCGTTCATCATCCATATTTGTTTAGAACTTTATTACTCCCAACATTATTTATTGAAATGATTTTATAAATATGATCACAGCATGTTTTGGATGATAACTTTTTCTTCTCAACTTTTTTTGATAGATCATTGAGTCGAGTCATGATCTTTTTATCACATGATTGATTTATTTCACCCTTAGATTTATCTAATGAACATTGAGTACTAGAAGATACTATTTCTTTCTTCTATGAAGCCTCAATATGTGTCTTATCAAGATTGGTCAACTGATCTTGCATGTCTAGATATTTCATATTGAGAGTGGTTTTATGATCTTCAATCATAATGATCTTCTCTTCACCTGACAGATTTAATCTTTCAACTTCATCATCAAGAAACTTAACATTGTTATCTAATAGGTACATGTTATTTGATATTTTTTAATGTTTTTTCAAAATATAAATCATTGACATAAATTCCCTTGTTTAGCTCATATTCAAGTACATGGATCTTCTCTTCTATAGTCTTATTGACTCCCTCTTTTTCTTCAACTTCTTTAATCCGTTTTGAAGAAATAATTTGAATTTACCTCTTTGTTTCTTTAAAGGATAAAACATGTCTATAAAGCATTAAATATTCAAAGAAACATCTTGTAATAGCTCCTCTAAAAAATAATTTTCCTTTTTTTGTTGTGTGATGTCTTCTTACATGCATTAAAATATTCCACAAATAAGTGAGACACTTTCTTTCAGGATACTATGAAGAATAATTATTAATCTATAAACTAATAACTCAAGAGAATTTTTAGATTTATCATCACCACTTCTTATACCATTTTTATCCTGAGAATAATTTTAAAATGTACTAACAAATAACTCTTGATCTCTACAAGTAATAAGTTATCCATTTTCATGGTGGAAACATGATCCACATTCTCATTAATTTCAATGTCTGATTTTTATTCTTTATCAGCAATGTATAGAGATCCAAAAGCTTCCTATTCTTTATTTAAGAGGGAATTGTTCTTCAATGTACTTTTATCTTCAATTTTTAGGATCATAATTATATTGGAAGATATGGCCTTACTCTCAGAAATAATTGAATCTTCACGAAAACTGCACTTCATTGATAATTCAAGAAAGAAACTCATCTCTTCAAAAGAGAATAACTGAACTATAGAGAATCCAATAGAGGTGATTCTAACCCTTTGATACAAATTGCGAGGACTAGTTTGGGATATTCCTAACACTAAGAGGGGACGAATCATTTTTGGGGACTTTTTTTACCAATTAGAATATTTTATCCTTGTACCTATTGTCCTGTTAGGATCTTAATTCTTTTATTCTCTTTTCATTGTAGCATTTACAAATTCTAATGCACTAAAAATATATGCATGATATTTTTACAATGTCACTACACAATAAGAGTAGCAACATGCTTCCCATATAAGGTAATACCCAATACATGGTTTCACCACTAAAATGTAGTAGAATTTTTTAGTGTATTGTATTAGTAGACAATCCTTAAGATAGTGTGAATCCCTGCACTTAGAAGAGGGAATGAACTAATCCTAATTCCCTAAACTGGTGATGACCATGTCCAACTTGAAGATCCTTTCTGTTTCATTATAGTGCCTTTAAATACAGTATTCTTCCTTCTTTAATAATGTAGGTTCTGCACTGGATCCTTTTTAATGCTCTTCACTTGGTTACATACAAAGTAGTAGGCAAGAAACTCACTTCTTATCTCCTTCTTCTTCATTGCAAAACTAAATTAACACTTATTCTTTATTTTTCTTCATTATTGCAATAATAGAATTCACTAAACTTATTCTATGTTCTAGTAAAGGATCAAAACATACAATTGTGATTATTCAAACACTGAATATCATCTTACGTGGGATCATCAAAGTTTATACCTTCCCTGAATAATAATTAATCTTCAGTTGGGAAAAATGTCTTTCTTATTCTACTTCTCTTCTCATCTTCTTGATGCAATTAATATTTGTTCAAATAGATTTCACCCTTTTTACGTGTTCACAAAATCATGTATTTTTACTTCTCTTAATCCATTTACTCTTATTCTCTTTTCACATGGTTTGGGTGTTTCTAATTCATGCACATGAGTGCATGCACAATCTATCCACTTCTTCTCATCTTGTGCACAATCCGTATTGGGTATAATCATTTCCATTCACAAACTTCCTCTTTCCATTTCTATCTCTTTTTGGTATACAACCACACTAAAATGTGTTAAGTCCATTAGCACACACCCACTGCCTCAGGTTTCTTTAATCAAGGCACATGAGTGCATTCATACACGTATGGCCCTTATTCATGAAATCACCTTATTCACCCAAAAAATAAACCCATTCAAAATTGAAAATATGTATCGTGTAACCAGAGGGATTATTACTTATCATTATGAAACCAAGGTGGTCAAGGGTCTTCATCTTCATGAAGGAGTTTCACAAGTGCATCCTTTCAGCGCACTGGTCTTCGACGCATAGGATTTGTGGTGCATGTAGAAGTGCATTGGGAGTTTGAGACTCAATCACTACTTCACAAATCTCTAATGATCTTTAAGAACTGGAATGGTTTCGTTCATCTCAATTCGTTACGAAGTCCAGTGAGACGTGGTGCACCGTCCCATTGATTTTCAGAGTGTGGTTCTTCACAAAGAACAATCAGGAGTGCAAAGAACTTATCGATGGCCTACATAATCCTCTCTTTGTGATGCCTTGAAGGCTCGCAGTTCCTTTTCTCTCCCTTCAAAAAGAAGAATCACATAGATTCTCTACTTTTTATGAAAAATGTACAATCTTGTTATATTATATAAGCATCCTTTTTTTGGATCAGGACAACTCCTTTTATTGGAAATAGTATCTTATACTCGGCTTTCAAATCTATAATAAGATTCTCCTTAAATCCCACATTGAATAACTGAGATCTTTAGTTCTTTAAAATATTCAATCCCATGTATGAGATATGGTGATATTCATGATTTGTTTCCTTTTAGAATGTGTGGTCTTCTCCATGATCACATTTTTACATTTTACATTTTCATGTAATCTCATTTTTAATAATCTCTTGAATCCTTATGGCCTCGACAACCCTATTAGACTCGACTGAACCTTCTCCATTGAGATATCAAATGTATGCAAGACAAAGATTTCATGCATGGTCTCTGTTTGATCTAGTAGCCTTCACGATGTCGAAATGATCATCTATGGTGGTACAATCATTATTCTTCATCATTTCTGACATTTAAAATGGTTTCAGTGTCAACATGGGGTTGAAGATGACGAAGTTGTATAGATTAAGTCATGGGAAAATCAGATGGCACAAATTCAAACACACGTGTTGTGGATCAATGAACGATCATGATTAGATCACGAACATTATGAGATATGCAGTGCAGATCACTTTCAAATTTTTTGAATTATGAATAGTTACTATGTGTTCTTTTCCCACATTGAACTGAAGACTCATCATTGTATTGGTTTATTAATCATCCCACACCATACTCATTTCAAAATTCACTTTCCTCCTTGGTACCACCATGTACCAGATTCTCTACTCGCGCACTCTATTCCTACCCTATGTGGTATTCAACCCAAATATCTACATGTTCATTGCCCTGTGTGCTACAATGGGAATATACACAACCCAGCTCTCATACTTTTGGGATGGCCTGGCCGATTTCCCCATGGGCATAGTCAACTCTATACTACATGAGCCTTGGGTTGAGGCTGGCCGGTGGGATGTCCAATTTTTTTAAGTAAGCCCATAAACAAGTGTTAAACAAAAAAACATTTTCATGGACACCCTTTATTTGAAAACACATGGCCACCATCGAATTCTAATCCTATACCACAATATCTTTATCCCCATTTTATTTTACTCCTTTTGGAAAAAGAATTCCAATGTACACTTCAACCATACTTAATTGTTGTAGAAAATGCATCACCCCTAATACATGACTTCAAAACATAGGATCATTTCATCGATCATCTGAATTACCATTATCCATCCACTTATAATATCTCCTACATCATATGGATCATCATTAACACCTTTGAAAACAAATAAAACTCAATTCGCTAATGTGGTCCCAATAGTGTTTAGTACGAATAGTCAAAATAGATATGTCCTTTGGATTATGATTCACTTATACTGATATTAAATAAAGGATTATGGTGAACTATATTTCTCAAGAAACGTGGTGTGGATTATGAAGAGAATATTTCTAGAAAGTGCTAGGGAGTAATTTATTCTTGATCATTCCTTGAATGGGGGAATATTATATTATTGAGACGAAAATACTAAACATCATATAAATCTCATAATAATGGTATTGCGTAGATTTAGATCATATAAAATGAATGGGGTGCTTTATTTTTTTCATTTGGGCATAGAATAATTGATTCATGAATCATTATGTATCTCTGAAGAATGATAATAACTACACACAATGTTTATGAAAATAATTCCCCAGCATAGTTCAAATTCACATGTAGGGGTGGTAATTTTTTTTAGAAATTATACTTAGGCTTATGATGAGGGATTTAGGTATCATAATATATCTCATCAGATATATAATAAAGCCTCACATAGTCCTCAGTAATGAGATTTTATACATATAGATTATATGCTAGGAGAGATATGTGTTTTTCTTATTCATGGGACTTGGATAAGGGATCAATGTTTATATACTTTTTTCCAAATTAGGATCAATACAACTAAATGGTGGGTGAATTAGTTATTCCTTTTTTCTTTTATAAGAATGTTTCTTATCTTCATTTAGTAAAATTTCACAACCTTTAAAACTTGTTAAATTTACACTAAAATCAAATATAACATCACAATCTTAACTTTCATATGAAAAAATTATAAAGTAATGTAAGAACGTGATATTTAAAAGGTTATATACAAATAAATACTCTTTTCAATGTTGGATATTCCCACCAACATGGATTATTTCACTATTTTCATCATATAATATAAGTAAAGAGCTTTGAAAATTTCCAAAATCCCAGTGGAAGCTTTCCTTCTATAGTTTCTCATACCCCCCAAATGTCATTTCCAGTATCGACATTCCCACAGCTGGTTAATAGTACAACAAATATACAATCCTTTTCTGTAACTAGTAAGTATACAATGTTACAAGCTTCACTTTTCTTCTTCCTTTCATATCCACTTCATAAATCTCATCAGTTATTCCATAAGTAATAGAAATAAAATTTTACCTATGCACAACCTTTAATAACATCCACAATTATCTGATGGAAATTTTGTTCTTGAATCTTCTTCTAGAAAACTCAATATATAAACATTTCTTAGTAAATGTTAGTCTAATCCACCTTAATCATGTAACCAATGTCTGATGGTCTTAATCTGATTGGAATCAATCATATTCTCTTTCTGATTATCATTATTAAACTAAAAAGAAACTCAAATTTTATCTCACAATTCTTTTTCCCTAAATAACATGGTCTGATTAACCACACCCCAATGGATGCTTCTCTAATGGGATCACTCCAATAGAATCACTCTAGTGAAACATATTCTATTTGAATATGCTCGGATGATCAGATTGGACTTCACTCAAATGGACCCATTCAAATGAAACTCTCATAGCATCAACCTAAAAAACAAATTATGTTTGGGAAATCAATACTTATTCCACAATTGATAGTCCTCCAATATATGTGACCTGTTCAAGTTGGAAAAGTAAAAATGTATTGTACTCTCCTTTTATAGGCACCCCATAATGGAAAGGTGAGAAAACCAATTTCACAATCACTCAATGAAATTCATGAATCCAAAATTTCTCTTTCATTTATGTTTTCATATTAGGGTTATTCAACTCTTCTCAATATTTCTTGTAGATTCCCATATATTCTCGAAACATCAGACTTCTTCATGTTATTAATAATTTATTCTGTCCAATTCTTCTATTCGATTATTTTTTTTAAAAATTCTGATTCTTCTTTATGGTGAAGATATATGTAGAACAACAGATGGTCCATTACGATGACCTCTTATAAAAACTGAATGTATCCTCATATAGATGCTTAGTTCCAACAAAAAAAACACTTGTTAAATCATTAAAACCGTTTTGAAGAATTCAGAAACCTCATTCAATATTTTTTTTGCTGAAAGGACCTATTTAACATCATATTTATAATGTATTAAAAATATTAATCTTTTTCACCATTTTCAGAGATCGATCATCCCACATCTCATGATGTTCATCTTCTGATGACTTTATCAATGTCATCTTGTGTCTAATGGATTATTCTCCACCACACTCTTATATATCATTCTATATTACACACTAATGGATTATTTCAAGTTCCAGTTTGATAGTATGCACCACTTATAAGGTAGCAATCAGTACATTAGTTCTTTTTATTTTTGATGTAATTGAAATCATATCCATTTATCATTTTTGGGTCTTCACCTAAATTGAAAAAAAAATCAAATTGATGAATGTGGATGAGTACATTGTTGATTTTCATCGAGTTGATTGGTATATATTCTCATATGTTTCATCAATATCAATAACTTATACCTCTAATAGACTTATGTATCTGATGGGTGAAAGACAAAAAAATTATAAAATGAATCAGTTTCATAATCCACTATGATGGATCAGGGGAGTACTTCATTGGCTAGACCATTGTCGGCAATGAGTTTTTTACTTCAATAATATCTTCAGTAGGATCATTATTCCAACCTTCTATTATCCCACTAAATATCCTTATCCTAATTATTAATCTCCTTTTGTGCTGGCTATTCCTCACACACATGAGAAAAAACTAGAATACTTAACATTTTAGTCTCCTCTCTTCCAGAAACAAAAACTAGTATCATGAATTCTTCATGATTTATGAGAACTCCGTGATCAGTAAGGAATCGTCAGATTTACATTAAAATGGATTTTTACGTCCTAATATTTCATTAACTTCTTTCCTTCCAACCAATAATTAATAGGATTAGTATCACGTTTTCTCTCATATGTTTAATAAGCCTTGAATCACAATTTTCTCAGGCAAGTTATGAATTTTATGTAACAAAAATCAACAAATCATCATCTGATTTTCATCGGTGCCTGGTAGACATTGGTAACGATTTCCATTATGATCAACACTTTCATTCCAAACTCGATTTGATTTCTAGAAGCGTTAGACATTCAATCAGAAAACCCAATATGATGGATCATATACAGTGAATCAATCCAATTTCCTGAGTTTGATTCCTCATACGGATAGCCCAAGCCCGGAAACCAAAACATCTCCTTTTCTTAACATCAAACACATTTCATCAATTAACTACAAATAATACCAATACAAAACATGGGCCTAACAATATCCTCATTTGTGTTTATTATAAATGTCCAATTTTAAAATAATAAAACTTTTTCTTTTCTTTTCTTACTTTTTCTTCTCCCCTGATATACATTTATTCTCCATGTCATTTCATTCTCCCTATATTCCTTGTCTCTCTAAAATTCAATTTCTCCTCCGCTTATTGAAAATCAAATTAAAATGGGTCACCATGATAAGTTCAATTCCTTATTGAAAAAATTCCTTATTTAAAATGTTTATAAATTTTCATCTCAAAATCATGAAACTGTTCTTCTAGAGAACTTATGTTTCACATGAGTTTTTTATCAATGCTCCTTTCGCTAAAAATCATTAATCCTAAATTGGAGAGCCTAGTGTACAAAATATGCATAAATAATAATTTCGGTCAATGTTTTCAATTTATAAACTTCCTTGAAAACCATTTTCAGGTTTCTTTCATCATTCATACATCTAGGGAACTTCATAAGAAGATTTTATTAGGATGAAACTAACATTAACACATCTCAAAAAATATATTAGAATGTTTATGTGTATAGACAAGAGTTTACAAAAATTAAAATTGTGTGACCGCATTACATTATTTTAAATGAATAGTAAGAGAAGAAAATTTTATTTTTCTTATTTGAAACCATCAATACCCTTAAGGTGAGTACAATAAATAATATTTTGGGAAAAATGAGAATCCACACTATGTTTTGAGAAGAATCATTCAGTCTGAGAGTCCTCTCTCAACCTATTATATTATAATTATTCTAGGATTTTTCATTTGATGTATTTTATACCTTATTTGCATCATTATATGTTTTTTTAAAACGTTTATTTGAACATTAAGGCTGTTTTGATAAGGATGTAAATTTCTTTTCCCATTTTGGAACCTTTTTTCTATAGTTAGTTTGTAACAACTCATTTAGGCCTTCCTCTTATTCTAGAAGTATAGGGAAAAAACTTTTAGTAACATTCCCTTCTTGCTCACATCTCTTAAATATTTTATGAATTTTCAAACCATAATCTAGTGATATCATTTTATCAGAATTTCTTATACCTTCAGAAACAATATTTATACCCTTTTCTTTAGATGGGTTTTCTAATTCTTCTAACATTATTTCTATGTCAACATGTTCTATCTGAATAACTAATCCCTCTATCTCTTTACACTTATCATATTTTTTTCCCAATTTCTTAACATCCTCACCTTTCATCGTCTTCTGATATCCCTTTCCCGAGTTCACATAAATTTTAGGAATATTTGAAATATGTTTCACATCATAGTTCCCACTTGATTCATAAATGTTTCAGGGTAGACACCTGTTATATCACCATGAATAATATTTTTCACTAAAAACTCAACAAAACTAATAGTGACCTATGAATATAGATTTTTTGGAATAATAGTTAACATGTTAAGATATTTTTTGCACTTTTTTCTTCCCAAATCAATGACCAATTTTCTTAGGAGGATACTTTCCTTACTATTTACTATCATTTTTAATGAAAGATATTCTCTCACAAACCTACTTCTGTAACCCATTATTTTCACCTTATTTAAAAGTATCACCTTTAACATCGACTTCCTTGGTGAAGTTTACCCTTATACTTATTATCTCACATTGTGTTTTAAGATGAAATGATTGTGTTTCTAACAAATCATATTCTTTCTCTTCCAAAATATCTTCCAAAATATCTATCATTTTTTGGATTCATTAATATTCAACATGTTAAATTTTTTTTTCAATGAGTGACAGTTATTTCATGTTGGGTTTTTAATTACTGGATATATTTCATAATATTGAATCAAATTTTTTCCAAGATCATCAATATTTGTATTCTAATATAAGATAGAATTTAGATTTTTCTCTTGTTTTATCATCAAGATATTGTTCTCAAAAGTTATTTTTTAATCGTCTTTCTTCATCTTATTTATTTATAGAGTTGAGTATTTTTCTCAGTTTCTTTTTTCAAATTCTCTTTGATAATTGATTCCATTTATTTAATTTTTCGTAATCATCATCACAATATTTAGAATTAAATTCTGTTCTAACTTGATAAAGAAATTTGAGATGATGATCATGTTATTCACTATATGTGTAATCATCCTTCTTTCTTCTTATATTATAACTCTTAAACTTATTTTTGAATGGAAATATTTCCTTATGATTCGTCAACCTGTGATCCTAAACATATTCATCATATTCCTCAGACACATACTATTCAACTTTCATCCTAGGAGAATTTGGTGTAACATTCCAATTCCCATCACAATTCCAACATTAGAGAGTTTTACTTTTCCATTTTCCCTTAATGTATTTATTAAAAACTAGGGGAAAATGTATTGAAATATTCATCTTCTTACTTTTCATCAAAATCACTTCATTATTTTTTATTTTATTTATCTATTTTTCATTTAACAAAGATCTGATAAAAAAATTTGGATCAAATTTTTATTTACATTCCATAACAATATTTATACTCATTTTAGAAGTAATTAGAATATCATATTAATCATAAAAAGGTATAGTTTTAGGATAAATATCATCCGAATATGAAACTTTGGCATCAAATTTATCAAGAAGAATTCATTGTATATTTTCAATAAAAGACGAGTCTTCCAACTGCTCACCAACACATCTTATGCTGCCAATTATTTTATTCATTGTTATAAGAAAGCCACCAATATATTAGTAATCACCTATTTTCATATCGTTATACTCTAGCCTCCATATTAGTAATTATTCCTTCTACAACTTATTATTTCCTTCATAAATGTTTTTCATCTTATACCAGATACCTAAGTAATTTCTGACTCCATTTACTCTAAGAAACATACCTTTATTCAGTGATGAGTGTAAATCAATTTTATCTCTTTGAATTTACTCAATATTTTTCGTATCAGCAGCAATAAGTGGGGAATTATGAATACAAAGTGAAAATCCATCTGTAGTAGCTTCCAAAACATTACACCCATGGGACATGAGATATTGAAGTATTCTATATTTCTAGATATGATAGTTATTTCCTTGGAAAATTATAATCCCCTTATAGTTTCATGGAATTGGAATTATCTATTTACTGAGATGGTTCTTTCAGAGAGAACCAAATCTTATACACATTTTCGTTCCCAAGTAGAATCAATACCATTGAGATGTGGGGGACATTAGTAGTTGCTTTCTCTTTTATAAGATTGTTTATTAACTTCTTTCAGTATAAATCAATAACAACCGAAACTTTTTAAAGTAATGATACAGTCAAATATAAATTATAAAAAATACCATTAATATGATAAAAATATGAAGAGAAGGTAGCACAAAATATCTACAAGGTTCGGTATAGACCCTTACTCCTTTTCATTTTGAATAGACCAACCAAAAAAGAATTTTTTTCACTATCATTCTTCTAGAATAAAAAGGCACAAGTAGTGAAAAATTCTCTATTCCTATTAGAAAATTTCTTACTATAGGTGGTTATAAATCAAAACTATCCTTTTAAGTATCCACTTTTACAATGTTCATTAAATAAGCCCCCATATATAAAATTCTTTTCAACAATTGGTATGTATCAATAGTTATGAGATTCACCTTCCTTCTCCTTTTTTGATCAACTAAAGATTGTTATTCCATTACACAACAAGTATGATGAATCAAAACATACATAATTACAATATTAAATATATTTAACAATTTTATGATATAATTTTTTTCATAGAAACATATTCCATAAATATATTCCATAAATCTTCATCAGCAAAAGTTTTTTTGATCTTCCTATATCTGGTAACCGATGTCTGATGGTCTCCATTCAAATGGCCTTGGTCTGATTCTCATTCATAACATCCTTATTCAACTGAGTAGAAACTCAATTGTAATTTCACAATTTCTCCATCTAATGGAACTAGGTATGATGAACCTTATTCAGATGGATGTATCTCTGATGGCCTCACTCCAATAGACTCACTTTGGTGAATCATCATCTCCTAGATCTTTCTCTGATGATTGTATTGAACATCACTCTAACAGAAAAATTATGATGGAAATTATTTAGCATCAACTTCAAAAACAATGTCTCGTTGGGAACTCAATAAATTATCCACAGTTATTGGACCTCAAGATAACATCAATAGTTCATGTTTGAAATGTAAAAAATTTATTATCCTATAATTTTATTGGAAGACTAGAATGGAAAATAAGGGAAAACAATTTCAGATGCCGCTAAATGAAATTTTTGAATCCATAATTTCTAATTAATATAATACTACATATTTTAATTCTTCTTATATTCTATATACATCTTGGAGACTCTCATATTTTCTCAAAACATCAGACGACATCTCGTTTCCTGTAATTTCTCTAGTCTGATTATTCAGTATGATTTTTCATTATGATTAATTATTCCGAGTATTCACTAAATTGATGAAATATCAAGAACTGAAGATGGGATATTGCAATGACCTATTTTAGACACTAATATTATCCTCATACAAAATCTTTTTACCAAAAAAATACGTGTTAAAACATTGAGAACATTCTATAAAATCCAAAAACCTTCTTCAATAATACTTTGGTAGTAAGAATAACTTTGACAACATAGCTGAAATTTCTTCCAAGTATTTCTCATTTTCATCAATTCCTCAGACTGATGATATAATGTTTGATAAAGATCATCATCTGATGAATTTATCAATGTTAGTATGTGTTTGATGGATTTGTCTTTTCTTAACTCTGATAGACTGGTCTCTACTTTAATCTAATATATCTGTGTTAGTTCTAGTCTGATAGTCGACACCAAATCTGGAGAAGTAATAAATAATTTCATTCTTTTTCTATTGACCAAATTAAAAACATATATAGCTTTCTTCTTTTGAAATCGTCCCAAATTTACATTTAAATCCATATGAATAATTTTATTGAAGAAATTATTTATTTTCATCTGATTGATCAATCTTTGTTATAATTTATTTCATCATCCTCAACAACTTATCCTTCTAATAGACCATTATATTTGATTCTTTATGGAATCCAACTATTTATAATACAAATTAATTTCAGAACCCATCATGATGTATTAGTGGAATATATGGACTAATGGACATGTGTCGATAGTGATTTATTTTACATCAGCAAGATCATGAGTAAGAATATTCTTCCATCGTTCTATTATTATCACATCTATAATTCTCATACTAATGATATATATCCTTCTGTGTCTACTGTTCCTCACACTAATGAGTAGCTTCCATAATACTTTACATTGTATTATCCTCTCTTCCACAAACATTATCTTGAATCATGGATTCATTATGATTTATGAGAACTCCAAGATCAAAAAGGAATTTTCAGGTTTACATTAGAATGTATTATTACATCCCAGTCATCCATCAAATTATTTCTTTCTAACCAATAATCATTACAATTTCTATCACAATTTCTATACCTTTCCATTATAAGGCTTGTATCACATGTTTCTTAAATATCTTTTGAATTTTTTGAAATAAAAATCAGTAAAGAAAAATATCATTTTCATTAGAGCTAGGAAGACACTGATAAAGCTTTTCATTATGATCAACAAATGATTTCCAACCCCAATAATATTTCTAGAAGAATACTAATTTCTATTAAAAACCCAATTTTTTGGACCATGTTCAGTTACTCATTCTGATTATTTTACTTTGAATCGTTATACTGATGTAATGTGTCAGGAAACTGAAACATATCCTTTTATCAACTTCAAAAATACAAAATATATTGAAAAAAATAAAAAACCCCAAAATGGGCCTAAAAAATACCTACCTTATTGAAAAAATATTAAATCTACAATATAGTTCTTTAAAAGGAATGTTACATGCACCTGTATCTGCAATTTTTATATCAAAAGAGGAATTTTATTTCAAGAACAAGCCTATCAATGACAAATTTGATGATGGAATCTCTTATATAAATCCATCTCAATTGCATTAGTGGGAATTTTTTCTTATTGTGTGACTAGGACTTGCATAAGGGACCCAAGAATCATTACATACCTATTTAGAATGAGACTCATTCCACACACAGTTATTTAAAAATAGATCCATGTATAGATCTAACTTGTATACAAGGGAATGGGTATTTTATTTTAAGCAGGGGTATTTTAATAAGAGAACCCATGTTAAGATCTCATACATATATCCTTCTCATACATATGAGATGGATCATTTTACAATATTTACATTAGTCCTAGGGTAAGGTTTCTTGGTGTCACTATTTTCCCCATCAAAATTGGAATCTTGCCATAAAACGTTTTCTATAACTAATTCCTTATATGGATGATATTCATATTTGGTAAAAATGGAATTTTTTCATGATAGGTCCATGGTTGTGGGATCCATATATCAATACATATCTCATCAGAGAATTAATTAATTAAAATGTAGTTATATGGAATTTCTATTCCTAGATATCGCTCATATGAAAATAAGAGATTTCCATACCATGGAGCCCACACTCTGATCAATTTGAGGTCTTTTATAATGGACCAAATGTTCACTGACATTGAATATGGTATAACTTAATATTGAAAATTAGAATAGTCATCTCAAAAACCCATAACTCATGTGATTTATGCTCGGAGTGAGAAACCAGAAGAAGATGAAATATTGACTAGATTATATTAAGAATCCATCTAAGGATTTTACCCAATGTACACTTCATGATTATTTACCTTATGATGGTAATGTTTTACTATCAATTTACATTGTCTGATTATGATATTTATTCTATTTAGTTTAAATTCTTACCACTATGACTATTTCTAGTTATTTTAAAGACTTGTAGCTCAAACTATGATGTCGTACAGTTAAATTATCATGTGGCTAGGACATTTCCAACTGTGTTCTACATCCTTCTACATGGATGCATGAACATGTAGTTAAATTTCATATTGTGAAGATTAATGGTATATAAAACATATTAACATTTTTTATAATCCTTTCGTTGTTAGGGGATGTGATGTGCTCCTCATTTATTTTAATTATGGAATATGAAACATTGGAGTAGATCTTTTGAATGAATACATTCCCCTCTCATTTTGATTCATGTTTTTGATTTTTTTACCTAGGTTTAATTGAGTTCCTAAGAATAAATTCAAATTCCCATTATAATAATTAAAAGAGAAAAACATTCTAGTTAAAATATCACCCAACATGGTTTTTCTAAACCAATAACTCATGTAGGGTACACAACTATTTATCCTATATTTGTTCTAACTAATCCAATAAATATTTAGATTATAAATCCATAGATGGTTGATTAAAAATTCAAATGATAAGTTACAGTAATTGTAGCTCAATGGTACCAATAATTTGGTGGCATAGACAAACTAATATGTATTAATTTCTATAGTAGAGTGGGTCGTGATTAAATAGTCTCACAAATAAAGAAGATGTTTTTAGGCCAATATTTGTTCTCTTTTTTCACCATCATCTGTAGTATGTTATATAGAGTTATTTTGAAATCTTTTATCTATAAATTTTTTATTACATGATATTGGGATGAATGGTTAGACTGAATGTTGTATTTCGAATATAATATTTTTAGCTTAGAAGTGTCATGGTCTGTGCAATTTTCCTCTTGTATTTTATGAGGGACATCAAATATGGGAATGATGTTTATCTTCGAAAAAACTGATGATAGCCTTTTTCAAACTTAATTCAGTGATATAGCCCTATCCTATAAGGATATGAATTAATTTTTGATAAGGATGTACATGAATTAGCTGAATATTGCAGAGAGAATGTGACTATATTACATATATTCCCAAATATACTGTGGGCATGAATAATTTATATTATACAACAACTATGGGGGTGATGAATGAATTTTTTTTTGTTTTTATTGGAATTAAATTTTTTGGTGAATTAGATGTAATCTTATATCGTTAAAGGGTATAAATAATTGATCATATGATTTTGATGGGAATTCTAGATCTCGGGATAATGTGAACCACGTGTAATTGCAATGAAATCATGTATAAGAAGAATAGTTTCCCATCATTCAATGAATCTAAGGATGGATTTTTCAACACCTCATTAATAAGGAACTTTTTTAGAGTTTATAACATCATAACAGTTAATTTGACTTTACATCATCATATTTTCATTTTTTCTGCCTATATGTGATGGAAGAATCCTTCATTATAGGTTGAATAAAATGGATGACACACAACCACTTATACAATTTTATTTCTCATTTATTGAATTGATCACATTGATATCTTATTTTTTTTCAAATGAACCATTATAACATTCTATAATGATCAATGATGAAGAATTTTTTTCCCAGTTCTGGATCTTATGGGCTATAACCACATTAGTTAATGCATTTTCCTAGGTGTTCTATTAATTAGGTATGTGATTTAATTTTATTTATAAGGTAAATTAAACAATAATACATAGTCATGTATGGGGAATTATCTATCCCTTTTCTAATGGCATAGTCACAATTAATCTGGTTGATTTTATTCTCTACATCACTATTGAATATCAGGTTAGATATGAGTATTTTTTCAACTTCTTATAAAACTAAAATGTGGTATTGTTATTCTGCATCATTATTGATGTTTTCTTTTAAAATAAATAATGATTATTGTACAACATCTTTGGATTTATAGATAATGAAAACGCTTAAAAAAATTTGTTGACTTTAGGTACATCCATTATCTTCCATGTTGGGTCTTCTCGATGTTCCTTTAAAGAAAATTTCCTATGTCTAGAGGTATTCCAAGATTGTAAATACATCTACATTGGGTACCATGTTATCCAATGGTGTGTTTTATATATAAGGGAACTCTTTGTGAAAAATAATCTAATTTATTTACCTTTATCACCATTTATAGAAAAACCGAAAAGTCAAACTACAATAATATAAATTCCAAATAAGATAATCCCTTATCTAATATTGGAAGATTTATGTTGTATTTGATTGATTTATTAAGAGATACCAAATTGCTATCATTGTTCTATAGGAAGTGCCTCGATTTTGAAAATGAAAGTTGATGCAATGAAAATTTTCACAATATCCAAATATTTATTCTCAATATTAAGCATATATCTACTGATATAGTAGAGACTATTCTCATTACTTCTATCATTATTTTTTTACAAGAACGGTTCCTATTGATTCCTCCATATCTATCACAAAAAATTATGTTGAATCCCATAAATGGGATGCATCATCACTAGTGGACTAAAAAGTGATTTCATGAAGATGTGAAAGTCTTCTTAACAAGGATCACTTCACATTTGGGTAACTCACTCCTTTTGAGTCTAGTAATGTGTAGTCACTTTCTGTCGATGTTCACTACGAAACACCTAAGGTTGGAGAGACATACCTAGAAACCTCTCAAATATTTTAGTAATCTACAAGGTTACATTTTAGAGATAGCCTTTTTTATCATTATCATAATTTAATTCCAAGGTGATGTACTTCGAAGCTGAGAAACTATCCAGAGGTAACATTGAAAGAACATTTTAAGGGGTTTATCTTCATTATCTATTGTTGTAGCTTGTTGAAAATGATCTCAATGTTAGTATTATGATCTACAAACTACTAGTATTTTACCAAAATATGGTCGATGTTACATTCAATGGTCATCCCAATATTTTTTTGAAAATATAGTGCGTGAAACACTGGTATAAGGATCTAGTGTTCACAAATTGTATGTTATAACATGAAAGAATTATAATCCATGGGGTTCCCTAAAAGAAGTGGATTATTATTCTTCTCCATGGTCCATTAATATTGGGTTATATCATGAATATACATCCATAATGTATAGGTCTTCATTTGAAGCTATTTTTCAATTATAAGTACTATAATTACAACCAAAAATCAACTTTTAGACAACTCCAATTGAGATTTCTAATGTTGATGACAACTATTATCATACTATTATTTTCTAGACTATGAAAATGTTGGGAATAAATTTTGGTTATTGGACCCCTAGAATTGGTTTTGATAATTTCTTCAACTTATTCTCCATTCTTATATGTGTATGTTGGATGGATTATTCTTTCTCTCATTGTTCAACTATGGTGATTCTATGAAATTCCCTAGTTGTGGGTGGTTACATCTAGATTAAGTCCAAGAATTTGTGTGTAATTATAAGTGAAAATATCATAGTGCTTCTTTAAAAATAATCAAACACTTTTCATTATAATACATGGCCACATAGATCAATATAGCCCTTAGAGCATCCTCTATTCCCATATTTTTCAGAAATATCTTATTAGTAGTGTTGGAGATACCCTCCTCAAATATGATATAGGAATCTCTAAGATACTATTTTTATTCTATATCTACACCAAAATTATGAATAATGGGTGGGGAAAAGATATAAACATAGCTATATATTTAATTATCTTGACACTCATAAGACACAGAAGAAGCATTCTCACTCTATATTGGTATTGTGTGTGTATCTTATTATTCTAATTATGACACAAAATTCTGTTGATATTTTGGAAATTAAATTTTGACATTTTCACCTAGGGATATGATCCTATTATAAAGACCATACGGTTCTCTGCTATCATTGGGTTTGGATGATGTGACTGATATCATAATATATTGATGAATCCATTCCAAAATACAAACTTCCATATTTTATTTGAATGATGGGAAATTAATATTCATCAATATACTCCTTAAATGTGTTTGTTTGGGTCATTTAAAAATTGTATGGTGTAGTAAACTGAGTGAAATAATAATTCATATATTATTTTCCATATATTTAGAAGAATATCATATGGATATATTGACACTCATGAGATTCAAAAGGATCTCTATCACTGTTCATTTTAAGAACATTCACATTAACAAATTATTTGAGACAGTGATGGTATGATGATGGAACTTCCAAATGATAATGAAACCAAGGTCTACATAACATGATAATTAAAGTTGAATTCTGAAGGAAAACCAAGAAATCAGAGTTATACATGTGGTCCCCAAATTAGGTTTTCTAGGTTTATTCATCCAAGAGTTTTCTTCTCACCATAATCATAAGCGTAAAGTGTTAGAGTTAGAGGGGGTAAATTGTCTATTTTTAACTCAACCAAAAGATAATCGGGACTATAATGAGGATTATTACAAAACTATTTTAAATTAGATCATAATATATGTTGATGTCATCCATATTTCCAGAAATGTAAAAGGGTGTGATGTTCCCTTGAATAATTGTTTCCCTATCTGATATTTGAAGGATATTATTTCAGGACATTACATGGAATCATTTTATTCATTATAACCATCAGATGAAGTAACCTCATCATCAATCTCTTGACTACTTTATAGGGCCTCTACAGGTTCCTCTCATATTTAGTTTGATAAATTTAGTGAATCTAGGGTTCAATGTTTCAATATAACTACATCCAACTATCTCAACATATCATACATATATTCTAGAGAATAGTTCGTACCACTGTGAGGTTGGTGTTTCTACTTGGCATGATCATTGGTGTGTGAAGTTTTTGAACTAGGTAGGCTTGGCACTTGACTAGATGTTGAGGGAACAACTATTGTTAATGAATTTTTTGAATTGCTATTACCACTCATCTGGGATAATCAGAGAATTTGGAAGATTTCAGTTAAAATTACAAAATAATTATATTTAGATGACTCTTGTATGATGTTGTGGTGACCTCATGTTTCTTCTAGGATCACTGAATTTATGGATCATGGCTCTCAATAGTATATATACATCTAAATAAAATATGGAATGAACAGTAGGCTTGACCAAGACTTAATATTTCCCTATATCCTTGTCTTTTATGGCCTCTACCTCAAGTGCCCTGATAAGTTATATAGAATTCATGTACGGAATCAAACATATCATTAGAGAAAGGGTCTTTAGCATAAATAAAATCAACAGAACTGGAAATTAGTTGTTCATCCCAGGAGGATTATGTTAGGTAATGTGGTTCATGTGGTACTATTTTGTGGGATGGTCCTGATCCTTTCAATGCTAAAGGCAAGAAATCTATGAGTATTGGGACCATCATGGGCATCGATACATGTTATTCTTTTTGTGACTTACTCATGCAGTGTTGGTTACACCATTTATTTAAAGACCATATTTATGAATACAATGATGTTGATGAAGCTACTAGCACAGTTGTATAAGAAACTAGATATTTGACAGGCTAGTTTTGTTTTTTGTTGAGGATGGCTTGAGCGTTGCTGATCACCTTTTTAGTCATCTTATTATTGAACATCTATGAACCACTTCTTGTAACTTCATTATGTTCACTTTATCCCTAAGAAAAAACATTATCAACACAATCCACTTGTCTTGGTGGATTTCCAACATCACTTGTTGAAAATTATCCATTATATAGATGATGTCCAAAAAACATTAATCACAGATGGTGTGCCCCAATGTTTAGTGAAAGGGGAAATAATTTAGATGATCCCTGAAACCAACCTAACCAAGCCTTCTATTATCTAGAAACCTCAACAAATTGTTCTTTGTAAATGATATGATTTAGACATGGACATGTACATCTCATAATAAATAAATAAATCTAAAAATAGGCCCTTTACAATGTCGGCCTTTATCAAAACTAGAAAAAACCATGGACAATTGTAACATTTATCATCACTTTATTTTTAGCGCTAATAGAGTGTCCCTTTACTAGTGATTTTTTCACACTGATAAAGGGTATCCTTTGTTAGTGTTTTTTAGCCCTGGTAAAGGTCCCAACTAAAATGATATAAATAAACAAATAAAAATTTCAAATGGGTAAATTTAAAAGATATTAATAGTTTTATTAAATTAATATTTATTCAGAAATTAAATATTAATATATATAAATTAGAAATATTAATAAATATTATATATTAAATATATTGATATTTAAAATGGTTAAAATGAAATAAATAAACATATAAAAATTGAAAATTTGTAATGTAAGGAAAATATTAAATATTTTATTAACTAAATAATTATTGACAATAATGAATATATTTAATATACATATATATATTAATAAATATTATATATTTATTTAAATTGAATAAATTGAAATAAATAAACCAAAAAATAAAAATGGATAAATTTTAATAATGAATCCAAGAAAATTATAAATCAATAAATCCAGAAATTATTGAAAAATTTATTAATGATTGAATTATTTATAAAAATGAATAAGATTAATATATATATTTATATATTAATTATAAATAGTAATAAATAATATATAATAACTATAATTATATAAAGTGAATAAAATGTAATTATTAAAAAAATATTATTGGAATATTCATTTTAAATGTTCTTTATAAAATATTATTCATTTGAAAATTTAATATAATAATATATTCATATATTTATATGAATGTATATTTCCTAAAATATGATTTATATATACAATAAAAAATATTTTGGATTACATATTGAATAAGTCATATATTTTTCGAAGAATGGTTTATAATTAAAATTTAATATAAATTAAAAATACAAACTAATTTCATTGGGTAATGGAGATAATTCAATGTCATTTGGTCTTTCCATTTCACATACATCAAATTTGTGTTACATCGATTTCACATACATAATTTATAAATTTTATTATACGACACACACACAAAAATATTTACGGACTTAATTAACGAAATATTATATAGAAACACATACACCTAATATTTATGTAAATTATTCAAATTTTAATATAAAATTTAGAAATACATTATAACCTCATTTAATTAATATGTTAGATTTTCATATATATAGGTATATTAATATTAATATTTATTTATTATATATTTATATAATTATATATATAAATATATATATATATATAAATAATGATATAAATATATAAATATTTTTTTGTAAACTATTTAATTAATTATTAAAAATAAATATTTACTTAAATAATTATAAAATTATAATAAAGTAATTTAAATAATGAATATATTTACAATATATATATGTATATATATATATTAAATAAATATATATATAATTATATAAATACTTATATAATGATACAAATGTATTCATATTTTTTTAATAATATAATTATATATAAATAATTATAAAGTTATAATAAATATATTTTAATCGTAATAAAATTTTAATAAATATTTTTAAATAATGAATATATTTATAATATATATATATATATATATATTATATATAATTATATAAATATGTATAATGATACAAATACATATTTATAATTATGAAATTACAATAATTACATTTAAATAAAGAATATATTTACTATATTTATATTTATTTATTATATATATTTATAATTATACTAAGATATTTAATGATAAAAAATATATTTATAATTATAAATAATTAATTATAAATATATTTAAAAACTTATTTATAAATTTATATTAATATATATTTATAAAATATTATAATTACAATTATAAATAAATTATATATTTTAAATAAAATTATTATTAAAAATATTAATAAATATATATATATATATATATTAATATATTTATAAAATAATAATAAATAAATATATAATTATATAAATATGTTTACAAATTATATTATTTATAATTATAAATCATGTATCATCGATAATGTATTAGCACTGATAATTATGGATTTTTTCAGTGCTTCTATAGGAATGATTAGGATATCATTTATCAACACTTATTTTTTAGCACTGATAAAAGATATCTTTGAAAACACATATTTATAAGAGTTGATAAAACCCTACTCATTCTAATTAAAGAACCATAATAGAATTGATTTCTTTCGTGCCACTCAAGCTCTCATTGATGTCCCCTGTTGTTGTTGCTCCCTCTCAACTTTGTCTCTAATGAATGAGGTCACGAATCAAAGGTATTTCAGTTTTTATCCTACCCTCACATTTCATGCTTGTTATCTTTCCACAATGTGTGTTAGTGTAGCCATTTCATGGCTCTGTGCTATTGTGGGTACCTTGTTTAGAGTTCTACACATTCTCCTTTGAATCTTATTGATTTCACAATCCTAGATGATCAAAACCTCACCCTTTGAGTTCAATGAGCCCCTTGCTATTAGTTTTGGTTCCTTTATTAGCAATTTTATCCCATCATTTGGTTTCTTTGTTTTCAATTTTCATTCAATGTGAAGCGAGCTATAGCATGAGATCTCCCTTATATATATCTAACATGTTCCATTTCATTTTGAATGTGTATCATTCCGCATTATAGAATTTAAACTCTCTTCAGGAATAAGGTTTTTTTGGAGTTTCAAAAACAAACATAACAGTTCTATAACAAAAAAATTCTAATTAAAATTTTGGCCATTATAATAGGATATTATAAAAACGTTTTATAAATATTTTGTAAGGGGTTGATGAAAAATCCAAATACGCATTTTTTTAGTATATTAGAATCCATTGAATTTTGAAAACTCATTGGTGAATTTGATCATTTCCTATGATAGTGGATGAACTATTTGTTGTTTTGTTCATCTGTTATTATATAAATGATAAATATATTTAAAATTTAAGAATCTTTGGTTCTTAATAATTATTATATTTATTGATTGAAATAGTTCATTGATGATTTTTTACACATCATATTTTTTTCTATAGAATTTGTTTTTTAAATGTTAAAAGTATATGTGAATTTCTAAAAATGTTATGTGTGAAAATCATTTCTTGGATTTTTTTATTTTTATCAAAAAATGTATTTATAAATTAATGATATTGTGAATTTTTTTATTATTATTTTTAAATTTATAATGATAAAAAAAGTATAATGATTTTATCAACCAAATAAATAATGGATGTTTCGGTCGTGAAATATTTTAATATAGTGTTTCTTGTTTCTATAGACTCATTGGAAAAATTACTTCAAAATGATATCTTGGGACTTATTCTTAACCTGATTTGGGTATATTGTAGATTTAGAATTAGTACAAAAGTACCCACCAAAGAGTTGGTATATTCTATTCAGGTATGGAGGGTATAAAACTATTACACTCTCTTATGGTTAGAATATTCCAGGTTTATATTGGAAACGTAGTGTATATTTTCAATTTGTATTATAATCCCTTTTATATAGGAGATTTTTAATTTGATAATGTGTTATATATTGTAGTTTTACATGTATTTCCAATGGATATTATTGTGAAATATGGTTATGGAATAAAGGGTTTCTCACCAAGCATTCAACACTTCCACAATCCTTTTCCAACATAGAAATATTTCTCTATTTCATGTCTAATGATTTCCAACATCAACATCATTATTCGTTAAAAAAAATTAACATTCCATTACATTCAAAACCAATTCACAATAAATATAACTTCATCACATGGGCACATCACTGATAAATTTAATTTATTATGTTTAAAATTCCCAATACCTATGAAGAAATAATTCCTTGAAAAAATAATTTATTTTCTATATTAAATACTTTTAACCACCACTTATAAAATTTTATTTTTCATCATAAAACAATTTAAATTGTTTTCCAACATATTTTGTTTATGATGATTCAGTCTATATATTTCTTTATGTTATTTATTTTATTAATAAAAACATTTTTTTCATTTTTAATTGGATATTTTATAAGTATACATAATGTAATTATATGGAATCCATTGATTGGTGATATAATATGTATCAGATCATGGTAAATGATAATTAATAATAGAGGAAACATTTATTCTTCATGTGGCTAAATTTAATTTGTAAACTTTCATAATTAATGATATGAAGGATCAAGGGTTTAATGATACAGGTTAGTGGTCAAACGTCTCATAATATTTTAATTTCTCATAGCCTTTTATAGATCATAATAATAATTATACGTGACATTTTCCACTGACAGGTGATGTTGACTTGAATGTTCTCCACCATTTAAAGCTCCACTTTGAATTTCAATGAAATAAAAGTTAACCCACCACATACCATGCGATGAAATGAATAAACATCAACTCCCTCTTTTTTGGACTCCCACCTAGTAAGGATATAGATTCCATCCTAGAATTCCCACTAATTTTTTCAGGGTATTATTAGAGATTCTGAAATGTATTCCTAAAAGAAAAGGTATTTTTTTGAGTAATTGATTTATTTGTTGGAATGTTGAATCTGTAATGGTTTTCTCAGCATGATTGTGTGTAAGACTATCCTACAAATACTTCTCACAATCAAACCGATCAAGGATCCCCAATAAGGGTCAGATAACTACTGGTTCTTTTTTCACATTTAGGAAAAAATATATGAAATTTTATCTTTTGCATCTCTAACTACCATAAAATGATCATTTAGAATTCATGAGAAAACAAGATCCTCATTAATTTAATCTCTTGGACAGTTATTATTTCATTTTGTTTCATTAGAATCATCTCGCATCTCTAGTGGACATGAACTTATTTTTCCCAAACTACTCAGAGAAAAAGTCATCCCAAACCTGGTACCGATGATCATTTTGGTTGAATTTAAGGGATAACACCTACCATAGTGGAGTAAGTATTTTCTGAAATTCAATTACTCATTTACTTTAAAGCATAATAAAATTATTTGAAAAATTCAAATGTTGGGATGACTTTATCGGAAATATTTATAACATTCATATTTGATAATGGGTATCTTGTGAGTATTTATTTATTTTTTATATAAAGTGAATATTTCCTAAAACTAAGAGGATTGATATGAATTGAAAATGGATTAATTCTAATCGTATGATAGAAGAGTATAAATATTGGGTACAATATTCCAGCAAGTATGAAATAGAGACTGTATATGATCCTTTTAAAATATTTTTTCCATTATTACATTTATTTATTCAGAAAATAATAGTTTGGTAGAATTGGAAGAACTTTTAATTTGTCACCGAATAGATCAGAGCTATAAATGTTAGACTAAAAATTAGGAAAAACTCAATGTGCACACTGATTGGGATGATAAATTGGTTTACAAATGATTTCAAATGTATGATAGTGTAAATCAAAATGGATATCTCATTGAAGACTACTACACGGTCAAATAAATATTCAATCAAGGATGTTCCATTCATTAGGATATAACAATCAATTCATGTCAGTCCCAATGTATTAAATGTCTTGTACATTATAGGGAACCACAAAGAGGGGATTTGGATTCTTAATAGAGGATCAAAATTCCTAATCCCATAAAAAAATAAATAGAGTTCAATGATAATTTTTATTCTTTTTAAAAAATACTATGTTTTTCCTCTTAGTCTTATTTGTTATCTACTGTATAAACATTATCTAAATTTAACGTATAACTAAGAATGTAGAAAATGTCATTTGTACACGATGATGTAACCAATATCACAGATGAAATGACTATTGATGCTGAAAATGTAACATTAATAGGGGATCTCTAACATGATGATGAAAAATCAATAATGATGCAGCATCAGAGTGTTGGATAAAAATATCAAGGAATGATGTTAAGGTATAAAATTTGAGGTTGGAAGGAATCATCACAACCAAAATTTTGACACCAACTTTTTAATGTACATTTTTTATATTGGGGTCACAACAATGATTAATTTAACGATTGATATTTATTCAAGGAACCACATCCTTCTTATAATGAAGTAAACCCTTTGAGAATATGTGAAATAAATGTTACGATATACTTTCTCTATTTAAAAAAAATATTATATAATAAAATATTAATTTAATTTCCACTATTCATTACTGTGTTCATTTATTAGAAAATATTTCAATATGAATTTTCCTTAATGGCCATTGGAAAATCCCATAGAATCTTTTGAACGCTACTAACCAAGATACATTTTAATGATATTGAGGTGAATGTTAATCCCCAACTCCTAGTCAATTATGCACAAATAATAAAGTAGGAAACATGGAATAATTATATCATTTCCAAAATGAGAAATCATTTTAGGTTCATTGAAGTTGATAAAATATTATTTGAAAGTAATTATTTTATTCAATTTTATTTAAAATTGTTAATTTATAAAAAAGAAAAAGAGTGGTGAAAATAAATAATTTGAAACAAAACCAATGTACCTGTATCAGAATGAAATGATTGGGTACATTTCATTTGGGAAGAAAATGGTATTATTTTAGATCAACAGAATATGTTTTCTATGATACATAACAATTTATGATCCTTTTTATATGTAAATTAATGAATTAAAATTTGAATCCACTTCCATCCCAAGTCATGTACTTTGGAAGGAGGCTCGCGTAAATAAATTGGGGAAACTAATTGATGAAAACAAAAACGTCATAATGGAAACATTTGTAAGTATGACATAGTAGTGATTTTTATTCTTTATAACAATATTTCATGAAAATATCTATTTATGTTCATCTTTTTTTAAATGATTTAGACACATGAATCAGAAGCAACTACACCATAAGAAAAACTACTTTGAGTAGATTTGAAGTGGTTGGAACAATATGGTCTCATTAGAAGAGTAGGTTTTGGAGTGTGTCCTCAATAATATTTAGAGATGACAAACCCACAATAAAATGCATATAAAATTATGAAAGGATTACATATAAAAATAGATTATTTTCAATATATTATTGTCTGTTCTGGTCTGACAAACTAATATATGAGGAAGAATCAAAGAGAACCAGAGGTGGAACAAACATCTATACATGAAGAACCAAATGACCTAGCTAGATTTGAGACTATTTATTCCCATAAATTGCATACCTTACCCAATATAATTTTTTTTCTTGTTTTATCTCATACATATGAATCAAAAAACTACATGTAACTTTATATTTCTAAAATTATACTTGGTACAGTTCTATGTGATTACAATTTTTCAACACCCATGCACCACCTTGTTGTGAGGGGTATAGTGTATCATATATTGGGAGACATGTTTCCCAAAAATGAACTCCCAGAATATCACATGATAGTTTTGATTGATTTATCACATGATCCAAATGCTATGTTTCATGTTCCACTAAATGATATGAATATTAAAATTGGAAATGGTGCTATTGGAACATTCCTAGAATGGCCATCTAATATTATAAAGGTATACGAGGTGTGAAATACAAAAAACTAATACAAAAAACTTATAATAGTTGATTAGAAAAGGTGTGAAGTAAGGTATGATATTATAAATGGATAAATCAATGGTAAACTAATTATCAATTGATGAAAATATAATAAATTTACAATGAAATCAAAAGGGAATTCTGGGAATACCTTCTCTCTAACAATTCTAAAGAAACATTTTTTATCATTACAACATTATATAGATAAAAAAGATGGTGACAAAAATATGTCTTACATTCATTATAAATATGAAATATATAGAATTTTCCTAATATACCAAATTGATCTCAAGAGTATAAATTCGGTTCTCATATATGAATGGATAAGATTCTTAGTTTTGAATACATACATAAGGTAAATCTTCATTATATGTATAACAAAATAGGGATCTAATATGTCCTTTAATGTTTATTATTATTCATGTTTTCTATATGCATTTATATTACTACTATATAAATAGAAAATCATGCAAAGCATGAATTTGATTCATTAATCTCAATATCATTTTTACCGAAAAAAATATTTGCTGAATGAAGAAATTGAGATGAAAACAGATGGGCTATGTGATGTGGTTGAGAAAATATAACTAATGAAATAGTCTTTGTTATGTCTATAATATAGTGGTAAAACTCTATAATCTAATCACCTAAAAAATATTTTTATTTTTTCATTACTTAATTCGTTTTTTAGGAAGCACTAGGTAATGATTGCACTCAATCTGGATCCCACAAATATTTATTTTTTGGATCCAATGAATGGATATCCAACAAACCAACAAAACATGATGGGTATTGTGAATTTGTATTACATTGCAATAAATGTTTAATCGATAATCATTGAATTACATGTTTTAGTGTCTATTTTAATAAGATTTTTTATGATAGGTTAGTATATAAATATAGGATAAATCATGGCATGATAACGATGATTAAACATAAAAATCCTATGAATTACTTCTAATGGAAACAGACTATGGTATATAAAGAAATATTTAACTATCAAAACATATTTCAAAATAATTTACTTATTTTTTCAATGTTTCTGCAGTGTCTGAAATAAGATAATGACAACAAATGCGGATATTATGTTTTGAAATTTATGAAAGTGATCAAAAACCATATGAAGACCATCATCCCTAAAGATGTAAGTTTATATGGTAATTACACATTAATTAAAAATATTTCATAATATTTTTTGTGTCTATATTTTTTCAGTTCTACAAAGATTTTAGATGACCTTCATAATCAAAAGAATTAAAATTGTTTAAAGATGATTTGTAAACATACATGGTTTCTGATTATTTTCTAAAAACAAATTTATGTGTTTACCTGATATTTTTGTGATTAAGTATTGTATATGACCATATAAATATATTTGTGGTGTGAAGAATTAGTTTCACAATTATTATATATATATTTATCTATTTCACATGGAAAGGTAAAATGGAGGAAATCTGTTTTTTAGATGCACTTTCCTAGAGAAAATAAAATTCTAGGGAAATAGAAGAGTTAGAGTAGGAGGCAGAGGTGGATGTAGAGGAGGAGGTAGAGGCGTAGGTCGATGTAAATAATGAGATGAAACACTGGCATGAAAATAGTAAAATTGTTGGTAAATAGAGTAGGATGGTTCAAATAAAGGTTGTGTTTGAGAATAATTATTAAAATGTGAACACAACGATTATCACTAAAAATAGGAGGCATTTCTAAGTGTTTCATGTTTATTATTGATTTTTTTACCAATTGTTTATGTTATTTGACATTGGATTTTAAGTGGAGGATGTTTTTTCCGAAACAAAATGATCACCCCTCATTTTCCCAAAATGATTATCATATGCTATAATTTTTATTATAACATTCCAAGAACTATCAAATATTATTGAACTATTAAAGGAACACCTCATAATAAATAACAAAAAAACAAAAAAATGATGTAGTTTCTTTCTCATAGAATCTATATACTATAAATAATGGGTCTCAAAATCATACAATAAACAAAATAAGCACATGTTCAATATTATTATTTTTTAAAAAAATCTATGAATATAGGGATTTCTAATCTATAAATTCCATAATTGAGGTAACATCAAAACTATATTAAGAAGTTATATAACTGGAATAAATAATGTGATACATTAATGCATCATTTCATTCTTTTCTATCTTGTATAGCTAGTTGAAATGAAAACACATATCACATACTCAATTAGTCGCACCTTAATCCAATACACAGTGTTCTTAGTAATACTCTAAGAGTTTTTTTGTTTATAATTTACATTTCAGATCAAAACACACATCACATACACAAAATCAAGAAAAAGAGTAAGATTTTATTGATACTATAGGAAAATAGTAACTAATTCATTTGTGGCATGGATTCATCATCTATAACTCAATATGATTCTATGTATACCTAGTATGAATAGAACTATGTACTTTTCATTTAAATTGACATTAATTTTATCCAAAAAGATAAGTGACATACTGAAAAGTGAGAAAATGTTACTGTATTGTCATATTAATTTAGGGAAATGTTTTATAATCCATTTTTATGTTTATGAATGGTTCTCATGTCAAACCAACACATTTTGTGACTAGTATGACTCAAACTGCATGTTTCCTATTTAATATTCAATGTTTGTAACAACGATAAGTGTCACACTCAAAATTGAGTAAACAAATTTGTATTGTTTTGATACATTAAAAAAATTATACACAAGTCGTTTAGTATTTTTAGGAACCATCCACACATCAATCTGATTCCCTGTGTGACCAGTATGACTGATAGTGCATATTATTATTTTTAAATTGACATTAGTTTTAGTGAGAATGATAACTTGGCTACTAAAAAGTAAGAAAACACATTTAATTTTTTTTTGTACTTCAATAAAATGAACCATATGTAATTTTTGATATGTAGAAATTATTTTTACATCAATATGATACATGATGTGCCTAATATGAATTATGGTGTCCATTATCAGTTTAAAATTGATATCATAGTTTAATAAGATTTAATCACTAAAAAAAGAAAAAATATTTGGATAGTCTTCTTAATTTTTTAATATTAATCGCATGTAATTTTTTACATGTAGGAATTTCTCTCACATTTTACTGACATACGATCTGATGGGTGTGACTCAATGTACTTTTTAATTGTTTAAAATGGAATTTTAGTAAAAGAAGACAAGTGATGTACTCAAATCAAAGAAAAAAATATTAATATTTTGATAAAATTGGGAAATTATATATATGTCATTTTCTAAATGTAGGAATTATTGTCTTTTTAATTCAGCACATATTTTGACCGATATGACTCTATGTGAACGTTTTTATATAAAATTGAATTTAATTTTAGAAAAAAAGTCAAATGACTTACAAAACACTGAGAAAAAACATTTTTATTGTTTTTTATCATATACAAATGATCTATATGTCTTTTGGGATGTGTACTAGTCATCCTATCTTCAATCAGATACACAATGTTCCTTATATGACCTAATGTACATTTTATTAGTTAAAAACATTAATATTAGTGAAAAGAGAGTCACTCATTTAAAACCAAGAAAATGTGATGGGATTATACTAATAAATTATGAAATAAATTCATAAGTCAATTTTGATTTTTATGAATTATTTACACATGAATATAACACATGATGTGACTGATATGGCTCAAAGTGTGTGTTTCTAGTTTAAAATAACATTTTATTAAAAGGAAGGTGACATGATCAAAACTGATAAAAAATATTCTTATTTGCTTTACACTTTTGTAAAAATATCCATAAGTTATTTTGAATTTTTAGAAATAATATTTAACTCAATCTGATTCTCTTTGTGACCTTCATGACTCAAATTTCATATTTTTATTAAAAATTGACATTAATTTTAGTAAAAAATATAACTAACATTCTTGAAACTGAGAAAAATACATTCATATTGTTTTGAAACATTAATAAAAGAATAAAAAATCCATTATGTATGTGTAATAATGATCCTTTCATCAATCTAATACAAATTATTCCTTGTATGACTCAAAGTGTCCATTATCAATTTAAAATTCACATATTATTTCAACAACTGTCACAAACTAAAACCCAATAAAACAAGATCATATTGTCATGATAATTTATTAAAATAATTAATAAGTCATTTTTAATGTGTACGAATTAGTCATATGTCAAACTGACACACTATGTGACTTGTATTACATAAGATGTGGTTTTCTAGTTTAAAATGAAATTTTAGTAAAAGGACATGTGAAATACTCAAAACCATGAAGATACATTCATATTATTCTGATATACTAGGAAAAAGATTCACATGACATTTGGTATGTATATGAATTATTCTCACCTCAATCCCCTGCATGGTGTGACCATTATGACTCTATGTGTATATATTTATTTAAAATTGACATTATTTTTTATTAAAATTAGATTTGGAAAACTCAAATCTTAGAAAATGCATTCATATTTCTTTGAGAATTTAGGAAAATTATACATATGTAATTTGGGATGTGTTGGAGTTATCCTCACTTAAATGTGATACACAATGTGCTTGGAATGAGTAAAAGTGTCCATAATCAGTTTAAAATTGACATTGTAGTTCAAAAAGAATCACTCATTGAAATAAATGAAAATATGCTTATATTTTCTTATTAATTTTTTAAATTGATTCATAATTCATTTGTAATGTATAGAAATCAGTCTTATGTCAGAGTGACACATGATGTGACTGATATGACTCAATGTTCCTGTTCATAGTTTATTATAACATCTTTTTAAAAAAGAAAAGTGACATACTCAAAATCAATAAAACACATTTGTATTGTGTTGATAATTTAAAAAAAATTATCCATAATTAATTTTGAATGTGTAAGAATCAGCCGAACCTCAATTTGATGCATGGTGGGACCAATATAACTCAAAGTGTGTTATTTTATTTAAAATTGACATTTATTCTAGTAAAAAAGAAAATTGAATTAATCAAAACCAAGAAAAATCAACTGGCATATTTTTATACATTAGTATAATTATACAATAAGTCAATTAGTATGTGTAAGAATCATCCACATTTCAATCTGATACATGATGTTCCCAGTGGACTCAAAGAGTTTGTTATCATTTTAAAATTGGCATTTTAGTTCAAAATGTAAAACTCAGTAAATAATGTGAAAAGAGTCTTGGATCGAATTGAAAATTTATAAAAAATTATTCATACTCCATTTCTAACATGTATGAATCATTCTCACATCAAAATATTACAGAAATGTGACCTGTATAACTCAATGTGCGTGATTCCGATTTAAAATGAAATTTTATTAATGAAGGTAGGTTCCATAAATAAAACAATGAAAACACAAAATTATTGTTTTAATACATTTTTAATATGGTCCATAAGTCATTTGGTTATTGTAGGAATCATTATTACCTCAGTCTAATGCACGTTGTGACCAATAGGACTTCATGTGTGTCTTTATTTAAAATTAACGTTAATTCTAAGGATAACTAAAACAATTAAATGCATTCAGATTGTTTTGATACATTTTTATAATGATTTATATGTCATTTGGGATGTGTAAGAATTAGTATCACCTTAATAAAATGCACAATTTTCCCAAAATAACTCAACATGTATGTTATCAGTTTAAAAATGAAAATTTAGTTCAAAAAGTATAACTCATTGAAAACTATGAAAATGATCTCGGATTATCTTGATTATTTATAACAACAATTCATAAGTCATTTTTTTGTGCGACAATCATTATCACGTGAAAATAAATTAGGATGTGACTAGAAAGAATCATAAGGATTTTTTCCAGTATAAGATGTAATTTTCATAAAAAAAGGAAAGCGACATACTCAAAAATGAGAAAAAGAATTCGGATATTATATACTTTAGGAAAACAATCCATAATCCATTACGAAGATTTATAAATCATTTGAACCTCAAAATGACACATGGTGTGACCAATATGACTCAAAGTGTATCATTTTCATTAAAATTGACATTAATTTTAGAAAAAAGACTACTATGTTACACAAAAATATGAAAAAAATTCCCATTGTTTAGATGATTTAGTAAAACAATCCATATGTCATTTGGTATGTTTAGGAATTATTCTCACCTCATTCTGATACATGATATACAATATATTACTCAAAGTGTCTGTTATCAGTTAGAAATAAATATTTTAGATCAAAATGATTCACTCAGTCAATAATCAGATAACATGCTCGATTTGTCTTGATGATTTATAAAATCGATCCATATGTCATTCTTGACCTGTAGGAATCAGTCTCACATCAAAGAGACACACGGTGTTAATGGTATGACTTAAAGCTGGTGTTTCATTTTTTAAATGAATTTTTTGTAAAAAAAAATTTATGTAAATAAAAAAATAAAAAACATTCAAATTATTTGAATAATTTATTAAAATTATCCATATTTCGTTTGGGATGTGTAGAAATCTTCCACACCTCAATCTAATGCATGGTGTGATCAATATGACTCCAAGTTCATCTTTTTATTTAAAATTGACCTTTATTTTAGTAAATAAGTCATATAACCTACTTGAACCCAATAAAACACATTAATATTGTTTTGATATGTTAGAAAAATGATCCACTAGACATTTGGGACATGTATCAATTATCCTAACCTCAATCTGATAAATGATGATCCTCGTTTGATTCAAAGTGTTTGTTATCAGTTTAAAATTAAAATTTTAATTCGAAAAGTGTTAATCATTGGAAAAAGAGAAAACATTCTCGGATTATCATGATAATTTATTCGAATGATTCATATGTAATTTATTATGTGTAGGAATTTGCCTCATGTCAAACCAACACATGATGTTATTGGTATGACTCAAATCATGTGTTTACTATTTAAAATTCAATTTTAGTAAAAAAGAAAAGTGACATATTCAAAACAATGAAAACGTATTCTTGTTTATTTATTCTTTAAAAAAATGATCTATTATTCATTTGGAACAAGTAGGAATCAGCCTCACCTCAATACAACATTTTTTAGTCTAATATGACTCCATGTCAATCATTTTATTTAAAATTCACATTAATTATAGTAAAAAAAGAAACTAACCTAATCAAAATCAAGAAAAAACATTTTTATTTTTTTGATACTTTAGGAAAATTATCCATATGTCATTTGGGACATGTATGATTAATGAAAAACTCAATCTAACACATATTTTTCCTGATATCAATCAAATTTTTAATTTTTTTTTAAATTTACATCTTAGTTCAAAAACTTTTAGTCTCTAAAAACTGAGGAAATGTTCTTTGACTGTCCTGATAATTTAGTAAAATTATTCATAAGTCATTTGTGACATGTAGGAATTCGTCTCACATATAGTCAACTCATGATGTGATTAGTATGATTCAAATTGCATGTTTGTAATATAAAATCACATTTTAGTAATAAGGACGTGTGACATACTCATAACCTATGAAACACATGGGGATTATTTTGATATTTTTTTCCAATAATCTATATGTCATTTGGGACATGTTGGAATAATCCCTACCAAAATTGGATGCATAGTGTTACTGGTATTAATCTAAGATCATCTTTTCAATATATAAGTGACAATTTATTTTAAAACACATCAATGTTCCTTTATCTTTTACCTATGACCCTGACTGATACAATTATTGAAGAAACCACCCCAACATGATCAAATTAACACACCTATATATGTAAAATTTCTTATTTTAGTAGTAACACGAAGAAATAAATTAAACAAAAAAGTTTAAAATTTAAAATAATATTTTATTCATTCTAGGAACACTATGTATCAGATCGAGTTTCACTTGATTCTTTCACTCCATGTTATTCATATTCCCCTTCATGAATTACCTCTATGAATACTAATTAAATAATTAGGAAATGAAAATTATAAGTAAATTAATTATTTAATTTGATAATTTTTACTTACTCATGTAATTGTATAAACTATTGTTTGAAATGTCTATAATATAGTTTTTCTTTATGTATTTGTGTTTTAAATTTTATTTAATTTACATTAATTATTTATTCCAATTTCTTCTACATTCTAGTTTTGTTTCTGGTGTTTTAGTGTGCTATAAAAACAACAAACTCAATCTTTCTATTTTTTTAGTGTGATATTACAACACAATTCAGTGTGGACCTTTATTAGAGCTACTAAATTCACAGATAAAGGTGGATTATATCATCTCGTTTTAAAATTTTCATAAAGGGTTTGTTTATCTTTGCTAGAAAATCACTTATAAATGGGCCATTTATTTACTCTTATAAAATTGCTGATAAAGGGTTGCTTCATCCATTATTATTTAGCATTGATGAATGGACACTATATCAATGCTTTTATATCACTGATAAAATCATTTTTCTTTAATTGAACTCTAGTATCCAACTCTTTTCTAGTAGTGATAATGGAATATTCTAGCATTTTTAATGGCCTATTTTATAATAGGAAATGGTATTATTATGATCCTCATATTGAGGATGTTTTTTCCCTTTTATCCTATAAAAGAGAGTACATGTCATTTATTTTTTTCTCTTTAGGAGGTTATTCAAGGCGATATTGTGCTAGATTAAGATATATAGTCACCATATGAGATGGATTAAGTGTTATGGTTATTGATTCCACATTACTGAGTTTATTTTCGTAAACTAATGGAATTGGTTGATATATGTATTCGGTTTTCTAAATGGAATCTCCCAATATTTGTGAAATTGTGGATAGTTACTGATAGATTCCTAGATATTTTACTAGGATTAGTGGAATTTTGAACTCATCCCCTAGGATCTGCATATTGAGACCTAATAAATATTCCTAGATAAGCTGAATGTGTAGGGAGTAGGGCAAACCTTTCCACCTACAAATTAAATTTGATAATCTCTCAATCTCACAATTTTTTTTCTATTTAAAAGGTTGAGGATTGTTAACCATCACAACATATAGCTGAATTGAAATAAAAGTGTTGGTGAAGTTCATCCCATCCTACAATTTACCTAGTTGGTAAACTAATATACCAAAAAAAGAGTCCATCAAGATTCTATAAAGAGAATATGAGTTTTTTTGGATCCTTTTTACTCGTGAGTTCACATCATGGAACCTCACCGAGACATGAAATTTGTCAAGTGAAATTCATGATCCCGTGATCCATTGATAGATAGGAATATAGGATTCCTAATGTTAGGTGTTGGAAGAGTTTAATCTACCAATTCAATTGAAGGCTTTATCTCAAGATAAACTAGGGCATATCTTCCTTGTATTACATCAATATGGGCCATTATTGTCTCAATGGGTTCAATGAGATATGATGGGATTACTGGTTGGAGAGACACATTAATAAGGGTAACAATGGGTGATGCCTGACATTACTGTCGTCCTTACCTTTACAACTAATATCCAGTCCTTAATAGCATAAGAAAGTTAACATGAATAGGTCCCAACTGGTACCCTAATGTATTGAACTCTTGAAACTATTCTACCATTGGATAGATGTGAACTAGTTACATATAACCTAGATTTAATAGATTACCTAATCCCACTTTTATTGGCATGACGTGATCTTTTTTTGGGGGAGATCTATTAAAAGAGAAAGGTGAGTTTCTTCTTGAAAAACATGCACATTCGAGATATTTCCTCTGAGTAGTTTTGTATTGGGTATTTTTATCTCATTCATTTCTACCAAATATTGAACAAACCAATCCTCATTTATATGAGGTTTAACTTCTTTATTTATGTATTAGGATGTAGAGACACCTTTTACCTTGTCATTATTTTAATGCTTTTCAAGAGGTTGTAATATAGTATTTGAATAGGATACTAAATTTTTAGCTATATATTGATATATGGTACATACACCTTCTTCGGTCATTTCATTGTTGACCATGTTTTTTATAGGAACATCCTCCTATTATTCTCTTCCACTATCAGGTTCTCGATCATCTTCAAGGATAGTTCTAATGAAATTTACAATGTATAGTTCCTTGTTAACATTTCATAATTATAAAAAATATAGGTGGGATTTTCTCCCATGGGTCATCCATTGGGAAAAAAGTTAGGATGTTCACGAACTACTCCCCTCTCGACAGGTCATGCCGTCATTCCTTCTAAGATACTCATATGGATATTTTGTAGAGGTTAATCTAGATTGAGCCGCAAAAAACCTTACTCTACACATTCCATAAGATAAATACATGGTATAACATGAGAAAAACTATGTGGAATCATTTTGTGGTTCACCTTATAAGTTGGAAAATGATAATCTCCACTAGGGAGGAGGTTGAAGAAAAAAATTATCAAAACAATGGGGGTTGGGGATGCTTTTACACTATTAATGAATCATTTTGGAAAATATATGATTACCCTTATAGAGAATGATGAATTAAAATTTCCCCTACCCTATGGGTTAGGGTTGATACTGGTTTTCTGTTTCTTCATCTCTCAAAAATGACCTCTTTATCTTCTACGTATTTTTCAAAACATCAACTGCGTGAAAGAACTGTTCACAATGTGAGCTTCTTGATACTAGAGAAAATTATATCATTTACGGTTAATTTCATATCAAATGCTAATAATTATAGATCTTCTCAGATTATTGGTGTAAGAGTATTTCAATATCTCTCTTCAATCTAGTCCTAAATTTCCGAGACATGTTTATGGATTATTCCTACTATGTATTGTATTAATTGTGGAAAGAGATCAGTTTCAGGAGTTATATCGATGAAATGAAATTATGTGATGCCACTTTTAGAGGAATTTTCTAGTTGGGGAGCTAGTTAAAATGAATCACTACATATTAACCACCCCACCTAATATATACATTGGATAAACCATCAATAATTAAATTACATCAATTTAAAAATTCATCAAGTCATACACATTGAATATTTTCATACTACTTTTCCAATTTCAATAAATGTATATTTTAAACGGTGGGAAGGTAAATATTATGGAGAAATTATTCTATTTAATTATTATTTATTTCATAAACATTTTAATGTATAATTTTTTTGTAATTGGGGAAGAGTTTCCTAAAGATTTAGATGAATATGATGTATGAATTCATCTATGAAATATTTATATATACCATACTAAGGAGTGTCAAAAAGCCAAAAAAGGATTGATATATTATATTTTTTCACTATATTTGTCATATTTGATATGTTCTCCTCATATTCGATGATATATTACATCCCTTGATCTAAACAAAGTGGTCATTTTTATATCCACTATGTTTTAGAAGGCATGGTTGTCTAAAATATTCATTATTATAGTGAATGTTAAGGGGTCAATGGGTGGTTCATAGAATTATCGTTACCATTGTAAATCTTACATAGGATAAATAATTTCTATTGTCAATTATAAAGCATCAATCATGGTTGGATTCAACTTATCAAGTGCCTCACAATATGACGGATTTCTTATAGTTTATTTGACAAGTGGAAGACCGTATTATTGAAATGAAATATTATTATGGGGAGGAACTTGTAGTGACTTTTATCACAGGGAGGAATAACATTATATATTAATTCACATCCATATTTAAATGTCCATTAGAATATACCATGGGTGTCATTTTAGGGTGGATAGTTCAAAGGGGGGACCTTTATATTGATTGTTCTCCAAGACACTATGTGGTATTCCAACGTAATTAACAAGAGAAGAGATCTCATTATAGATATCATTATATACATGAAGGATGACTTCATGATAAGTGATCTGGAAAGGACCTCTAGGGTTATTGGTAGAAAAAAGGGAGGAGCATCGCAACAGTAACTATTTCTTACTTGATCTGGAAATATGTCCTTGGGATTTTGGGATTCCATTTATAAATGTTTGAGGGTGATATAAAAACCATCATTAATTAGTGTAGGGAAGTAGTCCTACTTCAAGACTTCATATTACCCATAATGGAACATTTTATTATATGTAATCTATATAGTAGTTGGAGTCTCATATTGTGAACAAATATTTTCATATAATGTAGACAACCTACGTGACTTTAATGTTATTGTAAGAGTCTTCAAAAAGGATTTGGTGGTTTTGTAAGTACTATATTTATTCCCAAAAGTGACTGAAGTAATTGATTGATAACATACTTCTAAAATGACCAATTGTTCCCATTCATGTTGTCTATTTATAATTGTATTTTTCTGAATATCATCTTGGATGGGTTCTGAATGTGTTAATACTTTTATATAGCCATCAATGTGAGTTGATGAGATACTTGGTGGGTCGGGGAAGGGTTACCTCCTTCCCATGAATACATTCACTAAAAATATGCGTTGAATATTTTTAATAATATGGGAAAGGATATATTTCTTCCCCTCTATTACCACATAGATGTGTTGATGGGATTATAGAGTTGGAATGTGGATATGCACCAATTCCATTTTTGATGAATGTATGTGTGATCACTCTTTTCATATATTCCTCATCAGAATATATTTCTGTGTTACATTGGGGGTGGGGGGTAAAAATGTGTGCTTTTCCAATAACAATTATCAGGCTACGAATAAATGTTTCTCGGGTTTCTTCATGAATGTGCTGGTAGACTCCCTTGGTTCATTATGGTAGGTGTTCTTGATCATAGGTTTCCACCCATGTATATTGGCTGGATTCATTGGTGGAAGTGGGAACAAGTGCCTACTTCATGTTTTTCATATTTTACCCCCTTTGTGAGCTATTCAATGTTCTCAGGTCTGGGTGAACATATCTAGGACCCATGGGTGGTGTCTTTAGCAGGATTAGCGCTTAATACTTCATGGTATTGATAGTGGTAAATTTTGGAATGAGCCTTTCAGGGAGATTCTTATAGTATGGTGAATCTATTGGTGACATCCTATTTTACCTCCCTAAGATATGGGTGATACTGGTAGTAGAGTTCTAGGGAGTAGCACCCAGAATGGTTTTAAATGGAAAGGGGTTCATAAGTTGTTTTAAAGGACACATAAAAGTGAACTTTTAATTCCATATTCATATTTCATTCTATTATAATTATAGATTATCCGTTAGGTTATAGATTGTTGGAGTGATATTCAATCCTATAGGAAATTATAAGGGCTTACCCTATGAGGGATGACCTTAAGGATATGATACTATTCTGTTGATGGATGAGAAAGGGCTTATGGTGGTTTATCTAGGAATAAAGGCATAGTTAATGCTCTATGAGGTATTCCTATTTTTTACATCCTATGTGTTCCAAAAAAATATTAGGGTTATCAAATCTTCTGATTAGGAAATATTAGTAATGGATATTTCCAAAATCACTTCATGTTTCAATGAGTAGACAGGAGGTCAGTGTCTCTTCCTAGACAAGAAAATATCCCACCACTTCCTACAGGCTTATAGCCCTCATTGCTAAGGAATTAATGAATGTGAATGTAATAAATCAATTTTTTTTAATAGTTTGGAATATTTTCAGAGCTACGTATAGATTTGGTGATGAATTATGGGTCCTAGAGAGCCTTAGTGTAGGTATATTAAAATATTAAAATATTATTATATACCTCATAATATTTTTATAAATAATAGGTGATTATATCTAGAAAATAGTGTACAAAAAGGGAAATATGATATAACCATTAAATCCGGAATAAGGTTATTACCTTAGGAATGACATAATCCTTTTTTCATCTCTATTTTACTAAAAATAGTCTTTGGTGGATGGTGAAAAAATAAATAAATAAAATAATTTTTTTTATATGGACCCTAACCTAATCTCATTTTTATAAACCCTTTTATGGTGTATTCCCTAATGATAGTCATATCAACCAAGAGGGAATGAGAGGATGTAGAATGCTTACACTCGTGGTGAGTGCATTTATGGATGGTAATGGGATCATGTATTCGTGATAGGAATACCCAAAAGATCATCATCATCAAAGGTGTTCTAGGATATAACCAACAAAAACAATTCATAAACATTATTCATTAGAGATCAACCCGACTCAATGTTTGGTGTTTATTTTCATCAGTTTAATTCTAGTTTTATATCCAGGGATTAAAATGAATCAATTCCACTAATAGATTGATTTATGGGAAAATATTGTTTTTTAGATAGGATTTATCATTTTAAAATTTTGAATCAGTAGAATTTTTTTATTATAATTCATTCTACATTCAAACAATAATATATTGAGTCTAACTTGAACAATGGATAAGGTTCATTCTTCTTGTAGTGTATTTATCATTTCTTCCCTCATATTTCATAAGTTGTTTTACATTATTTTCTATTTCCAGTTATTTGAAAAATACATGGTATGTAATTATTGTGCAATATCTATTTGGAACAATGGATTGATATCATAGGTTTAGAAATGGGATTGATGGCATGATCGAGTTGAAATAATGAAGGAATTTGATTGGGGAAGGATCTGAGATCCTTATTTTCATTCGTTTTGGCATTGTGAGGATGTCATGAGGTGAATGTGGAAGAATACTGATGGGATTGGATGGTTGAAATTCCACCACCAATGGATAAGGGGGTCTAGCAATCCTCTATCCATGAATCTTGGATGGACTCATGGTGTTGTGGTAGCATAGGCATGAGTAGAACAATGTGAAGAAATAGAGGTTTTTGGAAATTACCTCATTATAAAAAAAATTAATCAAAAGAATTACCACTATTTGGACCCTAGTTATAGTGGATAAGGTCTATACATGATGAAAAATATCACACATAGTGTAGGCCCTTGCACATGCTATGTGATCCAATGTTGGTGGTTTTGCATGTACCCATGATGTATAGGGATAGGGCCAGAGTACGCAAGTATGACCCAATACTCTGACATGACTAGGTACATAGGAATGGCATGGTACTCAGACATATCTAGGTACACAGTCATGAATAAAGCACATTGGAATATCCCAAAGTACACAGGAATGAGTTGGAGCATAGGGGAAGACCCCTGGGAAGGAAGGGAACACCAGTTACTCCCATTACATGTTGTATACCATGTCATGAGAAATTTTAGGCCCTTAGTGTCTTCACTATAGACCAATATCTCTAGTTTTTGTTCCCTTCATCAAATTCCATAAGGTTATAGTGTGTAATCATTCCTTGAACATATGATTCGATCCCCTCATTGGGATTAGTGTCTGACCGAGTTCAGGAATTCTTCCCTAATTTCCAAGGTTGGATCCTCATTCATCATTTGACATAAGTGATGTTCCAAAACTTCATTTTACCAATATACCCTGGCATCCAATCCCTTACATTTTGGGTTATTCTATATATTATAAATTATACCTCGATTTCCTAGGTGTGATCCTATATCCATGTATCAACGTTTATTGTCTTTCAATCAGGTAAATTCTGTTGGAGTGTGTATCATGGATGGTCCCACTCAATTTCTTTCATTCTTCTTCATGGATAGACCAGATGCTTTTTATTTTTATATGGATTGAATCAGTGTAGTAATTCCATACAAGTAAGACCTCTCAGATGAGTTCCATTAGGGTTTTCAAGGCTTGTGGAGTGAGTTCTCTCATATGATTTTTACCTATGAACCACTAGTAGAATCCAAGACTATTAATTTAGTTATTACCTCACATTGAGGATTATTTTATATCATAGTAATATCTAATTTGTGGTTGTCATATATTTAAATTTCTCATATTCATATTGACATACCTTCATAGTGAAGAGCTCTTTACACTCTTGATTCATTATGTTTGGTAATTTCAAGGTGTCATACTGGGTATTTTTATACTAAACCCAGCATGGGCTCTTCCTACACATAACACCTCTTATATATAATACATGATTATTGGGTGAGTTCTATATGGACCAAGATTAGGTGGATATTAGTTAGATATCAGTTATACAAGGCCAACTTTAGATGGATCTAGGGGTTTCATTTCGGTAGATTCCCCAAGATGTTAATAGGTTAAGGACTTTGGTGGTTTTCGATAGGATTATATATGGCCTTTTTCATTTGTTACACTACTTGGTGTACTCTAATTTAGGATAGATTTTATTAATGAATTTACTATATGATTCATTTGTCCTTTATTATTAGAATTGTTCATGTAGATCTTTTTATGTGTACAGGTAATTTAGTTTATGACCTTCCATGTGTGTGATATTCCTACTCAGTGAATTTCAATAGGCAATAGACGAATGGATGTGGGTTTTGGGTGAAATTCATGACTTATCATTGGAAAATAGGGCCCCAGTGTTTCAGGTCATCATGGATTGGTATCACTGTTTTCTTTCTAGGACCAGATTTTAGAGATTTTCCAAGATGTGATATTTAGTTTAGGAACTAGGTAAATTGTATAAATGTGTATCAAGTTTGGATCTAAATCCATTGAATATAGTGTTGGTTTGGAGGTTGAATTATCTATTCACCAAGACCTTGATATCCTAATTTTTAACTTAGAACATATAGGAACTAGTTTCAAGGAAACATTGGTATATGCATCATATATAATGTGGTGTGGCTTACATGTCCTTCTAGAGTGAGCTTCCCAAATATGCTAATGTGATCATGGTGTACTTTTTCTATTGTTGGTTTCCTCAATAATGAATAATATATTTGATTCTATAAATATATTCTCATTAAGATTTTATTAGTGAGAAGTATTTAGTTTTATGAACTATATAGAGATGGTTCCTCGGGGTATATTGTAAGGGATGTCTCCCTGAATTCACATTCATTCTAGCTCACATATGACGGTTAATCTGGATACTCCCTGTTAGGTTTAGAAATAGTTAGTTCTTGTAATACTATGGGAAAATTCACTAGTGTATAGTACACTTCATGGTTTTTATAGTTATAGGTCTCCCAAGATTCATAGTGATCTACACCCCCCCTCTAGGGTGGTATAGGATTGGAATGTAAATGTGGTGGATATATATGAGTTGGATAAGATCCCTCTTGATAGTGGAATTTGCAGTGATTTTTCTCTAGGTGACACATTTAATCAGTAGATCCATCTATTTTGTGACATTTATGTAGATTCATACATGCAATAAAGAGGGACACTTCCCCCACAATGACGTTTTCTTATGATGAAAACTAAAACTATGTGGGTGAGGTAGTCTCGCCAAAAGTGGATAGTGTTGAGGTAAAAAAGATGAGTTCCTTTGAGTTTTGTGTTTATTTTTAATTTTGTTGAGAAGGTTTCATAGAAAGACCATGTTTTTGTTAACATATGGGTAAGGTAAAAGATAAATTCAGTTGGTATGAGATTATAAGTTGAATCATTGAGTGTGGTTTGTGGCAAGACATGTGTATTAATTTCTCCAGTTGTAGTTTTATCATAGATTCATAAGACATATTTCCCTGAATATATCCCATATTGATGACCTAGTTATGCTAATGGATCCATTTTTCTCATCTATTGAATTTTTAGTCTTCAACATAGGGTATAAATAATAACACACTTCTACCAATAGTGTAACATGACTCTAGGAAGACATAGATCCTCATGTGGAATCATTATTTAGTGACAATGGCACACTACTATCTTTGACTTTGTATTTGATGGTTGTCTTCCACCCATTATTAGCAGACTATTACCAAGCAATGATTTTGTGTATCAATGTCAGTGGTTCATAATTTTCATTTTTGATGAGATGGAATCTCTGGGAAAGTAGGATGATCTCTGGTGCAAGAAGATACAGATGATTACCCATCAGTTGGCTTCAATGAATTTAAGTGTAGTGTATAATATGATATTTTCATTCATAGATGTTTTATTGGTTCAAATATGTCTTTATGGATGATGTGTTAGTCCTACCATATTTTCAAATGTATTTTCTCTATACATAGTTTCTTATGGGAAGGCTAGATATATGCATTGCCCTATTAGATGACCCTATGTAGTTGTGAGATTTGAAGGTGTGGTTGGACAAATATGTAGAGTAGGGCCTTATTACACCCAATTATTTTCACCACGTAGCCCATTTTTCCATTGGAAAGAACAAGTGAGAATGATGTTGTTCTTAGAGTAACGTAGATTTAACAAGATGACATGGGAAGGAGTATTCACCCTAGAGAATTGAGTACTTCTTTACATAGTGGTTAGATGTGAAGTGGTACTCATTGTTTTATCTTAGGATATGTTATCACCAGCTATATGTTATAGAGGATTTTGTACCAAAGGTGTTTTTATACATCTTTTATGGTTATTTTGAGTTCATGTTGATACCCATTATCATGTTCCAGACCCTACCAGTGTTTATGGAACTTTTGAACCTGAACCTTAAGCATTCGTTGAATTGGTTAATAGTTTTACTCTTTAGTGACATATATATTAACTCAGTATTATAGGAGGATCACATGAGATAGTTAAAGTTGGTTCTAGATGTGATTTGAGAGTGTTATCGATATGGGAAGCTATTGATGTATCAGTTTTGGATTCAAGAGGTCCACTTCATAGGAAATGTATTCATAGATATGAGAGTGATAATGGAAAAAAACGTTTTAGAAAGTACTAGATTGATAAATACCATAGAGCGTGGTAGTGGTAAATTATACTCATAGTATGGCTTTCCATTACCTATTTTTTAGTGAGGATGAAGCTTTTTCTCCCACTTTAGTTGACCATTACGCATTAGGATGTTGTTTCATGCATCCATTCAATGGTAGTAGAATCTATACTTCTTCAGTGTGTTTTGTGGGTACAACTTAGGGATATCAACTATGACGTATTTCATGATAAGATATCCACTAGAAATGTTAATGAATAATTTTCTGAATTTGGGTAAAATATCATCCTTGTTCAAGGATGGATTATGACTCTAGTAATGCTTTAAGAGGAGGTTCCAAGATTTCATTTATCAGTGCATTCTGGAGGGGTGATAATTTACAAGGACACCATGTCATCCTTTGGGAATCCGAGGATATTGTAGAATAATTTTGAGTTAAACAATTATTGTCTCAAATATCATTAGATGAAGGAAGAGGTTCCCAAATGAAAGTGGAAATAGGATGGAATAATTATGGTTCTTGTGATATGCATTCCATGATCAGTGAGAGCACATGGTGTTACCTAAGTGATTGTAGACATACTCACAATGTTTCCCCTTTCCCTAACCATATGAGACTAGATCCTGGTAGAGTGTTTAGGATTACTTTGTATGAAAAAGGTTTCTCGAGATCATGGAACTCCCACAATTATAATTTTAGAAAATTATGCTCACTTGATGTCACAATTATGGGTTGATTGAATGAGGACTTTAGTACATAGTGTTAGTTGAGCACAATTTTTATACCGTTTGAAGATGGCTATCCAAATGTGGACTATTTAGGTTCTAGTGAACATTATTTGAAAACTCATGTTAGTTGTGGTCCAATTATGGTTGTATCATCAACCATTTGTGGAGATTTTATATCACAATAGCTATTATTCCAACATCAGTATAGAAAAATTTTGGGACATGCATAGGAGACCCTTAAATTCACTAGTGTACTAGTTAGATATTGTAGGAGACAATTCTTATCAGCCTGGAGTTGTTATTTTCAATGGATCTAAAAGAATATATTAAGTTATATATGGGTGAGGAGTGAAGAGAGATGTTATGAGACTTAATTTTCCCAACAATGGATGTATTTGGAATTTTATTATGTTCCAAGAGATCAAACTACATCGATTAGTACAGAGATTTTTCCAAAGTGACGGGATATTTCTTAGTTCATAGGCACTTTTTTATTATTGTATTGGGTTAGAAACTAATCAAATTATATTCATAGCTATATAATTATTTTTTGTTTTTTTTCAATCATCACATGGTAGATCTATCCAAGTGAAGTGATCCACACAGGTGGCTTCAGTGTAGACAGTGGAATTGTTTCATAGTGGTTTCAAAACATTTACGGGTTGAAAATTTGGATGATGGAGACTATTGTTTCTAGAAAATGAAATATTATCATGTGAATACAACAGTAGTGTGAAAACTTTGTATGAGTTTTCTAGATATTATTACAAAATATTTTTTTGGTCCGCCCCATCAAAATATGACTAAGGAAATAGTTTCGCGAAATTCAGGAAGTTGCATGAAAATAAATTTTTCACAAACTCATGAAATAAATATGGATTTAGATGCTAAAGGAAACATCATAATGATGAATTTTAGTAAACCAGGAAGGTTACATGAAAGTTAAAGGGAACACAAGGTTGTTTCATAGAAATCTAATTTGTATAATCTGATGAAATAAAAATGGAGTTCCATGCTAAAGGAATCCTCAGAAGAAAAATGTTCAGTGATCCAGGAATGTTTTATGCAAGGGAGATGGCATGAAATTTAGCTTTTTATGGTTTATATGCTTCTATAAATAGTAAGGTACCTACATTATAAGGGTATGTCTCTTAAATAATGATATGATGTCACTCCTTTTTTAAAGAGTTTTTGGAAGTAGAGTTGTGAAAAGTAGATTAGTGTGAATAAAATAAATTGTGTACATTATAACTAATTGATATTCATGAAATATTCAGATTTAAAAAAAATGGAGTTTCATGAAAATAATAGGAATTTTGAGAAAATTTACTTGTTACATAAGGGCATAAAGGTTTCACAAAAACTGTCTACTTTCACGAATGTGAAAGTGTTTCACGCATGTGAAAGAGTTTCAAGAAAAACTGTTTTTTTTTAAAATTTGTTTTCATTGAATAGTGTATTTAACAGAATTTATTCTAGTCTATAGTCCATGAAAATTATCATTCTAGTTTGGGATAATGTTTAATGTGTCCAATCTTCTTGAGATACCTTCAAGTCGATAAACTAGGAAATATTTCTTCCAAATCAGTGACAAGGGGGGAGTCGATGAAAGTGATATGAAGTAGGTAGTGTTCTATACCTAAAACTATTTTAATGTTATCATGCCTGACATGGAGTGACCAAGTTTGACCAATTTTAATCAATAATATCTAGTGAATCTTACTGACCTTAGGTACCACTGACACAATGTCAGCGTATTCCCCTTAGACTATCCCTTTTTTGTGAACCAAATAAAACTATTGTGTTGTATTTATATTTAAGCATATTGGTGTTTTATAATTGCATTATTCCATCAGACATGTTTAATGAGTTCCTATAAACATGAGAAAAAGACCAGTCTCATTAAAATAAAATGTTTTCACCCTGATTCACACCTCCATTGTCAGGGTGTTCTGCTGTATTATAGTTATTATGGTGGTGTACCACATATTCATGTGACTATATTTATACAATGTTCTAGATATATTCCATTATTTATTGATGATGAGATATGTGTATGACATCTCTTATTAATCCATTTGGGGTGAGTTGGACATTGGGATTGGAGTAACGTTCATGCGGATTTTGAGGATCTATGTGGGGTTTGAAAAAAAAGAGGAGACCCTTTATGGGATCCCTTTTGTTTGTTTTTTTAAGAAGCATGTGAAAATTTTGGAGAGATTTTGGAAGTGGGAAACATAATGAGATCTGTGTATCCCTGCTTGGTAATAGGTTTTCTATTTTCAAGTTTTAAATCCTTGAGGCTGGGGGGAATCTAATTACTCCAATTTTATGTGTAACACATTCTAATATTTCAAAGAATATTTCCAGAGTTGGATGTGTAGTCATTGTGGAATTTAGGGGGCCAGAGAGACTCAATGTGGATATATTAAAAATATTAAAGATTATTATATTCCATGTCCATTGTTTTTTAGAAATAATGGAATTTCTCCCAAAACTTATTATGGATGGTAAATATTAGACCACCATTACATATTTAATACAGGATTAAACCTTGGAATGATTTAGTATTTGTAATAATTGGGTGTTTGGTTAAAAAAATCATATTTAGATTGTGAATAAATAAGCTAACTAAATAATTATTTTCATTTTTAAATGGACCATAACATGATCAACACATTATAAAACTTTTTAATGATGAATTCCTAGTGTTATACTTATAAACCTTGAGGAAATGATAGGATGCGGAAGGATCACACTGGTAGTGAGTGCATTTGTAGATAGTCAGATGATCGTTGATAGGGAACTGGAATACTACTAGGATCATCGTCATCAAAGTAGTTCATGGTTCTCACCATAAAAAATGTGCATAAATGTTCTTCATCAATAATCGATACAAGTCATGGTTGTGTGATTTTTTATTTTTTGTCCTCTTTTTCATTATCCAATGAAAAATATAATTAAATTACACAAAAAATTGATTCATACATCTATCATGTTTTATAGAAAAGTATTTATATTCTTATAAATAGTTATTGGAACCATTTGTTTATTATTATACTTTCATCAATATAATGGTAATTGATTGAGGTCAACTTGACCAATGGTCAAAGTTCATTCCTCTTGTAGTGTTATGTGAAATTATTCCCCCAATCTTCACACATTCATCACTTGTATTTACTTTGGTCGATAATTGAAAAAATACAGTGTATTATACCATTTCTTAATCTCTATTTGGCACAATGGATCGATATTGTGGGTTCAGATTTGGGACCGATGGTGTGATCGAGTTATGATGAAAATGAAATTGAATCGTAGATTCATCAGAGGTTCTAATCTCCATGGGTTTTAGATTATATGGGATGATTGAACTGATTGTTGATGAATCCGAAGATGATTGGATGGCCAAAATCATTCAATATGTAGAAACAAAGGATTGGTCAACCCAAATGTGTGATTCTAGATGAGAACTGAGGTTGATCTTGTGGTGGCAGATGCATGAGAAGAACCACATGAAGAACCAACTGTTTCTATAAATACTTGGAGTACATTAGGTGTACTCTCAAGAACACAAGTTGTGTGGAGTCTTCCGTTCATTGATAGGATTTACATTAGAAGAAAAATATCAACCACTGTGTAGGACCAATAACATATTGTGTGATCCATTGCAAGTGGCTCATGATGTATCTTTGAGGTACATGTGCATGTACAGATTACATGGTAATGACTCGGTACTCAAACATGGCTAGGTAAATGGGGATGGATAGAGTAAATAGGCATGGCATAATACTCAAACATATCCAGGTATATAGACATGGCATGGTACATGGGAATGGCTAGAGTACACGAGCATCACATGAAGTACACAGGCATGTGCCAAATCACTCTAGAAGACCATAGGAATGAATAACATATAGTTTAATCCTATTACACACCATATACATTATCTATTGATGATTAAGTACCCCGGTCTCTTCTATGTATTCAACTATCTATTGGGTGTGTTCCCTAAATCCATCCCTATGAGGGTAAAATTAGACATCACATCCAAAGAATATGATTTCATCCCCTCCATGTGATTATTCTCAGGTAATGATATTGAATACATACATTAGTCCCATGGTGGGATCCTTTATCATCTTCTCCCCTATGTGGGTTCCAATCATTGTCATGACCAACATACCTAAGAATAAATCCATTTATGGGTTATTCTATATAGGGAATAACAGACCCCATGGCCCTGAGCTTGATCCCATATCTATTCATTGATATTTTTTATCTTTTGATGGGTTATAGTATAATTGAGTGTGTATCTCAAATGAGACAACATATTTTCCATTTTTCTTCTTCATTGATAAACCTTATGAGTATGATATCAGATATGAGTTCCATGAGTTTATTAATAACTAATGAGTGAGACTTGTTGGATGACTACCATCATGAATTTCAAGGATAATAGAGTGATTTCTCCCATAAGATTGTAACATTTAATTCTCTAGTAGAATCCAAGGATGGCGGTGAGGTCGTGAAATCACCTTGAGGAATAATTTCTATCATGTGAATATTTGAGTTATGTTTTTTGCACACTAATATGTCACATATTATAATTTAAATTCCTTCATATTGATGAGATTACTACACTCTTGATGGTTTAGGTTTGGTGATTTCGTAGTATTCGACTAGGTATGGTTTTACTCATCCATGAATATCCTCTACTCATACAAGTCATGTTTTATATATATCGTAACCTTATCCTATGATTCATAGGTTGTCCAAGAGTAGTGAGATCTTAGATAGAGATTATGTATTCTATATCGTTCATAGATGGATCCAATGGTTGGTTTTGTATAGCTACCTCTCTAGTGTCAGCAGGTTTTGTTATTGGGATGTTTTCAGGGCTCTAGTATTTTTCACATTTATTTCGATGTACCACATGATGCACTCTGATGTGGGATAGATTTTATGCATGCATTTATTGTATTATTTTTTACCTTTCTAAATTAAACTGTTGTGTGTAGATGTATGTGTGTGTGCAGTTACTTTAGGCTAAGGACTCCCATCTGTGTAATATGTTTAATTATAGCTAGTAGCCAGACCCTATGTTTTTAGAGGATGGGTTGGGGTGTCATTCTCATATTATTACTCATTATGTGGTACATGGTTGGTTGGTTTGTGACATTGAACATCCTGATGGCCCTATATAATAAGGAGGTTATGTGGGGTCTATCCTTTACCAAGGGAATGCATACTCGAAATCGGGGCATGCTGGTGTGTCTCATACCACAACTATATAAATCACGTAAATTTGGGGAATACTTAGTGATATCATTACCAAAAAGGATACATGGGTAAAATTGGATTATATATTCTTTCAGAGAAGATAAAATCCAAGTTGAAACCTGGGCAAGTGGCAACTAATATGTGAAGCACTTAGAGAATGCTCACTATAGAGGGATGATATGAGTGAATAACTACCAAAATTGTAATCCAATGAAGAATGTATTCTAGAATGGGATTCCCTAGAAGAATTTAACTAATGTGAGTAGCCCTATTTATTAGATCATTACATTGAAGAACCTTAGGTGGTTGGTCACCTAGGTGAAGGATCCTGAGGGGTTAGTCGCCTAATTGGAGGACCTCAAGAGAAAGATCGCCCATGTGAAAGACCATTGGAGTTTTGTCCCCAGGTGACGGACCATGGGTGGTTGGTCACCTAGGTTTAGGACATCAGGCAGTTGGAATAGTGACCCTAGCCTTTTAGATATAACAATACATGATTTTAAGCATAATTGTATATCAGAGTACAAGATAATCATCGTAAAGTCTAATGTCTTGGAAGACAAGGTACATACAATTAAAAATTTAGATCTAAATATAACATTTCATTATATAATATTAAAATTGATCTTCTAACTTTTATTGTGCTCAATCATCTTCATATGGTACCCATGAGAACACAAGAATAAAGGGATGATCTAAATAACTCAGTAAGGGAATAACCATAAGAACAAAGCATTAGCACATGGTATAGATAGCATGACATGATGATATAACAAGGCATGTAACATATGGAATAATAATAGATAAACATCTAATCATATAATCATTGATTCATATTAATTTGAAAGAAACATATAACATGACTTTAGCCTGACTCAAGGCATACAGCCAATACCATTTCACATGGTAGCACAAGCTAAGGCTAACCACCATGACCGTCACATATAAAGCCTCGTGAGACTCAACATTACCCAATGCATTATATATCTATCTAGGAACACCTATATTAAATTTTCATGAATATTTTTTACACATAAATAATCACACATAATCAATCTTACATAAAAATAAGGGTTACCAATGGAAAGAATTGGTTATCATAATCATGTCAGAAAGAATAACAAATGGTCGTATCATAAAAGTTCCGACGAAAGAAAGGATCCAAAATATACATATAAATTCATAAGATAAAATATACATATATAAAGTAAAATGATGTCAAGAATAAGTGAAAATTTGTAAGAGGAGTATTTAATAAACTTTTTAATTAAAACAATTTATAACGACTTTAAGGAAAAAAATAAAGAGACTGTAAAATAGAAAAGGGTGCAATATTTTATTCAAAAACTGAAGTGATACAAGATTTATTTCATGATAAAAAGGATCATTTTATAAAGACAATGGTGGCTTAAAATATATGATATAGTGGACTTGAAATTGGGTAAGAATTTAGGATGTTCGCTTAAAACCGGTTTTCTTATCGGGAAGTGCTGAGGAAAGATTCACTTAAAATATTGTATATCTTTCAATGAGAATGATGAAAGGGTGTTGATAAATGAATTTGGTAAATGTAAATATAATTTAGAATATTTACATAAAAATTTAAGAAAACTTCGTTTTGGTAAAATAATGATAAGACAACCTAATAGAATAAAGGGGGTTCGGGTATAATCCCTTACGAATTATCATCACAGTATCAGGTGTACTTAATAGGGTCTAATGAGAAAAAAGGGGTCTTATTTTCACTTATAAATTATGAGGGAATTATGGTTGATGTGAGAAATAATACCCCATAATTAGTAAATACACATAAAAGGGCATACCATAGAGGGCATTCTTGAATAAAAGTGAAATAGAGAGGATCACATACCTTAAGTATGAAGGTGTTCTCCACTTGATATTAATGACCTGAATAATCAAATTAGTTGAATTAACTAATAAATAAAAAATATATTATATATTTACTTGATCTATCATAAAATTTTTAAATTCCATCATGTTCATTTTTTAGGACTTAGGTGGTTAAATATCAATGATCGGGTCAATTTTTTTCATGATTGGTTTACTTATTTACATGAATAGATAATTATGTAGAAATGAAATTGTTTGTCCAGAATTGGAGTTATATTATATTATTGAACATATACATGGTTACATGGTTATAAATTTCATTTTTATACTTTGATTTAAGTTGATTCATTGTATAAAAGATTCATGATAAAAGCATGGATTGATTTGGATATTTTTCTCACATTTAACATGTTTTGTATTGTTATTTTACATCATGTGTGAATAAGGATTACAGAACATTACATAAGTTCAAATGCATATATAATAGTCTGGTTCAACCATTAAAATCGATTCATGACCATAATTGAATATGGTAGTAGAAATTTATTACTTATCATCCTTGAATGTGATAAATTAGCACATCTCGAAAGATGTTATCATTTCTTTTGTATAAAAGGAGGGTAAAATAGATATAATGATGAATTATACCATTAGAAAAAAAATTACAATACATGTAAGTTTCTATATGTATCACGCCATTTGGATTAGTATAGGTTAGGAAATAAAATATAACAAAGCGACAAGAATGAAAAAAAAGAGTAAATTACCTCTTGAATATATATTACTTGAGAGGTGTGAAGTAATGAGGGTGTGAGGGGTGGTATTTATAGTAGATGGTAGGAGGGTTTTCATATTATATAATTCAAAATTTTATTAATTTCTCTCAATAACAAAAATAGTGATGATTCCATGACATAAAATAGTAATAAGTGCATGTAAGTTCGAACCAATGGTTCGTAAATCATCACTGACTCAATTAATAGTGTATTTAACTCATAATTTATATATACTATAAATTACTATATTTCAGTATTCATAAAAAATTCAGGTATTCCTGAAAAATTCCCAAAATTCACTTTAACCATTTTTTATGTGTAAAATCCAAAAATGTATTCAATTTTTCAAAAAACAAATTTATATGATTAATTTAATTTTTAATTAAAATCATAATTTACTTGAAAAATACAAATTTGAAAATTAAAACTTTTTTTCTAACATATTTAAACATTACCTAAGGTAACATAAAATCATCATAGAAATATAAGTAATTAAAATATTAATTTAAGAATAAATTTTATGAAAAAAAAATTTTCATTTAAATTTTTAATTTAATCATATCATTTTAATTAAATATTCCTAACTTGTAAAGATACCAACACATATTAATAATTTTGAAAATATTTATTTACTTATAATATGAAATAATTATCCCATATTGTCAATTATAAGATGGATAAATTTAATTTATAATTTTATTGGTAAGGTTACTATTACATTGTATGGTTTTCAAATCATAAGGGTCACATTACTATTCCAAAGGTCAAGTTACTATTTAATTGGTATATGTTCCTTAACATTTAGAGATACCTTTTATTTCACTTATTCTTCATTTATAAGGTTAGTATTTTGTTATATACATAATATTATTTGATTATACTATAAGTCATAATTATATGAAGGTTATTTCCATTTATAAAACATTGGGTCATTACATGATTCCCTCCTTATGAAATGTCGGCCATGAAATTTTGTTTTACATTCTAAGACATAAAAATGTGCAGGTACTTTTTCTTTTATTGCTTCTTTGAGTTCCCATGTTGCCTCCACATATATATTGTTCTTCCAAAGTACTTTGACCAGGTGATTAGTCTTGTTTCATATAACATTATCGCTACAATCCAATATCTTCATTTGCTTATCCTCATAAGAATGGTCATCCTCCAACTATACCACCTCTGAAGAGAGTACATGTGAAGGATCAGGTATGTACTTCCTTATGAGGGATACATAGAAGACATCATGTACTTTATACATGGTAGTTGGAAGTGAAAGTCGATAGGATACAGCTCTAACACAATCAAGAATCACGAAGGGGCCAATGTACCTAGGACTTAGCTTTACTTTCATCTCAAATCTCATAACCATCCTACCTGGAGATATGTGGAGAAATACCATGTCTCCAACATTGAATCAAGGTCTCATTAATGATTGTATTCATAACTATTTTGTCTATTTTGGGTTTCCTTGATATGCATGTAAATTTTTTTCACCTTCTCTACCATTTCTTAGACCATTTCATGTCTCAGTATCTTATGCTCACTGACTTCGTCCCGATATGCATGTGTTCTTCACCTTTTCCCGAAAAGGCTTCATATGGTGCCATTCAGATTCTGTAGGGGAAACTATTATTATATAAGAATTCCAAAAGTGAAATATGATGGTTTCATCATCCTTTTAAGTCCATAGAATATGATTTCAACAAATCTTCTAGTGCTATAATAGTTCGATGAGATTGGCCATCAATTCGAGGATGATAGGCCATGCTGAAGTTTAACTCAGTGCCCAGATAATATTAGAGTCTTTTCCAGAACATTGAGGTGAATCATGGAACTCTATCATATAAAATAGATAGTATTTCTTTGTAAAGACTTTCCACATATTTGATGTATATCCATGCATGTTCATCTAAAGAGAAGTCCTCTCAAATTGTGATAAAGTGGGTTTTCCTTATACGATAACACAAAATGACCCATATTGGATTATTTACTCTATATGTCCTTGGAAGTCCTGTGAAAATGTCCATGGTAATGTTCTACCACTTCCATGTTGGTATGTTTATTTTTTGTAACACCCATTTTAAAATTTTCATTTTATACTTAATTTCTTGACATACCAGGGAATTTAATATATATTCACTAATCTCCATCATTATATTGTCCCAACAAATGTTCTCTCTGATACCTCAATACATATTTTTTCTCCCTAGGTGGATAAAGAAGGTTTAGCTATGAAAGTCATTCATACGATGCTTATTTATCACTGGACCGAATGGTACACATAATCGTGACCAAATATTACAACTCCATTGTCATCAATATTGAACTCTGAGGATTTTTCATTTCTAATAGCTTCAGCCCTTTTAGAATTTCCACATCTTTTCTTTGATTATCCCTTATTTTATCCATGATTTATGGTTGAGAAATCATTTGATAAATGATTGATGATGTTTCTACCTTATTGATTTCCATGTCTATCCTCGGAAAATCTAAGAATATTGTATCCTTTTCAACTCTCATCATTGATAATGTTGCAGGATCCTTTCTAGTTAGGGAATATTCCACCTTATTTGATTTATCGGGATGGTAGTGGATTAAGAAGTGATAATCCTTGATGAGATATAAACATATTCACTAGAAAATATTAAGCTCCTTCTCTATGAACATATATTTTAGGCTTTTGTGATCAGTATATATCTTGCACATCTCCCCATAGAGATAAAACCTCCAGATTTTCAACGCAAAGATCACAACTGCAAAATCAATATCATGAATGAGATTGTTTTTACCATGTATTTTAAACAGGATTGAGGAATAGACTATTACTTTATTAATGTGAATCGGTACACAACCTAAGATTTTTTTTAAATAATCATTGTACACCACAAAGACTTCTCCACTTTTCGGGAGTGTGAGAACTAGTGCAGTGATAAACCTATTTTGAGCTCCTTAAATCATTCCTCACATTCTTTAGTCACGAATAACATTTCCCCTTCTATTTAATCTTGTTCATTGGGTTTTAAAATCGTGAGAAGTTCTCCACAAATCATTGGTAATACCCATCTATACCAAGGAAGCTACGGATCTCCATTAGAGATCCTGGCATGGGCCACTCTTCGATTACCTTTATCTTCAAAGGGTCTACAGATATCCCTTTACTAGTGATAAAATGCCCCAATAATGATACTTCCTCCAATTGGAACACACATTTACTTTACGTTACATACTTCTTATCCCTTCACCATTTCATTAGCAATGAATTCAAATTCCCCTCATCTTCTCCCTTCCTCTTGAAGTATATCAGAATATCATCTATAAAGACTACCAAAATTTTTTCGAGGAAATCTCAAAATAATCTATTCAATAGACACATTAAATTTTCAAGAGCCTTATTTAGTCTATAAGAATGACTATGAATTCATAGTGTCCATACCTCATTCTAAAGGTGATATTGGGAATATCTTTCTTCCTAGCCTACAATTGGTGATATTCCGGCCGAAGGTCCACCTTTGAGAAATAACTAGCCCCATGTGGCTAATCAAAGAAGTAATCTATATGGGAAAGGGTATAATTGTTATTTATAATGATTTTATTGAGCTCATAATAATAAATTCATAAGAACATTGAACAATTCTTCATCTTTATGAAGAGGATTGGCACTTCCCCACGGTGAAGCACTTCGGCTTATTAAACCCTTTTTAAATTATCTTGTAATTTATTCTTCAGTTATTCCACTTATACGATGGCCATTATATAAGGTGACTTTGATATAGGAATAGATACATGTATAATTTCAATTAAAAACCTAACCTATCATTTATAAAGATTACCAGATGACGCTTTAGAGAATACATCAGTGTAATCCCTCACAATGGGCATATCTTCGAGAGAGATTCTGTCATCTATCTCATTGATTTGGGATAGATATTAGTTATCACAAGGTAGAAATATCCACACATGATACTATGATTCTAAAAAAGATTCATCTTTCTCCTTACACTTGTATAAGATTGGAGGATGCTCTGGGAGGTTAAGAGTGATCTCCCTTTCCTGACAGTTTATTTTGTCTTTGTATAAAGATAGACATCCATTCCTAAGATAACAATTATCACTATAAAAGGGATTATGAAATGATTTTTTGGGAGGTTCAGTACAAAATCATTTATTGGGGAGAAGTTATATAATTTGTATGCAATAATTAACCCATTCATTGTACTCACATATAGTACAACCTTCATATTTTGACGCTGTCTTTGAATATTTCTAATAAATATTCATGATATGAAAGAATGCGTAGAACTAGTACAAAATAGTACATTCACAATTCATGAATTAATAACCAGTATACCTATCACCACATCATTTTCTTGATCAACCACAACATTAGTGATAGCATAAGCCTTTCCTTGTTCCCTTGGATTTTTTTGTTTATTTCCTCTGACTACCATCGACATAGGGAAATTATTCGCATAATACCAATCCTCTTGGCAGTTTTAACACTGCACCATATGCTGATTTTTTATATGAAACATCCTTTATTCATCCACATTAGTGGGATTATTAATTTCCATTCCACAATTTTTATCCAGATTTCTAATTACACCACATCTAAAGCAATTACTAGTTCCCTTTAAATAGTTAAAAAGATGATTCTTCCCACAATTTTTACACATGGGATGATCGATCTTATTTCTGTCATGGAATTTATTTGTGGATCCACCCATATTAGATTCCATATTTTAATTTTTTTTCACTAGGCCCAAGATACCACTGAGAATATTTGATCTCCATTTCAACCTTGAAGGAATAATGGAAAATCTATTCATAAAAATCAATGTCAAAAATTCCTTACAATATTCATAGACTCGACTTTAGTATGCTAAAGAATCGATCCACCTTTCTTTCTGTGTTCAAAAAAAATCTAGAGGTGTACCTTGAAATCCTTGTGATGTTTACTTTATACACCCTGATGGACCCATCTTCCTTCTGCTTGTGTCTGAGGAACACTCTTTCTATATCGAGTTGGAGGGTTTAGAGAAATATTTATTAAAAAATATTTTCTTGAATTTCTCTCAATACATGGAATCAATTTCCTCATGGGAATTCATATTATTTATTTCTGTCCACCACTGATCATATTCTACATCAAAACAATAGAATTCCAATATGACTTTCTCTACATCTAAGCACTAGAGGACAGAGTGCATCTTTTCAAAAGAATTAATCCACTATTTTCAAGGACTGGATCATAAGATCCACTAAACATGGGAGGCCTTTGAAACATGATTGAATCTACACCAACTTTTTGTTTCGTTTGAGGAGGATAACATTCCACATGATTCCGGTTATTATTCATATATCGAGCCAACTGAGAAAGTATTATCATGATTTTTTGAGAACCTGTTCCCATTATATCAAGCATATCATTTTGGAAATCACCAAATTTTATATAACATTTATTGTTGGCATGAGTTCTTCTATTTTTATCAATTATCTAAGAAAAATAACGTATAATTAGGGTCTTGAATACTAAGCTATCAAGCATAAAAATGAAACTTTAAACATAAAAGGATAAACTCTTAAAGGAAAATTATATCCAAACTTGTGATTCCCTAGGATTCAATCTAGGTTATCCATGATCTATTTCTTGATATATATTCTTATGGGATTCATTGTTTTTTTATTTCATTAATAATGGTTTTTACTATGTTAATGAATTTACCAGAGCATATCCCCCGAGTGTGTCAAACCATGAGTCCAACAAGGCATGTTGTTGTGCACCAGTTCCCGTTCAAGTGTAACTCAAAGAATTTTTTTTCACGATTTACCCCTAGATACATCTGTTATGGATCCACCTCTACTTGTTTGTATCCAGACAGGGATGCATTTTTTTTAATAAATGACTTACACATTACTTATCAAAGTGTAGGGATGTTTTCTTATACTTAGTCCCATCCTTAATGTTCTTACTAAAGTGATCTATTCCTAATCTCCAAAAATAAGTTTTCCATCATATAATACAAACTATTGTCACCCTAGTCTTTTACATATATAATTACATGATTTTATGCATAATTATACACCATAGAGAAATCCAATGATCGTAAAGTATTTTTTCTTGGAAGACTAGGTTAATAAGAATAAAAAAATGAAACTAAATAAAACATTTCTGTATTTAATCATAAAATTTATCTCCTAACTTCCATTGTAATCCAAAATTTTATAGGTTATCTTGGGGAACATACAAACAACAAGATGATCTAAATATCCCAGTTAGGGAATAACTATAAGAACAAAGCATTAACACATGGGATAGAAGGCTAAACACGATGATATAAAAATTAATGTAAAATGTGGAATCATAACATATAAACATGGAAACATATAAAATTTTATTCATTGTAATGTATCAGCAATATAAAACATGACTTTATCATGAGTCAAGGCTAACCGCCAAGACCATTTCATATGGTAGCACAAGCCAAGGATAACCGCCAAGATTGTCACACATAACATATCATGAGACTAAAATTTTCCCAATGAATTGGATCAATATTTGGGTTCACCCATATAAACTTTTCATGAATATGTTTTCCACATAAATAATCATACATAATTAATCTTACATATACATAATTTATACCCTTGTAAATAATTGGGTATCATAATCATGTCATAAAGAATATAAATTAAGAATCATATCATAGAAGTTTCCATGAAATAAAAGAAATAAAATATAAAAAGTTATTATTAATAGAAAATAAGAATATATCGAGATAAGTTATTTCATGTATAAGTGACATCATTTAAGAAGAGTATTTAAGAAATTTTATCATTAAAACATTTTAGTGCAGTTTTAAGGAAAATAATATAAAGGCTTTAAAATAGAAAAGGGTACAATATTTTATATAAAAATAGAAGTGAACCAAGATGTTTTTAATAAAAAAGGATTATTTTATAATGAAAATGGTAGATTAAAATAGAATATAGAGTGAATTTTAAATAAGGTAAAAATTTATGATGTTCCTTCAAAACAGGTTTTCTTCTTGGGAAATATTGAGGAGGGAATCACTTAAAAATATATATCCATGAAAGGGGATGATGCAAGAGTATTGATAAATGAATTTGTTACATCTAAACATCATTTATAATATTTACATAAATAGATAAAATAACTTCCTTTTGGTAAAATAAAGAGATAAACCCCAAAGGAGTAAAGGAGTTTCGAGTAGAATACCTTACAGATTATCGGCATGGTATTGGGTGTATTTAAGAGGGATTAATGAGAGTGAAAGGGGTTTATAATCACGTATAAATCATGATGGAATTATGGGAGAAGTGATAAATCATACCCCAACATTATAAATTATACATTAAGTGCATAACATAGAGAAAATGATTGAATAAAAGTGAAATAGAGAGGATCTGTTACCTTAGGTCTGATGCTGTTATCCACTTGATATTTATGAAATGAATAATAAAATTTGGTTCATAAATTAATAATTAAATAACCTCTTATGTTTTTAATTGATTTATTATAAACTTTTAAAGTACATTCATGTTCTTTTCTTGGAGTTAAGAGGTTCAATTTCATTGTTCATGTACGTTTGTTTCATGATCAGTTTACTCATATAAATGAATGGATAATCATGTAAAAATGGGGATGGTTGTACAAAATTGGAGTTATATTTTATTATTGAAAATTTAAAAGTTTAAATAGTTTTAAATATCATTTTTATTGGATGTGACTATAAATCATTTTATAAATTAGTATTGATAAACACTTGGATTGATTTGACGATTTTCTGAAAATTAACTTGTTTTGTATTATTATTTTACATCAAGTCTGAATAAGGATTCCAGAACATTAAATAAGTAAAAATATAAATATAAAAGTATATTTCAACCATAAAATTGGTTTCATTACCATAATTAAATATTTTAGTATAAATTGATAACCTAACGTCCTTAAATGTGATAAATTAGCACATCTCGAGTGGTAATTTCATTTTATTCTTATAAAAGGAGAGGAAATGATAGATGATGATGAAATATCTCATTATAATAAAACAATTACATTACATTTATGTTAATGGTGTTATCAAACCATTTGGATAAAGAGAATTTATAAAAAAAAAGATAACAAACGAACATGAATGAAAATAAAAGAAAACAAAAGAGGAAATTACCTCTTGAATATATCTTCCTTCAGAGCCCCTTTATGTAAGGGGTTTTGTTATTTTGAGGATTCCATGGAATTATGGACGTGGGGAAGGATATTTTTGAAGAGAGATATTTTGGTAGAATTGAGTCAAGGCATGAATATTCAGAGGATTGATGAAATGAGGGTGTGAGGGGTTGTATTTATAGTGTTGGGGAAGAGGGTTTTCACAGTATTTAACTGATTGGTTTATTAACTTCCCTCAAGAGCAGAAATAGTGATGATTCTATGACCAAAAATAGTAATAAGTTCATGTGAGTTCGAACCAATGGTTCTTACATCATCCATGACTTAATAAATCGTGTATTTTAGTCATAATGTATATATATAGTAAATTATCATATTTCACTATTCATCTAAAATTCAAGTATTCAATAAAAATCCAAAAAATTAACTCGATTCATTTTTTGAAATGTAGAATCTGAAAATTAACTCAATTTTTTCGAAAATAATTTTATAAATATGATTTATCTAATTTTTATTTAAAATTATAATTTATTTGAAAAATACAAATTTTTAAATTGAAAATGATTTTCAAACACATTGAAAATTTACTTAACGTCACCTTAAATTATCATAGAATAATAATATATCAAAAATATTATTTATGAATAAATTTAATTAAAATATATTTTCATTTTATTTATTAAATTAATCATAATATTTAATTAATTATTTCTAACTTATAAAAATACCAACACTTTCTTACTAATTTTTAAAATATTTATTTAAATATACTATAATATAATTATAGCATATTTATCACTAATAAGATGGATAAATTTAATTTATACTTTAATTGTTGATGTTACTAATACATTTTCCGATTTACTAATCAAAAGGGTCACATTACTATTCCGAATGACCTGTTACTATTTTATTGGTGTGTGTTCTTTAACTTCTAAAGATACATTTTATTTCACTTATTATTAATCTATATGTTTGTTATTGTGTTCTATAAGTAATATTATGTGATTATACTATAAGACATACTTATAAGAAGGGAATTTCTATTTCTAAAGCATTGGGTCATCACAGTTGGTCACCCAGGAGACAGACACTGAGTAGTTGGTCACCGAGGAGAAGAACCACAGGTGGTTAGCCTCCCATGTGAGGGATTGTAGGTGGATGGTCAACCACATGAAGGACCCTGGCGGTTGGATTCTGATGTAAAGGACCGTTGGCTATTGGTCACCCAGGTGGCCACTTTGACTCACCACTTACTACTTATGTTAATTTTCTTTAGCCCTGTAGTGAAATAGGATGTCGTGGAGAGGTGTTGGTGGACTGAACAAAGTGTCTCTTTTGTGATTTTTCTATATTCTAGAAGTGTTAATATCATTCCTTGAATATTCAAAAATTGAGTCTACATATATTCCAAAACTAGAGGTTGGGAAAAATTGATAAGTATGGAAGGTGGTGTGAATTGGTGGGATGGGTAACACTAGCTGAGTGATTTCATGGCACCTGTTAAAGGAAGCTAGTGGGAGTTTTTATGTCCTTGTGTTAAGGAAGGCCTATTATCCATAGATGGCCTCTTTGGGGGAATTCCTAGATATCATATAAGACACTAAACCTTCAATTTCTATCCCCATTTTCTTAAAAAGGATCACTAACAAAGATAAAACCTGAAAAGAATCGAGTTTACTTTCCTTATTAAATAATTTTACAAAGGAAATAACTACTACGGTGATTGAATAATGAAATGGAAGAAATATCATTCAATAAATATGTAGGAGCATGAAATCAAAAAGAATATAGAAATTTAAAATAAATAACTGGTGCTATAATGAAAACCAATGTAGATGAGGTATTCCAAACCAAGCGATAGAAAGCTAGAGAGAAAAGAAGAGGATAATATGATTCAAATAACTACTTTAGAGAAGAAAATATATTATGTAATTCCAAATTTATGTTGTAATTAATTGAGAATATAATAGGAACTCCAAAAAAACATTCATAAGATAAAGGATTTCCCATGATTCCTCATATAAAGGAGATATTATATATTATAGTGATTTTCCTAGTATTCCTATTAGGAAGAAGTGAATTGATATTAAAGATCACCAACCTATATGAAATGAATGAATAATAGTATTGATAATATTCACAATGGTCAACATTCCAAAGGAGTTTTCATTTATAAATTAGTGAGAAAAGGATAGTAGTGAATAGAGTTACCCTTAGGATGTAATGATCCATACCTAAATATTTTAAATGGATTTTCCCATGGGAGGTATCAATCAATACATAAACCATTTAATTTGATTTAACCTTGGAATATGAGTGAAAAATAAGAATCCCACCAAAAATAGAGAATAGAGTGGATTCTAGTGCATTTTTACATTGTTGATTACATTCTCCTTGGATTGTTATAGTTCAGGTGAACCATGTAAATTACTTGTGTCCTCCGTGAAAGATTTATAATAATTTTCAGGTCTTCATTAATGAATATGGGTTAATAAATATCTGAAAATTTTAATTTAAGGATAAAGAGAAGAAGTGTATCAATCGGATCATCATTGTATGTAGTGGTAAAGGGGGACTCTAATATAATGAGGTTAAGTACTTCAAAGGTAGTGGGAGTTTTATGAAAAAATATTTAACTTGTATCATGTTTTATAACTAAATTCACCCCCACCTAATGGTATCTATCACTTAAAAAATACAGGGAACAACATTAACTTATGTGTTTTTATTGTGATTTTGAATTAGAGGAATATTTCATTGGATATTTTGTTAAATTATTAAAATAGATCGATTTTGAATTTAATTTATTTTATTATCTTCTTTAACAAACTAATTTTACAAATATTCAATTTCCATGGATTTATTAATTTTATGGTGAAGGATAATTCCACTATTATGAAGGAGTAACAACTCTAAAGGATTTGATATGTAAGATGACCTTCAGTCATGCATTTTTTAATTTTTTTGGTAAGCATAATTAAGGAAGAAATTCGGAAAAAAAATATTGGTAACTTCAACTCTGAATATCCCAAGGTATAAATAAGGACCCATAGCATTCTGATGGGATAGAAAGATATATGTTACCAATGATACAAAATATTATCTTGATCCGCTACTGTACGCATAAAAGTTTTCTAGGATATATAATATGTACATGGAGATACCTATAAAGAAATACTCTCTTGTATAACAAATATGTAGGTAAATGTATGATGATTTATATGGAATATAATATATATTATGTAATGTTAAATATAATCTGAACCCACATTGGGATATATAATGTTATAAATTGATAAATCTAACTCATTTTCATATGGAATAATAATTTTTTTCAAAACATATGTAAGATCCGTAACTTAACTACATCAAGGGAATAGATAGAAAGATATGAGTGATCACTCATGATGAACAATAGTTATGATGATAATATTGATTCTATGTGATGATCATGCATATTGTTGTGGAAAAATATATATATAATTTGTGTGATCTAATAAATTGTGAAAGAATGGAAATTTCACAAAATCTTGGGAGAGATAGCTTATAAATTCAGGACAAACCCCTTTTTTTGACGTAATTTCTTAATTTTCTATAATTTGATTTTTTTTCTATGTTTTTATTCCTTATTTAAGGATTATAACCCCTTATATAGCGGGAAACCCACTTTTGGTTATTGCGATAGAATGAAAATGAACCTTTTATTTAGGATTAGTCTAAATGTCAATAATAAATTCTTATCCAATTATTTTTTTCTGTTTTTAGTGTTGGTATACATAATATGATATGATTGCATTTGGTTTTTTATAGATTATTTACTACTTAGTCTGATAAATACTTTTATCCCATGACTTGATCACACCTATATAAGATCAAAGTGGAATTTTCTTATGTGGAATTATCTTGTGATTTTTGATATGTTTATGGATGGTAGTGGATATCCATGGATTACATGAGAATATATTCTCACTATTTGAGTTCATTATTTAGATATCATTGTGTTTTTTTGATAGCTTCCCACATTTATAGGAAGAAATATCAGTCCAGAGTAATAATTATTAATTTTAAACTAATTTTCAATATCAATCCTTAGTGAAGGAGAATATGTTGGCGATTATCCCATTAATTATGTAACAAAATGTTTATTAATCTTTTGAATACTAGGATAGTATAACCCCTAAAATAAGGGTTCATGGAAAAGTAGAATCATGTGGGGGGATAATACCCAACGTTTTCCCCATTTTTATTAAGTAATATCCATTATTATAACTATGAATAATTATGTCAATTAATATACACCATGAAATTGGACAAATAGTCATGAAGTTATGGATAATATATTTTATATGGAATTTATAATTAATTTAATTTCAAAAATAAAATATTAAATCAAACTTCATTTTTTCTCTACAATGGATATGTTGATAGATCAAAACCCAATCAATGGAACTATCATTATTCCAGGAGTATCCAAAGAAAAATCCCTCTAGAATTAATCCACATGTACTCCATGATATCCAAATATCGCTAATATAAGGTTGAGTGCTAGCATGGACAATCCAATCACATTGTGCCATTCACTTTGATCCCACCACATTCCATAAATATTGATAGAAATTTTCTATCATTTTATCTCATTATTGAGAGTAAATAGATATGTGGATGAATATATCAGTCTTGAGGGGAACCCTTGATAATTTATTTTTTGGAAAAATTATTCATGGAGAATGAATATTGTCTATAATGAAATATTTCAACCACTTCTATAAAATAATATTAGATAAGTATTTATAGATCTAGGGACAGGGTGATAATATTCATTAATTTTGAAAAGTCCATTAAAAATATTAATCATATGTAATACTCATTTCCAAAAACAATATAAATTTTTTTAATTTTTTCATGTATGATATTTTTCTAGAAAATATACTTTATTTATTGAGTATGTAACTCAGTTCAGTAACCATCTTATGTATTTATTGATCCTTCAATAATAAATATCATTCATTTGATAAGGAATTTTTTTTCTATTGACGGTCTGGTGAATAAAAAATTATTTTTAAAAATTATTTTTCGAAATACAAAACTATTTATTGTCTTCTGAATAATAAAGTTATATGTAAATATTTTATTCAATTTTTTATGAATAGTTGTATATATTTAATATTATTCAAACAATGAAAATAATTATTTAACAATAACTATTATTTATTTCCTTCACAAAAAATTGAGAGATAAATAAATATTTTAATATGTGGCCTAGAAAATAAATATATATTTATTATTCAACAAACAAAAATACTATAATTAGAATATATAAAAATCGACTAAATAGTTGTGAAAAAATTAAATATTCTTAATAAATATAAATAAACTTCTTGAAAATAATATTTATCCAAAATATTAAATAATTATTTTCACTTTAATGAGATCAATGGATATACATATCTTGTGACACTCTAGACTACTTCTTCATGGGTAATAGGTTGGATGGCCTACAGTCCAATATTAGTATCAAGCAGCACATCAAGAAACCCAATGAGGGAGGGGTTAATGATGAAATAATTAGAAACACATACAAATAATCACTATTTAATTTAATCCTATTTTCCTTATATCTCCAATAAATTAGCTTTCAAATCATGTCATCAACATATGTTCTTGATTACTCTTTAATTTATTATATAGAAACAAATTTTTCAGTACACATTGGCCATGTATTTTAGTATGATAGTTCTATTTTAATCAAAGGTCTTATGATTCCAATATCAGGTCCTCAATAGGAAAAAAATACATTCTTGAATTATTCATTAATGACATATCACTCATGTAGTACCCAACATAACCAACTTTGAAAATAAAATATGGCATCACAATTGTTGGAAATACATAGAATCATGTGACTCGTGACATGAATTCATAATATTATTAATTTATGTGTATAATTACACATGTTTACATAAAATAAAATCCAATGTCCTGAAAACGTGATAATTGAATACTGGAAAATCCTTCCTTGTAAACTTTTCTCTTATAAATCATAATGTGTAAACATTACAAGGTTAAGTCTCATCCACTTATGAGTACTTCCACTTACCAGTCGACATACCATATTTTCCATTATAAAATCTTATCTTAACTATTGTAAATTTTTTAATAATATAATCGTATAATTTCATGGTCCTCATAATAGTGGGGAACTCCAATTTCCTTATATATGTGATAGTTACTTTTAGGACATTACCACATTAATGTTACTTTGAAGATTAACCAATATATGGTAAGATATTTATTAAAATTCACATAATTTAATATATATATAGGAAATATTATGTACAATATATTTGGTTCTTGGGAACTAACTACAAAATTAACCAATCTCTAAATCCATCTTTTTATAATAACTATTTTTTAAAATATATCTTAGATTCCTAAAAATAAAAAAAACAATTTTTTTAAAATTATAAAAATATTATATTTAACACCTCCTTAGATTAAAACTAGGGTCCATACAAGACTATATTATCCCAATATTTAATTATAATTTTTTTGAAGGATGATATTCTTGTGTCTCTTGTATAAGAACAATTAAAAAAATTGGAGTGATAACTGAAATTTAATTAGTTATATTAATTACTAGTGAAGTATATAAGAGAACCTATCATTGTTCTAATATATTAAAGAAATTTATAATTATTAAAATTATTTATGAATTATATATAAAATCCAAGGATATTATTTTATCCCCATCAATGGTTTATGAAAACCACCTTATGAAAAATTAAATGAAGTAGCTAACTAAGAAGAAGACACATTAGAAGAATAGAATACTAGTTCAGGTATGTAAAAATGAATTTTTTATTGGAATGTTTTTAATATTTTTGGTAAGAAACTAATAAATATAGAAATTTGGTTTCCTTCATAAGGAAATGAATTTTTTTTATCTTTTATGGATGAAGTGGAAATGATGTAAGATCTTCAATCTAGAGGATGTTATTAAAGTAACCTATATAAAATCCAACACACACATGAAATGGTTGATCAACTATATATTATATATCTTTTGAAATATGAATTTATAGTAGAAATATTTATATAGAATAAAAGGTAAAATAATGAATCGATGGTCTGTAAAAACCTTTATTGTTATAAGTTATTAGAATCAATGAAAATATATTTTTTTTCTTATTAAAGGGTTGTTCAGTTTTTTGGGATTCAAATTTGTTTTCTTAATGTTACAACATCTTTTAATATTGTTTCTAGGTGTGTTTTGAAGAAAATATATACCTAGGGTGTTTGGGAATGTTTTAGGAGATTCTCGAATGAGGTATGTATTTTAGAAGGGATTTTAACCATGAACACAATAAAGTCACATGGTTTTATTCAAACTCTATGATGAAACTTATAGATGGAATATTTCTAGTGTCTTTTATTTTGATAATGTTTTTTTTGTATTGTGAGTTCGATATTAGGGGTAACCCATGAATATATTTTAGAAAACTATGTGAGGTGTGCGGTCTATATGTATGGGGTGCACTGCTAGTTCATGATTGAGAAATAACTATATAGAAATTTTTAGACAGTGTCTAGTGACATTTTTCGTTTTTGGAACAAGGTTTAAAAAACTATTCAACAAAATAAAATAAGGTTGTTTTATTATTAAGTGGTGACCAAACTATTTATAAAACTGTGCAACCAAAATATGTCTCTCATTATTACTTTTCAAATTTTATTAACCATTTTAGTTTTTAATGGATCTAGCCCCATTTAAACCCCTATCTCATGAACACAGCCCAAGGTGATGGATCCCCTTCCCTCTACTTCCACCTTCTACCCCCTCTATTTTAGGGAATGTTTTTATGATTCATTGGATTGTGAGTTTAGAATCTTATTATCCACTTTCCTCTCTTCCTCCTATTTCATTTTAATTATTTTTTGGTTTGTCCTTTTGGGTTATAGTTTTTATTAAACTATATCATAGTTTAAATCACCTAAGTAAGATGTGTATTTTCCACTTCGTATATAGAGGACTTCCCAAGATGATGTCCATATGCCATTACATGTCATTATAATGATGTCAAATAACCCAATGTATTTTTATAGCGTATTTAATTAAATTAAAATTAATTTCCATTTGAAGAGGCTTTATTTGTTTTGGGGTTTTCTTCTGTCGGTGTTGGGGCATGATATGGACCTTCTATGTGTAATAGGATGAGGTTTTATGCGTTAGTGATTCTTGATTGGTTATTTCAAAATTATTCATCACCATTAAAATTTAATTAATTAATAATAATAATTTTGGAATCATTAGTTTTTTTGTGATTTAGGTACTCTATTGATATTTCAATCTTGGTTAAGGCATGGTTGATCTTGGCCAAAGTGGTGTGATTCTTAGTGGGGTTGGTTTCTCCATTATGGAGGTCAGTTTTTTTTGTTTTCTATTATTTCCACTACTCTATATAATTTTATTATTTTTAAATGATTAAAATTTCATTTAATCTCATATGTTGGATACTATTTGATGATTTAAGGAAAATAAGGGTTACATTTGCCTTGTTTGGGGTATTTTGTTCGAAATTTCCATGCTCTTGGCCCACTTTTCATTAAAAAATCATGCATTTTTGGAAGAAATATGAAGATTAGGAATTAGTGGTATAGTTTTTTTGTTTTTCATTATCTTATAATTTGACCTAAGGTTGGTCCACATTTGGTGTCCTCAGTGGGGAGCAATTTTCCTATGATCTCTGTAGTAGATTGTAGTTGGGTGTGAGTTTTATTTTGGATTGAGTAATAGTTGGGATGTTATAGTTGGGTTTAGATTCAAATTATTCACAGTAATCATTTCTTTTTGAAGGCATGGATCTAGGGAAGATTAATTTTAATGGTCTTGTATAGGAATTCCATGTGCTATGACAATAGATTTCACAAATGATTCCCAAAAGGTTGTAATGAGTTTTATCTAATTTTAGATTCATGATATGTCCCTAGGTTTCAGGAATAGCTTATTTATGATTGGTTAGGAAGGGGACTTTGAGGTTGGGGTAAAAATATGGTGTTTCTGATATAGATTGATGATATTGAATGGTTCTTGAAGTGAGTTAGAGGGGAACTTTGGTATTCCATTGTACGTGGGTGGTTTCTTAAGAATTATCTTGTGGGTGGGATATTTATTGAAGAAATACTTAGGGTCTCAGTCTCAATATTTCTTTACAATGTGACTTAATGGATTATTTATAACTCATAAGACAATCTGGGCTCATGATATATGGTTGATCTAGTGAGGCTAGTTGTGGTTCATGGTTGTGTTCAAGTATGTTTTTGATGTTTGATGATGTAATCCTTTAGGGTGTCCTAGATTAGGATCTATTTATTGGGTACTGTACCAGTGACCCACTATGTGATGGCCTTGGGTGGTTGTATTTGTGGATCTCATTAGATATGGTATGGTTTTTGGCATATGGTCATCTCTTGGTTTGCTGGATTATGCCAAGGATTCAAGTGGTCATTCAGGTTTAGGAAATTGTGGTGATAGGGGGCCTATAGATTATTATTGGATTTTGATTTGGACTTTAGTTTTATTTGGATTCTCTACATAGCTATTATTTTGGTTTGTGTTCTTATCAATTTCCTAGGGAGAAAATACCCTATCAGGAAAGGGGTGCTAACCCATGGTTTAGAATTTTCTCTGGATAGGGTTAGTATCTCAGGGTTTCACCAGGGAACCTATGGCTGATTATCATTTTTGAACATCTTATTGTAAAATGAACCTTGTATAGTTATAGGAATGAAAATTCATGTAGTTTTATAATGAAATGATGGTCATTTGAACATGGAATGTTTTGAATTACATTTGAGATATGATAAGATCTCATGGGTGGAATATAGTTTTTATCACGAGTTTGAATAATATTGTTGGAGGAGTAGAATCTTTTATAGATGTTATGATGTCTTGGATACCTATGGTGTGACCCTAGGGTCTAGCATTTGTGTTAGTTTTTTTATCAGGGTCACTGATCTCCTATAGGTTTGGTGGACATTATTAGTCTTCATGATGAGGTGAGAAGTGTTCTCAGGAACATATAGCTTGGGTTGAAGTGTCTTAGTTGTATGCATATATCACTATAAAACCTAAGGTATTGCTTCAGTTCCCTTTTATATTTTTTTATTTTTTTATCTTTCTGCTTTTTTTACTGTTCGTCTAGGATTAGGATGAAAAATATTTCATGAAGTTGTAATGATAGCAGATGTTATGACCAATATCAAAGGAGGAATACTAATATTTATTTCTCAAAATTACATTTATAATGTAGTATGTGTTAACACTCTTATAACCACTTTCATATTGATCATTGGTGACACAAAGGATTTGTTAGATACACAGTGGTACAAGATCGATCAGGACTACTCAAGTGGAGTTTGAGGGTCGACCTAGGTAGTTTGATAATTTTTGGATACCATGTATGTGGCATGGATCGATGATGTTAGTGAACATAGTTTTATTTAATTTTATTTTTGTTAGTTAGTTGGACTATATATGTGGTCAGTGCAGTGGGTGTATAGTTGATGTATGTTGTTGTGAGTTTCCTTGATGCGTTGAATTTTAATTGCAGTCTGTTTTTTATTTGTTATGTGTACTCTGACGATTAATGTTATGTTTTTCTACTTTTTTGTGTGTGATTTGAACATGATTTGATGACATATTCTCAATAGTTCACGTATTAGTCCTTAACCAATTGTCAACAATATTTTTCATATATGAAGGCACACTAGAGGTATTGTGTAACACCCAAATATTTCATTAACATCCCAGGTAAATAAAGAGTAAGTAATTTTAATTTGTGAATTAAATATTAATTTTACTTTAAAGGGGATTCTATGTTCGATGGCATACCCGATACACAATGATGGGGTTCTTTGAAATCTTATAATGCCGAGTCATACTGAAAAGTAATAATATAACATTATTTTAAAAAGTAGTTAATGCATAGTCATTGTAATGGCGAGAATGAATGGAACTAACAAAAATATGACTATACATGTTTGATAAATGTTTCTACATTAAACCAATAAAGATTTAGAGGCTTAAAATATGAAAGAATCTGATTTTATGCATAAATATTCTAATATTCATTAAGAGGATGATTTATCTCCTTTTAATGGTGAACCCTCTTTAAATATAATTTTTTTCACTTTTATATATTCTATTTGAAGAAATAAAATTCTTATTTATAATCATGACATTATAATTTACATTGGCTAATTTTTTGGAATTTTCCAGAGAAAATTCAATTTTTAATAAATATTGAAAAATATTGTATTTTAATATAAATCTTCCTTTCAATATAATTTATTTATATGATTATATTATCTTATTATTTGGTTTTAATGTGTAATTAGATTATATTTTTACCATTTAATCCAATTCTTGTCATTGAAATTAATTTAACTTTGAAATAATACATAAACAAGTGTCAATCTTTTTATAGTAATTTTTTCTTAAAAACACGCTATTTTTTTTGACAACATGAATTAATTTTAATGCAACTTATATGTTTTTAATTTGTTAAAATACAAATAAATTTTGAATTTGGAATATCAAATATATCTTAGGCTGAATTTTTTGTATTTTTCTGAAAAACATCAATTTTCTTGCATATTAAAACCACTTAGAAGTAGTTAAAAACTAACTTTTTCATTTAAATGAAATTTGACCACATATGTGAATTGAATTTCATAAATCCAAAAAAAACATGGTTATTGTTAGTAAGTAAAATATGGTTCAATAAGATTAAAATAATTATTGGTGAATAGAAACTTTTGACTTATTTTCCACGGTTAAAAGTAAATAGGGAAATTAAGGGTAAAATGATATGACAATTACCATGACACATGTCCTAATTCCATTGGATAATATTAATTCAACCCAAAAAAACATTAGAAATAAAATATGATCCTTTAGGATTCTTGGATTATATTAAGACATTTGTTATTATTTTATTTAAAGAAGATTTAAAAGTGTTAAATTCAATGTTTATTAACTAAAACTTTCTTAATATAGGGTTATACATAAGATAAATTCTACTGTAATTTTTGATTAGAAAGATAAAAATATTTCCTAAATAATGATATTTTATTTATAATTTTTAAACATTAAATATTTAAATATATTTATGACACAATGAAGATGGAGTATTTACCTTAATAATAGAAAATTAAAATAATTGATATTATAAATATCTAAATAAATGTAATGTGAAACATTTGATGAATTCCACTAATTTTATAGGTTAATATGACATTTTAGGTTTGAACAGATTAATTTGTTTAGATGTTATAATGTTGTTCTGACTTTCACAAAAACAAAACTCTAATATAGTGTTAAAACTAACATAAATTAATTTTTAAAACAAATACAATATTATTGGTTGATATAATATTCCTAAGAATATAAGGTTCGGGCAAAAGGCTTATATAATATTATATAGGTAATTAATGAACCACTTTAGGTTCTCATGGAAGTTAATAGTATGTTTATTAACCATATAGAGTAAGAATACAAGAAGAAACAGTAAAAGTTAAACTATTTAACTAGGAGTTAAATCTAAAATTTAATGTTAAAATGGTAACCTAATATTGTCTCAAAACTATTGTTTGAAATTATTTATACCCATAAATACCTAAGGATTGAAATAAATTCATTTTGAGCCATTATAAACCTAAAATCAAAATATAATAGAATAATATTTTCAATGTTTATTAAAATCCCCTCCTCCCGCTTATAAAAATACCTCACCTCTAACCCATTACTTACACCTCTCAAGGCCCTTGTATTGTCCAACCTCTACCCATATAATCACTCAAGATCCCTCCCTTAGAACTAGAGGCCTTCTCTTAGGCAGAAGGAAATTCAAGAAGACCTTTTGGATCAAACCAAAGGGAGTTGCCCAATTTTAAGGTAACGTCTTCCCTAAAGTTATCTTATTTTATTTTAATTATCAAACCTTGTAAACTATTTATTATTATGTTGTTTTATAACAACAACAGTATCCTAAATATACTAGGTTGTTTTTATGAGATGTATTTATGCTATACTTACACACACCTCCATCTAATGAGAAAAGAACATATTATTTCTGTGGACGGCAAACTCCTGCCTCGCGAAACGATTATTGTTCAATTATCTCCTACCACCTCTTATAGTTTCCATTAAGATGTAACTTTATTTACATGTGATATATATTAGATATATATTGTTTATATTGTTTTGTATTTTTCATTTATAATATACCTTTATGGTTTCTATAATAGGTAAATGTGATAATTTCATTTGAGGAAGAGCGGACTACCGCCCCCTCAAAATGATATGACTAATTTTTCCATTCGTGCAATGTATAAAGGATGGAGTTACTAAAATTATATATATCGTATTATACTGAAATTATAATATATATATGGATGGAAGCTAGGGTTTGGGAATGGTTATCGTCGCCATAAGTGGTTATGGCCTCCGTGCAGGTCCCTCCTCCCTTGGTGGAGGAAGGATTTTCATGACACTTTATTGATCGACACTTTCTCCCTTTATCAAATCCTGAATTCTTTCCTTCATTCCTGAAGGTTTTTCTCACCAATAATGTTCATGAGTTAGATTATGGGATCCCGAAGCTCTCGGTCATGGCTCATGAATTTACCGATGCCTCATCCTTGTTGAACCTGACATTGATAGAAAGCTTCAAGCTGCGACGCCTGTCCGTGGATGGATTTGATCATTTCATCTTTGATTCGTGGAATCTAAAGGAGCGTTCATCTGTGGGAATTCTATATTAGAATCATATAATGGTTCTCTTTGAGTTGGAAGAATATTTGATTGTAGCCTGGTCCTTTTCCCCGCATACCTGTGATGGCTTCTGTTTTTTTCTCTTCCGCTAGTCCTATGACTTCCATATGAAACGTGATGCTTCAACCATGGAAATTTGGTTAATATTTCTAGAATTACCTCTTCCATTTCAAAATCCTGCCATCATTCACATTCTTGTAAATTTATTCGTTCGTTATTTATGCTAGGACACCAGATCTAGCGCTGTTTTCCACCCGTCTTCAGGGAGAATTTGTGTTGAAGTTGATCTATCCAAACCATCAGTTAAGTCTTTCTTCATTGTTGTGAGTGAGGAGTTTTGATATATAAAGTATGTGGTTTTTGAGTACATGATTGACTACTTCTCTCAGTGTATCAAGGTTTGGCATATTAGGGATTCTTGTAGAGGTAGAAGGGTGGAATCACAAGTGTCTTCGAATAAATAGGTTGTAGCTGTGGTTGACATGAAATCTCAGTAGGGGAAGGATGACCAAGGTACTGAAATACAGACCAAACATTGTCATGTTAGTAATATTATAGAGAATGGAAGACAAATGGGGGAAATAAAGGAGTGTCTAAATCCAAGGGTGAATGAGGATTTTGGAATATTGCGACGTGTTCTTGGAGTGGCTAATTCAGGAGGTATCGAGGAAAATGTAAAGCAGGAAGTTCAGACTACTGGGGTGGCCAATGCAAATAAAGAGTGGTTGTTGCTGGGGGTAATGAGGTAGTGGGCAGGCATGTTAATAATTCATAGGAAAAGGGATCTTTGGATGAAACTGGTGGTTGGGTGAGGGTCTCAACGTGACTGAAGACATAGTCTAAGAAGCAGGTATACAATATTGAAATTAATAACTACTTTGCTAGTCTCGGGAATGAAGAAGTGGAGGTAGGTCATGATCAGGTTGCTCATGCCCTGTTTCATGGTCGGGTGTCGGTTGAAGCTACTGAACCTATTGGTAGCAGGGTTTTGGGGTCAAAACAGAATTTTCATCGGAGTGTAAGACATATTGAGAAGGTGTAGGGGTAGGACTCTTGCAATCTTGTAAAGGACCTAAATCATGGGAGCCTCTCTCATGCTGAGGAAGAACTACCACGGAGTGAAAGTGGAAATATTTCAATTGATTAGAATTATCAGAATGCTATGTTTGGAGAATTTCTATTGCATATAGGGGTGCCTGAAGGTTATGAACTTGGGGTGCAACCATATTGTTTAGCCTTCAGTGAAAATAACAGTCAAGGTGTGCAGGGGAAGGGAGTGAATGATAGCTATCAGGAGGTGATTACCCCTGGAAATTGGGAGATATATCTGACACTGATGCGGAGAATGCAGATCGCAGAGTTTGTAACTCTTATAGCGATGTTTTTCAGCATGGAAAGATGTATTTGAACGGGAATGAGGGGGCTATGTATAATTCAACAAGAAGAAGACAGTGGATGGATTATTCTTCTATGCCTAAGCTGATGCCTACCAGATCTTTGATTATCAAAGGAAATGGTCAGCCTTTTTCTGAGAAGTTTTTGTATTTGGAGAAACTAAATCTCCGACGAATGTATGTGAAGACTTTGAAGCAGTATGAATGTTTGGAGTGGGAATCAGCCACTTCATATGAAGAAAATGATCATGGATATGGTGATGGGTATGACTTCTATGATATGTAATTGTCTGTTTTGGTTTGTATTGTGAGCTTGTTGTACTTTTTCTTTATTTTAATAAATGGGAAGAGTTGTTGTCTCTATCTGCTCTTTCTTGGTATAATATACCTATGTAAAATTAAATATTCATTCAATTAAAATACGAACAAGAAATTAAAGTAGTGTTCATTCATATGAACGACTTATTATCTCCATGAACGGTGCATTTCATTTCTTATTTTCAAATGTTATGTACTGTTATAAATTCATATATATATTTGATATATCTGTTATATATGAGATCTATATCTTTAATATCATTCTGGAGATAAATTAATTTTGACCTATGGAAATCATTTAATTTTAAGAATTTTACTTTTGACTCAAGCACCAAATATCAACAAAATGACAGTTATTAACTTAAATGAGTACGTATGGTTTATAATGTGTTAATAAGTGATATAAAAGAAATAAAAAATTGTAAAAGGTTCTGAAGAAAGTAGAAATTTACTTTAGTTTGTTATTCTATAGATATAATAATGAACTGGTCAAGTTGGATACAAGGTATGGGGTTTCTTATCTCACTATTAATTTTTGTGATATTTCCATTGTTCGCCACTTATTTATCGCATGTGGTGTATTGTGTACGTCTATTTGATATATATTATCATGACTCTATTTAGCGGTACTGTAGCAGTGGCGGTACTGTTGATCGGTGGGCACTGTAGCGGTGGCAGGGCACTGTAGCGGTGGCGATATTGTAGCGGGTACTGTAGCAGCCGGGTTACTATTCACAGAATAGGAATTTGGCCAAAAATTTGGGCCTACGGGCTATGTAATGTGCTACAAGCCCATTGGGCCTTCGGGCTATGTAATGTGTCTCCCTCTACCCAGTTAAAAGAGGTCTTCGCTTTGCTTTATTAATAAAAATGAGGCTTCGGCCCCAACCTTTAAAAAAAATGGAATTATTTGATTCATTTGGTGACTATTAACTTTTGGTCATACGGCTTGATTGATTGCAACAAGGTAAAGGTTAATTCTACAATCTTGTCATTATCCGAGGTTGTTTTTACATAAGTATCTACAGGGACCTCTTTATCATCCACATCCGTTTTTTCTTAAAAATATATTTCAAAACATTTTACTATTTACTGGACTATGGGTTAAAGTCTTTTATACCCTTATATGACCTTATATGTTTTGAAAGGAATCATTCTGTCATTTTCCAAACCGGGTACTTTATGACCTTTTCGACAAAATTAATGTAAGAATATTTTTTTAACTTATACGGTGGGTGCAGTTATTTTCCCCCATTATAACATCATCGAAGCTTCCCTTACAAGATTATAAGAATATTTTCAAAATAGTTTTTTTTTTCTTTTATAATTATATGACTCTAAAATTATTTCAAAATAGAAAGATATATTTCTATCAAATAGTTTTGATTTAATTTATGTCAACACCCTTTGATAAATTTTTCACTCGATTGATGATGCAGTATTATTATACAAATTTCCATATTGTATTTAAGGTTTTGTGATACATTTGACTGTGGGTGTGTTATTTTTATACCATTTATGGTTTATAGTAAAAGTATTGAAATTTCTCTTGCTATATTAATACGAATGTTTATGTTATGTTTCAACCTTTTCATATGAGGAATGCATTGGACCTAGAATGTTATGGTTTTGGGACTAGTAAAAGTAATCCCTCTGGGTTGTGGTCCGGTTATAGTAGACCCTCAAGGTTGGCGTTCGGGTACAGAGGCTCTCCTGTTGGAGTTCGGTTAGAGAGGCTCTCCTGGATGGTGTCCAGTTATAGAGGCTCTCCGGGTTGGGGTCTGGTTACAGTTAGCCCATCGGTCTTGGCACGATGCCTTGACACATTCCATCATATGCACATTCCTCACTATGACTATGTATATTAGTTAACCAGAGGAATATTCATCTAGTAGAATATTCCTGGTTAAATAGACTATTAGATGTGGAATTGGACAAGGCATTTCCCAATTTGATATATGGTTTTGGCTGAGGCCTTAATCATTTTTAGATGACTTGGATGAGGCCTTGAAAAAATGTTTTAGACTGTCTGGTATTATACATTCCCCTATTATGAAAATAATGTTGACTTTTCATGTGATTTTTTGACTAGTTGAATACCCATGACTATGTTTTATTAAGGAATTATTTAGTCATTTCATATTCTTGCCATAAAGTGATCATGATTATTAATTTTAAAGGCATGTGTTGTTAATTATTCACTATGCCCGATGTTTATGTTTTATTCTACTGTATTGCTTTCCCTTACTGAGCATTTGAGCTCACCCCTTTCTTAAGATTCATTTTTCCAGGATATGAAGAAGTTAGTTATGAGTGACTTGAAGGCATAATCTAGGAGTCATAGATGTTTCTAATGGAATAAATTAGTGTTTTATTTCCTTACAAGTTGTAATGTTGAACTTAGGTATGTAATATGTTTTCCAAGACTACAAAACTGATCGGTCTTTCGGGACTTGATTCCTTGTAATCATGCCAATGTTATGTTATAAAGCACCTAATCTGAGCTTCTGGTGTCGGGGTGTTACTGTTAGTATCATAGAAAGTTTAGAAAAAACCTTGGAAATAGATTTATATAATCTCTGATTAGAGAACATTAACCTAAGATAAAATTTGAGGATTATTATAGAAGAACTTCCTAGATTTTTGTTAATGTATTGATTTTCTGTATTTTCCAAAAATGCATCCACGTCTGGATACGATCAGGTAGAGGAGGCTATAGAATAGATGTACCTACATGTGAAAACTCCAACAAGGACATTTGGGCTTGACCCGGGGTATCCTGGTGCACTACAACGGGCCTTTGTACACTCTAGGTTACGACACTCCCGGGGGATACACTTAGGATAATTAACATTTTCATTAAAATCCATCATGAATGATTTAAGAGTAAATACATTCTCAAAGAAAACATTTTTATCATTATGGATTATATCTATAAACTGTTCAATTTACGTTAGGTATTTTACAAAGTTTGTAGTTATGAATTACGATTCATAAACTGACCTGGTTTATGACATTGTTTAGAAATGGTTCCTAGTAGAAAGAATGAGAACTCCAACAATATGTATGATCCAAAGAGTAAGAAGGATGATAACATTCATGATATTAAGCCAACATTTAGAAGGGAAATAGTCACCCATATATTCTCTCCATATGAAAAAAATATTATCATGGGTTAATAACATAAGTAAAGAATACATTGAGTCCTATGGCTTTGAAGGGAAGCTAAAGAAGAAAAGGATGGTAGAGAGAAATATGGATAAAGGGAATAAGGGGAAGAAGGATTTTCCCATATGTGATAACTGTGGAAAGAATCACCTCGTTAAATGCCTAAAGTGAATGGGATTTTGTTATATGTGTGGAGAAAAAGGACACCAAGTACATTATTGCAAGGGTAAGAAAATGGATTCAAGTACACAATGCTTCATTTTCAAGGAGTTGGGACAGTACGCAAATCAATGTCCAAATCACCAGAGTATACCACAAATGCGACTATTGGATAATAATCATGTTATGATACAACCAAAGATGAAGATGAATGATTAGATTTCTTATGTTGTTACTAAAGTATTGTGTCATTTGAGTATTGTATTAATGATGTACATGTTCTAATAATTTTAGAGTATGTTAGGATTGTAATGCAGTACTATTTCATTAAGGGCATGAGTTTGTGTGGATCCAAGAAAAGTGACTCAATAACAGGTTAATTTTTATGGAAAATATATGGTTCAAAGAAAGATAAACCATAATATGTTTTTGATACTGAGGTAGTGATTTTTGAATAATATATGATTTATTTGGATAAATTATAATAGATATACATGACTACCTTGAAACTGATTAATGATTTGCATATTCCACCATTGTTGGAGTTTACAAAATATTTAGATAGAAGAAGTATACCCAGTATTCTATAATGAATAAGGAGGAAGGAATGTAATAAATAAGGATAAATGGTAATTCAGGGTGTTATAGTGGTTTAAAATAATACATGATGAAGGTGTTCATGTGTTATTAGGTGGAAAAAAGGGTCTTCATTGTGTTTACCTTCTTATAAATTTTTGACATTGAATTTTGACAGAAGTATTTGGGATATGACTAAAGGTTGGAATGGATTAAGTATGAAATTGGATACAATGGTTAATGTTAAATAATTTCTTGATATTGTTTTTGGATTTTCATAAAAAGGACATCCCAGAGGTTGGGCGACAACCTGTTGCGTCTGGCAAGGCTGTGAGATTTGAACCCACAACCGAAGGGCGACAAGGGTGGATCACCTACCACTAGCATATTTGATGTCCTGGTTTGTGTAATGTAGTTTTTCATATGAAAAATGAATTATAAATTCAATATTATTGGAACCCTATACGATAAAGAAAAATAGAATATATTTGAATTCTATTATCATTCGGAGTGAAAGTTGAGTTTGTGGTAGGAATTATTTGAAGGATGAAACTCTACTTGTCAAGTTTAATTTTTCCTCTTATTCTATGAATAAATTAATTATTAATATTTAGAGATGGGATCTTAAAACCAAAAATGTGTTATCCTAAAACCTTATGTTGTATTTAACTGATGATATTTTAAATCATCATAGATTGATGGATATGAGGCCCTTAATTTTAAACATTTTTGTTATTGAGGACCTCAATCACTCCCTATAAATTTTTACATTTTCCTCCAATTATGTATTTATAATTTCCACCAATGTACTTCTATTCAAAACCCTAATTTGGTGGTGAATTTCTCATTTCCCTTTCTCTCTTATTTAGGATAAATTTTATCAATCCTATTTCTGTTGTGGGTTTTCCACAATGGTATTTTATATTTTAATCATTTTATTTTCGTAAAAAAATTTCAAATTGGGTGGATGAAATTTATTGAAGGAGGGGAGAATGTAACACCCCAAGATTTATTTAACATCCCAGGTAAATAAGAAGAAAGACATTTTATTTTTTTAATTAAATAATAATTTTACTTTAAAGGGGAATCTATGTTCGATGGAGTACCCGATACGCAACGACAAGTTTATTTGAAATCTTATAATGCTAAGTCATACTGAAAAATAATAATATAATATTATTTTAAATAGTAGTTATTTCATAGCCATTGCAATGGTGAGACAGAATGGAACTAACTAGAATATGACTATACATGTTTTTTAAATGTTTCTACATTTATTCAATAAACATTTTGAGGATTAAACTAAGAATGAATCTGATTTTAATCATAAATACTCTAATATTCATTAAAAGGTTGATTTACTGCCTTTTAATGGTGAAACCTCTTTAAATATAGTTTTTTCTCTTTTATATTTTCTATTTGACAAAATAAAATTCTTCTTTGGAATCAAGAAATCAAAATTTACTTTGGGTAACTTTTTGTATTTTTCTGACAAAATTCAAATTTTAATGAATAGTGTAAAATATTTAATTTTAATTTAAATCTAACTTTTAATATAATTTATTTATATATTTAGATTAACTTTTTAATTGGTTTTAATGTGTAATTAGATTATATTTTTACTATTTAATCCAATTTTGGTCATTGGAATTAATTTCACTTTTAAATTATACACAAACAACTATCAATCTTTTAATAGTTATTGTTTTCTTAAAAACACACTATTTGATTTGACATCTGGATTTACTTTTAATGAAACATATATGTTTTTAATTTTATAAAATAGAAATAATTTCTGAATTCGGAATATCAAATATAACATAGGCCGAGTTTTTGGTATTTTTCTGAAAAAGTTCAATTGTTCATGAATAGTAAAACCACTTAGTAGTAGTTAAAAACCGAGTTTTTCATTTAAATGAAATTTTACCTCCTCTGTGAATTGAATTTTGAAAATCTGACATACATGGTTGTTATTAGTGAGTAAAATGTGGTTCAATAAGATGAAAATAATTTTTTGTGAATAGTTACTTTTTAATTTTATTTACCACGGCTAAAAGAAAATATGGTAATTAAGGGTAAAAATGATATTATAATTACCCTAACACATGTCCTAATTCTATTGGAGAAGTTTAATTCGACCCAAAACAAACATAGGAATACAATATGATCCATTAGGTCACTTGTATTAGATTAAGACATTTATTATTATTTTATTTAAAGAAGAGTTAAAAGTGTTAAATTCAAAGTTCATTAACAAAACCATTCTTAGTATAGGGTTATACATAAGAAAAAATCGACTATAAATATTCATTAGAAAGATAAATAGATTTCAAACATAATTATATTTTATTTATAATTTTTGAACATTAAATATTAAATTCATTTATGACACAATGATAATACATTAATTACCTTATTAATGAAAATTAAAATAATTCATATTATAAATATCCAAAAAGGAATTTGAAACTTTTGATGCATTATAATACTTTTCTAGGTTAATATGACATGTTAGGGTTGATTATATTATTGTTTTTCTAATTTATAAGGTTTTTATGACTTTTACCAAAACAAAATACAAAATAGTGTCAAAATTGACATATATTAATTTCTAAAGCAAATACTATATTATTGGTTGATATAATATTCCTAAAATCTATGTTTCGGACAAAGGGATAAAATAATATTATATAGGTAATTAATGAACCACTTTAGGTTCTCTTGTAAGTTTTTATTATGTTTATTAACCATATAGAGTAAGAATACAAGAAGACACGGTAAAAGTTAAACTATTTAACTAAGAGATAAATCTCAATGATAGGGTTAAAATGGTAATCTAAACTTGTCTAAAACCTATTGGTTGACAGTAGTTCGACCCATAACCCTTTAAGTCACGAAATAAATTCCTTTGGAGCCATTATAAAACGAATATCATTATAGAGTAAAATAATATTTTCAATGATTCCTAAAGAGCCTCTCCTCCCCCTTATAAAAAGCCCTCACCTCAAAACCATGACTCACACCTCTCAAACCCCATGTCTCATCCAAACTATGCCCAATTAATCTATAAATATCCCTTACTTCCACCTAGAATCCTTTCCTTATACATAAGGCACTTCAAGAAGTTCTTTTGGATCATACAAAAGGGAGTTACCCAATTTTAAGGTAACGTCTTCCCTAAAGTTCTCTTCATTTATTTTACTTATACAACCCCCGAATTTTTTTACATTATTTTATAACAACACCAGTATCCTCAATATAATAGGTTGTTTTTATGATATGGATTAGAGCTACACTTACAAACACCTTCATGTAATGGGAAAAGAACAAATTGTTTCTGTGGGCGGCAAACTACTCTCTCACGAAACAGTGATTGTTCAATTATCATATAATGCCTATTATAGTGGCCATTAAGTTTGACCATTATTTATTTGTGATATATATTTTATTTATATTATTTGTATTCTTCTTTATTTCTCATTTATTTCATACCTTTATGGGTTCCATAATGGGTAAATGTGATATTTTTATTTGAGGAAGTGCAGACTACCACCCCCTCAAAATGATATGACTCATTTATGCCATACAGGGAACGTATAAATGATGGACTTAAAAAATTATGATATTATATTGAAATTATAATATACTTATGTATCATTATGTATTCATTCAATTAGAATTTGAACAAGTAATGAAAGTAGAGTTCATGTGTACGTACAGCTTACGGTCTCCATGAACGGTGCATTTTATTTCTTATCTCCAAATGTTATTTGTTATTATAAATTAGAATATTTACTAGATATATAAGGTATATATGATATCTAATCATGAATATCATTCTGTAGATAATGAATTTTTTACCCCTTGGACATCATGTAATTATATTATGTCTACTTTTGACTCAAATACCAAATATCAACAAAACGATTGTTATTAACATAAGTGAGAATGTAATGTTTATAATGTGCTAATAAGTGATATAAAAGAAATAATAAATTTTAAAAATGTTCTGAAGCAAGTATAAATTTACTTTAGTTTGTTATTCAGGAGATTAAAGAACGAATGTGTCAAGTTGGATACAAGGTAATGGGTTTCTTATCTCACTTTTAATTTCATGAGATTTCCATTATTCACCACTTATTTATTCCATGTGGTGTATTTCGTACTTCCATTTGATATATATTATCATGATTCTCATTATATTAATGGTATTAGATGATTAATTTTATGGTTATTAACTTTTGGTCATATGAATGGATTGATTGAAACGAGTTAAGGGTTGATTCTATAATCTCTTCATTATCCGATGTTGTTTTTACGTAAGTATCTACTGAGACCCCTTTATCATCCACATCTTTATTTTCTTAGAAATATATTTCAAAAAAAATTTACTATTTACTAGACTGTGTTTTAATGTCATTTATACCCTTATTTGACCATATATGTTTGTATAGTAATCTTTCGGCCATTTTCCAAACAAGGTACTTTATGAACTTTTTGAGAAAATTAAGGTAATCATGTCTTCTAAACTTATACAGTGGGTGAGGCTATTTTCCATAGTTATAACATCGTCTAAGCTTCCCTTACAAGATTATAAGATAATTTTGAAAATAATAATTTTATTTTATAATTATGTGACTCTTAAATGATTTGAAAATAGAAAGAGATATTTATCTCAAATAGTATTTATTTAATTTATGTCAACACTCTTTCATAAATTTTACACTTGATTGAAGTTACTTTATTATTATTAAAATCTTCGATATTGAATTTAAGTATTTGGGATATATTTGACTGTGGATGTGTTAATTTTATACCATTCATGGTCTATAGTTAAAGTATTGAAATTTCATATGTTATTTTAATACGAATGTTTATGTTATGTTTCAACCTTTTCCTATGAGGAATTAATTGGACCTAGTTTGTTCCGGGATGGGGACCGATAAAAGTTGGCCCTCTGGGTTGGGGTCCAATAACAAAAAACCCTCCAGGTTGGAGTTCAGGTTACAGAGGCTCTTTAGGTTGGAGTTCAGTTATAGAGGCTCTCCGGGATGGAGTCTGGTTATAGCGGCTCTCCGGGTAGGGTCCTGTTATAATTTTCCCCAAGGTCTTGGCATGAGGCCTTGACATAGTCCGGCATATGAACTTTCCTCATTATGAATATGTAAATTAATTAAACAGAGGAATATTCTTCTAGTAGAATATTCCTAGTTAACGATACTATTATACTTGGAATTGGCCAAGGCTTTTCCCAATTTGATATATGGTTTTGGCCGAGAACTTATTCATTTTTAGACGTCTTGGCCGAGGCCTTGAAAAAATGTTTCGGAATGTCTGGAATTATACGTTCCCTCATTATGAAAATAATATTTATTGTTCATGTGATTGTTCTACTAGTAGAATACCCATTACTATGTTTTATTATGGCATTATTTACACATTTCATATTCCTTCCATAAAGTGTTCATGTTTATTAATTTTAAAGGAATGTGTTCTTTATTATTCACCATGCCTAATGTTTATGTCATATTTTGTTGTATTTCATACCCTTACTGAGAATTTAGATAACCCCTTTATTATGTATCATTTTCCCAGGATATGAAGAAGATAGTTATGAGTGACTTGCAGGCATAATCTAGGAGTCTTGAATGTTTCTAATGGAATAAATTAGTGTTTTATTTCTTAACAAGTTATATTGTTGATCTTATGTATGTAATCTATTTTTTAATACTGCTAAATTGATCGGTATTTCCGGACAAGATTCTTTGTAATCATGCTAATGTTATGTAATAAATCATAGACTCTGGGATTCTGGTGTTGGGGTGTTACATACTTTAACAGAACAGATTGTGTGTTTGGTCAGGTTAACCTGGGCTAATTTATTAAAAAATGATATCATAGCATGGTTAGTGTCACAAGATAGTTTCATGGATTGTGCGAATTTGGATAATTCCTCATGGATATATCATAACATACATGCATGACTGTTTCTGTGATGTGAAAAATACACTTTTTTGCATTGTTATTTGGTGAGATTGTAGAGATGAGTTGTAATAATGTGTTATATATTTGGATGGACCGCAAACTAGTGCACCATAAAATATTCAATATAAAAATTATTTCAAGAATAATATAATTTTAATTTATTATTATTATATTTATAATATTTGAAAATAAAATTCATCATTGAATTCATCATAGAGATGTTATCTGAAGATAATCTTTTTGGATTTTTTCCAAAAAGATTTATTTTTTAGTTAATAATGAAAATAATATTTTATTTAAAACCACTACCATTATAACATCTCTAGGATGTAATGAGAAAATAATATTAAAAAAATCTTTTTTTTATTAAAATAACTATTTAATGAATATCATTATGAATTTTAAAAATATTTTTTACGTTATAAATCCATTGTATAAATTTTTTTAGAACAAGATAAAATGTTGTGTTAATAAAATCGGTTTTCAGTCCTTTCTTTGAATCAAGTAAATTAAAGGTGTTATTTGGTTTTGGATTTTAATGAAAGACTTATACATTATAATGTTTTATATTTAGTTTATTTATTTAAGTGAAATTAGTATCCAATATAATTTTTTCTTATTTATATATTAATATCTTAAAATGTTATTTGTTCCAAAAGTTATTTTTACATGATTAAGTTTCTTTATTTTAAATTATTCATTTCATGATTTTTGAAATATTATTTTGTGAAATTATTTTGAAATTTTAAATTAGAATGATCGAATATGATAAAAGGGTCAATCATAATTTTTTTCAATAAAATAGATTACTATAGTTAAAAATTAATTACCAATAGAAAAGTATATGAGGGTGAAAGATAAAAAGTTAAGAAACAAATACCAAAATCACACAAATCCGTCTCAAAAAGTAGTGGTTGAGTTTATTTTAAACCCACACTCATAAAACCTAACAAATCATTAAACATTTTCCCATTGAAACTTGTATACAAATTTTATATTATTGAAAATGTAAGGGTTTCTCCAAAAACTACACTTCCATTTACATATAAATGTGAATCACTTCCACCACATCAAGAAAAACATTACATTTCAATTTATTCATTACTATATGAAATATTCATCCTCCAATATTCTATACAACAAAAAAAATTCACTAATAGTTAGCTTAATGCCTTCTAATTCCTAAGATATACAAGGAATATTCATGTCAATGACATGAGTATTATCTACTACTTAAATATTCTTTATAATTATATTCATTAAAAATTATTTTATCTCAACTAATATATTTATATTAGTAACATTTATATAACGTAATGGTGTTATATTAATGTTATTATCATTCTATATTCACATATCATTCCATTACGAAAAATGAGATCATCGTTCCTGTTCCACGAGAAACAAAATTCATTATTTATAAATATCCACTATATATGGTTAATAGAATGGTTTAATGATTAAATATAATTTTTATGATATCATTATGATTTTTTTATGATACATTTGCGAACATATTAATGATATTATTGATAAATGATCATCATTAATTAAATCAATTAAAATATCTGTTTTGAGAAGAAAACCATTATTTAAATTATATAATACTTTCAAATCCATTAGTTATTTCCAGAAATTAATTTCTAATTATTATATATCACACTAATAAACTCTATAAATTATCATTATTCTCTTATTATATTTATATTACAACAAAATAACATTATAACCATTTATTAAAAAAGAATAAGATCTTGTTTGTTTCGGTTTAACCAACTAGTTAAACAATTGTATGAATTCATATCCTAAATAAATATGGAAACATAATTAATTATATAATATAATATAATTTTTTTAAATACCGATCTGGTTTCAATTTTGGAGATGTAATATCAATATATAATTCATCAATTAAGAAAAAATCCTTCGATCAACAATAATAAAAAAAAAATCTTTTTTCAATTTCATATTCAGGGATAAATCCTAAAGAAACATGGAAGGAACATTAAATATCATTAATAATTAAGAATAAACCCTAATAATATCATTTATGACAAATTAATTGAGTAAATTGGATGAATAGTGAATACAAAAATTGTTATTATGAAACTAGAAAAAATGATCAAAATAATAAACACCTGATAAGAAAAATATAAAGAATTCATATATAGAACAACTATTTATGAAGTTGATAAACCAATATGGATATTAGTAAGGTTATAGGATAATTGATGGATATTTATATTGTTTTTATATAGGAGTATAAATTACGATTGTGGAATTCATTGAAAGAGGTAATGGTTTTCTATCTCAAATTCCTATATTCATGGAATGTTAGGTATTATAGACCAAAAAAAATTTAGGTGGGGGTATATACTACATGTTTGAGATTTTATATCATGAAATTCCATTTTTATTGGTACTTTAAGATCTATATTAACTCCTACCTTTAAATATTTTTTATTAAAAATTTACACAATATAAAAGTAGGGTTTATGTGTATCAATTTTCATTCATTGGGAATCATTTAATATTCACAAACAATTTTATTTAATGTGGTCCATAGATTTAAATATAATAATATAATAATAATTAAATTTAATGTATTTATATGTATATATTTCTATCCATCCCTTAAATTCTTTCGATTCACGGTTTACCAAACCCATTGTAAAACATAATCATTTCCATGGTAGAAAACCCAGCCTGTTTTTTGATAATGTAAAAGAGTGTATCTTTTACTAATTAATTACATCCATTTCTGGATAATGTAAAGTGAATGTATTTGTGTCATATAGTCACCTAGGGTTAATCACCCCTAAAATGGGTGGTTTAGAATACATTAAATTGTCACATCAATGCTGATGAATGGGCCTAAGACGTCAGAATTGAAAATACCCTCCTTGAGGACATGCTTTAAAATATTCACCCACTCACTATGAACCATGATAGGGGATTATTTGCACCATTTCCTCAGTCTCCTAAAAATGAAAACTATAGAATCCAATAATTATCTTCCCTATATAACCCAAAACATTTAATGTACTATTGAAAATATATTTCACTAATCAAGGTAAATCATGTAACTTTGATGAATACAACATAGAGTCTAAGATAATAAATGTATGTTTACTTAAATACCCACATTATTCTAATGAATATAGATGTATTTTTTCTGTATTTATTATTATATGTACAGCCATGTACTTCACCATCTATAGGTTTCTTATGGAATGGTTAGAAAGTTCTTGTCGAATCTTATAGTGAATGCATTGGAATTAATTAGGTGAAAAGTATGGCCCAAATTTAAATAGCTCATTGATACATTGATGGGAATCATGAAATAAATAATGTTGGAATTTGGAGTATACCTCACCCCATATGAGTATAGTTTTATTTCATAAGTCCATGAAAACTTGTTTTTATGTCTGGAATTATGCATTCCATCATTGTGAGATTACTTATTATTGTAATCCATTTTTTATTTGATGTAACAGATATATAATTCCATTAGTTTTAGTTTATTATGGATTAATATTGTCTATTCATTCCTTCCACATCACATATTCCATATTTATGTTTTGAAATCTTCCAATGTATGCTAATCCTTATTTAGAATTTGAGATCACCCTATTTTTTCTTTCATGAGGAAACCTGGAGGTGAAATATGAGAAATTATCAGTTCAATTATGGAAGGGATAATAATATTCTAACAATGCGTACATCTATAACTTATTTTTTCACTTTTAATGTATCTATAGATCTAATATTCTAGTACTACAAAGCTATTAGATCCTAATGGAAATACTATATTCCATGCTAACAATGTAATATAATTATCGACTCTAGGTTTAAAGTGTTTAGTTTATTATAGTTGGTGTTAGTGGAATATTAGAAGGAACATAGGTACTAGATCTATAGGAAACTAGTAATATTTCCCATGTACTAGTAAAAAACATCAATATTTATAGGGATCATTATAGAAAACATAATAGGAATTATATTTTACAATTCAATTTCATGAGTGGATTATTTATGAAATTATAGGTATATAGAGGCTAATATGAAGAATGTGAACCATAAAAACATTCATTGTCAATATAAGGATGTTCTCCCTGAGGAAGAAAATGAATCTAGAGTTGAGCATAATCCGATCAAAACCAAATTAGGAAAATTATCCCAAATTATGGAAACTAGTTTCACCCTATATAGATACCTAATGGTCCAAAATATGTTCTAAATTCTTGTACCACTTCACGGGACTACATACTCTAATATTTATTGTAAATAGTATTCTATTTATTACTTGATAGTGGATCTAGTCATTGGAGTGGGACTTTTTTTGGAAAGTGTGAAAATGAAAAATTCAGCATGGTGGTCTCTAATATAAAGGGAGATTTGAGCCATCAATGATAACTAATCCAAACCCCTAAAGAAGAAGTTTAGATAAGGTGCATGGAATAGGGAAATTTTTATAGAAATATTCATTGAAAATTTATTTCTTTATGGGAAAATAACATAAATAGAAAGGTAGTTCAACAATCTTGTACAAAATGAGGAAGTAAAGTGTGTTTTGTATGAGGTTATGTTTACTAGGTCAGATAGATATGAAATAAACTTTGCACATATACTAAAAAAATATTATTTATCATTTATTTATGGGTTTAAATCAAAAAATTCAAATGGGATTGGTTTGTCATACATTTTCATCGTATGAGGATATAGCCTCAAAGCATAATTAATGAAGAAAAAGACTTCTCTAGGAAGTATATATTCAAGTTAAATGAGGATTAGAATAAATTTGGCAGGGAATAATGGTATGAAAAGTGATATAAGGGTTAATAAAAGATGTATGGGATTTCCCATATGTTATAATATTTGGATGAAACACCATGGGGTCTGTTGGAAGAGAACATGAGTTTTTTAAAATTTTGGAGAAAAAGTACATCATGTGCTCAAATCCAATGGAAATGAATATTCAATTGATCTAAAGTTATTTTACGGTAAGGATAAGGGACATAATGTGAACTAATGTTCCAAATTTCAAGGGGATTTACTTAATAAAAGGTCAAGGGAGAAAGTCTAAACTTATGTGGTTACCAACGTTTAAGTAGATGTTTTTAATAACATGGGGATTTTTGATTTTATCTTATACATAAATTTATATAATGTTCTATTTTATTATATAGCATCACATGACATTATATCTTCCATTTTTTCAAAACACATAAAATGATTCCCATATCTCTTAGTAATGAAGTTATTCGTTAAGATTCCAACTAGAATTGTTATTGGAATAGAGATGTGTGAAGAAAGTTCAATTATAATGCACGGTCGTACTCTCTCTGTAATATTGGTTATTATAATTTTTTTTGAATTTGATATGATCTCTGGTATGGATTTCATTCCTAATAATAATGGAAGAAAATATTTACCAAATGAAAGATTATGATTCGAGAAGGTGTGTTTGAATCTCTTTTCATTAAATGGGAAACTTTATAATTTAAATCATGTCTAGATCCTCCCTTAGATGCTCTCCATAATGAAATTTTTTGTAGTGTTTAAGATAAAGATAAATCTATAAATAAATAATGTATCCTAAGAATAAAATATATACCAATGTTAAAAAAAATTCATTATTGTTTTAGATGATTTACTTTTTAATCCACCAGATCATGATGTTGAGTTCTACATTGCACACATGCATTATGAAATGGCTATATATAAAATTCTATATAGAATGGAACCAATGGAGTTGATATATTCCAATAAATAGCTAAAGTATTTTTTTGTAAGGGGTTTATACACCTCAGTGTGTCACCATGGTGAGCCCCTTTTTATTTTTGAAAAGAAAGGATGGGTCTAGGATATTATTAATCGATTATAGGGAGAGAAATGTGAATAATATAAATAAAAAGTATCTTATAACATGAATTAGTTACTTATTTTATCACCATAATAGAGCATAATATTATGTAAATATCGATCTTCACTCAGGTTATCATATGTTAAGGGTGAAAAATGATGATATAAATAAGACACCATTTCGATAAATGTATGGACATTATGAGTTTATTGTAATTCATTTTATATTGACTAATAATCCTTATATATTTATGGATATGATGGAAAAAATATTCAATGAATATATTGATAGATTTTTGGTGTTGTTGATTAATGATATCTTAATATAATATAGTTTCTATGAAGAGTGCGAGATTCATTTATAAATAATTATAGAGACCCCTAGAAAAAAGAAAATATAAGGGAAATATAGTAAGTGTGAATTTATGATCAAAGAAGTTTATTATATTTTCCTATTTTTTTTATGGATGGAATAACTATTAAAAGTTTAAATAAAGATTTATTCAAATAATGGACTACATCGATGGATATAACTGAGATAAAATGTTTTATGGGTTTGCAGTCTTACTATCAGTGGTTTATTAATGATTTTTCCTAGTTATCCAACCTGTTAACCATGTTATCATGTTAAGGGGTTAAATTCATATGGTCAATGAAATGTTAGAAAAATTTTAAAGATTAAATAGGTGGATTATTAATAAACTAGTATTAACATTTCCCATAGGTAAGGAATTTTTTTTAATAAGTAGTGATGCATCGAAGAATCATATTAGTATTTTACTTATACAAAATTATGGGGTTATTTATTATGCATCAAGGAATATTATAATCCATGTAAATAACTATCCAACTCATGAAAATGAGTTATAAAACATAATATTTTCTTCAAAAATATGGATACTCCACCTATGTGATGAATGATATGATATATATATATATATAAACCACATGATTTTGATGTATATCTTATCTTAGAATGATCTCCACATGTGGAAAATAATATGGTTGGAACAACTCAAGGACTATGATTTCATGATACACATTCATCTTGGGAAGAAAACATGGTCAATGATACATCGAGTTATATGGACTAGGGAGTTCTGACCATGATGAGGATTAAAAAGGATCTTATATATAGAGATTTAGTAAATATTTATGTGATGATTTTTAGGCTAGTGGAGCCGCAATTCCTTTTATAATAAATTCCTAAAACATTACTGTTAGAAATGATAGAGAAGTCATTTTCGGAAGGACAGTACCAACATTGGAAGTTTAATGTAGTAAATGATGGTAAATTGATAGAATTAATCAATATAAATGTATTTTTGATGTTTGAGGAGAATTTTGGTGTTCTATATATACCATTTTAAAAGAGGGAACTTCTAGACGTAGTGCATAGATCAAATTTATCTATAAACCATGGAATCATAAATATATATAGATTTAGGAGAAAAACTCTAGTGGGATGGTATGATGAAATGAATATCGTATTATTTGTTAATATTATTAGTATACCATCATGTTTTGGTAGAAGGAACAAATCTTAGTGAGTGAGGAAACCTAAGCCTATACCTATGTGTAAGTAGGACAATATTACAATGTACATTTTAATTTGACACTGATAGACTCCATAGATTAAAAATGGTTGATGGGTCATCATTGATCATCTTACTAAGTCTTCTTGTTTCCTAGTGGTAAGAGAAAATATACCCCTTCAGTGCCTGTTTCAATTATATGTCAATATAATTTTATGGTTTAATGGGAAAACTCTCTCTATTTTATTTTATCACGACCCTCTACTCAAATAAAAATTCTTGAAGAGTATTCAAAGTGATTTCATCCCTCAGATACATTTAAGTACCACATATTATCCACAGAATAATGAACATCCAGAAATGACTATTCATATGTTTCAAAACATACATGGATCATGTTTGGGCCACTTCAATGGTATGTGGGAACAATATCTACCATTGGTTGAATTTACATTCATTATTAGGTTCTATTATAGATTATAGATAATACCATATGAATAATTTAATTGGATGAGGTGTCATAATCAAACCTATTAGGAAGTAGTTTTAGAAGGGAAGTCAGTTTTAATAGATATTTTAGAGGATACAATAGTTAAATAATGAATTATTAGAAATAATATTAAAGCATCTCAGAGCTGTCACATGATTATGCTAATAATCAATGTAAATACAGTGAATTTAATGTTGGGGATCATGAATGGTTGAAGGGTTCACTATGAAAGGTTTTTCTAATTTTATGTAAAAGAGTGGAAGAACAACCTCTATATTTATTGATCCTTTTTTAATACTAGAAATAATTAGATTTGTATCTTAACAATTTTTTTCACATCCATACTTTCTGAACTACATAATGTTTTCAATGATCCATTACTTAGGAATTACATACCAAACCCAACACATGTTCTCATTTATGAGGGAATAGAGTTAGTGACTAAATTTTCTTATAATGAATAACTGATACTTTTTATTGAAACCAAAGAGATTGTATTTGGGAATTAGATAACTCAAATAGTGAATTTCCTCTGGATAAGTCACAAACTATAAGAGACAAACCAGGAGCAATAAGAATCTATGAATAATGAATATCAACAATTATTTAGCACAAAAAATATAACTACATTTTGAGGATTAAATTATTTATGGGGGAGAATATAATACTAGAGACATTACTATATTAGATAAAAACTATATCCAGAATTATCACACTACGAACACTCTAAATATCCACTATTCATGATTAAATTTAAACGATAATTTCATTATTATATAATATTTTTTTACAATATAAACATATTTTTAAAATTACAATAAAAATATTATCTTAATATAAAATTATGTGTATTTTCCAAAAGATTTATTTTTTGGGTAATTGTACAAATGAAATTTTAGGTAAAATAGATACTCTTACGAAACCACATGGATGTAAGAATAAAATATAAAAAAACATTTTAATTAATAAAATATGTATTCAATTAATAGTACTATACAATTTAAATTATGTTTCTAAATTATAAATCATATGTGTTTAATTTTTATAACAAATTAAAATGTAAATTTAATAAAATAATGTTTTTCAGTCTTTTACTTGAATCACATATTTGAAAGGTGATATTTGGTTCCGGTGCTCCATGAAAGCCTCATAAGTTCTATATTTTATAATAAATGAATTTATTTCATTAAAATAAATATTCAATATAATTCTATCTTGTATATGATTTTAATAGTTAAGACGTTATTTTTCTAAAATGTGATTTTATGTGATTAGGTGAGTTTATTTTAAAATTAAAATATCAAACATTTATATATTTTATTTGATAAATTTAATTTCAAAATTTAAGTAATGTGGATCAAATTATTTAAATGGTTCAATCTTATTTTTTGTCATTAAAATTTATTACTGAGGATAAAAATTAACATCAAAGATAAAGTAAAATAGGGTAAAAGTTAAAATGTGAATAAAAAAATACAAAAAACACTAAAATTTTTCTCATAAAGGATTTTTGTGGTGTTTTTATACCCAAATTCACTATCCCACACTATCTATTCCTTTTTTTTTGTAAATTTAACCTTGAATATAAACTTTTCATTGTTGAAAATGTAATGGTTCTTCACAAAACTACTTTTCAATTCACTTATTTAATGTTACCACTTAAAAATCTTCATGAAAAACCATAAAATTGAATTTATTATTGAAACACTATGACATTTATACTTATATAATCCTCTTGTAGATATAAAATATTATAATCACCATTAGTTAGTATAAGGACTTAATTTCTAAGGAGATTCAAAGTTAAATTGAATTCCCAAACATGATTATTATCCACCACATAGTTGTTCTTCAACTTTTATAATAATGTTGGTGATAAATCATATTTTTATTGTGAAATAAATAAAATATTTCTATCAGGGTTGTGGGAGACCCATTACAATGGTCATATACCCAAGCCCATGTGGCGCATGAACATGGCCTGACGGTCTAGTGTAACATCTTGTATGCATCATCCAGCTTGTGTCACCAAGTCTGCATCATGCCTGCATCCTCCCATACCATTTTAATAACTTCATCTTCACCTTCCCAAATCATTCATGCATCACTAAAAATCAACATCATGAATATTTTCCTCTTATGACATTAATCCCCTAATGGGCATTCCATTATTTGAATATTGGTCATTTGGGTGTTGCAGTATAGGATTTACCACTCAGGCTCCACCCCAAATGCAAGATTTTCTTTTTAATTATCTCAATTCAAATTTATTTTGGACATAATACCATAATAATACCATAATAATTTATATATTTTAATGATACTATATTAAGGGTATTATGAGTGTCCATTCAAATATTATATCCATTAAGAAAAATAAAATTGTCATTCATGTGTACGTGCGGAAAACCGTCACCAAGAGAAACATCATAAATTTTTCAAAACATCCCATAATATCTGGTTAATATAATGGATTAATTAGGAAAAATTATTATTATTATATATTTAAAGATATGTTATGACAAATTGGGGAACATTTAATGATTTTATTAATAAACAATCATTGTTAATTCAATCGTTTAAAATAAGCATGCTAAAAGGAGAATATTTTTTTAAAATTGTGTAATATTTTATTATAAATTAAATATTAATATAATTAATTTATAATTATGTTATATATCACTAAAAACTCTAACTAAGATCATTATTCTTTTTGTATAATTTTATTACAACAAACCCACATCATAATCATTTATTAAATCAGGGTATGTTCATGTTTGGGTCAGTTTAATAACTTACTTGAATTACACTATAAATTAATATCATGAATAACTATGGGAATATATTTAATAGTATAATATTATTTAAATTTTTAATTAATTATAATATAATTATTATACAAATGTTATAAAAATATTTAATTTATCAATTGAAAACACCCTTTGTTCATCAAGAATCACTGGAATATGATTTTTATATATTTTGACTTAAAGAATGAAGAATAAAACACTCATTGAGGGAATTTAAAACATTATAAATAATTATAAATGATCTATAATAATATATTTAATTACCTATTAATGATTAAAATTCATAAAAGAACTAATAAGAACATCAATATTATGAAACTTGTACAAACAATCAAAACTATAAAAAAATGTTTTGATAACTAAGTAAAATTGATATAAAGAATAACTATTTATATAAAGTATAAATGAATATTTATATGTTTAATTTTATGATTTAAGTTATTACGATATCTATGTTTGTGATAAGTGGTTTTATAGTACATTTTTTGATGTCAGGACAAGAGGTATGTTTTTTCAATATCAAATTCCTCTCTTTGGGACATGTTGGGTATTATGAATCTAATTCCATTATGTGGTGTATATACTACTTATTTTATATCATATATTGTAAACTGATTTTATTCATTGTATTTCAATATCAATTAGAGTCCCATTCTTCAAATAGGTTTTTATTGAATTTTCACCCAATCCAAAAGTAGGGTTTTTTATCAAAATTTTCATACATTGGGGATCAAGTTATATTCACCTCCTATTTTCTTTTGTATCTGCATAAAATTACATGGAATAATTTTTACCATTTTACTATTGAATTTTTTTGGATTTATAGGTCTATACTTTTTATCCCATCCAAATATTCCATTGACTCATGGGTTTCCAAAACCATTTTAAAACATAATGTTTTTCATGGTTGAGAAAATTACTATTTTTTGAAAAGTAAAATTTGTGTAATTTCAGAGAAAATACATCTTTTATAGATATAGGAAGGTGGATACAAAATTGGAATAGATTTAGTGAGGGGAAATCACTATAAAAAGGTTCAGTTGATCATTTACTCAATCATCGCCCTAATAAATGAGGAATGAAACTAAGACTGTACAAATAGTTAGACACTCCCTCGGGACATATTTTAGAATATTCACACTCTGTTCATAAAACATGATGATGTTTTTTTCATTCAATTTTATTAGTCTCCTAAAAATGAGAAATATTGTAACTAGTTACATAATTCTATGTATAAACCAACATAATTAAAGTGCCCTCTACATTCTATTTTATTGATAAGTGACTTTTTATTACATTGAATAATACCCCATGAAACTTAAGTTGATTAGGTGATGTTATCATAGTAATAAACATTATTATATTGAATTGGGATGTATTTTTTGTTTCTGTTAATCATTATATTGATATTCGTGTATTTATTCACATAGAGCATCCTTATAGAGTTTTATAAAGGGTCCTCTTGAAACTTTTATTAAATACATTAAACGTAATCAGGTAATGAGTGGGGACCACAATTATATAGCCCCTATATTAATTGACTAGTCTCATGAGACAAAATAGCTTATGTTTTTGGGTATACCTCTACTCATATGAGTATACTATCTTGGAATAGGCCTTGAAAACTTGTTCTGATTTTTGACATTATATATTACATATGTATGATATAAACGATTAAATGTATCAATGTTTTCTTTTATTTTCATGGATAAACCATTACCTATTTTTCACTTGATTATAGATTTATGTTGTTTATTTATTCCATCTGTATCATTTAATCCCTCAGTATCATTTATTCCATGTTTTTGTTATGGATGATTTTATTTTATAAAAATACTTACTGAGCATCTGAGCTCCCAATTAACTATGTTCCTTCACCCAGGAAACCTAAAGGATAACTCTATGTAATTATGTGGGACAATATAGAATGCTTAATAATTTTAACAATTTGTATTTATATTGTATTATATGTTATTAAATTTAATGTATTTATGTAACTAGTCTTAAAATTATTCTAATCTATCTTATCCTTTAGAAATTATTTTATTTTTTATGAGTAAGGTAATATAACTATCAGTACCAAATTTCTATAGTCTGGGTTGTTACATCTTGGTATTGAGTGTAAATCCATTTTTAAGAGGATCATCGAGTTGGATTAAACTTGTTTTGATTGATCTATGAATGCACAGTTAGTGGTGTGGTATTTTTATCCTCAGAATTTTAAAATGTGACTCATGTGATAATGATTTGGGATTTTATTATTGTATCTCACATGAGTTTGAAACCATTGTGTTAGGTATTTTTATAAGATGTAGGTTGTGTATCCATATTGGAAATGTTGTGTTCAGTACTAATGGAGTAGTGTAAAAGAATAAAAATGATGGGGCCCCCTATTAGTCGTTGGAGGGTCTAATCCTCGTATTGGGTGGATCAACAGTTCTTATTGACGTTATTACTAATTAGGTAGGAATTAGTGGTGGGTGATGTTTCTTTGATGTTGCTAAATAGTGGGAGAGTTAGCCATTTCCATTCATTTCATTCAATGATGGATGATTTGTGGTCTATTGATGTTGGTGTTGAATGATCCTTTGGTAATAAGAGGTCATGGGTGGAGATAATGTTCATTGGAAGTTCATGTTGAATTTGATATGTTGGCACATAGGTAGATTACAATGTTTCTAGTTCCTTATTGAGAACAATATTTTAATTTTGGATACAGTGATGGATAAGGTCGAGAAATTATTGTCATGTTTATGGTGGATTTGGTGTCATCAGATGGTTAGTCAGAATAATTGTGATTTGGAGATTGGGTCCAATCGTGATAAAAAAATAAGTTGGGGGATTGCTTGAATAATGGGTTTTTCTGACTTATGAAATAGTAAGGTGTGGACCTTGTTGGGAGTATAATGTGAGTCATGTGTGAGGTGGATTCACAATATGGCCTAGGTGTTTAATGGAATCCTATTATATGAGCTCCTGTTGGTTGGATTTGCATTGTAGAATCACACTTCATGGTCAAAAATAGAATGCAATTAGTTTTTTATGAGTTCAAAATTGATTTTGGCTAATCATGTGAGGTTGGTAACCACATAGACTTCTCAGGGGTGAGAAACATTATGGTGTGGTGATTTTTATGACCCTTATTTTCATAGTCTATTAAATTCAAAAACAAAATTAATTTTTGTCTTCTAGAGTGTTCCTTCTATGTTTTGGGATTTAGAATTGATTTTCAAATGATTGAACTGATTTTAATGGAGTTTTCATGAGTGTTTTTCTCCTTAATAGGAGCATCAGTTTTTGGGAGAGACTTAGAATCATTATCTTAAAGATATAGTTTTTGGATGGGATTTTCCCCTAGTATATTATTAAGTAACACTGTTTAGTGAAAACTATGTGAGGACCCTTATACAGGGGGTATTTCTACTTTCTTTCATCTGTTCATGGTTGATTTTCTAGGTTTTTACATGTTTGTTATTTAACCAATAATATCTATGAGGAAAACATGTTGTTTAAGGGGTCTCCAAATCTGTGGTATATTTCATGGGCAATAAATTTTTTTTGAAATCTATCATGTACGTTCTAGTGAAATTTTACTTGGATGGAACATGGTTTGGGAATCCAGGTAGTCGAACAAAGAAGCTCATTAAAAGATTTGAAAAAATATTTTTCTACTTCATTTTTAAGGCTTACACCCCCTTTCATATCACTTTCATGTACACACCACCAATTGAATCTCTCTTCGGTCTATTCATTGAATCAAGTAAATTAAAAGTGATATTTGGTGTTGTATTTTCATGAAATAATCATTCCCTATATTTTTTATATTGAATTTATTTATTTTATATAAATCAGAATAAAATTTAATTTTTTCTAATTTATATTTTTAAATAATAAATTTTTTATATTTTCTAAATGTTATTTTTATGTGATTTAGTGTGTTTATTTTAGATATTACATTTCAAGTATTTAGAAATTTTATTTTGAAATGATTTTCAAATTTTAAATCGTATGGTTCAAATATAATAAAATTAGTAATGTTAATGTTTTCCATTATAATTAATTTCAAAGGATAAAAAATAATTAATAAGGAAAATGAAACTTACAGTGAAATTTAAATGGTTTAAAAGATACCTAAAACACTAAAATTTGAACTAAAAAGGAGTGCATGGGGTTATTTTCAAGTGAAACTCACAATCCCCTTCTATTGTTTCTATTTTACTTCATAGACCCTTGAATAGTAACTTACATTATGGAAAATTTATTTGTTGCTCCCATACCTACCCTTCCCTCCACATACAAAAGGGAAACACTTCCACCAAATCAAGACAAACCTTACTAATGAATTTCTTCTTTATTCTCTGAAAAATATTTCCTCCAAGATCCCTCTCCAAAATTAATTTTTTTGGTCATAATTGGTTTTTATAAGGAATCCATTTCCAAAGAGACTTCCACCGAAAATTAATGTCACCTACAACTAACTTTAACTTTTTATTAAAAATTATAAATAAGTACCCCAAAATTCCTCCTTGAGGGGGGAGAAAATGATGAATACCCAAAGCATTCCCTTGAATCACCACCCTACACTCCATCGGGAGGGAACCTAAGCTATCATAAATCACCAGAGTATCATCAGGATTCCCCAATCGAGAAAGTGAGTCTACCACAAAATTACCATCCCTCAAAATATGGTGAAGAGTATTTCTATGTTTGAACTCAATGATTCATCTTCGAAGAAAACAAATCATGTTCCAAAGAGATTGTCATCGTTTCTGAATAAGAGACTCCAGAATTTTTGAGTCGGACTAAAACTCCTCCACTTGGATGTCCTTTGTCCTATAAATCTCCAGTCCAGTGACCATGGCCTACACTTATTCTCCTAATGAAGACCACATACCATAGAATGCACTGAACCCGAATAGAACCGTGCCTCTTTGTTCCCAGAGCATCCCTCCTCCTCTCATTAGTCCCCCCATTCAGGATCCATCCACATTAAACTTCCGACCCCTTATTGGAGGTATCCACCAAATCAACCTACCATTATTTTTCATGAGGCTACTTGGATGATGCAAAGGACCACACAACTGATCCATAAAATGGTTCCCGAGAAACAGCAATCCATGCTCCTATATCAGCTCTCTCAACCGTACCTGCAAGAGCATGGGAACCTCTTCTTACCCCCTAGTCTAGTTACGAGCTTCCCAAATTACCCAGAAGATTGATGCAAATATGAATGCTTGGACCATGAAGCCTTCAACCTATCCCTCGACACTATGAAACAAGGAATCAGATATCCCCTACCCAGATAGTTGTTCATCCATGAGGTGAGGTTGTGGAGAGAAGAGAGCCCACAAATGGTGTGTCTATCTTCTCTGAATGAAAAGGTTGTCAATTGATTCCACATGCTGTCGCTCGCAAAAAAATAACCTAGAAGACAGAGAGATCCCCCTCCATTGGATGTTCTCATCTATGGTAAATGATTTATTCCTAATCCATCAAATGAGAAAGTTCATCTTGGGGGGAATCACCTTGCACCATTCCTAGATCACTTCTGTATCACCCACATCTTTATTATCATAAAATAACATTTCATATTATGTATCTCCATTAAAAAATTATTTATCCACACTAATATATTTATATTAATAAAATTTATATACTTTATAGTTACTATGTTAATTTTATTATCATTGTATACTTATATATCAATCCATTAATAAAAATGATATCCTCATTCAGGTGTACATATAGACTACTACCACTGAGAGCAATAAAATTCATTTCTATCACCACCCATAATTAATTAATAATATAATAGTTTAATGAGTAAATATGATGTTTATGATATAATTATAGTTTCGTTAAGAAAAATTAGAGAACTTATTAATAATATGATAGATAAAATATCATCATTAATTCAATCAATAATAAACATATTAAAAGGAGAATATTTTATTCAAATTATATAATATTTTCATATCCATTATTTATTTCAAATAATTTATTTATAAAACTGATATATCACACTAATAAACTATAAATAATATCATTTTTATCCTGTTACAAGGATATTACCACAATATAACCTTATAATTGTTTATTAAATCATGGTATGATCATGTTTTGGTTGGTTTAGCAACCCAGTAAAACAATAGTATAAAGTTATATCCTGCATAAATGTGGGAACATAATTAATATTAGAATATAATAGAAGTGTTAAAATAATGATTTTATTTTAATTTTGGAGATGTTATATAAATATTTAGTTCTTCAATTAATAATACAATGTTCGATGGTCAGGAATCACTAAAAATTGCTTGTCATAAATAATTTTATATCATATATAATATTAACATTAATTTACTATTAATGATTAAATTTGGATGAATAATGTTTATCAACATCGCTATTATGAAACTAGTACAAATAATGATAACATTAAACACATAATGTGTTAAATGTGTATAATTCATATAGAGATTGACCATTAATGAAGAGGAAAAAATAATATGGATATGAGTATGGTTCTAAGTGAAGTGATTAATATTTCTAGGCTTTTCACATAAGAGTTTAATGTACTATTTTGGAATTCAGGGAAAGAGGTAGGGGTTTTCCATCTAAAATTCCTCACATTGGGACATGTTCGAGATTATGCACAAAATTTCTTTTATGTGGTCTATATACTACCCATTTTAAATGTTATTTTATGAAATTACATTAATCATCATATTTTAAGATCAATATGCACCCATATCTTTCAGTATTTATTTATTGAATTTTTACCCAATCCATTTGTGGGGTTTTTCGGTCTCAATTTTAATTCTTTATCACATATGTTATATTCACCACCAATTTCCTTTTGTGCGGTGCATATGTATCCCTGGAATAAAATTTACTATATTACTCAAGAAATATTAGGGATATATTTGTATATATTTTTATCCCTACATTATATTATATTGATTCAAGAGTTACTAACACCATTGTAATGCATAAATGTTTTCAAGGTGGAAACCTATCATAATTAGAGATAATGTATAAGGATGAGTATTTCCCAATGAAATACATCCCTTTCTGGATAATGGAATGTGTTTGTGGTTGCGGAATTGATTCACAAAGGGTTAATCATCTAAAAAATGGTTAGTTTATAATTGACTCAATTGTCACACCAATGAATGAAGAATGGGTCTAAAACTTCATAATTGGATATACACTCCCTGTAGATATGGTTTAGAATATTTACACACTCTCTATGAATCGCGATGGATGATTTTTACTTCCATTTCCCCAGTCTCCAACTAAGGAAAACTATTAAACCAAATTAAAATCTTAAATGGACAACCCAACACAATGAATGTACCATCTCCACTATATTTCATTAATAAGGGTAGTTAATTTTACTTTGATTATTACATAATATAATTTAAGATATTTAAAATATTTTCTCAAAAATATATGCATTATTCTATTGAATGGGGAGGTATTTTTTTTATTTCTCATTACATGGATAACCTTGTGTTTATTCGTCCATAATTTCCTTAGGGATTGGTTTTAATGTTCCTTTAGAATATTATAGTGAATGCATTGAATAAATTAGTCAATGGGTGGGACCCAGAATTATATAGCTCATTGATGCAATAACAAGACTCGTGAAAAAAATCATATTAGGATTTGGTTTATACCTCTTCCTACATGAGTATAGTGTCTTGGAATAAGGCCATGACAAAATGTTTGGATGTTTGGAATTTGCATTACATCTATACGAGATCATTGATTATTCTTATCCATGTTTTTTATTTAGTGTTGTGGATATAGAATTCAATCAGTTTTATTTGATTATGGATCCATGTTGTTAATGTATTCCTTCTATACCACTTATTCCATATTTTTGTTCTGAAATTTTCTACTGAATTCTACCCCTTATTAAGAATTTGAGACCACCCTTATTTTTATTTCCATTCCCAATAAACCTAGAAGAGAGCTATGAGTAATTTTGAACAAAATAATTGATGGGATAATAATATTCTCACAATGTCTTCAAGTTGTATCATATGTTTTCAAATTCAATGTATGTAAGTATCTATTATTCCATTACTACTAAATTGCTGGGTTCTTTTAGAACTATTATGTTATGTTCCAATAATGTAGTTTAACTATAGGATTTGGTTTTCTTGTTTGTAGGTTGTTATAGTTGGTTTCAAAGGATCATTAGTTGGAAGCTTATGTACTAGATAGAGAGGGAACAAGTTAGATAGAACATGTACTATTACAAAACCATAATATTTATAGTAACCACTCTTCTAAACATAATTAGAATTGTATTTCAATATTAAATGTCATCAGTTAATAATTTATGTCATTATAGGGAGATGTATACTAATGGGTGGAATGTGAACCATATCAACACATGTATTCTATATAGGTATATTCACCATGAGAAATTAAATGAAACAGTTATTAAGTATAATTCTACCAAAACCATATTATGGAAGTTTACCGGTGTTATGAAAATTAATCTCACTTAAATATTAGGACCTACTATAATTAAACATGTTATAACTCTGATAGACCACTTCATGCGACGACAAACACTGATATTCAGTGGAAATACTAATCCTTTGATAGCAAAATAATATATCAACTACATGGAGATGATATTTCTTTCTTTCAGAATTAATTAAATGAAAAAATTCATCATTATGGTCTATAATTTTATGGGAGATAAGGGGCTATGGTAAAAAAACCAAAACACTAAATAGGAAAATGAGATGTGCTTCATGGAATTGGGAGCATCTAAAGATATATTTTATGAAAAATTAAATACTCTTGAGAAATGAACTAAAATAAAAATTTAGTTCCTCGATATTGTTTAAAAAGAGGAGGGAAATGTTATTGAGTATGATGATAATTTTTACAAGGTTATCTATAAATTTAGTTCACTTTGAATGTATACTAAAAAACAATAATGATAATTTATTTAATGATTAAAATTAAATAATTCAAAACTAATTTGTGTCTTATAACTTTTCATCAAATTTGGATACATTCTCAACGCATACTAAATATAGAAACAAAGTTCTCCATTATGTTAATATTCAAGGGAAATTAGGATAAGATTATTTTTTCTAAGAATCATGGGAATAATAACGAGATAAATGGAAATAAATGAAGGATTTCATATCCCACATGTGATAATTTTATTAAAACACACCATGGGTAATGTTTGAAAGGAATCTTTATTTTTTAAAAATTTTGGTGGAAAAGGCCACGAGGATCTCAAATTTAAAGGAAATGAAGAATTTTTTTATGATAAATTATTTAACTATAAGTATAAGGGACATAATATGACATATTTCCCCAAAATTCAAGGTAATTTACTTCATAAATGGCCAATGGATAATTTCTAATCTTATATGGTTACCACATATGAAGTATATGTTCCTAATAACATGGTGCTAGGAATTTTGGTCGTATCCTATAATTTATCTAGTTTTTTATTTTATTCTAAATATATTCACTGATTTATATCTTCCATGTTTTCCGTAAACAATAATGGGTTCTCATAGCTCCTAATAAGGGGATTATATGTTAAGATAGTAACTATAATTGTTATTCTAAAAAAAGGTGTCATGCATTTCCAATTATGATACATGTCAATAACCTCTCTATAAAGATATTTTTTATACATATCATTGAATTTCATATGATCCTAGGTATGTATTGGATTTCAAATTATAATGAAAAAATATTTCCAAGAGATGTATATTATGATCCAGGAAGGTGAGTTGGAATTTCCTTTCATTAAAGGGCAAATCTCAACAACTCAGTCATGTATAGATCCTCCCCTAGTATCTCTCCTTAATGAAATTTTGTGAATAGTTAAAGGTCAATCATAATTTATGTATTAAAAATATATCATAAAATTATATGATTTACCTATGGTACAAAATTAATTTTTTTCTCAAATAATTAGATGTTCATCTACCAAATAATGAAGTTGACTTATCTATTGAACTCATTCATTGTGCATGGCCTATATACAAAACTCTATATAATAAGGAACTAGTGTATTTTGGGTGGGGGTTTAAGAAATATATAATGGAGTTTTTCCATAAGGTATTTATCCTCCCGAGTGTTTCATAATGGGGATAGCCTTTTTTATTTGTGAAAAATAAGGATGGGTCTATGATATTATGTATCAATTATATATAAATAAAATCCATTAATATAAAGAATAATTATCCTTTATGAAGAATTATTTAATTATTTTATCAATATCAAGGATCCCAATATTTTTCAAAGATCAATATTCACAGTAGTTGACATCAGTTAATGGTTAAGAAGGATGATATAATGAAGAAATCATTTTTAACATGGAAATGTCATTATGAGTTTATGGGAATGCTTTTTGGATTGAATAATGAACCTTATATATTAATGGATATGAAAGATATATTGTTAAAGTATTATGTTGATAAATTTTGGGTAGTTTATAATAATAATATATTGATATACTAAATATTCCAAGACGATCCTGAGAGTCATCTATAAATAATTATAGAGACCCTCAAAAAAATTATTTGAGAAATATAGTAAGTTTGAATTTTGGATCAATGAACTTTCTTATATTCTCCATATTGTTTCTAAAGATGGAATATCTATTGACCTTTTAAAGAAAATGGTTTTTAGATAATGGTATACACTGATGAACATAACTACAATATGAATTCTCAGGGGTTTAAAATGTTACTATTGGTCATTTCTTCATGATATTTCTTGTGTAGCTGACCCTTTACCCAAGTTATCATGTAACGGGTTTAAATTCACATAGTCAATGGAATTTGAGTAAATTTTTTAAAATCTGGAGAGGTGGATTATTAATGAACCGATATTAACATTACCATTAGGTAAAGAAAATTTTAGAATAAATAGTGATGCATCAAAGAAATGACTTAGTTTTTCCTAATACAGAATGATATAGGGATTTATGATTACTAAAGGAAATATTAAATCCATGAAATGAACTATCCAACATAGTAAATTGTGTTAGAAAATGTAATCTTTTCTTTGAAAAAATGGATACACTATATTTATAATGAAAGATTTTATATATATATGACCCACAAGAGTTTGAAATATATCTTCTCCCAAAAGGATCTCAACATGTGAAAGAAGTAGATGGTTGTAAATATTCAAGGACATTGATTTATCGATACACATTCATCCTCATAATTAAAATATGGTTGATGATTCATTGAGTTAGAGAGTCACGACCCATCACCTGAGGCCCATGTTAGGACTACCCCATGCCCAACTCTCAAAGGCCAGGGGCTAGCTACTAGCACCAAAGGAATTATCCTGAAAGGGGAGGCATTATCCAAAGTACCTATATGCATGAACACACAAATCCCCTGCCCACAATGCTGAAAATTAAACATGAATTCCACTTAGGTAACCACTAAGAGTAATGGTACAAAACTGAAAGTAAAGGGGGCCAGAATACATGAAAAGAAAAAGGACAAGTGTAGGCTCCTGAAGTCCATCTGCGGTAAACCCTATATGAAGGGTAGGTGAAGGGGGTGCTGCTTGAAGCCGTAGAAGTATTCCTCATCTATCAGATCTCACTTCACACTACCTAGTCCAAGACCACTATATCTCTATAAAACCATCTTTCATCTACACAATACATGACTTATGTGGGCGATGCCCGTACAGGGGTGAGTAACATAATACTCAGTAAGGACCCAAAAAACAATGCTAATACCATATAAGAATGTATGAAAAATGTGTTTTTAGATCACATAGTCATAGTCTAATGTATGAAAATCAAGACTATCAGTCATAATAATGAACACCTTGTAGTGGTGATCCAGTCAACCCTGATAAGTTACTTAGGCCCACTAGGTCACCTAGACTCTCTCATCATTTAGGCATTCTGGGTCACATGGACATGCTCATCACGTAGGAAACTAGTCCACTAAGACTCACTTGCCACACAGGCCAACCATATCATATAGACCCACACGTCACTTTGCCATACTAGGTCATGTAGACCCGCTTGTCACTATCTTCTCGTTGTAGATAGTCGTAGGATTCCTACTCATAGTACACTTGATTTCAAGATAATATAATCCTCAGGAAATCATTTGTATATCAACATTCATGAAAATCCACTTAGATTGTAAAAAAAGTATAGACCCATCACGAGGGTCCCAACACCATAAATGGATTGTCAATTAAACGTATTGTATGGATGTTATTAGCCTTGTAGTGAAAAGGGGCTGGTAAGGTATGGTTTGGGGTCCGATCCGACCAATTTGGACCCACTTGACCCGGCCTGGGGTCCTCCAACCCAACCCAGCCCACTGGGTCTGGCCCGACCCACTATGCCAGTCCGACCCACTACACCAGATCAACCCAATGCGTTGGGCCTGGGGTCGACCCGCCTATCCAACCCAACCCACTAGACTAGGCTAATCTGCTACACTCAGGACAAAAAAATGTCACATCTTCAAACCACCTTACAGGTCACCATGTGGTCCTATATCCATGGTCCAGCTAGACTACGTCTCATTGTCGCGTCCGTTGTAGACTGTCGTCACGCGCCTATCAACGGCCCCTGTTTGCTACCTATTGTGGTAGTCGTTTCCCCCTCTGCCATCAGGCTTCGAGCCGAAGACCCTTACACCCCCAAGGACCACCAGGTGACATCCTCTCATCATTTTCCTGGCCCTCCATGCCATGGTATTTGCTGACACCCGAATACCCCCCCCCCCGTCTGGTGTCACCATCTCCCGTGACCTCCTACCGTGGGTTGATACGTTGTCGTTGTCTGGTCTAGACAATGGATTTCCATTGCTGCTCGGACTTCGAGCTAGTGGCCTAAACCATTACACCATTATGAATGGGAAGAACGCAATAACACACTAAATTGCTATATATGATCCATGTTCTTGTTTTCCTGATCCATCCACATTAGAATTGAAATCAAGGAGGGGAAGATTTACAAATCTGAACATGGATCACATAGAAACCTGGATCAGCCCAATTCAAAACCGTAATATCAAATACCCAGCTACATAAGTGATCGGTCTATGGGTCAACATGTTCGTGGGTTGACCCACATTTTTACCTCAAATCCAAGAATGGGGAAAGAAGGAATTCACATAGAATTAAACCCCTACCTTGGGGATTGGATCGATAGATGGTGAATAACCGATTCATAATTCCATCATTCATCGATACTTGATCTTTAATATATTGAGGGAGAGATCCTTCATTGATTGGATAAGGAAGGAAGATGATTGTTATTGTGATTTATTCATCATTCATTTCATTCCAACCCAAGTCCTCTAGAGGTTCAAAGCAATCTCTAGGATTGTCCTCTGATTCTTGTACCCACGTTAGGCTATTAATTTACAAAATGTGTGTTAGCATTTCTATTACACAATGTTATAGTGTCATTATGATATTTCAATTATGAAATGATATATCTACATCGTTGTATCATTTCATTGAATCATTTGTCAAATAAAATATTGTTTTCAAGTATAATTTATTTTTTTATTAAAAATACCTAAAATTATCTTTTTCCCTCAAATTAAAACGTTAGAGATTAGTTACTTCCTTACATAGAGTAACCATTTTAGACACAATAGATCCCTTATATTTTTAATTCATGCTCCCATTTAGATGTATCCAAAATCCTAAATGCATGTTATTTTTTAACTTAAAAATTTTTAAACATTTGTTTAGGTGAACCTTTCCACGGAATCACATATTGTCTCAACACTTGGTCTCAAAAAAATCCCTTATAATTTTCAGAAAATTTACATGGAGTTTCTAATACATTACATAGAGAGTCCATGGAGTACAAATCATGAGGAGGATTAATAAAGATCATATATACAATGATCTATTAAATATTTTTATGATTAATTTTTTTTGATAGGTGATCCATCATTCCTTATCCATGAAATTCCTAAACAATTCTTACTTTAAAAGATAAATATGTCCCAGTTGGATGGAGAGTACCTATAGAGTAATATTAATGTATAAATCATGTGAAATTGATAGTGTTAATCTTTAGAGATGTAATTTTGATGTTTGAGAAGGAGTTATGTGTTCTATACATACCATAGTTAAAGGGAGAACTTCTAGATGAAGCACATAGCTCAATTTCTCTACACCCACTAGTATAAAAAATATGTATAAGGATTTTATAGAGAAATTATTGTGGGTGGTATGATCTAATGAATTGAGGACTATGTGTCCATATGATTAGAGTACTTGCATGATAAGGTTTATGTAAAACAAGCTAAGGGAGTCAGGAAACCATTTTTTATAACTGTATGGAAGTTATAAAATACATTAATGTACATTTTTATTAGATTTCCATAGACTCTATAAAAGAAAAATTGTATAAGGGAAATCATTGATCATCTTACTAAGTCTTATCATTTCTTAGCGATAATAGAAAATCTACACCTTCAGTGCCTTTTATGACTCTATATCATTGAAATTGTTTGATTTCAAGGGGAATCCCTACATATTTTTTTTTGATCCTGACCCTCTATTCATATAAAAATTTTAAATCAATAAATAAATGGATCTCAATAATAAGATATATTTAAGTACCACATATTTTCCCCAGGTCGATGGCCATTCAAAAAGGAATTTCCATATATTTTAATACATGAATAGACCATGTTCTCTTCACATCCGTGGTATATTGGATCATTATCTACCTTTGGTAAAATTTATATTCAATAATAGATTCTATTCAAGAATCGATTTTTTACCATATGAGGCATTGTATGGGAAGAGGTTCCATAATCTGACATGTTGGGATGTAGTAGCAGAATGAAAGTAAGTTGTCCAAATCTTGTATAGGAGACAACTATAAAATAAAAAACTATTATGGATCATATTAAAGCATCCTAGTGCTGAAAAAGGAGTTATGCTAATAATATAAGGAAATAATTCTAATTTCTAGCTAAGGATCATTTATTTTTGAGGGGTCCACCATGGAAGGGTGTTTTAATATTTTTTAAAGAGGGGAAGATAATATCTATGTTCACCATTCCTTTTAAAAAACTAGAATGAAATAGATATGTAGCATACTAATTATATATGATTCCCAAAAATTATGAAGTAATGACTTATTGGATGATTCATTATTATGGACTTACTAATGAGATCCATCACCTATTCTCACATCTGAGGTAACAGAGATGGAGCCAGAATTTTCATATAATGAATAACCAATCGTGATACCCGACACCATAGGGAAGGTATTTCGGAATAAGACATCTAGAACAGTGAAAGTACTTTGGAGAATCCACAATCTATAAAAGGCAACCTGGGATCCTAAAGAAGCTATAAGGAATATCCACAATATTCAACATCTGATATATAACCCAATTTTGAAGATTGATTGTTTTGGCCGGAGAATGTAATACCTAAGAACATACTATTGTGGGTAAACACCATATCTTGAATTACCACCCAATGTGAACTCGAAATATCCATTATTCATGAGTAAAATTGAAAGTTTAATATAATAATATAATAATTATATTTTATCGATATAAACTTCATTTGTGAATTCCCCCTAAAAATATTAACATAAGATCAAATTTTCAGTTTTTAGAAAATATTAATTTTAAGGAGAATAGTATAAATACCATTTTTATCAAAACAATGACTCTTATGACACCACATGGATGTGAGCATAAAATAGACTTCAAAAAATCTTTTGAGTAATAACAATGTATTTAATTAATAATATTATATCATTCAAAATATATCTTTTTAAATAATAAATCCAACGTATCACATTTATATAATTAATTAAAATGAAAATTTAATAAAATAATGGTTTTTGGTGCTTTCCTTGAATAAATTATTTTAAATGTGATATTTGGCTCTAGTATTTCATGACATCCACGTACCTTTTCATTTTTACAAAAGATCAATTTGTTTAATTAAAATCTGTATCCTTGATAATTTTATCTTCTTTATAAATTTAAATTTTAAAAACATTATTTTTCGAAAATATATTTTTTTATTGTATGGGTTCATTTTAAAATTAATATTTCACCCATTTAGAGATTTTATTTATAAACTAATTTTCAAATTTTATATCATAATGATCAAATTATTTAAAACATTTATCCCAAATTTTTTGCATTGAAATTGATTACAATGATTAAAAATTAATTACAAAGCGTAATCTAAATTTGGATAAAGGTTACTATAATATTCAAAAAATACTTAAAAAACTAAAATTTTCTCAAAATGGAGGGGTGGTGGTGATTCTATACCCACAATAACCCTCCCCTTCATTTTTTAAAATTTTTAGGACATTTATCCTTGAATAGTAACTTTATATTATTGAAAATGTATTGGTTTCTGAAAAAACTACCATTCCCTTGTCTTATAAAAGTTTAAATCTTCTACAACATGAAGACAAACCTAAAACATGAATTTACTATTGAATAAAATACATATTTATTTTCCTACAACCCTATTCTACATTTAAAAAGTTCTATTACCCATTAGTTTTCATAAGGCCTTCATTTCCAATGTGATTATTATAAATGACTTATCTTTTCATCATCATTTTTTTATAAATTTGAGTCAAAACCCACTTTTTATTATGATATAAACAACTAATTTATATTTATTTAGGGGTATATACATTAAATTTCTTTTATAAAAAAGTCCAAGACAACCATGAACAAGGCCTTGAAGACCCAGTGCAGCGTCCTGCTTACATCGTCATGCTTGTGTCACTAGATCTGTGTCATGCCTGCATTATTGCCTTCCCGCATCATGCCATTGTCATAACCTACCCATTTAATTCCTATCTCACCACTTACCTATGTTTTTATTATGTTACTTAATATAACATAAATTCCCCAAGGGGATTCCCAGGATTCAAACCCTATTTATTTAGGTGTTGGATTATAGGATTTAACAATCAGGTACTACCCCAACTGCATTTTTTCCTCTTAATTATCTTCCTTAAAATTTATTTTACACAAAATTATATAATGATATTATTTTAATTTATATATTTTATTGTCACTATATTTTGGTTTTTATTAATTTCTATTCAATTATTCGATCCATTAATAAAAATGGAATTGTCATTCATGGGCATGTGCTAGCCAAGATAAAATTCATTCATTTTTCAACACCACACATAATTGACGGTTCATATAATGGTCTAATTAGAGAAAAAGGAATCTTATTATATCATTAAGGATATATTATTACAATTTTTTAACTTATTATTGATGTGATAAATAAATGATCATCGTTAATTTGATCATTTATAATAAGAATGCTAAGCAAAGAATATTTTATTCAAATTTTGTAATATGTTAATATACATTACATATTCTTATAATTACTTAGTTTTAATTTTATCAATAACTTATAAACTCCCAAAAAGATCATTATTAACATATTATAATGATATTACATCATGACCACCTCACAATCATCCATTAAGTCACGGTATGTTCGTGTATGGGTCAACTTACCCACCTTCTCAAATAAAAATAATCATTTATATTATGAATTACTGTTGGAACATAATTACTACTATAATATAGTATAAATTTGTAAATAATTATTGTATTCAGATTTTTTATATGTTATATGAATATTTATTTCATCAATTAAGAAAACACCATTCGATCATTAAGAATCATTGAAACATGATTGTTATCGATTTCATCTTCAAGGACAATGAATTAAAAACTAGTGAAATGATTTTAAAACACCATGAATAATTATAAATCATACCTAGTAATATTTTTTTTACCTATTATTGATTAAAATTTGAATAATAATGAATACAAACAATGTAACACCCCGAGCTTCCACGATACGCCTCTCTTTCAATAATGCAATAGCTTGCATTGTACGCAACTTCGAGTTCTAAAACACCGCGACTAATCAAAGTAGCCGTTATGAATAGTAATAACCACTTTTTAAAATTATAGAAATTTTATATTTCAAAATGGACTTCATTTTTTTATTCGTAATATCGAAATTAGCCTATGTTGAATTTTTGGTATTTTTATGAGAACTTCTATTTTTTTTATGAATTGTGAAAAATACATAAAAACAACTTTTTTAATCAAAATAATTTATAGTGATAAATTATACTATTTTGTGGTTTTAATGTATAATTAGAATATATTTTTACTATTTTATCCAATGGTGGTCATTAGAATTAATTTAACATTAAAATTGGACATAAACAATTGTCAATCTTTTGATATAAATTGTTTCTTAAAAACACGCTATTTGTTGTGACAGTGGGAATTAATTATAAAATTAATTAATGAAACTTATATGATTGGAATTTTTTAAAATAGAAATCATTTTTGAATTCAGAATATCAATTATAGCTTAGGGTGAAATTTTGGCATTGTTCTGAAAAACTTCAATTTTTGATGAATAGTGAAACCACTAAGTGGTAGTTAAATAACTGATTTTTCATTTAATTGAAATATTACCACTTCTGTGATTTGATTTTCAAAAATCCGACATACATGTATGTCATTAAGAAGTAAAATGTGGTTCAATGAGATTAAAATAATTTTTGGTGAATAGTAACTTTTAAGTTCTTAATCGCGATTAGAGGTAATTAGTGTAGTTTAAGGTACAAATAATGTTATAATAATATGAGATGAGCATGAAACTTGTCCTACTCCTATTGGATGAGTCATGGCCGACCAAGAAAACCCATGGGTCAACTTGGGGACCCCATGGAGCCACTTTAGTTGGAAAATGACATTAATATATATTTATTTAATGTTAAAATTAAATTGACACAAACATGAGTTGTTTTACTAAAATAGTTTTTAAGTGGGGTTACACAAGTCCAAATTTTGATTATAAATATTCATTAGAAAGCTAAAACGATTTCCTACATCATAATAGTTTTTTTATAATTTTTAGACATTAAATAAATTAAATTATTTATGACATCATGATGATGCAGCGATGACCTCATTATTTAACTATTTAAATAAAATGGGAAGATAATGCAAAATCCAAGGCATACACTTGTCCAAACCCAATTGGATGAGGATATTGCGAACCCTTATCACCTTATCCTTTAAATATATAAGTGTAGGACCTTTAGAATCCGAAAAGCATTGTATAATAATGTAACATTTCAATCTTTCCAAAAGAGCCCCTCCTCTCCACTTATAAAAGGCCCCCACCTCGCCCACATTATTCACACCTTCAAGCCATTTGGCTCGGCCAACCTCTGCCCAAATACTCTCCCAACATCCCTCTCGTACTCCTAGAAGCCTCACTTTGGGCATAACTCTTCCCAAGGAAGCCTTTGGCTCAAATCAAAAAGAGTTACCCGATTTTGAGGTAATGTCTTTTCTAATGTTGTTTTGTTTTATTTTTCTTCTCCAACCCCCTAAACTCTTTTTATTAATTTCTTTTGTAACAACAACAGTATCCCCAATATACTAGGATGTTGTTATAAGAATTATTCTAGCTACACTTACAGACACCTACATCTAATGGTTAAAGAACATACGGTTTCTGTGGATGGCGAATTTCTGCCTCACGAAACGATGATTGTTCAACACTCATATAACACCTTCAAAGGTGGCCATTAAGATGTCAATATTTTTATATATGATATATAATATGTTTATGTTTTACTTATGATTCTGTATTTCTCATTTATGGCATTCTTTATGATTTCCATTATGGGTAAAACGCGATAATTTCATTTTAGGAAGTGCGGACTACCGCCCCCTCAAAGTGATTTGAATCGTTAATGCCATATGTGGGATGTATAAAGGATGGATTAAATGGTATTATACACTATATTATATTGGAATTATATTATACATTTATATCATTATTATTTAGTTCCATTAAATATGAAATTGGAATGAATGTAGCGTTCATGCGTACGTACGGCTTACCGTCTCCATGAACGGTGCATTTCATTTCTTACCTCTAAATGTTACATAATATTATAAATGAATGTATATACTGGATATATAAGATATATATGACATCTAAATCATGAATATAATTCTGGATATAATGGATATTCTACCACATGAACAACTTGTAATTATAAGAAGTTTATTGTTGACTCAAGTACCAAAGATCGACAAAACGACCATTATTAACTTAAATAATTACATAATGTTCATATCATTGTAATAAGTGATATAAAAAGGATAATGAAATTGAAAATGGTTCTTAATAAGGAAGATATTATCTCTAGTTTATTATTCAGGAGGTTAAAGAACGGTTGAGTCAAGTCGGACACAAGGTAAGGGAACTTCTTAACCCAATTTCCATTCTTTGGGTTAATCTCCTACTTTCAAATTATGTCCTGATGTTATTATGTCCTATTTTGTATTTTTACTTTCTTTATGTGTACCTATAGTGAATACACATAATAGATCTATTTTATTTTAAAAATGATCTTTTTAAGGACTTCGTCTCAATCTCCTTTCATTGAGGCATATTTGGTTTTATACACAACTTTCTTTTATACGGTGTATAAACCCCTTTGACCTTTAAGTTTATTCAAAATGAATCTTTTTATACGAAGCGTTTTACTAAACGACAAAAAGGGAATGTTTTTCTTTCCGTACATATGCGGCGACAATGACTTCTCCACCGCCATGACCATTATTTGAGTTTCGGCTTCCTCTACAAGCCATCACTTTTTTTTAATGAAAAATAAATACAAAGTTTTAACTTTCTTTTATTTTGGTATTGAAAATGGTTTTGAAAGCATTTTTATTATATAAATGTGTTGTATTTATATCTTTTGATTGAAATATGAAAATGTTATGTTTCCTTTATGCATGTTTTATGTGATACAATTATGTTATGGTTTATGATATATTTAAACCTATTCATATGAGGAATGCATTGGACTTAATAAGTGACGGGTGGAGCCCGCTATAGCTCCTCGATGCATCGGCAGGTCTCATGAGACAAACTAGTGTCTTGGCACGAGGCCTTGAAAAAATCTTATTTGTGGTCTTGGCACGAGGCCTTGACTACGTGGTTATGATAGTCTGGCATTATGCATTCCATCATCATGAAAGTGGTTATTGATATTGCATGTGATTATTCGACCAGTAGAATATCCATGTGAAGAAGTAAATCGCATCGTCTCATTTTACTTTTTCCATATTATGTTGAAGTTCATGTTTAAAAGTCTTTTGTTTTAGTTATACATTGCCTTAAATGTTAATGTTTATTTATGAAAGCTTCCGCATTTTTGTTATCCTTACTGAGCATCTGAGCTCACCCCTTTCAATGTTTTAATATTTTCCAGGATGTGAAGAAGTATTTTATGAATGACCTGCAGGGATAGTCAGAAGAGGATATGAGTGTGGACTATGGAGACTTTGTTATTGTAGTTTTTCAATTTATGATGTAATGTAACGTTTACGAATGTATCTAGTGTTTCCAAGTCTACTAAACTAACCGGTCTTTCGAGACTTGATCTTTTGTGATCATGCCAATGTTACGAAGTAATGCACCGACTCTGGGTAGCTGGGGTCGGGGCGTTACAGTTGGTATCAGAGGCAGTTTAGTACTAACCTTGGAAGCTAGATTTAGATAAACTCTGATTAGAGCATGTAGACCTAAGATGAACTTTGAGGATTAGTAAAGAAGAACTTCCTAGAATTTTGGTATTGTAGAGATGTTGTGAGTTTTCCAAGCAATACATCCATGTCTGGATACGAGCAGGTAGAGGCGGCTCTGGCACAGATGTACCTAGAGGTAAAACCCGAAAACACCGCTTTGAGCTAGACTCGAACGGGAACTGGTGCACGACAATGGGCCTTGCTGCACTCTTGGTTACGACACTCCCGGGGGATATGCTTAGGATAATTCTCATTTTATTTACAAACCACTATGAAGGGTTATGGGTACATACTTCCTCAAAGAAAACATTTCTTTTTATGATTATGGATTATATCCATAAATAGTTCAATTTATGTAAAGTGTTTAACAAGTATGGAATTATGTATTTTGATTCATAAACTAATCTAGTTTATGCCATTGTTTAGAAATGGCGCCTAGTGTATGGAATGGAAACCATATCAATGCAAGAACTCCATGTAGGGATTTCCCTCCTGCTCAAGATAATTATAGTGGGGCAGGTGATGCAACTGGTGCCGATCAGCTAATCACCATACTGGGACAACTTACTCAGGTTATGAATAAAAACCTTACCCGTATGGAGCACCCTGATCCATAGCGTGGAGGATCAATGTTAGATCGATTCATGAGGCAACAACCACCAATCTTCAATGGGAGTTCAAATCCTATAGTAGCTGAGCAATGGATAAATTCCTTCGAGAAAATATTTCATGCCTTGGGGAGTAGTGAAAGGGAGAAGGTTGTTATGGCAGTTTACCGCCTCACTGGAGATGCCGATCAGTGGTGGTCGCTGATTCAAAACACAAAGGAAGATGATGACGTATCGAATATGGAATGAAGGGAGTTTAAAGAGCTTTTCTTAGAAAAATACTTCCCTCGTGACCATCGAGCAGATATGGAAAGACAATTTCTGAGTCTGAGGCAGAAGGAGGATGAGAATGTCGCAAAGTATGAGGCTAACTTTACAAGGTTAGCGAGGCATTCTTCCGATTATATACGTAACCCAAGAAGTAAGATTGATCGTTTCTTTGATGGGTTAAAACCATTTCTCCGTCGAGCTTTAGTATCACAATCCTTCTCATCATACGAAGATATTGTCTCGTGTGCTATCAAGACAGAAAAGGAAATCTCTAAGTCTTATGACAACAAAGTAAAGCAAGAGAAGAAGAGAACGGTGGAACAAGAGACAGATAAAGGGAAAAAGGGAAAGAAGGATTTTCCATTATGTGATAATTGTGGGAAGAATCACCCTGGTACGTGCCTAAAAGTAATGGGAGTTTGTTATAAATGTGGAGAAAAGGGTCACCAGGCTCGTGATTGCAAGGGAAAGAAAGAGGCTGTCAAAGTTGAATGCTACAATTGTAGAGAAATGGGTCATTATGCAAATGAATTTCCTAAGCGTCAAGGAAACATACCTCAGAAAAGGCCAAGGGATCAAGGCCAATCTTATGTTGTGGCTACAATTGAAGCGGAATAATTATTGTATTTGTGTTTTTGGACTCAAGAACTAGATTATGGTTATAAGAATAATGTGATATTTTAAGGATTGTACTGCATTACATGTTGTTTTCATTAAGGATTTAATATGATGAAGGTAATAATATTTTTAGTATGTGACAATAAGAGAAACTTTACTTTGTTTGGGGAATCTGAGGTTACAATTGATTTTGGAATTTAACGACCCTTTAGAGAAAGTCTGGATGGAGGTATTTTGGATAACTATTAAGGTTGGAATGGATTAAGTTGAACCATGGATAGTATTGTTTATGGTTAAAGCATTTCTGAAGATTATTTTTGGAATATTATAATACTATAGTTTTAGGAAAAAGGACAACCTGCAGGGTGGGGCATAACCCGTCGCGTCGGACAAAGCTGCAGGAATCGAACCCACAATCATAGTGCGACATGCCTTTATTTTCTACCACTAGCCTACAGGAATTCCCTGGTTATTACAAAATAATTTTACTAATCTAAATGGTATGTGTTAACATTTGGAACCTTATACAATTAGGATAAGTATAATATTTTTGAGTTCTATTATCTTTTTGAGTGAAAGATGAGTTGAAGGTTGAAACTCTAACTGTCAAGCATAAATATATATATACCTATCTCTTATTCAATGAATAAATTAATTATTAAACTTTAGTAAAGGGATATTAAAACAAAAAATGTGTTATCCTAATACCTTATGTCTTGTTGAACTGATGATATTTTAAATCAACATAGATTGAAGGCTTTGAGGCCCTCAATTTGACAGTTGTTTGTGATTGATGACCCCAATCGCTCCCTACAAATATTTACGTTTTTTCATCAATTATATGTCTCTAATTTCCACCAATGTTCTCCTAATCGAGATCATAATTGGGTGGTGACTTTTTCATTTCCCTTTCCCTCTTATTAAGGCTAAATTTTATTAATCTTATTTCCGATGTGGGTTTTCCTCAAAGGTATTTTCTATTTTCAACCTTTTATTTTCCAAGAAAAATTTCAAATTGCGAGGACGCAATTTATTGAAGGAGGGGAGAATGTAACACCCCGAGCTTCCACGATACGCCTCTCTTTCAATAATGCAATAGCTTGCATTGTACGCAACTTCGAGTTCTAAAACACCGCGACTAATCAATGTAGCCATTATGAATAGTAATAACCACTTTTTAAAATTATAGAATTTTCATATTTCAAAATGGACTTCATTTTTGTATTCGTAATATCGAAATTAGCCTATGTTGAATTTTTGGTATTTTTCTGAGAACTTCTATTTTTTTATGAATTGTGAAAAATACTTAAAAACAACTTTTTTAATCAAAATAATTTATAGTGATAAATTATACTATTTAGTGGTTTTAAAGTATAATTAGAATATATTTTTACTATTTTATCCAATGGTGGTCATTAGAATTAATTTAACATTAAAATTGGACATAAACAATTGTCAATCTTTTGATATAAATTGTTTCTTAAAAACACGCTATTTGTTGTGACAGCGGGAATTAATTATAAAATTAATTAATGCAACTTTTATGATTGGAATTTTGTAAAATAGACATCATTTTTGAATTCGGAATATCAATTATAGCTTAGGGTAAAATTTTGGCATTGTTCTGAAAAACATCAATTTTTGATGAATAGTGAAACCACTAAGTGGTAGTTAAATAACTGATTTTTCATTTAAATGAAATATTACCACTTCTGTGATTTGATTTTCAAAAATCCGACATACATGGTTTTCATTAATAAGTAAAATGTGGTTCAATGAGATTAAAATAATTTTTTGGTCAATAGTAACTTTTAAGTTCTTAATCGCGATTAGAGGTAATTAGTGTAGTTTAAGGTACAAATAATGTTATAATAATATGAGATGAGCATGACACTTGTCCTACTGCTATTGGATGAGTCATGGCCGACCAAGACAACCCATGGGTAAACTTGGGGACCCCATGGAGCCACTTTAGTTGGAAAATGACATTAATATATATTTATTTAATGTTAAAATTAAATTGACACAAACATGAGTTGTTTTACTAAAATAATTTTTAAGTGGGGTTACAGAAGTCCAAATTTTGATTATAAATATTCATTAGAAATCTATAAAGATTTCCTACATCATAATATTTTTTTATAATTTTTAGACATTAAATAAATTAAATTATTTATGACATCATGATGATGCAGCGATGAACTCATTATTTAATGATTTAAATAAAATGGGATGATAATGAAAAATACAAGGCTTACATTTGTCCAAAGCCAATTGGATGAGGAGATTTCGAACCCTTATCACCTTATCCTCGAATTATATAAGTGTGGGACCTTTAGAATCTGAAAAGCATTGTGTAATAATGTAACATCTCAATCTTTCCAAAAGAGCCCCTCCTCTCCACTTATAAAAGGCCCCCACATCTCCCACCTTATTCACACCTTCAAGCCATTTGGCTCGGCCAACCTCTGCCCAAACCCTCTCCCAACATCCCTCTCTTACTCCTAGAAGCCTCACTTTGTGCAGAACTCTTCCCAAGGAGGCCTTTGGCTCAAATCAAAAAGAGTTACCCGATTTTGAGGTAATGTCTTTTCTAATGTTGTTTTGTTTTATTTTTCTTCTCCAACCCCCTAAACTATTTTTATTAATTTCTTTTGTAACAAAAACAGTATCCTAAATATACTAGGATGTTGTTATAAGAATTATTCTAACTACACTTACACACACCTACATCTAATGGTTAAAGAACATACGGTTTCTGTGGATGGCGAATTTCTGCCTCACGAAACGATGATTGTTCAACACTCATATAACACCTTCAATGGTGGCCATTAAGATGTCACTATTTTTATATATGATATATAATATGTTTATGTTTTACTTATGCTTCTGTATTTCTCATTTATGGCATACTTTATGATTTCCATTATGGGTAAAACGCGATAATTTCATTTTAGGAAGTGCGGACTACCGCCCCCTCAAAGTGATTTGAATCGTTAATGCCATATGTGGGATGTATAAAGGATGGAGTAAATGGTATTATACAATATATTATACTGGAATTATATTATAAATTTATATCATTATGATTTAGTTCCATTAAATATGAAATTGGAATGAATGTAGCGTTCATGCGTACGTACGGCTTACCGTCTCCATGAACGGTGCATTTCATTTCTTACCTCTAAATGTTACGTAATATTATAAATGAATGTATATACTGGATATATAAGATATATATGACATCTAAATCATGAATATAATTCTGGATATAATGGATATTCTACCACATGAACAACTTGTAATTATAAGAAGTTTATTGTTGACTCAAGTACCAAAGATCGACAAAACGACCATTATTAACTTAAATAATTACATAATGTTCATATCATTGTAATAAGTGATATAAAAAGGATAATGAAATTGAAAATGGTTCTTAATAAGGTAGATATTAACTCTAGTTTATTATTCAGGAGGTTAAAGAACGGTTGAGTCAAGTCGGACACAAGGTAAGGGAACTTCTTAACCCAATTTCCATTCTTTGGGTTAATCTCCTACTTTCAAATTATGTCATGATGTTATTATGTCCTATTTTGTATTTTTACTTTCTTTATGTGTACCTATAGTGAATACACATAATAGATCTATTTTATTTTAAAAATTATCTTTTTAAGGACTTCGTCTCAATCTCCTTTCATTGAGGCATATTTGGTTTTATACACAACTTTCTTTTATACGGTGTATAAACCCATTTGACTTTTAAGTTTATTCAAAAGGAATCTTTTTATACGAAGCGTTTTACTAAACGGCAAAAAGGGAATGTTTTTATTTCCGTACATATGCGGCGACAACAAATTCTCCGCCGCCATGACCATTATTTGAGTTTCGGCTTCCTCTACAAGCCATCACTTTTTTTTAATGAAAAATAAATACAAAGTTTTAACTTTCTTTTATTTTGGTATTGAAAATGGTTTTGAAAGCATTTTTATTATATAAATGTGTTGTATTTATATCTTGTGATTGAAATATGAAAATGTTATGTTTCCTTTATGCATGTTTTATGTGATACGATTATGTTATGGTTTATGATATGTTTAAACCTATTCATATGAGGAATGCATTGGACTTAATAAGTGACGGGTGGAGCCCGCTATAGCTCCTCGATGCATCGGCAGGTCTCATGAGAAAAACTAGTGTCTTGGCACGAGGCCTTGACAAAATCTTATTTGTGGTCTTGGCACGAGGCCTTGACTACGTGGTTATGATAGTCTGGCATTATGAATTCCATCATTATGAAAGTGGTTATTGATATTGCATGTGATTATTCGACTAGTAGAATATCCATGTGAAGAAGTAAATGGAGTTGTCTCATTTTACTTTTGCCATATTATGTTGAAGTTCATGTTTAAAAGGCTTTTGTTTTAGTTATACATTGCCATAAATGTCAATGTTTATTTATGAAAGCTTCCGCATTTTTGTTATCCTTACTGAGCATCTGAGCTCACCCCTTTCAATGTTTTAATATTTTCCAGGATGTGTTGAAGTATTTTATGAATGACCTGCAGGGATAGTCAGAAGAGGATATGAGTGTGGACTATGGAGACTTTTTAATGGTAGTTTTTCACTTTATGACGTAATGTAACGTTTACGAATGTATCTAGTGTTTCCAAGGCTACTAAACTAATCGGTCTTTCGAGACTTGATCTTTTGTGATCATGCCAATGTTACGAAGTAATGCACCGACTCTGGGTAGCTGGGGTCAGGGCGTTACAAACAACAATATTATGAAACTAAAACAAACGATCAATAATAGAAACACTTTTTTAAAAAAAAAAGATAGAATTAATACAAAGAATAACTATTTATGAAGTGTATAAAGGAATATAGAAATGTTTAATGTAAAAAATAAATTGCCTATGATATATATGATTTTTATACATGAGTATATAGTATGTTAGTGGATGTTAGGACAAGAGGTGAGGGTTTTCTATATCAAATTATCTTATTTCGGACATAATTGGTATTATTAATTTAATTTCCATTTTGTGGTGTATATAGTAACTATTAGAGATATTATATTAGGTAATTAGTTTACTAAAAATATTTTATGATCAATTTTAACACCTATCTTCCTAGTGTGTTTGATTGATTTTTCACCCAACCCATAAGTAGAGTTTTCTATCTCAATTTTCATACTTTGGAACTCTTATATTATTGAAAACCTATTTTTTGTGGTTCATAAACTAACATAGAATTTTTTTTAACATATTAATCACGAAATTTATGGGATTTGTAGGTCTATATTGTTATACCTTCATGATCTTCCACTGATTCAATAGATCCCAAAACCATTAAAAAACATGGTTGTTTTCATTTTTGAAAAAATCATATGTTTTGAGAAATTAAAAGTCTCTATAGTTTCCTAGAAAATATATCATTTTTGAGATACAAAAAGGTGGATAAACATTAGGAATAAATAAAATTAGGGGTATTAAACCTAAAAATTTTTGGTCAATCATTGACTAAATTATCACCCAGATTCATAAAGAATTGGCATATGACTGGACATCATGGAAGAAACACCAATGGGAAATGTTTTTGAATATTTACACTCCCATTATGTGACATGATGAATGATTTTTCATACCATTTTATTTGTCTCATACCAATGAAAACTATTTATTATTGTTACTATATTCAATTGATAACCCAATATAATTATAGTACCCTCTCCATTCTATTTCTTTGATAAGTCACTCCTTATTAATTTGACTAATTCCCCACATTATCTCGGTTGATAAAGGGGTTTTCTCCTTGAAATCCACACTATTCTTTTCAATGTGGAAGTATTTGGTTTTATTTTTTATCAATATATTGATAGACAGGTATTTATTCACCAATATTTTCCTTAGGTAATTTTATAAATGGTTTGGTTGCCTCTTTTACTTAATACATTGATCTTAATAAGGTTATGAGTAGGGAATAATATTATATAGCCCCTATATTCATTTATTGGTCTCATGACCCAAAATATCTTCTGTTTTTGTGTATACATATAACCATATAATTATAGTGCCTTGTAATAGGGTTTTTCCAACTTTTTTTAGTGTTCAACATTATAAATTACATCAGTATGAGATCAGGGATTATTTTTATCCATGATTTAATTTTATTTTTATAGATATATATTTCCCTAAGTTTCACAGGATTATTGATTTATGTTGTTTATTTATTCCCTCAATATCATTTCTTCCATGTTTTTGTTATGAATGATTTCATTGTATGCTAATACATACAAATAATCTATGAACACACTTATTTATGTTCCATTCCCCATGAAATGTAGAGGAGAATCATATGTCATTATCAAGGACATGATGGAATGGATAATAATATTTCAAAATGTATTTATATTTTATATTTTTTCTTCTAAGTCAATTAATGTATGTATCTCATCTTATAAGTCATATAATATATTTTATCCTTTATAAAATCGTATATTTTCAAGGAATAATGTAATATAACTATCATTACATAGTTTATGGAGTATTTGTTATAAATTATTGGGATTCAGTGTAATTAAATTTTGGAGAGGGGAATTGAGGGGGATTTGACTTGTTTTCAATGACCTATAAAAGCATAGTCAGTGGTATAGACTTGTTATCCTAGTTTCATTATGACGCGACTTGTGTGATCATGATTTGTGTTTTTTAAATTGGTTTCACATTAGAGAGAAACTATTCTGTTAAGGATTATGAGGAGACCTGGATGGTGTAGCCATTGTGGTAATCTTGATTTTTGCGGTAATGTAATAGTGTAATGGGATAATTATGGTGGAGATCCCCGAACTGTTCATTGGAATGTGTGATTCATTTGTTGGAAGGATTATAGATTATTTAGATGTTATTACTTGTGGGTTGTTAATTAGTAGTTGTTGAGGTTTCCAAGTTGGTAGTTAAAAATATGTGGGTTAGCCATGTCCATTCATTACATTTAATGATGGATGAATTTGTGGGCCATGTATTTGGTGGAAATGATCCTTCGGTTATAAGATTCCATGGGGTTGCGATATTTGTAATTTTATGGTCATTTTGAAATTGATAACTTGGTACATAGGTGGAAAAAATGTTTATGGATCATTGGTTAATACCATATTTGAATTTTTGATTCAGTGATGGATCTTGTTCATACATCTATTTCGGGATGTGGGTGGAGTTGTTGTGGTCTGAGGTTGTGTTAGATCAATGGTGCTTTGGTAGTTGAGGCCAATAATGATGAAAATGTATGATGGGGGAATGTTTGACTAATTTTTATGCATGACTTACAATAAAGTGAGGTGAGACCAATTTTGGGTGCATCATATGGGTCATGGGTAAGGTGGTTTGAGGATCTAACATAGTTTTTAATGAAATTACACAATGTTAGGGCATATTGGTGGGAATTTGTAGTAGATTCACACATAGTTTTTGAAATTGGAATGTCGTTTGTTGTTGATGATTTAGAAAAAAAAGTTGTTCAATATTGTTATCTTAGTGACCACCAATACTTCTGAAGCATTTAAAACGTTATGGTGTAGGGATATTGAAAACCCATACCACCATTGTTTAATAAATTAGTAATAAATTTTAATTTTTGGATTGTAGAGGTGTAATTCAGGTTTTTTGGGATTAAAAATAGAATTCCAAATGTCAAAACCCATTTAAGTTTGTTTTTTGTGTATTTTGAGCCTCAGGAGGTTGTTGGGTGTTCAGGTGAGTTTTCGGAGAATTTCTCAAATTTTATAGTTTCTTGATGGGATTTTCCCATAATACATGTTCATGTGACATGATTTAGTTAAAACTGTGTGAGGACCATTACACATGGGGTATTTTTATTTTCATTCAATCTATGCACGATTGGTTTTCTTGGTTTTTACATGTTTATAGGTTAAATAGGAATATCTATGTCAAAACCATGTGATTTGAGGTCTCTCCAGGTCTGGTGTCCACTCCAAGTGCAAGAAAACTATTTGAAAAGTTATTTTCAATGTCTATTTCTATTTTTAATGGATGGAACATGGATTTTAAGTCAATACATCCAAACCCTGAATCGCTTTAGAGGTTGTGAAAGAAGATTTTTCCAAATCATGTTTAAGGCCTCTATCCCCCATTCCACCTCTCTCTCATGTGCACACCCAAAATGGATGCACACCACTCCCTATAATTTCACCATTAACCCTCTAAATTTTTTGAATTTTTTGGAGGGATTCATCCTCATTGATGTTATGTAAATTATACTCCCTCATCCTCTCTTCCTCTCCCATATATCTCACTATTTTTTGGTTTCTCTTTTTGGGTTTCTATTTTGATTCCACTAATGATATGTGAAATCAGATGAGGAGGATGGGTATATTTTTCTACCTACATATTTTATATCCTAAGATAGTTTATAAAAGACATTACTCTCCATTATGTTAAAGGAACATGAAATTGTTTATTTTTAAATGGGTTTCTATTAAATTATATATAATTTTTAGGTGAATGAATGTCATTTTTAGAGATTTTTCTTAGGTCAGGGATATGCTATAGACATTTTAAGTGTAGTTGGTTGATGTTTTGGTATGGTGTTTATTCCCATTAGTTTGTTTAGTAATTAATCATTATTTTATTAATTTAATTGGTTCATTTTAAATTGTGTAAAATGATTAATTTTGGTGTTTGTTGTATAATATGGGCTCTGTTGGGGATGCAAGCTTGGATGATGCATGTTTCATCTTGGATAAGGTGGGGTAAGCCTTGGCATGGTTGGTTGATCCTTCCTAGTGGTAGGTTATTTTTCCTTTCTTATGTAATATAACATATATCATATTATTTTATTAAATTTAAATTATTCTTAATTTTTTATAAGACACCATGTGTATTATTGTGGGTTCAATAGGGGTAATTGAGAGTTTCAGGTTCCTTATAGAGGGGATAGTTTTTAAAATACTACTCTATTGGGTTGATTTTTTATTACATATATATTGTATTTTGAGGAAACATATATTACTAATAAATGTGATGAGTTTATTTGTTCTTGTTGTAATTTTTCTTGAATTTTCCTAGAGGGCTGCCTATTTTGGGATCCCTTGAAGTGGAACGCATTACCTAAGACCTTAATAGTGTCTTGTAGCTAGGGGTAATTTTCCTTCATAAATATGTTTTGATATATAGTAAGTTCCCCTATAGATTCTTATTTAGAATATTCATGATGAGAATTGATCTTTGGGTCCCTAACTCTTAGACAAGTGGTTAGAAATTATATTTTCATGGGAATGAGAATGTGTTTTACATTAGATTTCATAAATGATTCTAATAATGAGGTGTTGATTTGTATATCATTTTAGATATTGGTTTTTCCCCTATGATTCATGGATATATACATTAACTATGGATTTTTAGGATCCTAGGAGGCTTGGGTAACACTATGGTTTGTAATGTATGGCTTGATTACGTTAAACAGTTCATGAGGTACTTATATGGTTCTCTTGAAAATTACCCTATTTGTTGGTTGTTTCTTATAGATGAATTTATCATCGAGATGTTTGTTTAAGATACCATTGGGGTCATTGTCTTGAATTTTGATCATTCATATTCATTTATAGCCTCTAGAGAATTCCTACCATGTGATTTTATTGGGGTTTTTGTATGAGTCGGTGAGGCTGGATAGGGTTCATGATTAGGTTCCCTCATGTTTTTATGTTTTAATAGAAAATAAATTTTGGGATATCCAATGATTGAATCTATTTACCAAGGAAAATGGATGTTATCAATATTGGTATTACCTTATGAGTTATAGATTTGGAGATCTTATAGTGGAAACAATTGGATTAATCCTATGGTCATCTCTTCCTCTCGTGTATTGTGTCAAGGAGGATTGAACCTATTAATATTTAGAAAATAGATGTTAGGGGACACCTTTGGATACTTATTATATTAGTATTAATCCATTATTACGATTGGGATATTCTCCCCAACTCTTGTATCAACTGGAGTTTTTAGGTTAATCATAGGGAGCCAATGAATATTCTTGATTGGTATTCCCACCCCTAGTTTATTATTAACTCTAGCTAGGGGTATTTATCATGGATTCCCATTAGATCTAAAGTAATGGTACCATTTGGGCATTAGTTAGTTTATGATGTTCCATATACAGGTAATAAAACACCTCCTCACAGTGTTTTTAGTAAAGAGGGTATTTATTTTATCATGTTACGTTCTGTAGGTATTATGGGATATGAAAAGTTCTCATGTGTGGAACAGAGATCCTATCTCTACTTTAGATAATATTGTTGGCTTCCAAAAATATTATTTAGAAATTTTTAAGTATTTTATGTCTATGGTGTGATACTAGGGTTTGGCATTTGGGAATTTTTTCTTTTTATTCTTACAGTGATCCTATATATTGTTTAAACATGATGGTTCACTGATGTAGGGTGAGAAATATTATCTGGAATATCTAGATTGGGACGGAGTAGGTAAGTTGTAGGTGGGTTTCATGCTAAAAAATGAGTCTTTTTTGAAGTTTCCATTTTGTTTCTTTTATTTTTTTATCTTCCAACAAATTTTATTGTTCACCAAATTGTAATGAAAGGTTATTCATGCACTTATTATTAAAATAAATGTTAGGAACACTATTGGGGGTAGCCAATAGTGATTTATTATTTACACCTTTAATGTTTTCTTCGACGTGTGTGAAAACTCATCAATATACCTTTAGGATGATCAGAGGATTCACAATGGATTGGTAAAAGGCCCAGTTTTTCATAATCAAGTGAAACTTCTCAGGAAATGTTTGTTGGAAGGGTATAGTATCTTTATATTTTTTGATACTGGGTATGTTACATGGCTCGAAGTTGGCCATGAAACTAGTTATATTTTATTTTATTTAATTTATTTAGTTGTTTTGTATATGTGGTTGGACCATTGGGTCACATGTTGATGTTTTCTACTGTGATTCTATGTTTTGTGTGTTATTTTGAATATATCATATTCTTTTTATTTATTATATATACTATAATGGTTAAAGATTTTATTGTTTACATGGGTATTTCAATTTTAATTATACTCTTATTCAGGGTAATAGTATTTCCAATGCATGGAATAGCCCGTTGTTTCTTGTCAGAATCCTCTGATGCACAAGAACGTGTTCTTCAAACATTTTAGTGCACTAAATTGTGTGATAGGTAGGGTCAAGTACTTTCATTTCATTACATGTTCTTGATTGAAGCCATCACATTAAAAAGTGAAATTAAGAAGTGGAAGATTGATTTACTCAAATAAAATTCACATGATTCGGGAGATCAAAAGTAAAAGGAAACAAATATCAATGCTAATGTTTTCACTAAAAAATCATACTTTCCTGAGAGGATAAAATTGTAAATGGAAACATTATAATGAATGAAATAGAAGGCCACTCAACTGGAGGATAAGGACAAAGAGATTATTGATATTTTAATTAAGTTGCTGACCATAAAATATAATATATAGATCCTGTTGTACCTCTCGTATCCCCTCGTGGTTTAATTTTCATGATCACAATCACTTTCATGTTTATCTAACATTGTTTTAAGTGTTTTTGTTTTATAGGCAAAAGATTTCCAAGGAAATGGGCCATGAAGCACATCAAGTGGACTGAAATTCAGTCCACCGGCCAACCGGTGTGATAGCACCGGCCAGCCGGTGGAACTGGCAGAGGCATTGCCCACTGCCAGGTTCCACCGGTCGACCGGTGGCTCTGTCACCGGTCGACCTGTGGCATCCAGCCCAAATAGTGTTTGCTACTGTCTTGCCACCGGTCGACCGGTGGCTCCTCCACCGGTCAGCCGGTGGCACCTGCACAGAGTGGAAAGCTACTGTCTTGCCACCGGCCAGCCGGTGGCTCTGGCACCGGTCAGCCGGTGACTCCTGGACCAAATTCCTCAGCCTTTTTCAAGACACCGGCCAGCCGGTGGGACTGTACCGGCCAGCCGGTGGAGCCAGTCAAACTAGCCGTTGCAGTTTGACCAGGCTGGCCCACTTGGCTCCCAACGGCTCTTTAAGCCTCTCCAACGGCTCCAAAGGCCTCCAACGGCCATATGAGGGTTCCCCCTCTATAAATAAAGGACCTTGAAGCCCCGGAACAATGGCCGGACCATATTTAAGCTTGTGAAGCCAACGGACTCATTTCCCATCATTTGGCCAACCTCCGGCGAGCCACTTCAAAGGAACTTCAACTGCTCCAATCCAATCTCCAATCCAAGGAGCACCTCAAGAAGCTTGGGAGAGCACGCTACATCAGCTCCATCATCCAATTGGCGCCCAAGTCTTCCTCCAATACGGTTTTTATTTTATATTTATTTTGAGCTTTAAATTGAGTTTGTGCCTACAAACTCCCACTTTTCTCATCCCCTCTTTCTCTTGGGTTCTCACACCACCATTAAGGTGTGAAGAGGTTTCTTCAAGCTTTTCCTTTAAAAGGCTTGTGTCACGGTGAGCTAGCCTTCACCCGTTAAAAAGGCTAGTGGGTTCTTACTTAACCATTAAAAGTAAGTGGGTTCTTGCTCAACCAATAAAAGCAAGCTGTAATAGGTCCTAGTGCTACCTCAAAGCCTAGTGGGTTTCTTGCTAAAACCATTGAAAAGCAAGCGGTAGGAATCTCTCAACGGTTGAGTTGGGAGCGGAGACGTAGGCCGGGTTTTGGCCGAACTCCGTTATCAATTTCGTGTGTCTTGCCTTCTTTATTTCCGCTGCATCTTTCACTTTGATTTTAATTTGTTAATCAATTTTTTAAAAGGCAATTAACCCCCCTCTTGCCATCATTCCCTCCTTGGGGTGGTGTTTTCTCCGGCCTAACATTTGGTATCAGAGGACGTATTTGAATAATTCCCTAACCGGTTTCAAATTAAAGATCCTATTTTTTTTTTGATGGCTTCTACCGCTTCTTCCTCTCAATCCCCCGAAGGACATTCATTGGATCGTGCTCCATTCTTTGATGGAGCCGATTATACTTTTTGGAAAACCCGCATGACCACATTTCTTAAAAGCATTAGCTATCCTATTTTTAAAATTGTCATGCATGGTTACACTCTCTCTAGTAAAGATGAATCTAAATGGACCCCCGTAGACATTGCAAATTTTGAGCTTGATGGCAAAGCCATGAACGCTCTACATTGTGGGTTAGATCGTAATGTTTTTGATTGTATTTCTTCTTGCTCTACTTCACATGATATTTGGAAATGTTTAGAACTTACCCATGAAGGCACTAAGAAGGCTCAAAAGCAAGAACCCGACAACAAGCAAGAACCCGATGAAAAATCCGTGCCCAATTGCCCACCTCACAAGAAAAGGGCCAAGAAGAAGAAGAAGAAGGCTTTAAAGAAAACATGGAGTGACACCTCATCATCCTCCTCCTCCTCCTCGAGCGACCAAGGTACAAAATGCCTAATGGCATTTCACGAGGTAACATCTTCCGACTCCTCCTCTTGTTCTTCAAATTCCAATTCTTTAAATCATATTTCTTATGAAGAACTCTCACACGCTAGAGATCAATTAGAAAATGGTTTTCATGAGCTTTCATCAAAATTTGTCGCTTTAAAAAAGTCTTTCAAAAAACTTTCCTCCGAAAAAGAACAACTTCTCAAAGAGAAGGAGGAACTCTCCCTAAAAATCCAAAATTTCCCCAATGTTGATTCTTTGGAATCAACCATCAAAGACCTAAGAGAGACCCTAGCCAAGTTCACCCAAGGTGAAAAAAATTTGTCCAATCTCCTTGGTTCTCAACGTGTTTCTAGAACCACACATGGACTTGGCTACACCAACCAAGCTTCCTCCTCCCATGCTCCAACTGTTTTTGTAAGGGGGAGCTCTAGCTTTAAATTTTGTAATTATTGTAAGAAACCCGGGCACTTAATCTATGAGTGCAATTGCAAAAATGCCCGGTATGGCCGCCCCAAAAGTATTTTCTTTAATGACGAATTTTATAGGAGAAGACCCGCCATGAGACAAGTGTGGATTGAAAAATCCCTTCTAGCGAGTCTCACGGGACCAAAATTTGTCTCGGTTTCAAAAACCGCTCCCCGGTGATTAGTTGTTTTTATTTAGGGGGAGTTGGGTTTGTTTAAGAATTTTCAAACTTTCAATTTCAACTTTTGGTTTCAAATTTCAAATTTCAATTGGTTTTTGATTCAAAACTTTCAATTCAAACTGTTATTCAATTTTTGATTCAAAACTTTCAATTCAAATTTCAAAAATTTCAATTGATTTTCAAATCTCAAATCTTGTTTTTCAAATCTCATTTCCCTCAATCAAGTTTTATGCCCCATTCTATTTTGATAATCACAAAGGGGGAGAAATTTCTTGATTGATTGGGGGAGAATCCTTTTCATCGTGCTTAGCATTTCCTTTCAATTTCAGTATTTTACATTAATTGTTTTGGTGATTGTGATCATCAAAATAGGGGGAGATTGTTGTACCTCTCGTATCCCCTCGTGGTTTAATTTTCATGATCACAATCACTTTCATGTTTATCTAACATTGTTTTAAGTGTGTTTGTTTTATAGGCAAAAGATTTCCAAGGAAATGGGCCATGAAGCACATCAAGTGGACTGAAATTCAGTCCACCGGCCAACCGGTGTGATAGCACCGGCCAGCCGGTGGAACTGGCAGAGGCATTGCCCACTGCCAGGTTCCACCGGTCGACCGGTGGCTCTGTCACCGGTCGACCTGTGGCATCCAGCCCAAATAGTGTTTGCTACTGTCTTGCCACCGGTCGACCGGTGGCTCCTCCACCGGTCAGCCGGTGGCACCTGCACAGAGTGGAAAGCTACTGTCTTGCCACCGGCCAGCCGGTGGCTCTGGCACCGGTCAGCCGGTGACTCCTGGACCAAATTCCTCAGCCTTTTTCAAGACACCGGCCAGCCGGTGGGACTGTACCGGCCAGCCGGTGGAGCCAGTCAAACTAGCCGTTGCAGTTTGACCAGGCTGGCCCACTTGGCTCCCAACGGCTCTTTAAGCCTCTCCAACGGCTCCAAAGGCCTCCAACGGCCATATGAGGGTTCCCCCTCTATAAATAAAGGACCTTGAAGCCCCGGAACAATGGCCGGACCATATTTAAGCTTGTGAAGCCAACGGACTCATTTCCCATCATTTGGCCAACCTCCGGCGAGCCACTTCAAAGGAACTTCAACTGCTCCAATCCAATCTCCAATCCAAGGAGCACCTCAAGAAGCTTGGGAGAGCACGCTACATCAGCTCCATCATCCAATTGGCGCCCAAGTCTTCCTCCAATACGGTTTTTATTTTATATTTATTTTGAGCTTTAAATTGAGTTTGTGCCTACAAACTCCCACTTTTCTCATCCCCTCTTTCTCTTGGGTTCTCACACCACCATTAAGGTGTGAAGAGGTTTCTTCAAGCTTTTCCTTTAAAAGGCTTGTGTCACGGTGAGCTAGCCTTCACCCGTTAAAAAGGCTAGTGGGTTCTTACTTAACCATTAAAAGTAAGTGGGTTCTTGCTCAACCAATAAAAGCAAGCTGTAATAGGTCCTAGTGCTACCTCAAAGCCTAGTGGGTTTCTTGCTAAAACCATTGAAAAGCAAGCGGTAGGAATCTCTCAACGGTTGAGTTGGGAGCGGAGACGTAGGCCGGGTTTTGGCAGAACTCCGTTATCAATTTCGTGTGTCTTGCCTTCTTTATTTCCGCTGCATCTTTCACTTTGATTTTAATTTGTTAATCAATTTTTTAAAAGGCAATTCACCCCCCTCTTGCCATCATTCCCTCCTTGGGGTGGTGTTTTCTCCGGCCTAACAGATCCCTTATAAATAAACCTCCACAAGTGAACTCCAAAAAATATTTAAATATGCAAGTGTTAAATAGAAGAAATTATTTTGTGAAATAAGGAATATATGTCCCTTATAAAATTATTGTTATTGCATTTTACTATTATGGGATCATGGGACACTCCATGGATGTGTGTCTAGATATAATGTGATCAATAGCGGAAGAATGGTTACTATTATATCTCAACTAAGACATGAATATGATAGGTGTGACTTTATTAAGATATTGTTTATATTTCCTAACCATTTACATATGTAAAGGTAATAGAACTAGAGTGATGAAACTGATTCCAAGAAGGTAACCTTTATTCCCTTGTTAGGGGTGGTATGAATGAAAAGAATAACAATTTTTTACCTTGAAAGACATTTTCACTCTACTTAAATAAAGTAATTATGGAATTAAACAAAGTTTCATTATGTATAACAAGATATGTTTGTACTGGAACAGTCATGGAAAAAAATGAAACAAATTTTTTTGATGAATAATTGAGTTCTTTGGTCAAGTGGGAGATAAATGGGCATGTGAGTAAGGATTCATCAAAGGAAATAAATCTAAGGTAACTATAATTTTTTTGAGTAGGAGACTAATAATGTGTAGCTAAGTGGTTTAAGTAATTATATCATAAGCTAAGAGATGAACACTGGTAGAAGAAACCTTCTTTTACATTTGAATAATAACAACTGATGGAGTGGTGTTTCATAAAAATAGAAGATATATACAAGTGGGTTAAGTCTCATAATATAGTCTTAGACCAAGTAAAATAATTTAGGTAAATAAAAATTAAATATTTGGGACAGAGGTTTTATAAAAAGGATTATAGGGATAAGTAAATTGAAGTATGGGATGTATATTATAATCAAATGGTTGGTTGATCTTGACCAAAAAAACTCATATACCTGATGATAATTAGTAAATTCCAATCTCCCCATGTTATTAATTTCTATATTTTATGATGATAGTGATTCATGTTTTAGTTTGATTTATGATCCATGTGGTTACATATTGTAAAATAAAAAATAATATGGAATAACTAGTGGTTTCGATGTCAATTCCCAAACACTAGTAGCCTAGAGTTAGTGTTTACTTTATTACATAGGAACTAGATACAAGCAATAGAATCCCAAAGAACATAATACTCTAGTAGGCCTAGAAAACAATACACATAATTAACTACCATATTTCAACTGAAATCATAAAATAAAGCATGGTTTTTTATAAATACATCATTATTCCCTTTATAATATACCTACTTTTCAATCTTAAAACACTTCATGGCATCCTAAGGAATGGAAACATAAGCAAGGGTAGATATTTGATGTTGATTAAGTGTATGTTTACAATGTAATATAACCTGAATAAAGAAATCATAATCAATATATTATGGTAAATATCTTTAAAAAATCCACATAATCAATAACATAAGAATAATGAATAATATAAGAGGAATTAATGAAAAATAATTCCATAAAAATAATCATCTGATATTAAAACATATCCATGGATATCATAACTAAAGAAAATAATCACAAAGAAATCAATAAATCATATCATAATGAGGTAATTTTAATTTTTTGAAATTATAAACAAACCGTAGAGGCCTCACTTGTAACGACCGGAAATTTTGAATAAATCTTGTTTCCTAATTTCATGTGTTATTTTTATACTAAAAAAATGTTTTATTTGATAAGCATGATTATAAATAAAATGAGACCATTGGTTTTTGAGTGTTATATGACCATCGGTCAATATGACCGCCGTGAACAAAATGTTTTGATTATTGTCTCTAAATTTAAGTAATCTTGGTTAATTATTATAGAAAGAAGATTTGATGGCCTCACCTAGTAGCCTTGGGCCGATCGAAGCCCATCTAACAGAGCTTGGGAAGAAGGTAGCACCATTGGGCTTTTCCCTGGACCAAATTCAAGCCGAACTTCATCATGTGAAGCTAGAACGGAATCGCCTTCGCGAGAAGTTCAAACTGATAGAAATTACTACTCGGGCAATGTTGACTGAGCCGCCCCAAAATTCTATCACCCTAGCACACCTTACTCTTAGGTACTATGCTGGTATTATAAGGGGTTATGTAACGAGACCGTAATTGCCTTGTGTAATCCTTGTTTTAAATAAAAATTGGGATTTCATCTTATGATGAAGTTTATGAATTTTCAAATGACTGGATAAAAATAGTATGCATATTTTTGATGAATTTTCAAAAGGATATTTTAAAAAAAAATGTTTGTGTAAACCTTAAATAACTTAAAATGTGTAATGATTCTCAAAAAATGGTCTTCTACAATTATGTTCAGTACGAAATTTAGAGTCTAATAAGATCAACATGATTTTTGATGAATAGTAAATTATGAATAGTGATTTTATGATTAGGATTAGTAATATGACCAAATGGATTAGTAATCTCACTTAAAGAAAGTTTTAAAATAATCTAGGCACCTTGATTAAGTAATGTGATTCAATAAAATGGTTAAATAACGGTTTCATAAATTATTATTCAAGTATTAGTTTTTTCGGATGAATAGTGTTTTTTAATTAAAAATTTAATTAAAAATAATTAGAAAATTATTTTTATAAAAAGGACTTTATTTTTGAACTCAGAGCATCGATATTATGTTATGGTAATTTTTGGGGATTTTTCTGAAAAAAATGAATTCTCGATGAATAGTGTTTTTATTTAAAAATTAAATTAAAAATATTTGGAAAATTATTTTTATAAAATGGAGTTCATAAATATAATTAGAGCATCTATATTTAATTAAGGTGAAATTTTGGGATTTTTCTGAGAAAGATGAATTTTTCAGTGAATAGTAAAAATGCAGTTTTAGGGTTTCGGTATGTTTAATGACATCATAGCTGTGTCATGATGATGTCATGAGATATTTTAAGGGTTGGCCGGCCAAGGGTGATGAATTATTGTTTTGGGGGCCCCATGTGGCCTAACTCCATGATAAATGCCAAGGGAGAGCACATGGGTTTGAGAAAAGCACATGTGAGGTGTCCCTTGGCCATTAATGCCTTGTCCCCTCACTTTCCCTATAAATACCAAGCCCTCCACTCATCAATTCGACTCCCCACTCTTCCGAAACGAAGTTCTGGTCTAATTACCTCCCAAGGAGTCCTCCCAAGGTGCCACCAAGCCCTCAAGGTCCCAACCTTTGAGGTTTAAGAGTTACATTTTAAGGTAAGGGATCCGACCTCTCCCTTTTATTTCAAGTAATCTCTTTTATGTCATTACTTTTATGCTCCATGTTCTTATGTTGGAGGATGTTCTTTTATACTCCTCTTACTGACATTTTCATGTTAATATAATGAGAGATCCCCTCTTACTCTCATTATTTCGTTTTATGAAGTTTTAAGTGGCGCCGTTAGGCTGCCGAAATATTTGTAACGGATTCTTTCTCCCTTCTCATTTTTCAAGATCTATTTTCATGTAAAGTATTTCATGTTCCCTTTTTATTTATGTTGGGGTATGATCTCTATATTTATCATAATGATCTTTTACGATCATATGATGAGAGAACCCATTTGATCTCTTCAATTCAGCATTTTGTTGAAGTTTAAGTGGTGCCGTTAGGCTGCCGAATTTTTTAGTGGTTCTTCACCATTCTCGTTTTGAAGTTCTACTTTCATGTCAATTCTTTCAAGTTACATTCTATTATGTTGGGTTATGATCTCTATATCTATAATATTGGAATCTTATGTTCATATATTGATAGACCCTATTTGACCTTGTCAATTCAATTCTGTTGAAGTTTAAGTGGCGCCGTTAGGCTGCCGAATTTTTAAGTGGTTCTTCACCATTCTCCTTTTCAAAGTTCTAATTCCATGTCAAGTCTTGCAAGTTCCTTTTTATTATGTTGGGGTATGATCTCTATATCTATCATACTGATATTTTATGTTCATATGATGAGAGACCCTATTTGACATCATCAATTCATTTTTGGTTGAAGTTTATGTAACGCTGTTAGGCTACTGAATTTTCATAAGAGAAATCCTATTTTTGTCTTCCTTTCATGTTCTTCATTTCATATGGTATATTTTAAAATTTCATTACCATGTTCTTAAATCCATTATATTCTGTCCCTATACTGTTTTATGGGTCATTTATGAATGTTTGACCCATGTCCCCTCTCTTCTCAATGTTTTCTAAAACCTTGTAACATAGCCGTTATGCTGCAGAATTTTCGTCTCAAAATGCCTCTCTCTCTTTTCTAAAAATTATTTTATGTTATAAAGTGAATACTCAAAGCTCTTATTTCTACAGGGGTATTCACATATATATCAAAATGTTCTATTTTAAATTCTGGTAATTACATACATGAAACCCTCTTTCCCTTTCCGTGGGCTTAAAGTGACATAAAGATCATGTCTTTAAAGCAGTTTTTAAAACGTTATGATTATGGAATGAAACCCATTTATTTTATGCTATATGGGTTGTTTATGAAATTATTGATGATGATATATGTGGGTCACATGATAATAAAGGCAAATTTAAGGGTGCGCCCTGATAGCGCTCCAATTCATTGGGTAAAGACATAATCTCTAGAGATGACCATTTTAACAACGCCTTGGTGAATAACCTTGGTAATGTTTAACGACACCTTGGGGATGGACCATGGTGAAACGAAACGATTGTCAATATTAAATGTTGCAGCCACATCTTCAAGTTATGAAAAATGTTGTTTTTATTATGAAATGCCTCATGATTTCTTTCTCATGCCTTAAAGTTCTTTTCATGTCATTATTGAAGTATATCAAGTTCACATGTAAAATGTTCCTCTTGTTTCCCTTACTGGGCCTTCTGCTCACCCTTTATTTTGATGTGTGTTCCCAGGTTATGAGATGCAGTAATGAACCTAGGATGAACTTGAGGAGACGCCTTTCAAGTGTTTAAGAAGAATGTTTTTTTTCTTTCATTTATTATGTTCCTGGTTTCCAAGACACTAAACCTTAAAGATCCTCGGTTTTGTAAAATGTAATGAAAGTTTATGTGATAAAAAGGCGGGATGCTATAGTTGGTATCAAAGGATGGTTTAGTTATTTGTGGAAATTAGGATATAAAAACTTTAGGAAGAACCCTATAGAAGAGTTTAAATATAGGAAATCTTCCTGGTATTTTGGTGAGTATTGAGTAAGGGGTTTCCAAGCAAATACATCCCTGTCTGGATACGAGCAGGTAGAGGTGGCTCTGGCACAGATGTACATAGAGGTAAAACCCGCAAACACCGCTTTGAGCTAGACTCGAACGGGAACTGGTACACGACAACGGGCCTTGCTGCACTCTTGGTTACGACACTCCCGGGGGATATGCTTTGGTAAATTCATAAGCTTAGTATGAACCATTGTTAAAGGAACAAAGATAAAATAAAATAAAGGTTCACATAAGAATATATGATCATGGATAACCTAGGAGGGAACCTAGGGGATCACAAGTTAGGGTATACTTTACTTCTACATGTTATCCTTAGATGCTTTAAGTTTCTTTTCATGATTATTGGCTAAGTATTTAAGCCCCTAACTATAGCTTCTTTTCTAGTTAATGGCGGGAAATGGAAGAGCATGTCCCAACAACCAATGTGATAGGAAATGCTATGATTGTCGTATTAATACGACAGAGATGATTAGGGGATTAAAAGATGATTATTATTTTGGAAGACGTTCACTATTTTGAGGACCATATATGATCAAGGTAAATAGATTACTACGGTATTTTCATTGAGGAGTAAGGTTTATTTATATTTTGATGAATTAATGAATTTAAGGTGGACTTATAGTAATTTAGGTTACTTACGGGAATGATTAACCTATCTTGGGTAAAATATGTTTAGGTTAGCTACTTTTGTTATAAGATGTTAGGAGTGGTTGATGTTGTTTGGAGATGAACAATGAAGTTTATTTTGGAAGACTATGTTATCAAATCCTTCTTGTATTTGGGTTTCAATCTTAGTTTGGTTTATTTTGAGGAATTTTAAGGACTGTTATTTATGGAATGGTCTATGATGAACTTTGGGTATTACCATGGAACTTTTAAGATTTAAAAGTAGTTTCCATTCCTATGGGATTCTTTTTGAAGAGTTGTTTTACCTTACCCTTTCTAAATTTGGGATAATGCTTAAAGATAGAAGAAATAGATAGTTGATATTTTGTGGATTATGTGATTCTCTAGAAGATGATTCTTGTGTTTTGATGAGACCAAGTAGTTTTGAATGCTCATCGTTTGGAGAAAATATTAGTTTTGGTAGAAGCTTATTAATGTATGAAACTCTACATGAAGGTAGATATATTTCCTTATGTTTTTTTATCTATGTTGTAAATGAATTCCTCAAAGTTATGAAAAGGAACGTAAAACAAAAACGTTGTTGGTTTACGTTTCCTACTGGGTAATCAAAGACCACTTACACGCATCATAATTTTGGGATTTTCTGGTGGTTAACATCCTTCTAATCATGTTTTCAATCACTCTCCTTTAGAACGTTACCCTTTGTTTTCTCCTCCATGTCCATGTTTCCTACATGGAATCCTAGTATGAGTAAACTCGGGTGGCCTTTGTACTTCCTTTTCTTTCTTTTAAAGTAATAGTGTTACTGACTCTTTTTCCGATGTGGGACTTTCAATGAAATTTCAAAACCCAATTTAAAAAAATTGCGAGGATGCAATTTCTTAAGGGGGGAAGATTGTAACGACCGGAAATTTTGAATAAATCTTGTTTCCTAATTTCATGTGTTATTTTTATACTAAAAAAAATGTTTTATTTGATAAGCATGATTATAAATAAAATGAGACCATTGGTTTTTGAGTGTTATATGACCATCGGTCAATATGACCGCCGTGAACAAAATGTTTTGATTATTGTCTCTAAATTTAAGTAATCTTGGTTAATTATTATAGAAAGAAGATTTGATGGCCTCACCTAGTAGCCTTGGGCCGATCGAAGCCCATCTAACAGAGCTTGGGAAGGAGGTAGCACCATTGGGCTTTTCCCTGGACCAAATTCAAGCCGAACTTCATCATGTGAAGCTAGAACGGAATCGCCTTCGCGAGAAGTTCAAACTGATAGAAATTACTACTCGGGAAATGTTGACTGAGCCGCCCCAAAATTCTATCACCCTAGCACACCTTACTCTTAGGTCCTATGCTGTTATTATAAGGGGTTATGTAACGAGACCGTAATTGCCTTGTGTAATCCTTGTTTTAAATAAAAATTGGGATTTCTTCTTATGATGAAGTTTATGAATTTTCAAATGACTGGATAAAAATAGTATGCATATTTTTGATGAATTTTCAAAAGGATATTTTAAAAAAAAATGTTTGTGTAAACCTTAAATAACTTAAAATGTGTAATGATTCTCAAAAAATGGTCTTCTACAATTATGTTCAGTACGAAATTTAGAGTCTAATAAGATCAACATGATTTTTGATGAATAGTAAATTATGAATAGTGATTTTATGATTAGGATTAGTAATATGACCAAATGGATTAGTAATCTCACTTAAAGAAAGTTTTAAAATAATCTAGGCACCTTGATTAAGTAATGTGATTCAATAAAATGGTTAAATAACGGTTTCATAAATTATTATTCAAGTATTAGTTTTTTTCGGGTGAATAGTGTTTTTTAATTAAAAATTTAATTAAAAATAATTAGAAAATTATTTTTATAAAAAGGACTTTATTTTTGAACTCAGAGCATCGATATTATGTTATGGTAATTTTTGGGGATTTTTCTGAAAAAAATGAATTCTCGATGAATAGTGTTTTTATTTAAAAATTAAATTAAAAATATTTAGAAAATTATTTTTATAAAATGGAGTTCATAAATATAATTAGAGCATCTATATTTAATTAAGGTGAAATTTTGGGATTTTTCTGAGAAAGATGAATTTTTCAGTGAATAGTAAAAATGCAGTTTTAGGGTTTCGGTATGTTTAATGACATCATAGCTGTGTCATGATGATGTCATGAGATATTTTAAGGGTTGGCCGGCCAAGGGTGATGAATTATTGTTTTGGGGGCCCCATGTGGCCTAAATCCATGATAAATGCCAAGGGAGAGCACATGGGTTTGAGAAAAGCACATGTGAGGTGTCCCTTGGCCATTAATGCCTTGTCCCCTCACTTTCCCTATAAATACCAAGCCCTCCACTCATCAATTCGACTCCCCACTCTTCCACAACGAAGTTCTGGTCTCATTACCTCCCAAGGAGTCCTCCCAAGGTGCCACCAAGCCCTCAAGGTCCCAACCTTTGAGGTTTAATAGTTACATTTTAAGGTAAGGGATCCGACCTCTCCCTTTTATTTCAAGTAATCTCTTTTATGTCATTCCTTTTATGCTCCATGTTCTTATGTTGGAGGATGTTCTTTTATACTCCTCTTACTGACATTTTCATGTTAATATAATGAGAGATCCCCTCTTACTCTCATTATTTCGTTTTATGAAGTTTTAAGTGGTGCCGTTAGGCTGCCGAAATATTTGTAACGGATTCTTTCTCCCTTCTCATTTTTCAAGATCTATTTTCATGTAAAGTATTTCATGTTCCCTTTTTATTTATGTTGGGGTATGATCTCTAAATTTATAATACTGATCTTTTACGATCATATGATGAGATACCCCATTTGATCTCTTCAATTCAGCATTTTGTTGAAGTTTAAGTGGTGCCGTTAGGCTGCCGAATTTTTTAGTGGTTCTTCACCATTCTCGTTTTGAAGTTCTACTTTCATGTCAATTCTTTTAAGTTACTTTCTATTATGTTGGGGTATGATCTCTATATCTATCATATTGGAATCTTATGTTCATATATTGATAGACCCTATTTGACCTTGTCAATTCAATTCAGTTGAAGTTTAAGTGGCGCCATTAGGCTGCCGAATTTTTAAGTGGTTCTTCACCATTCCCCTTTTCAAAGTTCTAATTCCATGTCAAGTCTTGCAAGTTCCTTTTTATTATGTTGGGGTATGATCTCTATATCTATCATACCGATATTTTATGTTCATATGATGAGAGACCCTATTTGACATCATCAATTCATTTTTGGTTGAAGTTTATGTAACGCTGTTAGGCTGCTGAATTTTCATAAGAGAAATCTTATTTTTGTCTTCCTTTCATGTTCTTCATTTCATATGGTATATTTTCAAATTTCATTACCATGTTCTTAAATCCTTTATATTATGTCCCTATACTGTTTTATGGGTCATTTATGAATGTTTGACCCATGTCCCCTCTCTTCTCAATGTTTTCTAAAACCTTGTAACATAGCCGTTATGCTGCAGAATTTTCGTCTCAAAATGCCTCTCTCTCTTTTCTAAAAATTATTTTATGTTATAAAGTGAATACTCAAAGCTCTTATTTCTACAGGGGTATTCACATATATATCAAAATGTTCTATTTTAAATTCTGGTAATTACATACATGAAACCCTCTTTCCCTTTCCGTGGGCTTAAAGTGACATAAAGATCATGTCTTTAAAGCAGTTTTTAAAACGTTATGATTATGGAATGAAACCCATTTATTTTATGCTATATGGGTTGTTTATGAAATTATTGATGATGATATATGTGGCTCACATGATAATAAAGGCAAATTTAAGGGTGCGCCCTGATAGCGCTCCAATGCATTGGGTAAAGACTTAATCTCTAGAGATGACCATTTTAACGACGCCTTGGTGAATAACCTTGGTAATTTTTAACGACACCTTGGGGATGGACCTTGGTGAAACGAAACGATTGTCAATATTAAATGTTGCAGCCACATCTTCAAGTTATGAAAAATGTTGTTTTTATTATGAAATGCCTCATGATTTCTTTCTCATGCCTTAAAGTTCTTTTCATGTCATTATTGAAGTATATCAAGTTCACATGTAAAATGTTCCTCTTGTTTCCCTTACTGGGCCTTCTGCTCACCCTTTATTTTGATGTGTGTTCCCAGGTTATGAGATGCAGTAATGAACCTAGGATGAACTTGAGGAGACGCCTTTCAAGTGTTTAAGAAGAATGTTTTTTTTTCTTTCATTTATTATGATCCTGGTTTCCAAGACACTAAACCTTAAAGATCCTCGGTTTTGTAAAATGTAATGAAAGTTTATGTGATAAAAAGGCGGGATGCTATATCACTCGAGGAAATCATATGTAAATGGGTAAGGGCTCAACAAATACCCAAGCTAGTTTGTCTAATGAGACCTACTGATGCATCAAAGGGATACAGAGGGACCCACCTATAAATTATTAAGAAAAATAAAATCCTCATTGAAATGGTTGATAAATAATCAACATAATCATTTTTATTAAAAAACTATCATATAAATTTTTAATACATCCCCAATCAATAAACATAATCATAAACCATCTAGACTAATATAGTGAATCATATCGAAATAGAACATACCTATTCAAATTGATCATAGAAAATCTAGATAAATAATAAGTGTGATATAATTATAACATATAGTAGATATCGAATAAGTAAAATAATGTTTGTTTCATTGATGAATAGTACTTCCATAAAAATTTCATTAAAACGTTCTTGTGAGAAATAAGCATTTCACTTTGAAAATAAATTTTAAAAGCTAATAATTTACAAAATACTTTGAAATAATCATTTGATAATAATAATTGAAACATGTTAAGTATGATTCAATTAAATGGGTTTTCATCATTTCATTAAATTCGGTTCATGATGTATCATTTAAAAATGAACATTCCTTTCACACTTTTGTAAGAAAAGTCGAAAATCACCTCGTTCGGAAAATGATAGGAAGATTCATTTTAAATTTTTTTTATAAAAGTAAAACATGGGTGAAAATTTATTTCAAAAATAATATAAGAAGAGTAAAATAAATTTAAAATTTTATTTAGAAAGCCTGGTTATCAATGAGAAATATTTCCAATCTGATACTTAGTTATAAACAATCCCAAATAATGGTGAGATTGTGAAATAAAACCTTACCTCATGCTCAGTTTATTTTATCGGTTTTAAAAACTCCTATATAATTAATATAATTATATTATAGAACCCTAATCATATATATCATACCATATATGATTAACTTATAATATTTTATCATCCATTTATTGACAATTCTTTTTTAAAACCACTCATTCAGGTATTAATTTATCATTTTTCATGCATGTATTGGTTTGTCAGATTTGGTAATTTTAATTTTATAATGTTTGAATAATATTGTAAATTTTAATAATAATATAAATATCATATATAAATATTTATAATAATCCTCAAAAGTTAGAGATAGAAATTGAATTACAACATTCATGGTGATCGTAGGTTGTATGTACACATTAACATCATTTTTACTTTATAAAGGATGTAACGAACGAATAGTAAATAACAATTAATCTTTATAGAATAATTATTATATCATTTAAATTATATATATTTATAAAATTGATCTTAGTTTCCATACCTGTAATATAGAAATGAAAATTGAACCACATCGCTCCGTGGAGGTTGTGGTCCACTTATATGTATGAGCACTGTTATCATTTACCAAATGATTGGATGTTAAGATGTTAGATATGATATAATAATTATATATGTGTAATTATTACACTATTATCATAAAATAACTATATACTCATCATAATACCCCTCCATAAAATATGGTGACTAAAAATGAATTATATCTCCATGTGGAGACGGTAAGTCATACATATGCACGATCTATACATTCACATCATTTCTTTTGTAAAATATGGTGGGTAATTCTGGTTTTATAATCATAATAATATTTTACAATATTTAATTTTTTGAAGTTATTATTTTATGATATATTCTAGATATTTATAATAATTATAATAAAAAATAAATTGAAAGAGGTCAAGTAAGACAGTTGCATCTTCTTCACAAGATCTTTATTAGATACATTCTTAATATAACTAGGGTTGGAATTTTAGTTACAAAATAACATTAAAAACTTTTTTGCAGTTTTTTTGAATATTAATGGAAAGGTATTGGTTTATATTGATTGATTTAAATTGTTTAATGAAGTGACGAAAGGGGTGGCCTTTTATAAATATGGAGAGGGTAAAATGAAGAATTTCTTAAAATATAAAACAATATTAAAGTAATATTCTATCCCAAATTCATCCAAGATTCTAGTTATTTAAAGATAAGATATTAATTGGTTATATAAAATCCACCAATAAAAATAATTAGGTTTAACTGTTGTTTTGTAACTTATATTTTTCTTTAACCCCTAAGTTAATCCATTATAACATTAACTACAATAACTTATTATTCACTCTTAAAGGGTTATGATTTTACATATAAGGTAAATATTGTCTCATAAATGGAATAATAAATAAATTTTGGACCATATATTATCCCCATATTCCTATTTAAATATTTAATTAATTTTAAATAATTTAATAAAATATTATTTTGATTAATTTTTATTATTGTAAGTATGACACTACTCATTTAATATGACTCAAAATACATTAGTAAAAAAATTAAATTTGAATATAATACTTTGACACATAACTAATATGTTATAAACATCTATGAAAATCATATATAACTATAATAAATTTGAATTATTTCACTTTTAATATTTTTTTCAAAAAATATTTTATATTTTATCAATTGAATATATTCTACACCTATGTTGCATAATAATTTAAGATAATTACATAACTTATAAATTTTTTAATAAATTCCCATAATTTAAATAATATAATTAAGATCAAAATATATATTTAGGTTCATTCATGTCTTGATTTATTTCCTTTGTGGAAACATAAGAGAAATTTAAATCTAAGGGAGTGGCGCTATGTCTTTTTTCATTAATTATTATATAAGTAAATTTCATTAACCAGTCTCCATTAAAAAATAAATTTAATTACTATGGTGATAATGGTTAAATTGTACTCACAAAATAATAATTATGATGAATAATTATGGTCTTATCACTCAGTTTTAACCAAGATTAAAAGGATTTTTCTTTTACCAAAGTTATAAATTTTAGCCTCGTTACTATTCGTAATTCCTAAAAATAAAAGTGATCGATTTACCAAATTTTTGTTGAGTTATTAAAAATATAGAAAAAATTTATTCAAATGCAATACCTATAAGTTTCAATGATTAATATGAAAATATGTGCATTAAACGCAATGAAACCCGCTTTTTAGATAAATATTTTTTATGAATATAACTAGATTTATTCTTATCCCATGCATAGTAAAAATATTATATGAATGTTAAAAAAATTTATGGAATATATAAAATATAAATTTCAATAAAATAAGTCTGCAATAGTTATTATTTTAATTTATAAAGATAAAAACATGTTTAATCCATAAAAACATTTTTTTAAACACTTCTTTTACTTTAAAATGATTTCTTTTTTTATTTATAATTAATTGATTACCAATGAATTTAATTAATAGGTGTCTAAACCATATATTATTTGATATTTAATTAGTCATATTCATACCATCCAATTTAATAGCAAGGTTATAATGATATACTATATTACAGTTCATTTATAATTTGGGTTTCATGTACCACAAACAATTTAAGTGATTAAATTTAGAAAATATATATATCATAATATCTCAATTTATTATATTCTTCCATCCATAAAAAAATTACCCTTTTAAATTTCAATAACTTCAACACATGAAATTATTTGGGTAGTTCTTCATCATAATTTCTTCAGGTTTCCACGATGCCTCTTCTATATTATAATTTCTCCAAAGTACCTTTACCGGCCAAGTTATCTGATTCGACAACACATATTCCCTAGTGTCTGTAGTCTAGATAGGATCTTTACTATGACATACACCATCATACTGTTATATTTATATAGAGGTGAGAACATTCATTAGGTCGGGTATGTACATCCTTTATAAAGATATATGGAACAAATATTTCACTTTAGAGAGACTTAGTAGTATTACAAAATTTTAATTCCCTAAACCAATTCATTAGTGGATTTAAAAAGGACTAATGTACATTGGGATAAATTTTTCATTCTTACAAAATCTTATAACACCATTCCATGAATATAATTTAATAAAAATGTGATCTTCCACTTAAATTTCCAAATCTCTTTTTTGGTTATCAATATAGATCTTTTGTCTACATTGAGCGTCGTTTATAAGGTTATGATTAGTCCTCACCTTTTTCATTGTCTCATACATATGTTTTGGGGTGTAATATTTTTTTCAAGAACTTCTTCCCAACACATAAGGTTCTGAATTTTCATTACATATAATTCCTCATATGATGTTTTTTAAATACTTGAATGGAATATATTTTTATAGGTGAACTATATAAAAGGTAAATATTAATCTCACATACCTTTAAAGTGAAGATAATATTACCTAAAATGTTTTCTAATGTTTGAATAGTTATTTTGGACTACCCATCAGTTTGAGGATGGTAAGTGGTCCACAAATAATTCTCGGTATCAATATTAATCTGAGTACATTTCTAAAATTTTGATATAAATTGTATATCATGATCATTAAAAATTTAGTGAGGTGTTCCATGAATACATACTACATCCTTAATATGGTGTTTTTCATTGAAATAAATAGGTAAATATTCTCTTATAGTGATTAAATGTGCATATTTGGTGAGTTGATACAAAATAAACCATATTTCATCATTCTTTTTAGGAATATTTTGTATTCTAGTGAAAACCTCTATTGATAAGTCATCCCATTTCTGTAATGTAATAGGTAGAGGATGTATGGATCCTCTAGGATATTATTTCTCAGACTTCACCTATTGAAAAACAAGTCATCTTTACATAGAATCGTTACTTTCCTTCTTCATATGATCGCACCAAAACTATTCTTTTATATCTCTATACATCTTGGTTCAATAAGGGTGTATAAAGAAATTTCATCTAAGGTAATTATCCAATAATTACCTTTTGAGGTCAGGTACAGATGGAACATATAGTCTCTATCCAACTTTTAGAACACTATCCTTGTATATAATGTCTTCTTATTTCCTATCATTTAGGACATTAATTTCATTTTGAAAATTCTCTTCATTAGGCTTAAACAATTTTATATTTTCCAATAAGTAATGTTTTGAAATCATTTTAAAATAGAGTGATTCTTTTCTTTCCTTAATAATTCTCAAATCAGTAATTAAAAAATACATTAACATAGGATCCCCACTAATCCTTATTTTGCTCAGAACTCTATGATACATCATGTTTAATGTATATAATACATTATTTTCCCTCTATCAGTTGTAGTGTATCATGAAATAATAATCTATGAGTAACTTAAGCTGCCATATTTTACTCATACTAAGATATCTATATTATAAGATTTATTTTAGTCTCTTATGGTTAGTGTATATATCACATTATTCACTATAGAGATAATGTGTCTATACCATCAAATCAATGATTATGATTTTGAACTCCTCATGATGAGTGGTATTGTTATATTTATAAGTCATTAACTGCCTGGATTTATAAGCAATAACTTTATGATTATTTATAAGGTCAAAACCAAGTAACTTATTAGATTCATCACTATATATCACAAATCCATCATGTCATGATGTTAGATTACAAATAATATCGTTCACCAATATCCCATTAAATTTTTAAAAATGGTATTCTAATTCATTTTTCATGAAAAAAATACCCCCTATATGGATAAACATGGTTAACATGTAAGTTAATGTTGAAAAAAATTAAATTAATTATCATAGTATCCTACAAAAAATAAAAATATGCACCTTGGTTGTTGTCATTAATGTTGGTAATTCTTATAATTCCTCTTTATTCACATGGTCAACTCAGATTCCATCCATGGAGAAAATATGTTCAATAGAAGAAACTTTTAAAGCCAAAATTCGCAATTCCGAAATTCCACATATAACTATTTTATTATTAGAATCTCATGAATAATATATAGGTGATTCCCATGGTTTTTATAGATATTATAGTTCACCAAGATACCATTAATAAATATAACTACAATTATGACAAAATTCTTATAATACTCTGCTCTTTTGATCCAAACCAATAAGGAATAAATTAGTGAGTCCAAATGGAATTATTGTAAACTCATAATTACCATTCAGGATTCAAAATGATGTATTTAGAATATCATCATGCGTTATTCATAATTGATTAAATCTATAATGAAGGAAAATCATTTAAAAATATTGTTCTCTATGAATTAGATCTAATGAATCATCATTTTGGGATAGAGGATACTTGTTCCTTATCATAGTAACATCGATTTCCTAGAATAAATTCATAATTTCATAAATCAATCAATTTTCTTAAAGAAAAAGTAGGGGCTCCCCATGATCAAACACCAAGGTGTATAAATCCCTTATTATGCAAATACTTTAGTTGTTTCTTAAATTCCTCCAATTCCACAGTGGTCGTACTATATAGATTCTTTGCTATAGGTCTTGAATAAGGGATTAAATTATTTTAAAACTCAACATCTTGCTCTGGTGGGTGTCTATGTAATTACTCAATAAATACTCAATATATTCCCAAATTAATGTTACATCATCAATTTTAATATTACCCTTTTAAAATATGGATTCTTCCAATGCTTCTTCCCCTATAATCTCATTTATAAGAGATTGTGGAGGTGGATCTACCCAAAATATGGTGAAGTCTCACCTCTAAAGATAAATAATTATTATTCCTCATAGTGAATAATAATTTCCTTCTCTTTTTAATAAATTGAAAGATTATAATTTGAAATCCAGTCCATACAACGGATTATATCAAAATCCCCCACTGGTATAAAAATAAATTCCGCAAATATATAACTTTTAGGTGTTATAATAGGAACTAACTGACATATCCTTACTGTGGTGAGATTTACACTTGGATTCTTGAATTTTAACTCCATTATTAATGTGATAAATAAAAATATAATATTCCTAGAAAACATAAAATATTTAAAATAACGTGCTGATACTTAATCAAATAAATAATTAGCTAAATTTGAGGATATGATTAAAGTATCGGCAGCCACATCATTGGGAACTTCAACCTTACCTATTGAAATTTCATAAGAATAAACTTTTAACATTTTTCTTTTCTAGGGAAAATTGAATTGATTCTTGGGAAATCATTTGTATATGGTCCTATATCATTACATTTAAAGCGTTGAACATTGAAACCATCCTTCTTTAACATGAAGTCATATTCTTTATGGAATTTTTCTCCACACATGTCACCAAATCCAATTCTGAGTAAGCATGTTCCACAATGTTTATTTCAACATTAATTGAATGTTTGAAATTCCACCCATCCTTCTTCTCCGTTTTCATATTTCTTTTCTAGAGTTCCCATAAGCCCTTTTATTATCCAACATTCCATTAAATCCATAAGATTTGTAGAATTCATTCTCTCTCTTAATAAAACATGATATTATATCCTCTTATAATTAATTTTTTGAAGACTAGTTCCCTATGAAGAATTAGATTAATCCCATAAAATAAATTTTTAATCTTACAATTGGCATCACACAAATATTTGACAGTATGACTTTAGAAACTAGTAAATTTAGGATAATACTTAGCAATATTTTCTTCTAACATTTTTATTATATTCAAGAATTTTTTATCTATATCCGCTCATTGTTTTTTTGGGAAATATTTTTCCATTAAAATATATTTAAAATAAGTTCATTTCATGCTCTCTATTTCATACATATCTTAGTGTTTTGAATAAATGACCGCTATTGATCAGTATATTTATATAGATGAAAAACTACCAATACAGATATCACTCTTTTATTACATCCCAAAGGGAGAAATTTCTTCTCTAAATAACTTATCCATTTTTAATCAAAAAATATATTTTTAGATCTATTCAATTATGGAGTTTTTGATTCATGAAACAGTATAATATTGTTAAGCCATAATTGTGATCGGTGGTATGCTTCAGATGGGCAAGGTGATGGTAATAATCTAAGTTAGCTATCCCAATATAGTTAGAATTTGTTCAGCTCTAGTTGTAGCTCCAACCATAGCTTCATTGTCATTCTTAGGTAGGAAATCATTACATGGATTAAATGAATTTATATGTTTTTAATTCATTCATCTAGGTATTATAAATATACAATGGAATATAATAGATTATATTATCTGTCACAATGTATAATTTCAAAACTAGTGAAACACATTACATAACTTGAATACTTATCTAAAACTAATATCCAACCCATAAGCCTAGTTTTTTTAGAAATATTTTAAAATTTCATCATGGGTTTACATTCCTTAATATATGTTTTCCATGATGTTGTTCCCAAGGTTGATACTAAACATTATCAAATACCAACTATAAAGACCCCTAATCCAGTAGCCCATAGTGAGTGGTTACATTGTTACATTATCACTAGTTACAAGCAATATCATCCCAAAGGGATGAATAGTCTAGCTGTCTCGGATATATATATATATATATATACATAAATCCCACATTACATTTGAAAACATAAAATACAACATAATATTTTCTTTGGGTACAATTTTTTTTCCTTTAGCTTATCCCAAAATATCAATCATACCACTTCCCAGCTTATGGGGGAAAGGAAAAATAAGAAAGGGATAAGCTCAGATAAGTAGTAAGGGTATGTGTTCAATGGAAGATAACATTAAAAAATATGAAATAATAAATATGGAAGGGTAAATATCTAAAAACACATGTCATTTAATCAATAACATAAGTGAAAAGAATAATATGGAATGAAAAAATTGAAAAATTATTTGAAATAAACAATAAGGTGATTTCTAAACATATCCGTGAATATAATTACTAATAAAATAATCACAATAACATAAATATCTAATCTCAATAAGATGAAATCCATAATTATGGACATAATAAACCTACCATTGAGGCATGATACCATGACATCTTACCTAAAGGGATAATGCCTCATCCAATACCCAACCAGGTTTGTCTTATGAGACCTACTGATACATCAATGGGCCATAACGGTCCTATCCCATCACATAATAATTCCAATAAATTCCTCATATAAAATAGGAGAAACATAATCAATTTAAAAATCATATTAAAAAAGTAGAATAGAAAATGTTAATTCCTTCCCTAATCAATGACCTTAATCGTAAACCTTCCAGAGTAATATGGAAAATAGTATCAAAATAGCACATCTCCAGTAAAACTATTTATAAACCATCTAGAAAACAATAAGTATGGTATAATTACAATATATTAGTAGTAGATAATAAGTTAAATAATGGTTTTTTTTCATTGTTGAATAAAAATATTGTAATGATGTCTTTAAAACAATCTTGTATGAGATAACATTTTCACCTTGAAAATAACTCTTAAAAACTAAAACATTACATAATATTAGGACAACCATTTTGATTGAAAATAATAATCAAAAAATGTAATGTAATATTTAAATAATTGAGCATTAATGTTCACAGGAAATTATTTTTGTAACGTATAAGTTTAAAAAAAATTCCATTCACAATTTTGTATGAAATGTAAATAATTTACTCATTCAGCAAATGATAGGAATATTCCTTTTAAAACCAATTTCTTAGAGTAAAAAATGTGACAAAATGAATTTTAACAAAGATAGTAGAATAATAATTACATTTTTTAAAAAATAAAAAATATATAACATGGATATGGAAGATAAATATTCCACAATGGAAACATAAACAATATTTTCCCGAATAATGATAAGCTTTTGAAATAAACCCTTACCTCATGTCTGATTTACATTTTATTTGTTCAAACCTACATTATAAAAAAAATATAATTAATATAAGTATATACTAGAACCATGCACATTTATATCATATGGTATATTCTTTACTTATCACATATTGTCACTTTTTAAAAAATAATTGTTTGTTAAAATCATTATTTTGGGTAATAAATACTTCATTTTTCACGTATTTTTTGATTCGGTACCCTCATTCCATGTACATTGATAAAGGATCCATCATATATATAAAGATAATAAGGATATAAATATCATATACATTTATTTATGGTAATATATAATGGCAAGAGATAGAAAATGAATTACACCATCCACATAGATGGTAGGTCGTACGTACACATGAACATTGTTTTCACTTTCTTCTAGAAAGAAGGAAATATAGATAAATAGAAGTTCACCTTTAAATAATGATTATTATATAATAAAAATTATATATATTCATAAAATTAATAATATTTACAATCGATGTTAAATTAAATTAAAATTGAACCACATCGTTTTATAAAGGTGGTTGTCCACATGTATACACAAGAAATGTTATTGTTTCCCAATGGATTGAAAGGTAATAAGGTAGATTTGATATTATAATAATTTTTTTTATAATTTATCATAATTATCATATATAAATAGTAAAACCATTATAATAACCATCTATAAAATATGGTGATGAAAAATTAATTGCAACGCTATGTGGAGACAATAATCTATACGTACACACGAGTGATACTCTATATACCATTTGATGAGAAAAAAGGGATGATAATGGTGGTTTCATAATTATAGTAACGTTTTATGTTAATTTAATTTACATAATTATTTATTTTATGATAAATTCCTTAGATTTATATAAGGCACAGGAATAAATAAATTGAACGATGTTGGGTAAGACAATTTCCTATCCTTCAGAATACCTCATTTAGATCCTTTCCAATGGAACATAGGGTTGGTCATTTAAATATACCATCAACTATTGAAATTGAATAATGATTTTTATAATTAAAAATTTTGGGGATTTTTTAAGACATGTTTCTAAATATGGTGTAAATAAATGATGGAATGGGTGTCCTATTATAGTTGAGGTGTCTGGTACATTTCGAATTTCATAAAAGATTAAATTATTAAAAAACTCTATATCCCAAATTCCTCAAAAATGATTGGAATTATAATATAATATAGTATGGGGTTGAAATCAAATCAACCAATAAAAATATTGTATATTTATGTGGTTTTTTAAACCTTATCTTGAAGTTTTACCTCTTAGTTAACCAATTTTATGATCAATCATGGTAACATATTTTTTACTCTTAAAGGATTATAATTTTACATATAAGTTAAAAATTGACTCATAAAACTAAAATAAGTGAAAATTTTCATCATATCTTATTACACTTATCATATTTTAATATTTTTATGATTTTCAAATAATTTAAGAAAATATGATTTTGAATAATTATCATTAATGTCATTTTGCCACTATTCATTTAATTTGATTTCAAAGATATAAATAAAAAGGTGCAATTATAATATAATACATTAAAACAAATATAATATTTCTCACCCATATATGAAAATAATGGTTCACTATAAATCATACAAAATAATATCACATTAATAATTTTTGAAAACAATTATTTTTTTTGTATTAATTGAATATATATTGCATCAGCGTTAGATAAGAATTTATGGATATTATATAATTATTAAAAAATAGAAATAAATTTTTATAATTAAAATAATATAATTAATCTCAAAATAGATATTTTGGTTCATTCATATCTTTCTTTTTTCCCTATGTGACATATAAGAGATATTTATAACTATGGGAGAGATACTTTGTAACTTTCTTTTCATTAAATATTATTTTGCCCATTTACATTGAAAAGAGTCCAATTATTTTTTTTCAAAAAATGTGATAAGGTTCTAATTTCATTCATCCATCATGAATTATGATAAAAAATTATGGCCTTATCACTTTGTTTTTAACTTTATAAACCATATTTACGCCTTACCGAGGTGATATATTTCACCACTATTACTATTCATGTTCGATTAAAATAAAAGGGACCAATTTACAAAATTTGATACACATAATTACAATTATTGAATCCATTTAATGAATTTTAATACATTTATGGGAAATTAATTTATTTTAACATAAGTTCATAAAACATGTCAATACCGGCTTTTTATATAATTTTAGTTATCATGAATAAAAATGGATTTATCCTTATCCCAGGCATAGTAAAAATATAATATGAATGTCAAAATATTAATTTAACTTATAATATATAAAATTACATATAATTATTTTTAAATATTTATTAATTTAATTTATTAAAATAAAAACACATTGCACAAAAAAAGAAATAGTTTTTTTACAAAAACACATCTTTTACTTTCTAATGAGTTTTATTTTTTTAATAAATTTATGTGAAATAAATTTATTTTATACATGTGTAAACCATATACATTTCAAAATTTAGTTATTTCTATTCATACCCACAAATTTAATAGAAAGTTAATAACAGTATACTATATTAAGGTTCAATTAGACGTGTAGTTTCATGTACCTTAAGTAATAAGATAGATTAAATTTGAAAATAAATATATCATAGAGTCTTGGATTATAATCTTTGAAGTATAAATAATTTATTTAAAATAAAAATTTGAAGTAACTTTTGAGTTTATAGAAATTAATGTTGTATCTTAATGAATCTGTAATTTCATGTTTGCATAAATATTTTTTAGGGTGTTAAAGCCTTATATAACGTATCAAGTGGTTTCAGGATAAATAAAATTCTCCATAATTTATTGTGGTTTTATATTTTTATTACATTTTATGTGTAGATAAATTCATGATGTGACCTCATATTTTTTATATTTTTTATTAAAAAATGTGTTATAAAATGATGGTTCTTAAATATATAAGAAGATATAAAAAGTAAAACCAAGGTTTTGTATCAATTTTATTGAATACTTATAGGGTTAAAAATATTAGAAATAGTTTTAGTTTTATGATCAATATATTGAGGTCATTTTCCTCAATTTTGAAAATAAGTTCATTGTTAAAGGAATAAATAGAAAAAACTACACCTTTTAATATTTTTTTATCATAACAAATGGATTTCACTAGTTCATCATGTGGGTTGTGTCACACACTTTGAAATATATTTCATATTCACTAATCATTTTGTTTATGTTTTATCGAGATCATAGGTAGCTAAATAATTATGGAATTAAAATATTATGTTTCATGTGATTATGTAAGTTATTTAGTGATATGTATAACTTTTATGTTGTTAACCTAGACTCTTGTTTAAAATGTAGAGTTTTGAATCAAAAAACTAAAAGTATATTTTAATGACACATTTCCAAGTTTTAAATTAATAAATTTATATTAATTCAAAAAATATAAATAAATTAATTATGATATTGAAAACAGGATATAGAATTGTTTTTGAACAGGTGGTGTCATTAGAATCTTGAGAAGTGGATTTAAAGACAATGATAAATAAAACGGTCATATCAAGGATGGAATAATCTTGTGGAGAAAATAGATTAGTTATAATAATTTTAAATAGATCTTATAGTATTTTAAGATTATTTAAATGGATTTTAAAAAACTAAAGGCTTTTAATTTCCATGGATAAGAGATTAAAAGAGCCTACAGTTGTGTAGAAAAAAAATCTAATGTCCAAATTTTTTTGGACCTATAGAGTGTATGAAAAATATGGATATTTTTCTATTTAAAGTATAGTTAAATATTTCTCCCAGATAATATGATATGGTATAATGAATATACACCAATATATTGTAGTTATAAATGTTGATTACACGAAGTTAAAATTTTGTGATCACAAGGAAAAATCTATTATGGATACCCTTTCCTTTTGATTGAAAAAATGTTGAAATATTTAGAAGAAGAATGTATTTTATATATATATATATATAATATTATATTTTTTAGAGTTATAAGAATTGGTTTAATTTATTGAGGTATTTTTAATAAAATCCAATGTGTGTAATGTTGTAAGTAAGATGTTTTTTATTGGATTTGTTGACAATAGATAGATTTGGATTATAAATTAAAGAAGAATGTACTGCAACTAGGATTAATAGATACTTCATAAATAATTTATTACATTGATATAAATGACATTGGTGATTGAGGATGCTCCTGTAATATCAATATAGAATTCATTTGTGTCCGGACAATGACTATATGGTGGAAATTATGAAGGGATCCAATGTGGTACCATGGAAACCCGAATATCGAGGCCATGGTATGATGAAATTTATAGTATTAGTAACATGGAATAGATATATGATTTAATGAGATAAAATATCTTAGTGTAGTCTATTGTGGTGATTTAATATGTATGATCATGAAGGGTTTCATAAATGTATGGAAAGGGGAATTTTGGTAAAGGGAGAGATCAAAACACTACAATAGTATACATCCCAACATAGTGGATGTTGTGTAAGAATAAAATAGAGTTATATATGGATGGTTGAATTATTAAGTATGTTACCACAATTTATCGTATTTATTATACTATTATTGTTGATATATAAAAATATTGTGTATCCTAACCAATCGTAGACCACAAGTGAGTCTCAAAAGTTACACAATCGGCAAGGGTGTGAAGTGAATGGTAGGGATCCATATCATAATATGTGTAGATTTTTTTAATAAATAAGATAAAATAAACTAATAAATCTATTGGGCAGTGAGACAACATTTTTCTACGTGTCATATAGGATTTAAGGATTAATAACACAGTTCTTGGATAAGGGGAAGTGAGATATGGGATATATAATCCATCAGGTATGGTTGAGCATTATGTCGTGATGAATGTGAGAATATCATTAGTCTATTCAGGTCATAAAATCATTGAATAAAACGTTAAGTAGAATATTATACTATAGTTTTGACCCTGTGAGATATGGGGGTGACTCTAGAATATAATGGTACTTGTGATCATGTTTTGGGAGGTATATCACATTGTTGTACTTCCAAAATTGGAGACAAGTAAGGAATGATCAATATAAAAGATAGGTTGTTATAATGTGAAGCTACAGTTATCACCATGAGAAATAAGCCAAGTAATTTTTACATCTCACTGGAAAACTAAGAATGATGGAATTTCTCTATAAGGGATATTACAACACTGTAATGAATATATGATGTAATGATATTCTAAAGAATAAATCTGGATTATCACATAGTTTTAAATTATTTATTATCAATATTTTTTAATCTCCCATTGTCCGGAATATCATGACACTAAAAAGGATTTTGCACCATAATTATTTTGAGTGTGATATGTTCCACACCATGAATATGAGAATCACATTATTATATGTTAGATTACATGATGTATTAAATATTATTTTTCAAATTTAGTAGGAGGATATTTTGTTCACATATTAACGGGAGAATATACATTATTGGGAATGATTAACAAAATTTAATTTTGTGTGTGGGGGGGGGGGGGGGTACTTAGTGATATATTTTGACTTATAAAATTAATGATTGAGCTAAGACATTGAATTAAGATATTGAAATTCGATGATGTTATTTACACTTATTTACAATATTACGAACATTAAATAAATTATATTTTGAAATATATTTTTCACAGAGAGGAGAGTCTATTTATATAAGATTATATTTTTTTTATATTGGTGGAAGAATTAATTTGAATTTTATATTGATTCTATCTGGTGGATAAATAAAATTTAGAACATCAAATATTTACCTGGTTCACCTAGAACAAGATAATATGATAAACTACACATAAAAATTTGTAAGTGATAAGAACAACATTTAATATCTATATTAGAGGGATGTTTATATTGAGATTTCCATATTTAAATTCAATTAAATAAGAAAAATTAAAGTGGATATAATTTCATTTGATATATATTTATATATATTCATGTTGAAGAAAAATATAGTGCGCAATAAGAAAAATTTTACTATGAAAATATTATTTATCCAATAGAGATTTTTTATGGTTGTGTGGTTTGGGAGGAATATATAGTCTCAACTCTATTACTGAAGATTGATTATCATATATAATTGGTGGAGAAGAAATTAAATGAGTTAGATGTAAATAAAATATATATTCTATATTTTAGGACTCATTGTTATCATTATTTCTATGATTATATTTAAAATTATATCATGTATATGAATTTTTTATGGAATTATTGAAGTTGTTCATAGAATGGGAGGAAATGGAATTACCCCTAAGAGGTAGCTCACCATCCATAAAACATGTAAATGTAAATAATCCTTAGTATAGAGTTTAAATAACCAAATTTCATACATTAAAATATGGAATTTATAATAGATTTTGTTACACTAACACATCACCCTTTGTTTACAACTTGGATGTATCCCAATAGGGTTGAACCAAGAAAAATATTCAATATTTATTTGATTTAAAAAAATTATATGTGATTGATATTTTATTAGATCAAAAGTGAGGGTAGAATAGAGTGAATAAAGCTACATCCAAATGGGTACATAATCTAGTAAAGGGGATAACACAAATAATAAGAGTTTTAAATATGAAACATCTTGATTCACTACTATAGGACTAAGTATGATAAAATCCAAAGGGGGTAAATTTTCTTTTAAAAATAAGAATTAAAACAAAAACAAAAAAACCATTTGAAAATATTATAGAAAATTATTAATTTTGATGATTTGAAATAAAAAATAAAAAAAAATATAGAATATTTGCAATTAAAATCAAAAGATAAAATGTTTATTTAAAATAAGGAAACCCGATTAATCAAAATATGAGATATATTAAATTGACCGAGTATGTGCATGATGAAAATAATTGTGTATTTTAATTCTATTAATTATGTTTATTGAAATAAAAGAGTTGAGTGAAGAAGCATTAATGTATGTGATGATGAAATTTGATGACCATACGATTATAACATTGGTTTGTGATAATGAGTTGATTCTTCAATGCATAAATAAAATAAAGGATATGGATGATTTTTTATAGAATTTTAGATAAATATTTATGTGTTCCCTTTTATCTCCTACACGAATTTCTTGAGGTATTATTTATTAATTTCTTGTTTTTTGATGATCAAGTAACAGAATTCTCCATTTATTTTCAGCAGTTATAGTATAACCCCACGATCACTCAATTATTCAATCGTGAGCACGAATTATTGAATATCCCTCACTTCAATTCAGGGGTGTAGTCATGTACCTCACACTCAATGGTTTTGAGAAACTGTGGAAGAAGAAGAACGGAAGAAGAAGGATTATTTTTATACAAACCCATTAAAATACTGTGTCTTGAATCTCTCAAAAAATAATTTACAAATGTTATAATGGAGATATGGATACAATGATGTATGGGGGTAATTTTAGTTCAATAAGTTAAATTTTAAATCATAGATGATTTTTTGAGATCATAGATGAAAAACTAGTCTTGATTCCCAATCTTCTCAATTTTTTCACCCATTGTAGATCATATACCACTTCCAAGGGTCCAAGGTTTCCTATAAATAGATTTAAACATGTCAAGGAATATTATTTGTTTTATACTGATCGTAAATTATCATTAAACAACAAATAACTCAAGTAGGATCCACATTGAATGAATATCTTGTCCATCGTTTTGAACACTATCAAGTAGCCACTAATAGAAAATCACTATCCAATGGGCCTAAAAACATGAATTATTCAAGAAATATTCCACAATATAACTACCACTAGCCAGCAGACCTCATATTGATCTATAAATTGTATTTAGAATTTTTTTCCTTCCAATGAATATGTATAAGATTTGTAGGGATTCAACTTTTATCCACTTGTAACCAATTTTTCTAAGTCCTTCAACGAGTAGCTAGTGTATCATAAAAATATTTATCTTTAAAAAGGCCCTTCATGCTACCTTCAATTCTTAAATTTTATCTAGCATCATTCATTCACGATATAAAGATATAATATCATATTTTTTTAAGATATCAACATGGTCCATCAATGATGCTTCAATGCCCCTTTTGCCTCCTTATTTAGTTCACATATTCCATTACACGGTATGTGACCACCATAATTAAGATTCACTCAAATTAAACATTTAGAAAAATATGAAAGTGTTTTTTATCATTAAAAAAATTGAGAGAGAAAGTGGATATCAAACACCTCAAGTAAAATAATCTCACCATTTTATATGATAATAAAACATGATATGAAATGATATATCAAGTGTAAATAAAGTGTAAAATACATTTATCAATATAGGAAAATAAGTCCAATGAAAATTTAAATATTTTTTAATAAATATAAAATTTAATAGAGAAAAGAAATTATATTGAAAAAAATCAACAACAACTAAAAATCGTAAGATTTTTAAAAAAAATAATAGTTACCTCCTCAGATTATTTTTAAGAAAAATGATCAATATATTAAAATATAATTAAAATAGAAAATTTATAAGCGTTCTCCCCTTCATGATTATTAGAAAGAACAAAATAACAAGGATAAAAAAATAGATATGAAATGTATATCATAAAACATTAAAAAATGATAATAATTATTAAATAAATTTCAAGAGTGAAACTTAATAAGTCTTAGAAAAAAGAAGAGTAAAAAAATAAGAAATTCAAACATACATTACTCCCATTATATCTCAGCCTTTGTAAAAGAATTGAATATATTTCGTACAAATCGTTTTCCTCCAATATTTTCTAATAATGTGATATCCATGTGAAAAAAATATTAATATGAGTTTTGTACATCAAAATTGATTTTTGAAACAATGTGTTGGATGGATAAGATAGAAAATATTTTTCAAATCCATCATTTATAAAAAACTAAAAAAAACATTCTAAAAGATATTTAAATATCAATATCATCAAATTCTCAAAACAATTTTCAAAACATTAAAAACCATGATCATATGAATAAAATATATATAATTTATCATTAATATGTTTAGGTTGTAATATTAGATCATATTTGATAAATAATTTCAATATTTCAAAATACAACATAAAAATATAATTCAATAATTCAAAATTAAATTCAAGATTTCATAATTTTAAAGTAAAATATAATTCATGAGAATGGATAAAAATAAAATTTAATTTCATTATAAGAGTGAATTTTAGGATTCAAAAACCTGTAAATAAGAATGAAATTTTGAAAAAATTTATAACTCTAAAGGGCATAATGTAAATTAATGAAAAATAAAAACATTTAATCATTAACAATATTTCAAAAAAATATTTTCAATCAAATTTTGAAAATTTCATTCCCCCATAATTAATAAAAAAATATTTTTGGGAGAATTTTAAATAGTGATAATGTGTTCTCCTGGATCATAGTCAAAAGGATCATTGAATTCAACAGAAATTGTTTAATTCAAATTAAAAAAACCATTAGTATTAAATGTGTATCCTAAAAGAGGGGATTCTAGTAGATCCATTTCCCATGGATGATCATGGAGTTGATGTGGTAAGAGTTTGAGGCCACAAGTTCAAAGATAGAGGGAACCACAACCAAATCATTTCACAGACTAAACAAATCCAGAATTAAATGTATGGTGTTAAATATGATCTATGTGATGGATTTCAATGACGATTGGTGTCTTTAATCATTTCATGGCTTACATAGAGGCTAGAACCCTACTATAAAATTAATAACTAGGGCCTTTTACTCTATATAATTTCTATTTGTACTATGATACTAGTGGTGTAGTAATGTATCTATAGAATCCACATGATTGGACCACATTGTGAGATGACCAAATTCACCCCAGACGGATTTTTCCTAGTCGCTATAGTAAAATAGGTGGGCCATTAATTTTTTATGAGAATAATTGTAGAAAATACACCTCGAAGTAAGACAAATACTTATATAATAAATGTTATCCTTGTTAGTGAGGGTATTGGGTTTAATCCACCATACTAGAAAAAGGAATTTCGAGAAAAGGTCCTTAAACCACAAAATTTGACCCCAGAGATAATGGAGATCAGATATACATTTTGTTTTAGAAAATTCATGTATGGTAAAATTATCTATAGTATAGGTTGTAAAAAACACTTATTTGGGTCACTATACGACAAAATGTTGTCATAGAATATTTTTTGATCAAAATCCAATGTAGCTCGTATGAAGGATGGGTGTTCAATAGGTTCCTTTAAGGTGATGCTAGGAGCATGGGAATTTGGGAATCAAAGAAGAGTATCACACCAGTTATGGTACCAATAACTAATATCCCCTTTTCCAAAAATCCATTGAGTAAGACACTCAAGATAAGGAATATAGGATTGAATTAGCTACTGAATTTTATAAGGTTTTAGACATGATAAACACCCTTCAACTCCATAAGTGTTCTTCATGTATTTACCGGCACAAAAATGCCCCCTAAAGAATCTCCAAAGAAAATTTGGAATGAAAGGTATTCATATAACTAATGGAAATTAAGAGATTAAGACCTCCCTAATTAATGGGATTGGAATGTTTTCCCTAAGAAGCCCAGTGTTCCTTACATTGAAAATGTCCATCCCATAAGAATGAGATCAATGAATAATCAATGTTTGAAGTAACCTTCTTGGGAACCCTCTAGGTGGACCAGATATGCATGGGTTTAGAGGATAAGATATTATTTATTAAGTTAATTCTACCTCCAATGTAATGAAATATATTTTTATAATTTTGAGTTCATGCCATGATTCTATCAACAAACATATCAAAGTGTTTGATAAAAATCGGGTTAGGGGTCATAGGGAAACCCATGTAGATCATAGGGAATGATGCTTTTATCATTACCAAACTAGTTTCAGGTGATCTAATTAGCCTAATTGAGCATATGTTCAGAACAAATAAATTGATGATTTCACGGTTGACCACCTACCCACTCTATGTATAATAAATCTCAAGAGCATAATAAATCCCTTGGATGGATCTCCTACTTCCATTCACAAATAAAATGGTGTCATCAGCAAACATGAGGTGAGATATATCCCTTTTCAAAAGTTTTTTAATGTATGGATTAATATTTCCAATCTCAATTAAATAGTAAACAAAGAAATTGAGAACATATTAATAACTTTTAAAGATGGAGGGGGAAATTGGATCCACCAGTCACAATCCCCATATAGCTTTGAAGAACCCAAATAGTTTTCTCATAAATGTAGTTTCTATCCAAGGGGAAGTATTGCAGTGGAAGAGAATATAAGAAACCAAAATAGAAAAACCCATGTTATCCAGGAACCTATTGATAAAACTCCATTCAACTCTGTCGTATGCCTTGTTCATGTCCAATAATTTCTTTGGCCAACAAATTCTTCATGACTTTTTCTTCTTAGATCATTTTCACCTTTTGTCCCCAATTTCTTGTCAATACATAGAGAAACTTTTTTGAGTAGCGTTTCTATTGAGGAAGTATCACCAAGATCCTTTCAACCATTATATATGATAGTAAACTATGTATATATCTCAGTTATAGAAATTTTTTGATGTACACCAATGATTTTAAAGTATTTTCTAAAAATATCTAATATAGTATCTTTAACCTTATTTATTTTACCATGAGTATCTTATACAATTTTACATCTTTCATAATATCTTTTTCAAGTAAATTTATAATTAAATTAATTTAAATATAAGCCATAATAAGTTGAATTCATTGATTTTCCATATAATTTCGAAATATATATATAATCTTGAGTCCATATTTCTTATATTTCATTAGAAGGTGAATAACCATTAATATCTATTTTCCATATAGGATATACAATAAATAAAATAAAGCTTAGAATATGTTCCTTTCAAAAGCTATAATCACTACCCTTATGAAATGGTGCATGACTCAAAGACTATCCTTCAGTGGTACCTTTTCAAAAGAAGTAGAATCAGTTAAAAAAAGTTTCTTTAAAAAATGTTAAACAGTTTTTATAAAAAAAACATTCCAAAAAATTTAAAATAAAATCAGCAAATAAATATAGTTAATTTGAAATAAATATCTTCTCTGATAGAAAGTTTATGTCTGAGTTGAATATAAGATCAATTGGTGGATTAATTTTCTTTTTAAACATAATGAGAATTAAAACATAAATATTAGGAACCTTTGAACAGATTTTATAAAATTTATTCTTTTGAATGACTTAAATAAAAAATAAAAAATTAAAATTATTTATTAAAAAAATTTGAAGTTAAATGAATTTAAACAAATGAAAACAATAAAATTTGGTGATATCTTGAAATGATCGATTAATCATGTAAGAAGAAGATATGTGTATTATAATTCAATTAATTAAACATATTCAAATAAGAGAGTTTGATGAAAAAGAATTAAAGTGATGATGCACTTTTTTGATCAATGGATGATAACATAGGTATGTGATAATGAGATTATTATGAAATAGTGAGATTAAAAAATAGAAAAGTCATATTTGATGGTGTAGTTTGGCAAAATCTCAATGTGAGCCCCTATGACTCTAACCATAATTACATGAGGTGTTTTTTACATCCTTGATTTTAGTAGTGATCATGTAACCCATTTTTCCCTTTATTTTTTGTAGTTTTAGTTAGAAACCTTTCCTCAATCACTTTATTAGTCATGATAAATCATTATAGAATCCCCCAATTCAACTGTTGTGATTACCTCATGTCCATCAAACTTAATGGTGGTGATCACACAAGGAAGAAGATGAATTGAAAAATATGGTTTTATTTAATTCAAAATAGTACAAATGTCATCTCATGAGTGTCACAAGAAGGATTATAAAAATTTAAGAAGAGTGATATGGATAAAATGATTGATGTGGGAACATATTAGATCAATATGTTGAATTTTGTCCCTTTAAGTATTTTTTGGGAGCACCGATGAAATAGTTGATTTGATTCTCTATTTATTCATTAGTTTTTTCAACATTATTGATAACACATGACATACACTTTTCTAATGTCACTTATTTATAGCCTTAATGATTCCAAGGAGTATTCTGGAATTCATAATGATTTTAGATCATCATAAAATAACAAAAAAATCATGTTGAATATTTTTTGAATGATGATTTTCACCATCTATTCAAATTCCAGTAGACAACCATTGAGGGAAACAAGATATTTGGTGGGCCTCCTCAGTTATACTTGTTTTAGAAATATCCACTAACTATCTGATACTTTATAATGGATTTCCAGGGGACCTTTTATAGATAAGGGATTTTGTAAAACTACCAGATAGCTAGTGTTTCAATATTGGTTATCTTGTGGTCTTTTTGGAGTGATGCTTCTACATTCCACTTGGGACTAACTGGTCAGTTCCGGGAAATAGGTATCACGTGCTTCCGATATATATAGACATATATATTTAAAATTTCCCATAATTATTACCTATAATCTTATATAACATATAGAATATAACTTTCATGACATTATTTCAAAACAACAACAATATTAATCAGTCAATATGATCCATTAGTGATCATTCAACATCATTTTGGACTCAACATTTTGTTACCCAATTCCATAAATCGGTATATAAAAACTATTTCTGATATTCACTCAATTGATACATTTTGAAACATATTAAGGGGTTTTAAATCATTTAAAAATATGATAGAACGATATTTTTAACAAAAACCTTGAGTATAGTAACCCCCTCTCCCACCCTCTAATATTTTATAGGTACCATGGAAAAATCACTAGGTCCACCTTTATAGAAGAAAAAAGATTAATGACACACTAGACTAGTATCTGTTGATATTTCATCATCACATCATGGTTTCATGCTAACCATAGGGTAATATTTTATTACTATTGGAACAACACTTCGTGACACTATCACACTATATTTTAAAATAAGATAGTGGATTAACATTTTAATGTGTACCATTGAATTGTAGGACCATTTTTTGAGAAAAAAACATCTACATTAAACTCTACCATTAACTGTCACACATCCCCAATACATCAAATTCCAGCTCAATGTTTTATCTATCTCAATTTAGGACTAAAAAATTCTGCATCATCACTATGAGGATAATAAAATTATTACATAATCAGTTGCATTATCAATAAAAAATAACATTATATATTTTCAAATGATAAATTTCTTGTACCATGTTACTCTTCAATATTGTCTTTTCTATCCCCACTGAAATTAATATATTTATATATATATATAACATGGTGAATTCCTAATATATACTTCTGATTATAAATATATCAATTACCATTAATACAACCAGAATTTCCTCTTTCATCTTGACTGTCATAGAAATAAGATATTTTCCTTTGTGCTCACCCTCTCTAATTTTTTTAACAATATCATCATCACACGATATTTAAATAATTCAATTAAAGGTAAAATTATAATCCAGTTGTTAAAATGAGTTAGATATTTTATTTTAGAAATTTTTGAGTCATATTGTATTCAAACTCAATATCCAACATTTTTAAATTCTTAAATAACCCCTGAAAATAACTCCACTATCCATGAGATTATTTTCAATATGATATATATGGAAAATATAGAAAAATTGTACATTCATTTTTTATATATGAATACCTTATGAATAAAATCATATTTTATCAATAAGGGATCATGTCTAGGGCTTAGGGTCTATTCTATAAGTCAAAATTATAAAGAAAATAAGGGTATATAATTTTTTTTGTTTAAATATAAAGACCACATTGTCATAAATTAATCGAAAATCAAATTATGTAATAAAATTTTATTAAATAAAATTTATTTAATTATGAATAATATGAATGGTAATATAAGTACTATTATAAAAACAAAAAATAAACCAATATATATATATATCACATAAAGTGAAGTAATTGAATGTAATATAGATAATTTTTGTTATAATTTCTCTATATATCCCTCAAATATCCGACTAATTTAATAAGACTACACAACCCTTTTATAGGAAGTGTGATGAGGAGGTGGGGTGGATTGGTGGGGTGGTTGGTACACACATGTTATTCTCTAGAAGATGATCAATTCTATTTTCTTACACTTATTCTGATAGAAATACCTTATAATGTGATATGTGATTTGATTCTACCTCATTTAAACCTTTTATATAAAAATAGAATGTGAAATAAACTAGAATAATGAAATGACTACATCTATATAGAACCCCCTTAAATGTTCTATTATAAAATGAAATTATAAATTTTCAATATTTTCACACATATTTCATGTATAAGTTTTCTAAAGACAGTGGTTGAATATTTATCTGTAAAAATAATTTAAATAATGGTATAGTGTCCAAAATAATTTATATTGATATCTTCTTTCTAAATTATATATTTTCTGAATAAAACTAATCATTGGAATACATTTCATTATATCATTCTTAATGAATCCCTTAATTTTGAGATTAACATAGAAATATTATCAAATGGTATTTTTAACCTAAAATCAATAGGCAATAAAATTTTTATTTGAATTTTTTGTGTCATAGAAAACAACAAAATAAATTCCCAGTAATCCTCCAGAACAGTTTTCACATAAAAATGTTGTCAATTTATTTCAAAGAGCATATACTTTTTTGATCTCCATAATTAGGAAAATCCTCAGACAATGTACCCATATCCAATATATGATCACATATTATAAATATACGATGAATTATATAAATATACAAAATGAGGGATCCTTTTCACTAATTAAATAAAAAGTAAAAAACCTATATTCATAATTCCATAAATAATATATAAAATATGTTTATTTCTATTTATTTTTCATCATGTATGATCTGAACTCAAATATATAAATAAATTTTATAAAATATACATTATTAAAATTCTAATTATCAAGATACTTTTTCTAATGGAACAAAGTCATGGTACTTCTAGACTAACAAAGTTATCATATTATTCAAAGGGTTGGAATTTATCTTTCCCAAAATATTATGATCAATCAATCATTAATATAAAAATAAATTACCTTTATCTATTTTGAAAATTTTACAATCATTTAGTGTAATTTTATTAATAAACAAATATACCACTTATAATATGATCAACTGTTAAACCAAGACATTACATGGTTTCTCTCATATCCTTTATTTCAATATCATTCTTTAAGAATCCCATTTCTTTTTCTTGTCGCTTTTAGATTCCTAAATATATTTCAATTGTTTTCATAAGTATAAATTATTGTATTTATAGATGCTTATTTCATAATAAATACACTTTGGCATATATAATTATTTTCATACCATATTGCAAACCATGATTAACATACAAGGATATTACATCATTTTAGATGAATATTCTATACATTACAAAAATACATTACTAAGGACCATAATAGCTTATTGTCTTTGGAACCCTGAAAGCAAATCACTTATCCTAGTGAAGGATGTTCAACATCTCCCACAAATATCTCCAATATTAGTAATTCTACCAAAATCCTTTCTTCATAACCGTGGGGAAAGGAAACATATAAAGGGGTGAGATCAAATTCTCATTAATGGTGAAAAAGGGAGACATTTAAGATTAAACAAGAACATAGGGGTATGATGAAGTGATAGTAACATTAGTAGATCATACATTGCATATCGTAGATCATATACATGAGTAATGGGAAAAATTTTGGCTATTCAAAAGAAATAAATCATAAGGAAATAAAAATCACGAGTCATAAAATTGTAATGGGGGAATAAGACATAAGATTTGTGGAATACATATAAGAACATAAACTTTTATTCCAAGGATTACTACCAAGAACTTTATAACATGTTAGGATTCACTTAAAACTCATGTACCAACTTTGGGGATGGACTAACAAACCATGTGCTCCATTAACATTAGTCTTGGGATAACAACCATGTTGCTTCTTGTTTTTAGGAAAAGCCTACAACCCGTGTACCCTATTTCTTTTAGGCTAGGGCTACAACCCATGTATCTTATTATTTATAGGATAGGGCTATATCCCATGTAATTTCTTTCTTTTAGTATTGGTCTATAACCCATGTACATTCTTATTTGTAGTATTGGGTTACAACCTCTCTACAGCCTTTCTTTTAGGATTGGGATAAAACCTAGGTACCATATTGTTTTTAGGATTATGTTAAAAACTATATATCATATTTATTTTAGTCTTGGGATACTACTCATATACCTTCTTGTTTTTTGGGTTGGGCTATGACCCATGTACACGCATTCTTTTAGGCTTGTGCTACATCCCTTATAACTTCTTGTTTTTGGCCTCGGGCTACAACCCATGTACCATGTTTCTTATAGGCATGGGATACATCCCATGTACCTTATTATTTTCATATTTTGGCTACAACCTATGTACCGATTAATATCATTTACAACTTATCATTACCCAATGCCTTCTAGGGAGATATGTGTCCCAACCTCTAATAATAATATAATTTATACATGTTCCATTAGATAATAAAACATTCATCGTATCATGAACCATAAAAAATATATAGGTTTTATAAAATTAAAATAATAACTGAGAAATTTATTGGGTGTAATTAAGGTTTCAACACATCATAACCTATGACTGATAATTAATTTTTTATTAGAATAAACCCTCTTTTATGGGCGAGAGGAACCAAACATGACTTCAAAAACTTAAAACATTACAACAAGCCCCTATAATCTATGATCCCAAGGAAAAAACAACCAAATTCATTACAGTGAGAACTCCTCCCCAGCATCAAACACAATAGATGGGTTTCATAATCACTTCAAGAAATTATAACATGTGAAAGAGAAATAGATTTTATAAACATGTAACTCATGAAATAGAAACACATATCATAAACATAATCTTTTGAATGTAAAACATATTTCATAAACATATAACCTAGGAAATATAAAGTTATTTCATAAAAATATAACCCATGGAAGAGAACTGGGTTTCCTAAATACCTTGAAATTAAGAATAAATCGGTCATCAAAAGGATATGAATTGAACCTTTACATCATTTACTAGAAGGGCATGAGTTATATCCATGAATTTCATCATAGATAGAAAATAATTTTGAAATATCATTGAAAATAGTTCATTATTAAAATATCCTTTCTTATTTGAAAAAGGATTTTTAACTCATAATACAATTTTAAAATCATTTTCTAATAAAATACCATGAAAACATATAAAGAAAACATGAAATAATTTGAAAACAATTTTCCAAGAAAACTTGTTAAATAAGATTGAAATAATTTTTAAATCGATTTTCATTGAAAATTACATTTAAAAAACAATTTTTAAAATAAGAAACTTTTATTAATGCAATAGAGTCTTAAAACGAATGATGGCGGATAAATCTGTTCATGTCGTATGAGGTAAAAAGAACATTTCTTTTTTGCACTATAAAAATAATAACTTTTTTGGAAAGCAATAATATGATTCATTTGAAGATATTGGGAAAAAAATGTGAAATTGTTGTTTTAATGATTATAGTAAAAAGGTATAATATTCTTTGAAACCCTTTTAAGAAATCATGGTTTTGAATCGATTTTCGACGAAAGATAGGGTACAGTTGGGATTTAAAAAAAACATTATTTACTATAATATGCAAAAATGAGTTGAAACTGTAACCAATTCATTACTACATCATTAATAATTAGAGGATATGAAATTTCATGAATTTTATTGATAATAGGATCATCATATTTAATCAATGAATAATTAATATAAATAATCATGAAAGAAAATGGTGAGATTGTTTCAATAAATTTTTATCAACTGGTAACTTGGGATCATAACCACTATGTAAGAAAATAAAAATATATTAACACTGTAAAATCATTAAAATATTTATATTCATTATATAGTATGTAAAATGGAAGAATATACACCTAAAAATGACTTTAGGCACTTAAAAACATGAGTCTCATAAAAGGCCAATTGATACAAAACTACTTTAGCGATTTTCTAACTTTTGAACCTAAATCCTATGAAATAAGGATAATAAAATCGAAATGTGAATATAGAAAAATTAAAATATATGTGACATGTATTAACATCATGGGAATTACATAAACCAAAAAAAAGGAATGAGTTGTGAACAGAGAATATATCTCATGAAAATTAAAAGTGACATGGAATCCCCTTTTCATGTTTCTTTACTCTCTTAATACTCATAAAATCTTATTTTATAATAAATATAATTTTATTATAGATAATTTAAAGAATCATATTATTATATAGAATTCCATATATTATTTTATTATGACCTTATATTACCCCCTTGTAAACGATCCTACGTTAAGGTTTAACTACGGGTAATATTCTCTTTGTTCTTCTCATGTGTCTTAATTTGTTACATTGTTGCTCCTAATAATTATATAATGATTCCAGAATGTAAATAATTATATAAATATCATTACTATATATTATATTTATATTATGGTAATTATAGTATAATGAAGTATTATATGGAATACACCGTTCATGGAGACGGTAATCCATACGTATGCATGGACATTATTTTCGTTTTAATTGGCGTATTGAAAGAAAAATGAAATTGAAATATAATTATATGTGAATAAAATACCATTAAATTAGAATAATAATTTTATATATTACATATAATTTCCCTAAACCCATCATTAATGCATTCAATGTATTTTTTGAATGAATCATATCGCTTTGTGGGGGTAATAGTCCACACTTCCTCAAACTAGATTATCATATTAACACAAAAGGGAAAGTAAAAAAGGAATTAGTTTTAAAAAGTAATATAGAATATTAAAAATTAATAAATAATATATACATATTATATAAATATAGTTTCTATCATAATTTCCATCATGATTGGTAATAAATGAAAAATGAGCCATCATCGTTTCATGAGGCAGTAATTCAACAGACACAGAAATATTATGTTCATTACCCATTAGATGGAGGTGTGTATAAGTGTTGGTCAAACACTTTTAATAAAAACAATCATAGTATTTAAATTATACCTTTTTCATATAAGAATAAAATTATGATAGCATAGGGGTGGATACAGAAAATCAAGTAACGGAGCTTGAGAGAATATATTTTTCCTTAACCGGGTAACTCATTTTGGTTTTTGAAAAAATGATTACATAAATTTCCTTATGACCAAGGTAAGGATTATAGGAGTAAGTTAGGTAAGTTAGGAGATTATTTGATTAGATATTTGGTTATCCAAGGCAATTTAGTGGTGTGAGGAATTGGGTAGAGGTGGTGGCCTTTTATAGGGAAGGTAAAAGACACATTTGGCATTTTTTAAACATGTTAGGTGTACCCACATGTTTACCTAAAAAGAAGTAATAACGAACCAAAAAATCACTATAATGGAATGTTAATTTCCAAATAATTTTTAAAAAATGTGTTCTCGACAAGTTTTATGGTCATTTTAAGTCTTATATTTAAGGTTTAGTCCTTCGTTACGCTTCATTTTACCTTAATCGATGTAATTGTTTTTAAAATTCCAAGATAAAATTTATTAAAAATATGAAAGGGAACTACGAGAGTCTGAAAGAGGAAATTTTATTATAATCTAAATCATAGATAGGGAAAAGATCAACCGGCAAAACATCACTACATGTTATGTCCTGTTTGATCCCCTTATTGGCAAGACCATCATCCATCATGTGTGCTTCATGACAGTCATTTGTACAAATGTATCTGAGCCTAAAGAGAGAGTTAAGAAAATTCTTCCAACATGTTGTAAGAGGGAATGAAAGGTGTACCACACCAATCCAAATATCTTGGATAATAGTGGTGGAATCACTTTTAATCCAAATGTTGTTCTAGTCTCTAAGCTTGACAAAGTTGATAGCGTCAATTGAAGCCATTATCTCGTCCTCTAGAGAAGAGGAAATCGCGTAGATACCAATGGAGTAGCCATGAAAAAGCCCAAGAGAGTCCCATAAAATGGCCCAACAGCCCTCCATACCTGGATTTACTTTAGAAGCACCATCAACGTTGATTTTGATCCAGACAGGAATCAGGTCTTTCCAGAACACTTCGAACGAGAGCTTCGTCTTTTTGTAAATCCCATTGATTCTAAGTCATAAAAGTATCACAAAGTCACAAACTGAGTTGTCACAATGGGATTTCTGAAGCATGGTGGCATCCATAATGGCAATAAGAATTCTCTTCCAACCTGTATTGTGATTGAATGAGTTGTTGTTGTGGATAACAACATTTCTATCATTCCAGATAGCATGGAGCATCTCTACAACCCCAGATAATAAATGATTTCGGATTTACTGTGAAGAATCAAGCACCATAATACATTTTAGAAGAGAGAAAATAGAGTCATCTAGTAACCATATGAAATAAAATATGTTAGTAATATAATTCCAATGAGAAGTGGCCATGAAACAAGTAAAAAATAAATGATTGATGTCCTCCCTATGTTGATGGTATAGTGGCAATATAGTGCATAGTTGGACACCATATAATTGGAGACAAACCTCGGTAGGAATAAGATTATGAGAAATATTTCAAACAAGAGTAAGTCAAGAAGGTTTGATCCTTGGTTTAACAAAATGTTTCAGCCAAGTGAAATTAGCTTCAGAGGAAGTAGAAAAATTGTTGTAATAATTCTTTGATTCAAGAATACCATTGTGGGTTGGTTCCCAAATAAGAATGTCTTCATTATTAGATAAGGGATACTCATCAACAAAATGCTTGATGTGTTCAGGTAGATCTAAGTTATTAGAATGCATCACATCCTTTATTATGAAGTTTTTACTATCTGAAGAATCATTAGAAAAAAGAATAGAATTAAGGGGGGTTCTGGTCCAGTTGTCAAGCTAGAGATTCATGGTGGAGCCTTAGCTAACCATCCATCTGGAATTATGCATGATATTGAAAATGGATGTCCTAATAGACGGCCATAGGGAAAAATTATCATAACTCAAACATTGTTTTTTATGTTTTTCCAGGAAAAGATTCATGAAAATTGTAATTGAGTAAGAATTATTGTTTATCATGTTCCAAGTGAGTCTGGAATGAAGGGCTTCATTAAAAAGCATGAGGTTTTTTATCTCAAGCCCTCCTCTCTCAAGAGGTTTGCAGTAGGTAGACCAGGGTACAGTAACAAGCTTCCATTCAAGGATACTACCAGTCCAAATTTTTTTTTAATGTAGGAATTGATTTTCTTTTGGAGGATGAGAGTGCACTTATAAATCATCAGAGAGTAAACCATTTTGGAGACAAAAGATGATTTCACAAGGCAAATTTTACCAGCCATAGCGAGAGATTTTCCTTTCTAGTATGAAAGTTGGTTAATGATTTAGTCAGAGATAGAGTTAAAGTATATATATTTAGGCCTACCCCAAAAGATGGTAACTCCAAAGTAAATAAAATTAAATGACCCTTCTTTGATACCAAGACCACAATTATGTATCTTTTTCTAGAGGTGGGAAAACCTTTCCCAAAGAAAATAAATGATTTTCTCCAACTAAGGGATTGACCTGAGATATCTTCATAGTGAGATAAGGTAGCATTGAGGTTAATGATATTATGTTTTCCTTCATTAAGGAATATTATTTTATCATCCACATAAAGTAGTTCGTTCAGAACATTGAGATTTTGAGCTACCAAAATAGGTTTGATTTTACATTGATGAACAAGAGAGCTGTGGAGTTGACTAAGGTAATCCTCTATAATGGGGAAAAGGAAAGCATAGAGGGGATCACCTTATCAGACTCCCTTAGAACATTTAAATTATCCCATGGGAGGTCTATTGACAAGGCTAGAAATAGTGGCTGAATTGAAAAGAGGGTAGATCCTAGTAATGAAAACATCAATGAATCCAAAACCTCGGAGAACTTTGAAAATGAAATTCCAGTCTATTATGTCAAAAGATTTACTAATGTAAACCTTAATAGAATTGTTTCCATTTCTAAATTATTTATTAGGAGTGTTGGGGGTTTCTAAAGCATGGAAAATGACGTCTTGAATAGACATACCCTTGATGAACCCAAATTGGTTCTAAGAGATAATTTTGTTACACGGAGAGGAAAGCATATTGGCCAGGTGCTTGGTAATGATTTTCTATTGGGATTTGATGAGATCAATAGGAATGAAAATTTGAATTTCAGAGGCATTGTCCACCTTAGTTATTAAGATGTGGAATTGAGCATTGATACCATAAGGAAGGACACCGTTAGAGAAAAATTATTAACAAGCTTACAAACATCCATATGAACTACCTCCCAGTAGTGCTGGAAGAAACCATTATTGAAACAGTCAGTCCATAGAGCACTGCTAGGGCTAAGCCTAAATACTATGGATTTTATCTCATGATCATGGGGAGTTATCAAGAAAAAAAGTTTGTCTTCCTCCTGGACCAAAACCATAATGATCCCAAGAAGGAGGTTCTTTATTATACTTGACCCATTGAATATAGTGTCAAAAAACGAGACCACGTGATTTGAAATGTCAGCCTCATAATCATATAAGATGTCATTGTCCTTGGAAAATGATATAGGATGACAAAATTTACTAACCCTCTGCAGGGCATTGTACAATTTGGTGTTTTTATCACCATCATATAGCCATTTAATTTTGAAAACTTGTTTTCGAATGTTTTCCTTTAGAAAAAAAATAGAATTGAGCTTCATAGAAATGTTGTCCTCATGTTGAGGGTTATAGTAGAAGTCAGTATATGTTGCATTGTTTTGAATTTTATTGAGATAATTCTCAAGAGTGGATATATCCTTATCAATTTGTTTAGATGTAGCACTGCACCAACCACTGAGACAAAGTTTTAGGTGCTTGAGCTTTTTGATACAAGCAAAAGCATTCGTATGATGACTCATATATTTCCAAAAACATTGTATAAAATTAGATCATTCCAGGTCCTTTGACCAAGAATTATAAAATTTGAATGGAATAATGGGATTGATACTTTTAATGTAGAAACTAACCAGAATTGGATGGTCATCTGATTTTATCTTATGTAAGGTGATGCTAGATATGGTGTCCCAGGAATCCTGAGTCGGGACATTCACTACAGACCTATCAAGTTTACTAGAAACCACCCTATTATAATTTCTTTTGTACCAAGTAAATTTTCCACAACTAAGGTTGATTTCAACCGGGTTACAATCTTCAATTGAGTCTCGAAACTCCATGGAAGAAATTTGAGAATGGTAAGGGCCAATTTTCTCACTAGGATAAAGTATAGAATTAATGTCTCCAATCACCAACCAAGGATCATTGATGGAGTTATCTAAGAGAAATAGTTCATTAAAAAGAGTCCTTAGTTATTGGTATCTATTCTTGGCATAAAAAAGAGTGAAATACATATGAAGACTATTAAGAATAAATTCACAAGTCAAAATCTGATCAGAAAACATGTGAAACTTATCATATTTTAGAGAATTAAGGTAGAAGATCCAAATGGATTCTACAACACTACTATTATTTTAAGCACCTAGAAAATTGTAACTAGAGGTAGAAAAATGAATAAATTTCAAAGAGAAATTATCTTTGGGTTCATCAAGAGAATGTTTTTTTGCTTTATGGATAAAAATAGTTCTTTAATGAAAAGAAATAGTGTTAGAGATAGCTATACCCTGGCAGTTCCAAATGATAAAATCCATTAAGATCTGTGTATGGAACGGGGGATCCTTTTATATTCTTAGAACCACTCGAGAGTTTGTTCCTCTTCGATCTTCCAAGATTTGAATAAGAGGCTGAAGTAGTTTTCAAGAACTACTTACTCATAAGAGAATCATGCAATGTGTTCGCAACATATGAGTTTATAGTTTCCTTTATTCTAGTAGATGATTTAAGTGCTTTATCAGAGGACCTAGAGTCTCCAAATAGCCCAAGATATGAGCTTTGAGTCTGAGGTACTATATGCAAAATAGGAATGTCCTGCATATCTATTGTCCCAACAGACTGTATAGTTGGCTCCATATCATTTTGTAAAACACTATATTTATCATTATCTTATCATTGAGTAATTATTTTTTTGACCAAGAATACAAGTAAATATAATTACCTTGTTTTATTCCATTTCTTATAAAAAATCCCAACCATTTTTTTCCTTAATAGATTTCAACATCATCTCTTAACATTAGAAATGAATAAGAATTATTTATTTATTCCTAAAGTACTAAAATATCATGAGAACCGTGATATTAAATACTATATTTCATTTGTTATCATTAACACCATGTTTTTATACTAGGTTATCCAATATGCATAAATCCACATGTGGTAAGAAAATACTTTTTTCTCACAAACATCATCCAAAGTCTAACTTAATTTTTCCAAAAATGGTTAACATTATCACTAATACAAAAGATGAAAATACAAAAAATTAGAATGAATAATCAAAATCATCTTAACATCAATCCCATTTTTATCACAAATAAGCTCTTATTTTTCACATTCCAAATATTTGTCTACGCTCATCATATAATATCTTGAAATATTAAAGTAACCCGAATTACCATAAATACATTAGGAAAACATACATGATTCATAATTCCAAAGGTTACTAATATATTAATTATATCTATGACGTTTTAAACATCATCTATTATTACATAAACTACTTTTTCTATCATATTGAGGGTAATTAGTGTAATCCAATTTACATTATCCAATTTAGTCATCTCATTATCCAAGTGAAACACAATTATCTCAACATCTTGATCATATTATGGGTTACCTTCCCTTTATAAAAATATCACTTCTATATGTCTTTATCACAATTAAAAATATCAATTTCAATCCTTAATGAAAACTTATACAAAAAATACAGATATATTTCTATATTAATATAACATAATCCTTGAATTTCAAAACATAAGCACTTCATTCATCCAAAATTATTCTTCAACCATTACCCTTGATTCATAAACTTATTACATAATACCTACTTACCATTATCTGAAATATGAATCATGTATTAAGGTTTGTAAACCTCAAATTAATCATGGTTCATTTGATTAATGTAAAACATACTATAATAATATCACGTACCATTCACATGTCATCTGTGGTCCCCTTATCTTGAGAAGTATAACCAATACTCATACCACCTTCTTGATTATCTTTATGTGATTTACACTTGGAAAAAAAATTCATAATACCCACAATTTACATATATGAAACATTAAATGTTAACCATGATTCTTCTAGTTCATTCCATTGACTAAGAAAAGAATTCTTGGGGTGAGAAACACATATCATCTAAGAAATCCACATAATCATTAAAATTTACTTGTATGATGTATAAAGTGTGACACCTTCTTTAATCTATGATACATTAGGTTTATCCTAAGTTATTCATATCTAACTAATAATTAAATCCTTCATGATGGTTTGTGAAGATTTTGTGAATTCCTAAAGCATATTCCTTGGGAGTGTTAAACCAGGTGTGCAGCATGGCTCATTGTCATGTACTAGATTACCCAAAGTCCGGAATGAAATATATTGTCAAATTTTTTACTCCTAGTTAAATATTTTCCAAATACATATAATCTATAGTATGTAGAAAATGATGTATTTATAGGAAACCACTCACTCTATCATTTACAAATATTTTAGGACATTTTTTTAAATTTTAATTGGTCCTTATACTTATACTTAGATACATTTCTAGACATATCATTAAAAATATTCCTATGGATCTCAGTAATTTTCTCTATTCATAGATTCCAATGGTTGTCTAATGCTTTCCTTTGATATCACCTATAGCAACCCGGGCTTAACATACATAGATATTCCATCATTTTAGATAAATATTCATCACATTACAAAAATACTTTCCCAAGGTCCATAATATTTTAGTGTCTTTGGAAAAATAGATCCAAAATATTCCATCATGGTGAAACATCTTCCAGATATCCCATTAATATCTCCACCCTTAGTAATTATACCTAAAACATTTCTTCATAACCTCGAGGAAAGGAATCATATAAAGGAGTGAGCTCATATACTGAGTAAGGGTAAACAAGGGAGACATGTAAGAATAAACATTAACATAGGGGTATGAGAATGTGGTCATAAGATTAGGTTATCATACCTTTCATATAATGATTATAAACATGAGTTATGGGATAAATCTTAGTATTTCAAAATACATCAATCATTAGAAAATAATCATTATGATCCTTGAAATAATAATGGATTAAGAATACAATGGATCTGTGTAATACATATAAGAATTGAAATATTTTGTCAAGGCTACATACTAAGACATTTTTTACTTGTTATGTTTGGGCTATGACTTATGTACCTGGTGAGGGATTCGGTTAACAACCCATATTCACTCTTAAATTTAGGATAGGGATACAACCTATGTGCCTTCTTGTTTTTTGGATTAGGCTACAACCCGTGTACCATCTTTCTTTTAGTCTTTGGAAAAAAAAACATGTACCATCTTGTTTTTTGGCCTGAGCTACAACCAATGTACCCTCTTTATTTTAGGATTTGTCTAAAACCCATGTACCTTATTTTTAGAGGATTGGGATTCACCCTGTGTACCCTGATTCTTTTATACCTGGGCTACAACCCATATAACTTCTGGTTTTGTGGGATTGAAATACTACTCATATACCCTATTTCTTTTAGTCTTGGACAACAAACCATGTAACTTATTGTTTTTTTCTTGGGCTATAACTTGTGTACCATCATTATTTTGGGATTGGGATATAACCCATGTACCTTGTTTTTTGGGCTTCAGCTACTACCTTTATACCCTCTTTCATAGAGTATTGGGATAAAACCCATGTACCTTATTTTTTGGATTAATATTCAACCCAAGTAACCTATTTCTTTTAGACTTGGGATACAACACATGTACCTTCTTGTTTTTAGACATGGGATACAACCCATATACCCTTTCAACTCATATAAAACATATCATTACATAATGTATTGGTTGTAGATATAGGTCCAAACCATCTCATAATAAAATCATTCATACATGTTCTACAAGATAATAAAACATCCACCACATCCTACCAAATAAGAGATAGGTTATATAAACATAAAATAACAACCATGAAATAAAATGGATATCATTATCATTTCAACACATCATAACCTATGAAAAGATATAGGTTTTATAATCCCTTTATTAAAGCATAACCCATCAAAGACAAATGGATTTCATAAACATATAACCCATAAAATTGAAACGGATTTCATAATCATATAACCCATAATAGAGAAACAAATTTCATTCACATATAACTTATGAAAGAGAATACGATTTCAAAATCATATAAATCATGGAAGAGAAATTGGATTTATAAATACTATGTCACTAATCATAACCCATTCATATAAAGGACATCAATGTAACCTTTAGATCATTTCTTTAAAGGGAATTAGTAACATCAATAGACGTCATCAATTATGGAAAATAATTTTGAAATACCGTTCAAAAACATTTCATGAGAAAAACATCCTTTATTCTTCAAAATATATTTTTAACACATGAAACCATTTGAAAATAATTTTCATATAAGATACCTTAAAAAAAATAAACTAGAAATTCTAGGGTACAGTGGAAATCGGTTCTAAAAAATATATAAAAACAAAGTAAGAATATAGTGTTACAATGGGTTATTACAAAAATGAGAATGATAGTTACTAGAAATGTCATATTCCAACATTAGAGACCAATAGTATAGGGACATAAAAGACAAAATCATAGAAATTTCCATAAAAATTTCTCCGATAGAGTATTCGATGCATGATTTTCTTCCCTATAAGCATGTGACAAAACAAAGTTAAACTGACTGACCTTAGTAAGGAATTATACCCAATGGGTTATGATCATCCAAGGCACATTCATTTTTTTGGTTTTTTGGTCTTGCACCACTATTTCATAATCACATTCTAACCATAATAAATTCTATTTGTACTAAACAACATGTCCAACTAAATAAATGATCATTAATAGATCCACATCATAAGAAACCCTGATTCCAGTGTGATGATGGAATCGCCCCTTGAAAAAATCATGACATGTTCTAATGACACCACCACAAACATTGGGGCATGGTGTGCTAGAGGATACTCCATCAACATTCCGTTTTCGCCATGGGTTGATTGGAGGTATCCATCGAATGCACCAAACCATTTTTTTTCATGGTCAGCCTGTCACAGCTAAGATATGAAGAGTGTTCAGATCCTCCACATTGTTATTCATTCCAGTAGTTTAAACTATATTTGCTTCATGTACCATGTGATGAATTGATAGCATTCCCAACTATGAATTACACTATTCTACTTCAATCAAAACGTTTTTTTGAGTCCTCTATATAGAATCAATATACACAGAGACTGTCACCAAGAGCAGCTTATAAACCTTCATACAACAACCCATATTGCAAATATTCCCAATAATTTTTTTAGAATCATACCTATATCAAAAATCATCCCAAACAGGGAGAAAACATATGACCTTAGATTCTATGAAAATCTGCAGGATAGAAAAATATATTGTATAGATTCTTTAGCATTAATACATAGTGAGAAAACAAAGGTAATATGAAAGCCAACTCTTTTGAGTTGATCATGGGTTGGCAGTCTGTGTTTCCAGATCCTCTAGAGTAGAATAAAACTCAATGGTAGAATAAAGGGAGAGTGAAATTTCATTAACCAGGTAGGTAGACAAATGGAGTCCCTACATTTTATTTTATAAAACTCCTTGTTATTGAAGTATCCAATTTGGTTTAGTTTCCATACAATAATGTCATTATCCAAGAACGAGTAGATTTGAATACCTATATAAACATGTGATGGAATCATGCAACCATAGCTATGGAAGTCTGATAATAAATCACCAAAATAAAATTTTCAATCATTTGGTGGAACACGCATGTTGTCATGTAATGGATGCTCAAGCCAGTATGTGGTCCAAAAATTGATGTTGGAGCCCCAACCTGCCCAAATTTAGAGTCACACATAATTCTATTAAAATAAGGTTTTATAGATTTCCAAAAATATGTGGTAGGATAGTATTTATAACCATTTATAATTCTCCCTTTAAACCTAGAAATAACGATGCCATCAATCATATCAGTAGAAATCAAATTCTATGTAAATTTCTAAATGAGTACATCATTGAAAACCCTAAGGTCTTTAAAGCCCATGCCACCTAATACCACTGGTTTTATACATTCATTACATGAAAAAACAACTGACTTATTTTTATTGACTGAACTAGTCCATATAAAATATCATACCATGCTCTGAAGCTCCTTAATGAGGGAAGTGGGCCATCTACCGATTTAGTTGAAATAAATGTACTTGGATTCTATAACAGACTTGAATAGACAAATTCTTCTAGCCTCAATCATTTCCTTCCACTTCCACTAGTTTATTTGAACAGATATACTAGAATAAATTCCTTCCAAATATTTCCTTTTCACCTTTCCCCCAAAAGGGGGACACTATGATATGTGAACGAGAGAGATCAACTCCTCATCCAAAGTCATTAGGTTATCATGCTTCTCATGCAAATAGAAATATCCACACCAAAAACCATGAAGGATTTTTTCTGAGCTTATGACATGCCCAGGATCTTCTTCATAATGGACAAAGAGTTCCTTCATAGAGGAAATGGTGTTTTATGTGTTTCCAAGCTATAAAATTTCATCAGCATAACACAAGTGTGATGGAACAAAATTATTCTTCCAATACATGATTTTTTTTATAAAATCCAATTTGGGTGATATCATTGATTTATCTACTCAATTAATCCTTAGAAATGGAAAACCCCTAATAGTGAATCACCTTGTCTAATACCACTTGAGAATTTTAAAATGCTTCTAGGCTCCCCATTGATGAGAATGAACAGCCTTGAAGAGCTATGTATTGTATCAATAATTATAATAACTCTTTCTGAAATACCATTTATTTGGATAACCTCAATAATAATTCTCTACTAATGTATATTAATGTCTTTATAAATTTCATTTTTTAGTGAAAAGTTTCCCCCATCTGATTTCCTATTTATTAAGTAAATACTCTCTTATGCTATGAATGGAAAATTCATAATACATCTCCCAGGGAAAAATCCAAATTAGATTGGGGTTATAGAGTCTTAAACCATTCTCCCTATCATATTCATGATGATCTTACTAATGAGATTGGGGATTGAGTTCCCAGGAGTAATAAGCCTAAATTCTTTAATACCAAGATCACTTTCTTTCATGGGTATCAATGAAATAAAACATGAATTAATCCCATATTGAATAAAATAATGAATGAAAAATATCCTTGATTCCATGGAAAATATAATCCTGTAATATATCCAAGTATAAAAAAAAATTATTTATAAAAACCATCAGGACTAGGTGCACTCTCCATGTTGAGAGAAAATAAGGCCTCCTTAATTTCCTCATTGAGTGCATCCTTGATAAGAGATTTATTTTGGATCTCGTCAATGGAAGGAGTTATATATCAATTCATTCTTGGTATATGCATCATCCCATCATCTAAATATAGCGTAATGACATGATCAACCACTGCTTGAGAAATCTCATTTTCATAGGTTTAATGTTGACCCTTATTGTTTATTCCATGATGCCCAACTCGTTCCCTCTTCTCTTTATGAATTCAATGGATGAAAATATTGTTTGTGTCTTCATATTTTATCCACATGACATTTAACTATTTTTTTCAACATTTATTTAGTCATTAAAATACCAAAAAACAATTATGGGCCTCAATTTCCTCACTAGATTGACAATTTTGAGGATGATTCGTGATCTGGTTGCATGCAAGTTGTTCTTCAGCAGTTCTAATATCCAAATTCATATTTGAAAAAAAAATCTCTATATTTTTAGTAGTTTCTTAGTATGACTAAATTTCCCAGCAATATTTCAAATAGGGATTGAAATAATAATAAATTTCTAGTCCTCCAAGATTGGTTCCATGCACAGAGGATTCACAAGCCAACCATTATTAAACTAAAATGGCATAGAAGCTAAACTTTTCATTTGTGTGTTGACATATACAATAATAATATTATAGTTAGAATGATGTTTTGGGAGAGTGAATATAGAATCCACATGACCATCACTTTGATCATCCATATGAATAAAGAATGTATCATGTTTTCTGACCTTCCTATTATTCAAAGTGTGTCGGCTCCATGTGAAATAATCCCCTACAAGTAAGACCTCAAAAAAATTACAATCAACAATATTATATGAAAACTAAAAATTGTATGTTTGATTATATTTATCTTAAATCTTCTCATTTGGCCTCATGATAGTATTAAAGTCTCCCAATTCCACCCATTTTTATTCATATATTTAGAGATTACCGTTAGTTCTCCCCATAACTCCCTTCTTCTGATATAATATGTGGAAATGTATATAAATGATAAGGATTTCTTAGAACCTAATATATTGAAAGAGATAATAAAACATTGGGGGTTCCTGATGATGCAATTAATATAGATGGTTTCGTTCCATGGGACCCAAATATGATCCATATTAGAGTCTTTGTAATTTTGGGAAACAAATTTATAACCCAGATAATCCCACCAAAATTCTTTCCAATTATCAAATAGGATCTTCGGTTCATCCATTTCAGTAAGCATAGGATTATAATTCAAGATAATATATTTACGTTCCTTGGATATTAAGGGTTTTGCAAACCATTGATAGTTCCAGAAGAGTATCTTCATTAACAACAAGTCCAACCCTTGTTTGGGGATCTCCTTCCTTTCACATATTCACTAGACCCTTTCTTTTCCTCCCCTATTTTTCTTCTTTATTCCTTTTGAGTCATTAACCAAATAAATATCTTACTTGTATTGATATTATGGAAATTAATCTTCATTAACTACTTTTGAGGTGGTAACAACCTATTCACTAACTGTAATGACATCTTACGCATCAGACTAGAAAACACCACAAATGGTTGTGAATTTATTTATAGACTGCTCATGCTGAGAGGGGGGTTCCCTGCGTAACTTCTTCTTAGAAATCATAGTGTAAAGTAACTATGAGAAACCCCTATAATGATTAATATTTTTAGTAGACTGGAGCTACTAAAATTCTTCTGGGTGAGCATTGGGTAAACTCTCATCTTGGGAGTCAAGGGGGTAACCATCAATGCTTGGTCCTTCTTAGCTGCATCAAACGTAGAATCAGCATGATTTGTAACTATCAGATCACTAGGTGTACTCACACTAGAGGAACCAAAGGATATTTCCGTCATGTATTATTCATGCTCAGTTATACCAATCTTAGACATAGGATGATGTAATACCATCTTTTCCTTAGGAACCTTGATATTGTCAGATGTTGCCTCCTCCTAAAGTTCTGTTGAAGACAGGGGTTTCCATTATGACTTTGAATCCCCTAATAATTTGATATAATCACAATTAAATTTTCCTTAATAGGAAAAAAATAATCCTCCTCCTTATAACCCCCAATAAAATATGAGAAATCTGGTCATGGGGACACTTTTCCTTCCAAATTAGTGTGATCTATAGTATTCATCTTCTTAACAGGTAATGATGCATCATCCTTAGTAAATTCAGTGACCTAAATTAAGCCTTCAAGAAGAGTGCCTATATATTGAGATATATTCATAATATATCTTTAATTAGTATAATAGTTAGAAGATATTCCAGAACTAATCAAAGGGTTAGGCAGCACATGTGTATGACTTTGGTCTCTGTGAGATTCCCCTTCCAAACCCACATTAGAAGGACCATAAATGATCATGCTTCTTAGATCATAGGATGAATGGATCCCCTTTTACATTCTATTTCAGAAATTAGAGTCATCATGGCCATTTATTCTATAAATAGAACACTCTTTCCCTATTTCATTCTAGGGAGAGATGAGCAAATAACATGAAATTCATTCAAAACATAGGTTTCCTTTCATATTGGATCATCAACATGATTCTAATATCCCTCGGGGTTAAGACTATCTCTTCCACGAGCATACTAGACATTTCAACTTAAATAATAATGCTAGCATAATTCCCAAACCATGGGTTAGCATTTTGAATATTCATCTGAATTGGATTTTGAATGACCGAGGCAATGTCTTATAAAATACATAGATTCCAATAAAGCCAATTAAACTTGAATATACTAATCCAAAATTATGCATGTGTGTTTTTTACCTTGTCAAAATTAAAATTCCTATCCCACTCTTTAAATTTTAGGAAACTATTCTATAATGATATAAACCCAAGACACCAGGAACTCTATTTATGGTCATCATAAGGGATGATGACATGGTAATACCCCCTTCCCATTGCTGTCATCTTCCATTCCTAAAAACCTTATAGCTCAGCAATCTTGTGCATAATTTCATGAACATATCAAGGCATTTTCCTCTTATAAACGAAAACCCATATAATAATAGTGTACCTACACAAGATTACCCATCCCTAAAATTGTATAATATTCATGGAGACCCTTTTTATAAAACATGGTTTTCAATATATTTTTGAGTGGAGAGAGGAAAAAGTTGGGACTTCCTAAAAACATTTTCTTAACTATCATATGTACCAAGGAGTATATTCAATTACCAATTTATGATTATATCATGAATAAATGTTGGATAAGAAATATCATCAATTTTCTAGATAAATAAACCATGATAATTAATCAATGTATGCATAGACGTAAACAATATTGCAAAAAATAATGAGATTGTTTCAATAAACTCTTATCAACTAGTAACTTGGGATGATACCCACCATGTAAGAAAAATAAATTACATGATTTCTAGAATATTATGATAAAATTTAGATTAATGATATATCATTTAAAATGTAAGAATATACACAACAATACAAATTTAGGTGAAAAAAACATGAGTCTCGAAGAAGGAAAATTGGGAAAAAACTTATTCACCAATTTGGTAACTTTTGTATATAAACCCCACGAAAAAAGGATCCTAAAATGGAAATGTGAATACCCATAAATTTAATTATAAGATACATGGAATTACAACATGTTAATTACATACACCACACGAAAGGAATGAATGGTAAACATAGAATGTATCTCACAGAAATAAAATGTTTGATAGAATCCTCTTACGTTATGTCTTGACTCTCTTCATAGTAGTACATGATTTTTATATATTAAATATAAGTTCATTATTAATATTTTACAAAAGAATATTATTATATATAATACAATATATGTTTTTATTTTTACCTTATATTATCCTCTCATTAATGATCCTACGTTAAGGATTCACTTTGAGTCTTATTTACTTTGTTCTTCGCATGTGTCATAATTTGTTATATTGTTGGCCCTTATACTTATATCATGATTACTGAATGTAAATAATGATATAAAAATAATTTATATCAAGAATATTTATATTTTTAAAATATATATCATAAATAATTATGAAATGGAACACACCATTCATGGGGACCGTAAGTCATATGTACTCATGAACATTGTTTCTGTTATAATTTGAGTATCGAAAGAAAGAAAGAAACTGAAATATAAGTTCATATGAATATAATATTATTATAGTATCATTATAAGGTCATATATATCATATAATTTCACTGAAACTATACTAAATACATTCCAAGAAATTTCTGAATGAATCACATCACTTTGAGAGGGTGATAGTCCAAACTTCCCCAAACGAGATTATCGTATTAACACAAAATGGAAAGTAAATAGGTATGAGTTTCAAAAATTAATATAGAAGAATAAATATACTATAAATATTATATATAAAATATACAAAGATATTTTCTATCATAATTTACACCATTATTGGTGGTAAATGAAAAATGAACAATCATCGTTTCGTGAGGTAGTAGTTCTCCATACAAAGAAAAAGAATGTTCATTACCCTTTATAAGGAGCTGTGTGTAAGTGTAGATCAAACCAATATAGTAAAAATGTAATTTTATATTTAGGATAATTTTTTTATCATACAGGAATCGAATAAAGAGTGTGGAGGTGTGGGGAATGAAAGTATAGGACAAGAGCTTGAGAGAAGACATTAGCTCTTAATCGGGCAACTCCTTTTGGATTGTGCCAAAAGGCTTCCTTGATATTCCTTTTGCACAAGTTTTGGCTTATAAGATAATGGGATGTAATTTGGTTAATTATTTTAGTATATTTTAATCAATAAAAGGGGATTGATAGGTGTGAGAAAGTGGGTAGAGGTGGTGGTCTTTTATATATAAGGGAAATGATACACTTGGCATTTTTGAAAACTAGTTAAGTGTACCGAGGTTTTTACCTACAAAAGTAACAAAAAACTAAACAAAATCAATAATTAAAGGTTCATGGAATAATAATTTCCATAAAATGTTTATTTAAAAGATTTTAGGTCGTTTTGGTTCTTATATTTGAGAGTTAGTCCTAAATTAAGCTTAATTTTACCTTAATTGATGTAATTAAATTTAATTACATTCACTAATATTTTTGGTCCAAATTAAGTTGTCCGTAGTAGACAAAATAAATTATAAATATTAAAAATTTGAAATCCATTTTTCCAAATTCAAATCACATAAGTGGAAAAAATGAATTTAAAATTAATCCATCTGAAGGGATGACATTGTGGTTTTTTAAAGTAAAAACGTCCAAAAGATTGTTGAGTGTTTATATCCAATTTCATTGTAAAATTGGTTCCAATGACCAAAATTGGAATAGTTGAAACAAATACTATCTATATAAATTATTAAACCAATTTAAAATATAAATTACCATTAGAAATAAATTTTTTTAAATATAAGTCTTTTATTAAAATCCAGTATTTATAACTAATCATCAAAAATTGATGCCTTATAGAGAAAACAAAACATTTATCATAACCTTATTTTTATGTCTCACTTAAAAATATGAATTTTATTCTAATATATTAAATCTATAAATGTTCCAAAAGTTATATTTGAAAAAGTTTCACCAATATAGGCGGTAAAATTACCTTTATAAAAAAAATAGGTTTTAATCATTAAATTGGGTTTGTTGTTATATTAGGTCTGTTGAATCTATTGGATTAATAAACAAAATATTTGACTGAATATATTTAATTTCTATGAAATTAATATCACTTTCCAATTGCAATTAATTTATTTTACTTGTTTAAAATAACTTTGTGACTATTATAATATTTTCTATTACATTCAATTGGTTTTCATATTCATTTCAAATTAATTGGTTACCATAAATTCATATTATATTTTTCTAAACCACATATTATCATAAATTAATTAAAAATATTTGTATCTATCAACATAATGTATAGGTAATATCCTCTTATGATAATATAATATATTATAGTAACGTAACAATCGGTCTTGTGTGTTATACAAGCCATCAAAGAAAGTAAATATTCCTTATAATGTATGCTAACCATGTTATTCTATTTAAAATACACCAATTTGGTGTTTTTTGTAACATACATCATGTTGGTTCCATGTGAAAGGATTTTTTGACTTAGTGAAAAACTACTTTTAGTGTTTCTTGAAATGAAAATTATAAAAATATTAAATTAATTCAAAAAATATATTTTACAAAAGCTTATGGCGTTACATACCATTTATTTAATAAATATCAACGAAACATATTATAATAAATATACCTAGATTTCATTCATCTATAAATGGATTTTAAAATAATAATTGAAGATAAGTATTTGATTTTTAATTTCAATTCTTTGATTATATTGAATCACTGGAAGGATCTCATATATATATATACTACTCTCTGATAACCCATATAAATAACTTGTAACAACATCTATAAGTCATGTGTTTCCTTTTTTATCTACAATATGACTGATTATATTCTAAATACTAATAGAATCTATAAAAATATAATATACCTAATGATAATCAATTCAAGGTCTTTTGTAAAAACCTTGTGTGAGAAGTAGATTATTTTATCTTATAATCTCAAATATATATTATGTTTACACACAATAATGTATTTATATTTAACAGCCTTTATAAGTTCATGTGTGAGAATGATATGTAAAATGACCCTTTTCCTATTAATTGAATTTAATTCAACTAAAATTGGCTATTTCCTTTTATTCAAATCATGTTGTTTTGGAAATTATTTAATTAATGTTAGTTCATAATCCTCATTCCCAATACCATGTTCTATACAGTATAAAATTTTTCTATATTGACATAAATTTTCCCCTTTCAATTCATTGCTCAAATTATAGATTTAGTGTCCTAGGACTACTCAAATGGTATATGGTAAATTTAATAAAGAAAATGAACTTTGAAATAAATTTAATGGTTCTATTGATCTTTGGATATAGTGATTCCCACTAGGATGGGTTTCAGTGAACTTACAAGATCATCAAGTATTAAAGGATTTATAATATTAATTAATTAAATAAATAACTAGCCCATGTGAATTCATGGTAAAATATGTGTTACCATACTTCATTCATTTAAAAAAATTTAAATATGTATTTGATACTTTTTAGGTTGTTCATTAAGAATTATTTGATTAATAAAAATTTTAATGGCTTGAAAATAATATATTAAAAACAATATTTTATTTTAAGAATGTAAATGTGAATTTTTGATGAATCACTTATATATCTTAAATGACATTTTTGATGAAAAAATGATTTTATGGTTACATCTAGAATGGTATTTTAACTTAGGGATGATGTAATTTGAGTTCACAACTAAGGCCTCTGGGATGAGCCATCGTAGGTGTCGTTTGTTTAATTTTTTTTTAATAATTTATTATGTTGAGAACCCCTAAATTTCTCAACAGAACCCACATTTTGTGTTACCTGTACAGTGACCCAACCAATATAATAACATAATCCCCAAATAAAGATGCATAGTTGGGTATTTTTCTCATTGAGTGATGGTAAATTTAATTAATTAATATAATTAAAATACATAAATAAATAATTATTCTATAGATTTGATCATTTACCCTAGAGATTATCAATTTTAAATATTTCACCTAGGGTTTTCCAATTTTTAAAAAATATCTAACCCTAATTTTATCCAACATAAACCCTAGTATTAGAGAAAATGGAATGTAGATAGATCCATATGACATTATAGAGATTTACGAGTCTGCAGTATCAAAGAATAAATTCCTTCAATAATGGCACCAAAAATAATGAATTCATAAAAAATATTTAATAGTGGAAAATTGATCCTTAATTAGGGTTTTTTTATTTTTTATTTCTTTATTATATATAAATTACATATTGAATTTATTAGTGTAAACATTATCTCTTTGTGATTTGATAATGGTGTATTATTCTATTTATTATCTCTAATCCCCATATTGTTTATTTAATTCTCATTCTTGAATCATCATTTATCAAACCATGTACTTTTAAGGGTAAAAAAGTTTCCATAATTTTCCTCCTTATGATTTCACATTTTCTAGGGGTGTGAGGGAGGTTTCTTGGTGCATTATTGTAGGTAATGGTTTAACATTTGAGTGAGGTGGGTCACATGAGGTAACAAGAATGTAGAATAAATGCCATTATTTTATGTAATTTAAATAATTTAAACAATATAATTCATAAATAAAACACAATCCCCCGAATTAGTAGGTTTGATTTCTTAGAGACTAGCTACATATTTAGAATATTTTAAAGCACTTGAGAATATTTTTTCATAAATACACCACACAATCCCATTTTCATGTACTGTCAAAGGTAAAACTCTTCCTCAAAAACTACGGAATGGAAACATATGTAAGGGGTGAGACCAATCAATCGAAAAGGGTGAAATAAATATATCATCAATGATAAGATCATAAGTATAATAGAAATATAATATCATCATGAGTGACAATCTTTAAATATATGTGAGCATCTAAGTACTATGAATCAACTCTTAAATCCATGAAATAAAACCATGGAAAAATAATAGTTATAATGTGGAATAGAAAATATCTACATAAATATTGAATTATTACTTCAGAAGATAAAAAAGAGTAAGATTTTTCAAATATAGAAAAAAATTTAGCCTAGGGAACATTACATTTATGATCTACAACATCAATTTACTTTCTTACGAGTAACTAATATTTTCCTATGAATAATTTTCTCATGAGATGTATAATTTTAACCAATTAATTGTAGAGAGATATAGAACCCCAATCATAATTCATTAAAAATTTCATGTACCACCTGAAAACCATTTACTTCTCACATAATAACGAACCCATGTAAATAAAATGGGTTTCATAAAACATCCCAATGAAAATAATTCATTTTTTATAACATAAATAACCAAAGGACAAAATGGGTTTCAAAAAATTTCCAAATTTCATGACAACATTCCATAAATTTATTGAAAATACAAACATTATAATCCAAAAATAACACAACATAAATTAGAAACATGAAACAAAACTCTATCGCAGATAAAGTGGAAAATTAATACAAATCATGACAGTGATTTCAAGAAAAAAAATAGTAATCATTAATTTATAATTTATAGATACGACTCTTTTTAAGAAGTATTTATTTATAATAATATCAAAATAATATATCAAAAAACACTACTATCAAAATGTATCCTTTTAATGGGAAATTATAAAAGTCTTGATTTTCAATAAATATGTATATGGATGAGAAATCGTCTCTTAAAGGGGTCACTAATTTTTAAAAACGTATTATAATATTGTGAAAAATAAAACCATTTTTTGAAGTATATTTGAATAAAAAACTATTTTTCTATAGAGATACATTGGATTGTATTATTTAAAATAAAAAACATAATTTACATACCAAATAAAAAAGTGTTAAAAATCATATAACCCAAAGGAAGGATATTAATTTACCAAATCCCTTACCTCCCCTCTTGATTTAAATTATAATTATTTAACTTTATCTATAATAAATAAATTAAATAATAATTACAATTTTATAATAATATTTATATATAGTTCCATTTATACTCTTAATTTTTAATAATTATCTTAATGTATTATATTTTTATATTCTATTTTGAATATTTTGGGTTTATAATATTAATCCTTTAGTACTAGATTCATAATTATAGGGTTGGTATTCTTTATTACCATGATTTTTATCATTGAAAAACTATATGGGTACTATAATTTATGTTTTATAATTACATATAATGTTATAATTTGATTACCTGATATTTTTAGGCACGTTTTATAAAAATGAATTTGATAATGAACTAGTTTATGGTTATTTATTGATATCGGTAGATTACCTTATAAAAATCAATATTTTTTATACATAAATTAATATATTAATGATTTATAATAATATTTTATATCATTTATATTATATAATTATAAACTAAAATCATCCATGACGGAGGAAGTGAAAAAATGGAATTCATCATTCTATGGAGGCAGTAGTCCACACATATGCATGGATTATGATTTCATATTTTTCAAGGAAAATTAGAATTTTTTATTATTGTTAATTATTTTGAAATCATAAACTATTCATACTTATCATACTTATTTATTTAATTCCTTATTTCAAGAATCCATGTAAATCAGAAAAGTAAAACACATCATGATGTTTCCTGGAGGCAGTAATCTATGCATATACAAGATTGTTGCTTCGGTGTTCCATAAGGTGAAAAGGGGAAACCTGTTTAATAACCATTATCTTACACTAATAAAATTAATTACATATATATATATTTATAATTATTCAATTAAATATGAATTATAAATGTTTAATTGTAAATGTAAAATAAAAGGAATGTATGTTATCGAAATAAAGAGTACTCGTGTTGAGAACATAGAATTTTCTGTAGAGGATTCCTTAGAAAAAGATGTATTTACCTAAATAATTAATCATTGAGGCCTATGAACCTGAGATAATCATCTATGAAAATAAAAATTTAATAATTTAGAAATATAAATTTAAGATATAGGTGTATCATGATGTCATGGATGTGATCCCATCTGTAATTGAAGATAGGGGATATATTGGAAGTACCCAAAACATTTCAATATTGTTATGTCACTATTGATTGTTAATAGGATTTGAAATTGTAAAATAATATATTGGGGAGTGGTTTTGGCAGATACACATCTCATACACTCAATTTTTTGAAACTTATGTTTAGTATTTTAGGTCTCTTATAATTATTTATACTCCTTTTACCCCTTTTCACTTCTACAATGGAACGTAATTATTACATAACTAACTTTTTTTGACTAAAAATAAAATTCTATTAAATAATTAATATAAACCTTATATTTATAAATTTTATATTCATTTTATTAAATTAAATATCTTTAAGTCATCAATAAAAATTTAAATATAATAATATATACCATATTAAAAACTTTTTTTAGAAAAAAATTATTATTTATGTTTTAAAATGTCAAATATAGGTTGCTAAATTAAAAACTTGTTTCTAAAATTATAATTTCACTTATAACACAAATATTTATTCTTGGAAACAATTTCATAACATTTCATGAAATAATTAAATACTAATAAATTTTGAAAATTCATTTTATTTATAAATATTATATGTTACATTATTCACCTATAAATCAATCTTATTAGAAAAAACGCCCATAATTTGTCATAATATATTATTATCATGATAATTACAAAAATAAATTTAGTTTTTGAATATTCAATTTATAAAATTCATAAATTAAATTTTTTAATTAAAATAATTAAATATAGTGAACACTATTCTTTACGTGAAAGTTTTTGGGTATATTCATGATTCTTATCCTTACTAATAATCACCTATTTATTTTGAGAGTATATCATGCATGAAAAATACACCTTTTGTAAAATACATTCATAAGAATTAATATAATTTTATTAGTATCTTGTACGACCGAGTTGAAACGGTATTAAAATGAGCTTTATTTAATAATGTGGATAAAACTATTTATACAAGTTTATTCACTAGTTTTATTATTGTGGTCAATGTCTATTTAAATAAAATGGGTCATTGAATTTTTGGGATCATTGTTTTTAGAGAAATATTTAGATTTTTTTTAATTCTTGGAAAAAAATTTAATTAAAATATTATGTCGTTAAATTCTACCCCTTAAAATTATTTTCTCCTGGAAATATTACTGATTAGATAAAAACAAGTGACTGTAATATTTCCTCATTACATCCTATGGTTCCCATATGGCTACCAGAAACTAATGATTCCACCAAAGTACTTTTACCATATTGGGTGTTTTATTTTCCTACACATTATCTCTATGATCTTGGATCTCCTCTATTTGTTTCTCATATGATAGGTCATGCTGCAATTGTATGGATTTTATGATCATCACATGTGAATGGCTAGGTGCGTAATTTATAAAATGATACACATATAACACATGTTGTACTAAGGTGTGTTCTATAGGGAATGATAAGTGACAAGATATAGCACCAATTTTATTAAGAATCATTAAGGGAAATATATACATAGGGATCAAATTCCTTTTCATCCCAAATGTCATAACTTTCTTCAATGGGGTTATCTAGAGTAACACCATATCATAAATTTTCAAATCTAGATAGCATCTATGGTTATCTATAAAACTCTTATATTGGAATTGTTCCATATTCATGTGTTTCTGAATCGATTGGATATTCTCCATCATTTCATTGACATGGTTAGGTTCTATTAGCTTTCATTCTCAAACTTCATCCTGATAGGTCAAAGCCCTATATATCTTCTAATATAGAACCGCATATGGTACCATATAAATTCACAAAAAAATTTCTTTTATGTTAAAACTTTACTAGTGGGGTTGTAGATAATAACATCCTTGTAACTATATTATATAGAATCTCAGTATATCATTACGATTTTGAATGACCCTCTTTGACTGACCATATATTTGTGGGTGATAGGCGACCATGAAACTCAACTATGTACCTAAGGATTTTTTCAAGATTCTATGAAACATTATGGTAATATTCATATCTAAATTAGATAAAATAGATAATGATACTCAATAAAACCATACCACATACCTTATGTATATATTGGTTATTTGGTTAAGGGAAAAAATTAGTTTTATGTAAATAAAATGTGTTTACAAAGTAAGGACATTGATTATAACTCATACAAAATTATTGCCTTTTTATGTTTTAGGGAGGACTATGATAAAATCCATGGTTATGTTTTCTAATTTCTAATGTGGTATGTGTAATTGTTTCATCACCCTCTTTAAATTTTTTCATACATCATTAAGGTTTTAGAATTCCAAGCATCAAGATACACATTCAATAATATCTCTCTCTTCATATTTCCCTCTACTTAATTATTTTATTTAGATCAATATATAACATTTTATTTCATTGAATAATAAATAAGGATAATCTACATGAGTAATAAAAAATTTCCTTTATATGTTCTAGTTTCAATGGAATGCATATCTGGGTTCAAAACCCTATAACTAAATATTTATCAAAGTAGAAATCTAGGATATTTTAAATCATATTCTAAAGCTCCATATAACCTTTCTAGGATTTTATAATCTTCAATAAGCTCAATGTTTGGTTATTAAATCAGAATAAATAGGATTTTTAACCTTCGATTATGAATTCAATATTAATCATTAGATATCTATAAATATTGGGTCATTTTCAACCCTCAAAATTGATATAAATGCATGAATTTTATAGCTCAAAGAATCATCCAAAAAATTTTCATTCCAATGGTGGTAATGTATTGGCCATTCATAGTCTATGATAAATTACAACAATATAATTTGGAATATATTTAAAACATTTTATGTAAATATTTATTCAAAAATATTATTGTTTTTATATAAATCACACTTCTCACCGAAGCGATAATACTGTCAAATAATTAATGAAATGTTCACCAATTCCACCTTCGAATCATGTGTTGGGAAATTATTTTCATGATTATATAATTATCACGAGGCAAAAAAAATTACTTTTTCATTCAAATTGATAACAAATCACAATAAATTTTTCAAATCAACTATATAAATTTAAGATCAATTCCCATTGTAGGGTAATTGTATGTATTGTTTTTGTGATAAATATATTCATTATTTCCACGAATAATTATTCAAATTATTATATTCAAATAAATTTAAATCTGTTTCTTGTTAACTTGGTTAGTGGAATTAATATCACTAATAAATTTCCTACAATGATTCATTATAATAAAACTGTATTGATAAAACTATTGATATCGGTTACGGAGGTCGGTCTGGGCCATTGCAAAATAACTTCTATAGTTTATGACTCTACAGAAATTCCCTCACAGGTGATTATGTAAACCAATAATGACACCTTATATATAAAAAATCCCACTAGATAAATTTTGAATATAAATTCTCCATTCTTAAGTTCATAAAAATAATTCGTAAATGATTTTCATGATTTTCCTTCCTCTGAATAAGAAAACATCATTTATGAAGACAAAAAAAATTATCCAGGTAGACTATATTGAATCTATTGATTTTTCCATGAAAATGGTGGGAACCTTAGTCAATATAAATGGTATATCTATAAATTCATTGTGTTATTTCCTCATTTGAAAATCTTTCTTTGAAACATTATTCCTTTTGAACCTTAACTAATGACATCTAGATGATTCTTCCAAAAGTATTAATCACACATGAACTAATCAATAAAATAATTGATATGTCATAAAGGATTATTGTTCATAATTTTTATCTAGTCTAAATAATATATCTTAGTATAAATATTCATTGAACCTTAATTCTTTTTGAAAAAAGGTACTAGGGAACCCCATGGTGAAGCTCTAGGGTAGATAAAACCCTTGCCCAAAATTTCTTGTAACTACATTAATTAATAAAATTTGATAGAAGATGATATATCTGGACTCTGTAAGATGTAATTTCATTCATATATGAGTTATTTTGAAAACTAAACCACATTATCTATGGTAAAACCAGGTATTTCATCAAACAATAAATCATTATATTATTATAAAATATGAAACTTTTCCCCTCTAATTATTTGAGCTACAAATCCATCATTTCTAGGTATGAGGACACATATTATAGAATTTTGTTTCATGTGAAGTTCATAAGTATTACTATATTGGTTCCTGATTATAGGATGATTTAGAAAATAAAATGGGATCACCTTTCCTTGAAAATTAATTTGTTCTTTAAGAAGGGATGGCCAATCTATAATAAATATTATGTCAAATTAAACAAAATGGAGAATAATTAGATCTGGAAGAAGTATCATCCCACAAATATCTATCACATGAGATATATATATATATATATCTTATTCTTATTCATTTTTCCACTTACTATTTGTATAGATAGTTCAATATCCATCACTTTTCGTGGCCATTTTAAATTATTTTAAAACTTTTGTAATATAAAATAATGTGATGAACCATAATAAAATAAGGTATTAGCATATTTATGATAAAAATTAATTATACCGCACATCACATTATTATCATGATCTACCTCAATAGTAGTGATTGTAAATTCCCTTACTTGTTCATTCTATTTGGAATTTTTTGGGGACTATTATCTTTATGGTCCGGAGGGTTTGGAATTAATTCTCATAATGATAAAATTCCATTCACTTGATGCATTTTAATGTGGATAAAAAATTCGATTTGACAATATTCTCCCATTTCCTATTAACTGGCCTATTATCCTCATTTGGTCATTTTGGGCTTGATGGTCTACTTTACCATAGTTAAAACACTTCAACGATCCTTAGAGGTAATTACCTGGGTACTTCACCAAAAACTTTTAGAATATAGGTGGTTAAAATTTATTCACCTCATGTATCTTACCATTATAGATTAGTACATATGTCAGCTTATTTTTTCCATATATTAAGTACTGTGATTTCTAAGATTATATCTCCACTTTTACCTCACATCAATAAATTTTTTATAGATTTCATATTCTATCATGGATAATTCCATTTGAAGACATGGTTTTACTACACCAAATAATCGGTCAATTTGACTTTCTTGATCAAAGATAAATCCATAAAATATCATGAAATATTTAGGACGTTTTATTTTTATATTCCAATAGACTTTAAATCCCCTTGTTTCATCTCCAAGAATTCATTCTCATTGTTCTTACAAAGAGTTTCAAAAAATTACTTTTTAAAGAACACTATCAAAAACACTTCCTATTTTGTAATGTCTATCTAAATGATCTATATTATATTACTGATAAGTTCCCTCCATTAATATGCCTCTATATATATAAAGTAAATATCTATAAAAAATTTATCAATTTGTCATCACTAGAAAATAGAAAATATATTTTCCAACATATTAATCAATTACTCTTTGATAAGTTAATTTGAAGTTCCACTGTAAGTTGGTGGATGTTTCCCCGTGAAGGAATCATCACAAGGTTTCCCCTTCTATGGTGTATTAATCATATAATTATTTATAAATTGTTTTAGTAATAATGAAATTTTATGAGTTAATGTACTCCATCATCCATTCCATTATGTTTTTTATTGGGGAAATCATTGCATTGTCCCTCACATCAATTTTTAACAAGGTTCATTCTAGTCCAAACATTAATAAAACCAAATATTTAAAACTGAATGATATAAAAGTATCATTTAATGTCTATAATATCATGAAATAAATTCATCTTTAAAATTTCTTACTATTCAACACTATCAGGTTTGTCAATAATTCTTTCAGTTCAACCTATATCATTATTGGCTAAATTTATGTCGTGTTTTCTTATATATATTAAACTAATAAACCAATGTAACCTTTAAATCAACACTCTAAAATAGTTAATAAATATTAGAATACTAAAAAGATTTTATACCTTCGGATTGTATATCTTGGTTTTCAGTGTTATGCTCATTCACCATTCTCCAGAGTGAATATTGTTCCAATTTCAATCAAACATTTTCGGGGAAATTTGCTAATCATGTATCTATACCATAGTTCCTTACACAGTCCTCAATGTAGAAAATTATTAAATAGGTAGGAAAAATACATACTCAAGACTTGATAAATATTCTAGGATATCATCTTATACATAGACTAATCTCTATTTTTTTTCTAAAATACTCTAGTCTTAATCTCTAAAATGGATTATGTACTCTCTAAAAATAACAAAACCTTTTCTCTGATAAAAACTATTTGACTCAACCTAAACATGAATTTATTTTACCTATTTAACATGATTTAAAATTTACAATTCATAAATAAGAATACATTCTTATGAGATGTTATGTTTTCTCTGTTGGTGACTAGTATATATTCATCTTATTTTAAAAAAAATGAGACCATTTCTCTATAAATGTAGTAAAATATCCCATTTTGAAAACATCTAATTAAATAAAATCATCCTCATAAGCCAGGGAATAGAAGCATTAGAATTGGTTGAGTTCTAATCTTTAGTAATGGAAAAATAAACATGGCATCATGGATTATATCCTAAGTATAGTAGAAATATCATATCGTAAAGGGTGATAAAATTAAAACATAAGTGAGCATAAAAGGATGTGCATTTAGATCATAAATCCATGAATGATAAGCATGGAATAATAATAGTTTTAACATTTCATAAAAACTATTAACATAAATCTTGAATCAAGAGAGTATAAGATCACAATATATAACATTTGTCAAATTTTGCAAAAACATTACTATAGGGAACATTACTTTCATGAGATACACCATCAGTGCCCAATATTATGAGCAACAAAAACGTTCCTAATAATAATTATCTCATGATATATAATATTATCCAATTAATTTTAGGGTGTGTAATGATTCCTAATTTTAATATTTGTTTTCTTATAATTGTATCATTGTGTTTGATATCTTCCTCCACACATCACAATGCACTTAAATAAAACTATGATATATTATGTTAAAAATCAAAATATGTAATTATTTCCATTAATACCTATATTTTTTTAATAATATTAATGAATTGAGGTAAACAATTAATGAAAAATTAGTAAAAATAAAATTAAAACTTCTTCTAATATGAATTAAATTAAATTAGTTTATCTAAAATGAATAGTAAGATCATTTATGTTTTAGACAATTATTTTTTCTAAAAATCACATTTTATGACATTTCCTTTTGTATATTAGGAAATATGTTATTAATTTTGATAAATTATGTTTTATATTAATAAAATTTTAACATCATTTTTTTAAATTCCATGAAGCTTGAATAATAACAATTAATATTTGAAAAAGTAATTTTCTAATAATAATGGGATTTCATTATATTATATGATTTTATAAGAAAATTTGAATTTATAAATTTTAGAATTTGAATTTGAAGAAATGAAAATAATTTTTAAATTTTTTATTTCAATATTATATTAATGTCAATATTTTATGTTTTTGAAATAATTGATTTTTAGGATAATAGTAAAAGTATCGATTATGTTAAAAATTGTCTCTTTTTTCATACAATAAATCAATTAAAATTTTTGGAATCCATTTTTACTATAAATTATATATTTTATAAATTGATAATACACATTTCGAAATACTATGTTGACATATAAAACCCATACATAACAATTTAGAAAAATTAGGTAATGTATCAATGGAAACTGTTTTCACCTATCTCTTTTAATAAACATTCCACAAGAAGAATTAGGCTTTTTACTTATTTTGATGTTAATTAAATCATGACTTAATAAAAAATCCTTTTTAATTTCTATTTAATTAAAAATAATAATAATTTTATCCTAAAAGTTGATTATATGCTTAAAATACACTTTTTTCTAAAAATGGGTTTTTGTGCATTATGCGTGCTATTAACAATGTTTATTTTTCACACATATAATTTTATTTCATAAATTTTATTTCATATCTAGAATAACAAGGATATAATTATATAATATGTCTCATCTTATTTTTATCCATAGAAAACTATTTAAGTAAAAATTAATTCCCACGGTAAAAAAATAGAAAAAGTACACATCTACGTAAATATAAGATAAGGGCATGTTTTAGACATGTATGTGCAAGTTTGTTTGAGAAATTATATACCTTAAATTCAACCAAAATATTTAATTTTAAAATTTTTATTCACATTTCATGTGAAACATGTGCTCCCTTTTAATAAATGAGTTATATATGCCAAAAATTCCCTTCAATTCAATTATAAAAGGAACCACCTCCCCTCCACCTCTCAATACATAAAAATAAACATATTAACAAACATAATTATATCCTAGTATCAATTAAAACCCTTCACTAAATTCTATAAGATTTTATCTTTTCAAAATATCAGGCTAGTGTTCTATATTGTTGTGACCAAAGGAGGACATCGAAAGCAAGTTGTAATATTTTCCACCGCACCTTCTCACTTATTTTATACTTATACAACCCAAAATATATTTTATACTGAATATTATGTTAAGAAAAATTTATATCAATATTATTTTATTCTATTATTCTAATTGAACTTCCATTTTAAACGTTTTTTCAAAACTATTTGATAATTGAAGACATAGTCATGTATACGTGAAGACTGCTGCCAAAAAATGATGGTGTTTGAATTTTGTTTTCCAAACTCACTGACATGGTTGTTATAAAAAATTGTTTTATTTATCAATAGGTTATTTAATTAAAATTAAATTTCATAAATGATAATATTAGGCATTCCATGAGTTATATTAAGAATAAACACTTATAATAAATTTAACAGGTTCAAAGGATATATCATAATACTTTTTATAATTTGATTCCATTCATGGAAAACATATTAATCCATATAAATATTTTGAGGATTTCAAAATAAATGAAATAAAAAATAAAATTATTGATATTATGAAATTATTTTACAACACTTTTTTAATGGTACACATACAATGAATGTTTTTAATGAACAGGAATAAGTACTTCAAGTAACTTACCAAAGCAAAGATGATGTAATAAATTTTTGACACATGATGATAAATAGACCTTATAAAAATAAATACATATTATAAGGTTTTTATGAATAGTTTAAACAAAATTAATTTTATTATTTTGGATGTTAAGTGTATGTAGAGAGTGATTTCGAACACAGGGAATGGGTTTCATAAGAAAATTTCCTTCTTTGAGACACATTTTATATTATCAAAATACATTATTTTAAAAGATTTATATACTAAAAATTGAATATATAATATCATGGAATATATTTATTCAGTTAATTTTAACTTCATATTTAGTCTCTATCTCTTTCAATGGATTTTTATTAGAATGTTTCCTTAAGCCGTAAGGGTTTTCGTCCCAAATTCATCTCTTTGAGTCATGTATTGTATTATTATCCTAGTTCCCTTTATATTGTAAATGTATTTTATAATTTATATATTATGTCCTGAGATTTATTTTATTAGGAGTAATATAATTTCTTTGTGACTATATCTCCTTCAAGAGTATTTTATTTAAATAATCCTCAAGTTATATGGGATTTTCATGTGTCAAATATTTTCCTTATGTTATAATCACTTCTATTTGAATACTATCTTTAAATATTTATCTATTCTAATATAAGATGATTTTATTTTATATATATATATATATCTTATTTTCTAGTTAAATCATGTTTCACACCATTTTATTCTTCCACCATGATTCTATTTTATTGGGTAAATTAATATTCCTTTATAATAATTCCCATTACATTTGGTGGTTTCCTCTTCCATGTCTATTTTTTTTCTCCAAAAAATTTTCTCCATTACCTAGTATAAACTCAAATTATTGATCTCTACAATGGTCCTTTTCCCCCTTTATTCATTTTGAGATAATCGTTTTTTCAACCTTTCTATGATGTGGGTTTTCAATAAAGTTATTTTCTCACAAATCAAAGGATTTTATTTCTAGTGACATTATTCCTTTATCCTCCACATTTAAACATATAATTTATTAAATTTCAAGTATTCTTTATTTTATTTTTTGAATAATTGTTTTAATGTCATTTATATTTATTTTCAAAAATAATGTAATGGAAGGTGACTTGAAAATATTATCTTTCTATAAGGATATTAAGAAACAATTTTTATGATTTTTTTCTCATCAATTTTGAAAATATTTTTCTACAATAAATTAATTGTTCATAAATCACACAATATATTCATTGTTTAATAATAATTTTGAGTGACCATCTTTTCGGTACCAATTTATCATGATTTTTAATGTGATACAACTTGGAACATTTATGAACCCCATTTTATTTTCACAGGTTATTTATGATAAGAACAATGATTTCATTTTATGTGTTGCTCATATGTATGTATGATGACGGTTGGGGTTCTATATTTACATCCAAATAATATTTTATGTTTTTATATCACATGTTATGATGAAATGGTGTGTGAATGGGATATTAGAATCTTTCTTCATAAGTTATTTGTGTTAATGAAATATGGGAAGATTTGTTCACAAGTTTTCTGTGTGAATGAGATGTGGGATTGTTTTTTTAAAAGTGGTTGAGTGAATATCATGTGGAAATATTTTTTTTTAATTATATTCTATTATTATTTTCCCCTTAATTCTTTTTTATACTATGATTCAATTACATTCCTTGTTTATATATGACTATGATTATGCTCCTTGAATAATTTTTAATGTCTCTTTATTCCGCACACTTTTTCTAGGTATATGTATGTTAATTTGATAATAAATGTCCATATATCATGGATAATAGAAACATAATATTTATCCATTTTCCTTTAATAAAATATTTCCCCCTTAAAAATTATTTCTCAAATTATTATGGTCTAACTCTTAATTAATGGTGGACAAATTTTCCCTTTCAGAGAAATAATTTCACCACATTCTTATGTTATCCTTTCTACATCTTATAAAGGTAAGTATAACATGATGAATGTATTTTAGGTAATTTCGAGAAGTTTTATTATCATGAAATTATATTATATTAGTATTATTGTTTGGATAACCCCCAAGATACTAATCCTTGTGTCCTAGTGTTGGGTTACTGTTTGTGAGATGTATTATATAAATCATGAAACTACTTTATTATTTATGTTTGGAATAGTTTATGTTGATGCAGGGTGTTATATAACCCCAAACATCATTAATACATGTATAAATGTTCCTAAATGTAAATAACTAATTTTTCACATCATAAATAACCCATGTAAATAAAATAGGTTTCTTAAAACTTCTAAATGAAAATAATTCATTTTTTATAGAATAATAAACTCATGGAAATAAAATGGGTTTCATAACATTTTAAAATAATATAATAACATGAAATAAATCAATTTACATTTAAATCAAGATAACACAAAAAATATCACTTCATAAAAGAAAAAATGGAACAAAACTCCATGGTAGATAATGAGTAAAGTCATTACAAAATCATGAAATGGTTTTCTTGAAAAACATTTTGTAATCGCTAATATAAAGTCATAGTCATGAGTATCTTTTTATAATTGTTTATTATTAAGAAGGTGAATATAATATTTCATAAACCCATACTATCATAATGGATTATATGAATTAAGACTTAATAATAGTGATTTATTTCAATAAATATTGATATTGAAGGGAAATCACCACCTAAAAGGAAGGGAATTATTCAATACACTTCATATTTGGTAAAAAATAAAACCATTCATGGAAACATATATTAATTAAATACATGTTTCCCCTTAATATAAAAATGTTAATATTATTGGAAATTGAAAATAAATTAATATATTTAATATATAAAAAAGAGTTCAAGAAGATTCTATATTACAGAAAGGAAAGAGTTTGATTTTCCAAATCATTTTCCCTTACTCTTGAATTCCATGAAAGTTATTTAATCAGCAATATCAAAACTATTATCATATTAAGAACCTATTTAATAACCATATTCATTTAAATTTCCATTTATACTATTAATTTATAATAATTCTCTTCATGTATTATATTTTAATGATTTATTATCAACATCAGGTGTATAAAATCATGATCGTTTTGTTCAAGATTCATAATAGGGGTGATGATATTAATTATTCTCCAACGGTTCATCATTAACAAACCATTAAATATAATATAGTTTATTTTTCATAAAAAACTGTCATATTAGAATTTCATTACATGAGTGTTTTTGTACATTTTTTGATAAAAAATTCAACACTAAACTAGTTTCGATTTATTTATCGAAATAAATAGATTACTTATAATTATATTTTGTTTTTCTATTATCAATAAAAAATATTTTTATTAACTTATAGTACTACTTTTTATTTTTTATCCATCAGTTATAAACTAAAATCATACATGAAGGTGTTAGTGAAAAACGGAATGCATTATTCTATAGAAGACATAGTGCACACGTACACAGGAAATATGATTTCATTTTTTCAAGGAATAGTTAGATGGATAAATATGGATAATTATTTAAGAAGCATAAACACATCATATATATAAAAATTATTTATTTAATTTTAATTTTTTAACCATCCTTGTACGGATGATATGTAATATAAAATGTGACACATCATGTAGGTGGTTGTTTGTACATTAACACAAGTGTCAATTTTATTTTCCATAAAGTGGAAAGGGGAAAAGTTATTACTGATAATTATATCATGATGATAAAATTAGTAATATATAAAATACTGATTTCATTATATAATAATAGTAAAATTTTAATTTTAAACATATTATATAAGTAAATTATGTTATGAAAAAAGAGTACTCTCACTAAAAACATTAAGTTTTATTTAGAGGATTCCATAGAAAAGAATATATTAGGTTAAATAATTTAGAAAGGATTCTAATGAACATGATTTATTATTCTCAGACAAGAAAATATTTATATTTTAAATATTTAATTCAATGTTATTAGTGTATAATGAAGTGTTGGAAGTTATCACTTTTTATACATGATGAAAAGCGTAGTTTCGGAAGTACCCATCACATTTTAATAATGGTATGTCAGTATTCACATGTAAAAATGATCCAAAAGTGTAATATAATGGATAAGAGGATATTTTTTAGATGTACATATCATTAACATACTTAAAGGCATGTTTTTTAATTGATTTAGGTCTCTTATACTTAGAAAAAAAATTATCACTTTTTTATTCTCCAACATAAACTATTTTTTAACTATTTAATTTATTTATTTTATCAACAAATGGCCTTTATTTCTTAATTTCAACCTTATAATTCAAAATTTGAAATCCGTTTTATTCAGTTCAATATAATAATGTAATGTAAATAAATTTTAAAATTATTAATGTATAATTAATTAAACACAATATTTTATAAATATATAATATTAGTTAAAAAATGTGAAATATAGGTTTTTAAATTAAAATAACTATTTTAAAATAAATAATTTCACTTATAGAATTCATATTTGGTCTACAAAATAGTTTTACAAATTTATATGAAATACTTATGTACCAATAATTTTGGAAAAGTCAAGCTAATTGTAAAAACGTTATCTGTCACTATTCACATATAAATCAATAATATTAGAGAAAACAAAAAAAATAGCCTTAATATATTATTATCATGATATGTACAAAAATGAATTTAATTTTTTCAAATTCATATTATAAAATTATTGAATTTAGTTTTAAAATAATATCATCAAGTATCTTGAAAAATGATTTTAACAGGAAAAAGACATTTTGATATATTAACCATTCTTCTCATTATTACTAATCAATTATTTATTCCATAAATATGAAATTAATAATAAATAAAAAATTTATAAAATACATTTTAATAAAAAAAAATATTTTATTCGTAGAAACATTAGTTGAAATTGTCTTAAAAGGGAATTTTGTTTAATATTTTGGTTAAAATTATTTGTACATATTTATTAAATGACTACCTTAAATTGGAAAATATATATTTTAATAAAATATATCATAATCAATTTGATTGTGATTTTTAATTTATATAAATTTATTTATCATATTATTAATTAAAGGAGGAAAATTTCACCTAAATCTTGGATTGCTACAGGAGGGGGTGCAGTGCAATGATAAATGGTAGCCAAGGGTGATGAGGCATGGCTCAAGTGAGTTGTTCTATATGAGGAGATCAATGCATGTTTGTAAAATGGTGGATGATATAAAAATTATGGTGGATGGGTTATAGTGGTGTAGGTATAGAGAACAATGAATATATGTATGGGGAGTAGGGGTTGATGGAATGGTGGAGAGTCACATTAGGTGTCGGTGTAATGAAGAAGAGCCATAACCAAGGACATTTCAAGAGAATAGAACCTTATATAATAGACCAATGTTAAATTGGCCAATGGCCCATTGATTATCCTTACTCTAGCAAAGATTCATCCAGATCACATGGGCTGGCCTGACACATAGGGCTCAGTTCAGTATGTTGGACATAGCATGCCCTGGCCCATAAGCATATCCTGCAACCAAGTGGGGTAGGTCTATCCTGGTCTGACATGGATAGTCAAATAAGATGGAACACTAAGACACATCACAATTTTGTGATTATAGTTGCAGTGAAAAACATTATTGTCTAGTGGTGCATGTATGTGCCATGGGTATCTGTCTACTCAGATAATGCACCACATGCTTCAACTTCTCCCCAAAGTGTCATTTTTTTAAATTCCTATCCATGTTTAAATTTCTTGAGAAAATATTTTAAATCATGAGAATGTTTACACATTGGACTTGATGGTGCATTCTATTATTCATTTAAGGCTATTTTTATGACGCAGGAGGATGTTTTTGGATTTAGCTATGTCGGGTTAATACCGAGGTTTGGAAATCATGACTGGATCATTAAATATGGTTTAGGAATTCCTCATAAATTTTCCAGTGTCTTTTAAAGAAAAATGGATCCCATAACATTACAAGTGGATTTAGACCCCCGATCCCATTTTCGTTATGCTACTCCCATATACTATCTCCCACCAATCCATTTTGTGGTTTCTATGAAATACTCAATGTGTGATTCGTCTGTCTATGAAGTTATGTCCACCCCTAGTTTATTTGTACCACTTCGGGAATAGGTCTTCTATAGGGCTTGGTTATCCCAATCACAAATCATTTTCCATCATCTAAGTGTGGGTCCCCACAATTGTTTTATTGAGGTCACATGAGATTTCCCAAAGTTGAGTGGTTTTTATAGTAGGGGTTTGTGATCCCTTGAGAAATATCAATTAGTAGTAAAGATATAGATTCCTCTATAATATTCTAGAATGTAAGGATGGAATCAGTAGTTTTGGATGATAGGGTGTGGTACCACCCTTTATTCACATGCATACCTTGGAAAGAAGTGATTCATCCTTGTTGGTTACTAGGGATGATGTGGAGTCATTGTGATTGATTATATCATATGATTTATGAATTGTGAATCCTAATGAAAAAATATTCATTCATTGAGAGAAATATATATTAGGATGTCAACTTTAGAAAATACAAGCATTTTGGTTCTCTGAGAATCACAATTTTCTCATGGGGTGTGACCTTCAAAGATTTGATTGGAGATGACTGGGATTTTTTTCTTCCACGAGACATCTAGTGTTAAACTATCTGTAGATATCTTCTTATTTTTCTCATGGTTACCCTCTCATAACAATATTTTTTATCTAAATTATTACTTTTTCATTCCATTTTAGTCTTGGGGAGTCTTACTGAGTATGTTTATAACCACCCTTATATGGGTGTTCTCCCCACATGTGTTATGTCTGTATAGAAAATGTGTAGTTTAGATATGGTCTTGGTGGATGTGGAGTTAGTGTATCCTGTTTAGAGTTAATATATTGTCATTTTTATGGATTTATGATTTATTATGGTGGTTTATGATGATAATAGTGACTATTGTTGTTATAGATCGATTCAGGAGTACCTGGAATGATGAGGATCTTTCATGAGTCTCATGACTGTTATATTAATATGATTTTTGGATGTGTATTTCATTTGGGATTTTCATAAATTGAGTTATTCTTATTTTTTGTTGTCTCCTATATGGGTGGTATATAATTCAATTTTCCACACATACTCACACAAACACACAATCAGTGTCATTGGTTATTTTATACCACAAATATATGTGTATATAGTAGGTTGATATAAGATAAGGCCTCCCATTTTATGTGATATGCCTACTTGTTGGTTGTCACAATCCCTTGGACTATTGGAAGTAGGCTTGTAGTTTCATTGGTGGAATACTGTAGGCATGTTATGGGAATTAGAGAGTTGAATCGTGTTAGATTTCAATAAATGTTATTGAATTCTAAGGATATAGTTTTGTATTAGTAGTTATCTGAGGAACAGTTTCAGAATTTAATAAAATGATGTTAAGATGGCCTCAAGTTAATTTAATACACTAGGGAGATAATCATTGTTATAGCAGCATACATATCCTTTCGCCGATACTCTGATATACTATTAGTCAAAATTTTTCTCTAGAACATTAATTGGGGGTTATGTGAAAATGGGTACATGCATCATAAAATGGTAAGAAATGATCATTCATTTCCACCATATAATAAATTATAAATATTTTCTCTAATACATATGAGATTATCATATCAAATAGAGGGTTTTACACACTGATATCCAAATCATTTGAAGATGAATGATTTTTATGAATCCAATAATGTAGTATATCCTTTTGTCTCTTTGTAGTAGGAAATGATGAGTTTTTTCTAAGACTCGGTTGAGAGATATCATTTCACATTAAATGAGGTAGTTTTCACCTATTTCTCTTAGTATGGTTCATTCTATTATAGTGGATGGTAGATTCTATTATTTTATATGATACTACCAATATAATTCTTTTGTGCATTATGAGAATAGAGTCCTAGTTGGTTTTTAAGGATAGGATGATCCTTGGTCAACAATAATTTGGATGGAGTTAAGGAATAATGTTTCTATATTTTGTGGACTCTCTTTAATAAGATTTTGATTATTGTTTTACAATGCCTATAAAATATAGTAATTTCATAGTGGACTATCTATTTTAAAACTCTATATGGGATTTTTAATGATGATTGGATTTGCATTCTGTGTCTAGGATAGTGTTTTACCCATGCATATAAGGCCCCATATCTGGTAGGTAAATAATTTAAGGACCATAAATCTCATATTGTGTTCCCTAGAAAAGTTTTAGCATAGAATTATTGAATCTTAGTGGTCTTATAAAATACATTAGAGAAGGATTTATCGACAAGCAGTTTTTTTCTCACAAAACTGCACCAATGTTGAGGACCCCTGAGAAAGAATTGGGAATGGATAATTCATGGAAGCGGTGCACCATATATTTAGAATTATAATATAGTATTTCTTAATTATATATATAGTGGTTCTGTGGAACAAATCCCAATGTAATTATGTGGTAAAATATGATATTTTCCTTCTGAATTTATTAACCCATCATGGAGTATTTCTATTTTTATAGAAAGTAGTGAAATAATAGATGTAGATGGATGATTCTATAATCTTATCCCATCATCAACGCCTTTGTTTAGTTCTTTTCAAATCCATAGTGTAGATAATCCTAGCTATAGGATGATACTTTAATTGAATGACTTTGGTCTTTTATTAATGAATTGAATTTGCAGTAAGATTCATGTACTCTTTTTAGGTACCATCACACTTCATGGAATAGATACTTGTTAGTATCCCCAGACAATATGTTCATATGTTTGAGGTTTAAATGGAGCCCCTAGCAAGAGAGTTCCCACTAATAGTGACCATTTTTACCCACCCATTTTGGTAATGTGATTTTTTATTTTATGGGTAAAGAGGGGATACAAAGGTTACTACCTTGAAATAAATCAGTTATCCTTTGCTACATTCATGTGTTATAGTGTGCAGTGCTCACACTCAAGAAATTATACTCAATTAGACATTATAAATTAAATGTGTGCTCTTTTTATTATTTAATTGATGGTAATAAATTTCATGTCTATAACTACCCAGGTGTATTAAAATTTTTATTTCATGTTGTTTATCATAAAAATCCAATAAATACAACTCGATAATCTAGGGGCCCAGTATACTTGGGATTCTAGGTCCATATTACATCATATAAAAATAAAACACAACATGTTTATTTTAATCGCATTAATTAGATGCTAAAATCCATTATATCTTCTAATAATACTCAAAAAATATTTTGATATACATAAAGGAAATGCGTGAGCTATAGAGCTTGGTAAGGGAATAATCATGATAAAAAATCATAGCATACGATTCAAAAGACTTGAAATTATAAATAAAAGAAATTATACATGAATAATCATATGGAAGGACAACCTAAAAATGATTTCAATATATGACCATGTCATTGAAGGAATATATGAACACCATAAAACATGAAATCGTATACATATGTTAAGCCTCCCTACCAAGACAACATAACATTTTGTATTGTGCGCCAAATTAGAGTAGGTTTACTATATAATCACACATATATCCTCTAATATTATATAAACATTACACAATTCATTTAATAGATATCATTATACATCAAAAATAACATGTACATGAATATTTTTACCACAATAGGATATCATACTTAATTAATAATCATAATAAAAAACCATGGGAATGAAATTGGGTATATAATATTTCCTCAAATAATAATAAAAAATGATTTCATAAATATTAAAAAGGGAAGACAAAATTAAATATTTTTTAGTTTCATATTTTATTTAATATTTATTGGTCTCTAATATAAAATTTATTAAATAAAATTCATTAGTAAGGGTATAGAATTAGTTATATATATAAAATGTTAATAATATGTCTTAATAAATAGGTAAAATACATTAAAAGAATGAAAGAGTATGGAATTATATTTGAAACTAGAATTAAAAAAATGGTTACCTCTAAAATAGTTCTTTTTTTTACTAAATCATTAATAAGAAATAGGCATTAACAGTGTGTTACGTGATAGGATTAAGGGAAATTTAGGTCCCCCGTAATCAGCTATGATTTTAATGAAGGTATTGAGAAATAAACATAATGTATGCAAAAACCTAGAAAATAATTATAGAATAAGATAAGAAAATATATAAGAGTTATAAATAATTTAGAATCATTATATAATATTAAATACTGATATAATGTGAGGTGGGGAGAGAAAAGGGAAAATCAGAAGAAAATAGGGTGGTTCAGATAGTTCCCTTACCATCTGTCTGGATTCGCTCTGCACTCTCACTTAACTGATTAAAAAGTAAAATTAAATATGATTATATATATTATTAAGAACCTTTATAAAAATATTTTATTCTTTTGTGTTGATTTATAATCATCGCATTGTGATATGACATCGATATCCACTATCAGATGATTTTTTGTGTCATGGTACAAATGCAACACCCCAATCTTCTACGGTACGCTTCTCTTTGAATAATGTGATAACATGTGTTGTACGCAACATCGAGTTCTAACACACCACAACCAATCAAACTAGCCGTTATGAATTTTAATACCAACTTTTTGAAATTTATTAATTTTACTTTTCAAAATGGACTTTATTTTTGGATTTGGATTATCGAAATTATCCTGGGATGAATATTTGGTATTTTTCTGAAAAACATCATATTTTGATGAATAGTGAAACCACTAAGTGGTAGTTAAAAAACTGATTTTTTCATAAAACTTAATTTTACTGCTTATGTGAGTAGAATTTTGAAAATCCGAGAGACACGGTTAATATCAAGGTGTAAAATGTGGTTCAATGAGATGAAAATAATTTTTGATGAATAGTAACTTTTTACTTTTATTTAACACGGTTAAAAGTAAACAGGGTAATTAAGGGTAAAAATGATATTAATATTACCCTACCACATGTCCTAATTCTATTCTAAAAGTGTATCTCGACCAAAAACAACATTAGGAATAAAATATTATCATTTAGGTCCACTTTTAATAGATTAAGACATTTATTGTTATTTAATTCAAAGAAGAGTTAAAAGAGTTAAAATCAATGTTTATTTACTAAAACACTTTTAATATAGGGTTACACAAAAGATAAATTCTATTATAAATATTTATTATAAATCTAAAACGATTTCCTACATAATAATATTTTATTTATAATTTTTGGTCATTAAATAATTTAATTTATTTATGACACAATGATGATGGAGTAATTATAATAATAGTGAAAAATTAAAATAATTGATATTATAAATACCCAAATAAATATAATTTGAGACTTTTTATGAATTAAACTAATTTTCAAGGTTAATATGATATTTTATGATTTATTTAATTAACTTTTTTTGAAGTAATAGTTCTGTTATGATTTTCACAAAAATCAATTTCCCAAATAGTGTCAAAATTGAAATAAAATTGATTTTAAAAAGAAATATTATATTATTAATTGATATTCAATTCCTAAAAATCTAAGGTTCGGCCAAGAGACTAATATCATGATAGGTAAATCATTATTGGACCACTTGGGGGTCTTTTGGAGGTATATAGTAATTTTATTAGCTAAATAATATAAAAATACAAAGAGACATTGTAAAAGTGAATCTAATTAACTAAGAGTTAATACTTAAAGATAAGGTTAAAATAGTAACCCAAACTGTCTAAATCCTATTGGTTGAGTTATTTTTGACCCATACCCACCATAACCTTTAAATAATCCACTTTGGAGCCACTAGAAACCGAATATGAATTTATTATAAAATAATATTTTTAGCTTTTCCAAAGGTGCCCCTCCTCCCCCTTATAAAAGGACACCAATTCTAACCAATTCTTCACACATTCAAAGCCTTTTGGTTCGGCCAAACCCTGCCCAAATTATCTCTTAACATCCCTCACTACAACCTAGATGACTTAGTTTGATCATAAAGCCAACCTAAAGAGCCCTTTTGATCAAATCAAAAGGAAGAACCAAAAGAAGAGGAGGTTAACCTACCCCCAACCAAGGAAAAGTACAAGGTAAGGGGTTTTCATCTCACTCCTTATTTCCCTGAGATTCATGGCATATTTCCACTATTACCTTTTGTGTGGTGTATGTACTTCCCATAATTGTATTCTTTGTGTAATACACTTTAATTTATGTGTATTTACATATTCATTGTATGATATCTCTTTCATGGGTTGTATGTTTCGTAAGTTACCAAATTGGTAAGGGTTAATTTCACAACCTCTTTATTATCCGAGGTTGTTTTTACGTAAGTATCTACTGGGAAATATTTATTATCCATATCCATGTTTTATGAAAGAGTTTTCAAAGGGATTCTTTTAAGGGACTTTTTAGTAAAACATCATTTCAAACGTTTTAAATATTTATTATTCTAAATCGTTCTCATTAATGTACATGTCATCAAAATGGTTTTTAAATTTTTAATTATATGGACATGAATGTTTTTAAAATTTTAATTCCTTTCAAAAGTTTCAACTTGGTATGGGACACTTAGATTCAAAAATTTCTTTAAATGAATTCTTTTCCAAATTGTGTGACATTTATATTTTTTCTTGAAAAATAGATATTTCTCTCAAATAGTTTTGATTCCATCTATGTCAACAACCTTTGATAAATTTTACACATGTTTGAAATTTATTTATTATGATAAATATCTTCCATATTGTATTTAAGGTTTTGTGATATGTTTGACAATGGATGAGTTAATTTTATGCCATTAATGGTTTATGATTAATGTTTTGGAATTTCTTATGCTAGTTTTAATACAAATGTTTATGTTATATTTCATCCTCTTTTTAAGATGAATGTGTTGTACTAGTATGTTCCGGGTTGGGGACCAGTAAAAGTAAGCCCTCTGAGTTGGGGTCCGGTTATAGAAGACCCTCCGGGTTGGTGTCCGGTTATTAGAGGCACTCTGGGTTGGTGTTCGGTTATTAGAGGCATTCCGAGTTGGTGTCCAGTTATTAGATGCACTCCGGGTTGGTGTCCGGTTATTAGAGGCACTCCGGGTTGGTGTCTGGTTATTATTGGCACTCCGAGTTAGAGTCCGGTTACAGAGTCTCTCCCAGTTGGGTTCCGGTTACAGTTATCCCTTAGGTCTTGGCACGAGTCCTTGACACAGAAATTAAAGTTCGGCATTATGCATTCCATCATTATGAAAGTGGGTATTGATATTTCATGTGAATATTCGATTAGAAGAATATCCATGTGAATAAGTAAATGGAATTATTTCATTTTATTTTTTCCATAGTATGTTGAAGTTCAAGTTTAAAAGGCTTTTGTTTTAGTTATACATTGCCTTAAATGTTTATTCTTATTTATGAATGTTTCCGCTATATTGTTATCCTTACTGGGAATTTGAGCTCACCCCTTTTCTATGTTTTATTTTTTCCAGGATGTGAAGAAGTAAATTATGAATGACCTGCAGGGATAGTATGAGAGGATAAGAGTGTGGACTACGGAGACTATGTTCTTGTAGTTTTCATTTTTATGATTAAATCTAAAACTTTATGAATATATCTAGTGTTTCCAAGGATACTAAACTAATCGGTCTTTCAGGATTTGATCTATCTTGTGATCATGCCAATGTTATTTTATAATGCACCGACTCTGGGTAACTGGGGTCAGGGCGTTACAGTAGATATCATAGGAATTTTAGTACAAACCTTGGAAGATAGATTTAGATAAACTCTAATTAGAGCACATAGATTTAAGATGGACTTTGAAGATCAATATAGATGAACTTCCTAGAATATTTGTATTGTAGAGATTTGTGAGTTTTTTGATCAATACATCCTTGTCTGGATACGAGTAGGTAGAGGTGGCTCTGGCACAAATGTTACTAGGGGTAAAACCCAAAAACCCGGATTTGATCTAGACTCGAACGGGAACTGGTGCACGACAACGGGCCTTGCTGCACTATTGGATACGACACTCCTGGGGGATATTCTTAGGATAACTCTAATTTTCATTACAAATCATTATGAAGGGTTTATGAGTATATACTTCCTCAAAAAAACATTTTTATGGATTATATTCATAAATAGTTTAATTTATGTTAAGTGTTTTATAAGTATGTAATTATGTATTTTGATTCATAAACTGATCTAGTTTATGCCATTGTTTAGAAATGGCGCCTAGTGGAAGAAATGGAAACTGTATCAATGCACACCCTCCATGTAGGGATTTTCCTCCTACTCAAGATAATTATAGATGAGCTCGTGATGCAACCGGTGCTGATCAACTAATCACCATACCGGGACAACTCACTCCGGTTATGAATAATAACCTTACCCGTATGGAGCACCCTGATCCACAGCGTGGAGGGTCAATGATAGATCGCTTCATGAGGCAACAACCATCAAGAATCAATGGGAGTAAAAATCCATTGATAGGTGAGAAATGGATAAGTTCCCTAGAGAAAATATTTCAGGCTTTGGGAAGTAGTGAAAGGGAAAAAGTTATCATGGCAGTTTACCGCCTCACTAGAGATGCTGATCAATGGTGGTCATAGATCCAAAACATGAAGGAACATGATGAAGTATCAAATATGGAATGTAGGGAGTTCAAAGATCTGTTTTTAGAAAAATACATTCCTCGTGACCATCAAACAGATATGGAAAGGCAATTTCTGAGTTTGAGACAAAAGGAGGATGAGAATGTCGCAAAGTATGAGGCTAACTTTACAAGGTTAGCAAGGTATTCTGGAAAGTATATACATAACCTAAGAAGTAAGATTGATCATTTCTTTTATGGGTTAAAACCATTTCTCCGTCGAGCATTACTCTCACAAACCTTCACGTCGTACAAAGATATAGTCTCATGTGCTATCAAGACAGAAACATAATTCTCTAAATCTTATGACAATAAAGTAAATTGAGAGAAGAAGAGAACGATGGAGAAAGATACAGATAAAGGGAAAAATGGAAAGAATAATTTTCCATTATGTGCAAAATTTTGGGATGAAACATTGTGGTACTTGCCTAAAAGGAATGCGAGTTTGTTATAAATGTGGAGAAAAAGGTCACCAGGATCGTGATTGCAAGGGAAAGAAAGATGTTGTCAATGTTGAATTCTACAATTGTATAGAAATGGGGAATTATTCAAATGAATTCCCTAAGCACCAAGGGAACTTACCTCAGAAAATTCCAAGGGATCAAGGTCAAGATTACGCTGTTACTGCAGTTGAATAAGAATAATTAATGTATTTGTGTTTTTGGACGTAAGGATTATATTCTGGTTATGAGAATAATGTGATATATATAAGAATTTTACTTTAGTACTTGTTGTTTTCATTAAGGTTTTAATATGACTAAGGTAATCATATATTTAGTATGTGACAATAAGAGATACTTTACTTTCGTGGAATCTGATGTTACAATTGATTTTGGAATTTAGATATCTTTTACAGAGAATCTGGATAGAGGTACATTGGATAACTATAATGTTTGGAATGGAATAAGTTGAACATTGGATAGCATTGTTTAAGGTTAAAAAATTTCTTATGATTATATTTGGAATATTATGATACTATAGTTTTAGGAAAAGGACAACCTGTAGGTCAAGAGATTACCCGTCGCGTCGGACAAAGCTGCAGAAATCGAACCCACAACCATATTGCGACAGGCCTTTATTACTTACCCTTATCCTACATGAAGTCCCTGGTTATTGAAAAATATTTTTCATCATTATAATGGTATGTGTGTTAACATTTATAACCTTATATGATTAGGATAAAAATAATATTTTTGAGTTCTATTATCTTTTAGAGTGAATGATGAGTTTGTGGTAGAAATTAGTTAAAGGATGAAATCTACCTGTCAAATATATATATATATATATATCACGTATTCTATGAATAAATTAATTCTTAAACATTAGGGATGGTATATTAAAACCAAAAATGTGTTATCCGAATAACTTATGTATTGTTGAACTGATGATATTTTAAATCATCATAGATTGATGGCTTTGAGGCCCTCAATTTTACAGTTGTTTGTGATTGATGACCTAAATCACACCCTTTAAATATTTAAATTTTCCTCTAATTACATGTCTATAATTTCCACCAATATTATCCTATTCGAAACACTAATTTGGTGGTGAAATTATCATTTCCCTTTCTGTGTTATTAAAACTAAATTTTAATAACCCTATTTCCGATATGGGTTTTCCACAAAGGTATTTTCTATTTTCAAAATTTTATTTTCGAAAAACAATTTGAAATTGATAGGACGCAATTTATTGAAGGAGGGTAAAATGTAACACCCCAAGCTTCTACGGTATGCTTCTCTTTGAATAATGTGATAGTGTGTGTTGTACGCAACATCGAGTTCTAACACACCACAACCAATCAAACTAGCCGTTATGAATAGTAATACCCACTTTTTGAAATTTATAAATTTTATTTTCCAAAATGGTCTTCATTTTTGGATTCAGAATATCGAAATTAGCATAGGGTGAATTTTTGGTATTTTTTTGAAAAACATCATATTTTGAGGAATAGTGAAACCCCTAAGTGGTAGTTAAAAAACTGAATTTTTCATAAACCATAATTTTACCTCTTTTGTGAGTGGAATTTTGAAAATCCGAGAGACACGGTTAATATCAAGGTGTAATATTTGGTTCAATGAGATGAAAATATTTTTTGGTGAATAGTAACTTTTTACTTTTATTTACCATGGTTAAAAGTAAATAGGGTAATTAAGGGTAAAAATGATATTAATATTACCCTAACACATGTCCTAATTCTATTGGAAAAGTGTATCTCGACCAAAAACATCCTTAGGAATAAAATATTATCATTTAGTTCCACTTGTATTACATTAGGACATTTATTATTATTTAATTCAAAGAAGAGTTTAAAGAGTTAAAATCAATGTTTATTATCTAAAACATTTTTAATATAAGGTTACACAGAAGATAAATTCTATTATAAATATTCATTAGAAAGATAAAATGATTTCCTACATAATGATATTTTATTTATAATTTTTAGACATTAAATAATTTAATTTATTTATGACACAATGATGATGTAGTAATTACCATAATAGTGTAAAATTAAAATAATTCATATTATAAATACCCAAATAAATATAATTTGATACTTATTAGGAATTAAACTAATTTTCTAGGTTAATATGACATGTTTGGATTGATTTAAATAACTTTTTCTATGTAATCATTCTGTTATGATTTTTACAAAAATCAATTTTCCAAATAGTGTCAAATTTGACATAAAATAGTTTTTAAAACAAATATTATATTATTAATTGATATTCAATTCCTAAAAATATAAGGTTTGTCCAAGAGACTCATATCATGATATGTGTATCATTAATGGACCACGTTGGGGTCACTTAGAGTTATATAGTATGTTTATTAACTATATAATATAAAAATACAAAGAGACAACGTATAAGTGAAACAAATTAACTAAGAGTTAATACTTAATGATAAGGTTAATATAGTAACCCAAACCTATCTAAATCCTATTGGTTGAGTAATGTTTGACCCATACCCACCCTAAACTTTAAATAATCCACATTGGAGCCATTACAAACCTAATATGAATTTATTATAAAATAACATTTCCAGCTTTTCCAAAGGTGCCCCTCCTCTCCCTTATAAAAGGACACCACTTCTAACCAATTATTCACACCTTCAAAGCCTTTTGTATTGGGAAACCCCTGCCAAAATACTCTCTCAACTTCCCTTACTACAACCTAGAGGCCTTAGTTTAATCAGAAAGCCAACCTAAGGATCCCTTTTCATCAAATCAAAAGGAAGAACCCGAAGAAGAGAATGTTAACCTACCCCAAACCAAGGAAAAGTACAAGGTAAGGGGTTTTCATCTCACTCATTATTTCCGTGAGATTCATGCCATATTGCCACTATTACCTTTTATGTGGTGTATTTACTGCCCATAATTGTATTCTTTGTGTAATACACATTAATTTATGTGTATTTACATATTCATTGTATGGTACCTCTTTCATGGGTTGTATGTTTCGTAAGTTACCAAATTGGTAAGGGTTAATTTCACAACCTCTTTATTATCCAAGGTTTTTTTACATAAGTATCTGCTGGGAAATTTTTTTTATCCATATCCATGTTTTATGAAATATTTTTCAAAGGGATTATTTTAAAGGGCTTTTTACTAAAACATCATTTCAAACGTTTTAAACATTTATTCTTCTAAATATTTTTCATTAATTTCCATGTCTTCAAAATGGTTTTAAAGGATTTAATTATATGGACATAAATGTTTTTAAAATGTTAATTCCTTTCAAAAGTTTCAAACTGGTATGGGACACCTAGATTCAAAAATGTCTTTAAATTAATTCTTTTCCAAATTGTGTGACGTTTAAATTTTTTCATGAAAAAGAGATTTTTCACTCAAATAGATTTGATTTTATCAATGTCACCATCCTTTGATAGATTTTACACTTATTTGAAGTTGATTTATTATGATACAAATCTTCCATATTGTATTTAAGGATTTGTGATATGTTTGACTATGGAAGGGTTATCTTTATGCTATTAATGGTTTGTGATTAATGTTTTGGCATTTCTTATGCTAGTTTTAATACAAATTTTTATGTTATATTTCATCCTTTTTTTAAGATGAATGTGTTGGACTAGTATGTTCTAGGTTGGGGACCGGTAAAAGTAAGCCCTCCGGGTTGGGGTCCGGTTACAGTAGACCCTTCGGGATGGTGTACGGTTATTAGAGGCACTCCGGGTTGGTGCCCGGTTATTAGAGGCACTCTGGTTTGGGGTACAATTATTAGAGGCACTCCGGGTTGGTGTCCGGTTATTAGAGGCACTCCAGGTTGGTGTCCGGTTATTAGTGTCTCTCCGGGTTGGAGTCTGGTTAAAGATGCTCTCCGGGTTGGGTTCCGGTTACAGTTATCCCTTAGGTCTTGGCACAAGGCCTTGACACAGAAATTAATGTTCGACATTATGCATTCCATCATTATGAAAGTGGTTATTGACATTGCATGTGAATATTCGATTAGTATAATATCCATGTGAATATATAAATGGAATTATTTAATTTTATTTTTTCAATACTATGTTGAAGCTCAAGTTTAAAAGGCTTTTGTTTTAGTTATACATTGCCTTAAAGGTTTATTCTTATTTATAAAATTTTTCGCGATATTGTTATCCTTACTGGGCATTTGAGCTCACCCCTTTTCTGTGTTTTATCTTTCCCAGGATATGAAGAAGTAAATTATGAATGACCTTTAGGGATAGTATGAGGGGATAAGAGTGTGGAGTATGGAGACTATGTTGTTGTAGTTTTCATTTTTATGATTAAATGTAAACCTTTATGAATATATCTAGTATTTCCAAGGCTTCTAAACAAATCGATATTTCGAGATTTGATCTTTCTTGTGATCATGCCAATGTTATGTAATAATGCACCGACTCTGGGTAACTGGGGTCGGGGCGTTTCATCAAATGTCACATTAGGTTGTTGATAATTATGGAAGTTCTTATAGTATTTATTCCATAACTATAGAACATTAATGATAATGATTTTATGTTTTTCAGAAGTAAAAAATGTTTTAAAATTTAAAATATTATCTAATAATATTCAGGGTTCAGTGTGTGTAAATATTATCATTAATTTATTAGTACATTTATGTTATTTTTTTCAACCAAGATGAACCGGTTGGGTTTTATAAACAATTTGTAATATTTATCATTTTAAAAATATATTAAAAAAAATACTTATTAATATCATATTTTACCATTTTTATTAAATTAAAACTAATTAGGATTGAAGAAATGGAAAATTAAAATTTTTCCTCATTAAGGTGGTGAACTGACCAAAATATGAATAACATTTTTATTTTATAATTAATTGAGAAGAGGTTATGAAAATGATATTCCATTATAAAATTTCAGTATATTTATTATATTTATTTCATTATTTCATGTTGTATGTAAGATATGTAGAGGGGGTAGAAGAGGAAATGTACAGAAATATATATGTTTAGAATATTACAATTTTTCAAGATCCTCTTTAAGAAAATACATTAAGGCACACTGTGATGGTTTTTTATGAAATTATATGTTGGGTATAAATTTTAAGATAATTTAGAAGAATATGGGCATGAATAAATTATTAAAAAGTATTATGACAAGGGGTGGTGACAAGTGGTATTTATAAGGGGAGGAGTGGGGTTTTTCATAATATAATAATCATTAGATTATTATGTGCTCTAATGACTATCAATAGTGATGAATCTTCTAACTATAAATATCAATTTTTTCATGTGATTCCGTGAAAATGGTTTTTTACATCATCCATGACTCATTTCTTCATTTATTTTTCTTACAATTCAACATATCATATTTTGGTGTATTTACATATTCACGAAAAATAAAATATTTCAGAAAAATGATAGAAAATAACCATGATAATTTCTTTATATGTAGATTCAAAATAGAAATCCATTTAATGAAATTAATTTTATAAATATGAGGAATTTAGTTTTTAACTAAAATTATTATCTATTAGAAAATATCCCTTTTTTATAATATGTTATATTTTCAAACACCTTGAAAATTTACATATGGTTAGACGAAAATATGTTATCAATATAAAAATATTAATATTTTTTTATCAAAAAATTTAATGAAAATTTGTATCCTTTAAATTTTTATATATTTTTTAAATATAAATTAATCAATATCGTTTACAAGAATACAGACACATAATTTATCATTTTTAAACCTTTATTTATTGGGTAGATGATTTAAATTTTCCATATATTCAATTTATATGATATCTAAATATTGTTTTACAATTTCCTAGGTGAGATTATCATTCAGATGATCAAGTTACTATTTCTAATGGCTAGATTACAATTCCAAAGGTCTGATTACTTTTCTAATAGATATATTTTTTATGGTTATATATTTTTTCAAACTTCTATAAATTCCTATTATTTTATTCAATCATATTATACTTATATTTCTCTCAAGGATCAATATTATTCATTTAGAAAATATATATTTCATTTATAATAATCTCTCTCCTTTTTATAGTGTTGTTCGAGAGTGAGATTATTCTAGGGGATAAAGTATGTCCAAATTTTCATATTCAAGTTATATTGTTTTCTAATTAATGTCCCATTGTATTGTTCGAATTTTATATTGAGTATGTTTAAACATTAAATGTAGTTTTAAAAATGAGTGAATAAATATTTTTTCATTTTATTATGTGGTTATTGTGTTATATAATATAATACATTACAAAATAAAATTAACATTAATATATTCATAAGATAAGTTATATATAATAATATATGGGTTGTTACACTATGAGTTGATAGGAAAACATAAATACTTCAACATGTATCCCATGGTTATCTATTTATGGGAGACAAATGTATTCATCAACTTTCATTCTAGATATGATGTTCATGTATTTTTGAGGGGGGTGATGAGCACCCTTTTATAATTTGTGAAGTGTCAAGATTGGATCCTCATAGTAACCAATTTTGGAGGAGCATATTAGGTGTTCAAGGAAATCACTAAGTATTTCCATGATATTATCTTTGTTGTAGTGACTATTGAGTCTTATGTTCTATATTAATGGGGTATTGGTTGACATTCATGATGTAAAGTTCATGGTGGTTCATGAGATATTAGAGGTTTAGTAGTGTTATAGTGGTGGGGATTCTAGTAAAGGACTTTATATCTAAATGGTAAAAGAGGAACTTGAGAAAAATTCATCAAAGAATATGATTATTATTTATATAGGTATATTTTTCTCACCTTCAGTGGATAGTGGTAGAAAACACTCTTAGATAATTTAAAAGAGTCTGATATTGGTGAGTTGACATAGTATTTTTATTTGATAATATTTTCATGACAATGTATCTGAAGGGTTATTTATGGTGTGGGGTATGTCATCAACATCCCCATGTATATAATAGTTTTCCATTGGTCTTCATATTAGATATCCACATGTATATCCTAAGAAGGTATCTTCCTAGAAAAGTGTGACCTGTACTGTGGTATGACCAACAGACCATGTGGGAGTCCCCACTACAAGAGTATTTGATTTTTTATAATTAAATTTTAGTGGGTGTTATCATGGTATCTAGAGAATACATCAGGTTAAATGAATTTCAATGAATATTCAATTTATAATGCAGTCGATTGGTCCACCAAATGGGTAGTGGTGTTGTTTTGAGAAATTTGATGAGGTTGGTAAAGTTCTTAATGAGCTTGTCGGTAAATTTCATGAGAGTGAAATAAAAATACAACCATACTGTCAACAATAGTGGATGATAAACTGTTAGATATATGGATATATATGGGTAATTTCCATGGATATTCAATAAGTATATGAGATAGAAGACCCATATTTCCTTTTATCCAAGATAATGTGTATTGGTTCCTTTGTAATGATAAAAGATAATGATAGAGAAGATGGAGTAGGTCTGGAGGAGCATGCTAGATTTTAACTCTTCTGGTATCAGTGTGATGTAATATCAATGTTCGTTAAGAATATGGGATAGAAGGAAAATGTTTACATTTTTCCAAGAGCTACTGACATTGGTTCCTCTTTCGTAATAAAAGAAAATTCCAGAAAATTATGCATTGTTTTGGAAGAGCATGCTAGATTTCAACTGTTCTGGTGTCAATGTGAAGTCTTATCGATGTTATCATATGGAAGAGTGTATTGTAGATGGAAGTTTAAATCATAATTCATTACCTTTTTGTTTATTTTTAATCATGGTCCAAATTTCCAAAGGCATATAGTTACTAGGACATATCAGTGAGTCCTTTAATACACTTTAAAAGGATGGAATGATAAGTTATGCTCATCCACACACATTTGTGGGGAAATTGTTACCTGTTGTAGAAATCTCTTATAGATTAAAGGAATTTTCATGAATATTACCTATTAATGAAATTAATACTATGGTTACCCTCATGAAAATTAAATATCATGGATGAGAAGAGAAGGGATCAATTTTGTATGCATAAGTGGTTCTCCATATCTTTTATAAGGGTATAATGCTAATTTTGGGCTTTATATTTATGAAGATAAGTTTATATTAATTATGGGGTCGAGCCTTGGAAATGGTTTATTAGTATCTTTTCAAAATTGGAATTTGCATCCACATAGTTCTTATGGCTTGTAGTTAAACAACATGTGAAAAGGATGTGAATATAGTGTTTTTGCCTTGGAACAACTAACCATAACCTCTAATCCCAAATGAGTCATGTTGTATGTGACAAACAATAAGTTAGAAATATTTTATCACAACCTAATAAAACTTTAGGGACGTTTATGATACCTTAATGTAAAATTAACCTCTATTCTGGACAAATATTTCATTAAGTATATCTCTTGATGAAATAATGAATGTCGCTGGAGTGGTAGTATATCCCTTTGTGAGAATTTGGTCATGAATATGGTCTGATAAGTGGAATAAGGTTTATTACAAGGAATTTGGCCTTATAGTGGATATAATATAGTATGATGGGGATATTTGGTGATAGGTTTTGGGAATCGAGGTGGAATCTTACATATCTTATAAAATAGGGAATTAAATCCTAGTTCATTAATGTGATATGTTTTAAGGTCATGTGGTAGGATCATATCATGGAGTTTAACATCAAGTGTCAAGGTTTTTGCTGTGAATTTTTACATTGATCCACTATGATATGTGTGTCATGGAAGGGGTGAAAACAAAATATTTTGTGGGTCTTATAAAAATGATTTTCCCAGAGGGAATATAACCATCCAAAGGTTACACATATTTATCATTCATGGTAGTCGAGTTCATGTTGTTTCATTCAATCTAATCTATTCATTATAGTCATGTGAAAACTTAATGTATCAAGATCTTTAATCTTACACATAAAACTTTAGAAAACCATCTTATATTTTCTATTCACACCTATTTTCCTGAGAAATATTTCTTGGGAAATCCAAATTGGGTGAAGCTTAGTAGGGATGCACACCTAGTGTGATCCAAATACAGTGAATCTAAGTAGGTTAATGGTCATAGGGAGAGCCAAATAGGGATAATAAAATTATGTTAATACATCATGGGAGATCTATCGTGGTCTTTGTAGATTAATACTACATAGTATTTATGATACATCTTTATTCATTATAATTTTTTTTCTTAAGGAAAAATAATTAGTTCCCTATTTTAGGATTTTAATATATTATTATAGAGGCTTTACTACAAATGTTTCTTCTTCTTATATAATCAATTAGATGATAAAAATCATCATAGATGGCTACCACACTTAGAAAGAGTCCTTACATAAATAAAATTTTATCCATATGAAGTTATACCACTAAGAGTATCCATTTTCTAACTAGCTCCCATTATATGGGCATGGACATCATAATGATGTCGACATCCAAAGGAAAGATGGATACATCCCATCTTCATGGATATCTATTCACACCAATTTAGGTTGTTCAAACATCCCTACCAAGTTTATATTCATTTATTAAGGGGGTACAACTATGGATTACAACATACGACATTGATAGGTGATCAATAGAAGCACGCCATTAAACATATGACCCACTATGGTAATACCATTTTCTACTACTCAGATACAGATTAGTAAAAGTTATGGGTTGGAGACTAAGACCTAGTATCTAGTGGAAGTGTGACATTTAAAATCATGTGGACATAGAAGGTGTGTAACTCATGCGAATAATTATTGTACTTATTTAAAGACGTTTCAGTCTATTAGGTTGTATGTCTATTATAGATTTATGTGTAAATAAATGTGGTTTTTATCCTTGAAAATATTATTTATTGGATTCCCTAAACTAATACCTTTCATTTTATGCATAGTGAATTTGGAATAATAAAGTGGGTCGTATATAAGTTTATTGGAGTGTCAATTACAGGGGAAGTATAGATGTGTTTGTTCCCCAATAAACTTTTTCTAAAGACCCAAAAAATATACTACCATTCCCTCAAAAACACATTGGATCTTATTGTAAACATCAAAATATTTATCCTCTATTGATGAATGACATCAATAGGAAGACTCGAATGAATATTTTCCTACTTCCCAATAGGATAGGTATGACTTTTAAGCATTGAATTTGGTGCCCAAAGATGATGAAGATATGTGCAACAGAGATGTAATAGCCAACAATGGAGAAGGAAGAATATGTTTTATTGAGGCTAAAAGGTAAACCACATTTTTCCTTCCAAGACTCATCTTGTAAGGTTCTTATCCATATGGATGAGAAGATGCATGTTTCTAGTCTATGTTTCTCATGGTGGTGTTTGAGTTTGTATGTTTTTCATGAGTCTAGGTTGGAAAAATTGGGGAACATGGATCAAGTTATGCTAGTGTTGCAAAAACATCATTAGTGTCTACATCATTTTTTTAAGGTTATAGAAAAATTTCATATTTATATGTCATTCGAGGTGCTACTGGAATGGGTAGTAGCAAGAATCAATTAATACTCCATCTATAGTGAACTAAACATTTAAATGTTAGGGTTTTTTCCATTTATACAATTCATATCCAACATAAGTCTTTTTTAATTGATTGATGACGTTACTATAAAACTATTAATCCAGTATTCGGAGTTTATATTTTCTATTATGACAATAAACTAACTGAAATCGTTTCAAATAATGATAAGTTAGATAATAATACATTAACATATATGATGTATTTGAGTTATGGTGTATTGGAAACTAATATAAATTGTAAAATCCTATATGAACCATATGTCACCTATAGGTTTTCTAACCAATTAGGGTACTAACAAAATTATATAACGATGCCACCTAAAAAAAGATTAATTAGAGAATAATAATATTATAGAACCTCAGATAATGTATGTGATGGAGTAAGAGGCTACAATGGAAGTGATCAAACTACTTTCCATATACACCTATTAGATTAACAATAAGATATGAAACCCCTTGTATTTCTTCCTACCCATAAGACATGCTCTCTGTTATCATCCTTAAGGTCATCAAATGGTATTATTATAAAAAATTAAATAATAAGAAAAGTAATATCACTGAATAATCACACAAATTTTTTTTTGAAGTGATGAATTCCTGACTATCAGGAAATAAATGCTCAGGTGGATTTACTTAATGATAATGGATAGAAGAGAACTGACTGCTTATGGCCTATAGAGGTGCTATCCGATATTGAATGACCTAGGACATGATTAAAGTAAATAGAACCCATATCCTCATTCGATCAAATAAAAGGGGGACACAATGAAAATTCCAACCATTTTCCTCCTGAGGTTGAAAGTTACCATCATGAGTGGATCAATGTCACTGATGAAAAGAACCTACGGGAAAATATTCTAGTCCATTTTAACCATCATAGTACTTGGAAATAAAAATTATCCTATAGACATATATTTTATTTTTATCCCATTTAGGTGCACAAGTATATTTGGGAGCTCTAGATGTTTTCTTTCACAACAAATTAACATTTTCCTCCAACGAAACATGTCAAATATATATATGGTAGTCTGAGATATCTAGTGGTGATAAATGAGTATGTTCTTGGAGAATGGGATGAATATATATGTCGATACTAAATATGTAAGACATTATTCACCGTTTTTAATACTATTACCAATAATATATTATGGTAAACATCCTTATTTCCTCCTTTATAAAGGACTTGGTTAGGTGGGGATGCCATAAAATCCCAATTATACACTATCAAAATCCTCCTAGAGGAATATCCTAAATGAAATATGTATGTTATTGATGCAGATTATCATTCTCTAGAGTAGTGGGAAATGAGTAAATAAAAATGGGAAGGAATTTATTTATCTTTACTCCTCCAACATGAACCCATTCGGAAGATTCGATTCTTCTTCCATGTGATGTTATATTCCAGAGAAGATCTAATTCATGGGACATGAATGTCTATGATAGTGATAATGAATTCTAACTCCCACCACTCATCCTTCCTCAAAAGGTCCTACTATAACACGAGTCATCATAGAACCTTCAATATTCATGGAAAATAACAAATGTGATCATTTACATAGTTGGTCACTAATTATATTTCACCCACTAACAATGAACTAAATCCCAAACCAAATTGTTTCATTGCACAACTCACCATGTGTCAATTTATATGGGAGGACATTTTCAATCCTCTCTCTCAAAACATTTTGGAGAGGATTCCTATTAAATTTAAAAACCTTCCACATATGTTATCACTAATTGGAAATGGTGGTATTTACTATTGAGTGACACATTATACTACAAATCAAATCATCCAAAATCGAGAGAAATAATGATCATCGGATTAGATTCTTCTACTAGCATAGTCGACAATATAATTTTCCAATCCATGAGCTATTAATAAGTGAAATGTCAATGTGTGGAGTAGATAAGAAGATGGGAACACCTTGTAAATAAAGATGTTGTAGGGGTAGACCATCTTTAGTAATAACTGGATACCAAAAATGAGTTATTGGTAGGTTTTTGGAGATCACACGAAGAGGCTAAATCTTAGGTGGAGTTAATGAATATAGTGGAGAAGATGCTCCATGATTTTGAATAGGTTGAATCTATAATACTATCCACGTTGTAGAAAGTAGTAGACAAGTAAACTCGGTAAATATTTGAACTTGAAGCTTATAAAAGGAGAATTTTATATCACTCTGGATCATTTTCAATGTATTTTATAATTTAGGGAGAGATTCCAGCATGTGTACACTCCTCCTTCTCTATTTTCTTAATAGAAGATAATAATTTTATTTCTAACCATATATTGATTCTTCAGTTTTCATTATGTCACTTTTATATAAAATGTACAATCAAAATAGATGGGAACAACCGGTCAATGGATATAGCATAGAAAACCATCACTATTACTCTAGGATTAATATACATTTGAAAACATAACTCTCTATGTCAAATTGAATTTTCAAAAATTAATTCTCATTTTAAGTGCATGAATCTTTGACCAAGAAATAAATAAATTGATGTATTGTCATTGGAGAATAATTAACATAAATAAATTTGTTGTAACATCATATATAATGTTAACCAAATTTAAGTTATGGTGACTTGACAGATGTATAATCAATATTTATAGAAAATTTAAGAATGGAATATTATATAATTCAGATGAGAATGAGTAATATGGTAAGAATTATAAAATTGAGGATATCAAATCCACTTGAATAGATTTATCATGAGTTTTGTAAATCCTAACTCATGGATTTTGAATGATGAATGATGAGATGGGAAAGGTCCACAAGGGATAACCACTAAACATGGCCAAATATTGGGTTCCACTGTGATGTAGTTATGGAATATAGAGAATGTGGTCGTCCCCTATAGAATAAATATTCCTCTTTAGGATGGATATATGAGGATCATATGCAAGGATGTATTGGTTCATTTACACATTTCCAAATAGATGTTTCCCTCCATGATAGATATTCTAATTTTTGATATCCATGAAATGTTATGGAGATCCAAAATACAAGTAAATGAATTGGTAATATGGATAGGGGTATATTAATGAAGGTTTGAAATAAACTAAAGTTCAACCCTCTCAATTTTAAATGAAATCCCAAGGTGAAGTAATATAATATATCGTTTCTCCTACTACATCCCAAGTCATTCGGGACTTTTGAGTATAAATCAGCTTTTAATAAGACCATATAGTAGACCCCAACTGATTTTTTTCTTTTACTTTCATGATTTAAATAATTCTTAAGAATCATATAGGGGAGACTTAGTGAGTAGCGACTCGACATTTTATTAAGACTCCCTTTGGGGTTTTTAAATTGAAAATCTTTGAATCTTTTTTAATTTATGGTTAGGGTCATGCAGTTATGACTAAGTTGATTATATGAGAGATTAAGGTCCTGAAAAATTGATAGAATATTAATAATGTTTAAGATCATATATCATATTCCTAGATAATAATTCTACCCCATTATGCAAGGGAACACAAAACAAATTTCAAAAACCTCACTTGAATGATGAGTACAATGCATATACAATTAGCATCTATGGTACCTTAATCCATATAACTAGTATGGTTGTGAGAGATGTAAATATTACCATATGAACACTTGGATCATTAGAAGATTGTGATGGATGAGATTAGTTCATATTTTGTTAATAAAAAAACCAATTCCATGTCATCCAGAGATAGCACATGAGGTTAATGGTTGATTATTTCTTCAAGACCAGTGCATAATCGATGGGTTACATGGCTTATACATTCCTATTTGAAACATGAAATAAGGGATCTATATGGATCAATTCATACCATGTTACATCTTTCCATGAGATGTGAAACCATGATGTTATATCATCAATGTTATGAATTTGATGTGTATAATCAGGGTAACAATGGTATAAATTGGGTTTTGGGGGAAGATCTACCCCTAATGGATTCAAAAACCTTGGAAGGTAACATTAATTCATATTGGAAACATCATTGAGGATAGGGTGGATTATTGTAATTCTGTATATCTTATGGAAATATAGTGGACATAGATTGATTTTTAATTTTATATATCTTAAACCAAATATATGATGAAGTGTAGAGAGGAAAACTCGATTATACTTAAGGATTTTATGAAATCCTCATCATCTAAATCGAGTAGTGAAAAGGATTCTAGTCACTAGTTGGGGAATTCGAACCAAAAATATGCGGTGAGATAAATATGTCGTGGATAGACACTATTCATATATCATTGATGGGATCCTGAAAGATATCATTCGTGGTCATATGAAAATTATAGGGTATTCCCTAGAAGAATATTTATGCCTTTTTAATAGGGTGATATATGTTGGCACCAATATGATTACCATGTAAAGGTATATTTTAAGGTTGTGTATAATTATTTGAAGATATCCATGAATTGTTTACGGTGATTGAATTCATGTGATGTATGAAGTATGTTATATGAAAATGGGATTTGATGTTGATTGTGAAAGAACTTCTATCATTAGAATATTGTAGATAGGATGTTGTACAAAAGTATATGAGGTAATAGGATCTAGTTGGTAGCCATACCCGGCTAGTGAATCTATCCATTATTAAAAATATTGTCATATCCTATGAACCAAGCCACAAGTATATCCTATAGAAAACTGCTTAAATGAACTTGACTTGCTTGGAGGGGATGGTCTATTTATTCAAAAAAAGGGGAACCATACTCTTTAAATTGGGGAACTTGTTATATAGGTCTGGTTGGTACTTGGGTAAGAGATTCAGACATCACTAATAATCCTATGTAAATAAGGATTGAGTTGTATAATGTTCAAATCTATGAACATTGTTAATGGTATCTATTTATAGATCATGTTATGAATGGAAAAATTCCTCAGTGTAGTAGGGAGATTAAATTTTGGAGGGATTCATTCAAACATTTATTTGAATAGATAAAGTTCTCTACTATCAGTGTACACTAAGCACTGATAAAAATCACAATGTGTGTAAACATGTAGCAAGGCCTGGGATAGTATACTTCGAAACCGTAATATATCTTGAAAGGGGAGAATTGAATCTAGGTGTAGCTATTTGAATATTATATTATCCTACTGTAATGTATAATTATGGATAAGTATGATACTAATGGAAATACAATATGCTAGAAGAAATAAACATCCCTAGTGGAAAAAATTGTTATTGAGTCTAAAATAAAGGACACAATTGTTCTGACATCCTTTGTGAATGGAGTACATCATAGTTAGGAAAAAGGTTGTAATATTCTAGGTTATCTAGGATCACATGATCCATATTGAGTGTGAGAAATGTGTTACTACTGGGAAGTATCTTAGTTTGTTTAAATATATCCTTTAGGGAAAATATGAAAGATAAAAGTGGAATTTATATCTTTCAAGGCTCTATATAAAACCACCCCATGTGAGGGACTGTAAAGAGAATAAATATTGGTTGGGCCCAAAAGGGGTGTTCCAGGAATCACTATGTATCCTATTGGGTTAGGGGTCAATCCATGCATATCATTTATATATATAGCATCCCTTTTATAGAACTTTTTCATGAGTGAGATATGGGAAGAATTAATCATATGAAATAGGATCATATAACATAAGTACATGAAATTCATAGAATATTCAATAGTTGGTCCTGAGGTAGGGGACATGTATGTCACTACGTTTCCCATAAAAATTGAGATAAATCAACATGTAGTTATCATAGACTCATTGCCATATCCTAGGAAAAATAATCAGATGTCACTATGTGGCATATTTATTCAGAATCATGCCAACTGTAGTTCTTGTAATGTTAATGGGGCCATGGTCATCAGCTACGGTTGTATAGAGACATTGTCAGGTTCTCATATTAGGATGAACTATCACCCATTTGGTAATCTTAATAGTCTTATTATCAAACATGATTTCTTCCTTCAATATAGACCATGCAGTACTGATGTTTTTCATGGTTGTAAATCTTTGGCTGCACCTTGGATTGTGGGTCTAAGCATCAACACATTTCATGTTGAAAGAGGAATCAAGACCCATGTAGTTCTTAAATGATCTACTTATATATAGATTTAGCTCATGTATATGGTGAGGTATCCCTCTACAATAACATTTGAAGTGGGCTTGGGGTATTTTTTCTATGCATCAATGTGTATCTATTGAGTATATGATAAAACCGCACATAGTTATTGTGGAAAATTTCCCCTACGAGAATCTATCTCACATATTTGTGGATGGGGGAATTTTTCATATTTTGGTAAGGAAAAAAGATTTAATTCCCATAAGGTTAAATGGATAAAGGAATAATGTCTATGTGTAGAGTGGAACTCCAAAACATATCTATATATCCTGAAAGGTGTGAAATCAAGACACATATAGATCTTATATAAGAATATTCTATATGGATCTAGCTCAAATATAGTTGGGGTATTTCATATAGACTCTATGGGACGTTACTAGCTGTACTATAAGAAAATGCTAAATATATAATTAATTTAGGTATAAAATTATATATTTGGAATTTGATAAAGTCATCTAAGCTCACATTAGTCATTTTTGGCATGAGGAAGAAAGGGTATTTGGATGGTCCCTCATACAACATGAGGAAACCTAAAAATATATTGTAAAATTATCATTCATTTTAATATCTTGTGAAAAGTATGTTCATCATTCTCATTTAATAATCATTTGGTTAGGATGTGGTCAAGTAGTTTAGCATCAAGAAATAAGGATAAAGGTGTTATGTAATTTAAGGTACTATAGCTTTGGCCTATACAAAAGTTACTTATATAGGCAAAGTTCATATACAGATAATAGGGGAAATTTGATAATTTTCATAGAAACCTATGATTCGAATTAGAATATGGGATTAGAGTGTCAATATGTATCATGTGACAGTGATAATCAAGTCATTCATTGTTTACCCAAAGAATATGAATACTCATATATAGTTCTTTCTCAAAATTATGTGTGGAGGAATATCATTCATTGAAAATAATAACAATGTTTGGATCCATATAAAAAAAATATTACATTTATTGGGATCTCATATGATAAAATGACATAATACAATTATATGGAATGTGACTATGATAAAATTGTTATGATGTTTTGTTCCATACAGGTGAACCTCTTCAAATTTTCCAAGCATATATCATATTCTTTTACAGATAATAGGGGAAATATTCAATTATTGTATTTAAGTTGTATATTTAGTCAATTAATATGAATTCAATGCATCATTGTGTATATTCTAATGGTGCTAAGCAAGCTACACATAGTTATTATAGTATGAAATTTTCCCCTTTGTATAGACCCTGCTCAAATATAAGGGATAGGGGAATTTATCAATTTTTGGGAATGAAAGAGATTTATTTCCCAATGGAGGAATTTTAATGGTTAAATGAAATGAAGCTCATCCTTTATAAAAATACCTATATTTAACTATGTAACCTATAAAAATAATAATGAATCCACATATAGTTATTTAATATGAAAATATCAATTATGTTAAGGTGAAAAGTAATTGTATCATGCGTCCTTCCAAAGACTCTAATATCACAAGATTAATGCTATATGTGATAAAAAGGGGAATTTGGATGATCACCCATACTAAATGAGGACACCATGAAGGTAAAAACATTGTTTCTATTTTTTTAATGTATAGTGGCTAGGATGTCATTGTTTTATTGTTTATCATCATGTTGTAAGTACATTGACATAAAATTTTTCAACTAAAGGTGATGAATAAAGTGATATGATGTTTAAGGACTTATAGGTAGGACTCATACTATTTAGTTTAACATCATGCTGTAGGGACATTTTCCAACAATTTTACCATCATAAGGAAAAGAAAACATACCTATCATATTGATGTAATACAAAGTATATTGTGAGAAACTGTGAGTTGGATGAGGTGTTATGTTCTCTTTATCTATGGTAATCAATGAATATTCTGCAATTCATAACACGATGTTCAGGACAGAGGGTTTCTCAAATTTTATATCCATATTTGGAGTCTTTTTCTTTATAATTATATAGGTTCATAGGGTTAGGAGTAATTCTCCTTCTATAAATGAATGGAGGTGGGACATTTTATTGAATACATTTGGAACTATTTTTTTATTAGTTTTGAAATTTTGTAACATATGAAACCTCTTTTAATCAAGATGATCGAGTTGTTCGAGTAAATTATTGGATTTCATATCTTTAGATAACTATCTATAGATGGCCACATGATGAAAATAGACCTAAATCTCAATGGGTATCACTAAATTTATTTGTTATACAAGTAAATATGGGATTGTTAGTATAGGGGTACTATTTGTGGTGTGATATTCCCACAAATAATATATGAGATTTTATATCTAGGACATGTTATCCTTTTCAACCATTTTCTGAAGAATATTATTTGAATTCTTATTAGAAAACTATATGTTTCCATTTATCATTTTGTGTTAGAGGGTTGAATGTTTGGGTTAAATGTTTTATTTTTGATATAATTCCATGAACATTGAAGCATAAACGTTGTTGTCAATATCTATCAATTTTGTGTGATAGAAACCAAACCTAGTTATGATATGTGAATTCATGAAGATGATGACCTCCTTTATATAGACTTATTTGATGGGTATTCCCTCTTCCAAATTGGAGAAGAAGTCAGTGTGGGTTATGATATAATTGAAATACTGAGTTATCATCAGGGGATATGAAACAGTGATGCCCATTCCCCAAGAGGAAAATGATCATGAGTATTTTTTGTTATAAAATAACTTTTGGGGTGTATAGATGAAATTGGAATAATTCTAGAATGCATGGAACTTCCAGTGAAATATATTTAGTCGTTCAAAATTTTTCTCCTTAATTACCACTATATTTGATATGGGATCTTAGATTTAGATTTGTGGAAACAATATTTTCCAACAAAAACATCTTTTATGACAATGGAGGATTCCTCTATTATGATGAATCTGAGGATAATTCAATTGAAGCCTATATTCAAGATTGTTTATATATTTTGGCCTATAAATTATAATGATGTTATTTTTGAGTTAATGGATATGTTCATTTTCAACTATGTATGATGGAAGTGTCACATTGTAGAGGTATTATATGACTGGGGACATTTAATTGGTAGTATTTTAACTGTAGAGATGGTTCATCTTCATGGATAAGGGACATGTGAATCCCATTAATTTCATCCAAATTGTACCTTATGAATGGAGTGATAATGTTTCAATGAACATTGTGGATAATTGAATCTTCATGATTTAGATACTCTATGGTTTTAGTAATATTCAAAGGTCTATTAACATGATCATTTTATTATTATGTGGAATGAATCAGAGTCCTATTAAAAGAGAATTATGATATAATCTATTAGAAATATGCATTTAGTGGGATCAAGTCCTCTTTATTTGGCTTATTACCTATTGACTTCTTGGCCAATAGATCTAAGTCACCTATGATATGAAAATGGGAGAATTATATTTGAATAGCCAACATTAGACTGATGATGAGGGGATAGTATTGAGTTCATTATTTGTATAGCTAATAAGAATTAATATGTATGGATGAAAGTCATTTGGGATATGAGAAAAAATCCCATTATGGACAATTTTCATTGAAATATTCCATTATATTTCCAACAAGACTCATTGAGGTTCCCTAAAAATACATCACTCATATTTAGCATGTGACACATATGTTTCACACCTATTCATCGGGGATTTTTGTATCAATTACTGTATTTCATTAAGTAGAATGTGCTATGAGAAAATATTCTAGGGCATGACATTTAACTGATTTTGGGGATGCATATTTAATATTAAACAAATTTTAAATAACATATCACCTTATTAAGAAGCTAGTCAACATCATCTGGATAAAGATATACTTAATCCAGTCTAAAAGATGGACCTCATAGTGCTACATGTAATGTATTATCTTTTTCATGGATAAGATCATCCCAAGGTAGTTCTTCTCAATGTCATCATATCAAGTATTGGCATCGATCATGTCCCAAATGTGAAAATACAGGTTGTTTCCCCTCTCAATGTAATTCTTCTAGGAAAGAAGTTAACCTAGTGACATCTCTATTAGATGCAACATAAAGAATGAGTGGGTTAACTTTTATTGGTGGAATCAAGAAATGTGGGCTCATAAAATATTTCTTTTTATTTTTAATATATTATTCACATTAATCATCCAACTTGTATGTAGCTCATTTATTCATTAATCAATTAAATGAAATGAATGTCCTAACTAGATCAGAAATGAGGCATCATATATAAAAAAGTCTCCCTTGGATTCACCTCAATCCATTAACGGTTTTGGGTAGGTCCATGTTATGAATTTCCCCATTCTTCTCAAGATCAAATTCTATATCGATGTGTTATATAATAAATTGAAGGAACATTCCAGATGTAACCCCAAAATCATATTTTAGTTGATTATTTTTTTATATTATTATTATAATGTTTTTTCAAAATTGTACTGAGATGAGTTAGTTCACCACAAAATTGTATATACGTAACCACCTGATCATCCATATATCATTCCAGAATATACCATAGAAGGGACATAAATATATGATGCATGGTATGTTGAGATGTAGAACCAATGTTCTTCAAGGAAAAGGGCATGAAATTATAATTGTAAACTGCCTTTTCAAATATAAAATATGTGGAATCTTCATCTTCATGATCCATAAAAATACGGTTACATCCAGAGTATTCATCCATGGTGTAGAGGGATGCAATGAAGTTTTTGGAATCAATTGATAGCTCAGTGATCGGTACTAGGAAATCATCCATTGCGGAATATTTGTTTGAATCTATAAATTCAATATAAGAATACATATTTCCATTATTCTTCTATATTTGGATAGTATTCCCCAATCACTTCAGATATTTAACAACTTAAATTATATTATCTGTGACTAGTGTTTGAACCCCTACATCCGCATTGGTAGCAAGTGTCAAACGTGCACTCTTTACAACATGCTTACACCCATGGTAATTTTCTAGTAGTACCATGTGGTGGGTGTCTACCCTTGGAACCAATCTTGGAATCTTAGCGTAGTTTATAGAAAACACATCTTGATGATACTTTAGAAATTATATGATTAGTGTACTCTAGAAATCATCATGGAAATGATCAATACGGGTTGTGGGGCCTTAAAAGTATTGGGATTCACTTCCTGGAGTTCATCTACCATGGTGGGAACTTCTTTCATGAATATTGTCAGAGAATATATAATATCTTATTGTCCTATTTATATTTTATCAGCTTATTATTCATCATTCAAATTATTATATAATGGAATGTGTATTTTCTTTGAAAGATGTGACATAATTTCCAAACATTGAAGATAGATGGGATGTATTTCCATCATGTTCCTTTTATATATCGCCCTTCAATGATTCTAATTAAGATATAGAAGCCAATTAATAAGTGGAACCCTCATCATTTAAAGAGTATATTGGGGTGGAATCTTGTGACTTTTTCTAGGATATAGAGGAATTATTCTCAAGAGTGTAACTATTGATAGTATTGTGGCCGAATATAAATGCTAGGGTAAACTTTAATAATCCTTGATATAGTTCAGGATATCATTTTTGGGAGATATTATATATTCATTGGAGTTATGTTCCTCATAGGGTTATACAGTGGATATCATGGATATAATAGTGATGGAATCTCTCCTAAAGATTTATTGGCTTGTTGCCATTCTAGAATCGGGACTAACACCTCGACTCTGTTGACTAGAAACACAAATCGTTACCCAAGGCACTCCATGGGTTAGGATGAAGTAGCCTTTAAACTATTTGAACCAGTGATTATGATGGACTTTTACATTACTTATTTGTTTCCATCCATTTTATTTAATTTTTATTTCATGTCATGTGCCTCACATAAATTGAAGGGGGAGTCTTCACCATAATGTTCATCAACCAACCATATGTTTACATATTTCATGAATTAATGGTATGATGAGGGTACTGCTAAATGTATGTGAATCCATAGCCTTCCAACAAGTAAAATGAATTTTAATCCATGGATGACCATTATGAACTCCAAATTTGAGATAAGATCCCAAAATTAAGCCCACAATTTTATATTCCAAAGAGGTTTGTATTCAATATTACCATATCCTTGGATGGTCAGCTTCAAGGGTGATAGACTAGTCTCTATAATACCACAATGTCAAAAGGTCTAGACTGATATATTAAATATCCTAAAACCATTATCAAATTGGGATCTATGAATGAAAATATAATTGATCTTACATATCAATTATAGGGGTCTGATATTTCCATGTCGGGAATCTTCATAATCCTTGTCCATAAATGAGATGACCATGTGGAATTCATATAGGTGAGTTTCTTCCTAATGAGCCTTATTGGTGGAGACTGTTGTCTCAAATTTTTGGGAACTTTAATAGGATTAAATCAATGACTTTCTAAGATCCATTAACAAGTGAATATTTTCTCTAATTGAGACCTTGTCCATAATAGTGGCTAACTATTTCAATATATAATTTTTTGATCTAGGGGACTATTCCCACTATAGGAGGTCACTCCCATATTGTTTTCCTTAAAGATATTATTTATTGTAATGATGAATAATTCCCTTTATTATGAGTAGAAGGACCCCTTGATGTATATGGGTTGATATGTGAAGACATTCATGTCTTCTGGCTGGGATCGAATTATTGTAATCTATACAATTGATCCTCCAATATAATTCAGGTAAAGTGAAATATGGAATATTTGGGGTGGGAGTAGTTCTCTCATTGGGCCTATTGAAGTGTTTTCTAGGGGTTTTGTCTGAATACATATGTGTTATAGGAATACTAACTAACATCTATAGATAACTAAATCCTTTTATTCCTCGATATTTTTAGCCCCTTTAGCCTCCATAGCCCATTCGACCTCCTTCCTGATTATGTATGTGATAACATATTTTATATTACTTTTCCTCACTAGAGAAATGATTAATAATATGAGTTAAATTTTTGGACCAAAATAGAGGTCTATATTCAGATAGGATTATCATTTGGTATGGTAGTGCTCATATTCATAGTGTTGGAGTAGGACATAATTAAGAGTTTGGACAAGTTAAGGTGGCAGTTGATATTATTTTTAAAAAAATTTATGTTCTATATTTCTTTTTCATTTATTATTCCTTCTATTGGAAGGATTTATTGTTGAACAAAATAAGTCAACAATTACATAGGGATTTAGAGCCATAACCAACAGATTCAGTTTGTCCCTAATGATAGAATTTTTCAATCAACCATTGTTTGAGTCATTCAAACTTCTAACTTTTTCACATGTTTTTTTGGAACATTATTTGATTAAAATTATTCCATAGAAATTATAGTTATTTATATTACCTATGGCATGTTTCTATACATATTTAATTCCCTATAGTAATCCAACATTCAAAGTTGGTATCTGAAGACAAAGTAGGCCTGGCTATTTTGAGTCTGAATACATTTGTCAAAAAATTATTCAGTTGAACATGAAGGTCAACCTCTGCAGGTTTGATTATTTTAGGAAAATTAAAAATAATATTTTCTAATTATGTAAAGAATAACCCTAGGAAAATATCATTTCTAAATGAGTATTACTTATTTATTCTATCATCAATGTTTCAACCACTATTTTATTTATTTCCATCATGAGGAGGGAATTGTTGTGGTTGTGGTCCCTTGGTAGGAGATCCCACATTATATGGATATATCCAAAAATATGATGAAAAAACTTGTTCCTTTCTATGTTTGATGATTATAATTTTGGATTTTAGAGTCCCCCATTCTTGAGATGCAAGAGCCAGTTGGGATTTGGCTTTATTGCAGCAGATGGTGTCCATCATTCATGGGGATGTTTCATCCAACTTGCAAAATCCACCAGGGAAATTTATCGGGAAAAGTGGTGTATGTAGATCATACTTAAAACCTTTTATATTTATATCCAAAAATTGTTCCTATTTTTGGTACGTTTCAAGTGAATAAGTCAAGACCTTCAACCTAGTGACATAATCTGAGACCCTCAAATTGTCATGTTGTTTAAAATTTGACAGGAATTTGAATGTGGCATTTCTCCTGATGGAATTACAATGATATTGGAAATGGGTATTCAAGTATTCCAAATTGGAAAAATATCTAAATATAATACTACTTAACCATAAAATGGTTGGTCCTACTATTTTTTTCACAAAAAAACCAGTCTTACTATATTATTTTTTCTCTGGTGTATCCATAATAGGTCCACTGTGGGATACAGAGTTTTCCATTTTTTCTTTGAGGTCTCTAATGATATCAAATAGTAGGAATATATGGTTATAAAAATTTTGTTTTGGAAGATTTTTATATACCCATTCAGGAGAGGGATTCCTTTATATCTAGATGAGGTAATATCTACCCTCTATGGATTCCAATTGTGTCATAAGTGACAAGGTGGATTCAAAAAACTCTAGTAGTATTTTCTCTTGATTGGGTGAATCCTGATATGGGAAACATTCATTATATAGTTTTGGTACTCAATTATACCAAAAATTATTTAATTTCATGGAATGAAATAATTTTTTGTCATGGTAGAGGGAATTAGATATATTCTGTAACTGTTGGTGTCAAATATGTAAGTTTTCGAGATTTAGAAGTAGTTGGATGGACAAATTCTACCCCAATTTGTTGACTAAATATTTTTGATAAAATCATATCTTAATGAGGAGATGTTTTTACTTCTACTATAGTAATATTATTAATGGGGGTATTTTCCTTTACTAGTTCACCCTTATGTTATTGTAATTCCACTATCTCAGCTTCATAACTGGCTAGTTTTCCTCTATTGTGTGTGTGTCAACCACCTTGGGTAACTAATAGGTAGTTTCCATGTTGTATAACATTTCTCTAGATGAGGATTTTTATGGAGTAATTAGTTAATTATTAAAAGGTACCCATTTTTGGACATTCCTCTTCTGTTGAGTATGGAGGTTTTCCTCACACATTTCAGTTTGGGTTTTTTTATGGTCTTGAACATTCTCAACTCATTTCTCTATGTTAATATTATCATCTATTGTGTTTTGAAAAAATTAAATGAGTCATATCTATCCAGAAAAATCATGAAATAATTCATTTCATGATATTAGGGATTGTTTCCTTCCTATTAATTCTCATTGTTTATTAGTTCAAGAGACATCCTACTATCCTTCCTCTTAATATGTCATTTTGATTTTCTACCCCTTAGGGGTTTTACATTCCACTCTCACTGATCCCTAGGTACTAGATTATAGAAATTCACCTATAAAGAATTTACTTTCATTTAAATTGAGTGTGTCCCCATTGGTGGAAAGGTTTTATCATGAGTTAGAAGTAATGGTTAGAATATTCTCTACTAGTTTCTTCCATGTCTAGAAAAGAATGATTTCCTTGGAGGGGTCTTTTCTGATGATAAAAATTCACCCATCCATGTAGGATAGGTTTATATAGACTCAGTCACTACAGCATATATATGCCTCTAGATTTTTGATGATCCCATAGATAGTAGATCAAGTAAATTTGATATATATTCCTCAGCCATATGGACTGGGGTAATCCTCAAATTGGTACACTAGAGTCTGTGAAAGAAATATTCTTAACTTATCGTGTCTTTTTCTGATTAGGATAAGGTAACAATGCATATTTTCAATGTAAAATACAATCCCTTGAGGGTGGTTTATAAATATATGGTCCTTCTCATGTCATGTGAGAGGGAAAATTGAGCTTTTGAGATTCCTATTGCATGAACATGTTAATGTATCTCTCTTGGAATGTAATCACTTCCATGATTTAGAGATGGAAAGAATTTTACAAACCAGCAAATCGGCATATGAACCTTAAGTCCCTAAGACTTGTCATAATTCTAAAACATTTAAAGGTTTCTACCTCATAGGACTTCATGATATTTAGATTGTAGTGAAGTGCAATGAAAAATATTTAATGTATTATAAGATGAAATACAGTAGGTGTTGCACTAGAATTATTTGATAAATATCCATCATAAAATTGATGTAAGTATATTGAAGGTTATTTCTCTTATCATACATTTGGTTATGAACTACTAAGAGGGTTTTGAAATCCATCCAGCATTAGAGCTTAGTTACCATTTCAATGTGATCAATATATATCTCATTAGTAATATGTTTTTCCTTACAATTATGTTAATTCACTAAAAATTTGATACATAGGTATTGTATGAACATTTTTTTATCATCTTGGGGGAATGCGTCTGAGTGGTGACTGGGGGCCAAAAAATGATTGGAATATTACACTTTGACAAATCACCCCACATATCCATATAGGTTTCCTCCAAAGGAATGCCATTCCAAACCTATTCTAACCATACATATCAATTTATTGAGGGTTATAATATGTTATCTAGGCTTAGTAGAGGTGATTTAATTTTTTCATAGTCATCTACTAACTGAAAGGAGGAATGATCATATATTAATGTGGTACTACATGTGTTTGACCTTTACATTTTAGGAACCTCTCTATGTGATGTTTCTTTGTGAACCTCTCAATGTTAAGGTTCTCTTAGCACCTCCTTATATAAAGTTACTAAATCAAGATGAATATTTCCTTTTTTAGGTCATATGAATCCATGTGGCTGGAATTCAGGATGTGTATTTGGGGAAGATTCATCATGATCATTCCCTATACAACAACATGGAGGAAATATTGGATAGATATAGTCTTCTACATAAAAAAAGATATGGTATATCCTCACACTATAGTTGGTAAGGGTTGTATGGCCTCACAAAAAATGATATTTAGCTATTTTGGAATACAAGCATCTTTATGCACAATCTTCAGAATATGAAAAATTGATATAAGGGGATGTAAAGGTATACGATCCTCCTATATGGATATTGGATTATATTGATGATTATATTTATTTAATGAAATAATATTATACAACTTCTGTGATGCTTTTGGGATATTTCAATGAGCTTCCAAATTACTAGGAGGGATATAAGCAAGTCCTTGGGATGTTTTTAGATTATAATAAGTAACCTTATGTGAAATTAGATTATGTAACCAATTATTATGTTCATTCCCTATTGAGTTATTCTATCAAAACATTGTAATGTGAAAAATAAAATGGACCCCCTCTTGTATGACAATTGAGGAATGTTGATATGTTTCCACATCTGTGGGAGCAGGGATATCTTCGGGACTCCCTTTGCCTTCGAGGATATGTCAGTAGTGAAATTTTTCTATTACTGCTAAAATATTTATTTGGCATTCCAAGGTGTGTAAGGGAATGTAATATTTTATTTCATTTTCATTCATAACATATGGATAGGTTTCTATTACTGAGATGGGAATATGAGCTCGTCCCTAATCTTGGTTCTTCATTGTGATATGTCACGGGTTATTGTTAGGGATATAAATCTATCCTTAGTTAGATGTGAAAATATGCTAATAAATCCTAGTTGGAGTGGTGTAAGCCTTATCTATTTCTTTAGTACTTATCATGATATACCTATGATTCTCCTAATCTAGAGAACAAATCTTCTCTTTCTTTAGGGTAGTTTATGAATCATGTTGAACATGTAAATTCAATACTATGGCGATCAGAATAGGGATATATGCCTACTCCTCTATGACTATTGGATTATTCTAGTGAATATCCTCTACTACTTGTTGGATATTTTGATAGTTGTGACGATTCTGGGCATGAATATTGTCCAACTAGGTTGTTATTTCTAGGATATACTGACAAACATCATTAATCAAAGCAAGAGTATATGCCCAATTTTTTACTCCTATTTACATTGTAATATTTTGATGTAATTCATATGTAGGTAGGGATATTTTCTAACTCCACCAGTGCTGCCAATATAGGATGGTCACCTTCACATATGGGAGTTGTGATATATTCCATCTCCCCATGTGCTTCCAATATTAGGTGGAGAGCTTCATTTATTAGAGCTAGGACTACCAAGATAGTTTTTAAAGCAATATATGTGGGAGGTATGATATGTGTAAGCTGTTATAATTATAATAGGATATGGTGGTTTGATTTATATATAGGATAAGGGATATGCTCCAACTCTTCTGATTCCACTATGACAGGGTGACAAGTTTCATTATAATGAGAATTTTAAAATGTTCTGATTTGATACTTCTGATTAGGATATACTAGTTGGATAATTCATGGGGAATTGGTATAAGAGCATGTTATTTCTTATCTTTGTCTATCTACCCTCATTGATATCTTCTATACATCTAGAATATGGGGCCTTTAGGGTAGATTATGTGGTATTACCTCCTCTACAAGTTTTCGATGTGCATGGATTGCATAAAATTGACAGTAACCAGTGATAGGAACATTATCATGATTCCCATGAGGATTTGGGAGACTATTTTCTTCCTCCTTCTCCATTTCCATTATGTATTGGTGGTTTTTGTTGTTTCAAAATGGGGATATGCTCTTGAAGTGCTTTTTGTTACTGAAAGGTGTTGCTTATTTTTATGTATCCCTTTATAAATAAGGAGGACTTCTTTTCTCCATAGCATTGAGGATTCCATACACTACATATAGATATAGGATGGTATAATTATAATAGTAATCTGATATCAAGGAATTTCCACCAAAATATGAAGTTTCTAATCTGGTGTTAATTTTCGTTCATTTAATGGTGTAATGGTCTTTCTGGTGGCTACATCATGAGAATGGTTACCTTATATGATGTTAGGAACATTGATCAATGGGAGTTCTATGAGATGTGTTCCTAAAACAACATTATCAAGGAAACCATTAGTGAAAAATATCATGTATGACAGTATAAATATATATCACCCTAAAGAATAAACTATAAAATTAGTTTATCATGATGATTAACTTATTTTATTATAATATTCACATCAGTTTCACTACTTTTTTTCAATCATGATTCATGATTATTTTCTTTATATTCAATCAGGGTCTATATGTTCAAAATAAGTTATTCATAATGATATACTAGAGACTTCTTGAATATATATTTAATTGGGAAGATTTTGAGTTGGGATCATCCAGGCCATTTTTAGGAGGAGTTATTTCTTATTTTGGAACTCCCTAAAAGATTTATGATGTATTCTTTAATCTTAAAAGTAGTTCTATTAATATTATGGTTACCCTCATGAAAATGGTCAATCATGGATGTGAGGAGATGAGAGAACATATGTTTTTTTTAAAAGTTTCACCATCTATTTTATGAGAGTAATATATTAATTTGGGGAATTATATTTATGAAAATATTATTAGATTGATAATGGGATCAAACATAGTAAGAACATCTTAGATATACTATGAAAATAAGAATCAGATTTCATGTAGTTCCAATGTCATAAATTTTAACATCGCATGATATGGACATGAATATGGTATTTTTGAATTGTAATAACTTACCATAATCTCTAATATCATGTGAGTCTCATTCAGTGTAAGAAACAATAAGTTATAGCAGCCTGATTATAGCCCGGTGAAGATTTTGGGATGTTTATAAATCCTAGAGGGAATATTAACCTCTGGGAATGGGAATTATTTCATTAGGTATATTTCCTAATGAAATAATAAAAAAGTATGTATTGGGAGTATATCACATTATGAGGGATTTTTTTTGGAATATGGTCTGATGAGATTAATATGGATCCTAAGAAGAAATGTGGATTTGGAGGAGGATATGATATCATATTATAGGGACTATTTTGTGATTGGTTTTAGTCCAAATGGAGGTATCATGTATATCCTATAAAATTGGAATCATAGAACAAATAGTTCATGTGACATAGTTAAAGTTCATATGATAGTAATATACTATGTAATTTAACAACATTAAGTAAAGACGTAATTGTGTAGTTTTATATTGAGGGACTAGGACTTCAATATTTCAAAAGATGAAATGAAAAAATATTGGGTAGTGATTATGTATATAAACTACCTAGAGGTAACATAGTTCTCTAAAGGATATGTTAGGGCTTACCCATAAGAAAATATGCATGTCAAGCATGTTATGAAAATGGCTAACTCGAATATCTAAGCTCATGTGAGACATGATCGATGTGAAAAACCAGATATCGGATATGGTTAGTGGGAATTGTTTGAGAATATAGAGGTTGAACTGGGTTATATACTAAGAAGGAGTCTCACATATAAAAAATTAATATGGTGAGTTTTCCCTAGTGGATAGCCTTGAAGAGAACTTCAAATTATATAAGGGGGTATTGATAATTATCCCTAGTAGAGATCTAGGTATGTATGTTGTTTCTCCCTAGTGTGGTTTAGAATAGTATCTCACCCTACTGAAGGATATTCATGAGTAATTATCCTTAGTGAAGGGGATTTATGAATTCTCATTAGTGAGGGGTCACGAGGAATGTCTGACACTAGTTAGGGCTTAGTATGAGTAATTCACTCTAGTGAAGGGACTTGAAGAATGTTCCACCTTAGTGAGGTGTAGGAAAAAATATTATCCTTAGTGAAGTGTATTGAATAATTCCTTACCCTAGTGAGGAATAGTCATGAGAGATTCAACCAAATGAAGGTGTTTTGGGAATGCATCACCCTAGTGAGTGATTGTGATGATATATTCTCCCTATTAAATGTACATTAAGACTTTCACACACTATTGATGGCTAGGGATGAGAGATTATCCATAGTTAAGGGACTTGGATAATTACACTTCGTAGTTAGGTCTAGGCCCTTGTGAATGGGAACTACCGTGAATGAGATAATTGGGTGAGTTCTCCTATGTGGTGCACCATAATAGTGGATTCACCATATATAATATATACTAGTAGGAGTTCTCAATAATATTGATCCATAATACTAGATTCACCATATATATTGGTAACTAGAGATAGATATATCCCAAGAGGTGATTCATGATGGTGGCTTCACCTATAAAATGGGAATTGGGTAGAGTTCACCCTATTAGTCTTCTATAATGGTGGATTTATATTATAGAAGGAGACTACGGAGAGTTTTCCGTAGTTGTGTATGAGGTGGGATTATTCAAACTAGTACATAGTAACAATGTTGACTTGTTCAACTAAAATGATCTTACCTATCAAGGACCTATAGAAAACTCAAATTTCCCAATTTATTAGTTAATTTTATTTTTTTAGGCATAAAATAAGATACCTAAATGGGTGACAGAGATGTGGGTGAGGAGAAATCTTAATACCTATTCTTCTTTTAAAAGGATACTAATGATTTCTCATAGGGGATTATTTATAGTCAAACAAGGATGAATGGGTGACCTCAAATTGAGATCACCCTAGTATTAGTCTGGTGTGCCCTAAAACTGTACACTATGATGAAAGTGTGTGGACACCTTGGAAAATCACCCAATGTGAGATATCTTGGTATAACACCATTATTGAATGATCTACTAGTGTTAAATACCCCAATGTATATTATTTTGGAAAATTAAACTCTCTTTTACTTAAATTATATTCATCTATCCATTCATTCCCAAAATGGATGCACCAAAAATGAGTTTTTCCCATATGAAAACTCCTAAGATCACTCTTTATAGGTGTGGATTGAAGCACTCCCGCCATAGAAAACCCTTATGTAGATTAATGTTAGCGTTCTATGGATTCATTTTTTCCCATGTGGTCAAAAAACCATTGGGGGAGAATTGGGATATGGGTGTAAATTCTTGGAAACACTCTCATATAGAGGTTTTATATTCCTATTAAGTATATTATTTGATATGAGATGCATATAATAACTTTTAAGAAAAAAAATGATCTTCTAATCTGGGATATTTGTTTAATCAGTTCATTTTGATATTGGTCCTCAAAATATAAAGGAAGTGTGTGTGAAGGGGGGTTGTTTTACACATTGTATTTCTTCATGGGAATCCTTATTAATGATTCTTAGTTATTTCATTTTCATGGATGAAAATTAATAATTAATGGGAAGATGATGTATATTGAATATTCTTGATCAAGGCAAAGGTGAATTTTTATTTTTACATTATTAGGATGATCTTAGGGGTACAATATTATATCTACCCAAGTAGACAACATCAAAAAAAATCATAGATATTTTTAATCTCTTGAAATAAGTTTTACCCCTTGCATGTATTTTTGTGAATTTCCAAGAATCCTAAATATTAAGGGATTTTTAGTATTTCTTTATTATATAAATATTTTTCCCATTTCACTCCCACAATAACATTTTCTTATATGTGTTATTAATTTATTATATTTTATTTTATTTCTACCTTTACTGGGTCTTTTTTCATTATAAGTAATGAATTTTTCAACAAAAACACAACATGAACATGGGTAGAGAAATCATACAGAAATTGAGCACGATGTCTGTTACTTTTGACAGACACATTTTTCATGGTTGTACCATGGTTTGGATATTTGTGCGCGAAAACAATGAAATTTATTAGGTGTGGTAGAGAAACCCACATAGTTTTTTCATGTTTAGGAAACTGTGTTGAAAAACCATCTAGTCTTCTAGAAATGTTATAAAATGAAATATCAACATTACCTTAGTCAATTTCAGCTTACCCTGACACTATTTCATCCATTTTGTGATTTTTTTAGCCCCCAAAAAATGAACTCCTCCTCTCTCCCTCTACTTGGGTGGATTTCAAGAGGGATCATCTCATGTTTCTATAACATTTATTCATGAAATTACCCCTAATTAATTGTATGGTATTCCACTTCCATCCTAACATAGTTTTCTCTCTTCATCATGGAAATTATGGGCTAGGGTTTATCACAAATAAACCTAATGGTTTGACCCTTAATTTTTATGGGTTCCTCTTTCCTATGTCTGGTTTCTTCTATATTTGTCTAGGGGATTCAAATTAGTTCTTAGTGGTATCAATCAATTAAGGTAGGTGATTTCATGATATAACAATCCATGATGTTAAAAATATTATCTTCTAAAATTTAAAATAATTTGTCAATGTTTTGGTTCTTAAATGGGTACTTAAGACCAAGTTATTTTGAATTTTTTAATTTAAAAATTATTTTCCTTAACATTTAGGTAGAAATTGATTTAAGTGTCTGGTTTTTAATTGGAAATGAATTGAAATAAATCTGAATATCATATAGGAATATTGGGTACCCTGATGGGATGAATACGACATGAATTCTAGTAGGAAACAAAAACATTCTAAATCTTCATAAGTGTTGTGATTTCCCGAACTATACTAACTACAAAGGAGTATTATAGAAGAAGTGTGGGGTCGATACCATAGAGAGAAGGGAATTAAACCATTAAATCTCTTAATTAAAGGTAAGGTCACTCCTATTTATGATTTATTTTCTTGTACTAATGATTCAATTTAAATAAATTAATTTGAATAGAAAAAAATGAGAGGGTAAATATATTACCAACGTATTTTCCTAAATATAAAATTTTGACATCACTTGAAAAAAAATCAAATTTTTGTGCAACCAAACAATTTTATGGATATAAGAAATGTTCATTCTCTATGAAAATACCCTAGATTCCCAATTCGTCATGATCTGATGAATCAAAATATCTAAACTGAGTTCGAATGACATTTCAAAAGACATAAGAACAATTCCAATCAATATCCATGAATAAAGCATCTAAAAATTGTTTGTGTTTATTCATTATTGAGGGAATATTGTCATCAGATCAATGTTGAATAAAATATATGCATAGGTACAAAATGATATTATTGAATAAAACTATCTTAGGAGTGAATGTAAATTGAACCATGATGGTACACACCCCATCTAAATGATCTTTCCCTCCCCAATGGGTTTTATCCAACCATATTTGGGTGATCTATAGTGATGATTAAACCAAAAAACATAGGAGATATATTAAGATATAAATAATGAGAAAATAATAAATAAAAACTAATTATTAGGATTAAACTCAACAATATTCGATGTTACATGAATGATAAAGAAAAAAAATAAAAATGAAAGGAAACCCTATCATAGTAGGTTCGAATATAATGGTATCCTCTCAGAGGTCATATAGAAACATTGGAATAGAATATCCAAACTCATGGATATGACCCATATATATAAACTTGTGGATTCATCCCATGATTGTCGTAGTCAATTATGGACTTAAATGGATGATTCAGACAAAATATGTAGGGCCTCCATTGAAGATATGCATAAAATATGTGTTTTTTATTTTTTATGGTAACTATAGAATGTGTAAACTTTACAAGATGTGTAATCTTCAGTATGTTAAATTTCCTTCTTCACAACATGTAAATGGTTTATGCATTGTAATATTTCATATCAAGTAATGGTTACACAAAATTTAAATTCTGTTCCCAGATCTGAAATCTTCATTTCCTATGGTTATTTAATTTTGAGACTTTGTAACATCTGGTGATCATCCATCATTATGAAAAGAGTTCATTAGATGTAAAAAATTTCATATTTGACTCCTTTTGTATCTTTACTCCATCATCATGGATGAGCACAACGTGCATTATTTATTCCTTAGTTCTCATATTTTCCATCATATACTTTAAATTCTGATCCAATCTAAGAATACATAAAACATCAATATCAGGGTTGAATCTTATATTAAATCAATTAATAATCGATGTATTGAAATATATTGTCCGATAAAAATATAGATGAAAAAAAAATATTTAAAATACCCCCCCCCCCAACAAGAAAAATATTTTTCATTCTTGAGAAAAATCTCAGAATCAAAACACAAAAGATCCATACATCAATAAAGGAATTTAAAAAAAATACACACATAAAAACATTTATACATGAATATTTTAAAAAAACAAGTCATTCTTAATAAGTAATCTTGAAATCATGCCTCATTTATAATCATAAATTAAAACCATTTCTCCCTTTTTACAAATAAATTTAAATTTTTCTCTAACACCCATCCCATTTATGATTTACCTCACCGTTTATTTTTCACCTCATAACTCAAGGTAAATATTTTAATTGAGTGATTATAATACCACATTTACATTATCATAACCGTATTATTTAATCAAATTTACTTTCCCTACCCCATAATAACCAATATAACAAATAAATATTAAAGTATTTAAAATTAGATTTCAAATGACTCTGAGGATGAGGATAAGTAGGTATTTATGTTCAAACATACGTAGGGGTCAAGGATAGATCTAAACTATGATATATAATACGAGGTATTCAATATAAAAGATCTATAAAATAATCCCCACCAAAATAATTCCATCTCACACCCCACCCCAAAAACAAAGTAAAGGCTCAAAAATGATGGTATCTGAATGAATTAAATCCTATATTTTGTTCTAGTTTTTTTTTGAAATCTACAATTGATATTACTTTCACATCCACCACCTAAACATGTCTAATTTTGAGATAATTGGTCTAGAAGTGCTGATTTTTAACTTACCTCATAAAGAACCCAATTTTTAAGGTTTTTTTATTTTTTTAAAGAATAAGAGGGATAATAAATGAATTAAAATAAGTATGAACGATAACCCAAAATCCTATGTAAACACCATATTATGTCCTCAAAAGATACAACATCCCATATCAACCATGAATAACCCCTTCCCCATACTCATTCAATCAAATATCATTAAAAATATAAAGAGTATGGTAGGAAAGGAAAATAATGTCTTCTAATGTGGATCAATATTAACATGTTCATCCCTGGATTCAATGGGATAATAAAGAATAATTTACATATGGGTCACAAGATAAACGGATTCATAAAAAAATTGATCAATCATTTAATAAGTGAATTTTTACAATAATATATTTGATAAGATAACAATGCGTGTTATAGTAATTTTACATGCCCCAAGTATCATATAAGAAATATGAATAAAAAATCGTAAATACTAGGCTGAGAATCCATTCAGTAATGAGAATATAATATAAGTCAATTGGTTCATGGCCTAAAAATTAAATAATAAGTTTACTCAATTAAAGTTTCTAGGAATCAACATCATGAATCCAAGGTCATTGGATAACAAGGTATGAAATAATTAATTAAAATTCATGTTATTTTAGGAATCCGGTTCTCGAGAGTCTAATGGTCATGGTAAACACTATTTAACCTAATTTTCACTTTTTCTCATGCACAGGTACAACAAATTGAAAATAATGGTAAACCCAAAAACTTATTCAAACATAGGGTAAGAACAAATATAATTTTCATGGATTAATTATAAACCTTGTACCTCACTTTAACAATATGCATTCAATCAAATTAGTCAATGATCATGCTCAAAGAAAGAAATAATTTAAATCCACTTCTTAATCTTGTTTATTATGGACATTAAATATGAATTAGTAAAAATATATAAATGATGAAAAAATATGAATTCCCAACATAAATTCGGATAAAAAATAAAATACATAATAAATTTAATCAATGTTCATCACTTATTCCACGAAAAAAAGATGTCACCTCTCATGATATCCATTATAGGGTGACAAAAAGAATAATGAAAACCTTAATGAGTGTTAGCAGTAGAGATCCATAGTGGTTCACCTTAATAAAATTCCATCTAAGTCAATCCTTTAATTCTAGATCCTCTTCTATTATGTGGAAGAAGATGGTAATATGATTTGTTTTCTTCAAACCCTCATATTTACAAATATCCTTAATTCACAGTTTCCTGAATTTTTTTATGATGTGTAAGTTTTCATGATGTTTAATCATGCATAAATAACGGATTTTTCTTCTCATTCTCTATGCTAGAAATTTACATCATATATAGTTTACACAATGTGTACGTGATTTTCTAAGTATGTAATATGTCATGACCTGCATTGGCGGTGGTGGCTCATCTGGATGAACTCATGTCATGTATTGAAATACACGATGTTTAAATTTATACTTCCAGGTTCTTAGCTCTATTGTATCTTCAATTTTTTGTGTTTCAACATGAGAGAAGAAAAGTTGTGTAAGGTTTCCTTTAGCTCCTACATTCCCCTATTTTCACTTAGTTTCCATATATAGGTTGTTTCTGACTATAAAACATAAAAATTTATGAAATTCCACATATTGGGAAGAATAATAAATTAAATAATTAAATAGATGTATAAAACCCCATAAAATGTATGCATGAAATACACTTATCATCCAACCTTCCTATAATTTACACCATATGAAACACCAAATAAACATGAGTAAATTTGTTGTGGAGCCACTGTCAGGTGTCGCCACTATACAAGGAACATGATAATTTTCTCTATAGTAGCTACACGTATAAATTGTTACGGATTAGTCACTAATAGTATAAGGATCCTAATATGAGACCCAACCTTAGTTACCATATGCCAGTCCCATGGTTCTTCATTTTGTTCTTATGTTATTCGTACTTATTTTTTACAAGAATGTTAAAATCTTATTTCTACTAAAATTATTTTCAAACTAGAATATTTACTTTTATTTAACAAATCTTATTTATTAAAAACTTCTTATTATCACACTAGGATCGATGTACTAACAACCTACATACTCCCAATGAGAGTGTGTAGAAATTCTTTTGTTATATATAGGTAAATTAAATATATTACATAGAAGTGGTGGATACTAATAATGGTTCTTGGGTATGATGGAGGTGAAATCGTAGGTTGGGCACCTGTGGCACTTAGAGATGGATAGTGACTTTTGTTTTATTTTAGGTTCCCAGTTGTAATAATCTAACTTCCTTTTTTATTATATCTTTCATCCCCATCCAATTTTTTCTATATGTATATTACCTAATTTTTATTTTTTTGAAGGATCATTATCTCAAGTATTTCTATATATAATTTTTTAATGTTTATCTTTGTTCAGTATTAATTTGGGTGAAATCATTCCCATGGTATTTTCATGAATTCCAATCACTTCTTGACAACCCATAAGGATTGAAAATTCACTTTGTTCCATGTTATATGTTAGCTCAGGTACCTATATCAGGAGTGGCCCATGTTATTTTGTGAAAAAAATTGGTATTAAAGCACCCATATCATGGGTGTTGTTATTTGGGAAGTTGTTGTTGAAGAGACGTAAGATTTTGGGTCATAAGTGGTAGATTTTGATTTAGTGTCTGAAAAACACTCATCGTGGTGATATTTTAAATAACATGAGATATCATGATTCTGAAAATTTTAATTTGTGGATCCATATTGACTTCTCCCTTCGGTGATATATGTCGATTTCTAACCGATGATATAAAAACTATAGTGTTGAATAACATTAAATGTTACATAAATTCATTTATTATTTTTATAAAAAAATTAATATTATTATGGGATTCACTTATATTTTTTATTGTTTTGAATAGTTTCCCTGCTTTAATTGTCTTGTGTTCTATCATTCATCCTAGAATTCCCCCCATGAACCCACAGGAGGGCGATATGGATAAATTATTTTAATAAAACCTTCCATTTCACCCAATAATTATTAACGAAGTGGTTTGAGCAATTTAAGCTATGGGCCAAGGGGTGGTTTCTAGTCCCACTCATACTAAGTGACTTGATTCATGTAATGATTGGGATCAAGCTTAGTATATTCTTAAGCATAAACCTCCCTCCTTCTGAGGAAGTAATGATCTTAAGCTAGCTAAATATTGGTTAGAGATAACCAAGTATATTTTAAAATTCCTTGGAACTCTAGACTCAATTAAATTGAATAGTGTTACCTTCATGCTCGAAGGCTCGAGGCAAAAGATGTGGGAGTCAGTTATTCAAATAAAAAATTATCTTAATCTTGAGGGGACTGATTTCCAGTTGATTATCACTCAACATTATTTCCTAAACACCTTTTCATTGGAAAAATCATCAAAATTATTATACCTCAAATAAGGAAATTGTTCAGTCATGGAATATGTAAATTCGATTACTAAATTGGTTAATTTTTTTCTCAATATTTTTTAGAATGAACGAATGGAGGCTGGAATTTTTGAGATAGGTATATGACAGGTTATTTGAGTCCAATTCATTTGGATGAAACATATGACCTATATTATGGTTGCTGATAAAGATTTAATGGTATAAATTGATCAAGTGGGGATGATTGGGATAATGGAAATCCCATCATCAATGAGTTAATGTGGGGTTATATCCTTAAAGAAGTAGGGGATGTTAGAAAATAAAATTAAGGGAAATGGCATCAGTCCTATACATCCATCACATTCTTCAATGGTGGAAACTATAGGTGGTAGGTCTACTATATTCAAATAGCATGTCAATATGGGTAAAATGTGGCCTTTATGGACACTATAATCCAAGACATAAAATTTTTATAGACACTTGAATCATCATTAAAGCTTATTCTAAAAAAATATACCTCTATAGAGTAGTGTGGTATCTTCAAACCCCAAGTAATATTTGGTGCAGTTAGATTCCTCTTAGGTTGTGGTAACTCTTCCTCATAGGAATGTAGGTAGTATTGGTCGTTTTTGTGAGAATATCTATATCATTTTTGAGCCCCAAGCCAGTAATAGGCCTCAGGTAAATTTAATTTTGAAACATATAAATGCATAAGATTAGGTTCAATGGGAATCAGATATAGTACCAAAGACTGTGAGATGTTTTATTATTACTTCCATAAATATGGGGACTACATTATTTGATATAAGTGCCTCCAAATATATTTTAATGGACCATATTATGGATTTTATAAAACTCTATACCAAGATTATTCCTTATGTTATGAAGATAGGGAATACCCTTTGGATAAAGAAGGAATGTTGATTATGGTTCCCTTCATGTATTATATCTTTATCTGAAGTACATCTCGAATGGAATTTTCCCATACTTAAATGAATCTTTTACTTTTTATATTGGTAATGGGAAAGATAACGTCCTATAAAGCTCGTATCTACTGTCACCATCCTATGTTGTCATTCACTAACGTTAATGGGAGTAACCGAGTGTTTCAAGCATAATGGGACTTTCATTCTAGTCTGGCAAGACGCCTCTTATGTAAATAATAAATATCATCCCTCAAGATGTTTAGTTTATTTTGATAGCAAGTGAGGGGTGTTCTAGTAGTGAGTTAGATCAGGTCATCATGAAATTTCCTAAAGTTCTTCTAGATGATTTCTGAATATTTCCCAGGTAAATGGAAGTATATTTTTTTGTATACTTTGGTTCAATGAATTCAATTAACATCTTTTATTTCACATCGTATAGATCCTGAACAGTTAGCGATCTAGTTTGGTGACCTATAATCTTAGGTATTTTTTCACCCAATTGTTTCTTAGTGGGCCACCCTAGTTCTATTTTCCAAGAATACTAATAGAACCCTCCATTTTTTTCATTGATTAGCAGAAGACAAATTCTGTCAGGATCAATAATGTTTTTTACCCCCAAGGTGTGTATTGGTTTTGTTGAGAATAAGCAGTGATATATAAGTTTTGATTTTTGGATTGATATCTAATTGAATAGAGTTTATTGGACATCATATTTGGTAAGGATATTGTTAAAGATAATAGTGATACAAGGAAGATTATTATGGGACCATACATGCAGGACTTATGAAGATGGAACATATTGAGGTTGACACGTATCAAAACTGGATTTGAGTTATTGAAAAATAGACAATGATTATTATTAATTGCTGGATTTGTTAACGAATTAACAGTTATACACTGGTAGTAAATTATGAATATTTTTGTGTTGATAGTAATTCATATATGTTGAGTAATTCTTTGGAGTAAACCCATGATTCATGAATATAAGACATATCATGAAATATATTAATGTTATAGAGGATGGAAATGATTTTAGATGTCTAATTTTTTGTGGAAATGATTTAGAGTTTTAAAGTATAATATGGTGGGAAGTGTGATTCTAGTGGGAGCATGAACATCATTCCACATCACTCTCATCCACACATTGAATTTCTAGTTAAATATTTTCCTTCAACCATGGAATAAGTTACCCAATAAAAATATATTTGAATAGATTTTGTGTTTCTGATGCAACCAATTTTTGTGTTGTGAATGATGAAATAAAATACACAAAAAAATTGATAGAATTCTAGTGGGTGTAGAAACTGGGTGTACATGATGATAGTAGAGACTTTATTTTGTGAAGGTAAATAATATAATATTATTAGATCTCAAATATCTATCATTTATAGACTAAAACCTTCATGAACGTCATGTTCATGGATGGATTGTTTGAATTTGTTTTCTCTAGAATAAGTTCATTCCACAAAACTATAGTTTTTTCATGGAGGTTGTTCATATAGAATAGTGATAGTATTAATTTGGAAAATCATATAGAACTTAATTTCATAGTTTTTTAACACACATCACAATTGGATTAATGGATGAGAATACCTGGTATTTACATACCACATTCCATGTAATGTTAATAAATATGTTATAGCCAAAAATGTGGATGTTATTACTAACTAAAAATTACAAAATATATTGAATTACCATGATTTAAGTATATTTTCTGAATCATATAAAAATATAAAATATCATGTAAATAGAATAGTTCAATGAGTTTACACTATGGAGGTAATTCTCTCCCAATTAAGGTGTTGTTTCCATGAATTATTCTAGATATAGATGAAACAACTATTGTTGAGTAAAGGTTCAATATTTTTTGTCTTGAAATGAATTTTTTAGCACATTTTAACCATATTATAATGTGTGGTAAATGTGAAATAATATTCTTATGAGAATATAATGAAAAATTATTTAAAACTATAATATAATGTTTGTAAATTCCAAAAGAATTCCATGAATAGAATATTTTGAAGACATAGGCTGAACTGAGAATACATTGACACATAAAAAGTTCATAAAAAGGATATTAATTATTGAAAAGGAGTTGGAAACAATATAAGAGGATATTTCACCCATTGAAAATCATTACAATGTTAGAGAGGAAGGTGACTCCATGAAATATCATTGAAAGTATATGTACATGTTTGATTTGATGATCACATAAATTTTTTGGAGGATATTAAGAGGATATAAAATCCACCAATCTATACCTGGTGTATCTTATAAAAAATTGTTATTTTGTTATTTACCTTTGAGACAAAAGTGTATTCCTTTTTTAATCAGTTATACAAATATAGGACATGAATATGAAGTGATACATAGGGGGATAGTTTATTTTTCCTAACGAAAATTTTCACTGAAGTGACCCTAAGAAGGAGTAGCCTATCAAAAATCAACTAGTTCTGGCATATTAACATGATCTCATTGATACTCCTTAGAGTAGCCCATAGTGGTGAACCATGTAAAAATAATTGGGTCATATAGATGTTATTTAATTGAATCATCTAACAAAAAATGGTAAAGTTATTATCAATAATATTTGGTAAATAATGGGAAATAAAATTAGTACTCACGTTAATATCAAAATAATAAAAAAAATTGTCCCGTTTAACTAATAGGTAATGATCTAAGTAGGGTGGTGACAGTTTATGGAGAAGTGTTAAATTATTTTAAATTTCCATACACTGATTTACCCTCCCCCTTTTAGGGTACATCTCACCAAAGCCCCTAGTGGGACCTACAAGATAGAATACACAGTTCCACATAATGATGACCTTTTTACATGTTAAAGGGGGTGATTTAGTTTTCAAAGATAGACCTCTACTTGGGTTATCACCAACTTAGAGTGAAGGAGGATGATATATCCAAGATGGATTTTAGTAGTTGGGATGACAATTTTAGGAATCTTATAATACCATTCGTGTTGACTAACACTCATGTAGAATTTAAAGAACTCATAAATAAGATATTAGGTATATATATCAACTCTTTTTTAATGATATTTTTGGATGTTATCGTGGACTATCCAAAAATATACTGGGGACATGAGCTATATATTAATATTCTCTTGGGAGCCCTAAATGATCATAATCTATATAATAAGTTATTTTATTTATTTTTTTAGAATATGGATGTTAATTTATTGGGCTAATAGGTGTAAGAATATATATCTCTATCGATCTAGAGACGATGTGAGTGATCAAGTTAAGGGATGAACTCAAAAATGTATTCAAGACTATAAGATTCATGGGTATGGAAGGGTAAAAAATGTGGATTATAAAATATTTCTCCCATCATACATTTCCATTGACATATCTCACTTGAAAATGGTTGAATGTTTTATACAGATCATAGTTCTGACAACTTTTCATGTCTTTAATTAGCGGTTGACCCCAACTTCTATATTAAGTTTTCCAGAGGTTGGTCAGTGTTACTAGTTTATTATGATGCATTGAGAATGCGATTGGTTTGGGTACTAATTTAGGGTGACCATTTAGTGATATATAGATCTTTCCTACTCTAACCACATGAATATGACTTCACGGCCCATGACCACAAACTCTATTTATAATTCCATAAAATATTAGAACCATAATCTTTTGTTGGAGAAATTTATATCACAAAATAATCATAAGATCCTAAGTTATATAATTTCCAAGAATAATTTGAACCTCATTTAGTGTTGATTGGTGGAATACCATTATGGGTTCAATTTCAACATCTCATATATTTCAGGTAAGGGAAATTTTGTTACTGATTCTCTTAGGAGAGATTGGACCATCATACCCTTAATGAGTCCAGTGACAAATGGAATTTGGTTGCATTTTTTCCTAGATAAATTAATGAGTGAAGTATGTGGGATAGACTTAAGTTGTTCAAACATATATCAGTTTTTATGTATTTTTATTATTCATAATATCTCTATTTAATTATAATGATTTTATCTTAAGAGTTTAAGATTTTATCTTCTTATAAGTTGTGATATATTTATTTTAAAGGAATATATCATATAAAAAATTTTCAATTCTGATGGATTTTACATGTCTAAATTATATTAAACGTAACATAATTATATTATTGGGTAAAATCATAAAAATAAAAAAAAATCTATACCAAATTATTTTGTCTTACAGAAGCTCGGTGTTTAATTTTTTTCTTATGGAAGTAAGATATTATCTTATGAATAAGTAAAATATATATCATATGCTCAAGGCCATATATATTAGTAGGAAATTGTTAGTACCAAAATTTGGCATGATGAAGCGGCACCAAGACGGCCCCATGGACTGCCACACGAAGCCCCTTTGCACAACAGCACCACGGTCGCCGCAAAGCAAAGAAGGAGGGAGGCTCCGCGAATGCATTTGATGTTCGCGAGCCCGCCACAAAGCAAAGGAGGCGGGAGGCTCCGCGAACTAATTTGACGTTCGCAAGCCTGTCGTGAAGAAAAGAAAGAGGGAGGCTCGATGAATGGATTTGACGATCGCGAGCTCACCGCGAAGAAATGATGGTGGGAGGCTCCGTGAACGCATTTGATGTTCGCGAGCATGCCACGAAGCAAAGGAGGTGGGACGGTCTACGAACTCATTTGGCGTTCGCGAGCCCACCGCGAATCCACTGAGCCCATCTTCGTGCCGCTTGAGTTCTGCTCCATGGCACCTCTTATATATAAATACGGATATCCACCTGAGCTCTCCAGACGGACAAACCAACCAATCGGCTTCTCATCTACCGAATCAAGAAGCACTCTTCCTCTCAGTGGGCCATGAGCTATGCAAGGTACTTTTACTTCGCGAAGTGCCTCTCCATTGTTTTGTTATGATCTCCTCTTCCGAGAGGCATTCCTTTCACGAAGCCTAAGGTATTTCACGAAGGAAGGGGATCCCCAAGGGGACCCGGGTTGTCACGGAGCATTTATGCATCGTGAAACACCCTTCATGTACACTTGATCCATTTTCTAAAGCATGATCACTATACTTCGCAAAGCACATTGCTTCCGAACATCCTGCTTCACGAGGCACCTTTTCTCTATGAGTTTTTGCTCCGCAAATGACTTTCCACTTCATGAAGAACCTCCCATTTGCACCTCCACCCCATGCCTTTCCACTTCATGAAGAACCTCCCATTTACAGTTTAACGTCATGCGGACGATGGTTCTGCTCCCTGCCACCTCTTGTTTCATGCCCACCACCTGGTCGTTTCGGCCCCATTCACGTCGGTACACCCTCGTCCTGCATGACCTTAAAATGTAACCCTGAATTATGAGGACTTTGATCCATGCTATGGAAGGGTACATAGGAAGCCTCCTAAAGGTTAAATCCCACCACCTGGTTGTTTCGGCCCCATTCACGTCAGTACACCCTCTTCCTTCATGATGTTAAACTATAGACCCTAACTAGGAGTAATTTGATCCATTTCAAGGCATGTTACATAGGAAGCCTCCACCAGGTTCAAGCCCAATGCCCATTGGAACGAGGTCCATCATTCACATCGGTAAACCCGCATCCTCCATGACGTTAAACTATAGACCTGAACTACAAGGAATTTGATCCATGTCAAGGCATGGTACGTAGGAAGCCACCACGAGGTTCAAGACCTAAACTCATTAGACCATGGTCCATCATTCACGTTGGTAAACCCCCGTACCGCATGAGTTAACCAAAAGACTAGAACTACAGGGAATTTTATCCTTGCTAAGGTAGGGTACGTAGGAAGCCTCACAAGGTTCAATCCCACCACCCATCTGGACCAAGGTCCTTATTCACGTTCGTTCTCTGACACATCCACTCCCGAACTATGAGGTATTTGATCCATGTTAAGGAATGGTACATCGGAAGTCTCCCTAAGGATCAATCCATCATCCATCGGACCCCTGGCCCATCTTCACATTGGTTCACCGACATCCACTCCCGAAACATGAGGTCTTTGATCCATGTTAAGTCATGGTATATAGGAAGCCTCTCTAAGGTTCAAGCCCAACAACCATCAGCCCCGACCATCTCTGTGTCAGTGTCCCAAGACCCTTTTCTGAACTATGTGGACTTTGATCCATGTCAATTCATGGTACATAGTAAGCCTCTATGAGGTTCAAGCCCACCACCACCTGGTCGTTCCAACCATCGGTCCACCAACACCTTGGGCATCCTAGAGTGTAATCCCCACACCATCCTGAACTACATGGTCTTTGATCCTTGCCAAGGTATGGTATGTAAGAAGTCTCTTCGAAGCTCATGCCCAAAACCATCATCCATCTTGATCCTTACCCAGGCTTCCACATCCCAGTGAGATCAGGCCACCTCATTCCCCTCCATAGCATTCGGGAAGCCTCCCACATGCTGTCCCCAATATCGGTGTTCCCCCTGGGGGATTCCTCCGTCTGATCCACTCTAATAAGTGTTCCAATCAGTCTGATCTATCTCAGCTCGATGTTAAACTTGTGGCATACCCCGTGTTAAACACTGAAAGCTAAGGAAAACCACAGATACTTGACTATGAAACATGATTCCTTGTGCTCGATGTGGGATTCCTCGGGCTTCCATGGCCTCGAGAATCACTATAACAAGAGACAGAAGAATGACACACTAATCCCCAGTTTCCAGACATGTTAATGATGCCCCAACATGACTACTCCCCTAAACAAATGTTGATGCCCTGTCCAGGCCCAATGGAATGTCCTGACAGAAGTAGTGTAATTAACTAGTGTCCATGAAGATATGTCAATGGGAAGAGTTTCATGAACAACGTATTAAATATATAAGGGAGACCCGGACTAGGTGTTGAGTTCTGAGGAGGAATCCACGGAAGGAAGAATGGACATCCCATCATCTCGTTTCGATTAAGGAGAAAACATACCTGAGGAAGGAGTGAATGCAACCAGCATTTGGAAAGCATAAATGTGGGGTAAAAAAATCTGTGCATGTCGCACTTAAGAAGATGGACACACGCACCCAAACGAAACCATCAGAAATAGAAAATGGTGAACTCGACGTGAAATAATTATCCTTAGTATAGAGATTAGTACCAGTCGGGGCATCCATGGATTGACGTGTCACCAGATCCAGCTATCCGGTGCTGGGTCCCACCAAGCAAATAATGGGCCTGGCGTGAAACTCACTAGAAGTTGGGGCAGTAGAACATTGGGCATCACGTTATGCGACGTTGTCAGCGTGGATCCATTTTACTGGCCACGGAAGATGGAATGGCACTGGGGCACTGGTTTTCAATTTATTTTCCTAGCTGTGTAAATGAGTTAATCTCCCTACTTCCAAGAATTAGTTTGCTGCCATGGGAACTCGATCACCACCGGCCTTCCTATGCAGAGGTAGGGGAAATGTTAGCACAATCGCACCGCGTGGATCCACTGATGCCGCAATGACATCTGCATCCACGACCATGGAGCACCCACGCCCCATCTCCCCATAAAAAATCATCCAACATAGGGTAATTAACGACCTTGTACATCGTTAAGAGGAGGAGGTCATAATCCCAACCTGGGATATGGACCGCCTGCACCTGGAGGCATCCAGGCCCTGCTGTCAGCTCTGCCCCTAAGAGCCGTGTAGGGAGCCGATGCTTTCCACCCTAACATTCAATCGTTTCTAGAGCCTGTCCCCATAGCACTTTGACGACTCCCTACCTTACGTAGATGAGGTAGGGGATGTTCGGCCCTCCCTGTCAGAGTCCATGTACAGGGGCTCCCAGCGAGGGACCCCACCCGACCACGTCAACCTCGCCGCCCGACATTTCCGGTGGAGTAGAAAAGATATTCACCTGTGCCACCAGCACCGGCTCATTTGACCCAATGCCAGCGTCCGACACGAGATGAGGACGCCCACTAAGGGGCATCAACGTCGACGGTTATTGTGGCATGAGACACTACCGACGCATGTCATCAAGTCCCTGAACACACTGAGCTGGGGCGCGGGTACGCCCAACCAGGATCGAGGCCCCAACAGCCCCACAGTCAGGCTGGGTCGACTCTCCAAGTCGCAAGCATGAAAGGGGGTCGCCGCGAACCAACCTGCAGTAAGGCCACTCCGTACGGAGGTCCTTCCAATTCCACTACTATAGAGATCATGGGTCTTACCCACTTCGAGGATCGGCATGGAGGTATTCCCCGTGCTACCCCCAATCCGAATAAAGGTATGCCCCATTGTTGTGATGTTCTGTATGAAAACCTCTCTCGTTCCCATCACATAGAGTATGGAGCACTTCCTCCTACCCCAGGTCGTCTATGTGGAGACATTACCCATCCGGTCCCTCTCTAATGTGGGGATCCTCCCTACGTTCTCTCTGCATCTAGAGAAGGTCCTCCTTTCCCCAGAAACTAGAGGGTTAAAGGCCAACCTCATTCCACCCACACTAAGCATGGAGGTCCTCCCCATGCTCCCGTTAGTGCTAGTGGAAGTGTTCATGCTCTTGTGTTGTTCATGGACGTCCTCCCCATCTCCCCATCGACATTTTTCCCGGTGCTCCTCACACCCCGGCTGTCTCAAGTGGAAACCCTCTCCACCATGTCATCAGTGTGACTGAAGGACCACATGTCAGAAATCTGCCCTGTCCCGAGGTTCCACCTAGGGGAAGAAGGGCGGGTTGTCACCACCATAAGAAGAATCATGTGAAGTTCCAGATGGAGGTCAAACTGGTCTGCTTCTCAGACTCTAAAGCGGAGTGCAAATCAGCTTATGAACCCTCCCTTCGCTCATCCAAGTAAAGGGCCGGGCAAGGATGAGGTGCATCAGCCTGGTGCTCCCAGAGTGTGAGGTCCACTGGATCTCTGCTTCCCTCCATATATTTATCCAGGAGGATAAAAATATGGTGACCTCATAGGTTACGGTCGCGCAGTCACCACCATAATTGTTGGAAGTGCTTTCTAAATCCACAAGAGATCACATAGAGAAATTCTGGGAATTAATGGTAGGAAAGTAGCAGTGCGACCTACCACCAGTAGCCCTGGCCCTTGAGCTAGGAACGGCGGCCGTCAACCCCTTTTATAGCGGCATAGCAGCCATGTCACTCCACTCTTTGGAGGACAGCCCGAGAATTGGTGTCCAATCATCTCGCTCGTCGTATTCCCCATTGGCCAACCTGATGTCCCAGCGGTCTGCCTCAGTACCGTTGCCAGTTCCTTAACCACTCCCAGTTGGTGAATAAGGAATTCAATGGACAGACCCTGAATTTGAGTTGAGGTGCTTCTAGGTAATTCTCGCAGCAGACCACTTCCCCGAGATGTTCTGGCCTCCAGCAACACAGGATTTCGGCATACCTGAGTCTCTCACCCCATATGAAGTTGAGTGTCTTTGTTACACCCTATGTGTGACACATCTCAGTCTCCATCATCATCACGTTGTATATCCAAGGAGACATGTTCATTTTGAAAACATTAGCATGCAGTGTCGTCTAGTTGATCTAGCCGCACTCCTAGTGGCCCAGTGCCCGGAGTCACCAGGCCGTCGTGAGGCCCTCCAGCAGTAGTGCGTAAAAAGAATTAAGGTACTCCACAAAATTGTCAGGGAGGCTACCACCCACGTGAAATTACATGGATGGGGGTAGTACGATGCCCTCCTCTTCAACCCTATCCGACGGTAGCCTGACACACTATGTGATATTGAGGACATGCCCCCGGGAAGCGTCGCGGTCTACATAGCCGATGTTGTGGACAAGGTGGATGAGATGGAGTTTCTTGATGGAATATTACCCCCTGAGGGCATGCCACCAATGTTGGACCCATCAGGGAGGATTACTCATCAGTAGAAGAACCTCCTAGGTCTCCCTGTGCCCACCATGTCATTGGTACTCAACCAGAATTCCAGTAAGGTAAAAGAGCATGTCGGAGCTGTCAAGCACTCCGACTCATCCGCCTTAGTGCAGAAGATAGAGGAGGACCCTGATAAGGTGGCATTGTGCTAGAAACATGCTGATCAAAATAGGTTGGTCGACGAACTACTGGCTGAACATGCGGTAGATCAATGCCCCGATTATGGTGATCCTAGGTCGGTGCAGCAGGGGCAGGAACAACTTCCCCCCGGTGAGATGCCTCCGAGAAACCCTGATCATACAACTCCCGCTGACAGGGATAAAGCTGGAACTCATGGATAGAGGGCGCGGTATGTCTCACCAAACCCTCCTGAATGATTCATTAATTCGAGGAATCTAGCCTGGGTTCCCCCAGCTTCCCCGCAGGCTGCTTCACCAGTCGCTCCACGAGCCGTTGAACCCATCAATCATGTCAAAGTGCCCGGAAACACACTTGTGGTTTGGGGTCTCCATCAAGACAGGTACCCCCATCTGGATTATCCTATGGAGGAACTAATTTCCTTCCTTGAGGCATTATAAATGTAGTATGGAGCGATCCCTCCAGATGGCAAGCCATTTCCGGCTTGGGTGGATGATATGACGACGCCTCTGGGTTTCGGGAATCCCACATTCTCCCCTTTTAATGGGATGAGGGACCCTCCACAGCACCTGGCCCACTTTAACTCAAGGTGTGGGCCTATTTTAGGGACCCCTGCACAGTAGGAGGTCACCAAGCTCGATTGTTTCATTCAGACGCTTGAGGGGCCGGTGTTCATCTGGTATAGCCAGCTCCCCGTCAGATCCATTACTAGCAGGGAGGACCTTCGCATGCAGTTACTATACCAGTTTAACTGTACCACCCAGAAGACCATCATCGCAGACCTTTTATAGTGCAAACAAAGGCGTGATGAGTGAGTCGCGGACTTCATCGCCAAGTGGAAGGGGCTCACATACCCCCTTGACATGCCATTGACTTGAGAAATTACTGACGATGTGCATGGGAAATGTCAAGAAGGAACTAGTTCCCTCCCTGATCAATATAAATTATCCCGGAGGGTTCTGAGACTTCTCGAATAAGGCCCAACACCTCAAAGAAGCCCTGGAGCAGGATATGCAGGCAGGTCTATTGCCCCCTACAATCCCAGCAAGGAGAGATTCTAGAGCCGAGCTCACCGCGGTGGCCCAAATAGAGGCCCCCAGGCAAATTGAATTTGTACTAGTAGCACCGGCCTTACAGCCTCACATAGGACCTCCACCTCAGGCACAGCCTCCAGCTTCGCAACGTCCTCAGAACCAGTCGGTGCCTCCGCGTAATGCACCGCCACCGCCCAGGCGGGACAATCAGGGTCCACCTCCTTGGCAATCCCCTTCGGCTCCTCGTCAAGGCCTTTCTCCAAGGTTTCCCTATCTAGAAATAAGAATCCATATAACGACCCATACTTTACATACATTGTTAATACTTCAAAATTGAAGTACACTTATTACAACATATGACAAAACCACAAAGGACCGTATAGGTATAGTGTCTTTAGAAACTGGGAAACATAAAAAACTGGTTCATAAATCTTCTACAGTGTCTCCCATTTATTTCATCATATCTAGGGTCCCTTTTAGCATATTATACTTAATATCCATCTTCCTGACCTGGGGAAAAGAAAACATAAAAGGGTGAGCTCAAATGCTCAGCAAGGGAAAATAAAGGAAATAAAAATTATATCATATCTTTTTGAAAATCATAACCTGCAAAAGAGATCATAATATCTTAACATGGAACAAATCATAGAAGTGAAAATGAGATCCCCATAATCATAACATGAAACTTGAAACTTTGTGTCATGCACACATAATCATGGAAAATCATTTCTTGTTAGTCATGACTCATTTCCAAGACTATCTTAGTGGACAAAGTCCCTTTCTGAACCGAGTTCACTCCTCGTTTCAGTCCTGTATCACTGAACCGAAATAACCTTCTGTTCCAGCCATGTCTATCTCATGAGATATAAATCTTTACCCAATGCATTGGAGGGAGATATAGGTCCCACCAATCTTATAATGAATCCTTTATTATGTGTGCCACATAATCATAAACCATACATCATAGCGTAACCCATGTAATAAAAATGGGATTCTTAAACAACATGACATCATAAAACAATTCATATAAGATAAAGGAATTCATAAAAATATTTCCATCACAACATAATCAAATCCATGTAATAATAAGGATAAAAACAGAACCCTTTTATTATCTTAGATGGAAAATAATTTCGATAAAATACTTGAACTTCATTCTTGAGGAAAATATCCTTTCTAATTCAAAAACACTTTTCCTTTCTTAACATGTCATACAAAAATAAAGAAGTTGATTAAAAATAAACTTGAAAACTTATAAAGTAAGATTCTTGGAAATAATTTTTTAAAAATCCATTCATGCCGTATAAGTTAAAAAAACATTCTTCGTACTTTTGTCGGAAAAGTCAAAAAGTACCTCGTACGAAAAACGACAAAAGATTCCTTTCATACATATTACTAAAAACTCACCGAAGGGTAAAAATGGATTTAAACAATTTTAGGTGGATGGAAATAATATTACATATTGATGAAACATGTATGTGGATGATAAAATATACCCCAGTAAATACTTACGAATAAACAATCTCGGATAAAAATGAGATTGTGATATTTCCCTTACTATAGGTCCGATTTGCTTTGTACATGTCCGAAGCTCCTGTATAATGGTTTAAATAATGTTATTGACTTATTCCAGAATCATACATATTGATATGATATCATATATGGTCATATTCTTAGCTTCTTGTTAGTAATATTTCATTGTTACTTGTTACTCGGGTCTTTATTGCCTTTTGTTCTTATGCGTGTTTTGCCGAATAAATTCTTATTCTTATTTTAAGGTTATAGATACCTTATATCCAGAATGGTATTAGTGTAAAATATATCATATTTATTCATTAAATGCATTTATATAATTACTATGTAATGATGATCATGTAGAACGAGTCGCATCACATCGTGGAGACGGTATTCCGTACGTATGCACGAGTGATGATATCATTCCTATGATCATGGAATTGTATTGGAGTATATGTATATTATTTCAGTATCAATATTACTTTATAATAATCATAAATAGTTACTCATTACACCATTATAACCATCCTTGTAAGGTGATGGTGGAAAATAGATTACACCGCGGCGTGGAGACGGTATTCAGTACGTATGCACGCGCGGTGATTTCATTTTTCTGTAGGATGGATAGAAGGTGAATTAGTGTTGTTTCATATTTATAATAACATATCAGTATGTAAGTAATACTGATGTTATTACTTTATCATGAAACAACTAAAGAAGAAGAAGTTGAAGAAGAAAGAAATTGAAAAGATCGGTAATGGATATTACCTCTTCTTTGGAACGCCTCTTTGAATCCTCCACTTAGGGAACTAAGATTGGTCTTCGAAGAAGACCAGGACCTATAGGATTATTCTAGGGAAGTGGAGAGGAAGAAATTACAGGGGTTGGCCGAGATTTAGTGATCAAATTGGTGTGAGGAGGAGGGGAGGAGGTGCCCTTTTATAAGGGAGGAGAGGGGCACCATAGGAATATCTCAAAATATTATTTTATATTAAAGTCAAAATCGGTTTATAATGGTTCCAAAGGGTCTTATTTCGAAGCTGAAGTGGGGATGGGTCGAAATCCTATCATCCAATAGTATTTAGACAAGTTTATGTTATTATTTTAACCTTATCAACTAGATTTAACTCTAAGTTAAATAATTTAACTTTTACCGTGTCTTTTTGTTTTCTTACACTATATGGTTAATACACTTACTATAACATTCCAAACGAACCCCAAATTGTTTATTATTAATATATATATCCTTATCTAAGTCATTTTTCCGAACATTAGATTTTTAAGAATAAAATAACAATTAATAATATAATATTTGATTTAAAAACTATTTTGTGTCAATTTTGAAACTATTTGATATATGATTTTTGTGAAAGTCATAACAGAATTATATGTTAGAACAATGTTGATTAAATCAACACTAATATATCATAGTAACCTAGAAAATTATTGGAATTCATAAAAAGTCTCAAATTACATTTATTTTGGTGTTTATAACATCAATTATGTCAATATTTCATTAATAAGGTAATTACTGCATCATCATTGTGTCATTAATAAATTAAATTATTTAATGTCTAAAAATTATAAATAAAATACCATCATGTAGGAAATCTTTTTAGATTTCTAATGAATATTTATAGTCGAATTTATCTTATGTATAACCACATATTAAAAATGATTTACTTATTAAACTTTGATTTTACCTATTTTAACCCTTCTTTAAATAAATTAATAATAAATGTCCTAATCTAATCCAAGTGGACCTAAATGGTCATATTTTATTCCTAAGTTTGTTTTTGGTCGAATTACACTTGTCCAATAGAATTAGGACATGTGTTAAGGTAATAATAATATCATTTTTACCCTTAATTACCCTATTTACTTTTAACCGTGGTAAAAAAAGTAAAAAGTTACTATTCACCAAAAAATTATTTTCATCTCATTGAACCAAATTTTAGTCCTTGATATTAATCGTGTCTCTTGGATTTTCGAAGTTCCATTCACAGAAGTGGTAAAATTAAGTTTTATGCAAAATTCAGTTTTTAACCTACCACTTAGTGGTTTCACTATTCATCAAAAATTGAAAGATTTCAGAAAAATACCAAAAATGAAGTCCATTTTGAAAGATAAAATTTATAAAATTTCAAAAAGTGGTTATTACTATTCATAACGGCTAGTTTTAATAATATTTTAATAGCATATCGTTGTTTAGTGAAACTCAGTATTGCGTACGACGCAAGCTATCGAGGAAGGTCGCGGTTGCGTGTAAAGTAAGCCAAGCTAGTATGTAGTGAATGATTCCTTTGATGATATATATAAAAACAAAATATTACTCATAAAAATCTCGGGTGTTACATTCTACCCCCCTTAAAAAGAATTTCGCCCTCGAAATTCGTCACTTTGTAACAAACAGATGAGGATACTTCTCCCTCATCATATCCTCAAGCTCCCACGTAGCTTCTTCTAATTGGTGGTTCCTCCATAAAACTTTCACCAATCGAGTGGTCTTGTTTCGTAGGACTTTTTCTCTACGATCCAGAATCTCTATCGGTTGTTCTTCATAAGAAAGATCTTGCTCCAGCGGTACAACTTCTGAGCTGAGTACATGTGAAGGATCAGGTATGTACTTTCTCAGGAGAGATACATGGAACACATCGTGAACTTGAGAGAGATTCGGTGGAAGCGCCAATCGGTAAGCTACCTTTCCAACACGATCCAGTATTTCGAAAGGACCGATATATCTAGGGCTCAACTTCCCCTTCTTTCCAAATCTCATAACCCTCTTCCAGGGAGATATTCGTAAGAACACTTTATCACCCACTTCAAACTCTAGGTCTTTTCTTCGGTTGTCGGCATAACTTTTCTGTCGACTCTGAGCTGCTCTTATGTGTTGTTGAATAGATCTGACCTTTTCTGCCATTTCATCAACGAGATCAGGTCCTAATAGCTTTCTTTCCCCAACTTCATCCCAGTAAGTTGGAGTCCTGCATTTCTTTTCATAAAGAGCTTCATAAGGAGCCATCTGAATACTGGAGTGAAAGCTATTATTATAAGAAAATTCCACCAAAGGTAGGTGTTGATCCCAACCTCCTTTGAAATCCATAGAGCAAGCTCTCAACATATCTTCTTGGGTTTGAATTGTTCTCTCAGACTGACCGTCTGTCTGAGGATGATAAGAAGTGTTGAAACTCAACTCTGTATCCAGAGTATGCTGAAGACTTTGCCAGAACTTCGAGGTAAATCTCGGATCCCGATCAGATATAATAGAAAGTGGTACTCCATGCAATCTTACCACTTCCTTTACATATATCCTGGCAAGCTGATCCAGAGAGAAATCCTCTCTAATAGCAATGAAGTGTGCAGACTTTGTAAGACGATCAACTATGACCCAGATAGCATTATTGCCTTTGGATGTTTTAGGAAGTCCTGTGACAAAGTCCATAGTGATGTTTTCCCATTTCCATTCAGGTAAGGGTAATGGTTGTAACATCCCCTTAGAATTCTGTCTCTCAGCTTTAACTTGTTGACAAACCAAGCATCGAGAGACATATTCAGCAACATCTCTTTTCATGCCATCCCACCAGAAGTACTCTTTCAGGTCCCTATACATCTTCGTGCTTCCAGGATTAATAGAGAATGAAGAACTATGAGCCTCATCCAGAAGCTCCTTATTTAATTCGGGGATGGGAGGAACACAAACCCGATTCCTGAACTTTGTTATCCCATCACAATCAAGGTTGAATTCAGGAACATTTCTCACCTTCTTTTGTAACTCGACATCTTCTTTCTGTGCCTCTTTAATCTTCACATGTATTGATGGTTGAACATTAATTTGAGAAAGATATGATTTTTCCCATTCCATTATAATTCCAAGATCCATCCTTTGTAAATCCATAAATATTGGATCTTTTGTGATCCTCATCATGGATAAACTAGCATGATCTTGTCGACTTAATGCATCTGCCACCTTGTTTTCTTTCTCAGGGTGGTAATGGATTGAGTAGTCATAATCCTTAATCAGCTCCAACCATCTTCTTTGACGCATATTCAACTCCTATTGTGTGAAAATATACTTTAAACTTTTATGATCAGTATAAATATCACACCTTTCACCATAAAGGTAATGCCTCCAAATCATTAATGCAAAGATTACCACAGCCAACTCCAAATCATGTGTTGGGTAATTTTGCTCATGGATTTTCAACTGTCGTGAGGCATAAGCTATCACCATATCATTTTGCATAAGAACACACCCCAATCCCTTCTTGGATGCATCACTGTAGATCAAAAACCTTTCTCCACTACAAGGCAGTGTGAGCACAGGTGCACTGGATAACCTTCTTTTCAACTCCTTGAAATTCTCTTCACATTCCTCTGTCCAAACAAACTTAACTCCTTTCCGAGTCAACTTGGTGAGTGGATTAGATAATTGTGAAAAATCCTTTACAAAACGTCGATAATATCCAGCCAAACCAAGAAAACTTTGGATCTCAGTTACTATTGTTGGTCTCGACCATCTTTCAATAACCTCTGTTTTTGCTGGATCCACAGATAACCCCTCTTTTGAGATTATGTGACCCAAAAATGCAACTTTTTGAAGCCAAAATTCACACTTGGTAAATTTGGCATAAAGCTTCTCCTTTCTCAGGGTCTTCAATATAATTCTCAAGTGATCTTCATGCTCTTCCTTGCTCTTTGAATAGATAAGAATATCGTCTATAAAGACTACCACAAATTGATCAAGATAGTCTCTAAAGACTCTATTAATTAGATCCATGAAGATAGCAGGGGCATTAGTAAGACCAAATGGCATCACTATAAATTCATAGTGTCCATACCTTGTACGGAAAGCCGTCTTTGGTATATCCTCCCTTTTGACCCTTAATTGATGATACCCTGAACGAAGATCAATCTTGGAAAAGTATTGAGCTCCGCGTAGTTGGTCAAATAAGTCATCAATGCGTGGGAGAGGATATTTGTTCTTGATAGTGATCTTGTTAAGTTCTCGATAATCAATGCAGAGTCTCATTGATCCATCTTTCTTCTTAACAAATAGAACAGGTGCTCCCCATGGTGACGCACTAGGGCGTATGAATCCCTTATCAAGATTCTCTTGGAGTTGCTTCTTCAATTCCTGCAACTCAATTGGGGCCATTCTATAAGGTGTCTTTGAAATAGCCAAAGCACCCGGTACGAGTTCTATTGAAAACTCAACTTCACGATTTGGTGGAAGACCCGGTAATTCCTCCGGAAAGACATCATCAAACTCCCGTACTATGGGAATATTCTTAATTGTGAGTTTCTCACCAACCATTTGAGATAAATAACCTTTATTTAGTGGAATCAAGACCCATAAGATGGAAGAAATTTCCACTGGAAGGTTATATTCATCCTTGCATCAATAGTCAATCGTAGATTGATCTGGAATATGAAATGTGACTTCCCTTCTTTGGAAATTGATATGAGCTCCGTATAAAGAAATCCAATCCATGCCAAGAATCACATCAAATTCCACTATAGGAAGGATCACAAGATTTGCAGGAATCACTTTCCCACAAACTTTGATCGGAGAAGAATTATAAACTTTTGATGCAATTGATGTGCCATTAGGTGTTGTCACAGTTAACTCAACATCTAATTGTTGAGGTAATACGGTGATACCCTTAGAAAATTCTTCAGAAATAAAAGAGTGGGTGGATCCAGAATCAAATAAAACATTTGCTACTTTAGATTGGATGGTACGTGTACCTTTCACCACATCATTATCGTACTCCACATCGCTGATAGAAATTGCATGTGACTTTCCTTTGTCTTTAGCCTTAAGATTTTGTTGAGGTCGACCATCATCATAAACCCTTGGATTTGGGAATTGATTGGCCTAATGCCCCATCTCCTTGCACTTGAAACATTAAAGTGTAGTAGGTTCATTCTATGTATCCCTTCATTTGTTTGCGTCATTAGACATCTTCTTCCCATTATCGTGGTATTCAAATGCCCGATGACCTTCCTTTCCACATTTGAAACATTTACTTGTCCCTTTAAGACAACTCCCTCCATGTTTATTTCCAGACTTTGAGCATAAGGGAAAGCTCATCTTCTTTTCAGTGTGCTCTTTAGATTTTCCTTTGAATTCCATTTTCCTCTTCTTATCAAACCCATATGACTGATGGGTTACTCCAATCTCCGTCTCGACTTTGAGAGCACATCGAACGATTTCCTCATAGATATTGAAGTCCCTTATAGCTAATGCCCTTCGAAGACTTCGTTTTAAGCCACTAAAGAATCGATCGATCTTACTCTCAGGTTGGATAATAATACCAGAAGCGTACCTTGCAAGTCTTGTAAAATTTGCTTCATAGGTACCAACAGATTTATCATCCCTTTGCTTCAGTTCAAGAAACTCTTTCTCCATCTTTGTTCGGAGAATACGAGGGAAGTGCTTATTGAAAAATAAGTTCTTGAACTCATCCCATTCCATAGACTCAATTTCATCCCTTTACCTCGTATTCTTAATAAGATTCCACCATTTATCAGCATCTCCTTCCAAACGATACACTGCTAGGATGACTTTATCATGTTCAGAACATTGAAGAACTGAAAATATCTTTTCAGTAGTACTAATCCATGGTTCAGTAACTAATGGATCAGTAGACCCGCTGAAAGAAGGTGAACGCTGCCTCATGAAGGATTCAACAGAATGTTGATCCTTCATTTTCTCGTTTGGAAGTCCAGCATGATTCATAGCTTGAGAAAGTTGTGTGAGCATGGCTACAAGATTTTTCATTCCAGCTCCCATATCGTTTGGTTTCTCAGGGGGACAATCATTGCATTGCCCATCGCATTCCGCATTAACACGGTTCCTTCGGGTTCCAGCCATTGACTAAAACCAAGAAGAATAGTGTGAGCAACACTAATTATAATAGGAAAATCACATAATTCAAGAATAAAATTTTCACGCTTAAGGTCTTATCCTAGGTTATTCATGGCCATTTCTAAAACACTAATATTGTGTTCTATGCTTAGACTTATCCTTAGGGTTCTTACTAAGGCTTTCACATCCTAGTTTCCAAAGGTTGACTATACCTTTCCTCTGATACCAACTATAACGACCCATACTTTACATACATTGTTAATACTTCAAAATTGAAGTACACTTATTAAAACATATGACAAAACCACAAAGGACCGTATAGGTATAGTGTCTTTAGAAACTGGGAAACATAAACAACTGGTTCATAAATCTTCTACAGTGTCTCCCATTTATTTCATCATATCTAGGGTCCCTTTTAGCATATTCTACTTAATATCCATCTTCCTGACCTGGGGAAAAGAAAACATAAAAGGGTGAGCTCAAATGCTCAGCAAGGGAAAATAAAGGAAATAAAAATCATATCATATCTTTTTGAAAATCATAACCTGCAAAAGAGATCATAATATCTTAACATGGAACAAATCATAGAAGTGGAAATGAGATCCCCATAATCATAACATGAAACTTGAAACTTTGTGGCACGCACACATAATCATGGAAAATCATTTCTTTTTAGTCATGACTCATTGCCAAGACTATCTTAGTGGACAAAGTCCCTTTCTGAACCGAGTTCACTCCTCGTTTCAGTCCGGTATCACTGAACCGAAATAACCTTCCGTTCCAGCCATGTCTATCTCATGAGATATAAATCTTTACCCAATGCATTGGAGGGAGATATAGGTCCCACCCATCTTATAATGAATCCTTTCTTATGTGTGCCACATAATCATAAACCATACATCATAGCGTAACCCATGTAATAAAAATGGGATTCTTAAACAACATGACATCATAAAACAATTCATATAAGATAAAGGAATTCATAAAAATATTTCCATCACAACATAATCAAATCCATGTAATAATAGGGATAAAAACAGAACCCTTTTATTATCTTAGATGGAAAATAATTTCGATAAAATACTTGAACTTCATTCTTGAGGAAAATATCCTTTCTACTTCAAAAACACTTTTCCTTTCTTAACATGTCATACAAAAATAAAGAAGTTGATTAATAATAAACTTGAAAACTTATAAATTATGATTCTTGGAAATAATGTTTTAAAAATCCATTCATGCCGTATAAGTTAAAAAAACATTCTTCGTACTTTTGTCGGAAAAGTCAAAAAGTACCTCGTACGAAAAACGACAAAAGATTCCTTTCATACATATTACTAAAAACTCACCGAAGGGTAAAAATGGATTTAAACAATTTTAGGTGGATGGAAATAATATTACATATTGATGAAACATGGATGTGGATGATAAAATACACCCTAGTAAATACTTACGAATAAACAATCTCGGATAAAAATGAGATTGTGATATTTCCCTTACCTTAGGTCCGATTTGCTTTGTACATGTCCGAAGCTCCTGTATAATGGTTTAAATAATGTTATTGACTTATTCCATAATCATACATATTTATATGATATCATATATGGTCATATTCTTAGCTTCTTGTTAGTAATATTTCATTGTTACTTGTTACTCGGGTCTTTATTGCCTTTTGTTCTTATGCGTGTTTTGCCGAATAAATTCTTATTCTTCTTTTACGGTTATAGATACCTTATATCCAGAATGGTATTAGTGTAACATATATCATATTTATTCATTAAATTCATTTATATAATTACTATGTAATGATGATCATGTAGAACGAGTCGCATCACATCGTGGAGACGGTATTCCGTACGTACACACGAGTGATGATATCGTTCCTATGATCATGGAATTTTATTGGAGTATATGTATATTATTTCAGTATCAATATTACTTTATAATAATCATAAATATTTACTCATTAAACCATTATACCCATCCTTGTAAGGTGATGGTGGAAAATAGATTACACCACGGCGTGGAGACGGTATTCCGTACGTACGCACGCGCGGTGATTTCATTTTTCCGTAGGATGGATAGAAGGTGAATTAGGGTTGTTTCATATTTATAATAACATATCAGTATGTAAGTAATACTGATGTTTTTACTTTATCATGAAACAACTAAAGAAGAAGAAGTTGAAGAAGAAAGAAATTGAAAAGATCGGTAATGGATATTACCTCTTCTTTGGAACGCCTCTTTGAATCCTCCACTTAGGGAACTAAGATTGGTCTTTGAAGAAGACCAGGACCTCTAGGATTAATCTAGGGAAGTGGAGAGGAGAAAATGGCAGGGGTTGGCCGAGCTTGAGTGCTCAAATTGGTGTGAGGAGGAGGGGGAGGAGGTGCCCTTTTATAAGGGAGGAGAGGGGCACCTTAGGAATATCTCAAAATATTATTTTATATTAAAGTCAAAATCGGTTTATAATGGTTCCAAAGGGTCTTATTTCGAAGATAAAGTGGGTATGGGTCGAAATCATATCAACAAATAGGATTTAGACAAGTTTATGTTTTTATTTTAACCTTATCAACTAGATTTAACTCTAAGTTAATTAATTTAACTTTTACCGTGTATTTTTGTTTTCTTACACTATATGGTTAATACACTTACTATAACATGACAAAAGAACCCCAAATTGTTTATTATTAATATATATATCCTTATCTAAGTCATTTGGCCGAACCTTAGATTTTTAGGAATAAAATAACAATTAATAATATAACATTTGATTTAAAAACTATTTTGTGTCAATTTTGACACTATTTGATATATGATTTTTGTGATAGTCATAACAGAATTATATGTTCGATCCAAGTTGATTAAATCAACACTAATATATCATAGTAACCTAGAAAATTAGTTTAATTCATAAAAAGTCTCAAATTACATTTATTTTGGTGTTTATAACATCAATTATGTCAATATTTCATTAATAAGATAATTACTGCATCCTGATTGTGTCATAAATAAATTAAATTATTTAATGTTTAAAAATTATAAATAAAATATCATCATGTAGGAAATCTTTTTAGATTTCTAATGAATATTTATAGTCGAATTTATCTTATGTATAACCCCATATTAAAAATGATTTACTTATTAAACTTTGATTTTAACTATTTTAACCCTTCTTTAAATAAATTAATAATAAATGTCCTAATCTAATCCAAGTGGACCTAAATGGTCATATTTTATTCCTAAGTTTGTTTTTGGTCGAATTAAACTTGTCAAATAGAATTAGGACATGTGTTAGTGTAATAATAATATCATTTTTACCCTTAATTACCCTATTTACTTTTAACCGTGGTAAAAAAAGTAAAAAGTTACTATTCACCAAAAAATTATTTTCATCTCATTGAACCACATTTTAGTCCTTGATATTAACCGTGTCTCTCGGATTTTCGAAATTCCATTCACAGAAGCGGTAAAATTAAGTTTTATGCAAAATTCAGTTTTTAACCTACCACTTAGTGGTTTCACTATTCATCAAAAATTGAAAGTTTTCAGAAAAATACCAAAAATGAAGTCCATTTTGAAAGATAAAATTTATAAAATTTCATAAAGTGGTTATTACTATTCATAACGGCTAGTTTTAATAATATTTTAATAGCATATCGTTGTTTAGTGAAACTCAGTATTGCGTACGACGCAAGCTATCGAGGAAGGTCGTGGTTGCGTGTAAAGTAAGCCAAGCTAGTATATAGTGAAAGATTCCTTTGATGATATATATAAAAACAAAATATTACTCATAAAAATCTCGGGTGTTACAATTCAGGCTTACTCTTTCATCAAGAATCAGGTCCCTGGTTACTTTCGTAGTGCCTAAGAGCAGGGGATTGTGCACTTTCCTGAGTGTAGAAGGCCGGAAGAGGTGAATCTCATTGATCGCCCCAACTACTGCCCCTTTCATCGGATTTGGGGGTACACCCTCAAAAAGTGCTATGTGTTTAAGGACTGGCTTCATGACCAAGTCGATAATGACATAGTCAGGTTGGGCCCAGCCCCAACACAAGTGTCGGTTGTCTTTGTGAGGTCAGAAAGCTTTTGCGACGGCGAAGGTGAGTGGCAGCAGGTTCCCAGCCATGGATCCCAAAAGTACGACGACTGTATGGCACCTAAAATGGTCACTCATGCCCATGGAATTATCCCTGCATGATTTAACCAGCCAGAGCATTCAGAATTGGCGGCCAATACTTCTTCATTGTCATCTCAGTCGGCCTCTTCCTAGAAGAGTAAGCATCGGCGATGCAAAAAGAAGCAACGCACCCCGTCAATGTCATCATCGTCTCTCACTCTTGGTTACTTCATTCCCCTTGAGATGGGGATCCCTCCTAAAATCCACCCAGTGGTGCATGATTCATCATGTGACAGTTAACGGTATGCTTCGATTAATACCGTTGAGTTGGTAAACCCATATATGACTCCCGAAGAGGGGGAATTCCAGGTTAACCTCCCTATCGTCCCCATCCAAAATCAGCATCGACGGAGCCGTGACTATTTGGGTCATCTAGTCACATCAATAGGAACCTATAGCTAGGCCATGCATGCCACTAAGACCAGACAGTAGGCCCAGAACAAAGCTCAACACGCGTATCCTCTTTATTCGGTGTCGTCAGGTCCGCGTCCACCACCGTTTGTGCAACTGGATCAGGCAAAGCCGCTTCGGCTACACCGCGACCAGCTTCGCCCCTCTATTGGTCAAACTCTATTGTCAGGACATTATCTAGAAGCTACTCTTTAGGATTTGATTAGTTAGCAGCAGAATATTCCTTGCACCAACCAGCTGCCAGTCCTGCCGATAGGGCCCGCCATGCCTCCAATCGCAGACCGGCCTTCTGTAAGCAGAAGTTCGTGTCTGTCACGGAAGTATGATGTTCTCAAGAATCTCACCGGCATCCCAAGAGGGAATTCCATCCTTGAGGATCTTCTCCTGTCGTCAGACATGCGAGAGGCCCTTGCTGAGACTTTAAAGAGCCCCCTCCAGTTTGAGATGGAGGTAGCAGCTGCAGAAGCCTTCCATGCTGAGTCCATCGAGAACGCTGAATTCCAGAAAGTTATCTTGTTCTCTGGTGATGACGAAGACCCTCCCATATAGGGGCACATCTACCCGCTGGACATCACTGGCCAATTTAACGGCATTGATGTTCGCTGCTGTCTCGTTGACACTAGCTCTGGGATTAACCTAATCCCGACACGGACACTGCGGAAGTTGGGGTTATCCGAGGATGACCTAACCCCATCTGATTTAAGGATCCAGGGATATGACATGATAGAGCAGAACTCAGTCAACAAGATCCATTTCAATACCCAGTTCAGTGGCCTAGTTTCTAGCACCGAGTTCATGGTTGTCTCCCAGGACACCGCGTACAATGCATTGATGGGCAGGCCATGGCTCCACCTACACGCAACAGTCCCCTCATTGTATCACCAATACCTCAAGTACTCTCTTAATGGTCGAGTGGTCATAATCCAAGGTGAAACATCTCCTTTGGCCTCTTGTGAATCCCGTTATCTGGACGCTAACTATTTGAAGAGCAAGGAAAAGCAGATTATGGCAAGTGAGTTTGAGCCCACCCCGGTCACAAGTGACCCCTGGGCAGGTCTAGATGACGCCTAAATCTTCCCAATCCATCGATTGGAGGCGACGACCCCCGACATGGGGAAATACTTTGTTGTCTCTTGTACAATAGGAAGGAATATTCCTATGTCGAAGAAATGGTGGAAAATCACCTCGTACTCCTACACAACCCAGGCTCAAGTGATCTTGGAACCTCCTACCCCCTTAAGGTACTTGGATGTTCACCCCATGGCGACTGCAGTACATCATACATGTCTATTCCACAAGGCTTTAATTATCCAGCTCAAGCCGATGCACCACTATTGCTTTGATATCATCAAGCGTGGCCCCTTGTACCGAAGGCCAGATGGGATTTGGTCGACTGATTTCGTCTCCATGTTTTCAGCGGCGCGTGATTCACCTGTACCATTGTCCACTACTATCCAGGCTGGTACCAGCCTCCCGTATGGTTCCTATGACCAAGGAGAAGCTCCACCCATTGGGAATCACTCCTCTACAAGCAAAGAAGAGGATATAGTGGACACTCCCCCTACCTTTGAAGAAAGTGTCTCAGCAACGGTCGATGAACTGGTACAGGTGAACCTCGGTAGCGAGGAAGATCCGAGACTCACATTGATCAGTGCCTCCATGTCCCTCGAGGAGAAGTAGTTGTACATGGACTTCCTTAAAAAACACCATGATTTGTTCGACTAGAGTTATGATGAGATTCCAGGACTAGATCATTAGGTAGTTGTCCACCACCTCGGTCACCCGAGAAACCATCGCGGTTTCAAGAAGCCTCCCAGAAAGATGCACCCTTCTCACGGTGCCATGGTTGATATAGAAGTTGACAAGCTCATCAGAGACATCTTTTTCAAGTAGGTCCATTACCCCAAGTGGCTAGCCAAAATCGTGCCAGTTAGGAAGAAGAACGGATATATCTGAGTCTACATCGACTTCCGAGATCTCAATTGTCACTGTCCGAAGGATTATTTTCCCCTTCCGATGACAGAATTGTTGATCGACTCTATGGCCGGGTTCCAAGCCCTCTTCTTCATTGATGTATATTCTAGATATAATCAGATATGGATGGACCATGAGGATGAGGAGTATACTGCTTTCAGATCTGCTCAAAGTACTTTCTGTTAACAGGTTATGCCCTTCGGCCTGAATTATGCAGGTGTCACCGATCAGCGGGCCATGCACCGCATATTCAAGCCAATTCTCAGAACATTTGTGGAATGCTATGTGGACGATCTGGTGGTCAAGTCTCTCCAGTGTCAGGACCATCTCAAGGACCTTGAGAAAGTGTTTAGTTTCCTCCGTTCCCGCCACCTAAAGATGAACTCGCTGAAATGTGCCTTCAGGGTCACCTCCGGCAAGTTTCTCAGCTTCGTCCTTAGATACTAGGGCGTATAAATTGACCCGGAAATGATCAAGGCCATCAGCCAGATGTCTCCCCCGAGCAATATCTGGGAGCTTCGAGGTCTCCAAGGCCACATGGCCTACATACGCCGATTCATTGTGATTCTGGATGGCAAGTGTAATCCCTTTTCCCAGATCATGAAGAAAGGTTCTGCCTATGAATGGGATGAAAAGTGCCAGACCACATTCGAGGAAATTAAGCAATACCTGCTCCATCCTACGGTCTTAATGCCACCTGTCTCCGGTAAGCCACTAATCCTGTACGTCGCTACCTTGGATCGATCTCTTGGTGCACTTCTCACCCAGAATAACAATGAGGGGATAAATAATTTCCTCTACTACCTCAGCTGCATGCTCCATTATACGGATAAAAGATACTATTCCATAGAGAAGAGATACCTTGCGCTTGTATTTTATATACAGAAGTTGCGACATTACCTGCAGAACCACGAGGTAGAGCTGGTCTCTCAGGTAAACCTGCTGAAGTATATTATGAGCCATCCCATGTTGACGGGCTGACTAGCACAGTGGGCGGTGATCTTCCAGTAGTTTGACATCAGGTTTGTGCCCCAGAAGGCTATCAAGGGGAAGGAATTGGCAGACTTTCATGATTCCCATACAACCTCCGCAGACCAGTCCCTTGACATGGACTATTTCCGATGAGTCAATCCTCTCAGTAGATCAAGTCGTTCCGTGTTGGAAGATGCATTTTGATGGTGCCTCCTAGAGAACTACCGGTAGGAGGCTCAATGATCCTAGGCTCAATTGAGCAGCCATGGGAATTGTCTTCATCAGACCAACACAATCCATCCTACCAAACTCATTCATGTTGTCAGAAGGCTACACCAACAACGAGGCAGAGTTTTAGGCCCTCATTATCTGTCTCGAGCTAGCCTTTGAGATCGACCAGCCCCATTTTCATGTGAAAGGGGCTTCCGAGCTAGTCATCAAGTAAGTCAACGGTTACTACATTGTCAAGAAGCCATATCCCGCACCATTGTTGGAGCAGACCCTCCATCTAATGGCCTAGTTCCCTTCTCGACTGGAGGTCACCCATGTCCCTTGGTCACAGAATGGTCGACCGGATACTTTGGCCAGCCTAGCTGCCTCACTTGCAGAGCCTGAGAAGGATGATCTACTTATACATGTGCCCACCGGAGAGACATTTCCCCCGTAACCCCAGAGGATGACGACGGCTTGCGAGTAAGCAATCTTACAGCCGAATCGTCCACGGTGGAACTGTTAGGCTATTCAGAAGCAGTGGTTGAAGCGACTCCTGACTGGAGAGCCCCTTTTTTCGAGTATCTCCAAAATGGCTGCCTCCCGGATGATTGGGCCGAGCGCGAGCGAATCAGATGTCGCGCGCTATAGTTTACCCACCAGAGTGTTCCCAGTCTTGAGAAGATCCTCTATAAGTGTGGCTTAAATGGTGTTATACTCCATTTCATCCAAGGAGTCGAGATTCCACATGTCATGCAAGAGGATCATGCCAGTTCCTGTGGTGCCCACCAGTCTGGGCCGAATCTGCCGCATCAAATCCGTAGACTAGGGTACTTCTAGCCCTCGATGATCCATGAGTGTATCATGTTTTCCAAGAGATGTCATGTGTTCCATGTTCATGCAAACTTCTTTCATCGGCTTCCTGAACCTCTCAACTCCCCCAAGTACTCTTGGCCATTTCTAGTGTGGGGACTGGATGTCCTAGGGCCATACCCACCAACGAAAGTTCGCCAATGCAGGTTTATCCTGACCGTGACAGATTTCTCTTCCAAGTGGGCAGAGGCAGGTCCACTCAAGGATGTCAAGTCTCGTTCCATCATTGAATTCATGAGCTCCAATACCATCCACCAGTTTGGAGTGTCTCACACTGTCCTCACTGATAACGGATCCAACATCCAATTAGCAGAACAGATGAAACTGTACGCGAAGTATGATATCCGTTCGAACCATACCTCCCACAATCACGCGCAGGGAAATGAGCAGATCGAGGCGTTCAAGAAAACACTCTCTAAAATTCTGCATAAAATGGTTGGTCAGTATAAGAAGAGTGGTCGGAAAAGCTCCCCAACCCCCTCTGGGACTATCAAACGACAACTCGCAATTCCACCCAGGTGACCTCGTATTCTCTGGTGTACGGAGCTGAGGTCATCCTAACCATCGAGATCCAGCTACCTTCGTTACGCACTGCGGTATACGATCGGGAGATTCCAAATAAGGTAGCCGAAATCTGCCTAGATTAATTGGAAGAAATTTATCAGAGTAGGTTCTGTTCCCTACACAATCTGGAAAGGCACCAGAACTAGATGACAAGAGATTTCAACAAGAAGGTTCACCTCTGCTCTTTTCTGCACAACAACCTGGTATTGGCCCTTCGAGTGCCAATGATCCTCGGCAGGAAACCACCCAAGTTGGAGCCCAAATGGGAGGACGTTACATTGTCCACATGGTTTACCCAAATTATGTATACTCCTTGGTGACCATGGATGGTGAGAATATACCTCCTCCCACTAATGCCGAATTCCTCAAGCAATACTTTTACTGATTCCCATGGTCCTGCACGACCATAAATCGGCTAGTCCTGTACGACCGTAAACTGGCTGGCCCTGCACAACCTTAAATTGGATGGTCATTCATGACCATAAACTGTCCAGTACTGCATGACTCTAAACAGCGCATGGTATTGCACGACTTTAAATAGGATGGTCCTGCACAGCCTTAAACGGTCTGGTCCTGCATGACCTTAAACTGGATGGTCCTGCATGACCTTAAACTGTCCAGTCCTGTATGACTTTAAACTCTGCATGGTCCTGAATGAACTTAAACTGGATGGTCCTCCACGACCTTAAATTGGATGGTCCTACACGACCTTAAACTGTATTATCCAACATGAACTTAAACTATCCATTCATGCATGACTTTAAACTGTGCATGGTACTGCACGACCATAAATTGGATGGTCCTACACGACCTCGAATTGGATGGTCCTACACGACCTTAAACGGGATGGTCCTGCATGACCTTAAACTGTCCAGTCCTGCATGACATTAAACTATGCATGGTCCTGCACGACCATAAACTGGATGGTCATTCACACCCTTAAACTTGCTAGTCCTGCACGACCTCAAACTGGATAGTCCTTCATGACCTTAAATAGTCCAGTCCTACATGACTTTAAACTGCGAATGGTCCTGCACGACGTTAAACTACATCTTTAGAACTATGTATGTCTTGATTCCCATCCTTATGGGATACATAGGAATGCTTAGACGCTTCAGGTTGAGACTAGCCACAAACTCTTCTCTTTGACAATCCACCCTAGGTATAGTTCTCTTAGCGGATACTTGCATGATATGGGCTTCCTCTACCACAATCATACAAGGGTTATAACAGTTACACTGTGTGTCCACTCCCATTCTTTGGTCCTCCCACGTCCTCACCGCAAGACATTAAATGGAACAGCCTTCAAGAACTATGTATGGTTTGATTCCCATCTTCATGGGATACGTAGGAATGCCCGGGAATTTCGTCTGTTGGCCCAACCCAAACACTAGAATCTTTCCACTAGGGCAAGATGTATGGAAAGGGTCCAATTCTACCCCAATTCATGTCATGATAATCTCGATCCGACCATATGTCCCGCTCCCTAGAGACGTTCGCCTATTTTAGAGATGTGTACAACTATGATTCACCCACTCCTTGACTGGGATTCCATCACCCTCCCCATTAGAATGGGCCCGTGAATGGTACGGATTCTAAGCCAAATGTATCACTTACCACTTCATCCCAATTCCTTAGAGGATATTGAGAAAGAAGCCGATACAAGTCTCGCGTTGCAAATGTGGTTCGCGGTCGATGCTCCTTTGTTGCTCCCATTTGAGGTCACTATAGGGATGATATGTTTCGAACATGGTCAAAAGCTATCCTAGATCGTTAGGGACAACCCAAGATATCCCAAACATCGAATGTGGTGGTTCATTCTGCCCCGTAGTATCTCCAAGCGATGAACTCCCTCCGAGCGGTGCCAGCCTCATGCCCCTTAGCCTTTTCAGGCACCCGACCCTCGTCCTCACAGTAAGACGTTAAACTGCAAGCCGATCAGGCCTTCTTGACTGAGGCCCAGCCTCAGGCCCCTTGGCCTTTTCGGCCCCATAGCCCTCGTCCTCACTGCAAGATGTTAAACTACAAGCTGGTGAGGCCTTCCTAACTGAGGCCCTAAATCATACCCTGTGGCCTTTTCGGGCCCCCGACCCTTGTCCTCACTACAAGACATTAAACTGAAAGCCAGTTAGACCTTCTTTACTGAGGCCCAGCCTCTGGTCCCTTGGCCTTTTTGGGCCCCTGTCCCTCGTCCTCACTACTAGACGTTAAACTATAAGTCGGTCATGACTTCCTAACTGGGGCCCAGCCTCAGGCCCCTTGGCCTTTTTGGGCCCCCGACCCTCATCCTCAATGCATGATGTTAAACTAGAAGCCAGTCAGGCCTTCCTGACTGAGGCCCAGCCTCAGGACCCTTGGCCTTTTCGGGGCCCCGACCCTCATCCTCACTGTAGAACATTAAACTACAAGCCAGTCGGGCCTTCCAGACCGACGCCCAACCTCTGACCCCTTGTCCTTTTCGGGCCCCGACCCTCATCATCACTACAAGAAGATAAACTGAAAATTGGTAAGGCCTTCTTGATTGAGGCCTAGCCTTAGGCCCCTTGGCCCTTTCGGGCCCCTGACCCAGGTCCTCTCTTATGGGAGTGTATGGTGTGGTGCTGGATTATATCATCCTTCACGTCGGTATATTTTCTGTACTGTACACCTCCCCTGTTTGGGGGTATCCTACTCCCCTCCTCATCTTGCATGATGTTAAACTGCATCTTGAGATCTACATGTGGATTTATTCCCATCCTTATGGGATAGGTAGTACCACCCAAATGTCTAGGCTTCAGGTCTAGCCCCATCTCCCTGAAATCTCCATTTCACCTTGGCCCCTTGGCTTACCCTTCCCCGGGGAGGGGAATATATGGCATGGCATGGGCTTATGTCTTCATTCGCTTTGGGCTTGTAATGACCACACCATATAACTCTCCCTCCTGAGCCACCCTGTCGACCATTATTGACAGTTCACCAATGTGCCTAAGGGTACTCTAGTTTAGTACCTAGAAAGTCAGACTCTTCTCAGACATGTTCTCACCCACTTTTCAGGATTTTTGTTCCCCTTCATCAGGGATTTCATCACCTTTCACACCCTGAGGGACCCCCAAAAACGGCATCGATACCAAGCCCAAGGTCTCTCCTACCGTTATGGGCGAATGCCCCCGAGGGTTTCAGACAACAAATTGATACAAATACCGCGTTGTGAATATGGTTACTGGTTGATTCTCAATTTTTTTCCCACATCAGTCTAATGCGATATGGATGTTGTGTTTCCACCATATTTAATAGTTATCCTCCATCTCCAGGCCAACCCCATTAAGCCCAAAATTTAGGTTACATGATTCACATCCTTCTCCACCCCATCCTGTCCAAGTAGAACTTTGAACATCTTGGAACTATTCCTCAGTGTGCATTCACACATTAGGAGGACCAATTCCACGATAAGGGCATCATTCGGGGCTCCGCACTGATTTATCTTAGGTGTGCGTTCCAAGTATTGTAAAAGAAATATTCCTCCCTTTTTTCGCACACCGAGTTTAACTCACGTGGGCTTAGGGATCTGGTTGAGGTCTACACTTACCTGGAGAGTTTTTACTCCATCCATGGTCTGAGGTCTAAGACCATAAACTAATATCTTGTCATGAACTATGTATGGCTTGATTCTCATTCTTATGGGATACGTAGGACCACCCGGACATCTCGTTTTCAGGTCCAGCTCATTCGGGAGCTTGTCTCTCCTTCTCCTTTCCCTATTACCTCTATGTAGGCCCCTTGTCCAGAGGTCCCCCTCTCGAAATTGTGTACGGTGTGATACGTGACCATGTCCCCATTCACGTCTGGGATGTTTTATTGCACCGTACACATTCCCCACCCAGAATCATCTCTCATACGTCTGTGATGCACAACATCAAAATGCATGCTTGGTCACATCACATGACCCTAAACTGTGACATTATCGTCCTGGCCACATGAAGAAAAATGACACTTTATTGTGATGACCTCATTATAGAGGACATCACCTTGGGTATTTGTCATTTACCATGACATTTTTCAATGCTTGTATATGACTTGATTCTTGTGGTGATAGTAGGGCATGCTATCCTAGGTATGTTTCTTAAAAATACAACTCACCATAAAGGAAAAACAATATCTATCAAATACCACTTCTCTGGATGTGAGGACCAAGCTCGCACGCCCCATTTTCCCTGGCACTGGAACCTCACCGTGCCACCTCAAGAACTACGTGTACCTTGATTACCATTCTCATGGGGTACATAGGAATGCCAGTGCATTTTGCCTCGGGACTAGCTCAATTCTCATTTTCGGTCCCTCAACCTAAAAACCCTCTGAGGAATATGTCGTGGTCGGAACCCCGGTTCCCATGCATGTCGGGTATTTTTAGTCGCCCCGCCACGTGCCTACCATGTTTCTGACCACCTATGGTCCAAGTTCTATGACCATAAACTAATATCTCCCTATGGGAAGGTGCTCGACCCCCCCCCTCTATCTAAGACGCCTCATTGTCATTTTTGGATGTGTTGGACAAAGAGCCCAAAGTGTCGGATTTTCGTAGAGGCATTCCCCTCATTCCATGTTGAATCTTCATGGGCTCACTATTTGGATCCTCATCCTCTTCCACATCCGAAGGGACACCCTAATGGCCTGGTCCCATGCAGCATTGGCTCACCTACCTTCCTAGGAAAACTCCACTATGGATATCTGATGAAATTTGTGATAGGTCCCGTATTTAGAACATGGTAAACTGTCACCCTCATTTGTATGTACCCATTCCAAGATAACGCGATATAGATGATGTGTTTCCGACACGGTCAATAGTTATCCTCCATCATCATGCTTCAATCATTGTGGTTAAGATTTTGAGCTTCATGATTCACACATTTCCACTTCCCCGTGTTCAAGTAGAATTCTGACATACTCATCTTTACCTCTTTGCACGTCTAGGTGCACTACATGGAAGGGTTAGAATCATTGGGCCAGTATTTACCGAGCATCCCTATGCCCTACCATGTCCCTTTCTGTGTCAGGAAAGTCCCACCACTACTTCTTGTTTCCCACATCGAGCACGACTCACGGGGGCTTAGTAGTTTTGGTAGGATTTGTACCAGCACAACTGGGCTTCTTATCATCCCACATGACTTTAAAATGTGCCTCCGTAACAACATACGGCTTGATTCCCATACTCATGGTATATGTACAGACACCCCAATATTTCACCTAGGGACCAGCCACAGGAATCATAATCCCTATTCCTCTATATTTCTGGCCCCTGGACTGACCCCTCGTGAGGAACTGCGTAACCACAACTATAATCCGAATGAGATCAGGATTCCCCCAAATGACATTGGGAAGCGACATTCCCCCTCACTAGAGAGGCCCTGTCAAAATGATGGAATGATCCATGATCAAAACGATGTGCCCATCTAGAATAGTCTCACCATGGTGGCGTATTTTTTTGAGTGATGGATTCTGTTCGAACAAACCATCACTCCACATCCCACACTTTGCGTGCCCCTCATTTGGACTCTCATCCTCTTGCATATCTGGAGGAACCACCTAGCAGTGTGGATGCTTGGCCTATGGACCTCCTATTTTCGTGGGCAAATTTTCCGGAAGGCCAATGGATGGCATTTTTGACAGGTCCCATGTTTCGAAAATGGTCAATGGTCGACCCTCATTTG